>CM060921.1:272195924-273618057 GCA_030737875.1 Allium sativum | reverse complement strand
AAGAGACCGCATATTTTTCTGAGCCTTTTGCAATTTTTGGTGGAGTGGAACCCAATGTGAGATTTGTAATTTATAAACGATATGGAAAACAACGATGTATAAATTATATAGTCGATGTATGAGTTATATAAGGTTGTACACCTCATATATAAGCGTTGTATGTTTGATGTATAAGTTATATATGCGTTGTAAAAATTATATGTGCGTTGTAATGAATTGAAATATATTTATATATGAATATATACATACTCCCCTCGTCCACAGACCATGGACGATATTTATTGGTTGTGATATTGTTTGGATTATTTGGTTGATGTGAAATTTGGTGAATAATGCGAATGGTTGAAAGAATTGTTTGTGGTTGAGAATGATTGACTGTGGTTGAAAAATACCCATTTGTGGTTGAAAACAAAATTAGAATAGGTTGTGGAAATGAAAGAAAACATGCTCGCCTGCATGCGAATTAGATGCATGAAATCCCCATTGTCAAAAACCACGAGGTTTTAAGGTAGAGCGAGGAGCCGTACATCGATACGGTCCCGGTTTTAACTACCCTACCGTTATGCTGTCGAAATTTTCTAAAATATTCATGTGTTAGAATTATTTTCATTTGTTGAAATTATTTTCATGTGTTGAAACCGAATTCATGTGTTGAATAGAAATTCATTTGTTGAATAGAAATTCATGTGTTGATTGGTATTCGCGTTTTAAACAATAAAAATCACATTTTTATTATATATACGAACTATAGAGAACATTCACGTGTTGAATAGAAATTCATTCGTTGAATAGAAATTCATGTGTTGAATGGTATTCGTGTTTTAAATAAATTGCTTTAACAATAAAAATCACAATTTTATTATATATACGAACTATAGAGAACATTCACGTGTTGAATAGAAATTCATTCGTTGAATAGAAATTCATGTGTTGAATGGTATTCGTGTTTTAAATAAATTGCTTTAACAATAAAAATCACATTTTTATTATACATACGAACTATAGAGAACATTCATGTGTTGAATAGAAATTCATTCGTTGAATAGAAATTCATGTGTTGAATGGTATTCGTGTTTTAAATAAATTGTTTTATAATAAAAATCATATTTTTATGATCTATATGAACTATATAAAATAGTCGGGTTTTGAAATAAATTGTTTTATAATAAAAATCATATTTTTATCATCTATATGAACTATATAAAATAGTCGTGTTTTGAAATAAATCGTTTTACAATAAAAATCACATTTTTATTATATACATGAATTGTTAAAAATAGTGAAGTGTTGAAATAAATGTTTGTTGGATAAAAACATCATTTTTATCAAATGTATGAAATGGATAAGGTTTTGAAATCGAAGAGGATTATATATATATAATTAAAATAAATCGAATAACGAAGTTGTAGTTCGCGTTTTGAAACCGTGATTTCAAATGATTAGTGCGGGAGATCCGACCATCGGATTTTCCCGAAACCACAACTGTTGGGTTCGCCTTGGAAATATCTTTCCAACAGTACCAACTTTGTAAAGATCCAACGATTGGATTGTCTGGAATTTTTAATTCAAATCTGAAGAAAAACAGCGCCAGAATCGATTATATATATATATAATTAAATTTAATTGAATAACGACGCTGCAGTTCGTATTTTGAAATCGTAACATCAAACGATTAGTGCGGGAGATCCGACCGTCGGATTTTCCCAAAACTGAAACCGTTGGATTCTTTTTGAAAAGATCTTTCTATTGATATAAAATTTGTGAAGATCCAACGGTTAGATTTTAAGATATGTGTAAATCAAATCTGGAGAAAAACAGCGCCACGGCCGCGTTATAGCCTGAAGCGTTGTTTTGAATAAATTGGCAATTTTTTAATAAATAAAAATAGCGATATATCATGATAAAATATTATAAACGATATGGAATGGAAACAAACTGAATTTGCTCGGGTTATGTGATATTTAATGGTTGAATGTGTTTGGCGTGAAAACTACATTAAAGAACAGAATTGGTGATGTCGAATAATTTAACCATTGAAATGAATTGATTTGAAATTCTAAATATACGTGAATTATTTGAGAAGGCCGAGTTAAGTCTCATTTCAAATAATTGATCGACGATTGAAAGTCGAAGATATGAAGACGATGCAAGACCGATGATCTTCACGTCGAATGGAGGGGTGCTACTGATGCTCATGATAGGAGTAGCTACCTTAACGGGGCTGAAGTGGTAGCCACCCCGACGTACTTGTGGATTGTACGGATATGCGAGGTTTTGAGTGCCTCCGGTTTCGTTTCGACCCAGAACGAACATGTAAATGGACTGTGTGTCTGACATTGGATTTTTTTCTGTGCTGATTGATCTCTGTTAAATATATATCTGTTTGGCGGCGGAGAATTTATTCTCTTGCTTAACGCCCTTCTCTGAGACGTATGAGATCTGAGGTTATATATCGATGGGAATCAGTCGCATGAAGTGAATTGCCTGTGTGGCATGCCTAAGTGGCAGATGATCAAGGCTTCTATTGAAAAGCAAAGTCTTGAGGTTGATGATCAAAGCACGGCCTGTGTGGCATAGCTTTGTGTATAGCGTTGTTTCGTGAGCCTCACACCCCGGTATGGACCAGGAACGGGAGAAGGATCCAGGGAGGACATGCGTTTCTTTCTAGCTAGGGTGGTGTAAGTGACCTACCAGCCCTGACATTTATATTTTTCTCACCTGTGTGGTTGTTACTGTTGCGAGGCGCCTCGGATATATCGGTGACTATGTGAAGCCGATGGAGTCGTAGAACTCATTTACGCCCCAAAGGGAGGGGAAACGCAGTGTTCAGGCATTTTAATCCACATCGCTGGACCGGCCCTGTTGCTCCTAGGTGCAGTTGCGGCTGTTCCTGAGGCTCGGTCTAGAGAGTCTCGAATCGGTAAGGACTATCTTTTGCCTTGGTTCATGACGGAAATCCAGTTTCCAAATACGACATCGTGCGGTTTTGATTGTGTGTGTATATATATATATATGGCGACATGATATATGGTACCCATGTCGTCTATGATTGATATTTATGATTGTAACTAAAATTAGAAACTAACTAGAAATGAACTATGACGGATGGTTTCCTGGGTATTGGTCTAATGTTGGTTTCGGCCTTCGGGGTTAATACTTAGGGAATCGTTCTCTTACTAGATTACGGTTGGAGTCTGATTAAGAATTAAACGATAAAATTTACATTTTTAATGATGTGTTTTGCTCGTATCAAGCATATTTTGGCCATTATAAGGTAAAACTCTATCCTCCGGTTTGTGTTGCATTGTGTGATGGGAACTGAGTCTTATAATGACTTCATTTTTATAAAAAGCATTGCGATGTTTAAAAGGTTTATTTGTTTTAAAGCACTGGCAATCCAATGGAGTAAACCCGTTCCACGAAAGTGCTGTGGTCCTGTGATTAGCCATATTGTAAGATGTGTTAAGTAAATTTCTCATACCAGTCCTTGTTGTCAGTCCTATGTGGCCTGGGTACGCATGATAGGGGGCTCTCGCTTCGCGGTTTGGTGGCGAATGGGAGACTCTTACCCCTACATGTCCCTATTGAGGGTTGGTTAGGCAGTGGCCGGGAGGCTCGAGAGGGTCGCCGTAAAACAAGGGACTGTGGGACCATTGTGAGCCACGGTGGGTTTTACCTGCTGTGCTGGAGGATGAAGGGATGGTTGCAAAGCCTACCAGATTTCGCGGCAACGTCACAAACGTGGTATCAGAGCTTTGGTTAAGCTTAGTTCTGGAATATAACATATGAACGAACTCGTCAGAAATAGAACCAGTAGTGTTCTAGGACGAGTAACTCATTACAGATAGGATCAGTAATATCCTAGTATGAGTACAGCAGAATCAGAATAACTCGTTAGAGATGGGGTCAGAAGTGCCCCAGAACGAGTGGAGAGTTATATGTTTATAAATAACGTATTTGTGATTATATATATAGTCTGGGTTTAGAAATACGATTTTTGAATATATAAAAGATATATATATTTTTGAAAAGTTGAAAACAAATTGATTGTTGGTTGCGTTGTGTGAGTGTGAATTTGATTAATTAAATTATTAGGATGATAGTTAATTTAATCAATAGTAGAATGAATTGTAAATTTATTCGATTAAATCACACATTGAACTGATTTAAAAATAGATAGAAATATATACATGTGCACTATATATGTTTGAACAGGTAAATGGATTCGCTGTTGAGTAAAGATATTATTTGCGTGCCCGACAAATAGGTAAACCTTAATGAGTTGGATGCGCAATTTTATTATTATATCAACTCCTGTGAATGCCATTGGATGCGGAGTGCTGGTTGTTCTGTGTGTAATAATAAATGTCTCCATAGGATAGTAACAATTAATTTTGAACTACACTACATGGCATACTTCTTGAAGATAGGCATACTTCATCATATACCATATAAGCATTTGGAGCTTGTGTGACGAGGTTGAAGATTTACCATACGAGCGAGAGGCTTGTAAGGCGATGACTATATTTTACAGGTTGAACTGATGACTGATATGGACCATATAAAATATAACGGTAAATTGCCAGATTAATAAAAATCCCACACGGGTCTGGAGATGACAATAAACACGTCTCTCTGGTCATTAAGGCACAAAAACCATTCATAGGGTGACGAGAATTTATTCTCTGGAGTTATGATCTATACACACTCCCCTGTGGACACCGGAATATATCACTATAAATATGTGCATGCTTATTAGGATTTATTGGGTACCTAATACGGCCCAATAAATATCCAAACCCCTCCCCGTACAAAGGAGGTTATGGCGAATTTTTCGAAAATTCAGGGTGTTAGCCAAATTTTTGAAGAATTTGAAAATTCTCAGAAACTGAAAAGTTGAAGAATGGAAGCCAGATTGAAAGTAAAGTTGGTTAATTAATCCACTTTCGACTTTGTTCCTTTTCGGGGATGAAAAGTTTTAAGATGGGGAGATTGTAACAACCCGGAAAATCTGAACCAGTTTAAAAAATTTAATTTGGCTAATTTAGTGGATTTTAAATATTTAAAATAAATTATTTTAAATAATAACGATGAAAAGTATGTTTTAATCGACGTTTGAAAATAAATATAATTATTTTAAATTATAAACAAGGCCTGAAATGGCGTGACAGTTTCAAAATTTCAATTCAAAATTTGACTGACTGTACCGGGTGCAAAATAAAACGGATTTTAGTGAAACAAAAAATATTTAAATCTTTTACTGAATTTCTTTCTAACGAATCTGAAAAATCGAAGTTTCGTAACGGGAGTCAAAAGTTATGGCCAAATGAATTTTCAGAAAGGTCGCTATAGAATTTATATAGCCCGTGAAAATAGACAATTTACAAACGACCTCCGAATTAGACGAAACCACTTTTGTTGGATCCGGGATGTCAAATTATTGCTAGGTTTCAATTTCATAATTTTTGAAGTTAACATGTGAGCGTGGCAAAGGAAAATGTGTTTGGTGAATTTCTGTTAAATTGGATCGACCAGATATGGCCTTTTTTCAAACGGTCTCAGAATTCGAAGAAACTAATTTTGTTGAGACCGTATCATCAAAAGATAGCTAGATTTATTTTTCGGGAATTTTTAGAATCGGTATGTGGTCCCGGCAAATTGAAATGTACGTTCAAATTCAATATTGAATGTGTTATATTTTAATTTGAAGGAAAACTGACTGAAACAGTCGAATGAGCCTTTGAAACATATCCCATTGTGTTCGGAATGGGGGTATTTAGCTAGGGACGACAATTGTTGGGTTTGGATTGGAGTTCGTAGGAGATAAGTGGTATTTTAGAAATTTTAAAATATATAAATATAAAAAAAAACTATTGGCCACAACCATTTTCTCTCTCCCCGACCCCTTCAAACCTCGACGGTGAAAAGAGCTCCCAACTTCCCGATTAATTTCCGATCGCTCCGATCATCTTCAGACCAGGCTCCAGTTGGTTTTTTGAAGATCTCCTCCCTCTCTTTAAATTTGTACCCCTCTCGCCCTCCCTCACTCGTCGTCATCGAGAATCGAGCTCCAGAAGCTGCCGCGTTTCGACGTCCGCCAGAGCCCAGATCCGCCGTCGAGTCAGAGGTGGTGCACCTCGCCAGGAAGCTGATTCGAAGCTCTACGACGTGCAGCAGTCCGATCGTCCTCAAGCCCCATGGATTTGTCGAAAAACACAGACCTAGTTTTGAACAAATCAGAAAGGTAACGGCCTATTTTATTTAAAATAGTTTATAGCACTTTAAAGCGCTACGGTTTTTGATTTCGCAATAAAAATCATATCTTTTTCGTTTCTTGACGAAATTCAATGAAACAAGAGACAGTGGACTCGTGCGGACGTCTTCTACATTCTAGAAGAGACCACATATTTTTCTGAGCCTTCTGCAATTTTTGGTGGAGTGGAACCCAATGTGAGATTTCTAATTTATAAACGATATGGAGAACAATGATGTATAAATTATATAGTCGATGTATGAGTTATATAAGCGTTGTACACCTCATGTATAAGCGTTGTATAAGTTGTATGTTCGATGTATAAGTTATATGCGTTGTAAAAATTATATGTGTGTTGAAATGAATTGAAGTGAATTGAAATACATTTATATACGAATATATATATATACTCCCGTCGTCCATAGACCATGGAAGATATTTATTGGTTGTGATATTATTTGGATTATTTAGTTGATGTGAAATTTGGTGAATAATGCGAATGGTTGATAGAATTGTTTGTGGTTGAGAATGATTGACTGTGGTTGAAAAATACCCATTTGTGGTTGAAAACAAAATTAGAATAGGTTGTGGAAATGAAAAAAACATGCTCACCTGCGTGCGAATTAGATGCATGAAATCCCCATTGTCAAAAACCGCGAGGTTTTAAGGTAGAGCAAGGAGCCGTACATCGATACGGTCCCGGTTTTAACTACCCTGCCGTTATGCTGTCGAAATTTTCTGAAATATTCATGTGTTAGAATTATTTTCATTTGTTGAAATTATTTTCATGTGTGGAAACTGAATTCATGTGTTGAATAGAAATTCATTCGTTGAATAGAAATTCATGTGTTGAATGGTATTCGCGTGTTAAATAAATTGCTTTAACAATAAAAATCACATTTTATTTATATATACGAACTATAGAGAACATTCACGTGTTGAATAGAAATTCATTCGTTGAATAGAAATTCATGTGTTGAATGGTATTCGTGTTTTAAATAAATTGCTTTAACAATAAAAATCACATTTTTATCATATATACGAACTATAGAGAACATTCACGTGTTGAATAGAAATTCATTCGTTGAATAGAAATTCATGTGTTGAATGGTATTCGTGTTTTAAATAAATTGCTTTAACAATAAAAATCACATTTTTATTATATATACGAACTATAGAGAACATTCATGTGTTGAATAGAAATTCATGTGTTGAATGGTATTCGTGTTTTAAATAAATTGTTTTATAATAAAAATCATATTTTTATCATCTATATGAACTATATAAAATAGTCGTGTTTTGAAATAAATTGTTTTATAATAAAAATCATATTTTTATCATCTATATGAACTATATAAAATAGTCATGTTTTGAAATAAATCGTTTTACAATAAAAATCACATTTTTATTATATACATGAATTGTTAAAAATAGTGAAGTGTTGAAATAAATGTTTGTTGGATAAAAACATCATTTTCATCAAATGTATGAAATGTATAAGGTTATGAAATCGAAGAGGATTATATATATATATATATATAATTAAAATAAATCGAATAACGAAGCTGCAGTTCGTGTTTTGAAACCGTGATTTCAAACGATTAGTGCGGGAAAACCGACCATCGGATTTTCCCGAAACCATAACATTGGGTTCGCCTTGGAAATATCTTTCCAACTGCACCAACTTTGTAAAGATCCAACGGTTGGATTGTCTGGAATGTTTAATTCAAATTTGAAGAAAAATAGCGCCAGAATCGATTTTATATATATATATATATATATATATATATATATATATAATTAAATTAAATCGAATAACGACGCTGCAGTTCGTATTTTGAAATCGTAACTTCAAACTATTAGTGCGGGAGATCCAACCGTCGGATTTTCCCAAAACTGAAACCGTTGGATTTGTTTTGAAAAGATCTTTCTAATGATATAAAATTTGTAAAGATCCAACGGTTAGATTTTCAGATATGTGTAAATCAAGTCTGGAGAAAACAGCGCCACGGCCGCGTTATGGCCTGAAGCGTTGCTTTGAATAAATTGGCTATTTTTTTATAAATAAAAATAGCGATAAATCTTGATAAAATATTATAAACGATATGGAATGGAAATAAACTGAATTTGCTCGGTTTATGTGATATTTGATGGTTGAATGTGTTTGGCGTGAAAACTACATTAAAGAACAGAATTGGTGATGTCGAATAATTTAACCATTGAAATGAATTGATTTGAAATTCTAAATATACGTGAATTATTTGAAAAGGCTGAGTTAATTCTCATTTCAAATAATTGATCGACGATTGAAAGTCGAAGATATGAAGGCGATGCAAGACCGATGATCTTCACGTCGAATGGAGGGGTGCTACTGATGCTCATGATAGGAGTAGCTACCTTGACGGGGCTGAAGTGGTAGCCACCCTGACGTACTTGTGGATTGTACGGATATGCGAGGTATTGAGTGCCTCCGGTTTCATTCAGACCCAGAACGAACATGTAAATGGACTGTGTGTCTGACATTGGATTTTGTTCTGTGCTGATTGTTCTCTATTAAATATATATCTGTTCGGCGACGGAAAAATTATTCTCTTGCTTAACGCCCTTCTCTGAGACGTACGAGCTCAGAGGTTATATATCGATAGGAATCAGTCGCATGGAGTGAATTTCCTGTGTGGCATGCCTAAGTGGCACATGATCAAGGCTTCTATTGAAAAGCAAAGTCTTGAGGTTGATGATCAAAGCACGACCTGTGTGGCATAGCTTTGTGTATAGCGTTTTTTCGCGAGCCTCACACCCCGGTATGGACCAGAAACGGGAGAAGCATCCAGGGAGGACATGCGTTTCTTTCTAGCTAGGGTGGTGTCAGTGACCTACCAGCCCTGACTTTTATATTATTTTCACCTGTGTGGCTGTTGCTGTTGCGAGACGCCTCGGATATATCGGTGACTATGTGAAGCCGATGGAGTCATCGGACTCATTTACGCCCCAAAGGGTGGGGAAACGCAGTGTTCAGGCATTTTAATCCACATCGGTGGACCGACCCTGTTGCTCCTAGGTGGAGTTGCGGCTGTTCCTGAGGCTAGGGCTAGAGAGTCTCGAATTTGCCTTGGTTCATGATGGAAATCCAATTTCCAAATACAACATCGGGCGGTTTTGATTGTATATATTTATATGGCGACATGATATATGGTACCCATGCCGTCTATGATTGATATTTATGATTGTATCTAAAATTAGAAACTAACTGAAAACGAACTAGGATGGATGGTTTCCTGGGTATTGGTCTGATTTTGGTTTCGGCCTTCGGGGTTAATACTTAGGGAATCGTTCTCTTACTAGTTTACGGTTGGAGTCTGATTAAGAATTAAACGATAAAATTTACATTTTTAATGATGTGTTTTGCTCGTATCAAGCATATTTTGGCCATTATAAGGTAAAACTCTATCCTCCGGTTTGTGTTGCATTGTGTGATGGGAACTGAGTCTTATAATGGCTTCATTTTTATAAAAAGCATTGCGATTTTTAAAAGATTATTTGTTTTAAAGCACTGGCAATCCAATGGAGTAAACCCGTTCCGCGAAAGTGGCGTGGTCCTGTGATTAGCCATATTGTAAGATGTGTTAAGTAGATTTCTCATACCTGTCCCATGACTGACTCGTAGTTTGTTTCACTTGCAAACTCGGGTGCCCCTATTTCTACACGGGCAGCCTTGTATTCTGGTTTTAGCAAGCCCTTTCTGGATAGCTGGAACCGAAGATGGATTCTATCATTTATCTCTTTTTTGTTGTTCAGCTCCTGTTGTACATATTATGTTTTCTTTTCTGCTGTAGACATTTTATGTATAGCTGAACTATATTTTGCACTAAGTAATATCCTATATACTATGTAACTCTAATGATTATATTTATTCAGTGTATTCTATTGTACATTATCTGGTGTATTTAATTATTTATGTTCTGTTGTTATCTGTTTATGTGTTATATTCCAAAGATTACCCTTGCACCGTCTCATCGGGGTTTGGGGTCGTCACAATAAATTTTGCAATCAGTAGGTTTAGACACATGGAATAGTACACAAAATGAATATTTTGAACCCACAACTGCATTTGCACAATGGATAAATGATCAAAAGACCGTTGCACAAAGCAATTCTAAGGCTATAAATATGTTATTTTGTTCATCATATAGGAATGAGTTTAATAAAGTGTCAGTATGTAAAACTGCTTATGAAATTTGGAGAACTTTATAAGTAACTCATGAAGGAACTAATAAAGCTAACAAACTAAAATAGCAATGCTAGTTGACCAGTTTGAGTTATTCAAAATGAACGAGAATGAGTCTATATCAAATATGTATTGCAGATTTCAAGAGATAGTGCATTTATTAACTACACTTGGAAAAACTTATTCTAAAGCAGATCAAGTCAGAAAATATTAAGTTCATTAACTCTAGAATGGGATCCAAAAACTTTGGCAATTGAAGAAGCCAACGATGTGAACGAAATGAAGATTGATGAGTTAATTGGAAACCTGATGTCTTACGAAGTCCAATTATAGAAAAGAAAAGAAAACAAATCAACAGAGAAGATGTAATAACCCGGAAAATACGAGCCAATTTAAAAATTTTAAATTGGTTATTTCAAAGGAATTTGAACAATTGAAATAGAATATTTCAATAAAATAGTGAATTAGAAATAGTGAGTCAGTTTGAAAATTTGAATTCAAACTTTGACCGACTATGCAGGGTGGAAAATATAACGGATTTTAGCGAAACCAAAAATATTTAAATCTGTTAGTCAATAACTTTCTAACGAATCTGAAAAATCGAAGTTTCATAACGGGAATTGAAAGTTATGGCCGAATGAATTTTCAGAAGGGTCGGTATATAGAATATATAGCCCTGGAAAATTGATATTTTGCATACGACCTCGGAATTCGACGAAACCACTTTTGTTGGGTCCGGGATGTCAAACTATTGCTAGGTTTCAAATTTCATACTTTTTGAAGCTAGTATGTGAGCGTGGCAAAAGAAAATGTGTTTGGTCGATTTCTGTTAAATTGGATCGACCAGAAAATGGCCATTTTTCAAACGACCTCAGAATTCGATGAAACTAGTTTTGTTGGGAACGTAGCGTCAAAACATAGCTAGATTTATTTTTATGGAATTTTTCGAATCAGTATGTGGCCCTGGCAAATTGAAATGTGCGTTCAGAGTTAAAAATTAAATGTTTTATACTTTAATGTAAAAAATAACTAATTGTAACAGTCGAATTGACCTACGAAACATATCCCATTGTGTCCGGAATGGGGGTATTTAGCTAGGGGCGACAGTCGTTGGGCTTAAAAAGGAGTTCGTTTTAGAAAACACTATTTAAAAATTTAATATAACCCTCGGCCAATCAGAATTTTCCTTTCATAAATTTAAAAAAAAAAAGAAAACCCCCCCGATCAACGGTGAAACCCGTTCACCACCTTCTCTCCTCCACCGCCGCCGCTACCGCCACCTACAGCCTTCGCCACCGCCACCATTCGAAGTGCCTCAGCCCCCTCTTCAAATCCGACCCCACCGCCGCCACCCTCGTCGCCTCCTCCGCCTGTATCGACGCCAGGAAGTCGAGAACTTCCCGCCGCCGCCCTGAACGCCACCGAACGCCACCAAACCACCACCGATTTAAAGCCCTCTCTTCCCTCTTCCACGTCCAACTCCCCGATCGTCCCCACGTGCCACGGATTTCGCGAAAACTGTAAACCTAGTTTTGAAGCTCGTGAAAGTGAGTTTTTCTTTGATCTTTACACTTTGAAAAATCATATCTTTTTGGTGTGTTGACGAAATTCGATGAAACAGGAAACATCGAGACCGCAAGGAAGCTCTCTACCCAATAGAAGAAGCCGCGGATTTTTCTGACATCGTATCGATTTTTTAGCGCTCCGAAAACCAAGGTGAGAAATCTAAATTAATATGAAATTAAATGGAAAATGTCGTGTATAATTTATATAAGCGAAATATAAATTACATACGTGTTGTATACCTCATGTACATGCGTAGTGTAAGCTATATAAGCGAAGTATGAATTTTTACATGTATAGAATAAGTGATATATGTGTTGAAATGCTAGTGAAATATAGCAAATATATATTATATATATATATAATCCCCTCGTCCACAAACCATGGACGATATTCATTGTGGTAAATTGGTGTGAAATATTGGATGAAAAATACGAATGGTTGAATAATTGTTTGTGGTTGATATTGTTTGGTTGTGGTTGAAAAATACCCATTGGTGATTAAAATGAATTGGAAATATTTGTGGAAATAAAAATAAACATGCCGCCTGCGTGCGAATTAGATGCATGAATCCCCATTGTCAAAAACCGCGAGGTTTTAAGGTAGAGCGAGGAGCCGTACTAGGGACGGTGCCGGTTTTAACTACCCTGCCGTTATGCTGCCGAAATTTTGAATAATCTTTGTGTGTTAGAATTATTTTCATATGTTGAAATTATCTTCTTGCGTTGAAATTAAGTCATATATTGAAACTATGTCCATGTGCGGAAATATTCATGTGTTGAAAAGTGTTGTATGAAAATTAAATTCATTTGTGAATGAATGAAGTGTTTAAACAATAAAAATCACATTTTTTTTTATATATGAAGTATGAAAAATATTCGCCTTATATAAATAGTTTCAACAATAAAAATCGCATCTTTCCAATATGAACAACATAAATAAAATGTCCATGTGTGGAAATGCTCATTTGTTGAGAAGTGTGTGTAGTGGAAAAGTTCATGTGTTGAATAAAAAGATCGAACAATAAAAATTACATCTTTATTGAAACTATGAAGTGTGGAAACCATCCATTGGTTGAATAAATATTTTGAACGATAAAAATATCATTTTTATCATATTTGTGATATGCTAAAGATATGCGGAAGTTGAAATAAATATTTGTGAAAGAAATATTATTTTTAACATGCATAGGAACTAAATAAAATAGTCATGTGTTGAAATCTATTTTAGTTCGCCAAAATTTTCATCTTTGAAATGTGAAGTGTTAAAAATAGCCACTTGTTCAAATAAACGTGCATGAGTTGAAATATACATTAACTAGCTAATGATATGATTTTAGCCTATGCATGCAACATTAGAATGAATGGTGTTTTTAAACCAAAGCAAATCAAATATGAAATTGAATGGAAATAGATAAATGTTAGAAATTGTATATATGTACATGCATATCTATTGAACAGGTTAAAGCAAAAGGGGCTAGAGAAGAGAAATAGAATTTTGTGCCCGACAAATAGGTACACATTTACCGCTTTGTTTGGGTGATGATTTTATGAGCCTGTTGGCTAGCCGCTTGGCTTTTTCTTTTTCTTTTTGATATGAGACGCCCGTGTGGCTATTTGGGAATTTTCCCAGACCCTCCCGTACAAAGGAGGTTATGGCGAAATTTTCCAAAATTTAAAGGCGTTAGTGAAATAATTGAAGTGGAAACGATATAGGAATTTTTGAATGAACTATATTTATATAAATATATAAATAAAAATAAAATTAAAACGAAACGTGGCCGTGCAGTTCATGTTTTGAAACCGTGATTTCAAACGACTAGTGTGGGAAATCCGACCATTGGATTTTCCCGAAACCGCAACCGTTGGGTTCACCTTGGAAATATCTTTCCAACAGCACCAACTTTGTAAAGATCTGACGGTTGGATTGTCTGGAATGTTTAATTCAAAACAGAAGAAAAACAGCGCCAGAAACGATTACATTTATATATATATAAATATAATTTAATTAAATCGAATAACGACGCTGCAGTTCGTAAATTGAAATCGTAACTTCAAATGGTTAGTGTGGAAGATCCGACCGTCGGATTTTCCCAAAACTGAAACCGTTGGATTTGTTTTGAAATGACCTTCCTAATGATGTAAAATTTGTGAAGATCCAACGGTTAGATTTTCATATATGTGTAAAGCAAAATTAATGAAAAGCAGTGGCAGTGCATCGACACGACCTGAAACGTCGTTTAATTAAAATATAGCTGTTTTTAATCAAATAAAAATGGCGATATATCGTTATAAAGTACTATAGACGATATAGAGTGAAAATAAACCAATTTTGTTGTGTTTTCTTGATATGTGATGGTTGAATGTATTTGACATGAAAATTATAACTAAATAACTGAAATGTGAATGTTGAATAGTCCAACCACGTGATTAATTGATTTGGAAATCTAAATATACGTGGGTTATTTGAAAAGGCCGAGTTTATCTCATTTCAAATAATCGATCGACGTTGAGAAGTCGAAGAGTCGAAGACGACTGAAGACCGACGATCTCCACATTGGATGGATGGGCGCTACTGATGCTCGTGATTGGAGTAGCTACCATGAAGGAATTGAAGTAGTAGTCGTCCACACATACTGTTGATTGTACGGATATGCGAGGAATTGGTGCCTCCGGTTTCGTTCAGACCCAGAACGGACTTGTAAATGGACTGTGTGTCTGACATTGGATTTCGTTCTGTGTTGATTGATCTCTGTTAAATATATATCTATTTGGCGGCGGAGAATTTATTCTCTTGCTTAACGCCCTTCTCTGAGACGTACGAGCTCAGAGGTTATGTATTGACAGAAATCAGTCGCATGGAGTGGATTGCCTGTGTGGCACGCCCTAGTGGCATATGATCAAGGCTTCTGTTGCAAAGCAAAGTCTTGTGGTTGATGATCAAAGCATGGTCTGTGTGACGTAGCTTTGTGTGTAACGTGAATTCGCGAGCCTCACACCCCGGTATGAGTCAAAAACGGGAGAAGGACCCAAGGAGTGCATGATGTTTCTTTCTAGCTATGGTGGTGTCAGTGACCTCCCAGCCCTGACATTTATATCTACTTTTCACCTGTGTGGTTGTTGGAATGCGAGGCGCCTCGATTATAGGTCTGTAAGGACCGGGAAACGTGTGTTCAGGAGTAATTAATCCTCAAAAGTAAGAGAGGACCGGCCTTGGAGGATCTAGGGGATTGCTGTGTGCAGTCCCGAGGCATTTGCTAGAGTGTCTCGAAACGGAGAGGAGCTTGCCCCTTGTCTCGACTCATGAAGGAATCCAATTTCCAATACGAAATATGCAAATGTGATTGTATTACTAGTATGGCGACATGATATATGGTACCCATGCCGTCTAGGATTGATATTTATGATTGAATTTGCTTTTGAAACATATATGCACTAGTAATAATATCAAACACTTTTGTTTTATACGTATGAAGCATTTTTGGCCATTATAAGGGAAAACTCTATCCTCCGGCTTGCGTTGCATTGTGTGATGGGACCTGAGTCTTATAATGGTTTCATTTTATAAAAAGCATTGTGTTGATTTAATCATTTACTTTATTTCATGCACTAGCACTCATTGGAGTAAACCCGTTCCGTGAAAGTGGCGTGGTCCTTTGATTTGCCTTATTATTGTTATTAATAAGTTGAGTAGATTTCTCATACCAGTCCCATGACTGACTCGTAGTTTGTTTCACCTTGCAAACTTGGGTGCCCTCATTTTCACACGGGCAGCCTAGTTACAGGTTTCTGACGCACCTTTTGGCTCATGGCGAGGCTTGACTACACTGTGCTGACTTGGATTTTCTCTGCCATTATTGTATCTATATTATGATTCCGCCACTCGCGATGTAGACTGATATTCCTTTTGTGTACTCTTTATGTATGATTCTGCCTCTGGCAATGGTGACTAATTATGTATCATTATGCACTAAGTTGTATCCTGTACTGTGCTTCTCTGATGTGATGATATCTATATGATTCCGCTGTCATATGTGTGTAAATTATTCTATTTTCTGTTTATGCTATTATCTGTGATCTGCTAATGATGATTAATGTGTTATATTCCAATGATTATCCTTAACACCGTGTCACGGGGTTTTGGGATCGCCACAGCTGGTATCGGAGCTTTGGTTAACCTTAGTTCTGGAGTCTAACACATTAAACACTTCGTCAAAATAGAATCAGTAGTATTCTAAGGCGAGTCGCTCATTAGAGATAGGACTAGTAAAGTCCTAGAATGACCCGAGCAGAATACCAAAAACAATTTGATCAGTCCATCGTTATCTTTCCGTAAAGTTTTCTGCTTAACTATGGAATAGACTATCATTTCTGTTAGCTGACTTTTTTTTGTTGCTTACGCAGAATTTGACAAATGGCTGCCAGAGTAGCCGCCGCTAGAGAAGGCCGTGCCGGCCGAGGCCGAGGAAGGGGAGAAGTCCCAGCTCAAGAAGGACCTTTGATACAACCTCCGGCAGCTCAATACTTCGAGCTAGACCGTGTAGCTAAGAGATATAAAAACTTAGGAGGCAAGACCTTCTCGGGAACGGGCACCGTAATAGAGGCCCTTGCATGGCTCAAAACATGCGAGAAAATTCTTGAAGGCCTAAGGCTTGGAGACGAAGACAAAGCTATTATGGGCGCCTGGCTTATGCAGGAACAAGCTGAATTATGGTGGGAATCTCTCACCGCCGGGAATAGAGAAGCTGGAAAAACATGGGACGGATTTAAAGAACTCTTCAAGGAGAAATATGTCCCAGAACAAGCTCTAGAAAGAATGCATGATGACTTCGCCAATCTCCAGCAAGAGGATCTTTCCGTGCAAGATTATGTGAACAAATTTACAATGTTGTCGTCCTATGCTCCAGAGCTCGTTGCTACCGCAAAATCCAAAAATAAGAGGTTTATCCTAGGACTAAGACGACAATATCATGATAGAGCCATGGCCCATGTCAAGCTGGATTTCAACGAACTGGTGGAAATGACATGCAACTATAAAGACCTTGATCAAAGGCATCTGGATCAGGATCGCGCTAGAAGCCAAGCCGGAAACAAGCGCAAGCCTGCTGTAAATCAGGGCGAGTCAAGCCAAGCAGCATCTTCAAAGCCTCAGACTGGCAAGCCGCCAAGAGGAAATTGCTTTAACCGTGGTAAGCCGGGGCACTACTCAAACATCTGCACAGCTCCGAAGAGACAGAAGACAAATTCTCAAGGCTCGAGCCAAGGCTCTCAGAACCCTCGCTCGTGCTTCAACTGTCGCAAGACCGATCATCTGGTCAAAGACTGTCCTTTGCTGAAGAAAGCTACAGTAGCTCATGTCTATGACGGGTCTAGCCCGCCAGCTGCTTCCGATGGAGCAGGTAAACCTGATATTTTGGGAGGTACCCTTACCATTAAAAATATTCCTGTTTCTGTATTATTTGGCACAGGTGCGTCGCGTAGTTTTATTGCTAGAAACACAGTACACAAATTAAAGTTAAAGCAGCGAAAGCTTAAAGAATCAGTTGAAGTTCATAACCCGATAGGGGGTCCTATTACTCTCGGTTCATATTGTAGAGTGCCAATCTCTTATTCTTTCTACAAATTTCCCATTAATTTGATTGTTATGGATTTTCACGAATTCGACGTTATCCTTGGGTTAGAATGGTTAACGAAATACGAAGCTGAAGTGAAATGTGCGGAAAGAATCGTTAAAATTCGAAAGGAGCTTGGACATATATATATACCCTGTCATGGTTCGAATCCGAATAGAGAAGAATTTTGGTCGGCATTAGAACTTATCCCCACTACCATGGAAAAGATTCCGATTGTTAGAAACTTTGCGGATGTGTTTGAAGAAGTTGAAAACTTACCTCCGCAAAGAGAAATAGAATTCCGAATCGATCTAATTCCTAATGCCAGACCAGTGGTACATCCAATTCGCAGAATGACTCCGAAAGAAAAAGAAGAATTAGGCGATCAAACTCGTCAACTGCTATGGAAGGGTCTAATCAGACCAAGTTTTTCTAATTGGGGCGCAGCTGTTGTGTTTGTCCCAAAGTCAGACGGTACTCTTAGATTATGTGTTGATTACCGAGACCTCAACAAACAGACGCTTAAAAACAAATATCCATTACCCCGCATCGATGACTTGCTAGACCAATTGAATGGGGCGAAAGTATTTTCCCGAATGGACCTAGCTACAGGTTTTCATCAATTGAGAATAGCAGAAGAGTGTGTTCCTTTGACCGCTTTCAGAGGTCCAGACATATTTTATGAATGGTTAGTAATGTCGTTTGGCCTGTGTAACGCTCCAGCATACTTTGTCGATCTAATGAATAGAGTGTTCAGGGGAGTTCTGAATAAATTTGTCCTCGTATTCATCGATGATATTTTAATCTACTTCAAATCAAAAACCGAGCATGAAAAACACTTAGAACAAGTATTGGAGATTCTAAGGAAGAACGTCTTCCAAGCCAAATTCTCTAAATGTGTCTTCTGGCAAGAAGAAGTTAAATTTCTTGGCCATGTCGTGTCAGAGAAAGGAATTTCTGTTGACCCAAGTAAAATAACAGCGATTCAAGACTGGAAACAACCCACTACTCCCACAGAAGTTAGAAGTTTTATGGGGATGGCTAGTTATTATCGAAAGTTCGTTAAGGATTTTTCGAAGATATCCGGTCCGTTAACGAAGCTCACAAAGAAACATGAGAAGTTTAAGCGGACTTCCGACTGTGAAGAAGCTTTCCAGGAATTGAAATCGAAGCTGACCACCGCTCCAGTGTTAACTATTATTGATGGCAATCAAGATTTAACGGTTTGGACAGATGCTTCTATTAGAGGTCTTGGTGCAGTGTTAATGCAGAGAGGCCAAGTAGTCGCTTTTGCAAGCCGCCAATTGAAACCACATGAGAAGAATTATGTAACTCATGATCTTGAGCTGCTAGCTGTCGTTTTTGCTTTGAAAATCTGGAGGCATTACTTGTTGGGCGAGAAATTTATACTGTACACAGATCATCAATCATTGAAGTATTTATATACCCAGAAGGATCTGAATCTGAGACAGCAGCGTTGGCTAGAATTTCTTGCAGCGTATGATCTTGATATCCTGTATACGCTGGGGAAAGCTAACGTAGTAGCGGATGCACTTAGTAGAAAAACCGCAATTGTTGCCCATCTTATAATTACACCTAGCTTGATCGATAAGATATGTGCTCTCCAGAAGAATGATTATTTCATTCAAAAGATCAAGGAAAGAACCCAGAAAGGAGAACCCTCAAGCTTTCAAGTAGATAAAGAAGGAGTTCTGAGGCTGAATGGGAGAATTTGTGTCCCCAACCTTCCTGAGCTCAAAAGAGAAGTTCTGGATGAATGCCATAAATCCAAATTTTGCATCCACCCAGATGTGAGTAAAATGTACAACGATATCAAACGCACTTTCTGGTGGAAGGCAATGAAAAGAGATATTTCCTTGTATGTTAGAAGATGCCCTACTTGTCAATTGGTCAAGAGCGACCAACAGAAGCTAGCTGGACTGTTACAACCGTTGGAAGTCCCAGGCTGGAAATGGGAACAGATTTCCATGGATTTCATAGACGGGTTGCCGCGAACCAAGAAAGGTAATGACAGCATTTGAGTAATCGTAGATCGCTTCACGAAGACTGCCCATTTTATACCTGTCAGATCCAATAGAACTGCTCAAAGTCTAGCACAGATATATTTCAGAGAAATTGTTAAGCTGCATGGAATTCCCATCAGCATAGTCAGTGATAGAGATCCCCTATTTACTAGCAAATTCTGGGAGGCTTTCCAGACAGAATTGGGGACAAAACTGAATATGAGCACCGCTTATCACCCTCAAACAGATGGCCAAACTGAGCGGGTGAATAGAATTCTAGAAGATTTATTGCGGGCTTGTATAATCGATTTTGGTGGGTCATGGGAAGATCATTTGCATTTGGCAGAATTCTCATATAACAATAGCTATCAAGCAAGATTGAGAATGTCACCATTTGAAGCATTATATGGCAGACCCTGCAGATCTCCTGCATGTGGGGTAGAACCTGGCAACAGACTTGTACTAGGACCTGATATGATTAGAGAAGCATCCGATAAAGTGGACTTCATCAAGAAGCGATTGAAAACCGCCCAAAGCAGACAGAAAAGTTATGCAGACTCTAGAAGGAGAGATTTGACATTTACTGTTGGTGATCATGTTTATTTAAAGGTTTCTCCGATGAGAGGAGTAATCATATTTGGAAAGACGGGGAAGTTGGCTCCGAGATTTATTGGTCCCTTTCCTATACTTGAGCGAATTGGAACTCTTGCTTATAGGGTTCAATTACCAGATTGGTTGCCTGGAGTGCACAATGTTTTTCACGTATCTCAACTTAGAAGACATGTGCATGATCCGGATCTTGTTGTAGAAGAAGCAGCGCAACGGGATGGGGAGATAACTCCAGAATTAGCACTCAAAAGAGAGCCATTAAAGATTGTTGGCAAAGAAACTAGAGAACTCAGAAGCAAAAAGGTTCATTTAGTTAAGGTGCAGTGGAGCAGTGATCCTAGAGACTGTACTTGGGAAACTGAGGAAAGCATTAAGCAAGCTTACCCCAAATGCAGAGTGGATATCTCTGACTAACTCCGGTGCAAGGTACCTTTACCATACTTTGCATTTACATTTTATTTCCTACTTTACTGTTGTTTCCTTTTCGAGGACGAAAAGTTTTAAGTAGGGGAGATTGTAATAACCCGGAAAATACGAGCCAATTTAAAATTTTTAAATAGTGTTTTCTCAAACGAACTCCTTTTTAAGCCCAACGACTGTCGCCCCTAGCTAAATACCCCCATTCCGGACACAATGGGATATGTTTCGTAGGCCAATTCGACTGTTACAGTCAGTTATTTTTCAAATTAAAGTATAAAACATTTAATTTTTAACTCTGAACGCACATTTCAATTTGTCAGGGCCACATACTGATTCGAAAAATTCCAGAAAAATAAATCTAGCTATGTTTTGACGCTACGGTCCCAACAAAACTAGTTTCGTCAAATTCTGAGGTCGTTTGAAAAATGGCCATTTTCTGGTCGATCCAATTTAACAGAAATCGACCAAACACATTTTCTTTTGCCATGCTCACATACTAGCTTCAAAAATTATGAAATTTGAAACCTAGCAATATATTGCATTGAAAGCAACAACAAATGTTTCTGACTCGAGTAGTGAAGATGACAAAGAAACAACACTTATGACAAATCATTTTTAAAAAAAAAATTCAGATATAGAAGGAAGAATTATAGTCAAGGAAGTTTAAGAAGTAATGATGGTCGGTGTTATAACTGCAATAAACCAGGACATAAAAAGAATACGTGTCCATATCCATACAAATCGTCTCAACAAACAGACAACAACAATTCATCAAGAAAGAGAAAGAAAGCATATACAATACCTTTAGATGATTCAGAATCATCATCAAGTGATGAAGAACTAGAAATCGGAAATACAAATATATGCTTTATGAAAATTCAGAGTTCAGAATATTTCGAAGGAAAGGATCTAAAAAGCGGGTACGCTTTAATTAATTTTTAATTTTACTTGGATGAATGGTTGCTTTGTTTGTTTGTTTTGATTTGATTTTAAAACTTTAAAATTTGAATTTTGAATTTGAAATTTGAAATTTAAAATAATAATATAATAATAAATAACAAATAAATTAAATAAATTATTTGTGTATTTACTGGGATTAGAATTATTTCAGGAAATCGTTTAACCTGAAATATAAATCGATAATTTAAATTTCAATTCTCCTTGAAAATAGACATATATATTGACATACAAATAAGTCTATGTCGACATGCTTGACCAGTTTTGAAATTCAAATAGTTTAAACTTTCAAACTTCCCTCCAACTTTTCACCAACTCCCAAGGTCTGAAAAGGTGTCATTTCAATCTGAAAAGTTGTGCCTATTCAATTCATATCTATTCAATTCATATACATTCAGTTTTTATACCTTTCATTCACAACTCAAAACAATACTCATCATATCTATTCTTTTCAAAACTATCAATTCAATGGCTTCCTCTAGTTTATCTCAAAAATTGAAGATAACCCAAACCATCGAAGGTTATCTTCACAATGACAAAGAGGCCATCAAAACGCATGGAAACTATTTAACAAATGCTAAAGTTAACAGGGGTGCTTTCGCAGTCTTTAGCGATTTTCCCTCTTATGATCTCATCTCTCTCTTTCCAAACAATGAAATCTTGAGTCTAATTGACTCTTGTGATAACGACGAAGTGTGTTATCCCAAACTCGTCAAGATGTTTTATGCGAATCTCAATCGCGGATTTTACGAAGGCAACGAAGACCTAATTTGGAGTAGTGTCAAAGGCACTCAATTGTTCTCGATGCCGAACTCTTAGGCACTATTCTGAATTGTAAAGCACTGGCTTGAATTTTTCAGATTTTGTTATCGACGAAACCGATTTGGAAACCTACCATGACATATTTGAAGAAGGTGCTCCAATGGAATTCGAAAATCGTTCCTTCATCCAAAAACAAGAATTGTTAACCTTCTCCTTCAACATACCATCGCTCCCCGTTCCGGAAATTTCAACAATTCAACCATCAAAGACCAAAAGGCTCTTTCTGCTATTATGGGTGGCTATACTATCAATTGGACCGAAATGGTTCTAAACGAAATTAAGCTCATAGATTTATCAACAAGAGAAAACACTCTCTACTATGGTGTTTATCTCACTCGCATTTTCAAGTACTTTAACGTTGATCTTTATGGAGAAGAATTTATGCCTAGAAAGGTGTTTCACGCATCAAACATTCATCTCATGCAAATTCCTCTCATTTTCAAACCATATAAGACACTCGAAGCCAAACAAACTTGAACTCGAATGCAACAAGAACAAGATCCAATGGAAGTCGATGAAGAAGAAGAGACTTCTATGGAAAGTGTTGAGTATCCAACTGGCACTAAACACATCTACAAAGAGACGATTATTCAAAATCAAGTGAAAATCGTCAACAATCAAAAGAAGATCAACAAGAAACTTTCCAAGATATCCAAATTTATGGTCAAGATAGAAAGAAAGCTTGGAATTTCATCTTCCTCGTCATCATTTGAAAACTAGGTCATCTAGTTTAATCTATCTTTATGTATTCATTTCCTTGTATTTGCTTTCGAATCTCGTATTTAAGTATGTCTTGATTAATTGGATGTATTTGCTTTCTATTAAGTAAAGGATGGAGTTTTAATTATGATAAAATCATCTTTATGTTTCTGTAAAAACTTTAAAACTAATTATAATATAATAAGGTTCAAAAAATACAAAATTTGAAAATTTCAAAAATCTTACTATAGTATGTCGGCATAGTGTTTTTTGTATGTCGACATATAACTGCCAGATTTTCAAATTGTTTCAAATTTTAAGATTAAAATAACTACTCATGTCCATTCAAAATCCAACGAATTCCAGACCCTATTTAAGTATATTTCTTCCAAAAAATTCATAATTTTATTTCTTTTTCTTCTTTATTCATTTCTACTCAAATCCATGGCAAATCCTATTCATAGTATATGTGAAAATCTTGACGATTCTTTGAATTCTTTCAAGAAAACTCTCTCCGTAGTACTAAGTAATCAGCGCAAACAAGAGTTAATTCAAATGAGGATGGTTGAATATCAAGAAAAACATTTTGATGTGATTCGTTGGGATATATCTTCCCATTTCAGAAATGAAAACAACCAAACATCACATAACACTGAAGAAGAGTGGAAGGACATCAAAAAGAACCCAATTACTGGATAAGATGAATGGGTAGAAGTTCCAAGAAACGTTTAATTGTTCAGTACGATTTGATTGATTTGTTTATATTTTAATTTGGATTATATGATTTGGAAACTTGTATATATATTAAGACATATGGTGTGGTGTGATTTGATTTGATTTGGTTTGTATATATAACAAACAAACATATGTAATTATAATACTTGGATTGGTTTATGTTTTATCATCATATTCTTGGGAATTACCATTATAGGTTTGTATAGATTAAAGAGAATATCCTAATTGGGTTAGTTACTTAAGTTCTATTTGGTTAGTTATACAATTTAGGGGAGTACTGTTAGAATTTCTTTTAGATAACGCCAAACAGGGAGAAATTTTAAAATATAGACATAGTTTATAGGATTCATATGGGTAGGGGGAGTTTTAACGGATCATCGTCAACAGGTATGTACATGTATGATATTTTATAAAATAAGGTTGTCATCATCAAAAAGGGGGAGATTGTTGGAGAATGAAGTTTTGATGACAACAACCTTATTTCAATATTAGTTGATTATTAAATATATACTAACACTTTTGTATAGATTATATATATATACAAACATATGCAGGAGTCATATACAGGAAATATTACTGAAGACTGTACAGTTTAAAGATATTAGAGATTCAGAGTTCAGAGAAATTTCAAGACTCATGAGTATCAAGATTTAAAGAGTTCAAGACTAATATAGTTATAGAGTCTAGATTATGTAAGACTCTAAATAGCACTCCAGGTTCAAATTCAAATTCTGTTTTCAAATTTTATCTTCTTTTCTCTCTATTTTCTTTTCTCATTATTTCATTTTCTCTCTTTCTATTTTCTTTTCTTATTTTACTTTTGTTTTTCAAAATTTAAGTTTTATATATTTATATTTTTATACTTTTATTTATATATATATATATATATAGTTTAAAACTTTTTAAATTTATAAATATGTTCATATAGTTTAAATATATGTTTTCATATGATTTTTTACATTATAATATTAATTTATAACACTATATTTTAATTTAAGAATTTCCCGAATTATATTTATATCAAAACACTTGAAAATGCTCAAAAATGATTTTTAAACTATGAGTATGTCGACATACGTAAAGCACTATGTCGGCATATAACTGTCATTTTTTCAATTTTGAAAGGAAGTGTCTTTTCACTACTTGTGACGGTTCTGAAGCGTGGCATCTTTTCATTTACTATAAAAAGGGCTTGAATTCGAATCTTTTATCATCTCTTCTTCTCTAACTTCATCCTCTTTCTTTGTACCATTATTCTTAATCATTTTTATGATTTCTACGCTTATACTCTGTTTTGATCAAACTTTTTCTCTTTACACTCTCTACTCTCTGAATCAAGTGTTATTGAAGAGTTATAGTGCTGTTTGTAATTTCTTAGGTGGTATTTGGGGTTAAACGATTTTATCCCTTATAGCCGTGAAATCAAGGACAATATCGGTGGTATCCCTTGTTGCCATGATATCAAGGATGGAATCGGTGGTATCCCTTGTAGCCGCGAAATCAAGGAGGTTGTAATTGGATATTGATATAGTAATAAAACTCTATGCAATCCAGCGTTGCGTGGGACTGGACGTAGGAGCAATCCAAACCAGTATAAAATCCGGTGTGTTCTTTCCCTTTCTGTATTTTTATTTCTGCATTTGTGTTTGAATCTGTGTCTGTGATTGTGTTTATGGTGTTTGATTAATTTGGTGATTCACGCAAGTTTTAGATTTTGTTTAAATTCTCAAAAAACACTATTCCTCTCCCTCTAGTGTTTGTTTTGCCTGAACGATCATTTCCGAATTCCCTAACATGTTCATCCTTGCAATCCTTCTCTCCATATCTTACTTCCCTCTTATGTAGACAAACATTAGTCAGATACCAAAGGGTGACCCTAAGATCATGGAGTATATACGAACTTCCATAATGCAAATACAAACATGTAATAATTTCGTTATCCAAACCTTTAGAATATTTATCTAATCTATGGATTTTAATTAGAAAATCATTGTGGAGAATACATTGTTTTAAGTTTGCATAAACTTATACTTTGATATCAAATTTTGTAGCACCACATTCTCTAAGATCGAAAGCTCAACCCTATAGATGCTACAATCATCTCTAGTGTCAACTTTAGATGATAGAAAATTGAATGTTAATAAACCATAATATCAAAGATATAGGAGTATGAAAATTTTCACAAAATATTCATTGATAATAATTTCATTTAAACCTCCCTTTCATATAACACGTTTAATGAAAATATAAATTATCACAAAATATCATCCTTGAAAGCGACATATAAAGATGTCCCCTCAGTTGATCATAGTCTAAACATATAGCGATTGCAACATTTATAATACATAAAAGAAAAGAAAAAACAAATAGTGATGCTCCTTGTAGTGACTCGAGAAATTCTCGATGCTAAAAATTTGACAATAATACATTATCCTGTATTCACTTGCCAAAACCCAAATATTAAAAACCCATATAGTTAAAAGAAAGAAATTAGAGGGTAAGAATAGAAAGAAATGTTAGAATAGAAGAAGAAGACCAATAAAACAAAATCCGAGTAGAATAGAATCTCACAGCGGAACCAGTAAAATATAATATATCAAAAACTCTTTACTCAAAAGAAAACCGTATACATATGATTACAACATCAGAGTACGCACTAAATCAATAAAACTCACACAACGGGAATAATTTATTTCTAGAAAAACAGAATTACACTTCGACTCCATCTCCTCTCCTACAACTCCAAGTGAAACCTAACCTAGTAAATATTCTCGGTCTGACCCGAGCACATTATGAAACAAAAAAAATCAACCCGGATCTGTATGGAAATACATTCAGTGATAAATTCACATTATAAACAACTTGCTTAACTATTAGAAATTATTCAAGAGAATGGAACTATCATAACACATAACCGCACATAAACATGGCACGTGTTTTTACCTAAAAATAACCAAATTTCTATTTATATCAAAATCCAATGATATTGTAATAATGTATATCAATTCACAAATAAATAGGAATATACATAGAAAGCTTTCATCTCACTTTCCAACATAGCTGGATAAAACTAAAAACAAACAGACTGTATTGGAGTTTGGATGTCCAACATGACAAGGTATGGGACCACCTCCCGATTAGTGTTCTCTAGAGAAGAAACATTGGGTTCAACAAGAACATCTTGCAACACGACCACACATGACCAGCCACTCATTCAAATTGAGTGTACCGAATATATTATCACCCACAGTTGGGATCAACAACCGTTTTCTGTAAGCATACAGAAGACAAGGAAGAAGAAACAAACATTTTTTTTCTAAATAGTGAGAATACACCCTAACGAGAATGACCCACATAACTATGATGCCTGCCGAATTTCTGTCATATACCCATCTATAAGGCTTTAGGTCAAGATTACCTTTTTGTGAACATCACATTAACTTCAAATACCACATAGTCAGATCCATCAAATTATTAATTGATCTGCACAAATGTACTCTGAGTTTTAAGTTAAAAGAAGTTTCCTTCCCCACCACCAAACCTGGTATATTTGTAAAAGTCAATGTACGTGATTTTTAGGAAATACACTGTCAGACATTTGTCCATACAAGTCATCAAGGAATAGGATGAACTGATGGCTCCCTTCCATCGCATTCTATATAGGAATCACCCTAAGGATCGGTAGCGAGTAATCCTTGAAATTCGTAGATTTCAACAACGATAGAATCACAGTCTATCTCTGGAAGTTAACCAGAGATTATAAGTGGTTCTTCCGTTTTATAAAGAATTATAGTCTTCAATTCCTCAATCTTTAAAAGCATCCCTACAAGTTAGTTTTGAGCTCCAAATCGGTTCGAAGTGATTTTGGGTCTAAATCCCCATCCTGGTCTCTTCGAACTTGCACGTCAAAAATCCAATATGATATATCCATTGATAATCGGTTGTGTTTTATTTTAAAAAAAGGGGTACTTATATAAAAATAACAAGTTATAAAGAAAAGTTAAAGCTAGTAAGAAAATACAATGCACACAAAAATAAATACTATACATATCACTCAAATACCAGCTCGAACTAAATAGACATAGCAAGATATAAGAAAATACAACATTAAGATACTTCAAGCTGGCATTTTAGAGAACACTGAAGAAAATCCAACTAAGCCTGATGCAAAAGTTCCCGCAATGAAGCTTACAACAACTCCACCTTAAACTCTACAAGTCTTGAAAAAGCCCACGGCACCAAGACAACAATTTAACAAGATAAAGCCTTGAACGCCACAAAAAAACAACAACACAACAAGTTGAATACAAGAATCCTACACCAAAAGAAAATTCCAAAACAAAATATCCTCAAACGCCAACATGAATATCCTTCAGATCCCCATACAACCAAATCCAGCATGACATAAAAAAGGATGCACCCTCCAGAAACAATCCCAAACAATACTAATACATGCATGCAAAAAGCCAGTAAAGAATAAATAGAGGATTTTACCTTTAATAAATGCCTCGATTTGAGATCCCTCTACTTTCTTCTCTTGCCTTCTTAGATTTTGATCTAGTTTATATTTGAGAAATTAACTTAACCCATTCTATATTAAATTCTACCGCGGGCTCTCCACTCATGACTATACTTCCCTTCTTGAATTTACCCTTCTTAATTTTTGATAATTTTCTCTTTAAACTATTCGAGGAACTATCAGATTCTTTAACAAATATGTCCTCATTTTTTTATTCCTTGTTAACTTGTTGTGTACTATAAGTTTCAAAATCCATCATACCATTAGCTCCATTACCAGAATTAGATTTTGCTGTATCAAAAACTACTTTGAATTTCTCCATAAATTCCCTTATGTCATCTTCAGTGGTGGTAACAACATTCAAGTTATTAAAAGATCTTACATTGTGCAGATGTATAACCTTATCCACCTTTACATGAACATTCATATCTGAAACTCCTAAAGCTTTACACTACTCACTGAAATTATCTTGACAGCCACTAGAAACCTCATTAATACATTTATTCTGAGAAATACTTACCAAACCAATTTCCTCATTTATATTTTTCTCCGGACTGTCCATATTAACTTCAATATCCATTCCACTTACTACCACTCTGTTTTCTGCTAGATAAGCATTCATATGTTTAATCCGACTCACCATATTAACATTCAGATCCATCTCGCTGTCTTTATATGTATTTGTCTTTGGGATCCAAACTTTAGTTGATTTTCGTGTAACTGTAGAGTGTACAAACACTCTACGATTTGTACATGTAGGAGGATTCCATTCATAACACACCCTTTGCCAAACTGTATTTCCTTCACGAAACAGTATAGGCACGACTTCTGGAAACTTGGAATCAATATTAATCTCAACCAAAACTCTTGCATAAGATATATGACCTACATTTTTAGTCACATTGTGAAATCAAATAGGTTAACCAAAAATAAAGGTTATCCTACTTATAGCTTCAACAGTTCATTGGTCTGAATCCAAATTGGGAAATCATATCCAAATTGGGATAGTATTAAGGGATTTCCGGGTTAATTTAGTTCTAAGTTGTCGTCTCTTCATGAATAAGTTTTTCATTATAAAAATAAGGCCCAGGACTTAAGATCCTATCACAATCTTCTTACATATCACACTTAATAATTAAAATTCCATTATCTCTCGAAAAAAGCTTATAACGTCCTCTCAACTTCCAATTTCTATCAATGAAATCCTTAAGGAAATTATAACAATGCTTACTGCCATAGATGTAAAAGACAATGGAGTTGGACTATTTTTCCGTTTCTTTTAACACTAAATATTCACTAACAATTGCAAGTCTAAGGTTATCCTGATCTAATGGTTCATAATAACTAAAGTCATCTTTAGTCGGTTGTTTAATTATAAATCACAATTGTATTATCATGTACATCAGCTACTTAGACCTCTTTTATTTAAATTCATTCATTAAAACTCTTTATCGTTTCCTAAAATCGATTCTATAACTTATCTCAAAGTTTTCTTACTCGAAAACAATAACCAATACTTAATTTTTTTAAATAAATGTATTTACCAAACTACTCTTTTATTTTCTTTACTTCGAAAATATTGATATATATCCACAAACCCTCCTTTATTTCCTGTACTTCAGAAACATCTCTATATATACACAAAACCTATTTTTATTTCCTTATAAATTATCTTTAACCTCATTACCATTACAAACTAATATCATCCACAAATTATCCTGAACTCGTCTAAGTTTGGGCATTTTATTTACCTCTCAAACCTTGATCGACAACGTTCTTATCTTAAGATAGATAAAAGTTTAATTAATTCAAAATCTGATATTGATAATAATATCACAAAATCTATTTATTATTCAATTTAAATATATGGTTTTTATAAACCATTCCTTACTTTGGAAAATATCTTTCAATTATAAGTATTAACTTAATTCATTAATTAAGTGAATTGCTTACTAAAATACCAACCTTTCGTTTTAAAACCTTTTTATTCAGTTCCATTTATAACTTGGATTACTATAACTCATTTACCAAGTCTTTTACCCAAAAACCATTTAACATTACATTATAAACTTAATTTGGATTTTTATGACTAAAATTCAATTGCCTCCTTTCTTTTATATTATTGAAACATTTATTTAATTATAAACGTTTCAATTCTTTAGTAAACATTTATTTTGAAATCATCGCCTTCTTTCTTTTACACACGTTATTCATAAATCTTTGATTTATTTCCAAGTCCTTTAACAAAATTCATGTACTTGATCCAACTAAGTCTTATAACAAGCTTGATTACTTCTTAAATAATTCAAATTAAAAAGGTAATCCCTTTAATTATTATTAATTAAAATAATAATTAATTACAACATTAATCGAAGTAAAATTAGTTTACTTCCTTATTAACTAAAGTAGGTTAGTTAATCACTTTTTGAATTTAAATTTATTAAACAATAACTAATTACGTTAGTGACTATTAATTTGATAATCTTCTTTAAAAAACAATAATTAAAAGGTAAATTACATTTGAAATCTTATTAAATTAAAACAATTATTTGTTAAACCATTATCATTAGATTAATTAAAGACAAATTTATCTAATAAACATTTCCAATTAGAACAGTTGACTTAGTAAACTTGAAGCTATCATTTAACTTGTTAACCGATTTCAATTTATCATCCTCTTAAATTAATTAATAATATAATTAATTTAACAATATCATTTAATTGTTTTTTATCAAAAACAATTATTCCATTTATTAACCCGTAGGTAAAATTACGACTTATATGCTTATAAACTGATCAAACATTAAAATTGCTAAACATAGTATTTTATAATTACTTTTGTAAAAACCATCTATAGATATCGATTTATTTGTAAAACTTCTAGTTTTCTAAAAAAAATATAATTTAAAACTTTGTTTCAGTTATGAAAATAAATTTTATAACCTTAAATATGTCAATTCGGCTGACGGCAAATTAACGCCTCAAAAATATGGTTGTTTGACCCTTTGCTGCGAATCACTTAATCAGTACTTTCTATTGATTAAAATTATAGCAACGTTGAATTCCAACTCAAAAATCAACATCCAAGCAGGTTTTAGCATTACTGGTATCAAAAAGTTCATATATGAAAAATATGAGATCAAATAATAATAACAATTGTTGAGGAATCCAAGTGGATCCCTCCAACCTTCTTTTACCCTACATCACAGCTTATAACATCATTATATGAATGCATATGAGATATAAATTCTAATTTAATACATCTAACGATGGAAATATAAATATTTTCAACCAACAACCAAATAATAAGCACCCAAGGCATCCAATTATACTATTTATATTATCAACTACGAATTATAGTCACAATTTGTTTCAATTCAAAACGATTCTTGACAATTTATACAATTTCAAACGACCGTTTGAAATTATATAAAATTTCAATTGCTTTCGAATCGTTCCAAACTAGACCAGCAACGTAGGCTTCTTCCATACGATCCCAACGGATCATGTTTCATCGAATTCTGCTCATGTATATAAAAGTTATAACTATTACAAGTTAAATAAACTGAACGATTATTAATCCTTAAATAAATTATAAATTTAATAAACTCTAATTACCTTATTATCTTTCTTAATTACGTTTAGGCCAATTAATCATGTTTCTATCGCAATTTCACTGCTAGTTTGAACAAAAGACCACACCTTCCCCAATCTTCATAGTCACCGCCACTATAGGCCACCGGTCCACCTCTGCCCTACCCCTTCACGACCGCGCCACCCTGAGCCCTACTCGAACTGAGCGCCATTCCCTGATTTGACTGAGTTTGCCAGAATTTACCCAACAACCGAATTTTGTTCAAAGCCCAAAATTGATGGCCTCCGGCCATATGACGACCTGAAAATTGCTACCTTTCGAACCGACCATAAATCACACAAGTCAGATCCAAAAGGCAAAAATTCTCGAATCGTTATGGATTACAACACATCAAAAAAAAATACAAAAGAATATTTCGTTTTCATAACAATAATTTTACATTAGAGTACAAAATATATCAGACTACATCTCAAATATCAGGGAATAATACATTACAATACACAACAGAACATAATTACATTTAGCAGAAGTCTATCAAATGCTCTGGACGCAGCTCTAGCTTCAGTCCAGAATCTTGCTCTATAAAATATATGCAAAATCAAAACTACTAGCTATCTGTGCGGAAAATATGGGCATCCAGAGTTTAGGTGGAAAACAATAAACTCTGAATTAGTCATGGTACTGGTGTGAGAACAAAAACAATTATTATACTTTATTTTAAAGTTCGGTAAATCACAGGACTACGTCGTATAACATAGAACGGGTTTTCCCCACATGAGTACCATTTATAATAACTAGCAATGCATTTTTGAAAAATTAAGCTATTATAAGTCTCAATTCCCATCACACAATGCAATGCAAACCAGAGAATAGAGCTTTATCTTATAATAGCAAAAAAATGCTTGATACACGAAATTCTCTATAATTATCAGAAGTGCATAATGTGGAAATTAATTTAACAAATAAATGTATCAATCTTAGGCGACATAATACCTTATACCATTATGTCGCCATATAGGTGTACAATTGAAAATGCAAAGCTCATACTGGAAGTTGGATTCCATCAATGACCAAGGTAAAGGATCTTCCTTAACTGTTCGGATCATCTCTAGCAAGATTTCCAGGACTCACACGCGCGTGATCCTTCGTATCGGCAGGACCATCCAGCAATAACATGTTGATTATAGTATTTCCTAAACATAACGTTCCCCCAGACATATTTGACCATCGTTCGAGGTGCCTCGTCTATCATCCACATAAGTAAACCTGCTTGGGATCCATACCATGGCATCACTTTTCAGCTTGATGAAAACGCTAGTCCTTATCTCTACGGTCCATCATCCTGTTTTCCGCCATTCACGGGTTGTGGGGCTTGTCAAAATCACATTTTAACACAAAGCTATGTTATTTCAGCCATGCTTTGATCATCATCCACAAAGCTCTTCTTTTCAACAAGAAGCTTTGATCGGCTCATCACTTAGCATGCCACATTGTCAATTCACAACATATAATCGGTGTCTATTAATATATAACCCTCTAAGTACATAAGTCTCACAGGAGGGTGTTAAGATAAGAGGATAAATTTTCCACCACCAACCGATATAACACCAATAGAAACTAATTGATTATAATGCAAAATACAACGTCAGACACACATCCATTTACAAGTTCGTTTTGGGTCTGAACGAAACCAAAGGCACCTTATTCCTTGTCCAATAAAGGAGAGAGGCCCTTGTGTATCTAGAAAATCTCCTAGTACATTCGGACTACTGTCACAATAAAACCCCATGGTCGAGGTACGACTTAAGGAATCAACAAGAAACCCTCTGTATGTGAAGATCTTCGGTCTTCAATCACCATCTTTGATATCTTCAAAAATCATCGTATAGTCATTCAGAATGGGCTGAAACCCGGTCTTTTCGAATAACTAGCGCATTTTATAATGTATGGAGAATGCAAATAGATATCATAAGTTTCATTCCATTTTGGATTATTCTTTGATTTCAACTTAACCCTTAACACAAAGGTTATTACCCAAATCAAAATTCCATTCCTATCCTATTTATCCCATGGAGCAAAACTGGTGGTACTCCATATCTAATACCCCTCGTATTTTGGTAAGTTTACTTACCTTCTTTCATTTCAAATCTAATTAAAGAATCGTTAAAACTTTAACTTAGTTTTAAAACTTCCAAATCATTATTTAATGATTACTTAATTTTGGAACTTATTCTGTCTTTAGTTATGTTAAAGAATAGATGTTATCCAAAAACATCATTCACAACAAATTCAAAATCCAAATTAATATCTAAGGCTTTCAATAGAAATCGTATCAACTTATATTTAATATCAAATTCTGAAACCACAAATACTGTATAGGAAATAACTATATAAATATCTTTCAAATTCCTTAAATGGTATTCATACAACTACTGAATCCAATATTGAAATATCCAAAGAATATTTCTGATCAAATCCAACGAACTTAAGTTTGAAAACTTTTAGTTTAGCTTCAACCTAAATTTCAAAATATTGATTTACTATGTTAATAAATGTGGTCAAAAGTCAAAAATTCAAATCATAGTTCAAAACTTCACAATTCTTGCTCAAAGTCCTTAAAAATCATTAATTATGATTTAACATAGTTTTTTCTATATTTTCAATAATTTTTTTGGGACCATTTCAGCCGGTTTCCAACTATGGTCACTGAACTGCTTTTATAGCGACCTTTTCAAAAATAGATTTGAACCTATCTTAAAATCTAACCATTGAATTTTAAAACTTTCCATTCCATTTAAAACTCTCTTCATTTTGAACATAACTTTTTTCGTTTTGGGATTCAAAATTAAGGTCTCCGTGTACGTCAATTTAAAATTAATGGTCGAAATTCGCGAACTGCCACTACGGGACAAGTCCTACTCAAGCCAAACTTCGATTTATAATTAAAATTTAATTGAATTACTTCCAAAGTAATTTATTAATTGTATAAGAAACATATAATTATTTTTGGAAACTATATTTCAAATATTTCTCTTTAAAATTAAATATTCCATTATGTAATCATTTTAATATTAAATGAATCATTAAAATAAAATTATTTTTCAAAACTTATCATTTGAAGTCCAAATTTTCCAGAAGTCCATTAAAAAAATAAATAAGATAATTTATAGAATAAAAATCTTATTAAAACATTTCCTAGACACCTAGACCAAACTTCTCTTTTTTAAAGTTTCTATTCATTCCAAATTTAAATTTGAAACATGCCTTTAGTAATTCAAAACTAGTTTAAATAAAATTCTTACTTTTATGAAAACTATTTGTAATCACTTAAACTACCTTTCCAAAGTATTTCGGATTTAAAATTCAAATTTTATTTTTCACTGAATATTTATTAATAAAATATTCAAATTAAATCCAAATTGGAATGAAATTCAACCGATCACTATATGATTTAATTTATATGGATTTCATACATCATTAACATCCAATTGCCATCCACTGGCATCATCAGCATAAGTGTTAGGATCATTAACATTTAATACTCAATCCACCCATTATTGACTAAGGTATTAAACCTCATTAACATATTGTTGCCATAATTGACAAAAAAATTCCACATTAACACACATCACATTCGAATAATCATCCATATCATATCAATATAAACCAATGTCACTCAATATCAGCAATGTCATATAGTGTGTTTCCTTTACTTACTAAGTGGACAATGTGACGATCCCAAAATCCGAGGGGCGGTATTAAGGATAATCATTAGGAAATAACACATTAATCATCATAGCAGAGTACAGATAATAGCAGAAACAATAAATAAAATAATTTTACATGGATATGACAGCGGAATCACAACATGTAGGAATATCAGAATAGCATAACGTGGGATATACTTAGTAAAAAGAAAGGGAAGTGATCAGTCATCATCGCCAGAGGCGGAATACATACATGCAGTGACATAATAAGAGTATCAGTCTACATCGCCGAAGGCGGAATACATATACATATAGTGAGAAATACGGAAAGTAAATCAGTCTGCATCGCCAGTGGCGGAATCATAACATAAATACAGTAATGGCGGAAAATATCAAAGTCATCTCTATGAAGTCAGCCTCGCCATGAGCCAAAAGTGCACGCTAAGCAGCAGTGCAGAACCAAAAACCACCTGTCACCTGTGTACTAGGCTGCCCGTGTGAAAATAAGGGCACCCGCGTTTGCAAAGTGAAACAAACAACGAGTCAGTCATGGGGACTGGTATGAGGAATCTATTTAACAGTTAAACAACAGTAATAGCAAATCATAGGACCACGCCACTTTCGCGGAACGGGTTTACTCCAGTGCTTGCTAGTGCATTTAAAACGAAGTAAATTCTTTTTAAGACAACGCAATGCTTTTTAGAAAGAATGAAGCCATTATAAGACTCAGGTCCCATCACACAATGCAACGCAAGCCGGAGGATAGAGTTTTACCTTATAATAGCCAAACATGCTTGATACGTATAAAGCGAAATCATTTGATATTATTACTAGTGCTTATATGTTTCAAAAACGAATAGCATCATAAATATCAATCATAGGCGACATAGCTACCATCTACTATGTCTCCATACTAGTTCTACAATCAAATCCGTTATCTCGTATTGGAAATTGGATTTCCGTCATGAGTCGAGGCAAGGGGCAAGCTCCTCTCCGCTTCGAGACACTCTAGCAAATGCCTCAGGATTACGCACACTGGGTAACCCCTGGATCCTCCAAGGCCGGTCCTCACTTACGTTAGAGGATTGGCAATTCCTGAACACACGTTTCTCGGTCCTTACAGACCTATAATCGAGGCGCCTCGCATTCCAACAACCACAAAGGTGAAAAGTAGATATATATGTCAGGGCTGGTAAGTCACTGACACCACCATAGCTAGAAAGAAACGTCGTGCTCTCCTTGGGTCCTTATCCCGTTTTTAACTCATACCGGGTTGTGAGGTTCGAGAATCTACGAAATACACAAAGTTGGGCCACGTAGACCTTGCTTTGATCATCATCCACTAGACTTTGCTTTGCAACAGAAGCCTTGATCACAGCATCTTGGCATGCCACATAGGCAGTCCACTCCATACGATTGATTTCCATCGATATATAACCTCTAAGCTCGTACTTCTCAGAGAAGGGCATTAAGCAAAAGAATAAATTCTCCGCCGCCAAACAGATATATATTTAACAGAGATCAATCAGTATAGAACAAAATCCAATGTCAGACACACAGTCCATTTACAAGTCCGTCCTGGGTTTGAACGAAACCGGAGGCGTCAAATTCCTCGTATATCCATCCAATCAACATACACGTTCAGACGGCTACTACTTCCGTCCCTTTCCGGTAGCTACTCCGGTTAGGAACCTCAGTAGCGCCCATCCAACCGATACGAAGATCGTCGGTCTTGAATCGTCTTTGCATTTTCCAATTCGAATCGCTCGATGAATTATTTGAAATGAGGGTTAGCTCGGCCTTTTCAAATAACTCACGTCATTAGAATTTAAATCGATTCTTTATATGGTTATATTATTCGACATCCATCTTTCAGTTATTTAATGTTATTTTCATGTCATACACATACAACCATCAAATATCAAACAATTCAAGCCCAATTGGTTTATTTGCAACCTATGTTGCTTATAATATTTTATAACAATTTTTCGCCATTTTTATTTATTTAAAAATGGCCATATTTAATTAAACGACGTTTCAGGTCGTTTCGTGTCACTAGCGCTGTTTTCCCCTTAGTTTGTTTTACACATATCGGAAAATCTAACCGTTGGATTTTTACAAATTTTACATCATTAGGAAGGTCTTTTCAAAACGAATCCAACGATTCCAGTTCTGGGAAAATCCGACAGTCGGATCTTCCACACTAACCATTTGAAGTTACGATTTCAATTTACGAACTGCAGCGTCGTTATTCGTTTTAATTTAATTATATTTATATATGTATATAAATATAATCGTTTCTGGCGCTGTTTTTCCTTAATTTGTAATTAAACATTCCAGACAATCCAACCGTTGGATTTTTACAAGGTTGGTGCCGTTGGAAAGATTATTCCAAGGCGAACCCGACGGTTGAGGTTTCGGGAAAATCCAATGGTCGGATTTCCCGCACTAGTCGTTTGAAATCACGGTTTCAAAATACGAACTGCACGGCCTCGTTTCGTTTTAATTTTATTTATATTTATATATTTATATAAATATAGTTCATTCGATGATTTCTATATCGTTTTCACTTCAAATATTTTTCTAACACCCTAAAATTTTGGAAAATTTCGCCATAACCTCCCCTGCACCGGGAGCATCGGGAAATCGCAAATAGCGTCCCGGTCCTTCTATTCTCAAAAAGAAAAAGAGAAAGCCAAGCGGCTAGCCAACAGGCTCAAAATCATCACCTAAACAAATCAGTAAATGTGTACCTATTTGTCGGGCACAAAATTTTATTCCTCTTCTCTAGCCCCTTTGCTATAACCTGTTCAATGAATATGCATGTACATATATATACAGTTCATATCATTTTTTCATTTTCTATTCAACTTCATATTTGATTTCTATTTGGTTTAAAAACACCATTCATTCTAATGTTACATAAATAGGCGCAAATCATTTCATTAGCTAATTAATGAATATTTCAACTCATATATGTTTATTTTGAACAAGTGGCTATTTTTAACACTTCACATTTTAACGATTAATGCATACAATAAAAATGTGATTTTTATTGTAAAACAATTCATTTCAAAACACTATTCTTCTATATAGTTCAAGTTGGTGATAAAAATGAGATTTTTATCATAAAACAATTTCTTTTCAGACGTGATTATTTTACACAGTTCATATAGTCAATAAAAGGTGATTTTTATTATCAAACAATTTATTTCAAAATATGAATATCATTCAACACATGAATTTCTAATCAACGAATGAATATCAATTCAACACATGAATGTTTTCTATAGTTTCTATATATAGATAAAAATGTGATTTTTATTATCGAACAGTTTATTTCAAAATATGAATACCATTCAACACATGAATTTCTAAACAACGAATGAATATCAATTCAACACATGAATGTTTTCTATAGTTTCTATATATATATAAAAAGGTGATTTTTATTATCGAACAGTTTATTTCAAAATATGAATATCATTCAACACATGAATTTCTAAACAACGAATGAATATCAATTCAACACATGAATGTTTTCTATAGTTTCTATATATATATAAAAAGGTGATTTTTATTATCGAACAGTTTATTTCAAAATATGAATATCATTCAACACATGAATTTCTAAACAACGAATGAATATCAATTCAACACATGAATGTTTTCTATAGTTTCTATATATATATAAAAAGGTGATTTTTATTATCGAACAGTTTATTTCAAAATATGAATATCATTCAACACATGAATTTCTAAACAACGAATGAATATCAATTCAACACATGAATGTTTTCTATAGTTTCTATATATATATAAAAAGGTGATTTTTATTATCGAACAGTTTATTTCAAAATATGAATATCATTCAACACATGAATTTCTAAACAACGAATGAATATCAATTCAACACATGAATGTTTTCTATAGTTTCTATATATATAAAAAGGTGATTTTTATTATCGAACAGTTTATTTCAAAATATGAATATCATTCAACACATGAATTTCTAAACAACGAATGAATATCAATTCAACACATGAATGTTTTCTATAGTTTCTTTATATATATATATAAAAAGGTGATTTTTATTATCGAACAGTTTATTTCAAAATATGAATACCATTCAACACATGAATTTCTAAACAACGAATGAATATCAATTCAACACATGAATGTTTTCTATAGTTTCTATATATATATATAAAAAGGTGATTTTTATTATCGAACAGTTTATTTCAAAATATGAATACCATTCAACACATGAATTTCTAAACAACGAATGAATATCAATTCAACACATGAATGTTTTCTATACAATGAATAAATATAGTTTAAGCATATGAAAATAATCAAACACAAGAATATTATTCAAAATTTCGGCAGCATAACGGCAGGGTAGTTACACCGGCACCGTCCCTAGTACGGCTCCTCGCTCTACCTTAAAACCTCGCGGTTTTTGACAATGGGAATCATGCATCTAATTCGCACGCAGGCGGCATGTTTATATTTTTTCATTTCCACAAACTAATCCTATGTGGTTTCAACCAAATATTTTCCAATCACAAACGGGTATTTTTCAACCACAATCAATCAATGTCAACCACAAACAATCCCAAACAATCATTCGCTATCAATCAATTTTCACAACAATTTCAACCAATAAATATCGTCCATGGTTTGTGGACGAGGGGCGTATATATATATATATATATATATATATATATATATATAGATAGATATTTATATATAGAAATTCACTTTCATTTTCAACATATATAATATTTATAAAAAGAAATTGAAGAGTGAGAAATCCTCACCAATAGCTATCCAATAACACGATTCTTCCTTAATAGAAATCTTCGCCTATTTCGCCTTCTTGTTGCTTTCGTTGCCTGTATTCTCTACATAGGTAAAAATCGAATTTTTACTATGTTATTCAGTATATATAAAGATTGCATTTTGCCTTCGCTATTAAATATAAAGATTATATTTTTATTATTCTCATGATGTAAAAATTATATTTTTATTGCTTTAAAAATATAAGAATCATACCTTAATTTTTCTACCTAACAAAAACTCTGTCTTTTCTATTTTTAAAACATGATCTTTATTTTTGCAAGTTCAAATATTTTCCTATTAAAAGATTAAACCTTTTTCTTTTAAAAAATTAAACCTTTTTCCTATTTTAAAGTTCAAAATAAAATCAGTTTTATAATTCCTTTTAAAACAGTTTTTATAATTCTTTTTAAAACAGTTTTTGCCTTTTAGAAAAATCAGTTTTTCTTTCTTTAAAAATACAGTTTATATATTTTTAAAAATTCTGTTTATATATTTTAAAAAAAATCAGTTTTAAAATTCAAAAAAAAAAACAGTTTTAAAATCCTAAAACAATCAGTTTTTAATTCTTTAAAAATGCAGTTTATATATTTTAAAAAAACAGTTTTTAAAACCTTTAAAAAAAACAGTTTATATATTTACTGTAAAACAAAAACAAAAGCAAAAATAAAATAACTTAAACGCTTACCGAGATTTCGAAGTGGAGGAGGGAAAAAGGAGCGTCGGCGGTGGCTCAGTGGTGTCGCGATGAGGTGTTCGAGGTGGAGGCTCCGATTGCGTCGCGACAGGGTTCCTGGGAGCTTCGGTTCGATGGTCGGCGGCGTCTTCGCTGGAAGGAGGAGGTCGCGAGGGTGGTGGGTGGCTTCTTCGATTCGATGGTCGGCGGTTCGAGGTCAGGGGGGCGGCGCGATTAGGTTTTAGGTTTTCTCTTTTTTTTTATATCGTTTCTGTATAATGAAACGGGGGGGCCAACGAAGAAGAAAAGGGGGAAACGAAAATTAAAACAATATTTTTTTTTAATTATTTAATTTTTACCAAAGGGTTGACTTTTACATACGACCTCGAAACGAGGTCCACCGCCTGTCGTCCATAGCGTTTTACCCCCATTCCGAACACAATGGGATATTTATCGTAAGCTGATTTGATCGTTACAATCAGTTTCCGTTGAAATTACATTTAAATCCTTATATTGAATTTTAAACGTACATTTCAAATTACCGGGGTCACATACTAACTAGAAAAATTCCAGAAAAATATTTTCTAGCTTCGTATTGACGATACGGTCCTAACAAAACTAGTTTCGTCGAATTCTGAGACCGTTTGAAAAATGGCCAATTTCCAGTCGATTAAATTCAACAGAAACTGGTCAAACGCGTTTTCTTTTGCCACGCTCACATATTGATTCGAAAAATTATGAAATTTGAAACCTAGCAATACTTTGACATCCCGGACCCAACAAAAGTGGTTTCGTCGAATTCCGAGGCCATATGCAAAATATCAATTTCCCAGGCCTATATATTCTATATACCGACTCTTCTGAAAATTCATTCGGCCATAACTTTTGATTCCCGTTATGAAACTTCGATTTTTCAGATTCGTTAGAAAGGTATTGACTAACAGATTTAAATATTTTTGGTCTCACTAAAATCCGTTATATTTTCCATCCTGCACAGTCAGACTTAGTTTGTATTCAAAATTTCAAACGGCCATATTATACACAATTCTATATTTTATGGAAATAGGCTATTTTAATCATTCAAATTTCTTGTTAATAACCTAATTTAAAAATTTTAAACTGGTTCACATTTTCCGGGTTATTACAATCTCCCCCACTTAAAACTTTTCGTCCTCGAAAAGGAAATAATAGTTAAGCAGGAAATAAAATGTAAATGCAAAGTATTGTAAAGGTACCTTGCACTGGAGTTAGTCAGAGATGTCCACTCTGCATTTGGGATAGGCTTGTTTAATGCTTTCCTTAGTTTCCCAAGTATAGTCTCTAGGATCACTACTCCACTGCACTTTGACTAAATGGATCTTTTTCCTCCTTAGCTCTCTGGTTTCTTTGCCAACTATCTTTAATGGATCCCTCTTGAGTGCTAATTCTGGAGTTATGTCAATATCATGCTGTGCTGCTTCTTCCACAATGAGGTCGGGATCATGAACATGTTTTCTGAATTGAGATACGTGGAACACATCATGTATACCAGGCAACCAATTAGGTAATGATACCCTATATGCAAGAGTTCCAATCCGTTCAAGTATAGGAAAGGGACCAATAAATCTCGGTGCCAACTTCCCAGTCTTGCCAAATCTGATTACTCCTCGCATTGGAGAAACTCTCAAATAAACATAATCGCCAACGGCAAACGATATATCCCTTCTCCTCGCATCAGCATAACTTTTCTGTCGGCTCTGCGCGGTTTTTAATCGCTTCTTAATGGAATCGACTTTATCTGATGCTTCTTGAATCATATCGGGCCCTAACACAAGTCTGTTGCCAGGTTCTACCCAACATGCGGGAGATCTGCACGGTCTACCGTATAGTGCCTCAAATGGGGACATTCCCAAACTTGCTTGATAGCTATTGTTGTAAGAGAATTCTGCTAAATGTAAATGATCTTCCCATGAGCCTCCGAAATCAATAACGCAAGCCCGCAGCAAATCTTCTAAAATTCTATTCACCCGTTCAGTTTGGCCGTCTGTCTGAGGATGATAAGCGGTGCTTAGATTTAATTTGGTCCCCAATTCCTCTTGGAATGCTTCCCAGAATTTGCTAGTGAACAGGGGATCTCTATCGCTGACTATATTGAGCGGTACTCCATGAAGTTTAACAATTTCTTTGAAGTAAATCTGTGCCAGACTTTGAGCCGTTCTGTTGGATCGGACAGGTATGAAATGGGCAGTCTTCGTGAAGCGATCTACGATTACCCATATACTGTCGTTTCCTCTTCTAGTCCGAGGCAGGCCATCGATGAAATCCATCGAGATTTGTTCCCACTTCCAACCTGGAATTTCTAATGGTTGTAATAATCCAGCCAATTTCTGCTGATCACTCTTAACTAGCTGACAAGTGGGGCATCTGCTAACATATAATGAGATATCTCTTTTCATAGCTCTCCACCAGAATGTGCGTTTGATATCGTTATACATTTTGCTCACACCGGGATGGATACTTAATTTGGATTTGTGGCATTCATCAAGCACTTCTCTCCTGAGCTCGGGAAGGTTTGGGATGCAGATTCTACCCTTTAATCTTAGAACTCCCTTGTCATCGAGTCGAAAACTTGTGGATTCACCTCCTTTGACTCTTTGACTGATTCTTTGAATAAATTCATCGTCTTTCTGAAGAGTCGAGATCCTGTCTATTAATGAAGACGTGATGACAAAACTGGCGATGATTTCATTCTTTCTGCTGAGCGCATCTGTTACAACATTGGCTTTCCCTGGAGTGTATATAATTTCAAAATCGTATGCTGCAAGGAATTCTAACCAACGCTGTTGTCTCAAGTTTAGATCTTTCTGGGTGAACAGGTATTTCAAGGATTGATGATCGGTGTATAGTTCGAATTTCTCGCCCAGTAAATAATGCCTCCATATTCTTAAAGCGAACACGATAGCTAATAACTCAAGATCATGAGTAGCATAGTTTCTTTCATGCGGCTTTAGTTGACGACTGGCATATGCGATCACTTGGCCTTTTTGCATTAACACTGCTCCTAGCCCTCTAATAGAAGCATCTGTCCATACTGTCAAGTCTTGGTTACCTTCTATTATTGTCAATACCGGAGCGGTTGTCAACTTCAGTTTCAGCTCTTGGAAAGCTTCTTCACATTCGGGAGTCCATTTGAATTTCTCATGCTTCTTTGTAAGCTTTGTCAAAACTCCTGATATCTTTGAAAAATCCTGAACGAATTTCCGATAGTAACTAGCTAATCCCAGGAAACTTCGAACTTCAGTGGGTGTAGTAGGTTGTTTCCAGTTCTGAATCGCTGTAATTTTGCTTGGGTCTACAGCAATTCCTTCCTTTGATACGACGTGCCCAAGGAATTTAACTTCATTCTGCCAGAAGACACACTTAGAAAATTTAGCTTTCAAGACATTTCTTCTTAGAATTTTCAACACTTGTTCTAAATGTTTTGCATGTTCTTCTTCCGACTTAGAGTAGATTAGAATGTCATCGATGAAGACTAGAACAAATTTATTCAACACGCCACGGAACACTCTGTTCATAAGATCAACGAAGTATGCCGGAGCGTTGCACAAACCGAACGGCATTACTAACCATTCGTAGAATAAATCGGGACCCCTGAAGGCTGTCAAAGGAACACAGTCTTCGGCTATACGCAATTGGTGGAAACCTGTAGCTAGGTCCATTCTGGAGAATACGGTTGCTCCATTTAATTGATCTAACAGATCATCTATTCGGGGCAAAGGATATTTGTTCTTCAGTGTTTGTTTATTGAGATCCCGGTAATCAACGCAAAGTCTTAGAGTACCGTCTGATTTGGGGACAAATACTACTGCGGCTCCCCATGCTGAAAAGCTTGGTCTGATCAGACCTTTCCAAAGCAACTCTCGGGTTCGGCTACTTAGCTCTTCTTTTTCTTTCGGGGCCATTCTTCTTATTGGATGAACTACTGGTCGAGCATTCGGAATTAGATCAATTCTAAATTCAATTTCTCTTTGCGGCGGTAAGTTCTCTACTTCTTTAAACACATCCGCGTAGTTTTTCACGACCGGTATCTTTTCTATTGAAGGGGGAGTAATTTCTAAAGAAGCCCAAAATTCGGTTCTATTAATTTCTGAGCCATGACAAGGTATATATATATAGGTCCAAGTTTCGTTTCGACTTTAACGATTCTTTCGGCACATCTAACTTCGGCCTTATATTTTGTCAACCAATCAAGTCCCAGAATAATATCAAAGTCGGAAAGGTCCATAACAATCGAATCAAAAGAGAACTTGTAGAAAGAGTAAGAGATAGGCACCCTACAGTATATACTGAGACTAACAGAACCTCCTATCGGGTTTTGAACTTTAATTGGTTCCTTAAGTTTTCTTCGCTTCAATTTTAACTTGTGTACAATTTTACCAGAAATGAAGCTACGTGATGCACCAGTATCAAAAAGTACAGAAACAGGAATATTTTTGATAGTAAGGGTACCTCCCAAGACATCGGGTTTACCTGAGCCGTCGGTGATAGCTGGCGGGGTATCCCCGTCATAAACATGGGCCACTTGTGCGCTCTTCTTCAAAGGACAATTCTTGCTGTAGTGCCCCTTCTTGTGGCAATTGTAGCATTCAGCTGAGTCACTGGCCCTTGGCTTCTTTGGGGCTTTGCATACATTAGAGAAATGACCGGGCTTCCCGCAATTGTAGCAGTTTCCTTTCGGGATCTTTGCGGGTTTTTGAGTAGCGGCCGCGGTGATGCTAGATTCGGGTTGGTCAGTGGAGGTCTTGCGCTTATTCCCTGCTTGGCTCTTAGCGCGGTCTTGGCTAGCATGCCTCTCATACATGTCCTCATAGTTGCAAGCCATCTCTACGAGTTCTGTAAAAGAAAGTTTGATGTTACTCATAGCTCTATCATGGTATTTGCGCTTCAGCCCAAAAATGAATCTCTTATTCTTCGCTTTGTCGGTCAAAACCAACTCCGGAGCATAGCGCGATAGCTGAGTGAACTTATTCAGATAGTCTTGAATAGAGAGGTCTCCCTGCTGGAGATTAGCAAATTGCTCCCGCATCCTCTCAAGAGCTTATTCTGGCACAAACTTCTCATTGAATAAAGTCTTGAACTGTTCCCAAGTCCGGATAGTTCCAGCTGCATCTCCAGAAGTAATGGCATCCCACCACAGCTCTGCCTCTTCCTGAAGGAGCCAAATGCCAAGTCGGGCTTTGTTGTTAGTTCCCATGCCCATACCTTCGAAGATTTTCTCACAGGTTTTCAGCCAAGCTATAGCTTCGGTCACTGTGCCTGTGCCAGTAAAAGGTTTCCCTCCAAGATTTCTGTATCTCTTTGCTACTTTATCCAACTCAAAGTCTTCTGGTGCTGGTGGCTGAATAATAGGGATCTCTACAGCTACGGGGATATTCCCCCGTCCTCCTGCTGCAACTCCTCGGCCTCCACGGCCTCCTCTAGCTGCTGCTGCTCGTGTAGCCATCTAAGAGTACTGTATAAGCAAGAAAAGAGTCAAGCTCACAGATTTGATAATTTTCATAAATGATAAAGCAAGGGAATACAAAGAAAGATAATGATGATGTACTGATCAAATTGTTTTGCTAATCTGCTTAGCTCATTCTAGGACATTGCTAATCCTATCTCTAATGAGCTACTCGCATTAGAAGACTACTGATTCTATTCTGACGAGGTGTTTAATGTGTTAGATCCCGGAACTAAGGTTAACCAAAGCTCTGATACCAACTGTGATGATCCCAAAATCCGAGGGGCGGTATTAAGGATAATCATTAGGAAATAACACATTAATCATCATAGCAGAGTACAGATAATAGCAGAAACAATAAATAAAATAATTTTACATGGATATGACAGCGGAATCACAACATGTAGGAATATCAGAATAGCATAACGTGGGATATACTTAGTAAAAAGAAAGGGAAGTGATCAGTCATCATCGCCAGAGGCGGAATACATACATGCGGTGACATAATAAGAGTATCAGTCTACATCGCCGAAGGCGGAATACATATACATATAGTGAGAAATACGGAAAGTAAATCAGTCTGCATCGCCAGTGGCGGAATCATAACATAAATACAGTAATGGCGGAAAATATCAAAGTCATCTCTATGAAGTCAGCCTCGCCATGAGCCAAAAGTGCACGCTAAGCAGCAGTGCAGAACCAAAAACCACCTGTCACCTGTGTACTAGGCTGCCCGTGTGAAAATAAGGGCACCCGCGTTTGCAAAGTGAAACAAACAACGAGTCAGTCATGGGGACTGGTATAAGGAATCTATTTAACAGTTAAACAACAGTAATAGCAAATCATAGGACCACGCCACTTTCGCGGAACGGGTTTACTCCAGTGCTTGCTAGTGCATTTAAAACGAAGTAAATTCTTTTTAAGACAACGCAATGCTTTTTAGAAAGAATGAAGCCATTATAAGACTCAGGTCCCATCACACAATGCAACGCAAGCCGGAGGATAAAGTTTTACCTTATAATAGCCAAACATGCTTGATACGTATAAAGCGAAATCATTTGATATTATTACTAGTGCTTATATGTTTCAAAAACGAATAGCATCATAAATATCAATCATAGGCGACATAGCTACCATCTACTATGTCTCCATACTAGTTCTATAATCAAATCCGTTATCTCGTATTGGAAATTGGATTTCCGTCATGAGTCGAGGCTAGGGGCAAGCTCCTCTCCGCTTCGAGACACTCTAGCAAATGCCTCAGGATTACGCACACTGGGTAACCCCTGGATCCTCCAAGGCCGGTCCTCACTTACGTTAGAGGATTGGCAATTCCTGAACACACGTTTCCCGGTCCTTACAGACCTATAATCGAGGCGCCTCGCATTCCAACAACCACAAAGGTGAAAAGTAGATATATATGTCAGGGCTGGTAAGTCACTGACACCACCATAGCTAGAAAGAAACGTCGTGCTCTCCTTGGGTCCTTATCCCATTTTTAACTCATACCGGGGTGTGAGGTTCGAGAATCTACGAAATACACAAAGCTGGGCCACGTAGACCTTGCTTTGATCATCATCCACAAGACTTTGCTTTGCAACAGAAGCCTTGATCACAGCATCTTGGCATGCCACATAGGCAGTCCACTCCATACGATTGATTTCCATCGATATATAACCTCTAAGCTCGTACGTCTCAGAGAAGGGCGTTAAGCAAAAGAATAAATTCTCCGCCGCCAAACAGATATATATTTAACAGAGATCAATCAGTATAGAACAAAATCCAATGTCAGACACACAGTCCATTTACAAGTCCGTCCTGGGTCTGAACGAAACCGGAGGCGTCAAATTCCTCGTATATCCGTCCAATCAACATACACGTTCAGACGGCTACTACTTCCGTCCCTTTCCGGTAGCTACTCCGGTTAGGAACCTCAGTAGCGCCCATCCAACCGATACGAAGATCGTCGGTCTTGAATCGTCTTTGCATTTTCCAATTCGAATCGCTCGATGAATTATTTGAAATGAGGGTTAGCTCGGCCTTTTCAAATAACTCACGTCATTAGAATTTAAATCGATTCTTTTTATGGTTATATTATTCGACATCCATCTTTCAGTTATTTAATGTTATTTTCATGTCATACACATACAACCATCAAATATCAAACAATTCAAGCCCAATTGGTTTATTTGCAACCTATGTTGCTTATAATATTTTATAACAATTTTTCGCCATTTTTATTTATTTAAAAATGGCCATATTTAATTAAACGACGTTTCAGGTCGTTTCGTGTCACTAGCGCTGTTTTCCCCTTAGTTTGTTTTACACATATCGGAAAATCTAACCGTTGGATTTTTACAAATTTTACATCATTAGGAAGGTCTTTTCAAAACGAATCCAACGATTCCAGTTCTGGGAAAATCCGACGGTCGGATCTTCCACACTAACCATTTGAAGTTACGATTTCAATTTACGAACTGCAGCGTCGTTATTCGTTTTAATTTAATTATATTTATATATATATATAAATATAATCGTTTCTGGCGCTGTTTTTCCTTAATTTTGAATTAAACATTCCAGACAATCCAACCGTTGGATTTTTACAAGGTTGGTGCCGTTGGAAAGATTATTCCAAGGCGAACCCGACGGTTGAGGTTTCGGGAAAATCCAATGGTCGGATTTCCCACACTAGTCGTTTGAAATCACGGTTTCAAAATACGAACTGCACGGCCTCGTTTCGTTTTAATTTTATTTATATTTATATATTTATATAAATATAGTTCATTCGATGATTTCTATATCGTTTTCACTTCAAATATTTTTCTAACACCCTAAAATTTTGGAAAATTTCGCCATAACCTCCCCTGCACCGGGAGCATCGGGAAATCGCAAATAGCGTCCCGGTCCTTCTAATCTCAAAAAGAAAAAGAGAAAGCCAAGCGGCTAGCCAACAGGCTCAAAATCATCACCCAAACAAATCAGTAAATGTGTACCTATTTGTCGGGCACAAAATTTTATTCCTCTTCTCTAGCCCCTTTGCTATAACCTGTTCAATGAATATGCATGTACATATATATACAGTTCATATCATTTTTTCATTTTCTATTCAACTTCATATTTGATTTCTATTTGGTTTAAAAACACCATTCATTCTAATGTTACATAAATAGGCGCAAATCATTTCATTAGCTAATTAATGAATATTTCAACTCATATATGTTTATTTTGAACAAGTGGCTATTTTTAACACTTCACATTTTAACGATTAATGCATACAATAAAAATGTGATTTTTATTGTAAAACAATTCATTTCAAAACACTATTCTTCTATATAGTTCAAGTTGGTGATAAAAATGAGATTTTTATCATAAAACAATTTCTTTTCAGACGAGATTATTTTACACAGTTCATATAGTCAATAAAAGGTGATTTTTATTATCAAACAATTTATTTCAAAATATGAATATCATTCAACACATGAATTTCTAATCAACGAATGAATATCAATTCAACACATGAATGTTTTCCATAGTTTCTATATATAGATAAAAATGTGATTTTTATTATCGAACAGTTTATTTCAAAATATGAATACCATTCAACACATGAATTTCTAAACAACGAATGAATATCAATTCAACACATGAATGTTTTCTATAGTTTCTATATATATATAAAAAGGTGATTTTTATTATCGAACAGTTTATTTCAAAATATGAATATCATTCAACATATGAATTTCTAAACAACGAATGAATATCAATTCAACACATGAATGTTTTCTATAGTTTCTATATATATATAAAAAGGTGATTTTTATTATCGAACAGTTTATTTCAAAATATGAATATCATTCAACACATGAATTTCTAAACAACGAATGAATATCAATTCAACACATGAATGTTTTCTATAGTTTCTATATATATATAAAAAGGTGATTTTTATTATCGAACAGTTTATTTCAAAATATGAATATCATTCAACACATGAATTTCTAAACAACGAATGAATATCAATTCAACACATGAATGTTTTCTATAGTTTCTATATATATATAAAAAGGTGATTTTTATTATCGAACAGTTTATTTCAAAATATGAATATCATTCAACACATGAATTTCTAAACAATGAATGAATATCAATTCAACACATGAATGTTTTCTATAGTTTCTATATATATATATAAAAAGGTGATTTTTATTATCGAACAGTTTATTTCAAAATATGAATATCATTCAACACATGAATTTCTAAACAACGAATGAATATCAATTCAACACATGAATGTTTTCTATAGTTTCTATATATATATATAAAAAGGTGATTTTTATTATCGAACAGTTTATTTCAAAATATGAATACCATTCAACACATGAATTTCTAAACAACGAATGAATATCAATTCAACACATGAATGTTTTCTATAGTTTCTATATATATATATATAAAAAGGTGATTTTTATTATCGAACAGTTTATTTCAAAATATGAATACCATTCAACACATGAATTTCTAAACAACGAATGAATATCAATTCAACACATGAATGTTTTCTATACAATGAATAAATATAGTTTAAGCATATGAAAATAATTCAAACACAAGAATATTATTCAAAATTTCGGCAGCATAACGGCAGGGTAGTTACACCGGCACCGTCCCTAGTACGGCTCCTCGCTTACCTTAAAACCTCGCGGTTTTTGACAATGGGAATCATGCATCTAATTCGCACGCTGGCGGCATGTTTATATTTTTTCATTTCCACAAACTAATCCTATGTGGTTTCAACCAAATATTTTCCAATCACAAACGGGTATTTTTCAACCACAATCAATCAATGTCAACCACAAACAATCCCAAACAATCATTCGCTATCAATCAATTTTCACAACAATTTCAACCAATAAATATCGTCCATGGTTTGTGGACGAGGGGCGTATATATATATATATATATATAGATATTTATATATAGCAATTCACTTTCATTTTCAACATATATAATATTTATAAAAAGAAATTGAAGAGTGAGAAATCCTCACCAATAGCTATCCAATAACACGATTCTTCCTTAATAGAAATCTTCGCCTATTTCGCCTTCTTGTTGCTTTCGTTGCCTGTATTCTCTACATAGGTAAAAATCGAATTTTTACTATGTTATTCAGTATATATAAAGATTGCATTTTGCCTTCGCTATTAAATATAAAGATTATATTTTTATTATTCTCATGATGTAAAAATTATATTTTTATTACTTTAAAAATATAAGAATCATACCTTACTTTTTCTACCTAACAAAAACTCCGTCTTTTCTATTTTTAAAACATGATCTTTATTTTTGCAAGTTCAAATCTTTTCCTATTAAAAGATTAAACCTTTTTCTTTTAAAAAATTAATCCTTTTTCCTATTTTAAAGTTCAAAATAAAATCAGTTTTATAATTCCTTTTAAAACAGTTTTTATAATTCTTTTTAAAACAGTTTTTGCCTTTTAGAAAAATCAGTTTTTCTTTCTTTAAAAATACAGTTTATATATTTTTAAAAATTCTGTTTATATATTTTAAAAAAAATCAGTTTTAAAATTAAAAAAAAAACAGTTTTAAAATCCTAAAACAATCAGTTTTTAATTCTTTAAAAATGCAGTTTATATATTTTAAAAAAACTGTTTTTAAAACCTTTAAAAAAACAGTTTATATATTTACTGTAAAACAAAAACAAAAGCAAAAATAAAATAACTTAAACGCTTACCGAGATTTCGAAGTGGAGGAGGGAAAAAGGAGCGTCGGCGGTGGCTCAGTGGTGTTGCGATGAGGTGTTCGAGGTGGAGGCTCCGATTGCGTCGCGACAGGGTTCCTGGGAGCTTCGGTTCGATGGTCGGCGGCGTCTTCGCTGGAAGGAGGAGGTCGCGAGGGTGGTGGGTGGCTTCTTCGATTCGATGGTCGGCGGTTCGAGGTCAGGGGGGCGGCGCGATTAGGTTTTCTCTTTTTTTTTATATATCGTTTCTGTATAATGAAACGGGGGGGGGGGCAACGAAGAAGAAAAGGGGGAAACGAAAATTAAAACAATATTTTTTTTTATTTTTTTTTAATTATTTAATTTTTACCAAAGGGTTGACTTTTACATACGACCTCGAAACGAGGTCCACCGCCTGTCGTCCATAGCGTTTTACCCCCATTCCGAACACAATGGGATATTTATCGTAAGCTGATTTGATCGTTACAATCAGTTTCCGTTGAAATTACATTTAAATCCTTATATTGAATTTTAAACGTACATTTCAAATTACCGGGGTCACATATTAACTAGAAAAATTCCAGAAAAATATTTTCTAGCTTCGTATTGATGATACGGTCCTAACAAAACTAGTTTCGTCGAATTCTGAGACCGTTTGAAAAATGGCCAATTTCCAGTCGATTAAATTCAACAGAAACTGGTCAAACGCGTTTTCTTTTGCCACGCTCACATATTGATTCAAAAAATTATGAAATTTGAAACCTAGCAATAGTTTGACATCCCGGACCCAACAAAAGTGGTTTCGTCGAATTCCGAGGCCATATGCAAAATATCAATTTCCCAGGCCTATATATTCTATATACCGACTCTTCTGAAAATTCATTCGGCCATAACTTTTGATTCCCGTTATGAAACTTCGATTTTTCAGATTCGTTAGAAAGGTATTGACTAACAGATTTAAATATTTTTGGTCTCACTAAAATCCGTTATATTTTCCATCCTGCACAGTCAGACTTAGTTTGTATTCAAAATTTCAAACGGCCATATTATACACAATTCTATATTTTATGGAAATAGGCTATTTTAATCATTCAAATTTCTTGTTAATAACCTAATTTAAAAATTTTAAACTGGTTCACATTTTCCGGGTTATTACAGACAAGGTGAATCAATTTTTCGGGTTACTAAGTGATTAACTCGACTACTACTAACACCATCATTTCAACTTAATTTTGGCTTAACAATTAACCAAATTAAACAAGCAAACCATATCACATTGCATCGATATGTAAATCACTTAATCATTTGTCACCATAGCAATTCACACCACAACTCTTCTTATGTAGGAGTCTAGCTTTAACCAAGATTTCAAATTTGCTAAAAGCTTAAATTTTGTGACTTTCAAACCATAAACACAACAATAAATATATATAAATATATGTGTGTGTGTCACATTTGAATTTAAGTGGAAAGATATCTTTTTATGAGTTTTAGGGCTTGGAAACCCTTTGTGGGCCGCGACTTGGGGAGATGGGGTCCACTTGAGGTTTGTACGGCTTGGTGGTGGGGTGGGGCCTGGGGAAGGAGATTGTGGTGGTGGAACTTGGTAAAAAGGAAAAAGAAGTGGTCTTTGGGTGTTTAAAGGTAAATGGGAAGGTTTTGGGGCAAGAGGGCCCACGTGGTAGAGGCTTGAAGGTGTGGCAGCTAGTAGGGTGGTGCATAGATGATGGTGGTTGGTGGTTGTGGGGGAGGAAGTGGCGTGGGCTAAAGAGAACAGGAGAAGGAGGAGAAATGGAAAATGGTGGGAAAAAAGACAAAAAGGAAACGGAAAATAAAATAAAAATGAATCCTCTCTCTCCAGACAAACATGTACTTAAGGCGATTGGGCTTTTGGAAGACAATCTCAAGTGGTTAAGAGGACAATGTGTTGTCTAATTGTAGGAAAAAGTAGGAATTTGTGTATAAGAAAGAATTGTTATCTTAAGTGAATTTTTAAATTAGCACTTAGGCTTATGAAGGTAATAGCTCCACTTAATATTAATTAAACTCTATGAAATTATTAGTACATGTTAATAGGTCAATAAGGCTGCCATTTACCATTTGATCAACATTTTCAAATTGTTTGGTATTACCCAAAAATGCTTAATTTCAAGTAAAATTCAAATAAAACGATTCCTACATGTTTTCAACTTATACGTTCAAATTGTAAGTCCAGTCAATATGAAATTTGAAATCTTGTTATATTTCGCTAACACGGATCCAATAAAATAAGTCTATTCGAATTTAAAAACCATTTGGAAAAAGGCCTTATTTCTAGCTTTTATTGAATTTTAATCGGTTTTTGAACACACACTTATATTATGTATGCTTACATACTAATTCTGATTGACTTAAAATCTGAAAAACTACCATATTTTATCATTCCAGATCCGATAAAATTAGTTTCATCGCATTCTGAGGCTTCTCAAAAATGGTCGATTTCTAGTCATTAAAATCATATTAAATTGTCAATTTCAAAATTTTCACTTTTAAATTGATATTAAGAGTTTACTGTTCTTGGTTTAATCATAGTAAAATATGAAACCAAGTTTAGAATTTAGTTTCAATTTTTTCTCAAATCCAGATTCGCTTTTTGACCATTTAAAATCCACTAAAATCAATTAAAAATTCATATTTTAAATTGACTTAAAATACAGGTCGTTACATTCCACTCTAGGATGTTGCACCACCGCCAAAGCCAATGCCTCCCCCTTCTCTTCCTTTTATAACGACCCAAAAATCCGTACTACTTGAGTTGACTAAATACAACAAACGTCTCACCCAAATATCATAGAAATACGAATCGTTGTTAATAAAGAAGAAAAAGGTAGAAGAAGAACAAAAATAATAATACAGAATCTCACATCGCAATGGAACAAAATATATAATATATATATATATACATATCAACTTTTGGGGTACACAACTTTTAACTATATAACATATCATCATCAGAGTACAACACTTACAACACATCGGAAAAACAATAACTAAATAACGCTGAAGCCGCCTGCTCCAAACTCCTTTAGATATGTCTATAAAATCCTGAACTACTTGACTGCCCGTACAAAATTTGGGCACCCAAGAGTTTAGGTAAAACAAAAAAAATAAACTCTGGTTCAGTCATGGGACTGGTATGAGTAAACAATTTAAAATAGTTTAAGAAAATAAATGATATCTCATAAGACCACGTTGTATAACACGGAACGGGTTTTTCCCTTACGAGAATCCAAAACACTTGATTTAACTTTCAAAATCCTTATGAAAGAAACGATAATCTTTATATCAAAACTCTTTTGATATTATAATAGTGTCTAAATAAAATAGTGAACAATCTAGAGGAAAGTTTGCATCTCACGCTCCACATATATAATATACAATCAAAACCACGAGCACTTATTAGGTAATGAATTTCCGACTATGACAAGGTATGGAACCACCTTCCGATAGTGTAACCCGACCACACATGACTGACCACTCATTTCGCTTGAGTGTATCAAATGTATATCACCAATGGATGGGGTCAACAACCATTTTCTCGAATTGGACAACATCGAATAGAATAAACAATGAAATGAATTTCTCTAGATATGCGATAATACACCCTAATTGGCAGCTACCCACTTAGCTATGCTACCTGCCCGATTTTTGTCATTTCCCGGTTGTCGAGGCCTGAGGATATGATTACTGACAACATCGAATAAAATAAACAATGAAATGAATTTCTCTAGATAGGCGATAATACACCCTAATTGGCAGCTACCCACTTAGCCATGATACCAGCCCGATTTTTGTCATTTCCCGATTGTCGAGGCCTGAGGCTACGATTACTTACCATTCATTTATAGCACAATAATTTTGAATGCCACATGGTCAGATCTGTTAATCACTAATTGATTTGCATAAATATAATCTGGATATTATGCTAAGAGAATAAATTATCCGCCACCATATCTATTTATACAAACCAACGTATGTGATCATTGGAAATACTTTGTCAGACATTCATCCATATACGTTCATTCTGGGATTGAAAGAAACTGAAGGCATATTCTCCATTAATCCATCTTAGGCAATTTCTACCTAGGATTAACAGAAAAATCCCTTGCACTTTACACCATCTTAGATTATCTTCATGTAATTTGATTTGCAACGCTACTGCCAATACGGAGTGGTCCTCGGATAATAATCCAACCGGTCTCTCCTTATTGACAACGATATTGGAAAATACTTCGATAGTCGGTTATTTAACTATCAAAAAAAACATTCAATCAAAGCATAAAACAATCACTGGTCGCCTTAATTAAAATTTCATTAATTAAATCACTTCTACATTTCCTTATCGATATTTGTTAACCAAATATTTCCAATAATCATCGTGGCCTTTTTCGCCATTTGGAAAACATTTCCGTATATTGCCTTCTTTTATTTTCAGTACTTAGAAAATATATTCTATTTATAATTGTAAAATATTCCAATTACTTATCTCTTTCACAACCTTTCATTTCTATACTTAGTAAATATTTATTATTATATTTCCAAAATTCCACTTACTTGGGTTAAAACGAATGTTGTGTAAAACATCGTTACAACAACCCAAAATACTGTATTTAGTTAAACTCTTTAAACTTCTCTTTTCGAGATTGAATCTTGTTATTTATCAGTTAAAAATGAAATCAGTCAAGTTGGAGTATAACAACCTCTCATACCTTGATTAAATAACATCTTCAACTTCAAAACAGACAAGACCACTTATCTCAAATAATCAACACCATAAAAATCAATTATTCATTTTTAAAACGTGTATACATTTCTCTTTCAATTTTTACCAGATTTAATTTATAGATTTCCTTTTTCTTATAATATTCTATTTTTAATTCGTTTCCTTATCGAATTATATATATATTGTTATACTGATTTCTAGTTATCAATTTTTCTTAAAAATATTCTAACTCCTTAAATTTCCAAAAAAATTCGCTAACACCTCCTTTGTACTAGTCAATAGCTCAAACTCCAACTATCCTCTATGGGCCCTTTCCATTCAAAAAAAATTAAAAAGCCAAGTGGCTTGTCGATCAGCGCATAAAAACTTATATGGAATTTAACGCGTAACTTTTTGTCAAGCACTCGAATTATAATCTTTATACACTTCATTCCATACCTATCTAACTCATATACGTCCATTCCCAATTTATTCCTACTCAATCCAATCCTTTTTAACTCAACTCGATAATTTATCCTCTTGTTATCTTTTTTGCCTATTTCACTTTTTTTGAACATATCATGTTCAAATATATTTTAATATTGCTTATAAATTAGTTTAATTCCATTTTTATTTCAAGTTTCATATTCGATTTCCAATATGAATTCACAAATCAAATTTACCTTTCAAAGTCCAATTTCGATTCAAAATTCCATTTACTAATTTCTTCAGATTAGTTAGTTCTATTCAAAAAATAAAAATCTGATTTTTGTTTCAAAAATCGTTTCAATTACACAACTTGAGTTCGTATTTATTTTGCAACTCAAATCTAGATTTTTTCTAATGGAAATTCAGATTTTATTTACTTAAAATCCTTTTATTTATTTAAATAAACCGTTATGGTTTGTAATGGTTATGGCGCTGTTTTTCTGGAAAATTGATTTTGACATAACTCAAAATCTATTCGACGAAATCTAGTTTTTTCTCTTCCATTAGAAAACTATTATCAAATCGGTCCTGGTGATTCTTGTTTCAAAGAATTTCGACTTAAATTGAGTTCTATATACTCAATTGAAGTTCGAAAAACAAATTTACGAACTGCTGCTCCATGGTAAGTTCGTTTTAATTATATTTGAGTATAAAAATTTAATCTTCGGTTAAAATTAGCTTCAACTTCATTCTAATATATTTTAATATAAATTAGACCAATTTTCCAAATTCAACTTAATATTTCTGATTTTCACTAACCGTCGATTATTTTATAATTTAGTTACAATTAATTTATAATTTAATCTTCTATATTGAATTCCAATTCCTTTATAAATAAATTATTTATAAAATTTGATATAATTGAATTCTAATTTTAAATCCTTAGATTTTTCTCAATCCCGTTTATATTTCCAATTCCAAAATAAAATATGTCGTTCCCTTTTTCGAAATGATTTCCAATTTACTTTTAAATTCAAACTTGAATTTAAAATTTCAAATTTATCCCATGTTAATTTTCTTACTTAATTTATAAACGTTGTTTAAAAATTTCACTTCCTTGTCTTATAATTTAAAACAAGTTTCCATTTCAAATTCCATTTGAAACCCAAATTCCTATTCCAGAATATTTTATTGATTTTAACATATATATAGTTATATATATAAAAACAGTAAATCTATTTTTATATTTATATTTTGAACTTCTATTTAATCAATCCTAATATCTTTTTTGAAAATATTTTATTTAAATAAATTTGATCTAATCGAATTCAAATCATAAATCCATACAGATTTATTTAGTTAAATTTTACATTCTAAACATCAGAATGGACTTCATGTTTACTTCTTGAAACTAATTTTAATTCCATTTTTTTAAAATGCACATTTGAATTTATATTTCCCAAATTATCCTAATGTTATATTTTCCCATTTCAATTATAAACACTATTTATAAATTTACTTCAATTTATGTTTAATTTAATTTATAAACATCGTTTATAATTTCACTTCAATTCCCTACATTATTTAATTTATAAACATCGTTTATAATTTCAATACTTGTTTTATATATTCAAAACAAGTAAATATTTCTATGGCCCATTAAAAATTCAAATTCTATTTTCAAAATAGATTTTCCCCTTTTAAATCTCTGAGTCCCCTTTCATGATATTTTTATAAATCAACATTCAGGGCCAGTCACATTCAACCATTCAAAAACACCTAATTATCAACCACATGCTTTCTAACACATCATATATGATAATATATGTGAAAACAAACAAATAATAATATTTTTAAGGAATCCAGTTGGATTCCTCCAAACTGTTTCTCTGCATCCACAGACGTTAGCCAACACAAATAATACCTATCCTGCTTCGAGGTAGGATATCGCGGCATAGAAGATCATCCACTATCATATTGTAGGGCGCAAAGGGTCATCCTATAATGATACTACGGGCATCCACTAATGATACTGCGGGAAATATCCAACCACCAATATATATATAATATAACCACAAATACCAAGCCTATATAACTAATATATTTAAAATATAGCCGCAATAAAACTTAGCAAGCAAACAACCAACGAACAATTATTTTTTTACTAATAAAAATAATTCTAAATAAGATCTGAGTGAGATTTACTCACCGCGATATTTTTTTCGATCCATTCTGATTCCAATTGATCCCAAAATTTTCCCAAAGAATCCAAATTCCCACTACGAGCCCAATTTGAGTTCTGGTAATATTTTGGACCTTGTATAAATCTAATATATTGCATTAGATTTATGATTATAAATAAATTGAAATGAATTAAATAAATTGTTAAAATTAATTACCTTGATCCTCTTGTTAAATATTTCTTCCCTTACTTTACATAACAATACCCCGCTTCGAAATTTCTCAAGCAATCTTCCACTTCGTATACCCGGAATTCAATGCAACCTTTCCCACTTCCACCTGAATTTGCCAAATAACCCACTTAACCCTACCAAACTTTCCAGCAATGTAATGTCCCGTATTTTTGGGAGTCAAATATTTAATTTAATTTATAATTTTAAATACTTATTTGGAATTTTAACTGGATTTAAAATATATATATTCGTTATACAGAGAAATTTGAATGCTAAATTATATTTACTTTAAAATGAGCTCGAAATGGCGCCGCAGTTCGTAATATGGAGTTTTGAACTTCAATTGAATATACAAGATCCGATATAAGTCAGAATTCTGTGAAACAAGAAACGTTTGAATCTTATTGATAATAATTTTCATATGAAAGAGAAAAAATCAGATTTCATGTTACAGATTATTAGTTATGTCCAATTCAAAATTTAAAATAGTTGCTATGGAAATCGTTATTAAAATAAACGTTTGTTTAATACATTTAAAAGGGAAATTTAAATCGCTAACTCAAAATTGACGCTTGAGTTATGTAAATTATATTTGGAATTGTATATATATATTCTGTTTTGATATATATGATAAAAATAATTTATTGTGATTTATTTGAATTAATTTGAAATTTAAATAATATTTTATTCGATATTATTTGAGCGTTAAAAATAGCTATTTTTGCAATCGGTCTCAGTTTCCAATGAAATTAGTTTCATTAGAACCATATCGTTAAATCATTGTAAGAAAATCAAAGTTCATGGAAAACCGATGTCGTATGTGATTTCGGTTTCCAAAAATGTCTCTGTTTCTATTTAACTGTTTGGATTATTTAGACAAAGGTAACTTTTAACGAATAAACGACTGGCCAAATGAACTCCTATTTTGATGAAACAAATTTCATTCGATCCGTTAGGAAGAGATCTAGTAAAATGTCAAGACCTCAAATTTATTGGATTTTTTCTGTAATTATAGGAATTTTAAAGGCATGATTTTTCATCGATAATTATAAAGGACTTTTCACAAACGACCTCGGAATTTGACGAAACCTGTCCCATCGGATCCGGAATAATTTTCTATGCTAGGATTAGCATTTTTATCAAAAAAGTGAAGTTGTATGTGATAGCTTTAAAGGTTAATTCACGGTTAAGTTAACATAATAATATTATATTAATACGTATACCTATATATACCCTTCTATTTGTTCCATACCCTAAAATTTTCCATTGCCTTATCAAAAACGTTGCAGCCACCACCGTTTTTCATCAATGGCCAGCAGCGATCCAAGTTCCTCCCATTTTAGTTCTCGATCCACTCACCAAATCTTTATCTTCCCAAAAGCAAAGTTGTTCGTCTCTTCGAGTACTGGAATATGAACGGTGCCAATTTGATAAGCTTCAATGTAGTAGCCTGTGTTGGACTCGAAAGTGGCGGAGGTCGTAGGGTTCGTATGGGTGACAAGCGGTCTCGAGATGCCTGGAAAAGGGGCGAAGTACTAACTGGTCATGGCGCGTGGAGTGGTGCGTTCTGATCATCGACGGTGAGCTTGTGACGGCGACGTCCGGTGGTTTCTCGTGTTCGAATGAACACAGTGAAGATATCAGGAAAAAGACGAAAGGAAGCCTACACTATTTTGTTCTGAACTGGAAAGAACGAAAGTGGGCAGAAGCCTTGGACATGAACTGAGAGAACGGGTGTAGGAGCATGAAGACAAAGCAAACGTTGGGAGAGGAATTTGCTGTGTAGTGTATTTTTAGAACGTATTGTAGAAAGAAGAACTGGGAAGCATGAAGTAATAGGATAAAAGAAAACCAGTAATTGGCCTTATTAAAGTAGTTAGGTATAAACTAATCCTAATTAAAAAGTTAGTTAATTATATTTTGATTTATTAAATGATATATAGAGTTTAACTCATTTCAGGTTTAATAAATTTGGGAATCTGTAATTGCAGTCGTGACTGGAAATAGCGTTCGAGAAGAAATTGAAATCAACCTTTGTATAAATAATTTAATTAATTATCTAATGAAAGTAATTAGTTAAACTAACCTACGATTAGAAATCAATTATTTAAATTATTACGTATCGTTTGTGATGCAGATAGAAACATGAGTGATGGAATATAAGTTTGAGAGAAAAACAGTAAAAAGTTTGGGCTCTTTTAACATGAACATGGTAAGAAACATGGATAGAAGGGGGAATGTTTTATTTTTGAAACATGGTGAAGGGTTAATGAAGCATCGTGATCTTTTGGGAGAAGTCGGTCCGAAATTTTTGAAGCAAAAGAAAATTAAAGTGGCATGCTTAATTCAATTAGAAGTGGGCTACACCATTTCAGAAAGCTGAAGGGTTTAAAGTTGAGGTCATGCAAATCATATGGAAGTCGACCACTGCTTATACCAAAAGTAATTAACCTAATAATTTTATAGTTAAGGAATAGTGATTTCAGATTAAACCGTATTATTTATAATCGTATAACTCATACCTATATTGCCAGAATGAGACCAAATCAGTTACGCTAGAACCGCAATGCAGAATACTACATTCTGGAACTATTTTGGACTGAACTGGAAGCTGCTGGAATTTATGGTTAAATCAAACATTGTTTACTTTAACTGGAAACCCAAACCGTTTAAGCGACATATGGAACCAAGGTGAGCTAAACTCACTCAGTTATCCCACTTATATTTTATATAAGTCGGGTTTTATTATGTGTGTTATGGTTTGCTAATGGTTTCTAATGATTGACTGTATGTTATTATATATATTGGTTGAATTTCTAAAATTAAACGTTGTTTAATTTCAATGAAAAACCAAATCGTTATTTAACGTTTGGTGCCAACAGAGGTAACTTACCTTATTGGTCACGTTTATAAAATAAACGTGTTTAATTGTTTGAATTGTTGTGTTAATTGGTTGATGTTAAATAGTTGTTATTTACGGTTATAGAAATTATCAGTTAAATGAAATTGAATTATCTTATTTGAGATAAACGATTTGGATACAGGGAAGAACAGGTTGGAGGGATCCAACGGGATTCCACAAATATATTATATGTTATTTATGCTCATATTACAATTATATGTACTAGTAACCCATATGATTGGATAATTGATTTGATCACTGATTGTTGAATCTAAATTCATCAATTGGTTTGTTATTAACCAATGGGTAATACTGGTTGAGTAGTTGGCAACATATGACCTATAAATCAATCATTTTATAAATATCGATTTATCGTCACGCGAATCGATATAAATGAAGTTATAAAATTTATTTTAGAACTGAAAATAAATTTTTAAATCTATTATTTGGATAAATGATTGTTAAATGGAAATAAATATTTATTAATTAATATTTAAGTTTATAATTAATTATTAAATTATTTAATAAGGCAAATTCTTATATTAATCAGATTTATAAGCAAGAGCAGAAAATTAACCTGGCGGTTAATATTTGTATAATTGTTTTTAAGAAAACAATTAAATGGAATTATATAAATTAATTATATTATTAATTAATTTAAAGGAAGGAGTAATTGGAACTAGTTAACGAAATAACTGTATTTTGGGTTGATTAAGTCAACCGTTTTAAGTGAGAGTGATTATTAATCAGTTTGTTAGAATTAAGCTAAGGAAAAGATTCAACGTATATTTGATTTAATTTTTATAAGATTTTAAAAAGGGAATTCATTATTTATTTTAGTTAATAAAGAAATTAACTACTTCTACAGTAGTTAAATATTAAAGTAAATTATTTTTTTAATTAATAATAATTTAGGAGATTATTTTTATTTGAAATTCATTTAAAAAGTAATCGAATTTGAAATGGAATTGAATTGAATTGTGAAAAGAGTTATGAATGGGTTTGATATTAAAACCCGAATTTTTATGACAAATTTATAAGAAGGATTTTAAGAAAAAACGATAGCTTAAATTAATTATTTACTTAATATTTGAATTAAGTAAAAAGGAAATTGAGGATTAAAGGGTTTAGATTGAACTACAGTTATATAAACAAAGTTTATAAATTGATATGAGGTATTAAAGCGTTAATTTTAAAGTATCGTTACTGAATAATGGAATTAATTAAAATGGGAAAATTGAAATATGATTTTCAAAGCGGAAATGGTTGAATGGATTAGAAAAGAGACTGTTAAAAGTGAATTTGGTAACAAAATAATAATAGGAATTCGAAACAAAAATCCGAATTATTTAAAGAAGTAAAAGTTAAAAGGTGATGTGTTAATAATAAATTACCTAATTAGTGGATTAAGGAATAACGATTATATTTGAGAAGAGATTTCCAAAAGCAAGAAGGTTTGATAAAACTATTTTAAATAAAATAAAAAATGGGATCTGTTTTGGATATTAAATTGAAATATCAAATTTTGAAATTATAACTCATTTCTATCTTAATATAAGAAACTTGTTGATCTAGGTCTGAGAGGTAATTAAAATACCCCAACTAGAACGACTTTAGAATTATCCGAGATGAGATTTGTTGTAATGGTAAAGTGGAGTAATAATTTATTATTTCCATTAGAGAAATAATAATGTAACATTATTAGTGAAGATTTGAAGAATATAAAATGGGTGTTCTAAAGTAAAGGAAATTAAAAGGATTTGATGATATAATGATGTTTCCAAAGCAAAGGAAAATAAAAGAGGATTGCGTGAAAGTATAACGATATTTTTGAGTTAAAGAGAAATATAAAGTTGAGTTTTAAAATAGGTTTATTCTATGCGAATAAGCATTGGTTATTGCTCCCAAGGAATTTCGTAACGTTATTTTACGAATAATAAGTTAAATTAATTTCCCTACTATAGATAATGAAGACCATGGAGTAAATATTTGAAAGGAGAGTTAAATGGAAATTGGGTATAGTTATAAGATATTTTTCTAAGTATTAAAATGAAATGGTCTTGAAAATCATTAGTATGTTAAAATAAGATGTAAACACAGTATTTTAACCACCACATATATATTGAATAGTTTAACCATCAATCACCATTTTTGTACCAAATTCTGCCATGTGCAAAGCACGTGCCTTAGTTTTTAATTACCTGTAACAACCCGGAAAATCAGAACCAATTTAAATTTTTTATTTTGGCTATTTTAATGAATTTTGAATATTTAAAATGATCTATTTTAAATAATAACGACTAGAGATTTATTTTGAATAGAATTAGAACATATAAATTTATTTAAATCGAAGTTAGAATATAAATATTTATTTTAATTATAAAAGGAATTGGAAATGGTGCGGCAGTTTGAAAATTCGATTTCAAATTTCAAATGAATGTACGGGATTCAAAATAAATCGGATTTCAGTAAAACAAGAAATATTTGAATCTGTTTGAAAATATCTTTCCAATGAATGTGAAAAATCCAGATTTCATAACGAGAATAAAAAGTTATGTCCAGTTGAAAATTCAAAATAGTCGTTATGGATTTAATATAAAATATAGCCCTTGAAAATAGCGATTTTGCAAAAGACCTCCGTTTTTTACGAGACCACTTTTGTTGGATACAAAATGTCAAATTATTTCTATATTCCAATTTTTATAATTTTTGAATTAATATGTGAGCGTGGTGAATTTAAACGTGTTTGGTAATTTCAATTCGAGTTTAATCGACTGGAAAATGACCGTTTTTCAAACGGTCTCCAAATTTGACGAAATTAGTTTTGTTAGGATCGTATCGTCAGAACATAGCTAGATTTATTTCTTTGGAATTTTTGGAGTTAGTATGTGACCCCGGTAAATTAAAATGTACGTTTAAATTCAATATATAAAATTTATATTTTAATTTAAAGAAAAACTGATCGAAATAGTAGAATTGGCTTTCGGGGCATATCCCATTGTGTCTGGAATGGAGGTATCTGGTTCGGGATGGTAGTCGGGGGTTTGATTCAGAGCTCGTATAGATAAGCAACTATTTTTGGAAAAAATTATATTAGATATATTTTTATAAATTTCCTTCAAAACCTGTAACACCCCGTATTTTCTGTGAATGTCAAAGTAACAAATTAAAGTATACTTAACTTGGCTTAGGCATGAAAACAAGATTTTCCTTTGTTTTGTAAGTCAGTTACTTTTTAGATTTGAACACCTAAATCTAATTGTGACATGTAATAAAATGGATATGAGAATATGCCTAATGTAAGCTATCCTTTCATTGAAATCTGCGCTTGAGTATATATATCATTGGGAATCATTTTTGACTATAAAACTGGTCCAATCATATCTATCCTTGTTGTATATCGGAAATGTATTCCTTTTTAAGTTCATGATATAATTCTTATCATATCTATATGCCTGCGATGTATTCCTTGCAAATTTGTCTTTTTAGTACATCAAGTTTATTGGACCAGTAGTTCTTATCATCATATGACTATGCCTATTCTTACGATGTTCCATCTTGCTTCTCCCCTTATATTATGAATCTTGAGTTGAATCTCGAAATACGTACGTTATGAATGCGAGGGAAATTGGGTATAACATGAAATTGACATAATTTGTCATAATTTGGAACATGTAACATGGCATAACCGTTAAGATGCAATTTGACATGAATTTTGGAATATGTAATTTGACATATTGAACCTAGAATTAGCATGAACAACAAAGTAGGAAGTTGACATATAAATCAAGTTTTGGGCAAAATTGTTGTTGTTGCGAATTTGGGGTAACTTGAGCATTAAATCTAGATTGAGTGTAAAATGTAACATGACTAGTTTTGGTGAATTTGGTAATTAGCATGTAAAATCTAGATTTGGGTATATAGGGTAAATGTGTAGATTAAAGATGAACATACCTAACCCGAGGTTAGATTGAGTTGTGGTGTAAAACTGCCCCGAACCGCCCGACATATCCAGTAACCACAACAACACCTATCAAATGTGAGAGATTAGTGCATCATGCCCAAGAAAAACCCGAGGTTAGATTGAGTTGTGGTGGTAAACTGCCTGGAACCGCCCGACACATCTAGTAACCACAACAACACATATCTAATGTGAGAGGTTGGTGCATTAATAAATCAATTAATGCTGATGAACAAGATGAATGAGTAGGGTTAAGTTCATAGGAAAAGTTAACCAATATAACATGGATGACTAGGGTTAAGTAATGAGAAACACTTAACCGATATGACAAGATGGATGACTCGGGTTAACCGGTATAGCATGATAAATGGAAAGGGTTAAGTTAACACTTATCCAATATAACTTGGTTAGTGGTAGGGTTAAGTTAACACAAGAAGGAGACACTTAACCAAAGTAACATGACATGATATGTAGGTGGGTTAAGTTAAGTTGAATTGACTGATGACACTTAACCAGTACAACAAGACGAACATGTGGGGTTAAGTAACAAGAAACACTTGACCAATATAACCTGATGAACGAATGAGGTTAAGTTAATAGGAAACACTTAACCAATATAACATGATAAGTGAGAAGGGTTAAGCTAATAAGAAACACTTAACCAACATGACATGATGAATGGGTGGGTTAAGTTAACATGAATAGACAACACTTAACCAATATGACATAATGACCGGGAGGGTTAAGTACATATCGGGTTGGTGGGTATAGGCCCACAAAACTTAACCGTTAAATAAATATGTTTGAATCGATGGGAGGGTTAAGTACATCTCGTGTAGGTGGGTAATATTAGTACATATAGGCCCACTCAACTTAACCGTTAAGTAAACATGCTAGAATCGGTGGGAGGGTTAAGTACATCTCGTGTAGGTGGGTAATATTTGTATATATAGGCCGATAAACTTAACCAATAGGAAACCCCAGTAGCGGGGACCCATTTCAGCAGTAACCCACATAGATGTATCCTGGTACCCTGAAATTAGGCAGGGTGCGGCACGATTACTGGGCTGATTATAAGCGGTCAAAACAGCGGCAGAGGGTACATCAGTGTAGGTTCCAACGGTTTACGGGCGTGCACGTACTCCGGAGTGGGAAAAAGCAGGCACTGGGTACCAGTAGTTATACACTGTGCATCTTGAATCGTGTCGGGCTGCTATCATAAGGATTGATACACCTTATGGTGGGACCAGCACTGGGTATCTACAAGCAAGAAGGGGACGATTGACACAGACACATGGAACATGAATACAAGTAAGGGAGCCGATCGATAGCGTAGTAAGGGTACATCTAACATGTTTATAGCAATTAGGCAGATTGAGGTGGAATCCTCATGATAGATGTACACCTAAAGGCTACCACAATTACGGGGATTGGGATCACATTATCATTTTATACAGATTACTAGTTGGGACACTAGTTAGGTGGTGCAGAGATAGATATAGAAATCAGAATAACGGAGTAGTAGCGAAGCAGAGAAAGAGTAGAAGTGCATTCAGTTTATCTTGCCTTATCATACCTTATGCTTATCATATGTTATCTTGTTATCCCTGTTATCACTGTATTGTCTTATATTCATTTTATTCATGTCATGATGCTTTTGCCTGTTTATATGCTGAAAGTCACTGGACTTACCAGACTCATGTCTTACCTAGTTTTGTTTCGCCTCTTTTCTTCCGTTCCTCCCCCCCCCCCTCGAGGTTCACAGAGAGGAAATGTTATCACTTAGCTCAGTTTTCCTTCCAAGCTCGAAGATAGTCGATGTATTGTTTTGGACTCTCTCTCTTCCACTGCTATGGCTGGTTCATGCTTCATTGGGGAATATCTTTGTTATTTTTATGCTTCTTTTATACTAGGAAGTTTTTGAATCAAAACAGAATTTCTATGTATTATTTTTAAGTTTGATTGAGCCAATTGTTGTAAAAGCTTGACTGAATTAAGTTGTTTATAAAATGACTTTATTTTCCACTGTTTTATTTGTCTGTCTTGTTATTTATCTGCATCTTTTACCTATAATGCTCCACTGAAGTTAAGGCATTCCCTTTGTGAGTGACCTTAATGGAGGTGGGGTGTTTCACTTGGTATCAGAGCTGATGGTTACCGGATAAGATAAAAGATTTGAAAGAAGCATTTTCAAAAGAAAAGTTTTGTTTTAAAGGCATATTCCCCAAAGCCATATGCACTATCTTTTGATCCTCTGTTTCCTTCTTGAGTCTCTAGGGCTCTTGTCTTTCTGGGAGGTAACCTCATCGCGGAATGGTTCCGTAGGCTCGACGAGACTACGACACTTGTCAAAGGGCGAAGAAGTGCCCAATTCCATCTACAGCCGCAGTAGTTTCACCTACGGCTAATTTTCTTTCAATCTTTGTAGGATTTTCCGTGCGATGGAGGCAGCTTTCAAGCGACTTGTCAACGTGTTACGTGTGACGAAAAGGAATTTCGCTCGATCCAAATCAGTCGCTAAACCGATCTAGACCGTTCGAAACGCCCGATTGTTTTGAGAACACGACAAAATTGGACGCAGACGGAAGAACATTTCATTGTTTATTACAACAATTCCATCAGAATACAAGAATATACAGAGTATAAATGAATATTACACAGAAATAACAGAGATTTAAATTACATTTAAATACATGGCAGCGGAAATAATACAAAACACAACTAGAAGGAGATATACGGATACAAAGCTTTCCGGATATCGTTCCAGCTGTAAACCAGGATCCTGTGAATATAAATCTGCAAAACCAAAACTACTAGCTGCCCGTGTCAAAATAGGGGCACCCAGAGTTTAGGTTAAAACAATAAACTCCAGGTCAGTCATGGGACTGGTGTGAGAACTAAAACAATTATTAATCTTTATTTTAAAGTTAGGTAAATCAAGGGACCACGCCGTATAACACGGAACGGGTTTCCTCCCAAGAATACCAGTGCATAAAACAAACAGCGCAATGCTAAATAAAGAAAAATGAAGCTATTATAAGACCCAGTTCCCATCACATAATGCAACGCAAGCCGGAGGATAGAGTTTTTACCTTATAATAGCCAAGAATGCTTGATATGTTTAAAACAAATCATTTGATACTATTATAAGTGCATAGTGTATAAAACAACTTCAAATCATAAGTATCAATCATAGGCAGCATGAATGCCCCATACCACTATGTCGCCATATATAGGTTATACAATCAAAATCGCAAAGTCACGTATTTGGAAATTGGGTTTCCATCTGTGAACCGAGGCAAAAGATAGTCCTCTACCGAATTCGAGACTCTCTAGCCCGAGCCTCAGGCAAGTACTCTGTCAAGCCTTAGGAGCCACAGCGCCGGTCCACCGATGTGGATTAAAATGCCTGAACACTGCGTTTCCCCGCCCTTTGGGGCGTAAATGAGTCAACGAATGACCCCATCGGACCCGGATCGTCCGATCAAACTGAGGCGCCTTGCAACAGCAACAACCACACAGGTGAAAAGTATATAAATGTCAGGGATGGTAGGTCACTGACACCACCCTAGCTAGAAAGAAACGCATGCCCTCCATGAATCCTTCTCCCGTTTTTGGTTCACAACCGGGGTGTGAGGCTCGCGAATCAACGATACACAAAGCTATGCCACACAGGCCTTACTTTGATCATCATCCACAAGACTTTGCTTTTCAACAGAAGTCTTGATCAATTGCCACTTAGGCATGCCACACAGGCAATTCACTCCATGCGATTGATATCCATCAATATATAACCCCTGAGCTCGTACGTCTCAGAGAAGGGCGTTAAGCAAGAGAATAAATTCTCCGCCGCCAAACAGATGTATATTTAATAGAAATCAATCACACATACTAAATCAATGTCAGACACACAGTCCATTTACAAGTTCATTCTGGGTCTGAACGAAACCGAAGGCACCTAGTACCCCGCATATCCATCGATCTCCAAGTACGTCTGGACGATCACCAACTATTTCCATCTTCTTGGGTGTACAGCCCAATCAAGATCATCAGTAATTACCCAAACGACGTGAAGACCTACGGTCTTCAACCACCGTCTTCATCTTCGACACCACGTCGAATCAGTTATTCAGAATGGGATAAACTCGGTCTTTCTGAACAACTCGCGTATATATATATATATATATATATAATAAACACGTGTTACACAAACACAACATACGCCTCATTCCAATTCAGAATATTCTTTTATTCAAATATTCTTATATTTTGGGAAAGATTCCCATTAATTTTATCAAAGATAAATTCTTTAAATTTATTTTTTAATCTCCTTTGAAAATCAATTCAAACTAGTCGGGATTAGCGAACCACACCGAAGTAATCATTTATTTTAATTTCCCAATCCCAACCTATTCATCCCATGAAGTAAAACTGGTCATACTTCATATCTAACACCACGGTGTTATCGGTAAATTCAATTACCATTTCACGTTCAAATCTAATTAAAGATTTAACTATCGCCTGGAGTAAAACTGGTGATACTCCATTCTCGATCTTTTCAATCTAATTAAAGATTCATTAAAACTCCACTTAGTTTTAATCTTTAACTGGGTTAAAGAATTGGTGTCATTTAAAACACGGTTCACGATAAACCCAAAATCACATTCCATTAATTATCGGGTTAAAGAACAAGTGTTATTTAAAACACTGTTCACGATAAACCCAAAAATCAATACCAATTCAATTCCAATTAAATATTGTTTAATTGGTACACTTCATTAAATCTAAATAAAAAGATTTAATCTTTCTCTCAACTGGGTTTAAGAACAGTGTTAATGAAGACACCATTCACGACAAACCCAAATCACATTTGACATTAAATACAAGGCTCTGAATAGAAAATATACCGGCTTATATTCAATATCAAATTCTACGACCAACCAATATTGTATTGGAAATAACGATATATATATATATATATATATATCTTTCAAATTCCCATAACAATATCTGTATCCTCATGAAATCCAACATCGAAATATTCCGGAGACAATTTCGATTCAAATCCATTCCAATTCAATTATTGGAATTTCTGGTTATATTTCAAAACCATTTCAAACTCACTTTATTTATTTTAAAAATAAATAAATTACTATTCTAGTTCAAAACTAGTTCATTTCGATAAAAATCTATATTTATCTTTCCAAATATGGAGCTTTTCATCCCAATTCTTCACAAATCATTTCTTATGATTTTACACAAATTATTACTATTTTTAATAATTTTATCAAGGCCCGTACAGTCGATTTCCATCAACGGCCATCGAACCGCACTTACAACGACCTTTTCCAAATTTGATTTGTACATAACTCCAAATCCAACCGTTAGATTTCAAATTTCTAATATTCGTTAGAAAGCTCTTTTCGATACGAACCCAACAGTTCCGGTTTTAGGAGAATCCGATGGTCGGATCTCCCGTAATATCCGTTCGAAGTCAATAGTCGAAATTCGCGAACTGCCGCGGCGCGGCGCGTTCTATTCAGGCCATTATATTATATATATAATATATATAATATATACTTTGTCGATTTCCTTTTAAAACGTATTTTATATATCGTTTTAAATTCATTTTCAAAACGGTTTCAACTTCATATTCAATTTCAAATCTAAATTGAATATTCCAATATAAATTCGTTTTAAATTCATTTTAAATTCATTTCAAATTGATTTCAATTCGATTTCAATTTAATTCGAATGCAATTCCTTTCGATTTCAATTCTATTCAATTTCAATTCGAATTCATTTCTATTCAATTTCAATTCGAATTCATTTCTATTCAATTTAATTCGAATTTCAATTCTTTTCAAAATTTCAGATTTTGAAATCACTTTCGATTTTCGTTATAAAATGAATAAAATCGATATAAATATCGTTCACGTCAAAATGGCGTAAATCTAATCAACACGGCTTCATATATTGATATTTTCAAATATTCCATTTCGAATTTTTCTATTTCAAATATTCTATTTCAAATATTTCTTTTTCAAATATTTCTACCTCTAAACTGGAATGAGGCCCAATCAATTACCATATAATGTTAATTATATAGATTTTCTACTACACAGGTATATATCAATAAAGAAGAATAATCAACCATCATCCAAAGTGCATTCCACATAGTATAAGCATCAAATATAAATATTCAATGCTTATAACAGTCTGTCAATCAATCGATCGACATACAACTAAACAATCGGGATTAGTGTACGTCGAATATCATCCCGATACCCGTGTGGGGTTTCAAACAATCAAACACAGATTTTATTTGTGCAGTTGGGCGATGTGTAAAATTTATCGTCCCAATCAATATCAGTCAAATGTGTGTATATAAACAAATCGTCCGATTTGTTTATTTTTATTTCATTTCATATACACGTTAAAAAATCTATTTTTAACTAAAATATATTTTTAACTATATAAATATTTTATTTCACATCACATTACACAATCAACTACACATCAAAATCATACAAACAAGCATGCAAGCCGTCCATGGTCTGTGGACGACGGGTGTCGGGTGCTACTAAACACCGTCTGCATCCTAGTATATATTTTAACTATAAAATTAAATTAAAAGGTGAGAAGTTCTCACAGATTAGCTAATCCAATCCCATGACTCTTCTCATGTAGAAATCTTCACCGTTTCTTCTTTTGTCACTTTCGTTGTCCGCTTTCACTACATATATAAAAATCACATTTTTATACCACTATTCAATATATAAAAATCGAATTTTTACTTTGCTTATAAAAATCACTTCTTTTTGAATCTAAAAATCAAATCCTTTTGTTTATAAAAATTCAAACTCGCTTGTTCTAAAAATCATTTCTTTCCATCGTTAAAAACCAAAGCTTTATAAATAATAAAACTCTGACTTTGTTCTTATTAAAAATTCTGACTTCACTAATTAAAAATCAAGTCTTTTTATTTTCAAAAATCTCATCTTTCTATAAAAATCAAACCTTTCTTAACTATAAAAATTAAACCTTTACATTCTATAAAAATCAAACTAAAAATCACAACTTATCATGAAGAAAAACAACTTTATTATGCTTAAAAATCAACATAAAACTTACATTTCAGGTTTCGAATAAAGGAGAGCCAAGGGGGAGGGATTCTCGTCGAAACTGGGAGTGGTGGGGTTTTTCATCGTTGGAGGTCAGGGATTGCCACGTCAGGGATGGCTTGGCGGCAGGGAGGGGCGAGCAACCGGACCTGGCGGCGGTGCTCAGGGGGTTCGCGGTGTCCAGGTTCACGAAGAGGAAGGGGGAAGGGTCTCGGGTCTCGCTGGAGAGAGAGAGGGGGCTGGAGAGGCCAGTCGCACGGCGGCGCTGCTAAGGGGAGAGGCGACGAGGGTGGTGGCGTGGCAGGAGGGAACGACGGCTGAAGGGATTCGGGTTTTTTTTCCTTCGATTTCGATTTGAACTGAAAAGGGAAAGGGAGATAAAATAGGAATTTTATTATTTTTAATTTCAAAAAGCAATTTTTTTTTCGACCTCAAAACGAGGCCCACCGCCTGCCGTTCAAAGCTAATTATCCCCATTCCGAACACAATGGGACATGCTGCGTAAGCCAATTCGGCCGTTACGATCAGTTTTCGTTGAATTTACCTTTAAATCATTATACTGAATTTTAAACGTACATTTCAAATTACCGGGGTCACATACTAACTAGAAAAATTCCAGAAAAATATTTTCTAGCTTCGTATTGACTATACGGTCCTAACAAAACTAGTTTCGTCAAATTCTGAGATCGTTCGAAAAATGGCCATTTTCTAGTCGATTAAAATCAACTGAAACTGGTCAAACGTGTTTTCCTTTGCCATGCTCACATATTAATTCGAAAAATTATGAAAATTGGAATCTAGCAATAACTTTACATCCCGGATGCAACAAAAGTGGTTTCATCAAAATCCGAGGTTGTTTGCAAAATTTCCGTTTTTAAGGGCCTGAATTCCATAGCGACTATTCAGAATTTTCAACTGGACATATCTTTTGATTCTCGCGATGAAATTTTGATTTTTCGGATTCGTTGGAAAGATATACCCAAATAGATCCTATTATTTTTGGTTTCACTAAAATCCGGTTTGTTTTGCACCTGGTACATTCAATTGAAGTTTGAAATCGAATTATCGAACTACCGTGCCATTTTCAATTCCTTTTATAAATATAAAAAATATTTATATTCTAATGACGATCTATATAAATATATACGTTCGAATTATATCTAAAATAAATTTCTCGTCGATATTATTTAAAATAATTCATTTTAAATAATCAAAATTCGTTAAAATTGCCAAAATAAAAATTTTAAACTGGCCCAGATTTCCGGGTTATTACAATCTCCCCCACTTAAAACTTTTCGTCCCCGAAAAGGAACAAAGCCGAAAGTTGTTTCACAAATCAACTCTCAACTTTCATTGTTTTGATTACGGCTTAAGTTCTTCAACTTTTCAGTTTTTAAGAACTTTTAAAATTTTTCAAAAAATTGGCTAACACCCTAAATTTTCGAAAAATTTCGCCATAACCTTCCCTGTACCGGGAGCACGGGAAAATCCCGAAATTGCCATATAGGCCTTCTGATCTCAAAAAGAAAAAGAAAAAGAAAAAGCCAAGCGGCAAGCCAATCGGCTCATAAAATCATCATCACCCAAACAAAACAGTAAATTATGATAAACATGTACCTATTTGTCGGGCAAACAAATTTTATTCTTCTGCTCTAGCCTCTTTTCTATGACCTGTTCAATGTAAGTACACGTATATGCATGCAAATGCGACAAATTTTCAATACAACTCACTTTTTGGTACAATTTGACTAAAGGTTCAACATTTTAATTAATCAAACTATAATCAAACAACACAATCAGCAATCAATTAGTTGATTATCATTTCAAATTTATAACTTTGATATATAGTCTAAAAATCAGATTTTTGATGCAAAATCACAACAATAAGCCCTATCTAATTTTGGTTCTCACACCAGTCAATAGGAAATATATAGATATTACACGTTCGTCACTCGAATATAAATTCTGATGATGATATATCAATCATCAGAATCACCCTCGGGCGACTAGAGTGTAACTCTATATCTATCCAATATATCAAAACCTTGAATACACGCTAGCTAGGCGCATACGCAAAATCTTTATATATTGGATTGTCCTAATCAATATGAAATAAATAATCAAATACGAATAATTGATTTTAAATTTTCAAAACGAAATTCGTTTCATCTTAAAAATATACTCTTCACACTCGTTCTAGGATACTACTGATCCCATCTCTAACGAGTCATTCTCATTGGATATTACTAATCCAATATCTGATGAATTCTTTCATATGGTTCTAATGTGTCCTGTTCTCTGAGTTTTGTAAACCAAAGCTCTGATACCAACTGTGACGAAAGGGAATTTTGCTCGATCTGAATCAGTCGCTAAACCGATCTAGACCGTTCGAAACGCCTGATTGTTTTGAGAACACGACAAAATAGGACGCAGACGGAAGAATATTTCATTGTTTATTACAACAATTCCATCAGAATACAAGAATATACAGAGTATAAATGAATATTACACAGAAATAACAGAGATTTAAATTACATTTAAATACATGGCAGCGGAAATAATACAAAACAAAACTAGAAGGTGATATACGGATACAAAGCTTTCCGGATATCGTTCCAGCTGTAAACCAGGATCCTTTGAATATAAATCTGCAAAACCAAAACTACTAGCTGCCTGTGTCAAAATAGGGGCACCCAGAGTTTAGGTTAAAACAATAAACTCCATGTCAGTCATGGGACTGGTGTGAGAACTAAAACAATTATTAATCTTTATTTTAAAGTTAGGTAAATCAAGGGACCACGTCTTATAACACGGAACGGGTTTCCTACCAAGAATACCAGTGCATAAAACAAACAGCGCAATGCTAAATAAAGAAAAATGAAGCTATTATAAGACCCAGTTCCCATCACACAATGCAACGCAAGCCGGAGGATAGGGTTTTTACCTTATAATAGCCAAGAATGCTTGATACATTTAAAACAAATCATTTGATACTATTATAAGTGCATAGTGCATAAAACAACTTCAAATCATAAGTATCAATCATAGGCGGCATGAATGCCCCATACCACTATGTTGCCATATATAGGTTATACAATCAAAATCGCAAAGTCACGTATTTGGAAATTGGGTTTCCATCTGTGAACCGAGGCAAAAGATAGTCCTCTACCGAATTCGAGACTCTCTAGCCCGAGCCTCAGGCAAGTACTCTGTCAAGCCTTAGGAGCCACAGGGCCGGTCCACCGATGTGGATTAAAATGCCTGAACACTGCGTTTCCCTGCCCTTTGGGGCGTAAATGAGTCAACGAATGACCCCATCGGACCCGGATCATCCGATCAAACCGAGGCGCCTCGCAACAGCAAAAACCACATAGGTGAAAAGTATATAAATGTCAGGGCTGGTAGGTCACTGACACCACCCTAACTAGAAAGAAACGCATGCCCTCCCTGGATCCTTCTCCCGTTTTTGGTTCACAACCGGGGTGTGAGGCTCGCGAATCAATGCTACACAAAGCTATGCCACACAGGCCTTGCTTTGATCATCATCCACAAGACTTTGCTTTTCAACAGAAGCCTTGATCAATTGCCACTTAGGCATGCCACACAGGCAATTCACTCCATGCGATTGATATCCATCAATATATAACCCCTGAGCTCGTACGTCTCAGAGAAGGGCATTAAGCAAGAGAATAAATTCTCCGCCGCCAAACAGATGTATATTTAATAGAAATCAATCACACAGACTAAATCCAACGTCAGACACACAGTCCATTTACAAATTCGTTTTGGGTCTGAACGAAACCGAAGGCACCTAGTACCCCGCATATCCATCGATCTCCAAGTACGTCTGGACGATCACCAACTGTATCCATCTTCTTGGGTGTACAGCCCAATCAAGATCATCAGTGATTACCCAAACGACGTGAAGACCTCCGGTCTTCAACCACCGTCTTCATCTTCGACACCACGTAGAATCAGTTATTCAGAATGGGATAAACCCGGTCTTTCTGAACAACTCGCGTATATATATATAATAAACACGTGTTACACAAACACAATATACGCCTCATTCCAATTCAGAATATTATTTTATTCAAATATTCTTATATTTTGGGAAAGATTCCCATTAATTTTATCAAAGATAAATTCTTTAAATTTATTCTTTAATCTCCTTTGAATATCAATTCAAACTAGTCGGGATTAGCGAACCACACCGAAGTAATCATTTATTTTAATTTCCCAATCCCAACCTATTCATCCCATGAAGTAAAACTAGTCATACTTCATATCAAACACCACGGTGTTATCGATAAATTCAATTACCATTTCACGTTCAAATCTAATTAAAGATTTAACTATCGCCTGGTGTAAAACTGGTGATACTCCATTCTCGATCTTTTCAATCTAATTAAAGATTCATTAAAACTCCACTTAGTTTTAATCTTTAACTGGGTTAAAGAATCAGTGTCATTTAAAACACGGTTCACAATAAACCCAAAATCACATTCCATTAATTATCGGGTTAAAGAACAAGTGTTATTTAAAACACTGTTCACGATAAACCCAAAAATCAATACCAATTCAATTCCAATTAAATATTATTTAATTGGTACACTTCATTAAATCTAAATAAAAAGATTTAATCTTTCTCTCAACAGGGTTTAAGAACAGTGTTAATGAAGACACCATTCACGACAAACCCAAATCACATTTGACATTAAGTACAAGGCTCTGAATAGAAAATATACCGGCTTATATTCAATATCAAATTCTACGACCAACCAATATCGTATTGGAAATAACGATATATATATATATCTTTCAAATTCCCATAACAATATATGTATCCTCACGAAATCCAATATCAAAATATTCCGGAGACAATTTCGATTCAAATCCATTCCAATTCAATTATTGGAATTTCTGGTTATATTTCAAAACCATTTCAAACTCACTTTATTTATTTTAAAAATAAATAAATTACTATTCTAGTTCAAAACTAGTTCATTTCGATAAAAATCTATTTTTATCTTTTCAAATATGGAGTTTTTCATCCCAATTCTTCACAAATCATTTCTTATGATTTTACACAAATTATTACTATTTTTAATAATTTTATCAAGGCCTGTACAGTCGATTTCCATCAACGGCCATCGAACTGCACTTACAACGACCTTTTCCAAATTTGATTTGGACATAACTCCAAATCCAACCGTTAGATTTCAAATTTCTAATATTCGTTAGAAAGCTCTTTTCGATACGAACCTAACGGTTCCGGTTTTAGGAGAATCCGGCGGTCGGGTCTCCCGTAATATCCGTTCGAAGTCAATAGTCGAAATTCGCGAACTGCCGCGGCGCGGCGCGTTCTATTCAGGCCATTATATTATATATATAATATATACTTCATCGATTTCCTTTTAAAATGTATTTTATAAATCGTTTTAAATTCATTTTCAAAACGGTTTCAACCTCATATTCAATTTCAAATCTAAATTGAATATTCCAATATAAATTCGTTTTAAATTCGTTTTAAATTCATTTCAAATTGATTTCAATTCGATTTTAATTTAATTCGAATGCAATTCCTTTCGATTTCAATTCTATTCAATTTCAATTCGAATTCATTTCTATTCAATTTCAATTCGAATTCATTTCTATTCAATTTAATTCGAATTTCAATTCTTTTCAAAATTTCAGATTTTGAAATCACTTTCGATATTCATTATAAAATGAATAAAATCGATATAAATATCGTTCACGTCAAAATGGCGTAAATCTAATCAACACGGCTTCATATATTGATATTTTCAAATATTCCATTTCGAATATTTCTATTTCAAATATTCTATTTCAAATATTTCTTTTTCAAATATTTCTACCTCTAAACTGGAATGAGGCCCAATCAATTACCATATAATGTTAATTATATGGATTTTCTACTACACAAGTATATATCAACAAAGATGAATAATCAACCATCATCCAAAGTGCATTCCACACTGTATAAACATCAAATATAAATATTCAACGCTTATAACAGTTTGTCAATCAATCGATCGACATACAACTAAACAATCGGGATTAGTGTACGTCAAATATCATCCCGATACGCGTGTGGGGTTTCAAACAATCAAACACAGATTTTATTTGTGCAGTTGGGCGATGTGTAAAATTTATTGTCCCAATCAATATCAGTCAAATGTTTGTATATAAACAAATCGTCCGATTTGTTTATTTTTATTTCATTTCATATACACGTTAAAAAATCTATTTTTAACTATAAAATATTTTTAACTACATAAATATTTTATTTCATTTAACATCACATCACACAATCAACTACACATCAAAATCATACAAACAAGCATACAAGCCGTCCATGGTCTGTGGACGACGGGTGTCGGGTGCTACTAAACACCGTCTGCATCCTAGTATATATTTTAACTAGAAAATTAAATTAAAAGGTGAGAAGTTCTCACAGATTAGCTAATCCAATCCCATGACTATTCTGATGTAGAAATCTTCGCTGTTTCTTCTTTTGTCACTTTCGTTGTCCGGTTTCACAACATATATAAAAATCACATTTTTATACCGCTATTCAATATATAAAAATCGAATTTTTACTTTTCTTATAAAAATCACTTCTTTTTGAATCTAAAAATCAAATCCTTTTGTTTATAAAAACTCAAACTCGCTTGTTCTAAAAATCATTTCTTTCCATCGTTAAAAACCAAAGCTTTATAAATAATAAAACTCTGACTTTGTTCTTATTAAAAATTCTGACTTCACTAATTAAAAAATCAAGTCTTTTTATTTTCAAAAATCTCATCTTTCTATAAAAATCAAACCTTTCTTAAATATAAAAATTGAACCTTTACATTCTACAAAAATCAAACTAAAAATCACAACTTATCATGAAGAAAAACAACTTTATTATGCTTAAAAATCAACATAAAACTTACATTTCAGGTTTCGAATAAAGGAGAGCCAAGGGGGGGAGGGATTCTCTTCGGAATTGGGAGTGGTGGGGATTTTCATCGCCGGAGGTCAGGGATGGCCATGTCGGGGGTGGCTTGGCGGTAGGGAGGGGCAAGCAACCGGATCTAGCGGCGGCGCTCAGGGGGTTCGCGGTGTCCAGGTTCATGAAGAGGAAGGGAGAAGGGTCTCGGGTCTCGCTGGAGAGAGAGAGAGAGGGGGCTGGAGAGGCCAGTCGCACGGCGGCGCTGCTAAGGGGAGAGACAACGAGGGTGGTGGCGTGGGAGGAGGGAACGACGGCTGAAGGGATTCGGGTTTTTTTTCCTTCGATTTCGATTTGAACTGAAAAGGGAAAGGGAGATAATATAGGAATTTTATTATTTTTAATTTCAAAAAGCAATTTTTTTTTCAACCTCAAAACAAGGCCCACCGCCTGTCGTACATAGCTAATTATCCCCATTCCGAACACAATGGACATGCTGTGTAAGCCAATTCGGCCGTTACGATCAGTTTTCGTTGAATTTACCTTTAAATCATTATACTGAATTTTAAACGTACATTTCAAATTACCGGGGTCACATACTAACTAGAAAAATTCCAGAAAAATATTTTCTAGCTTCGTATTGACTATACGGTCCTAACAAAACTAGTTTTGTCAAATTCTGAGATCGTTCGAAAAATGGCCATTTTCCAGTCGATTAAAATCAACTGAAACTGGTCAAACGCGTTTTCCTTTGCCACGCTCACATATTAATTCGAAAAATTATGAAAATTGGAATCTAGCAATAACTTTACATCCCGGATACAAAAAAAGTGGTTTCGTCGAAATCCGAGGTTGTTTGCAAAATTTCCGTTTTTAAGGGCCTGAATTCCATAACGACTATTCAGAATTTTCAACTGGACATATCTTTTGATTCTCGCTATGAAATTTCGATTTTTCGGATTCGTTGGAAAGATATTCCCAAATAGATCCTATTATTTTTGGTTTCACTAAAATCCGGTTTGTTTTGCACCCGGTACGTTCAATTGAAGTTTGAAATCGAATTATCGAACTACCGCGCCATTTTCAATTCCTTTTATAAATATAAATAAATATTTATATTCTAACGATGATCTATATAAATATATACATTCGAATTATATCTAAAATAAATTTCTCGTCGATATTATTTAAAATAATTCATTTTAAATAATCAAAAATAGCTAAAATTGCCAAAATAAAAATTTTAAACTGGCCCAGATTTCCGGGTTATTACATTACACAAGGATAGTAAAGATAAGAATGAGGGAGTTTGGCTAAGGAGCACAACCCAAGGATGAGAAACTCATGGATATGGACTTGGTTCACAAAGGAGGCAAAAAGAAAGAGGTGTATGTGGAAGAATCAGAAGACAAGAAGGAGGAAAGAATAGTAAAACCTAAGACAAGAGGAAGTATCTTTACTATGGTATAACGGGTCATATAATTAAGGACAAGGGCAAGAACAAAGGACAAGATTTTTCGGAGGGCAAGTGCCTGCTCTCACCGCTAGCATACCTGAGAGAGAGGTAGTAAGGTTTCTGTTAAAAGAGTTTTGTTTTTCCTTTTTGATCATCATGTTAGTACTCTTTTTGATTTTAGCGCTTCTCATTCGTCTATATCTGCTTAGATAGTTGAGTCTCTGCACCTTAGTACTTGTAGAGTAGAAGATCCCATTATTGTCTCAAATCCAATTTGTGGTTCGGCTCATTTATCTTTGGTTTGTAAGGATTTGAGATACTTATGTTTTTGGTTTCATGGGCTATGGGTTGATTCTAGGTATGGATTGATTAGCTAGTAATTGTGAGCGGAGGGTAGTTAGACTTTCGACTTGCCTCGGGAATACCCTCGAAATTTCGTGCGATCCTAAGGGATCAGTTTGTCTTAGCTAACTAGAATCACTTGATGCATCTATCGACGATTTGCAATCCGTTAGAGTAGTCCATGAGCACACAGATGTTTTTTTTAGGTTAGGGGTTTTCCCCCTAAAACTTGAGATAGACTTCCGCATATATCTAGTTGACAATGCAAAGCCAATTATGCGATCAACGATAGTTTTGAAGCAAGATTGGCGAGGATAGCCAGTGTCGGTTAAGTGCTCAATTGTTTAGTTGTTTTGCTAGTATCATCTCACATACATCATCCAAATTCGGAGGAGGTATTCCTTGGGCGCTTGTCTGATATTGGTTTAGGCCTTTGGGGCTTGTACTTGAGGGATGTCGAGTTCGACTAGGATAGTTTGCGTGAGAAAATGAATGGTTGTGGCAGACGCCCTAAGTAAGACTGACCTTAAGAGAGGTAAAAGGTACATAGCAACCTTTAGCTTTAGACCCTCAGGATTGTGGCATGATGGATAAACTAATTAGAGGACAGACCTCTAATCATCTTAGTATATACACTTGGTATCATGGTTAACATCTGTTTATCTTGGAAAGATAGTTCAACTACATTGGATACCCTCTAGCATGGTAAGTGATCGAGGTCCTATTTTTACTAGTGGGTTTTGGAAATGGAGGTCAAGAAGCTTCGCAATCATGAAGTTAAATTAGTTAAAGGTACAGTGGAGTGAAGCTCGAGAAGATACGACTTAGAAGACTGAAGAATAGATACGCGCAACCTACCCTTTTAAGTATATCTCCTCGATCCTATTCCTTACCCTTAGGTAGAAACCAATGGATATAAACATGTGTTTGAAACATGTTATGATTGATGGTTGCAAGTGTTTGCTAGTGGTTTCTCATGGATGCATATACACACATTAGGCACTAGACTGGCTCAGTCACTTTCATATTGCATATGCATGAGTGAACTTTATATATATATATATATATATTGAAACTTAATGTGTTATCATATGTATGTTGAATTTGTATGAATGATTGTGCACTCATGTAGAAGTTATAAAGTACGATTAGGAATAATCGCATACATGATGGATTCATGACACTCTCATGATTCACATTAAGGAGATCAACTAGATTAGTAGACCGTCTGATTTTGCATTAGATAGGAGACTCTCATGATTCGCATTAAGGAGGTCAACTAGATCAGTAGACCGCCTGATTTTGCATGAGATAAGAGACATATACACACACTCTGTATATGTTCATACGGCATTAGAAACCTTTTAAGGACAATGGATGCCTATGATTGAATGGTTGAGTAGATGGATGTTGGATGTTAGGATTTACGTTCTTCCTAACTTGAAGATTTCGAGGACGAAATCCTTTAAGGAGGGGAGAATGTAACACCCCGTATTTTCTATGAATGTCAAAGTAACAAATTAAATTATACTTAATTTTTAAGAGAAGAATTAAGGGAAACGGGTTACGCCATTGTGTTCTTCTCGGAATTCTGCTTGAGATAGAGTCCGAGTTTGCGTAAATCGGACTCCGTATGAAGAAGTTATGACCTTCAGAAATTTCAGGGGTTTAAATAAAATAGCTCAGGTTTGAAATTCGAAATTCAAATCACACACCCGGGCTGGGTGGGAAATTTCCCGCCCAGGACCCAGGTCAACTAGGGGGTCGACCTGGGTCACACAAGTCGACCAGGGGGGTCGACATAGGGGTCGACCTCCCCCCTATTTCCAGATCCGAGGACAGATTCATTTTTCTGCATTTGGACGCCCGTTCTGACCAGATTCGTTGGTCCCTATGCCATATAAACACCCCTAAGGCTACAATTTTCTCTACACAACTTCATTACGCCTATACTCTGAAAAGTCGGTGTGTACGACTTGTGCAGGATCTTTAATATGGCTATGCAGAATATGATATAATAATTTAAACTATTCAATAGTTATGCAAATAAATATTCGCAAAACAAGGAATATATCACTAACAAATATAAATGTTGTAAATAAAGTAAAGTAGAGTAACGACACCAGGATTTTTATACTGGTTCGGACTTCCCGCCCTACGTACAGTCCCGAAGCTCCTCTTCAGCTTTTCACTAAACAACACCCTCGCTTCACCCGGAGGAACAGGTTCACAACTACTTGATTTACGGGCTACAAGTTTACCCACTTGATTTCACGGGCTACAAGCTTACCCACTTGATTTCACGGGTTACAAGCTTACCCACTTGATTTCACGGGCTACAAGCTTACCCACACAGGACAATTACAAGAGTTTGACTTCAGATTGTGTTCTTCTTTCAACACTGATTAGTCAATGATTGAGCACACCCTTCCTATAATCTTATCCTCAAGTATATGAATTGAATGCGAAGATTTGAAGGAAGTTAGTTGCTTGTTGAATCAAGATATGAGAAATATTATCAAGGATTCAATAAGTAACTTGAATTTGGGAGCTTTTAGAATGCAAGAGTATTCAGAAAGTAAGATCAGAAATTGGAGCAAAAATCGGTTATTTGGATGATGATTCAAGATGTATTTATAGTGAGTGAGGAGTTGTAATCATTGATGAAGAGTTGCAATGAATAATGATGATTTTTGATGAAGAGAAATGGATAAATCTCTTGATGAAAGAAGATGACTTTTCGAAAGGTTGCTTGCTGTTTGAAAAGTTGTTGACAGGTCGAAAAAGATAGGTAGACAGGTATTTGAATATATATATACGTTATATTCATGAATGGACATTTGCTGTGCATTTTTCCCGAAAGAGGTCGACAGGTTGAAAAAGACAGGTCGACAGGTTTTGTAGGTCGACAGGATTTTTTTGTAGGTCGACAGGATTTTTTTTGTAGGTCGACAGGATTTTTTTGTAGGTCGACAGGTTTTGTCTCTGTCTTGAAAAAGGTCAACAGGATTTTTTTGTAGGTCGACAGGTTTTTGTCAATCTGCACAGAAAATGTGTATTTATGTATATATTCAAAAATGATGAGGAGTATGATTATTTGAGGATAGATTTTAACATTTATAACTCTAAATAATCAACCTCTAACTTACGAAAACATCGATTCTTCTTTTTGTCGATCATGAAGCTCCTTCTTGTCATTAATCAAAATATGCTATGAAACCTTTGACTCAACATTCTCCCCCTTTTTGATTGATGACAACATAGCTTAATATTGCAATCGTTATCTCCCCCTGTATATATGCTCCCCCTTAAACATCTACATATCTCTAATCTTAGCTCCATGTCATGATTTCCATTGATCTTCATTTTGTTGTTATCAATCAAAATTCTCGTGTCTCAACATTCTCCCCCTTTTTGATTGATGACAATACCTTGGATTTTCTCTCTCCAAATATAAAGCTCCCCCTGAATTTCTGCAACATTTGTTAGTTCATAATATAAATAATCTTACCTTTTGATTCCTGCATTAACAAATGCTAGCACACATATACTATTACTATGTTAAGCACATAATTTTAAATGATAGTATATGTACCATGAATGATATGAATAATCATAAGAGAAAATATTTCTCCCCCTTTGTCATCGATTAAAAATAATAAATACCATAATAAGCACAGTAATCGAGAGTAGTAGAGAAATAGTTTTAGCACCTTTAAGAGATATTGAATCATGTGATTTTCTCCCTCTTGAGTATATGAACTAATTTTCCTGTATATACACTATTAGAAGCATTTTCTCCCCATGAAAAAAATACGAGAATATGGAACCAAAATCCACTTTTCTCTTTTCTTAAGTGGGACCTGCAAAAATAAGATTAAGTCCATGGTACCCACCTTTTTATAGGGTCCTAAGAGTCAGGTCTTAGGAGTCCAAATCCATACGGGTCCGGTATCCCCTTTATAAATATAATTATAATTATGATGCACTGTATTCATGAACTGCTGAATATAATTGTTCCTAATCAAATTGTTATTTGTTTTAGGAACCCATATTTTGATAGTCTTGACATTTTTCTTTTGAAAATTCACAACTGGTTTTGGCTTGGAATATAACAAACTATGATTTTTCTTAGCTTTAGTTTCTTGCACCTTTTTCTTTCTTTAATTACCAAGATGTTTCTTGGTCTCTTGTTTCTTATACCCCAAACCATGTTTATTTGTAGCAGACTGTGAATTTTCAATAATCTTTGTCAAATTTTCTCGACCTTTGTTGAAGTTAGAAACATTTTGAGTAATGTCATCTAACTTAGTTTGTAAGCTAGCTTTTTCTAGGTCTAGAATTTTGACTTTTGCCTTATGCTCATGATTTTTAGCAGTATGAGCATCATTTTTCTCTTTTTGAGTTTCAATTTATTGACTCAAAAGAGTTAATTGAGAATTAACATTAGATGATGACTCTTGAAATTTTTCAAGTTCTTCCTCTAATATTTTCTTCTCGTCTTTTAGCATATCACGCTCCAACTCTGCTCTGCGTAAATCTGTTTGAGCTTGTTTGAATTGTCGTTTCATATCTTTGAATTTATATATCAATTCAGCATTTATATCAAGAACCTCTTCAAAAGAAGGAATTTGTACCTCATCTTCTTTAGCCATAAAACATACATTTGCTTGTTTATCGTCTGAGTCACTTTCACTATCAAACGAGGATGAATCTGAATCATCCCATGTCACTGAGAATGCTTGTTGCTTTGACTTGTCCTTCTTGTGTTTGAATTTCTCATTTTCTGTCTTCTTCTTTTGCTCCGGACAATCCTTTTGCATGTGTCCCTTCTTGTGACAATTAAAGCATTCTTCATTTGATGATGATGGTTTATTTGATCCAAACTTCTTTCTGTTGTAACGAATTGCCTTTCGTTGCTTTAAGAATTTCTTGAATACTTTTGCAATGAATGCTAGATCTTCATCTTCGGAATCTGAGATGTCATCATCCTTTTCAGCATGAAAAGCTACATTTTTCTTTTCTTCTTTTTATTCTTTCCTAGCCTGCAAGTTAGCTTCATAGGACATAAGATTTCCTATCAATTCATCTGGCTTCATGGTGGAAAGATCATTAGCTTCTTCTATTGCTAATACTTTTCCTTCCCATTCATTAGTCAGTCAATGTAGGACTGTTGGAACTACATCAAAATCTGAGTATTTTTTCCCTAATCCAATAAGTGCATGATGAATGGTTTGAAACCTAGAATACATCTCATTGATTGTTTCATTCGGTTTCATTTTGAAATTTTGAAATTGACTTTTCAAAAAAGCTATTTTTTCTTGTTTAACCTTGCTAGTACCTTCATGAGTGGTTTTTAGCATTTGCCAAATTTGAAAAGCAGTGGTACAAATACTAACACGGTTATACTTATTTCGGTCTAATGCAAAAAACAACATATTGATTGCTTTTGCATTTACAGCAGTTGCGGTTTTCTCAGTAGCCATCCATTCTGCATACTTAGTAGTTGGATTTATTATCTCTTTCTGAGTAGCATTCCAAGCATCATAGCTAGTTGATTGCATATGAAAAGCCATACGTGTTGCCCAATAACTATAGTTTAGGTCATTAAAGAAAGGAGGTCTTTGTGTCGATTGACCTTCTGTGTAAGTGGTGTTACTAGTGATAGCGTTATTTGTTACTAGAATATATCAAATAACTGTGTTACGGTTATGAGATGACTAAGCTCTGATACCAATTGAAAAGTCGGTGTGTACGACTTGTGCAGGATCTTTAATATGGCTATGCGGAATATGATATAATAATTTAAACTATTCAATAGTTATGCAAATAAATATTTGCAAAACAAGGAATATATCACTAACACATATAAATGCTGTAAATAAAGTAAAGTAGAGTAACGACACCAGGATTTTTATACTGGTTCGGACTTCCCGTCCTACGTCTAGTTCCGAAGCTCCTCTTCGGCTTTTCACTAAACAACACCCTCGCTTCACCCGGAGGAACAGGTTCACAACTACTTGATTTACGGGCTACAAGTTTACCCACTTGATTTCACGGGCTACAAGCTTACCCACTTGATTTCACGGGCTATAAGCTTACCCACTTGATTTCACGGGCTACAAGCTTATCCACACAGGACAATTACAAGAGTTTGACTTCAGATTGTGTTCTTCTTTCAACACTGATTAGTCAATGATTGAGCAAACCCTTCCTATAATCTTATCCTCAAGTATATGAATTGAATGCGAAGATTTGAAGGAAGTTAGTTGCTTGTTGAATCAAGATATGAGAAATATTATCAAGGATTCAATAAGTAACTTGAATTTGGGAGCTTTTAGAATGCAAGAGTATTCAGAAAGTAAGATCAGAAATTGGAGCAAGAATCGGTTATTTGGATGATGATTCAATATGTATTTATAGTGAATGAGGAGTTGTAATCATTGATGAAGAGTTGCAATGAATAATGATGATTTTTGATGAAGAGAAATGGATAAATCTCTTGATGAAAGAAGATGACTTTTCGAAAGGTTGCTTGCTGTTTGAAAAGTTGTTGACAGGTCGAAAAAGATAGGTAGACAGGTATTTGAATATATATACACGTTATATTCATGAATGGACATTTGATGTGCATTTTTCCCGAAAGAGGTCGACAGGTTGAAAAAGACAGGTCGACAGGTTTTGTAGGTCGACAGGATTTTTTTGTAGGTCGACAGGTTTTGTAGGTTGACAGGATTTTTTTGTAGGTCGACAGGTTTTGTAGGTCGACAGGATTTTTTTTGTAGGTCGACAGGATTTTTTTGTAGGTCGACAGGTTTTGTCTCTGTCTTGAAAAAGGTCAACAGGATTTTTTTGTAGGTCGACAGGTTTTTGTCAATTTGCACAGAAAATGTGTATTTATGTATATATTCAAAATGGATGAGGAGTATGATTATTTGAGGATAGATTTTAACATTTATAACTCTAAATAATCAACCTCTAACTTACGAAAACATCGATTCTTCTTTTTGTCGATCATGAAGCTCCTTCTTGTCATTAATCAAAATATGCTATGAAACCTTTGACTCAACATACTCTACCCTAATTCATATCAAAATAAATCAAAGATGGGGTTATGCTGCTCAAGCTCTTCGTAGAAATCAAGTTAGAATTCAAGTAGAGATTCAAAGGCTAATTCAACGACTTCAACAACTATTTATAAGAATCAAATCAAATCTAAATTAGAAGAACTAATAGTCTACTTCAAGGGAGAGCTATTCAGTTTCAGAATACAGATCCCAGAATTTAAGACCATTTTGTAATTAGTAAGTTCACGTTACTTTCAGAAATAAAAGTTAATTGTGATTCTGACATTGTAATAAATCTGGATCTGAGATTATGCCTGTCTTTCTATATCATTTGTATCTATCTCATTGATAATATTATGTCCATTCTTTGTCCCTTCTTTCCTTCTTCCCTTTTTGTTTTATAGCCAGGCTACTGCGAGCCTGAGCCAAATCTCATAAGAGATGAACGTACGTTGGAAATAAAATTGGGCATAATTGAGTTGTAACTGATTTGAGGACATAACACATGTTGTATTCAAAACATAAAGTGTATCGAACATATGACTTGGGATTTGAGGCATAAAGTATTAGACATATGACTTGAGATTTGAAGCAGAAAATATTAGACATATGACTTGGGATTTGGGGCGTAAATTGAACTGTAAATATAAGGCATAATACATGTTGTGGTCTACGATCTAAAATTAGGACATTATATATATATATATGATAGTTTATGATTTGGAAGAAGAAGATTAGGGTGTAAAGTGATGTATGGCTTAGGCATGAAAACAAGATTTGCCTTTGTTTTGTAAGTCAGTTACTTTTTATATTTGAACACCTAAATCTAATTGTGACATGTAATAAAATGGATATGAGAATATGCCTGATGTAAGCTATCCTTTCATTGAAATTTGTGCTTGAGTATATATATCTTTGGGAATCATTTTTGACTATAAAACTGGTCCAATCATATCTATCCTTGTTGTGTATCAGAATTGTAATCCTTTTTAAGTTCATGATATAATTCTTATCATATCTATATGCCTACGATGTATTCCTTGCAAAACTTGTCTTTTTAGTACATCAAGTTTACTAGACCAGTAGTTCTTATCATCATATGACTATGCCTATTCTTACGATGTTCCATCTTGCTTCTCCCCTTATATTATGAATCTTGAGTTGAATCTCGAAATACGTATGTTATGAATGCAGGGGAAATTGGGTATAACATGAAATTGACATTATTTGGCATAATTTGGAACATGTAACATGGCATAACTGTTAAGATGCAATTTGACTTGAATTATGGAATACGTAATTTGACATATTGAACCTAGAATTGGCATGAACTACAAAGTAGAAAGTTGGCATATAAATCAAGTTTTGGGCAAAATTGTTATTGTTGTGAATTTGGGGTAACTTGAGCATTAAATCTAGATTGGGTGTGAAATGTAAAATGACTAGTTTTGGCGAATTTGGTAATTAGCATGTAAAATCTAGATTTGGGTATATAGGGTAAATGTGTAGATTAAAAATGAACATGCCTAACCCGAGGTTAGATTGAGTTGTGGTGTGAAACTGCCTGGAACCGCCCGGCACATCCAGTAACCACAACAACACCTATCTAATGTGAGAGGTTAGTGCATCATGGCCAAGAAAAACCCGAGATTAGATTGAGTTGTGGTGTAAAACTACCCGGAACTGCCCGGCACATCAAGTAACCGCAACAACATATATCTAATGTGAGAGGTTGGTGCATTAATAAATCAATTAATGCTAATGAACAAGATGAATAAGTAGGGTTAAGTTCATGGGAACACTTAACCAATATAACATGGATGACTAGGGTTAAGTAATGAGAAACACTTAACCGAAATGACAAGATGGATGACTAGGGTTAAGTTAATAGGAAACACTTAACCGGTATAGCATGATAAATGGAAAGGGTTAAGTTAACACTTATCCAATATAACTTGGTTTGTGGTAGGGTTAAGTTAACACAAGAAGGCGACACTTAACCAAAATAACATGACATGATGAGTTGGTGGGTTAAGTTAACTTGAATTGACTGATGACACTTAACCAGTACAACAAGACGAACACGTGGGGTTAAGTAACAAGAAACACTTGACCAATATAACCTGATGAACGAACGGGGCTAAGTTAATAGGAAACACTTAACCAATTTAACATGATAAGTGAGAAGGGTTAAGTTAATAAGAAACACTTCACCAACATGACACGATGAATGGCTGGGTTAAGTTAACATAAATGGACAACACTTAACCAATATGACATAATATGCGGGAGGGTTAAGTACATATCGGGTTGGTGGGTAATATTAGTATATATAGGTCCACAAAACATAACCGTTAAATAAATATGCTTGAATCGATGGGAGGGTTAAGTACAACTCGTGTAGGTGGGTAATATTAGTACATATAGGTTAACCGTTAAATAAACATGCTAGAATCGGTGGGAGGGTTAAGTACATCTCGTGTAGGTGGGTAATATTTGAAAGTGTGTGTGCATGTACTTGCCAAGTATAAAGTACACTTGGACCAAGTAATATGGAATAACACACAACTACTTGTCTAATGCAATAGTTATGCAAGTAAATATAAAACAGAATGAGATATCACAGAAGCAGTATCACAGATAAGTAAATGTAGTAAAAGGAAAAATCACACCTGATATTTTTATACTGGTTCGGAGCACCGTCCTACGTCCAGTCCTAGACTTCTATCTGGAATTTCACTAATCAACAACCTCACTTGACCCGTAGGAAACATGTTCACAACACCTGAGCAGCCGAACGAGATTTCACGCCTCTATCAACACGAGGACTTCACAACTTGCCTCTTACAACACGGAGGACTTCGCAACTTGCCTCTTATAACATGGAGGTCTTCAAACAAGACGAGTAGACTTGTAATTTGACAATGTGTGTTCTAAATAACACGAATTTGTCGATTCTTGTACAACCTTCCTATAATCTTATCCTCAAGTAGAATTTGTATTTGTGAAGATTTGGAAGATGATATCGTGTTTGAATCAAAAGAATAATATATAAATTCTAGGATTCAAGAACGATATTGTGAAGAATATAAGTGTTTGAGTGCTTCAAAATTTCAATAATGAGATCAACAATAAAGAGAATATATAGAAAGAATTGGTTATTTGAATTGATGATTTCAATGTGTATTTATAGAAGATAAGTAGTTGTAACCTTTGGTAAAGAGTCACAACCAATAGAAATGATCATTGATGAAAGGAAGGGGAAGCAATTCATGGGGGAATGGAAGTGACTATTCAAAAAGTTGCATTTGTGTAAAAATGGTCGATAGGTCAAAATGGACCAGTAGCCTGGAATTTAAATATATATACGTTATATGTATATGTGTGCACGTTCATTATGCAAACTGGATAAAAACGGTCGACCGGTCTGTTTTGGGCGGTCGACCGGTATTGCCCTGTTTGCACAATTTATGTGCATACATATACATAAGTGTGTATATATATAAACTTTGATTATTTGAGGATAGATTTTAACATAAGTGAACACTATTACCATACTAAATAATCAAATTCTAATGACCAATACCATATGAAGCTCCTTATCTTCTTAGATCAATGAACGTCGTCTTTTTGTCGATCATTGCACATTACTTTGGCATAAATCAAAATTCCTTGACTCAACATTCTCCCCCTTTTTGATTGATGACAATATATCTCTGAATCTCCCCCTGAATTTGTGCCTATATAATAACTATTGTTCCTGCATATTATTTTAGTACCATACTTCTCCCCATTTGTCATCGACAAAAAGGAATCAAATAAGCAGATAAATAACGTAAATGATACAAGCAGAGATTAAAACACGATACACATAACATAGAGCATAGAGTATGAACTCAATAGGTCTAAGTTCAAAATAAAACAACGACACCATTTAGGTACAAGTGTCAGATTAAGTCTAGAAAATACCAAAAGCATAAGTTCATAAAACGATAAAAGAAACAAGCTACTCGGATTCCGTTTCCTCGCCTTCTTCTTCTTCTACATCAAGCATTTGAGATTGTCCACGACCTCTTCCATGACTAGTGTCAGAGTTATTGCCCTCCTCCGAAGATGTCCAAGTAAAGGATGGAGGAGCTGGACGTTTACCGGGTCCTGTGCTTGCATGGAAAAAGTGGAAGCTCCACAAGATATTACCTCCCATATAGACGAGAAAACGACTTAAGTTTATTAAAACGCTTATCCATCTTTGTGTCCATACGCTTAAGTCAAGCTTCAAGAAGGAATTGATTTTGAGCGAGAGTTTCAAGACTTTCTTTGGTGGAGGAAGTCGAGCGTAGAAGTTTCACATCTTCGGGTTTTGGATGAGAAGGTCGAGAGGAGGTTCCTTGGTGACCTTGTTCTTTACATTGTTTGAAAGGCATTATATTAAAATATGGTTCAGGAAGTTTCATACGTTTGATTGAAGCTTTGTTTATGCACATTGGCCGTGTCATAGGTGATTGAGGTGAATTGTTGCCACAGTCACTTAAGAGTCGCATAATATAGTCGTTGTAGAAGAGATGCGGCTTATTCAACTCATTGACTTGTAAAATTTCATCGAAGATCATTTCAATCCAGTTTATTCGAATTGCACCATAAATTGCATATAAAGCTTTGAAATTCTCTTTGTAAACAGCGTCAAAATTCCCAATTCGAGGGAAAAGAGAATGCATTAAAGTATGGTGAAGAACTCTAGCCATAGGACGCATATTTATCGATTTTTTGCTGTCCTTATCATCCTCGATGAATTCATGACTTATTTGATTACGGATATGAACAGTACAAAAGGTACTCGAAAATTTTTCTCCACCAAAGCCCGAACCAAGCACTCTTGCCATCCTTTCGCAAGAAATAAAAACTTGTTGCCCACATACAACCGACCAAAGACAGTAATTAGGGTTTTCCGATTTGTATTTGTCAAGATTAAGATCAGCATAGAAAGGCTTGATCATAATATGATTAATTTCAACATTATTATGATCGAAATCAGTTAGAGATTCAATATGAGCATTTCTAGCTAATTGACGAACTTTGTCGTTGGAGAAATCAGGGAATTTGATATACGAACCAGGATGAATTTTGAAATCCTTCATTTGATTCCATCTTGTGATAGCAACCGGATCAATAAGTCATTTCTTGATAGAACTATCTATTGGTTGGAGTTCGGAAGAAGAGGTGGAAGCTTTCTTCATCTTCTTTTGTAGAGGAGCCATGAAATTGATTTTGAAAAAAAAAAGAAATTTTGAGTTCTAGGGCTAGAGAGGTTTTGGAGTTTGAAAAGGTAAAGGTAAAAATGAAGAGATGGGTTGAAAAAAAAAAGAGCATACGGGTGTATTTAAAAGCCCTTCAGACGAAAACTGGTCGACTGGTAAATTATCACCGGTCGACCATTTTCAACCCGAAAGCAAAACGGTCGATTGGTGGTAATTGACCGGTCGAGTGGTTCTGGAAACCCTTTAAAAAAACAATATCGTATAGGACCGGTCGACTGGTTATAGATGGCCGGTTGACCGTTTTTAACCCGAGAGAAAAACGGTCGACTTGTCCATTTCAACCGGTCGACAAGTGTTCCAGATGATTGTTTTTCTTGATTTTTTTTTGCTTTTCTTTCTGGTTTCGAATGATCTTAACTTTTTATATTTCGAGCGATCGTAAAAATATTGAAATCATTTCAAAAAACAAAGTACATATATGTTATAAGCATAGAAAAGACTGAAATAAAAGCATAAAGTTTATGAAAACAAAAATTAATGAGATGTTCCAAAATTATGCTCGGTTGAGTCTTCCTTAACCTTGTTGATTCGAGGTGTCCATGGCGACCATTTCGCACCTTCATTACGATTGTAGTTACGATCTCAAGAGTTTGGACTCCCAGAGGAAGAAGGAGCATGCGGCATAGGTTCATGAACTCCATGTTTGTCCGTGCTACAGAAAAATGAAGCCGTGTGTTCTAAGAGAGATAAACGATCGGAAGTAAGTTTTTTCTCGTAATAGAGTTGTCGCTGGAGATCCATTTGATGTTTCATGTAGTGGTGAATCTCATTTATCTTTTCTCTAGTTCGTGGGGAGCAAAACAATGCTTTCTTTGCACGTTTTGACTTTGGTGTATTTTCGGGGTATAAGTACATTTTGGTCTACTTTTCGGTGTTTCTGGAGAATAGTATTCCTCCGGTTCAGAACTAGTGACCGAAATGTGTGACATTTGTGCACATTCGTCGCAGATATTAGCCATTTTGAAATATTTGAACTCGGTTAAGAATAATATAGAGTCTGAGTAAGGAGATGCAAAAAGGAGAATGAGTGATACACATATATATAGGTTTGTCTATATATAGAGTAATGGTTAAAAAGGTTCAAGGAATATATACCGTAGAAAAAATGAATAGCTCATAATTTCTTACTAAAAAAAGCGATAGCTACTTAATAGCAAAAAAAATATGAAAAGTAAAAGCACTGGTTAAGAAAAGAATTTGACAATTCATATGTATATAACTTAAGAATTTACACATCAAGTTCTGTTCTAGAGATTAAACTAAGCTCTCTACGTAAAGAAATAAAACTTGATTCAAGTAGAGGCTTAGTAAAAATGTCCACTAGTTGATGTTCAGTCTGGACATGTTCAAGACATATGTTTCCTTTTTCAATATTATCTCTCAAGAAATGATGTAGAATGTCAATGTGCTTTGTGCGAGAATGATTTACTGGATTTTTTGATAAGTTAATCGCACTTGTGTTATCACAGTATATAATGGAGTTTGATAAATGAATATCAAAATCACGAAGCGTTTGTTGCATATTTAGTACTTGAGTACAAGCAAGAGCTGCTGATATATACTCAGCTTCACATGTCGATAGTGGAACGCAATTTTGTTTCTTACTAAACCAAGAGACAAGTGATTTTCCAATAAAATGACACGTACCACTTGTACTCTTTCTATCCATACGAGAGCCTCCGAAATTAGCATCACTGTAGGATACTAATTCAAATGGACAATCTTTTGGGTAGAAAAGACCAAAGTCTTTGGTATTATTAAGATAACATATTATACGTTTTACTGCTCGTAAATGTGATTCTTTAGGATTTGCTTGAAATCGTGCACATAGACAAACACTCATCATTATATCGGGACGACTTGCGGTAAGATAAATAAGAGAACCAATCATACTTCGATATAACTTCTGGTCAACATTCTTACCATGTTCATCTTTTTCAAGATGTGTAGTTGTACTCATAGGAGTAGGTTTACCAGATGTATTTTCCAAACCGAAGCATTCGATAAGATTTCCACAGTATTTTTCTTGATTAATAAAAATACCATTGGAAAGTTGTTTGATTTGAAGACCAAGAAAATATGATAGTTCTCCCATATGGGACATTTCAGATTCTTTGGTCGTAATATTTTCAAACTCTTTGCAAAGTTTGTCGTTTGTTGAACCAAAGATAATATCGTCTACATATATTTGGATAACCAATATGTCTTTTTGAGAATGTTTAATGAATAAAGTCTGATCGACTTTACCAATTTGAAATCCTGAATCAGTTAGATAGCTACATAATCGTTCATACCAAGCACGAGGTGCTTGTTTTAAACCGTACAAAGCCTTCTTAAGTTTATATTCGTAATCAGGATGTTTTTCATGTACGAACAAGGGAGGTTGTTCGACATATATATTCTCTTTGATAAATCCATTTAGAAAAGCACTTTTGACATCCATCTGATAGAGTTTGAAATTATGATGACAAGAAAAGGATAACAAGATTCTGATAGCTTCTAGTCATGCAACTGGTGCAAAAGTTTCTTTGTAATCGATACCTTCTTCCTGATTATATCCTTATGCTACTAATCTTGCTTTATTTCTGGTTATATTTCCTTGTTCATTGGCCTTATTCTTATAGACCCATTTCATACCAATAACTGACTGATAAGTTAGTCTTGGAACAAGTTCCCAGACATCATTGCGCTCGAACTGATTTAGTTCTTCCTGCATGGCAATGATCCAGTAATCATCAGTAGCAGCTTCTTTTGGATTCTTAGGTTCGATATTTGAAAGAAACGCAACATGACCTGTAACACCCCGTATTTTTATTGTAATTAAAAATGTATATATATCCACAGATAGGATTAATATGGTGATGTATAATGAAAATTAATTAACATATGAAAGAAAGAAAGGATTGGTTGCATGCGATGTAAATATGTTGCATGCACTGATTTGCAAACATAATGCATTAACATTAAAAGAAAAAGATTCATGCATTGGTTTAATTTAAGTATTGTAACTAACATGAAAAAGAGAAGTAAGGAAAGAACAATAATTATCATTGTTCTAAGACTTATTAACAAAAGACTTTGTAGCTAAGTTGGTTAAGGCATTGGATTTGTAATACGGAGGTCGGGGGTTCGAACCTCGGCGGCAGCATAATTTTTATCTCTGTTTTAAAGAGGGCCAACTGAACATGCAAATATATGTACATATGCAAATTCAAAATTTGAAAGGATTAGAACGTACATATAAGGAAATAAAGAAAATATATGTATATACATGAGAATATATATATATATATATACGTAGAAATATATGTATACGAAAGATAAAATTTAAGATAAGGCTATAGTAAATGAAATATGACAAGAATCAAATAACGGAGCAATATCGTTTGAATTTTGAAAATAAAATGAAAGTTGTGCGTATATATATATATATATATGCGTAAAATGGTCGTTAAAGGAATTGTATACATATAAGAATATTTCATGTGAATAAAACAGTTAAATAAATGTGAAAATTAGGCACACATCCCTAAAAGCAAACTTAATTAGGGTCACATCCTCCCCTTTAGAAACATATAAATTTCATCCCTATTTTCAAATAGCCGCACGTTTTTTTACAAAACTACCCTTTTTCACATAATACACGCCGTCATTTACGTATTTCGAAAAAGTATTAGGGTTTTATTTTTTTCCAGTATCATATTGTTCTGTTTCATGGCGGCGCCACCATCGTTCCCAATTTTCCCTTTCCGTCGATCTAAAATTTACGGTGCTCAGAATTTGTTCAGCAATTAAATGACGTCCATCCTTGATTAATATATTGATTGTTTATTCTTCAAGGTAATTTATACTTTTTGATTATTTTTATTTTGTACGGTTATCATTTTTTGTTCGATCTCTGTTATTTGATTAGTCTAATCTGAGCCTAATTGTACAGACTAGACGATTGACAATATTGTATATAGTTTTAGTGTTATTATAGATCCCTCCGATTTATTTGGTTAGGTTGGCAATATATTTGTTCACATATTCTGAATATGTGTATATAAATATGCATAATTTGTTAGTATTTGCATAAAAATATGCAACTATTGTTATAACTGGTGTATACAGATGAGCATATATTCAGGATTACTCGATCTTTGTTGATTGATTAATATGATCTTCTTTATTTGTACAGTTTTGTTGATGAATTGTTTATTAATTATTGTACAAAGTTTTAACGTTATTATAGATCGTTCAGTTTTATTTATTAAATTTTCACTATATTTGTTCTATATTTGCAATGTGTATAAAAATATGCATAAGTTGTGAATATGTGCATACTAATATGCAAATATTGTTAAAACACGTGTATTACGCTTTGCATATATTCTTAATATGAGCATACTAATATGCAAATATTGTTAAAACACGTGCTTGTGCTATTTTTAACTATAATTTTACACTTTTGTGCATATGTTAGGAATATTTGCACACGTGTGTGTATGTGTCAACATTATTTTCGAGCTTTCCTAAGTTTATCCAGAATGCTTGTACACATTTGTGCATATATTCAGAATGCTTGCACACTTGTGCGCACATATTTATAACTTTTGTACATTTATTAACTTTTCACTTCTTATTACAGAGACCTATCCTAGAAGATGTTCATGTGCTAGATGTTGAAAAAGAGGGAGCATTATTAATTATGAAGTAGCTGTAATTATGAAAACAAACCTAGTGATTAAAACGGTGAAAAGCGGTGTTTATATACATTAATACAATGTCGACTGATATTTTATTTTCGAACTGGTGGATATGATTATGTAGTTTCTAAATTGAATTAAATTGTTATTTTATGTATTAAATTGGGTTGTTCTAATTGCTTATGACAGTATGAAATGTTGTGTTCTTCTGTGCATTTATTCATAATATTTTGCATACTTATATGCATTTTTTCAATATACTTGCTTACGTAACAGCAAATATCTGCATAATTACTCCAACAGACGATGATGTTTTTTTTCGAACTTACCTGTACGTAAGTATTACTTCTAGTTGCATACATATATGCAAATGCTCTAAATTTTTGATCTATGAAATTTTTTGAATACTTGCATACACCTATGCATTTTTTTCAAAAATAATTGCTTACATAACAGCAAATATTTGCAGTATTAATCAACTATCTGATGTTGTCTTTGATGTTTAAAATACTATCTGTATGAACAGAACTGCAAAAGTATTACATAATATGTAACAGGAAAACTGCAAACAAATAAATGTGAATATGTAGGCTTATAAATGCAAACATTTATTCACATATGCACTAAATAGGCAAAGTTGATATAGATATGCAGTATAAGTGCATATATCTATGCAACTATACATAATAATTGCATACTTCTACCCAACTATATAGGAAAAATGCGTAACTAAAGATTCTGAACAATAATAACTGTTAAAAACACAGAATTATCATTTAAATTCTGAACTAAATTTAAATCAACATGAAAAAATTCACAACAGTTTACGCTACAAGATATGCAGTACAATTGGATACAAATATGCAGTACAATGTCATACGTCTATGCAACTATACATAATAATTGCATACTTTTATTCAACTATATAGAATAATTTGTCACATGTTTCAAGAACAAACTTTATTACATAAACCATTAATAAGTATCAAGTTCAATATTATATTCTGTTAGTTTAATAACACACCACGAAGCTCTTTCTAAATGTAGATTCTGTAACCGAGTTTCATTAACAGGGCATAAAACGTTATTTGAAGAAGAAGCAACTTCACCACGATCCACCAATACACCAATATTTGCACGACCACTGTTTAAAAAAAATTAGCCTAATCTGCTGTAATCAAATAAAATAACAAAAACATATTCACATAATAATAACTAACTGTATAGTTATACGAAAATAACAGTAAAAACAACAAAACAGAGAAAATAGTGAAAAAGTGCAGTTAAATGCATAATATTATGCACATATATGAAATTTCTTGCATACATATGTGTATGTATTCCAGTTTTTTCATTTGCGTTGATTTACTTGCATATATTAGTGTAATTATTGCATAATTCTTGCATACAGATATGCAATAATGCATAACAGTCTGCCACTTTCATATATTAATGCAGCAATTCTGGTGTAAAACGGTTAATTGCACATTTACATGCAACAATTGTGATTATATGCATACATTTATGCATGAACCTGCTTAGAGTTTTTTAACCAATGTTTCCAATTCGACATAAAACGATAGAACGGATTTTTTTCGCAACTCAAACCATTTTTCCAAACAAATTTGCATTAATATTCGTGTTCGATCATACAATTATGCAACAATTCCAAGTTAATCCACATTTTAATATAAAATATGACTCAATCATCAGATGTATGATACAAAAATAAGAAAAATAAAATTTTACTTTCTATCTCTCCAAATCGATGAACTTTTTGATCAAATTGGGAATTCTTTCACTCGATCGACATACAGAAAGTGAAAATCGGCCGAAAGATTTTTTTTTTTCTATAATCGTCTGCCCTACTTCTGCGCCGCCATAAGTGAACAGATATTTTGCTGAACGACGGATTTTAGGGTTGAACGATTGAACGATACGAATCTTTTTACGAGAGTTTTGGTACTGCGGAGGGGTAGAAAAGGAATTATTTTAGCGGCATTTCAAAAATAGGGATGTATTTTACATTCTTTATATCAGCGGGTTTTTTTTATATTTTAGAAGTTAATAGGGACCTGTAAAAAACGCACCCTAAATAAATTCCAGAAATTCAAAAGTTCGAAATTCAAATTTCTGCGCCAAAACAGCTTGTGGGACCCAATGCTGACTTAGCACTGCATGTACGATAAGATTTGGCTAGATTCATCTGCGAACCTGGACTATTTTCTTAACTAGGTTCAATGCTGGCTCAGCGCTGCGTGTACGATAAGGTCTTGAGCAACTATATAAACAGCCCTAGTCTCCTCCTCTATTCACAATTCTTTTCTACCCTTATGCTACGAAGATTCTAGTTAGACATGGCTTCTTCTCCTCCTCTAAAATATATAAATAAATAAATAATATATAAAATAAAATAAGATTAGGAGATGATGCTCAAAAGACTTTCAAGACGAAGAGATTCAAGCTAGGATTCAAAAGGAGGTTCAAACGACTTCAACGAATGATTTTCTACGAATCATAGCACCGCCACTTTTCTTTTCTAATCTAAATCTCTGTAAGTCAGTTATTTCTAGATTTGAATGTTTTTTTTTGTTCATGACATGAAATTGAATGAGTAAAAGAATATGCCAATTCTCTTTCTTTCTATTCGAATCGGTGCCTATCTCTTGGACCTAATAAAGAACTGTCATGATTCAAAGAAAAATAAGACCGTTACTATGAAACTATGGACCTAAAAACCATATGCCTATGACTGTGAACATTTGCCTATGACTATGGACATTTGCCTATGACTATGGACATTGCCTATGACTATGGACACTGCCTATGACTATGAACATTGCCTATGACTGTGACTGTGACTATGACTATGAGGATTACTTCCTTGACAAAACCTATGCCTTTGATTAACATAAACTATCGCCTATGACATAACAAGGATATCTGTGATTTAACCTCCATGATTCCTGACTAGGAAAGTGTTGCTTAAGTTATGTGATTTTGAGATTGGGGCTAAACCCAATTATTTATTCTGCTTGTCCTTGGTTTTCTTTGGTTTTCTTTGGTTTTAGACTATGGGAATTTACCTATTAAGTTAGGTCTACCCATGTTCTTGAACCTACTCTGTCTATTCTTGGTTTTAGATCTTGGGAATTTACCTATTAAGTTAGGTCTACCCATGTTCTTGAACCTACGTCGTTATTCAAAACCATTTTATGCCAGTTGTTATATCTATCCTTTTCATAGCAATCTTTGGTTCATTCCCTATTTGCTACGAATCTAGAATCTAGATTGAAACACGATTTTACGAACGGTGGGAATGCGATTTGGGGCAAAATATGAAATTTACTAAAACGTAGTTTAACTTGGAAATTGGCATAAACTGGGAACATGTATTATGGCATGTTCATAGAAATGCAAATTGGATAAATTTGACATGAATTATAAGATGTGTAATTTGAATCTTGTATTGACGTGTAAATCTAGCATTTACATGAATAGTGAACTAGAGTAATAAGTCTTAGAATGTTAATCAGAATTGGATTAGTTAATTTGGCTCGATAAGTATATTGGCATAAATTTGAAATTAGCCATAATTGGGGGTAATTGTCAGGATTAGCAGAATCATGGTTAGTGACACTTCATTTGGTATGGTTTACATACCAAAAAGCATAAACATGATATAGAGGGGAAAATGGGCCGTAAGAATAAATATTGACAATTTACATTAAAAGAGAAATTGGGAAATAAGTAAATTAGGATTAATTTACTTATAGAATTTGTCCTAAATAAGGAAATATTAATCCAGACAAATTAAAGATTTATTAACGACATCTCTTTTAATGAAACACCAGAAAGTTCTAGGGTGACAGAGAGGATAGTGTCTAGGCATGAGTTTGGAAAACACAAGTTTCCTGCTCTCCCTGGCTATCCCTAACTGATCCGACGGACGGGATGGATACTTTCAAAACCTGATTTGAAAATTTATCAAAACCCTTTGAACTGGAAAACACGAATAGGCCTAACCCGAGGTTAGACTGAGTTGCGATGTAAACCTGCCCGGAACCAACCGGCACATCCAGTAATCGCAACAATATCTATCTAATGTGAGTGGTCATGGCTTTAATTTATTTAGTTAAAGCTAGCACAAGAATGCTAGGGTTAAGTTAACTAAGACACTTAACCAACTTAACACAGTTAAGCTAGAAAGGGAGGGTTAAGTCCATAAGAACACTTAACCAACTTAACACAGTTAAGCTAGAATGGGAGGGCTAAGTCCATAGAGACACTTAACCAAACTCAAGGTAGCAAAACAAGACTTGTAGGGGTTAAGTAAAGTTAATACACTTAGCCAAATTTACATGTTAACTAGGCTAGAGGTTGGGGTTAAGTAAGATTTAATACACTTAGCCAATTTGATATGTTAGCTGGGCTAGACCGTAGGGTTAAGTAAACTTAAACACTTAACCATCAGATTTTGATAAAGGAATAGGGTTTAGTCTAAAACATGAAGGGATAATACTTAATCGTTAATAATAGGTTAGTTAAAACAGACGGGCAAGGTTAAGTTAAAAAGGAACACTTAACCAATACAGGGTGAATGGGTGGGGATAAGTAATAAGAAATACTTAACCAATATAACTTGGTCTGTGGTGTGGTTAAGTCAACATGAATTACCAATAACACTTAACCAGTATAACAGGATGAATGAAGAGGGTTAAGTTGGCTTGAATTGACTAATGACACTTAACCAATCCAAATTGACGGGAAAGGGAACTAAGTAGTAAACCTTAGAAAACAATGATTCTGGAAACTAAGTGGTAAATCTTAGTTAGTAAAACTAAGTAGTAATTCTTAGTCTAACACGGGAAGGAGCGAACGTCCGTCTGAATAGAGAGAAGGCTCCAACGAATTGGGTTACGAAGCCCGAGGCTTCGAGGGGACGTGAGGGTACTCTTGGTATCCCTCTGTGAGGCTGCAGATGATCCGCCTGGGCCCACAGAGGTTAAGGTCTGCGTAGAAGAACCAGGGGTATGCCTTGGTTGCAATACATGGCAACCTAAAGACTAGGATGGACCCGCGTGATTCGGCAAGCAAACGGTAGCCCTGTGATAGCAACTCGTCGTCTACCATCCATCTTGAGTCAAATCGAGATACGTGAAGCGGAAAGGCGGAGAACTCCAAAAGACCATATACTTGCTATCTAGTTATGGTTGCGGATGGCCATAGGATAGTGGGGCACCGGGGGCCGGCGTATAGTTCTCATTTTACAAGGCGTGCCTTTCATTAGTTGAGGGAGGGGTCAAGTGGGACCATAGCCACTGGAATAAAAACTGACCTTAGCATCTGCATCGGCAAATATCTGAAAGCTCCCGACCAAGTTTTGTTTTCCATGATTTGCCCTGTCACAGGACTCGGACCGCACATTATGGGACATGTGCACTAGACAAGCGATAACGATTCGCGTTACATGCGTGGGGAAGTATAGGAACATATACCACTCTAGGTGGTGTGTCCTAGGAGTTGGGGGCATCGTTCGACAGGTAGCGTAATCCCTAGTTGGACTAGGTGGCATAAACCCTGAACTCGAGAAGCGTTCAACAGATAGCGTAAAACTCTAGTTAAATCTAGAAAGCACTTGATAGAAAACCCTAGATTTGATCTAGGTAATAAATAATGAATGTATGCCGGAAGGAAATGGGAAATACAGGGATTGGGATCACGTTATCGTTACTAGATGGGACACTAGATAGGCGGTGCAGAGATATAGAAACCAGTATAACAAGGAAATAGCGAAGCGACGAAAGTATTAGAGCGTATCCAGTTTATCTTAGCATATCTTGTGACTAACTTATCTAATCTTGTTGACCCTATCGTCATGGTGTAATCTTGTATTCAGTTAATTCATGTCGTTTTTTTTTCCATGTTCACATGCTAGAAGTTACTGAACTTAATCAGGCTTTATGTCTGACTCTGTTTTTCTTTCGTCTTCTTTTCTTCCGCCCCCCCCCCCCCCAGGTAGTAAAGGAGGGAATAGTTTAGCTCAGGTTAAGTTGGACTGCCACTCTTTCCCAGCTTGAAGATTTGTCGAAGTTTGCTTGGATTCTCTTTTCAGATGCTATGGCTGGCTTTTGCTAAATTTGGGAATATAAATGTATTTTCATGCTTCTTTATTTTGTAAGACAGATGATACTCTGATATTGTAAAGAAATCATTGTACAAACCATTTATCAATAAAGCAAAGTTTTATTTTCCGCTGTTTAATTTTGTCTGTCTTGTAATTTATCTGCATCTTTTACCCTAAATGCTCCACAGAACTTAGTGCATTCCCTTTGTGAGTGACACTAATGGACGTGGGGTGTTACACGTGGTATCAGAGCAGAAGGTTACCAGATCAGATAAAGGATTTGAAAAATTATTTTCAAAACGGTTTTTAAAGAAGCATTTTTAAGAGAAAAGATTTGTTTTAAAGACATATTCCCCGAAGCCATACGCACTATCTTCTCTTCCTCTGTTTAAATTCTTGTCTCCTTCTTTCTTGAGTCTCTGGGGCTCCTGGCTTTCTGGGAGGTAACCTCATCGAAGGGCAAAGTAGTGCCCGGCTTCCATCCATAGCCGTAGTTGTTCCATCTACGGGCAGTTTTCTTTCGAAGCTTATAGGGTTTTCCGGGCGGTTTTCGAGAGATTTGTCAACATGACTACACACGGAAGGGGATGAGGAGTTTGGCTAAGGAGCACAACCCAAGGATAAGGAATTCACGGATAGGGACTTGGCTCACCAAGGAGGAAGGAATTATAAAGCATAAGACAAGAGGAAGTAGCTTTTCTATGATATAATAGGGCATATAATTAAGGACAAGAGCAAGAACGAGGAACAAGATTTTCATAAGGGCAAGAACCTACTTTCGCCACCAAGCGTACCTAGGAGAAAGGTAGTAAAAGTTCTCTTGGAAGAGTCTAGTTTTGCTATTCGTACTATTTCCTTTGGTTTTATCGCTTCTCATTTGTTCGTATCCACTTCCATAGTTGAGTCTCTGCTCCATAGTACTTGTATAGTAGAAAAAGTCCCACTAGAGTCTGAAATCCAATTAGTGGTCTGACCAGTTTATTTTTGGTTAGTAGGGATTTGAGAATAGCTATCGAGTCTGCTTATATCATCTCACGTAGATCGTTTAAATTCAAAGGAGATATTCCTTGGGTGCTTGTCTGATATTGGTTTAGGCCTTTGGGGCTTGTACTTGAGGAATGTCAAGTTTGACTAGGATGGTTTACGTGAGAGAGGAATAGTTGTGGCAGGCACTCCAAAAAGCACGTAGCGACCTTTTGACCCTTATAATTATGGCATGATGGATAAGCTAGGAGGAGAGATCTCTGATCATCCTAGTATATACACTTGGTTGACATCTGTTTATTTTGGAAATGGAGGTCAGAAAACTTCACAATCGTAAAGTTAAATTGGTTAGGATACGGTGGAGTAAAGCTCAAGAAGACTAGATACTTGCATCATACCCTTTTTCTTAAGGGTGCATCCTTGATTCCTTTTTGTAGGAGCTTTACACATAATTGTTTCTCTCTTTCCGTAATATATCCTCTAGGTCGTATCTTCGATCTTTAGGTAGAAACTCTTTTGGCTGTAAACATGTATTTGAAACATGTTATGATTGATGGTTGCGAGTGGTTGCTCGTGGATGCATATACATACGTATTAAGCACTAGATCAGTTCAGACGCTTTCATATTGCATTTACAGATATGTATTTGTTTGTAACTTGAACTTGATATGTTATCATATGGGTGTTGCATATGGATGAATGGCCGTGCACGCATATAGTGTTTACATAACTAGGGATGCTTGCATACATGGTTGGACGCATGGCACTGAAATGACTCGCATTAAGAAGGTCGACTGAATCAGTAGACCGCCTGATTTTACAGTAGATAAAGACATATACACACACTATGCATATGAACATGAAAGCATTAGAAATCTTTTAAGGACAATGAATGCCTGTGATTGAATGGTTGAGTAGATGGGTGTTTGGATGGTAGTACACATTCTTCCTAACTTGAAGATTTCGGGGACGAAATCCTTTTAAGTGGGGGAGAATGCAACACCCCGTATTTTTAATGTAATTAAAAATGTATATATATCCACAGATAGGATTAATATGGTGATGTATAATGAAAATTAATTAATATATGAAAGAAAGAAAGGATTGGTTGCATGCGATGTAAATATGTTGCATGCACTGATTTGCAAACATAATGCATTAACATTAAAAGAAAAAGATTCATGCATTGGTTTAATTTAAGTATTGTAACTAACATGAAAAAGAGAAGTAAGGAAAGAACAATAATTATCATTGTTCTAAGACTTATTAACAAAAGACTTTGTAGTTCAGTTGGTTAAGGCATTGGATTTGTAACAGGGAGGTCAGGGGTTCGAACCCCGGCGGCAGCATAATTTTTATCTCTGTTTTAAAGAGGGCCAACTGAACATGCAAATATATGTACATATGCAAATTCAAAATTTGAAAGGATTAGAACGTACATATAAGGAAATAAAAAAAAAATATGTATATAAATGAGAATATATATATATATATATATGCAGAAATATATGTATACGAAAGATAAAATTTAAGATAAGGCTATAATAAATGAAATATGGCAAGAATCAAATAATGGTGCAACATCGTTTGAATTTTGAAAATAAAAGGAAAGTTGTGTGTATATGCGTAAAATGGTCGTTAAAGGAATTGTATACATATAAGAATATTTCATGTGAATAAAACAGTTAAATAAATTCCAAAAATTCAAAAGTTCGAAATTCAAATTTCTGCGCCAAAACAGCTTGTGGGACCCAATGCTGACTTAGCACTGCATGTACGATAAGATTTGGCTAGATTCATCTTCGAACCTGGACTATTTTCTTAACTAGGTTCAATGCTGACTCAGCGCTGCGTGTACGATAAGGTCTTGAGCAACTATATAAACAGCCCTAGTCTCCTCCTCTATTCACAATTCTTTTCTACCCTTATGCTGCGAAGAATCTGGTTAGACATGGCTTCTTCTCCTCCTCTAAAATATATAAATAAATAAATAATATATAAAATAAAATAAGATGAGGAGATGCTGCTCAAAAGACTTTCAAGACGAAGAGATTCAAGCTAGGATTCAAAAGGAGGTTCAAACGACTTCAACGAATGATTTTCTACGAATCATAGCACCGCCACCTTTCTTTTCTAATCTAAATCTCTGTAAGTCAGTTATTTCTAGATTTGAACGTTTTTCTTTGTTCATGACATGAAATTGAATGATTAAAAGAATATGCCAATTATCTTTCTTTCTATTCGAATCTGTGCCTATCTCTTGGACCTAATTAAGAACTGTCATGATTCAAAGACAAATAAGACCGTGACTATGAAACTATGGACCTAAAAACCATATGCATATGACTATGAACATTTGCCTATGACTATGGACATTGCCTATGACTATGGACACTGCCTATGACTATGAACATTGCCTATGATTGTGACTATGACTATGAGGATTACTTCCTTGACAAAACCTATGCCTTTGATTAACATAAACTATCGCCTATGACATAACAAGGATATCTGTGATTTAACCTCCATGATTCCTGACTAGGAAAGTGTTGCTTAAGTTCTGTGATTTTGAGATTGGGGCTAAACCCAATTATTTATTCTGCTTGTCCTTGGTTTTCTTTGGTTTTAGACTATGGGAATTTACCTATTAAGTTAGGTCTACCCATGGTCTTGAACCTACTCGTCTATTCTTGGTTTTAGACCTTGGGAATTTACGTATTAAGTTAGGTCTACCCATGTTCTTGAACCTACGTCGTTATTCAAAACCATTTTATGCCAGTTGTTATATCTATCCTTTTCATAGCATTCTTTGGTTCATTCCCTATTTGCTACGAATCTAGAATCTAGATTGAAACACGATTTTACGAACGGTGGGAATGCGATTTGGGGCAAAATATGAAATTTACTAAAACGTAGTTTAACTTGGAAATTGGCATAAATTGGGAACATGTATTATGGCATGTTCATAGAAATGCAAATTGGATAAATTTGACATGAATTATAAGATGTGTAATTTGAATCTTGTATTGACGTGTAAATCTAGTATTTACATGAATAGTGAACTAGAGTAATAAGTCTTAGAATGTTAATCAGAATTGGATTAGCTAATTTGGCTCGATAAGTATATTGGCATAAATTTGAAATTAGCCATAATTGGGGGTAATTGTCAGGATTAGCAGAATCATGGTTAGTGACACTTCATTTGGTATGGTTTACATACCAAAAAGCATAAACATGATATAGAGGGGAAAATGGGCTGTAAGAATAAATGTTGACAATTTACATTAAAAGAGAAATTGGGAAATAAGTAAATTAGGATTAATTTACTTATAGAATTTGTCCTAAATGAGGAAATATTAATCCAGACAAATTAAAGATTTATTAATGACATCTCTTTTAATGAAACACCAGAAAGTTCTAGGGTGACAGAGAGGATAGTGTCTAGGCTTGAGTTTGGAAAACACAAGTTTCCTGCTCTCCCTGACTATCCCTAACTGATCCGACGGACGGATGGTTACTTTCAAAACCTGATTTGAAAATTTATCAAAACCCTTTGAACTGGAAAACACGAATAGGCCTAACCCGAGGTTAGACTGAGTTGCGATGTAAACCTGCCCGGAACCAACCGGCACATCCAGTAATCGCAACAATATCTATCTAATGTGAGTGGTCATGGCTTTAATTTATTTAGTTAAAGCGAGCACAAGAATGCTAGGGTTAAGTTAACTAAGACACTTAACCAACTTAACACAGTTAAGCTAGAAAGGGAGGATTAAGTCCATAAGAACACTTAACCAACTTAACACAGTTAAGCTAGAATGGGAGGGCTAAGTCCATAGAGACACTTAACCAAACTCAAGGTAGCAAAACAAGACTTGTAGGGGTTAAGTAAAGTTAATACACTTAGCCAAATTTACATGTTAACTAGGCTAGAGGTTGTGGTTAAGTAAGATTTAATACACTTAGCCAATTTGATATGTTAGCTGGGCTAGACCGTAGGGTTAAGTAAACTTAAACACTTAACCATCAGATTTTGATAAAGAATAGGGTTAAGTCTAAAACATGAAGGGATAATACTTAATCGTTAATAACAGGTTAGTTAAAACAGACGGGCAAGGTTAAGTTAAAAAGGAACACTTAACCAATACAGGGTGAATGGGTGGGGATAAGTAATAAGAAATACTTAACCAATATAACTTGGTCTGTGGTGTGGTTAAGTCAACATGAATTACCAATAACACTTAACCAGTATAACAGGATGAATGAAGAGGGTTAAGTTGGCTTGAATTGACTAATGACACTTAACCAATCCAAATTGACGGGAAAGGGAACTAAGTAGTAAACCTTAGAAAACAATGATGTTGGAAACTAAGTGGTAAATCTTAGTTAGTAAAACTAAGTAGTAATTCTTAGTCTAACACGGGAAGGAGCGAATGTCCGTCTGAATAGAGAGAAGGCTCCAACGAATTGGGTTACGAGGCCCGAGGCTTCGAGGGGACGTGAGGGTACTCTTGGTATCCCTCTGTGAGGCTGCAGATGATCCGCCTGGGCCCATAGAGGTTAAGGTCTGCGTAGAAGAACCAGGGGTATGCCTTGGTTGCAATACATGGCAACCTAAAGACTAGGATGGACCCGCGTGATTCGGCGAGCAAATGGTAGCCCTGTGATAGCAACTCGTCGTCTACCATCCATCTTGTGTCAAATCGAGATAAGTGAAGCGGAAAGGCGGAGAACTCCAAAAGACCATATACTTGCTATCTAGTTATGGTTGCGGATGGCCATAGGATAGTGGGGCACCGGGGGCCGGCGTATAGTTCTCATTTTACAAGGTGTGCCTTTCATTAGTTAAGGGAGGGGTCAAGTGGGACCATAGCCACTGGAATAAAAACAGACCTTAGCATCTACATCGGCAGATATCTGAAAGCTCCCGACCGAGTTTTGGTTTCCTTGATTTGCCCTGACACAGGACTCGGACCGCACATTATGGGACATGTGCACTAGACAAGCGATAACGATTCGCGATACATGCGTGGGGAAATATAGGAACATATACCACTCTAGGTGGTGTGTCCTTGGACTTGGGGGCATCGTTCGACAGGTAGCGTAATCCCTAGTTGGACTAGGTGGCATAAACCCTGAACTCGAGAAGCGTTCAGCAGATAGCGTAAAACTCTAGTTAAATCTAGAAAGCACTTGATAGAAAACCCTAGATTTGATCTAGGTAATAAATAATGAATGTATGCCGGAAGGAAATGGGAAATACAGGGATTGGGATCACGTTATCGTTACTAGATGGGACACTAGATAGGCGGTGCAGAGATATAGAAACCAGTATAACAAGGAAATAGCGAAGCGGCGAAAGTATTAGAGCGTATCCAGTTTATCTTAGCATATCTTGTGACTACCTTGTCTAATCTTGTTGACCCTATCGTCATGGTGTAATCTTGTATTCAGTTAATTCATGTCGTTTTGTTTTCCATGTTCACATGCTAGAAGTTACTGAACTTACTCAGGCTTTATGTCTGACTCTGTTTTTCTTTCGTCTTCTTTTCTTCCGTCCCCCCCCCCACCCAGGTAGTAAAGGAGGGAATAGTTTAGCTCAGGTTAAGTTTTACTGCCACTCTTTCCCAGCTTGAAGATTTATCGAAGTTTGCTTGGATTCCCTTTTCAGATGCTATGGCTGGCTCTTGCTAAATTTGGGAATATAAATGTATTTTCATGCTTCTTTATTTTGTAAGACAGATGATACTCTGATATTGTAAAGAAATCATTGTACAAACTATTTATCAATAAAGCAAAGTTTTATTTTCCGCTGTTTAATTTTGTCTGTCTTGTAATTTATCCGCATCTTTTACCCTAAATGCTCCACAGAACTTAGTGCATTCCCTTTGTGAGTGACACTAACGGACGTGGGGTGTTACATGACCCATTTGGTTAAGTTGACTCCTTGTTCTAACTTGTGATGTTACTTCTCCAATTACATTTTGAACCGGATTATCTCTTAGTATCCTAGGTGGAGATTGTAATCTTGGTGGAGAGGGTATCACAACTGGTTGAGGAATATTCTCAATAATTTATGAGTCAGAATCAGCATTTGTGACGATTGGATTTTCAGTGACTATAATATCGTCATCATCTGTTATATTATGAGATGGCTTACAGAATTCGTCGAATGAAACATGAAGTGGTTCTTCAATAGTTTTAGTTCTTTTATTAAATATACGATAGGCCTTACTTCGTTCCGAATATCCGACAAATATACCTTCATCAGATTTTGAATCAAATTTTCCAGATGGTCTTTCTTATTTAAAATAAAGCACTTAGAACCAAAAACTTTGAAGTATAAGATAATTGGCTTTCTTTGATTAAATAACTCATAACATGTATTCTTAGTGAGAGGTCGAATAGATACACGATTCAAAACATAACACGCAGTTGTAACATCTTCTGCCCAAAAATGTTTTGGTAAAGTGGATCCATTTAATAATGTTCTTGCACATTCTTGTAAAGTCCGATTTTTCCGTTCTACAACCCCGCTTTGTTGTGGAGTTCTAGGAAACGAAAAATTATGATATATACCTTTCTTTATATAAAAATGTTCAAATTCATTATTTTCGAATTCTCCGCCATGATCACTTCTTATATTCTTAACCTTAAGCCCTTTTGATTTTTGAATTCTCTTGACGAAAGATTTGAAATGATCGAAAGTGTCACTTTAGTTTTCCAAGAAAATCACCCAAGTATAACAAGAGAAATCATCAACAATTACAAACACATATCGATTATGATTTATCGACTGAACCTGTGTTGGTCCGAATAAATCCATATGTATTAGCTCAAGTGGTTGTAATGTTGATACGACTTTCTTGGATTTAAATGATGATTTAGTCAGTTTTCCTAATTGACATGCATCATAAATGTTGTCAACTGTAAAACTCATTTTGGGTAGTCCTCTAACTAGATCATTTTTAGCTAGCTTGTCGATAGTTTTGAAGTTTATATGACAGAAGCGTTTGTGCCATAGCCATGGATCATTATCATTTGCTACAAGACACATATCTGAATTATGATTGACATTCATATTCAGAATATAAATATTTCTGTCTCTATATCCTTCGAAAACTAACTTATGATCTTTATCTAAGATACTACGCTTGTTATTAGAAAAGGAAATGATAAAGCCCTTGTCACATAACTGACTAATACTAAGTAAGTTATGTTTCAAATTTTTAACTAACATGACTTTAGTAATAAGAGGTAAGTTAGATGTACCGCAATTGCTCACATCGCATTTGCCGATGATATAGCCTTTTGAATTATCTCCAAAAGTGACGGAGCCACCATCTGAATAAGTGATATTTGTCAATAAGTTCTTGTCTCCGGTCATTTGCTTCGACCAAGCACTGTCCAATATCAACTTTCCTCTTTTCTTAAGTGGGACCTACAAAAAATAAAATTAAATACATGGTACCCACCTTTTTATAGGGTCCTAAGAGTTAGGTCTTAGGAGTCCAAACCCATACGGGTCCGGTATCCCCTTTATATAAATAATTGGAATTATGATGCACAGTATTCAAAAAATTCTGAATGTATTTGTTTCTAATCAAATTGTTATTTGTTTTAGGAACCCATATTTTGATAGTCTTGACATTTTTCTTTTGAAATTTCACAACTGGCTTTGGTTTGGAATATAATAAACTAAGATTTTTCTTAGCTTTAGTTTTTGTACATTTTTCTTTCTTTTATTACCAAAATGCTTCTTGGTATCTTGTTTCTTATATCCCAAACCTTGTTTATTTATAGCAGATTGTGAATTTTCAATAATTTTTGTCAAATTTTCTAGACCTTTGTTGAAGTTAGAAACAATTTGAGTAATGTCGTCCAACTTAGTTTGTAAACTAGCTTTTTCTAGGTCTAGAATTTTGACTTTTGCCTTAAGCTCATGATTTTCATTAGTAAGAGCATCATTTTTCTCTATTTGAGTTTCAATTTCTTGACTCAAAAGAGATAATTGAGAATCAATATTAGATGATGATTCTTGAACTTTTTCAAGTTCCTCTTCTAATATTTTCTTCTCGTCTCTTAGCATATCACGTTCAATTTTTTCTCTACTTAAATCTGCTTTGGCTTGTTTGCATTGTCGTTTCATATCTTTGAATCTAACTATTAATTCAGCAATAATATCAAGAACTTCATCAAATGTAGGAATTTGTACCTCATCTTCTGTTGCCATAAAACAAACATTTGCTTGTTCATCTTCTGAATCATTGTCACTTTCTGATGAAGATAAAGATGAGTCTGAGTCATCCCATGTAACTGAGAAAGCTCGTTTCTTGGATTTGTCCTTCTTGTGTTTGAACTTGTCATTTTCTGACTTCTTCTTTTGCTCCGAACAATCTTTGTGCATGTGCCCCTTTTTATGACAGTTGAAACATTCTATAGCTGATGATGAAGGTTTATTTGAACCAGTTTTTCTTTTAATATCGACTAGCTTTTTGATGTTTTAGGAATTTTTTGAATCCTTTTGCAATAAAAGCTAAGTCTTCTTCTTCAGATTCTGATTCATTTTCATCTTCTCAGCATGAAATGCTACATTTTTCTTTTCTTCTTTATATTCTTTTCTAGCCTGCAAATTTTCTTCATAAGACATTAGATTTCCTATCAATTCATCTGGCTTCATGACGGAAAGGTCATTAGCTTCTTCAATCGCTAATACTTTTCCTTCCCATTCACTAGTCAGAGAATATACGACTGTCGAGACAACATTAAAATCTGAATATTTTTGTCCTAAGCCAATAAGTGCATGATGAATAGTTTGAAATCATGAATACATATCATTGATAGTCTCATTTGACTTCATTTTGAAATTTTGAGACTGACTTTTCAGCATGGCTATTTTGGCTTGTTTAACCTTGTTAGTACCTTCATGAGTGGTTTTTAGTGTTTGCCAAATTTGATAAGCAGTGGTGCAGATACTAACATGATTATATTCATTTTGATCTAATGCACAAAACAACAAATTTATTGCTTTTGCATTTACGGCTGCTACCGTTTTCTCAACCGGTGTCCATTCTGAATACTCAGTTGTTGGATTCACTATTTCTTTTTGTGTAGCGTTCCAAGCATCATAACTAGTTGACTGCATGTAAAATGACATACGTGTTTCCCAATAACTATAATTAAGGCCATTGAAGAATGGAGGTCTTTGTGTTGATTGACCTTCCGTGTAAGTGGTGGTTTGAGTGCTAGAACTAGGGTTATTTGCCATATTACAATAATATATCAAATAAATGTGTTACGGTTATAAGATAACCTCGCTCTGATACCAACTGAAAGTGTATGTGCATGTACTTGCCAAGTATAAAGTACACTTGGATCGTGTAATATGGAATAACACACAACTACTTGTCTAATGCAATAGTTATGCAAGTAAATATAAAACAGAATGAGATATCACAGAAGCAGTATCACAGATAAGTAAATGTAGTAAAAGAAAAAATCACACCAGAGATTTTTATACCGGTTCGAAGCACCGTCTTACGTCCAGTCTTAGACTTCTATCTGGAATTTCACTAATCAACAACCTCACTTAACCCGGAGGAAACAGGTTCACAACACCCGAGCAGCCGAACGGGATTTCACGCCTCTATCAACACGAGGACTTCACAACTTGCCTCTTACAACATGGAGTACTTCACAACTTGCCTCTTACAACACGGAGGACTTCAAACAAGACGAGTAGACTTGTAATTTGACAATGTGTGTTCTAAATAACACGAATTTGTCAATTCTTGTACAACCTTCCTATAATCTTATCCATAAGTAGAATTTGTATTTGTGAAGATTTGGAAGATGATATCGTGTTTGAATCAAAAGAATAATATATAAATTCTAGGATTCAAGAACGATATTGTGAAGAATATGAGCGTTTGAGTGCTTTGAAATTTCAATATTGAGAACAACAATAAAGAGAATAGATAGAAAGAATTGTTTATTTGACTTGATGATTTCAAAGTGTATTTAGAGAAGATAAGTAGTTGTAACCTTTGGTAAAGAGTCACAACCAATAGAAATGATCATTGATGAAAGGAAGAAGAAGCAACTCATGGAGGAATGGAAGTGACTTCAAAAAGTTGCATCTGTGTAAAAACGGTCGACAGGTCAAAATGGACCAGTAGACTGGAATTTAAATATATATATATGTTATATGTATATGTATGCACGTTCATTGTGCAAACTGGGTGAAAACGGTCGATCGGTCTGTTTTGGGCGGTCGACCGGTATTGCCCAGTTTGCACAATTTATGTGCATACATATACATAAGTGTGTGTGTATATATATATACACTTTGATTATTTGAGGATAGATTTTAACATAAGTGAACACCATTACCATACCAAATAATCAAATTCTAATCACCAATACCATATGAAGCTCATTATCTTCTTAGATCAATGAACGTCATCTTTTTGTCGATCATTGCACATTACTTTGGCATAAATCAAAATTCCTTGACTCCACAATATTTGTATATATAGGCCCACAAACTTAACCAATAGGAAACCCTAGTAACGGGGACCCATTTCAGCAGTAACCCACATAGATGTATCCTTGTACCCTGAAACTAGGCAGGGTGGGGCACGTTTACCGGGCTGATTATAAGTGGTCAAAACAGTGGCAGAGGGTACGTCAGTGTAGGTTCCGACGGTTTACGGGAGTGCACGTACTCTGGAGTGGGAAAAAGCAGGCACTGGGTACCAGTTGTTATACACTGTGCGTCTTGAATCATGTCGGGTTTCTATCATAAGGATTGATACACCTTATGGTGGTACCAGCACAGGGTATCTACACGCAAAAGGGGGTCGATTGACACCGACACATGGAACATGAATACAAGTAAGGGAGCCGATCGATATGGTAGTAAGGGTTTATCTAGCATGTTCATGGCAATTAGGCAGATTGAGGTGGAATCCTCACGATAGATGTACACCTGAAGGCTACCACAATTACGGGGATTGGGATCACGTTATCATTTTATACAGGTTACTAGTTGGGACACTAGTTAGGTGGTGCAGAGATAGATATAGAAATCAGAATAACAAAGTAGTAGCGAAGCAGAGAAAGAGTAGAAGCGCATTTAGTTTATCTTGCCTTATCATACCTTATGCTTATCCTATGTTATCTTGTTATCCCTGTTATCACGGTATTGTCTTATATTCAGTTTATTCATGTCATGATGCTTTTGCCTATTTATATGCTGAAAGTCACTGGACTTACCAGACTCATGTCTGACCTAGTTTTGTTTCGCCACTTTTCTTCCGTCCCCCCCCCTTCAGGTTCACAGGGAGGAAATATTATCACTTAGCTTAGTTTTCCTTCCAAGCTTGAAGATAGTCGATGTATTGTTTTGGACTCTCTCTCTCTTACACTGCTGTGGCTGATTCGTGCTTCATTGGGGAATATCATTGTTATTTTTATGCTTCTTTTATACTTGGAATTTTTTGAATCAAGACAGAATCTCTATGTATTACTTTTAAGTATGATTGAGCCAATTGTTGTAAAAGCTTGACTGAATTAAGGTGTTTATAAAATGACTTAATTTTCCACTGCTTTATTTGTCTGTCTTGTAATTTATCTGCATCTTTTACCTATAATGCTCCACCGAAGTTAAGACATTCTCTTTGTGAGTGACCTTAACGGAGGTGGGGTGTTTCAAAACCCTAATTTCATTATTCCCCCAATCAAAAACCCATCATACCCGTTTCTCCCTCCCCCTTCGCTCCTCGCATGCCGCCAGCGCCTCCAGACTACCACCATCGCCACGCCGATGGCCTCCCCAGTTGTCGCACCACCTCTCCGGCCCCCTCTGCCTCCAGCGTCACCTCCCCTTCTTTCTCCGTTAACCCCGAAGCCCTGAAATCGAGCCACGACGTCACCACAGCCCATACCCCGACCACTGCTCCTTCCCCCTAGCACCAGTGACTCCCAGCGCCGCCACCCTCCACTTCAGCACCGCTGTGGACCCCCTCCTTCCAAAGACCCGATTTTTAATTTTTCAATATCCGAAAACACCCTTTCTTCGTCGTGAACCACCACTCGAGGCCACCGGCACTTGGCCGCCACCACCCCGCTCCGTCAGCGTCGCTGGTGAGTTTTTATTTCAATTTTTTATTTGTTTATGTAATTAAAAATATGATTTTTACACATGGTTTTAAATTAAAAATGTGATCTTTATAAGAAATATCATTGAATAAAAATGTGATTTTTAATTGTATATGGTGTATATAAAAATTTGATTTTTTATTATATATAAAGAATTATAAAATTTTGATTTTTATTATATATGTAGAGATATAAAGATATGATTTTTCATTATATAAAAATACGATTTTTATATATGTAGAGAATATAAAGATATGATTTTTATATGTGAAGTAGCGGTATTAGAAATGTGATTTTTGAATATAAATATCGTTGATTAAAAGTTTGATTTTTAACATATAAACATCATATTGAAAATGTGATTTTTACTATGGGCAGTGTGAAAAAGATTGCATTGGAATTCTAGGAAAATCCAAACTGTTCAGAAATTCAGAAATAAAATGGCGGAGTGGAAACCAAAGGTGAGAACTTCTCACTCTAATTTTATTTTCTAGTTAGATATGTATACTAGGATACAGACGGTGCTTAGAAGCACCCGACACCTTTGTTTGAAACCATGGATGTATGGTTGATTTTTGGATTGAGTGATTAATTTGTTTGAATTTGGTTTGGGAAGTAAATTGAATTAATTAGGATTTGGTTTGTATATGGCGCAAGCCATTATTAGGCGAGGGATAAGGCTAGACCTTATTCCGGTTGTAGTATCGCGCCGTTATGCTGCCAAAATTTTCTAAAATATGTTAGAACAATAAAAATATCATTTTTATCGTATAAATGAACTTTACAAAATATTCATGTTTTGAAATAAATATTTTAACGAGTATATGAATGAAAATAAATATTTATTTACAAATCAAATGATTTGTTTATGTACACTCATTTGACTGATATTGATTAGGACAATATATTTTACACATCGCCCGATTGCACAAATAATATTCAATATTTGTTGGTTTAAACCCCACACGGGTATTGAGATGATATTTGACATACACTAATCCCAATTGTTTATTTGTATGTCAATCGATGGGTTGACAAACTGTTGTAAGCATTAATTATTTATATTTAGTGCTTATGCAGTTGTGTAATGCACTCTGGATGATGGTGGACTGTGTTTGATTATTGTTATGTGCATGTGTGTATGAAATACATATAAATAAAATTATATGGTAATTGACAGTGTTTGATTCCAATTTGGAAGGAACGAATATTTTAAATTAACGGATATTTTAAAATGATGAATAATGAATATTTTAAAATAACTAATATTTTAAAATAATATTCAGTAGTGTATAAAAATATGATTTTGATGTCCGATTTGGGATGAACACGAAAATATTGAAACATATGAAGCCGTGTTGATTAGATATGCTCCATTTTGATGCGAGCAGTATTTATATCGATTTTATTCATTTTTATAATGAATATCAAATAGAAAATTATTTCAAAATCTGATATTTTGAAAATATTTTCATTTAAATAATATAATGATAAGGAGAATTCAATTTTGATTTAAAATTGAAAATGAAATTAGAATCGTTTTTAAAACGAATTTATAAAATACGTTTTAAATGGAAATCGACGAAATATGTATAATATATATATTACATATATTTAATGGCCTGAATAGAACGCGCCGCGCCGCGGTAGTTCGCGATTTTCGACATTTGACTTCCAATTGACATCACGGGAGATCCAACCGTCGGATTCTTCTAAAACCAAAACCGTTGGGTTCGTATCGAAAAGATCTTTCCAACGAATATAAGCGATTTGAAATCTAATGATTGGATTTGGAATTATGTCCAAATCAAAATTGAAAAAGGTCACTGTAAGTGCAGTTCGACGACCGTTCATGGAAATCGACTGTACGGGCCTTGATAAAATTATTAAAAATATTGATAATTTGTGAAAATCATAATAAATGATTTGGAAAGAATTGGGTTGAAAAATCCACATTTGCAAAGATAAAAATATTTTTATCAAAATGAACTAGTTATTAACTAGATTTGAAATTCAAAAATTTTTAAATAAAATAAATGGGATATGTGAATGGTTTTAATATAACCAGAAATTCCAATGACCAAATTGGAATGGATTTGGAATGGGAATAATCTTCGGAATATTTCGATATTGGATTCCATGATTATACGGATATTGTTATAGAAATTTGAAAGATATATTTTATATTGTTATTTCCAATACGATATTTGTTGGTTTCAGAATTTGATATTGAATATAAGCCGATATAATTTCTATTCAGAACTTTGTATTTAATATCAAATAGGATTTTGGGTTTGTCGTGAATGATGTCTTCATTAACACTGTTCTTAAACCCAGTTGAGAAAAGAATAACTCTTTTAATTAAGATTTAGATAAATTTACCAATAAATTAATATTTAATTGGAATTGAATTAAGAATTGGATTTTTGGGTTTACCGTGAACGGTGTTTTAAATAACACTTGTTCTTTAACCCGAATAACAGTGAAGTTAAAATTTGGAATTTATAAATCTTTTGTTAAGATTTAATGGAAATTTTCCAAAGTAAAGTTTCCAATTTAAAATAATAAATTGGAATTGAATGGAATTCGATTTGATAATAATTGAAGAGAGCTTCTGTGGAGGAAGACTGTTAATATATATGGAATTCAAAAGGCTTGGTCGTTATTTCATTTATATTATTAGTCGGATACGGAAATTGATACCGATTATATATATATATATATCGATCTGTTTTCCGTGAAGATTCCATAATTAATGAAATGTGATTTGGGTTTGATATACACGTAAATGTGTATATTTTATCCGCATATTTATCTTATTTTATCTTTTAAATAATTGATATTGTGTATTTATAGCTGTGTTTTCAGATTGTTGACAAGAATCATGGTTTTGAGCATTTGATGAATAAAGCATGAAGAATTTGCTGAAAAAGAGTGAAGTTAAAATTACTAAAGCTTGAAGAGTTTAAAGCTTGAAGAACGGTTGCAAATAGAGTTCAGTTGGGTAGATTTGGCTCACTAAAGACTCATATTGTGTTCACATTGGCTCAATTGTAGACCATTTCACTCATGTAGCGTTCACATTAGCTCCTTTGCAAGGCTTCTCATTCATGCACTGCACGCGTTCACACTGGCTCACTTACAAGGCCTCTTACTCTACAACCCCGTTCACACTAGCTTATGTGTGGGCTAATTCTTTAGTCCCACATTGGGGAATTTGCCAAGTTGCCTTTGTCATGTCAGCTATAAATACACTTTATCTCATTCATTGTAGAACACATTAGGTTTTATTCTGTAACTCTCTTCTTGGAATAAAATCATTCTCTCCCTTTCTTTTTACTTTTTGTTTATTTTATTTATGTTCATGTTATTTATTTTCTTTTTCTCTTCTTCTTTAGCTATGTCTAGCTAATCCCCTTTGATTAGGGGGTGATGACGCTGATAGTATGGTTCAATATGAATCACATAGCCAAAAGATGAGGACTGTATACATGAAGATCTGGATCTGAATTAAGGGTTAGATCTGAACCTTCATATTTTGTGTCGTTTAAGAGCTATGCTCCTTCACAGGATATATTCGTGTTCGATCTAACGTTTATCAGATCTAGATCTAATTTTAGGGTTTTTAGAAATTAATTAGTGAATCTGTCCTGATAGTCTATGGTTGTAGAGCTGAGCTCCTGCATAGGCTATGCTTGTCGTTATTTACATATTTATTTCTAAAAACCTATTATCGTTGATTCATGTTTGTGACAGAAACATGTATTAGATCTGGTTAATCTTTTGGCTATTGATGATTATGAATCTGATCTATGTCATTATCCCCTAATTGCTTTCACTTATTGTTAAAACTCTCTTTTATTTAATTTTGCTATTTTCTTTGTTTTCAACCAATCAAAAGTTAGGGATAACTTGATTGGATTTATTAATTAAAATATTTTTGGTTCCAGAGTTCGACACCCTCTACAACAATCCTTGTTGTTTAGGAAAGACGAACGAATTTTACAGTTGTTTACAATTGTTTAATTTGTTCGCAAGCAGGGTTTATCGTGAACTATGTTTTAATTGACATTAGTTTTTGAACCTAGTTAAAGACAGGATTACATGCCTAACATTGTATTTCGAACTGTATGGTTGATCTCTGCTAAATATATATCTGTTTGGTGGCGGAGAATTTATTCTCTTGCTTAACACCCGTCTTTGGGGCATACGAGCTCAGAGATTATATATAGGCAGAAATCAATAGTACGGTGTAGATTTTCGATGTGGCATATTTGATTTTCCAAAATTAAATAATCATTAATATTGATTTTTGGGAAGATTAAAACCAAATGGAGTTTTAATAAATCTTTAACTAGATCGTGCGAATGTGATAATTTAAATTATCAATTTAGGGAATGATTGAGAGTGGAGTATCACCAGTTTTGCTCCAAGCGATAGTTAAATCTTTAATTAGATTTTAATGGGGAATGGTAATTAATTTTACCGATAACACAGTGGTGTTAGATTTGGAGTATTACTGGTTTTGCTCCATGGGATGAATAGATTGGGATTGGGAAATAAATGATTACTTCGGTAAGGATCGCTAATCCCGACTAATTTGGATAAACTTTTATTTGGTTTGAATTAATATCCAAAGGAAGATTAAAGAATTTATCTTTGATAAAATTAATGGGAACATTTCCCAATGGATATGAATATTTAAATAAAAGAATATTCAGAATTGGAATGAGGCGTATGTTGTGTTTTATAGCACTTGATTATAAAATACGTGAGTTATTCGAAATGGCCGGGTTTATACCCATTCGGAATAACTGATTCAACGATAAGTCGATGATGAAGACGGTGGTTGAAGACTGGAGGTCTTCACATCGTTTGGATGATTACTGATTTTTTGATTGGGTTGTACACCCAAGACGAGGTAATAAGTGGTGATCGTCCAGACATGCTTGGAGATCGACCGGATATGCGAGGACCACTCTCCTGTATTGGGCATATGGGACGAGGAATAAGGTGCCTCCGGTTTCATTCAGACCCAGAACAAACTTGCAAATGGATGTGTGTCTGACATTAGATTTTATTCTGTGTTGATTGATCTCTATCAAATATATATTTGTTTGGTGGCGGAGAATTTGTTCTCTTGCTTAACGCCCTTCTGTGTTTACGAGCTCAGAGGTTATATATCGATAGACATCAGTTGCATGGCGTGAAATGCCTGTGTGGCATGCTGAGATGCAAATGATCAAGGCTTCTGTTGAAAAGCAGAGTCTTGTTGTTGATGATCAAAGCACGGCCTTAAAGGGCATAGCTTTGTGTATAGCGCTAATTCGCGAGCCTCACACCTCGGTATGAGTCAAAAATGGGATCGGACCATTGGGAGAACATGACGTTTCTTTCTAGCTACAGGTGGTGTCATGGTATGGAGCCCAGACATTTATATTTTTTTACCTATGTGGATGATGGATAGCGAGGCGCCTCGGATATATCGGTTACTACAGAGTCGATGGATAGGTCCAATAGGACCGGGAAACGTGTGTTCAGGAATAACTAATCCTCAAACGTAAGTGAGAACTGGCCCAAACGATCCAAGGGTTGCCTAGAGTGTGTAGTCCTATGACATTTGCTAGAGTGTCCCGAAGCGGTGAGGAACCATCCCTAGCCTTGACTCATAGATGGAATCCAATTTCCAATACGTGACATTTCAGTTTTAGTTGTAAACCTATATGGAGACATAGTATCATGGGATACTATGTCGTCTATAATTGATACATTTATATTTGAAGCTGTTTTTGACACTACACTTATTATAGTATCAAATGATTTGTTTCAAATGTACCAAGCATGTTTGGCAATTATAAGGTAAAACTCTATCCTCTGGCTTGCATTGCATTGTGTGATGGGACCAGGGTCTTATAATAGCTTCATTTTCTTTAATCAGCATTGCGCTGTTTGTTTTATGCACTGGTATCCTTTGGAGGAAACCCATTCTGTGTTATACGGCGTTTTCCCTGATTTACCTAACTTTAAAATCAAATTAATAACTATTTTAGTTCTCACACCAGTCACATGAATGACCTGGAGTTTATTGTTTTAACCTAGACTCTAGGTGCCCCTATTTTCCACACGGGCAACTAGTAGTTTTAGTTTTCCAGATATTATATTCACAGGATCCTGGTTTACGGCTGAAGCTATATTCGGAACGCTCTGTATCCCTGTATTTCATATAGTTGTGTTATGTATTATTTTTCTGCTGCTTAGTAATTTAAATCTCTGATATTTATCGAACGTATATTATTTATTCACACTCTGTTATATTCCTGTACTCTAATGTAATTGTCGTTATAAGCAATGAAATATTCTTCTATTTGTGTTCTGATTTGTCGGGTTCTCAACACAATCTGGGCTTTCCCGTAAGGGCGAGTTTGGGTCGTTTCATTAACCATACGCTAATTATTTTTAATTTAAAAGGCCGAGTGATCCTGAATACTGAACCAGTGAACTCATTTTATTTCCATGATTGAAAAACTGTTTATTTTGATAGTTAAATAACTGGCTATCAAATATGGCCAATACAATTGTTGGTATGGAAAGACCGGGATTGAATTTATATTCGAAGACCATTCCGACCAACAAATACGTGAAGATATCAGAAGATGATCGAGATAGAGCATTGAAGACCGTAGATCTTCATAAACGGAAGAACTACTAATAATCTCTGGTTTAGCGGCCAGAGATATACTATGATTCTGTCGTAATTGGAATCTATGGATTGCAAGGACTACTTGCTACTGATTCGTGGGGTGATAAATATATAGGATATGGTAGGAGGGTGCCTTCGGTTCATCCTATTCCTGGATGACTCGTATGGACGAGTGTCTGACAAAGCATTTCTAAAGGGGTCACGTATATTGATTTCTTCAAACGTACCAAGTTGATGGTGGAGATGTACACACTCTTATCAACTTGAGTATTTTTGTGGACATCAATTAGTGATTTTTGGCGGATCTAACGATGTGGCATTCAAAGTGGATGGAGATGTGTTGTTCTAAAGAATAAGCTTAACCTCTAGCCTCATCAAACGGGAAATGACATAAAATTGGGTAGGTCACATGGCTATGTGGGTCGCACCCATCAATAGGGTATATCATTACCTGATTTGGTGAAATCAAATGCCTTCGGTTGTCCCATTTTATTTTTGTATGTATGCTATCGGTTCGGTTGGCTGGCCCCCAACCGTGGTATTGATATATTCGGTACTCTCAAAGTATAGGGAGGGGCCGGTGTAACACCTTGAATTTTCTATGAATATTAAATTAAAAAATTTAAGAATACTTAATTTTTAAAGTGAGAATTAAGGGAAACGAGTTACGCCATTGCATTCGTCTCGGAATTCTGCTTGAGATAGAGTCTGAGTTTGCGTGAATTGGACTCCGTATGAAAAAGATATGGCCTTCCGAAGTTTTAGAATTTAAAACAGCTCAGGTTCAGAAAATTTGAAATTCAAATTCAAACAAGGGAGTAGGCTGGGCGGGAATTCTCCTGCCCAAGGGCCAGGTCGACCAGGGGATCGACCTACCTATACAGGTCGATCAGGGGGTCGACCTACTCCCCCCCCCCCCGGCAGATCTGAAAGATGACGATATTTTGACTCACTGCTGAGTCATTAGGGCTGAGGTGTTATTCTATCTTGACTGGATGGTCTTGATTTCTTCTAGGGTTAAACTGACGGCTCTAAATTAATTAAAATTCTATATAAGCAACCTAACTCTCAACCTAAAATCACACTAATTCATACCAAGAGCCGCTATGCCGTCAATGTAGAACCTAGAGTAGCCGCCATTCTCTTTCAACTCAAAAACAAGATAGAAGCAAGAATCAAAATCAAATCTAATCTAAATTAAGATAACAATTAGTCTACATCAAAGGCGAGCAATTCAGTTTCAGAATACATATCCCAGAAAAACAAGACTGTTCTTTTGTTTGTGAGTATAATTTCTTTCACAAAATAATTGATTAATTTAATTGTGATAAGTTATAATTGGGATTATGAGAATACGACTTTGAATCATGTGATGTTATCGTTGACAGTTTTGTTATTGTGGATCTATTTCATATGTTGAATTGTACATGTTTAACTTGATTCATCTTATGCAAGTTTGGGATATTAAATCATATGTATATGAATCTTATGCAAGTTTGGGATGTTAAATCATATGTATATGAATTTATGAAAGTTTGGGATTTTAAATCATATGCTAGTTTATAAATCCTATGCAAGTCTATAGGTGGATTATACACAAGTTCATATGTGAATCATGTAGATACATATGCTAGTTTATATGCAAACATGTGACATTAGTTTACATGTTTAGATCCATATGCAAGTTTACATCTTTGTGTTTAGATCTATATTTAGATCCATGGCAGTACATAGTTATGCAAATTTATGTTCTATATGCCCGTTACCTATGCTAGTTTTGTATGTGAATCATATGCTAGTTTGAATGAAATTCATATGCAAGTTATAGGAAAACCATATCCATATATGCAAGTTCATGATTACATGTTTAGATCTATATTTAGATCCATGATAGTTTATGCAAATTTATGTATATCCATTGCCTATGCAAGTTATTGGCTATGCAAACTTATGTCATGATTTTAGATCTATTTTATGTGTTATGCAAGTTGTGATGTTGCTTTTCTTTTTATAAGTTAGACTATTTGCGAGTCTAACATATGCCATATTAAAACGTACGAATAGCGTGGGGACAATGGGAAAATATTAAATATACATAATTGTGAATTGGCATAAAATGGCCTTAAAGGCATATAATTAATTTGAGACATTAATTGGTATAAATTTATATACCTAAAATTATGGACATAATTTAGGTGAAAATAATGGACATAAATTAATTTGGAATTTATTGACAAATTTGAATAGGAATATTAATCCAATTTGGGGTTAAATAATTATGTGTAATAATTAACCGCCTAAGACACGAGGTAGACTCGTTTGTGGTATAAGACTGCCCGGACCCGCCAGGCAAATCCAGCAACGACAAACGGTAGTCTAATGTGAGAGGTCAAAAGCACAAATTAAATTGCTTAACAATTGTAAAGACACGAGGTTAGACTCGTTTGCGGTATAAGACTGCCAGGACCCGCCCGGTAAATCCAGCAACCGCAAACGGTAGTCTAATGTGGGAGGTCTTTACAAGGTTACGGTTCTAATGAATTAAGTAACACTTAACCAGATAAACATATGGTGGGACATGGGGGTTATGTAGTGACCCGAAAATCCGGTCCAATTTGAGCTGACTAAATAACACAAGTCCAACCCCAAATTGCACTGGAATTTCAAGAAACTAATAGAAAGAAGATAGAGGGTGAGGATAGATAAGATAGAAACTTAGAATAGAAGAAGAAGAAGACAACAACAACAACATCAGAGTAACACGAATCTCACAGCGGAACGAATAAAATATAACCTAACTTTTGAAATACAAAGTTATAACTGTTTATACATACCATTTTCAGAGTACAACATATAACATCACAGCGGAATAAATAATAGCTATCGACTGCTGAAGCCTCCTGCTCCAAGCTCTCCAAGTGCATCTGTAAATCCCGACTACTTGACTTCCCATACAAATTTAGGCACCCAAGAGTTTAGGGAAGACAAAACAAATAAACTCCGGGTCAGTCATGTGACTGGTGTGAGTAAACTCAAATCATTTAAACAGGTATATGATATCTCATAAGACCACGCCGTGAATACGGAACGGGTTTTTCCCTTATGAGAATCCAAACATCTTTGAAAAGCAATATCATTCTGATATTATGATAATGTCTAAATACAAATAGATATCAGTCTAGTAGAAACGCTTGCATCTCACGTTCTACATATATAGTATACAATCAAAACCGCAGGTGCGTATTGGATGATTGGGTTTCCAACTATGACAAGGTATGGAACCACCTTCCGATCAGTGTACTCTAGGAACGATACACTGGAGTTCAACAAGAACATCTTGCAACTCAGCCACACATGACCGACCACTCATTTCGCTTGAGTGTATCGAATGTACATCACCAACGGTTGGGATCAGCAACCGTTCCCGTATATATATATATGGGACAGCATTGATAGATTTAAGAAGCAAATGAATATTCTCTAGATAGGTGATTATACACCCTACTTCGGTGCGACCGACATAGCCATGCTGCCTGCCCGATTTCTGTCATTTACCGGATGTGAGGCTAGAAACTACGCTTACTTTCCATTCATTGATAACACGATCACTTTGAACGCCACATTATCAGATCTGTTAATCATTAGTAGGATCTGCACAAATAGATTCTGGATATTATGCGAAGGAAATAAATCCGTTGGCCACCATATTTATTTGTACAGTCCAACTCTTTCGATCATTTGAACTATTCTGTCAGACATTCGTCCATTTACGTTCGTTCTGGGATTGAACGAAACCGAATGCACTATTCTGTAAACAGGACAGCCCTTGCATTTTACTCTGTCTTCAATATATTCAGCATACTTGGTTTGCAATGCTTAAGCCAATATGGAGTGGTTCTTTGGATAATAATCCAACCGGTCTCTCCATATTAACAACGTAAAATGGTCAAAACTTCGATAGTCTGTGATTTAACCATCAAATGAAAACATGTCGGTGTACAAACAACGATCTTAATTCCAAATGGAATTATCGATCCAATCATCAACCATATATATATATATATATTCATATTTCCTTATTTTCTAAAATTAGAAAATATACGTTTTCAACATTGGAAAACATTTCTGTAACACCCCGAATTTTAGTTAATGCTAAAATTCACTAATTACAGAATAAATAATCTCAGATGTGGGAATTGGGGGAAACGGGCTGCGTCATTGCGTTCGTCTCGGAAAATACGCAAAATAGAGTCCGAGTTTTCGAAAATCGGAGTCCGTATGGCCCAGTTATGGCCCAATGAAGTTTGCAGAAAATTCAAAACTAAAAACAGAATTAAGAATTTAAAATTCAGATTTTAAATTGGACAAGTGGGGTCAGGCGGGAAAATTCCCGCCCTGACCATGTCGACAGGGCTGTCGACAGGGGTGTCGACTTGCCTGTCGACTTGCCTGTCGACAGGGGTGCGGCGTCCAGAGAACCTGGGTGCACCAGGTTGCACCAGGTTGGGTTTCAGGCTGGCTAGGAGGGCTGGTTCTAGAGATTTCCTAAATCTAAGGGTCCTAATCTAACCTAGGGTTAATCTAAGGGCCTAAAACACTCACCTAATCTATAAATACACCCTAAACCCCCCCTAATCCTTACCAAAAATAGAAATGATGGCCTCATGCCGCCAAATTAAATCTTAGAGGGAGCCTCCACTAATTCATAAAGGAAGTTGCAAGCTAATCACTCTCTAATCAATCTCTAATCATCATTATCTTCATAGTTAGCAACTAATTTCACTTCATAAGGTTGCTAATCTTGGGTTTGGTGAGTTTCTATCACTTTAACATCAATTGCTAAAGTGAGTAGATTGGGTGTAATGAGACTTATGGTCTTGAATGCGGATTAGTGAGTTTGAATCATTTGTAATGATATGCATGTTTAATAAGTTGGTTTATGCATGCTTAATAAGTTGGTTTGTGCATGTTTAACAAGTGAGTTTATGCATATTTAATAAGTGGATTTATGCATGTTTAACAAAGTGAGTTATGCAAGTTATATGCAAGTTATGTATATGCTTAAATGCAAGTTTAACATGATTTGCAAGTTATGCATGCTTATGCAAGTATATGAATGCTTATGCAAGATATGTATATGCTTAAATGCAAGTTTAACATGATATGCAAGTTATGCATGCTTATGCAAGTATGTGAATGTTTATGCAAGTATGTGAATATTTATGCAAGTATGTAAATGCTTATGCAAGTATGTGAATGCTTATGCAAGTTATGTGCATGCTTATATGCAAGTTCAACATGTTATGCAAGATATGTGTATGATAATATGCAAGCTCATATGCAACATGTTATGCAAATCATGTGTATGATAATATGCAAGTTTGGGTTATATGTAGTTGGGTTAATATATGCTCATATATGCAAGTTGACATCCTCTTAACCGATGACAAAGTTGTATGCTAAACCCATGATACTTGTGATGGATCTTCCCCTTTATTATGTTATGAAATGAGAACGATTTACGTGGGGAACGATGGGGTGAATAAATATGTTAATAAAAGTATGATTGGGTATGATTAAGCATACCATAAAAATAAATTACCATAAGTGGGAATTTACCTATTGAGTTAGGTCTACCCCATGGGAATTTACCTATTGAGTTAGGTCTACCCATGTTATGGAAAACTTGATATTAATTAGGGATAATTAATATGGGGTGATTAATTAGGTGTAATTAATCGACTAAGACACGAGGTTGGACTCATTTGTAGTGTAAAACTGCCCGGACCCAACCGGTTTAACCAGTTGCTACAAATGTCAGCCCAATGTGAGGGGTCTTAGCCATAAATTAAATACGTGATTAAGGTAAAGACACGAGGTTAGACTCTGTTATGACGTAAGACTGCTCGGACCCTACCGGCTTAACCAGGCGGTCATAACAGCCAGTCTAATGTGGGAGGTCTTTATGGGAGATCACGGTCTTAATTAATTAAGAAACACTTAACCATATTAGCATGTAGTGGGACATGAGGGGTTAAGTGGGTGCCTTGGGTGGCATGTGGAAATTTAATTGTTGCCTTGGGTGGCATGTGGAATCTAGTGGGTTGCCTTGGGTGGCAATAGAAAATACGATTAGAAATACTTAACCAAGTGAAACATGTAATTAAACATGATTAAAGGGTTAAGTGGGATACACTAGATAAGTGACAAGCTTAGGTGGATAGCTTGTGGGGGCCCATTTCAACCAATATCCCAAACGTATCTTTGTGGGCTCGACCCATGTCGAGTGACGGGACACGCATATTGGGCTTGATTATAAGAGGCCAAAACGGGGTAGCGGTGGCAACGCAAGTCCAACGGGTTTCATATGCATGTGTGGACCCGGGCTGGTAGGTAAGACGTTGTTGCATCGTGTAGATATAAGTCGTGCATCGTTTGTTGTATCGGGTTGCCACTTTAGGGAGTGATACACCCCACTGTGGGACCAGCACGGGTATCTACGGTAGGGAGCCGATCGCTTGGGAGTAGTGGGTACACCTAGTGGAGATAGGGGCAGACGACACCTATGTAGTCAGCTAAGGGTACAAGAACTACTGGGAAAATTTTCTTATTCCTTTGAAGGGATCAACCTTTAAGTAGGGATGACTGGTGTGGTGCAGTATAGAAATTACCCTTGGGTGGGTAGATGCGTCTTTGCGGATATCTTAGTTTATCCTAGGTCTACAAAACTGCTTGGTATAGCCATTTGTCCCCAGACGTTAGCGTATGTCAAACTTATGTCTTCTCTGGTTACTTTAATGATTGTATTGTTAAAGTTATAGGACTCACTCAGACTTATGTCTGACCCCGTTGTTTTTATCTTTTTCCCAACCCTCAGGTCCTATGGTGGATCCTAGCAGTAGTGGAGTTTGATCGGATTGTTGTTCCAGTCTTTAGGAGCTTGGGTAGATGTAAAGCTCCAGTTATCCAGTTATCTTTTCTTTTGTCATGGCTATTGTTGAGAATGGGATTATGTATAAATATATTTGATGGATATTGTACTTGACTTTATGATGTAACCAGACATGTTTTACTTCCGCTGTTATGAGATGATGTTTTAAAATTTTCAAGTACTATTTATATCTGTCATTGTTGTAATCTATCTGTACTATATTCACTAAAATACTCCACCGATGCTATGGCATTCCCTTAGTGAGTGACCGTAGCGGGTGTGGGGTGTCACACGTGGTATCAGAGCAAAGGTTACCAGAACAGATAAAAGTTTTAGAAAACTATTTTTCTAAAAACATTTTTGGAAGAGATATTTTCAAAAACATGTCTTTAAAGAGAAAAGTTTTTGAAAGAAAAGCATAATCCCCAATAGCCATATCTTTATCCTTCGAATTCTCCGTTTTGAATCTTTCCTTTTTCGTTTCAGCATGGATGAGGATCTTAACTTTCCGGAGGGTGTGACGGTACCAGTATGGTATAGGAGATTGATGGAGGCTAGGGCCACCACTGCGGGTCCAGCAAATGTTCCTCCACCAACCGTAGCACCCGATCTTCCTCCTCCCCCTCCTCCTCGCACGGATACTTTTGCTAAGACTTGCAAGGAATTTAAAGCTATGGGAGGGAAACCTTTTCTAGGATCTGAAACTTTTGTGGAGGCTAGAGATTGGCTTAAGGAGGTGGAAGAGTTGATAGATATTTTTGAGATGGAAGAAGGAAAGAAAGTCAAGTTAGCTGCTTGGTTAATGAAGGGAGAGGCCTCAATCTGGTGGGAGGTCACTAATGGAGAACGCCCCGTTGACTCTTAGGCGGATTTTAGGCAAAGATTTGTGGCAAAGTTTCTCTCAAGGGCAGAGTAAAACTTGTATATGGAAAGATTCTTGACTCTAAAGCAAGGAAATCTCTCGGTGAAGGAATATGTTAACAAGTTTAATCAATTGGCAAGGTTTGGCCTAGACATGGTGAATACACCGGAGAAGAAGGCTTCGAGATTCGTGAAAGGCTTGAATGAACCGATGCATGGGTTGGCGATGACTCATATCCCTATGGGGGCCACCTTTGAAAAGCTAGTTGACATGGCACTCATGCATGAAGAAGGGAAGGGTCCCAATGCTAGTCAGGCACCCGAGAAGAGGGGAGATCAAAAGAGACCTCAGCAACAACAGCAAAACAAAGGTGGGAAAGGCAACGGTGGCAAGGGCAAAAAGAAGAAGTGTTTCAATTGTGGGACACCTGGCCACCTAAGCAAGGATTGTCGCAAGAAGAAGAAGACTGGATGCTTCCACTGTGGCGAAGCAGGGCATCTAGTGAAAGACTGTCCTAAGAAAGGGCAAAGGACGGGATCTACCTCGGGAGGACAGGTGCAAGCTCTTATGGCACCGGGTCAGGCTAGGGGGCAAGTACAGGCTCTCGCGGTTCCACCGATTCATGAGAGAGGTAGAACTATTTCCGTGGAAAGTCTGGTTTTTCTATTTGATCATCTTGTCCGTACATTGTTTGATTCAGGCGCATCGCATTCTTTTATCTCGTCATCATTAGTTGAGTCACTGCACTTAGACACCAGTCTGGTAGATGATCCCTTGGTTGTTTCAAACCCAATTGGGGGCTCCACTTATTTGTCCATGATATGCTTGGGTTTGAAGATTTCTATACTTAGCATAGAGTTTAGATGTGATGCTTTTGTGTTGGGCTTCACGGGCTATGGGTTGATTTTGGGCATGGACTGGTTATCCAGTAATGGTGCCGTTCTTGATTGCGAAAGGAGAGTTGTTAGGCTCATGACCCGCTTGGGTAACACTCTCGAGATCTCTTGTAATCCCAGGGATTCTGTTATGCTAAGTTATCTTGAATCGCTTGACGCTTCGGTCGAGAGTTTGCAATCTGTTAAGGTGGTCCGGGAATATCCGGATGTGTTTGAGGAGGTGAAGGGCTTACCTCCGAAGCGGGAGATTGACTTCCGAATATATCTGGTAGATAATGCTAAACCTGTATCTTTACCAGTGCGCCACATGGCTCCCCGTGAGAGGAGGGAACTCCATAAGCAAGTAGGGGAGTTGCTTGAGAAGGGGTTCATAAGACGAAGTATATCGGAGTGGGGTGCTCCAGTAGTTTTTGCTACGAAGGCGGATGGGTCCCTCAGACTTTGTGTAGACTATAGAGAACTCAACAAGCTCACAAAGAAGAATAGACACCCATTGCCGAGAATTGATGATCTTTTCGATCAGTTGGTTGGCGCTTCAGTATTTTCTCAATTGGACTTAGCCACGGGGTTTCATCAGTTGAGGGTGGCTGAGGATAGCATAGACAAGACTGCCTTTAGGACTCCAGATGGTTTCTATGAGTGGCTGGTGATGCCATTTGGGTTGACGAACGCCCCTGCATACTTTGTTGACTTGATGAGTAGGGTGTTCAGGGAGTTCCTTAATAAGTTCGTGGTGGTCTTTGTGGATGATATCTTAGTATTTTCTAAGAGTGAAGAAGAGCATGCCTTACATCTTGGGGAGGTATTGAAGACTCTTCGAGCGCATAGCCTTAAGGCTAAATTCTCTAAATGTCACTTCTGGAGGAGGGAAGTGCGGTTCTTGGGGCACGTGGTCTCCAAGGAGGGGATAGCTGTGGATCCCGCAAAGGTAGTATCAGTCCAAGATTGGAAGGTTCCAAAGAATGCTACCGAAGTAAGAAGTTTCTTGGGTTTGGCGGGTTATTATAGGAAGTTTATTAAAGACTTCGCGAAGATATCAGCCCCATTAACCCGCTTAACGAAGAAGAATCTTGTTTTCGCATGGGACGTAGATTGTGATGATGCGTTCCGACGGTTAAAGAGAGCTTTAACCACTGCTCCAGTTTTAGGGTTGCCAGATGGGAGCAAGCCATTTGTTGTTTATACCGATGCTTGTGGGACAGGACTGGGCGCAGTCTTAATGCAAGAGGGAAGGGTAATAGCCTATGGTGGAAGGCAGTTGAGGGCACATGAGAAAAATTACCCTACCCATGATTTAGAGTTGGCTGCTATTGTTTTTGCGCTTAAGATTTGGCGCCATTATCTTCTTGGTGAAAGATTCGAATTGTTCACTGACCATAAATCATTGAAGTACTTGTTTTCTCAGAAGGATTTGAATTTGAGACAACAAAGGTGGATGGAGTTCTTAGCATCCTATGATTTCGAGATAGCGTATACCCCTGGCAAGGGTAACGTGGTGGCGGACGCCTTGAGTAGAAAGAGGTTGTCATTGAGTCCATTGTTCGTGGAACGACGAAGCTTGGAATTTATCTCGATGTTTGATTTCAAACCTTCCATTGATTATATACCCGGTTTGCTAGCATCCTTGGAGGTCCGACCTACTCTTTTGGGGCGGATTGGGGAAGCCCAGAAGGACGACCCACAGTTGGTTGAGTTGATAGAGAAGCTCATAAGGGGGGAGTCGTCCAGCCATTTGAGTAGGTACACCCTAGACGATAGGGGGTGCTTGCGTAGAGACGGTAGACTTTGTGTACCGCAAGATGAAGGGTTGAGGAAGGTTATTCTTGAAGATGCACACTGTTCTAGGATGACCATTCATCCCGGTGGGGACAAGATGTACCAAGATATGAAGAGGGTTTTCTTCTGGGCCGGTATGAAGAAAGATGTGGCCGAATATGTCGCTCGATGCCTGGTATGCCAACAGGTGAAAGCGGAGCAAAAGAAACCTGGGGGGTTGCTTCACCCATTGGAAGTTCCGCAATGGAAGTGGGATAGCGTCTCGATGGATTTTATTGACGGGTTACCCAGATCGAGAAAGGGTAATACAGGAATTTGGGTGGTGGTAGACAGACTTACTAAGAGCGCCCATTTCATACCTGTGAAGAGCAAGAGGACTGCCCCTTGGCTAGCTTCAGTATATCTTCGAGAGATAGTTCGATTGCATGGGGTACCCTCTAGCATAGTGAGTGATCGAGACCCTATCTTCACTAGTGAGTTCTGGAGAAGTTTACAAGAAGCAGTGGGAACTCAATTGTGTTTGAGCACCGCATATCATCCTCAGACGGACGGCCAGACTGAGAGGGTGAATCGTGTCCTAGAAGACCTTTTGAGGCTTTGTATCTTAGATTTTGGAGGTACATGGGAAGAGCATCTTCCATTGGTGGAGTTCGCATATAATAACAGCTTTCAGTCCAGTATTGGTATGGCTCCTTTCGAAGCTCTCTATAGAAGGCCTTGTCGATCACCTACATGTTGGTGGGAATCTACGGATAAGATCTTGCTTGGGCCTGATATGATTAGGGAGACTTCTGAGAAGATTGACTTGATTCGAAAAAGGATGAAAGCAGCGCAGGATAGGCAAAAATCTTATGCGGACAAGAGGAGGACGGACCTTGAGTTTGAAGTTGGGGACATGGTCTTTGTAAAGGTGTCTCCGTTACGAAATGTGGTTCACTTTGGATCTGTTAGGAAGTTAGCACCAAGGTTCGTAGGGCCGTTTCCTATTAAGGAAAGGATTGGACAGATGGCGTATAGAGTGGAGTTGCCCGACAGACTTAGTGGTGTACATGATGTATTCCACGTATCTCATTTGAGGAAGTGCTTACATAAGACCGCAGAGGTGGTAGAGCCCAGCTTGCTTAAAGAAGTGGAAGTAGAGCGTGATGCGACTATTCGACGAGCTCCTACCCGCATCCTTGGGTCAGAGACTAGGAAATTGAGGAATCGAGAGGTTCATCTAGTCAAAGTGCAATGGGGAGAAGACGAGGGCAACACAACTTGGGAAACGGAAGCAAAGATGCGTTCATTGTACCCATTTCTTTTTGAGGGTATGTCTTTTAACTCCTCCTTTATCGTTTGTCTAGTACTTATCTTATCTTGAGTATGTCCTCTCATTAGTACCTTTGACCTTTAGATAGGGTAAACCTATGGTTGAAACATGTGTTTGAGACATGTTATGGTTGATGGATGCAAGTGGATGCAAGTGGTTGCTAGTGGTTGCTCGTGGATGCACATACACACACTCTAGGCACTAGATCGGCTCAATCACTTCATATTGCATACTGCATAAAATTGTGTGTAGGAAGCTATATTTATGGATGTCTAATGATTGTGTTATCATATGGATGATGCATTTTGGTGAATGATTGTGCACTCATGTAGATATTGTATGTGTCGATAGGGTTCTTTCGCATACATAATGGATGCATGGCACTATCATGGTTTGCATATGTTCATACATTAGATAGGGAACATATACACACACTCTTTGCATATGCTCATACATCATTAGAAATTGTTCTAAGGACAATGGATGCTCGTGTTTGATGGATTGAGTAGATGGTTGTTTGGATGGTAGGATATTCATTCTCCTTAGCTTAGAGATTTCGGGGACGAAATCCTTTAAGGAGGGGAGAATGTAACACCCCGAATTTTAGTTAATGCTAAAATTCACTAATTACAGAATAAATAATCTCAGATGTGGGAATTGGGGGAAACGGGCTGCGTCATTGCGTTCATCTCGGAAAAATACGCAAAATAGAGTCCGAGTTTTCGAAAATCGGAGTCCGTATGGCCCAGTTATGGTCCAATGAAGTTTGCAGAAAATTCAAAACTAAAAACAGAATTAAGAATTTAAAATTCAGATTTTAAATTGGACAAGTGGGGTCAGGCGGGAAAATTCCCGCCCTGACCATGTCGACAGGGCTGTCGACAGGCCTGTCGACAGGGGTGTCGACTTTCTTGTCGACAGGGGTGCGGCGTCCAGAGAACCTGGGTGCACCAGGTTGCACCAGGTTGGGTTTCAGGCTGGCTAGGAGGGCTGGTTCTAGAGATTTCCTAAATCTATGGGTCCTAATCTAACCTAGGGTTAATCTAAGGGCCTAAAACACTCACCTAATCTATAAATACACCCTAAACCCCCCCTAATCCTTACCAAAAATAGAAATGATGGCCTCATGCCGCCAAATTAAATCTTAGAGGGAGCCTCCACTAATTCATAAAGGAAGTTGCAAGCTAATCACTCTCTAATCAATCTCTAATCATCATTATCTTCATAGTTAGCAACTAATTTCACTTCATAAGGTTGCTAATCTTGGGTTTGGTGAGTTTCTATCACTTTAACATCAATTGCTAAAGTGAGTAGATTGGGTGTAATGAGACTTATGGTCTTGAATGCGGATTAGTGAGTTTGAATCATTTGTAATGATATGCATGTTTAATAAGTTGGTTTATGCATGCTTAATAAGTTGGTTTGTGCATGTTTAACAAGTGAGTTTATGCATATTTAATAAGTGGATTTATGCATGTTTAACAAAGTGAGTTATGCAAGTTATGTATATGCTTAAATGCAAGTTTAAAATGATTTGCAAGTTATGCATGCTTATGCAAGTATATGAATGCTTATGCAAGATATGTATATGCTTAAATGCAAGTTTAACATGATATGCAAGTTATGCATGCTTATGCAAGTATGTGAATGTTTATGCAAGTATGTGAATATTTATGCAAGTATGTAAATGCTTATGCAAGTATGTGAATGCTTATGCAAGTTATGTGCATGCTTATATGCAAGTTCAACATGTTATGCAAGATATGTGTATGATAATATGCAAGCTCATATGCAACATGTTATGCAAATCATGTGTATGATAATATGCAAGTTTGGGTTATATGTAGTTGGGTTAATATATGCTCATATATGCAAGTTGACATCCTCTTAACCCATGACAAAGTTGTATGCTAAACCCATGATACTTGTGATGGATCTTCCCCTTTATTATGTTATGAAATGAGAACGATTTACGTGGGGAACGATGGGGTGAATAAATATGTTAATAAAAGTATGATTGGGTATGATTAAGCATACCATAAAAATAAATTACCATAAGTGGGAATTTACCTATTGAGTTAGGTCTACCCCATGGGAATTTACCTATTGAGTTAGGTCTACCCATGTTATGGAAAACTTGATATTAATTAGGGATAATTAATATGGGGTGATTAATTAGGTGTAATTAATCGACTAAGACACGAGGTTGGACTCATTTGTAGTGTAAAACTGCCCGGACCCAACCGGCTTAACCAGTTGCTATAAATGTCAGCCCAATGTGAGGGGTCTTAGCCATAAATTAAATACGTGATTAAGGTAAAGACACGAGGTTAGACTCTGTTATGACGTAAGACTGCCCGGACCCTACCGGCTTAACCAGGCGGTCATAACAGCCAATCTAATGTGGGAGGTCTTTATGGGAGATCACGGTCTTAATTAATTAAGAAACACTTAACCATATTAGCATGTAGTGGGACATGAGGGGTTAAGTGGGTGCCTTGGGTGGCATGTGGAAATTTAATTGTTGCCTTGGGTGGCATGTGGAATCTAGTGGGTTGCCTTGGGTGGCAATAGAAAATACGATTAGAAATACTTAACCAAATGAAACATGTAATTAAACATGATTAAAGGGTTAAGTGGGATACACTAGATAAGTGACAAGCTTAGGTGGATAGCTTGTGGGGGCCCATTTCAACCAATATCCCAAACGTATCTTTGTGGGCTCGACCCATGTCGAGTGACGGGACACGCATATTGGGCTTGATTATAAGAGGCCAAAACGGGGTAGCGGTGGCAACGCAAGTCCAACGGGTTTCATATGCGTGTGTGGACCCGGGCTGGTAGGTAAGACGTTGTTGCATCGTGTAGATATAAGCCGTGCACCGTTTGTTGTATCGGGTTGCCACTTTGGGGAGTGATACACCCCACTGTGGGACCAGCACAGGTATCTACGGTAGGGAGCCGATCGCTTGGGAGTAGTGGGTACACCTAGTGGAGATAGGGGCAGACGACACCTATGTAGTCAGCTAAGGGTACAAGAACTACTGGGAAAATTTTCTTATTCCTTTGAAGGGATCAACCTTTAAGTAGGGATGACTGGTGTGGTGCAGTATAGAAATTACCCTTGGGTGGGTAGATGCGTCTTTGCGGATATCTTAGTTTATCCTAGGTCTACAAAACTGCTTGGTATAGCCATTCGTCCCCAGACGTTACCGTATGTCAAACTTATGTCTTCTCTGGTTACTTTAATGATTGTATTGTTAAAGTTATAGGACTCACTCAGACTTATGTCTGACCCCGTTGTTTTTATCTTTTTCCCAACCCTCAGGTCCTACGGTGGATCCTAGCAGTAGTGGAGTTTGATCGGATTGCTGTTCCAGTCTTTAGGAGCTTGGGTAGATGTAAAGCTCCAGTTATCCAGTTATCTTTTCTTTTGTCATGGCTATTGTTGAGAATGGGATTATGTATAAATATATTTGATGGATATTGTACTTGACTTTATGATGTAACCAGACATGTTTTACTTCCGCTGTTATGAGATGATGTTTTAAAATTTTCAAGTACTATTTATATCTGTCATTGTTGTAATCTATCTGTTCTATATTCACTAAAATACTCCACCGATGCTATGGCATTCCCTTAGTGAGTGACCGTAGCGGGTGTGGGGTGTCACAATTTCCAATCCTCATTTACGCATCACTACCATTCCACAACTATTAGTCCCTAACTGTAAACTAGTAAGAGAAACAATTCTCTAAGTATAAACCCCGAAGGCCGAAACCAACATCAGATCAACACTCAGAAAAATATTCAACTTACCAATCTCTAGTCAGTTTCTAATATTGTTTAACTCTATTTGATTTACTCTTATTCGAATACTATAAGTCGATTAACTCTATTGATTTAACCCTATCGAATAACTAAATTCGATAAACTCCTTTTGATTAACTCTATCGAATAACTAAATTCGATAAACTCCTTTTGATTAACTTGTATTCGGTTACTAAATTCGATTAGCTAATATTAGACTATTCTTATTCGATTAACTAATATTAGACTAACTCAAATTAGGGTATTTCTAATTAAATGACTAATATTCAATTACTCTATTTCGATTATCTCTTTTATATCTCATCAATTTCCTTTTTATAATGTTTATTTTCCGTTACAACTATTTCCTTTTTTTCGTTTACTTATCGTTACAAATATTCCCTATTTACAACTTCTATTTACCGTTACAAATATTCCTTATTTACAACTTCTATTTACCGTTACAAATATTCCTTATTTACAACTTCTATTTACCGTTACAAATATTCCTTATTTACAACTTCTATTTACCATTACAAATATTCCTTATTTACAACTTCTATTTACCATTACAAATATTCCTTATTTACAACTTCTATTTACCGTTACAAATATTCCTTATTTACAACGGTTTATTTATCTTCTAAATAAATATTCCTTATTCTATTTATTTTCTAAATAAATATTTCCCTTTTCAATTCTATTTATTTTATCAACATTTTTCCCTTTTATAAACTCTATTCGTTTTATAAATACTTTCCTTTTATAAAACCGTGTTCATTTTATAAATAATCTATTTTCAAATTGTTTCCTTTTATAAAATCGGTTGATTTTATAAAATTCCTCTATTTCACAATACATTGAAATATTCCTTTTTACAACTCAGGGTTTCTTATGATATTCAAAATATCAAACAACGATGATCAATATCGTTCTAACATCCATAATCAATAACAGAATATAAATCACAACATATATGAAAACAGTAAAATAATTGTTGAGGAACCCAGTCGGATTCCTCCAACCTGTCTCCCTGCATTCACAGATGTTACACAATATATCATATTTCATTTTGAAATGAAATATCCTGCTGTACAGAACCATATTTGATTAACAGTACATAGATTAACTATAACTACGTTTTCAATCAAATCTATTTAACAGTCCAGTTTAACAATCAATATACAACAATCAATAAATAAAGTACAATTTATATTAAAATATAAATTGAGGAGAGTTAGTGAGTTTTACTCACCGTTGCGTGTTAACCGTTAAATAACGGTTTGCGTTATTTGATTTGCGACGGACAATTTATTTCGCCATAAATTGTAACGAGCTCGGCTTCACTCCCAGTCAGTTCCATTATGTAGTTACCGTTCATACGATCCTGTCGGATCCTGTTTCGCCTCATCGGCCCATTTCCATACTTAGAACCGATCCTTAACTTAGAAACCATGCACATACCCTTAACGATTGAGGAGAGAATCTTGTTCAAAGATATTGGTTGTCCGAAAGTAGCTGTCAATCCAATGGAAGATATATTTAATTTCATTACCCATATTTACTTAATATCCAATGGATTAGTACCTAAAAAAGGAAAAGAACTCATTATCCGTTTTACTGTGTGGCCTCACAAAGTATTCATCATAAGTACGAACATTTCGTAGTTCCTTACATCGGAGTTATTGTCTGATCCGAGGTTTACCTTTCCTCCTGTACCTCTTGAATGTAGAACCACATAATAACCTCAAGCAATAGTCAAACAACCCGAGTTCCCCATCACTGCCATCTCCCCCATCAAAGTGAATGGTTTATCACAACTAACCACAAACTACCGTGCAACTTCAACCACTCCGCTATTCATCTGCCTTCTTTTCTTTCTTTATGAACTCATATATGCCACCTACCAGTTCCTCCTTTTCACGTAAGCCACTTACATGTCGTAGAACCCCAAGTCCTCCCTTCCACGTGTACTCCCCTTTAACTCACCTAACCGCATGTAATCACCTTCATTATTTTAACAGACATCCCTTTAAACGTTTTCCTCCTCCCTTACTGCATCTTCGCACCAACCCAACTTCTCACACAACCAATACCTTGCTCTGATGACCAAGACCTGCTGTTACCTCGCCGAGCCTCCAGCGTGTGCCTCCCAGTCCACATTTCACGCCCTGGACCAATCTCGCACCACACAAACACCGTACTGACCTCGCAACCGCCTTCGAACTCACCCTCCCTGCTGCGTCGTTCAGCTCTTCCCTATGCTGTGAAGTACTTCATGCGACATATACTTGATCCGAGCCCATAGAAATTCATACGAGAAGGAAGCTTTAGTCTATGCGAGATTGATGAAGTGTTTTCTTTTGAGGTTTAAGTGGATCGAGATATCGGATTTTTGGTTTTCAAGTGAATGGAACTGGCGGCCGGTTTCTGTTGTGAGAAATGAATTAGGTCTTAAGGGAATGATAGTGGTTAGGTATTTATAGTGAATAGGTTTGAGATATTAATTTAGTTGTATAGATTTGGTTCTCCTACGTTTTGGTTTGAAACCCACAAAGAAAATGGTGGCTGAGGAAATAAAATCGTGGCCTTCTATTGATCAAGGAATGGGATAAAACGTGGACTTCGCCGCACCAAGGATTTCTTATTTTAAATTCTTTTAAGTTATTAAAAGTTCCTGTACCCTGCTACGTATAATTATACCCATGTACGAGTGTTACAGACTGAGATAAATATACCGTTGTAATCAGCTCGGTGCCACGACCCCAAAAATATAATAATACCGGTAGATTAACTCATATTTTGAAACCTCAAAATGTTGATTACAGGGTGCAAAATACTTCAAAATGAAAAGTGCTTATTTAATTAATTAAAAATTTCAGTAAAATTCTAAAAATTAAATTATCGCTACGCCTCAAAAGAACCTTGTCTAAATTCAAACCCGATCTTTAGTTATATCGAATAATCCGTTACGGTCGATAAACGATTCTATAGCGACTATTTTAAAATTTGATTTGGGCATATCTCAAAATCTATACAACGAAATCCTGATTTTTCTCTTCCCCTAGAAAGGTATAATCCACCAGCTCCACATGTTTCTTGTTTCACGGAAATCCGATTTAAAACGAATCTTGTACATTCAGTTGAAGTTCGAATCGCCAAACAGCGAACTGCCGCGCCATTTCAAGCTCGATTTTAATTATAATAAAATTATACGTTCTAACGTCGACGATTAAATAATTTATTCGTTATTTAAATAATTAAATAAGTTAATTATTACACTGTCAAATATCCGGGTCATTACATTCTTCCCCACTTAAAATAATTTCGTCCTCGAAATTGCTAAGTTAGAGGACGACCCTATCTATTGGAATTCCTAAGATTTGTTTACCCCTTATTTCTGCTTTCAACTGAACCAATTAATATTGACTAAAATATTAATTCCTTCCGACTAATCTAAATTTTCAAAAATTCTGAAAATTTTCTAACGCCTATATTTTTCGGAAAATTTCGCCATAACCTCCTTTGTACAGCCCTATCGGTAAAACTCCAACCCGCCTCTCTAGGCTATCTCCAACCCAAAAGAAAATCAAACAGCCAAGCAGCTTGCCAGATCGGCTCATAAATCACTAAACTCATATGAAATATAAACTTGTACCTTTTTGTCGGGCATATCATTATATCCCTACCATATGCTATCAAATTTTGCATATATCATGCCATCCAAATCAAACTCCAATCTGTCTTTATTCTCAATACAATTATTGGCTTGTACTCAAGTAGAATTCCATTCAAAATCTAATCTCAAATTTCAATCTCCCAACTTACCAACTCAATTTCATATTCACTTATTTCAAGTTAAATCCTAATTTATAAATCACTTTTACCAGTTCATCTATTTAACCCATAAGTAAATTTAATTTCTGAATTTAAATTCCTGGGTTTATTCAAATCTCTTGAAATCATAACAACAATTCAAAATCCCTTGAATTCCTGAATAACTTGTTCTTGCAAAACAAATTCAAAACAAAATCTTTAGTAGTAATCCGTCACTTAGCAACTCGAAAATTACACCGTTGATGTATCGATCCATCATCGGAATTATTTCCCAGTGATCCAAGTGAGTTTAATACTATATTCCTTCCAAAACCACTTTAATCTCTTCACATTTTGAAATCAATCCTAGATATCCTTATCAAAACAAATTTAAAACCTCCCAGGATTTTAAAATTCACATATACTTAATCCAGATTCAATTACAAACACTGGTCTGAATTTCCAGTTTTAAATTTCAATTCTGATTTTAATTTCAGATTTAATTCATCTTATTTCATATACTTTACTTATATGAATTCTGTTTAGTTATTTATAGCCATTTCACCTTTATAATCTTATTCAATTATAATAACAACCAACACATTAATATTTCCAATATATATACTTGGGTAAAATTATTTTATTTACCCTCTTTTCAAAACATACCATGTCGGTTCATCGTATTCAAGTGTTTAGTAACTCCTATCAATACAGTTTGCATTACTGTATCGACCAAAATTCATAAACTACTCGACCAATAAATCTCCATAACATAAAACAAATTTTTATATCAAATAACAAATACGTTCACTCGTATATATACACTCAATCTCAGTCTAGGGTATTACTAACCCCATCTCTACTGAGTCACGCCACAGAGCCAAGGTAATACTTAACTTAAGCTCTGATACCAACTGTAGTGACCCGAAAATCCGGTCCAATTTGAGCTGACTAAATAACACAAGTCCAACCCCAAATTGCACTGGAATTTCAATAAACTAATAGAAAGAAGATAGAGGGTGAGGATAGATAAGATAGAAACTTAGAATAGAAGAAGAAGAAGAAGAAGACAACAACAACAACATCAGAGTAACACGAATCTCACAGCGGAACGAATAAAATATAACCTAACTTTTGAAATACAAAGTTATAACTGTTTATACATACCATTTTCAGAGTACAACATATAACATCACAGCGGAATAAATAATAGCTATCGACTGTTGAAGCCTCCTGCTCCAAGCTCTCCAAGTGCATCTGTAAATCCCGACTACTTGACTGCCCATACAAATTTAGGCACCCAAGAGTTTAGGGAAGACAAAACAAATAAACTCCGGGTCAGTCATGTGACTGGTGTGAGTAAACTCAAATCATTTAAACAGGTATATGATATCTCATAAGACCACGCCGTGAATACAGAACGGGTTTTTCCCTTATGAGAATCCAAACATCTTTGAAAAGCAATATCATTCTGATATTATGATAATGTCTAAATACAAATAGATATCAGTCTAGTAGAAACGCTTGCATCTCACGTTCTACATATATAGTATACAATCAAAACCGCAGGTGCGTATTGGATGATTGGGTTTCCAACTATGACAAGGTATGGAACCACCTTCCGATCAGTGTACTCTAGGAACGATACACTGAAGTTCAACAAGAACATCTTGCAACTCAGCCACACATGACCGACCACTCATTTCGCTTGAGTGTATCAAATGTACATCACCAACGGTTGGGATCAGCAACCGTTCCCGTATATATATATATGGGACAGCATTGATAGATTTAAGAAGCAAATGAATATTCTCTAGATAGGTGATTATACACCCTACTTCGGTGCGACCGACTTAGCCATGCTGCCTGCCCGATTTCTGTCATTTACCGGATGTGAGGCTAGAAACTACGCTTACTTTCCATTCATTGATAACACGATCACTTTGAATGCCACATTATCAGATCCGTTAATCATTAGTAGGATCTGCACAAATAGATTTTGGATATTATGCGAAGGGAATAAATCCGTTGGCCACCATATATATTTGTACAATCCAACTCTTTCGATCATTGGAAATATTCTGTCAGACATTCGTCCATTTACGTTCGTTCTGGGATTGAACGAAACCGAAGGCACTATTCTGTAAACAGGACAGCCCTTGCATTTTACTCCGTCTTCAATATATTCAGCATACTTGGTTTGCAATGCTTATGCCAATACGGAGTGGTTCTTTGGATAATAATCCAACCGGTCTCTCCATATTAACAACGTAAAATGGTCAAAACTTCGATAGTCTGTGATTTAACTATCAAATGAAAACATGTCGGTGTACAAACAACGATCTTAATTCCCAATGGAATTATCGATCCAATCATCAACCATATACATATACATATATATATATATATATATATTCATATTTCCTTATTTTCTAAAATTAGAAAATATACGTTTTCAACATTGGAAAACATTTCCAATCCTCATTTACGCATCACTACCATTCCACAACTATTAGTCCCTAACTGTAAACTAGTAAGAGAAACAATTCTCTAAGTATAAACCCCGAAGGCCGAAACCAACATCAGATCAACACTCAGAAAAATATTCAACTTACCAATCTCTAGTCAGTTTCTAATATTGTTTAACTCTATTTGATTTACTCTTATTCGAATACTATAAGTCGATTAACTCTATTGATTTAACCCTATCGAATAACTAAATTCGATAAACTCCTTTTGATTAACTCTATCGAATAACTAAATTCGATAAACTCCTTTTGATTAACTTGTATTCGGTTACTAAATTCGATTAGCTAATATTAGACTATTCTTATTCGATTAACTAATATTAGACTAACTCAAATCAGGGTATTTCTAATTAAATGACTAATATTCAATTACTCTATTTCGATTATCTCTTTTATATCTCATCAATTTCCTTTTTATAACGTTTATTTTCCGTTACAACTATTTCCTTTTTTTCGTTTACTTATCGTTACAAATATTCCCTATTTACAACTTCTATTTACCGTTACAAATATTCCTTATTTACAACTTCTATTTACTGTTACAAATATTCCCTATTTACAACTTCTATTTACCATTACAAATATCCCTTATTTACAACTTCTATTTACCATTACAAATATTCCTTATTTACAACTTCTATTTACCGTTACAAATATTCCTTATTTACAACGGTTTATTTATCTTCTAAATAAATATTCCTTATTCTATTTATTTTCTAAATAAATATTTCCCTTTTCAATTCTATTTATTTTATCAACATTTTTTCCTTTTATAAAACTCTATTCGTTTTATAAATACTTTCCTTTTATAAAACCATGTTCGTTTTATAAATACTCTATTTTCAAATTGTTTCCTTTTATAAAATCGGTTGATTTTATAAAATTCCTTTATTTCAAAATACATTGAAATATTCCTTTTTACAACTCAGGGTTTCTTATGATATTCAAAATATCAAACAACGATGATCAATATCGTTCTAACATCCATAATCAATAACAGAATATAAATCACAACATATATGAAAACAGTAAAATAATTGTTGAGGAACCCAGTCGGATTCCTCCAACCTGTCTCCCTGCATTCACAGATGTTACACAATATATCATATTTCATTTTGAAATGAAATATCCTGCTGTACAGAACCATATTTGATTAACGGTACATAGATTAACTATAACTATGTTTTCAATCAAATCTATTTAACAGTCCAGTTTAACAATCAATATACAACAATCAATAAATAAAGTACAATTTATATTAAAATATAAATTGAGGAGAGTTAGTGAGTTTTACTCACCGTTGCGCGTTAACCGTTAAATAACGGTTTGCGTTATTTGATTTGCGACGGACAATTTATTTCGCCATAAATTGTAACGAGCTCGGCTTCACTCCCAGTCAGTTCCATTCTGTAGTTACCGTTCATACGATCCTGTCGGATCCTGTTTCGCCTCATCGGCCCATTTCCATACTTAGAACCCATCCTTAACTTAGAAACCATGCACATACCCTTAACGGTTGAGGAGAGAATCTTGTTCAAAGATATTGGTTGCCCGAAAGTAGCTGTCAATCCAATGGAAGATATATTTAATTTCATTACCCATATTTACTTAATATCCAATGGATTAGTACCTAAAAAAGGAAAAGAACTCATTATCCGTTTTACTGTGTGGCCTCACAAAGTATTCATCATAAGTACGAACATTTCGTAGTTCCTCACATCGGAGTTATTGTCTGATCCGAGGTTTACCTTTCCTCCTGTACCTCTTGAATGTAGAACCACATAATAACCTCAAGCAATAGTCAAACAACCCGAGTTCCCCATCACTGCCATCTCCCCCATCAAAGTGAATGGTTTATCGCAAATAACCACAAACTACCGTGCAACTTCAACCACTCCGCTATTCATCTGCCTTCTTTTCTTTCTTTATAAACTCATATATGCCACCTACCAGTTCCTCCTTTTCATGTAAGCCACTTACATGCCGTAGAACCCCAAGTCCTCCCTTCCACGTGTACTCCCTTTTAACTCACCTAACCGCATGTAATCACCTTCATTATTTTAACAAACATCCCTTTAAACGTTTTCCTCCTCCCTTACTGCATCTTCGCACCAACCCAACTTCTCACACAACCAATACCTTGCTCTGATGACCAAGACCTGCTGCTACCTCGCCGAGCCTCCAGCGTGTGCCTCCCAGTCCACATTTCACGCCCTGGACCAATCTCGCACCACACAAACACCGTACTGACCTCGCAACCGCCTTCGAACTCACCTTCCCTGCTGCGTCGTTCAGCTCTTCCCTATGCTGTGAAGTACTTCGTGCGACATATACTTGATCCGAGCCCATAGAAATTCATACGAGATGGAAGCTTTAGTCTATGCGAGATTGATGAAGTGTTTTCTTTTGAGGTTTAAGTGGATCGAGATATCGGATTTTTGGTTTTCAAGTGAATGGAACTGGCGGCCGGTTTCTGTTGTGAGAAATGAATTAGGTCTTAAGGGAATGATAGTGGTTAGGTATTTATAGTGAATAGGTTTGAGATATTAATTTAGTTGTATGGATTTGGTTCTCCTACGTTTTGGTTTGAAACCCACAAAGAAAATGGTGGCTGAGGAAATAAAATCGTGGCCTTCTATTGATCAAGGAATGGGATAAAACGTGTACTTCGCCGCACCAAGGATTTCTTATTTTAAATTCTTTTAAGTTATTAAAAGTTCCTGTACCCTGCTACGTATAATTATACCCATGTATGAGTGTTACAGACTGAGATAAATATACCGTTGTAATCAGCTCGGTGCCACGACCCCAAAAGTATAATAATACCGGTAGATTAACTCATATTTTGAAACCTCAAAATGTTGATTACAGGGTGCAAAATACTTCAAAATGAAAAGTGCTTATTTAATTAATTAAAAATTTCAGTAAAATTCTAAAAATTAAATTATCGCTATGCCTCAAAAGAACCTTGTCTAAATTCAAACCCGATCTCTAGTTATATCGAATAATCCGTTACGGTCGATAAACGATTCTATAGCGACTATTTTAAAATTTGATTTGGGCATATCTCAAAATCTATACAACGAAATCCTGATTTTTCTCTTCCCCTAGAAAGATATAATCCACCAGCTCCACATGTTTCTTGTTTCACGGAAATCCGATTTAAAACGAATCTTGTACATTCAGTTGAAGTTCGAATCGCCAAACAGCGAACTGCCGCGCCATTTCAAGCTCGATTTTAATTATAATAAAATTATACGTTCTAACGTCGACGATTAAATAATTTATTCGTTATTTAAATAATTAAATAAGTTAATTACTACACTGTCAAATATCCGGGTCATTACAGGTTAAGTGGGTGGCCTGGGTGGCATGTGAAATACGATTAGAAACACTTAACCAAGTTGAAAACGTGTAAGAAGACATGAATAAGAAGGGGTTAAGTGGGAAGTTCTAGTGGGGACCAAGCATATGTGGAAAGCTTGTGTCAAACATGGGGACCCTTTTCAAACCAGTAACCCATTAAGTATCTTTGTGAGCTCGAGTTAGATCGAGGACGGGACACGCTTACTGGGTTTGATTGTAAGAGGTCAAAACGGGTTAACGGTGGCAACGCAAGTCCAATGGGGTCATGTGCATGCATGGGCCCGGGCTGGTAGGTAAGACGTTGTTGCATCATGTAGATATAAGTCGTGCATCTTTAGTGGTATCGGGTTGCCACTTTGGGGAGTGATACACCCCACTGTGGGACCAGCACGGGTATCTACAAGTTAGATAGCCGATCGCATGGGGGTATTGGGTACAACTAGTGGAGATAAGGGCAGGCGACACCTATGAAGACAGCTAGGGTACACGAAACTACCATTATGATTATTGTATTCAGTAGGCGGGATCAATTTTTAGGGTGGCTAGTAGTGGTGCAGTATAGTAATTATCCTATAGTGATTAGGAACGAGATTAACGCCAGAATATTCCTCTTGTTTGCATTGTCATGCCCACTTGTTCCACGGTTATACCTTGTTTTACCAGTTTATGCCTTATCCTAATTACTTTAATAATTATATTGTTAAAGTTATTATGCTCGCCAAACTTTATGTCTGACCCCCTTTGTTTTCGCCTCTTTTCTTCCTCCCCCCCCCCCAGGTTCTCAGGGTGGGACTAGTACTAGTGGAGCTTGATCGTGATCTTTTTCTCTCTTTTGGAAGTGCTTGGATTGTTGAAACTAAAGTTCAGCTCATCTCTATTATGGCTACTTATGTTGGGGTTATGCTTTTTATTTTATGTACTCTGAAAACAATTTGTCAAGATGGTTACTAAGTGTACTTGGTTTTTCTGTTGGTCTATGATGTTGTTGTAATCAAACTATTTCTCCGCTGCAATAAATGTTGTTTTGAAAATTTTCAAGTACCAATAAATGTATCTGTCTTGTTATATTATGTTCTATACACTAATAATGCTCCATGAAAGTAAATGCATTCCTTTTGGGAGTGACATTAATGGACGTGGGGTGTTACAGCCGGTCATGTTTAGACTGGGTTGCAAGATGTTCTTGTTGAACCCCAATGTATTAATCTCCAGAGGTACATTGTCGGGAAGGTGGTCCCATACCTTGCCAGGAAATCCATTCTCTAATAAGCGCCCGTGGTTTTGATTGTATACTATATATGTGGAGCGTGAGATGCAAGTGTTCCGCTTGATTGATATTTATTTGTATTTATACACTATTATAATATCAGAATAATATTGTTTTCAAAAAAAATTGGGTTATCGTAAGGTAAAAACCGTACGTATTTATGTGTGGATTTGGCCTTACGATTATCCTTTTCTTTCAAAAGGATTTTGACTTTAAAATCAACTTGTGCGATACCTATAAACTTAGTGTGTTTTTTCTCACTCTGGTTCACCAGACTGACCCGTCGTTTGTAATGCTCGGGTTAGACCGAGGTGTACAAGTCTAGATTATCAGATGCTGCGAAGTCCAGAGACGAGCTGGATGTGTTTAGACGTATGATATTATATACTATATTTTTCCAGTGTGTCTTGTACATGAGGACAGGTTATTATAACTGTCCAGATGTGTTGATGTACTCTGATGACTGTAAGTTTTAAATTTTCAAGCTCTCGGTAAAGATTATTTCTATATTATATTTTATTCCGCTGCGATGTGAGACTCTATTTCTGATGTGTTTGTTTTCTTCTTCTATCCTAATATTTCTTTCTTTCTTATCTTACCCTCTGATTTCTTTCTAATAACTATCTGCTTTTCTGTATAATTTGAGTTGACATGGGTTGATAAATGTGGGTTGACAAATGTCAGCTTAAACGGTACTAAAAAGTGGGTCGTTACACTTGGTATCAGAGCAATGGTTTAACAATAACCTTGGCTCTGTGGCATAAGTCGATAGAGATGGGGTTAGTAATGCCCTAGAGTGAGATGAGTGTTTATATACGAGAGCGTATGTGTAAATTTTATATACAAATGTTTTGTATTGTGTTATTTGATCGGTTCGATTTCGAACTGGCATTTGATACGATATTATTTTATAAAGAGGGTAAATGAAATAATTTTACCCAAAATATACTTTTGTATAGAAAGAAATAATTTTATTAAATTATTGAGATATCGGCATGTTTGGTTGATTTGATTAGAATTCAAAATGGATTTAAAAATTTGAATGATTTAATATAACCTAAGGAGATTTCACATATGGAATTTGTGAATGAGAATTTTAATTTGGAATTGAACAGAAAATTTGAAAATTGAATTAATAATAATTAAATGGAAATCCATTTTGTATTAATTGATTAATATTTAAACATGAAAACCCAAATGAAAATAATCAAGTAGAGATTGATGTTGAATATAAATTCAATGGAATAATTTGATTAAGTTGATTGTGCATTGTTTGTTGATTGTTATATTGGTTGGATATAAACTCATGAATAATTTAACAAGGGATGAATGAAGTAAAAACTAAATTCCAGTATAATAATGTGAATGAATCGAATATGATTTGAAATTAATAATTTAACCCTGTGTTTGCAAACGAATGATGTTATAAGTTGAATTTTGAAAATTGGTTAGTTAAACTGTTGATTTATGAAGTTTTATTTAATTATTTCACGTATATGCTACTTACATGATAAACTGAGTTAAGTACAGGTGTCAGATAGCCATGAGGATTGTTTTTGGTTGCGAATATAGCACCTAAATTGAGCATTAAGCTCAATAGCGCTCATAAGAGGTATGCCTACGTGAATATATAAATTTTGGGTTTGGTTTCTGATTTTCCGACCGTGTGGGTCGATGTATATATATTATTTGTTCCTGCGATATCGTAGATGTCACTCCGTACAGGGGAGACTCTGGCGAATTTTTCTGGGAACTTAAGGTGTTAGAATTTTTTTGATATTTTTGAAAATTTTATTAATAATAATAAATTGGTTTTTGATTTATAATAAATTGGATTTTAAATTCTAACGGTTTATGACATTTTTCCCACCTTAGAAATTTCGGGGATGAAATTCTTTTGAGGGAGTAAGATTGTAATATTCCGTATTTTTGGTAGTCAAAAATTTAATTTAATTTATTATTTTAAATATTTATTTGGAATTTTAAGTGGATTTAAAATATATATACATATTCGTTATATAGCGAAATTTGAACGTTAAATTATACTTAGTTTAAAACGAGTTCGAAATAGCGCTGCAGTTCGTAATATGGAGTTTTGAACTTCAATTGAATATACAGGATCAGATATAAGTCAGAATTCTGTGAAACAAGAAACGTTTGAATCTTATTGATAATAATTTTCATATGAAAGAGAAAATTTTAGATTTCGTGTTAAAAATTGTTAGTTATGTCCAATTCAAAAATTAAAATAGTCGCTATGGAAATCGTTATCAAAATATAACATTTATTTAATATATTTAAAAGGGAAATTTAAATCGCTAACTCAAAATTGACGCTATTGAGTTGTGTAAATTATATTTAGAATTGTATATATATTCTATTTGGATATATATGATAAAAATAATTTATTATGGTTTATTTGAATTAATTTGGAATTTAAATAATACTTTATTCGATATTATTTGAGCGTTAAAAATAGCCATTTTTGCAAACGGTCTCAGTTTTCGATGAAATTAGTTTCATTGGAACAATATCGTTAAATCATTGTAAGATAATCAAATTTCATGGAAAACCGATGTCGTATGTGATTACGATGGCCAAAAACGTCTCTGTTTCTATTTAATTGTTTGGATTAACAGGGGTAACTTTTAGCAAATAAATGACTGGCCAAATGAACTCCGATTTTAATAAAACAAATTTCATTGGATCCATTAGGAAGAGGTCTAGTAAAATGTCAAGGCCTCAGATTTATTGGATTTTTTTGTAATTATAGGAATTTTAAAGGCGTTATTTTTCATCAATAATTATAAAGGATTTTTCAGAAACGACCTTCGAATTCAACGAAACCTGTCCCATCGGGTCCGGAATATTTTTCTATGATAGGATTAGCATTTTTATCGAAAAAGTGAAGTTGTATGTGGTAGCTTTAAAGGTTAATTCACGGTTAAGTTAATATAATAATATTATATTGATACGTATACCTATATATACCCTTCTATTTGTTCCATACCCTAAAATTTTCTATCGTCTGATCAAAAACGTTGCAACCGCCACCATTTTTCATCAAAGGGGGAATGTTTTATTTTTGAAACATGGTGAAGGGTTAACGAAGCATCGTGATCTTTTAGGAGAAGTTGGTTCGAAAATTTTGAAGCAGAAGCAAATTAAAGCAACATGTTTAATTCAATTAGAAGTGGCCTACACCATTTCAGAAAGCTGAAGGGTTTAAAGTTGAGGTCATGCAAATCATAAGGAAGTCGGCCATTGCTTATACCAAAAGTAATTAACCTAATAATTTTATAATTAGGGAATAGTGATTTCAGATTAAACCGTATTATTTATAATTGTAACGACCCGCATTCTACGCATCATAGGATCGTAGAATATTTATTTCTGTCACATACGAAGTCGTATGGTCATGTAACTTTGGGAGACGACTATTAAGGTCATTTCCCATGTCCATGATTTTTCCCGATTTTTAAATGACCATTTTACCCCTAGTTATCACTGTTTTGGCCATAACTTTTGACTGGAAATGAATTTTGACCTGAAACCACTTCCATTGGCTCTGAATGATGGTTTACAATTCCGTAGAGTGGTCACATTAGCCAAACGGACTCACCGTTTAGGAGATATGGCTGAAACAAGTTTCAGATGGTGAAAAACAGCTTAATTGGGCTTAATCGGGTGATTAGCAGCTAGGCCCAGAAGGGAATTTCGGGTTTAGGGGTATATAGGGGCTGATTAGGGTTAGAAAACATTTCTTTAGACATTTTCCAGCCGCCACTATCATCCTTAGACACTCTAACAATGACCTCCTACATCTAAAATACCCCAAATCACATTTTAATTGAAGATTAGGCTTAGCAACATCAAAATTAAGAAGAAAAAGCACCAAAGCAGGGTTAGAGCTGCTGTTGGACATCAGTATTCTCCTCAAATCAGAGGAGTTTCAGTTCAGAGAATTTTGTTTGTGGGCAAGGTGAGTGATTTGCATGATTTCTCACTAATTACGGTTGATTAAGGGGTAATTAGTGTTAATTAGCGAATTTATACACAAATAAAATCTGGAAAAATATTCAGAAATTCTTAAATATTGTTTTTGACCTCTGTTAGAAATTTGGTTTCATTTGGTTAAGTTTTGCTAATTATATCATTAGTTTTGCTTAAACATGCTTAAGGGAAAAATATGGGGTTTTGGCCATGTTTGATCCATTTTGATATGTCATATCGTTGTTTTGGTGTTTGTGGTTGATTCCCTATGTTCCTATGATTGCAAGGTATGCTTTGTGATTGATTAGAAGTGTTAGATTGGTCGAAAACGCCGTCGATAGGCGAAAATAGCTTGCTGGAATGATGCAGGTTTTGGGGTCGGTATAAACGACCAGGAGGAAAAACCGACCAGGCTCCGACCGACCGTGGGGAACAGAACGACTGACCAGGGTTGACGAGTTTTCGACCTATCAGGTTTTGGACCGACCAGAGGGGTTTCGACCGACCAGCTTTTCGACCGACCAGGGGAGTTTCGAGCGACCGAGTTTGGACGACCAGGGGAGTTTCGAACGACCAGATTTTGGACCGACCAGGAGGGGCTTCTGACCGACCGACCCCGCATGAACTTCAGACCGACCAGGGATGGTGAAAACCGACCCGAAGCAACATACTGGAGTTTGAAGCCTGAAGGACGATCCGATGCAGGGGACGCGGTCCGACCCGAATGATGGAGACCGATCCGGATGAAGATGATGACCAAACCCGAGATGCAAAGGAAGTCCAAATGAGAAGTTAGAGCTCAAGATTCAGATGGGAATCAACGAGTTCGCTTCATGATTGGGCTTTGCTGCGGGACGCGTGCCAAGAGGTTATCGATGTCTATAGCTTTGGACCACTATGGTAGGAGGTACGAAGGCGGATTTAGGGCCATTATGGCATTGGTAGGACCAAAGGCTATGACCAATGAGGTGGGTCATTGGAATGTTGGTCATGACTCCATGTGTTTAGCTTGGCCACAGCAGGGTTTCTACAAGTCGGGATTCGTCGTTACCTCAATTTGTCTAGTGTTCCAAAGTGGTAGATACCGTATGCTTTATGCACTAAGTGAGAGACGTGAGGATGGTTGCTATGGATGGTTTGTTTGTTATCATTATGACATACACACCCCACCCCTGTATTCTTTACACTATTCATTATGGCACCTTAGAGTACTGTACGGTATGTGGTACTAACTCTTTGGTTGCAGGTCCAGGTTCAGGTATGGTTTAGTATACCTGTTATCATTTTGTTTAGATGCTTATCGCTCATACCAGGCTTTATGTCTGACCCAGAGTTTTATGTCTCCTCTTATTACTCTGGGTGCTCACACGAGCAGACTAGGGACAGGTTAGCTGGTGATGCACGGGTAGATGATCCGGAGACGAGCAGGAGGCTTCCACGTAATATATATAGTATTTTCCCTGTGTTGTTGAAGATCACTGCTTGAGCATTGGTGGTGCATCTTCTACTTTAGCTTTCTTTTGTTTAGAGACAGTACATTTGGAAAATTGTAATAAGCTGTATTTGGATTTCCGCTGCTCTGATGATTGATGTTGATTTTAGTTATCAACTTATGCACTGTCTGACCTGTTTGATGTCAAGTATGTTATTATTATATTTTATTCCATGCGCTGTGAGACATTCTACAGGTTCCTTGATTAGTTCATTCCCTTCTTTCCTTTCTTTGGCAACCGTTCCGTGCTAACTGGACATGTGTACTCGCACTTTTGGAGAAAATGTCGGTTGGTGCGGGGCGGGCCGTCACACTTGGTATCAGAGCTCTAGGTTGCGTAGTTAACCTAGGGAAGTTATCAGGGAGAGATAATATACGTATACGAGAGAGCGTATTTGTGATTACTTTGGTTTTTAAAAGCTATATATATATATATACTATTACTTGTATAAGGATGAAGTCGTATTGCACTAGCACCACTATGGAGTCGTTAATCGTTTCCTTTTTCAGATTGACGATGAGCCGATATACTAGAGGTGCTGGTAGGGGAGCCAATAATGGGAATGCTGCTTACATGAGGACGATGTTTACTGACCTCATGAGAGAGATGCTTAGAGATGTACAGAGGGCAGCTTCCAATGGTGGAAATGGTGGTGGTCCAATAGTGCAGGCGCCAAGAGTCGACTTCGCCAAGCTGAATAAGGATTATACTAGTCTTGGTGGGAAGTCGTTCCACGGAACGGAGTCGGCTACGGATGTTCAGGATTGGTTGGATAGTTGCGAACGTATCTTCGAGGATTTGGGTATCGAGGATGCGATGAAGAGAAAGCTAGCGTCCCGTCAGTTGCAAGGGCGGGCAAATGAATTGGTGGAATGCTATAAAGGCAGCTACTCCCGAAGACCAGATTACTTGGGAGCAGTTTAAGGCTCGCTTTAGCGAGAAGTTCATTCCAGCTGCTCAGAGGTCAGTGTTGTTTAAGAAGTTCTTGGAGCTCAAGCAGAATGGCAGAGCTGTCTCGGAGTATATTGCTGAATTTGACACTTTGTCAAAATATGGGTTATCTCTTATTGATACTGCCGAGAAAAAGAATGAGAAATTCATAACTGGTTTGGATCAGTACTTGGGGGAAAAACTTATTAACCACATCGATGAGACGTTTGAATCGATTGTAGGGAAAGCATTAAGATCAGAAAGTCTCTACCCTAAGCCGAAGACTGAGGTTGCATCCGCAGATGAGCCAAAGCCACAAGCAAATGGTGGAGGAAAAGGTGGTTCCCAGAATAAGAGAAAGCAGAATCAGGCTAAGGATGTCCAGAAGAAAAAGAATAAGCAAGATGTGGAGTGCTTCAGCTGTGGTAAGAAGGGCCATTATGCTAGTAATTGTCGGGCCAAGCCAGCAGATAGGAAGTGCTTCAACTGTGGCCAAATGGGACATCACAAGGACAAGTGTCCACTGCCCCCTTAAGAAAAGAAAATGGTGAATGCATATGCTCTCAATGTTATTCCTTCTTCGTCGAATGCCCCAACTGCGGCGGAGAAGGGAAAGAATGTCGTCATTCAAGGTATGCTTTCTATTTATGATGTTCCTGTTAGAGTTTTATTTGATACCGGAGCTTCCAGTTCTTTCATATCTAGTGACCTGGTAGATAGATTGGGATTGGAACCCGAGATTGTCGATAGACCTTTAGTAGTGACGAACCCGATTGGTGGTTCTACTAGCCTTAGCATGATTTGTCGTAATGTGGTCCTATCGAGTCATGGATGCATGTTTGTTTGTGATTGCTTTGTTTTGGGCTTTACTGGGTTTGGCATTATTTTGGGAGTAGATTGGCTCCAAAGATACGGGGTGGTGGTAGACTGTGAGGGCTTGTTGGTGACAGCTAGAGTGGATGATGGACGGAGGATAGTGTTTGGTGGTCTACCCAGTAAGGGGGTATTGGCTAGTTATCTAAACTCCCTCGACATTCCGCATAGTGAGTTGTTAGGTTTGCCCGTGGTTGGCCAGTATCCGGATGTTTTCGAAGAAGTGACCGGACTTCCACCACACCGAGAGATTGAGTTTCATATTGATTTGGTAAAGGATGCCAGGCCTATAGTGATGCCACTTCGTCGTATGGCACCAAGAGAGCAGCGAGAGATCGAGGTGCAAGTCAGCGATCTTTTGAAGAAGGGATTTATCAGAAGGAGTGTTTCTGAATGGGGAGCACCAGTTGTGTTTGCTACCAAGGCGGATGGTTCCCTTCGTTTGTGTGTAGACTACCGCGAGTTGAATAAAACGACGAGGAAGAACAAGTATCCTCTACCGTGGATAGATGATTTGTTCGATCAGTTGAGTGGCGCGAGAGTATTTTCTCAGTTGGATCTCGCGACAGGTTTTCATCAGCTTAGAGTGGAAGCTGAGAGTATAGCTAAAACGGCATTTCGAACGCCGTCTGGATTTTATGAATGGCTGGTCATGCCATTCGGGCTGACCAATGCCCCAGCATATTTTGTGGATCTTATGAATAGGGTATTCAGAGATCAGTTGAATAAGTTCGTCCTTGTGTTCGTTGATGATATTTTGGTCTATTCGAGGACAGAGGAAGAACACAAGGAACATTTAAGAGTAGCGATGGAGGTGTTGAGAAAACACCAATTGAAAGCAAAGTTTTCTAAGTGTCACTTCTGGAAGAGGGAAGTGAGGTTCTTGGGCCATGCTGTATCAGAGAATGGTATTGCCGTGGACCCGGCGAAGGTGGCTACGGTACAGGATTGGCCTACGCCCAAGAACGCAACAAATGTAAGAAGTTTCTTGGGATTAGTTGGATATTATCGTAAGTTTATCCAAGGTTTCTCCAAGGTAGCAGCACCATTGACCCAGTTGACCAGGAAGAATCAAGCCTTTGTCTGGGATGAAAGGTGCGAGAATGCATTCAAGAGTTTAAAGGACAAGTTGACAAGCGCACCAGTGTTAGTCATTCCTAAGGGGGATGAAGAGATGACGGTATACACGGATGCATGTGGTACCGGACTGGTTGCTGTATTGATGCAAGGCGGTAGGGTCGTAGCTTATGCAAGTCGGCAATTGAAACCGCACGAGAAAAGATACCCTGCCCATGATTTAGAATTGGCAGCGATCGTGTTCGCGTTAAAGATGTGGAGACATTATCTCTTGGGAGAAAGATTTGAGCTGTTTACAGATCATAAGTCGTTGAAGTATCTCTTCTCCCAGAAGGATCTAAATCTCCGGCAACAAAGGTGGTTAGAATTCTTGGCTTCCTATGATTTTGACATCGCATATACACCGGGAAAGGGCAATGCGGTGGCTGATGCATTGAGTAGAAGACATGCCAGCTTAGGGGCTATGTTCCTTGAATGGAAGCAACTGGAGTATATCGCGGGGTTTGATTTCAGACCAAAGTGCGAATTGGATCCAAAAATGTTAGCAAGTTTGACGATCAGACCCACTTTAATTGAGCGGATCGGCTCTAGTCAGAGGGACGATCCTAACCTATTGGAAGTCATCTCCAAGTTAGAGATGGGTATCGATGAGGAGATGAACAAGTATGGGCTTGATCGAAATGGATGGCTTAGAAAGAATGGAAAGCTTGTTTACCCAATGTCAATGGATTGAGAGATGAAGTTCTTAGAGAATGTCCTCACTCAAAACTGACTATACACCCCGGTGGTAATAAGATGTATCGAGACATGAAGCAAACCTACTACTGGGAAGGGATGAAAAGAGACATTGGGAAGTTTATATCCAAGTGCATGAATTGCCAGCTAGTTAAAGCCGAGCAAAAGAAGCCTAGTGGGTTGTTACAGCCCTTAGAAATTCCCGAATGGAAATGGGAGCAAGTCTCGATGGATTTTATTGATGGTTTACCAAGGACTAGATCAGGACACAATAGCATTTGGGTAGTTGTGGATCGACTGACTAAAAGTGCAAGGTTTATACCAGTCAAATCGACCAGAACGGCAGCTAAGTTAGCAGAATTGTATATGAAGTGGGTAGTGAGATTTCATGGAGTACCTAAAAGCATTGTGAGCGATCGAGACCCGTTGTTCACTAGTGGGTTTTGGAAGAGCTTACAAGAGGCTCTAGGGTCAGAGTTACATCTCAGTACCGCATATCATCCTCAGACCGACGGTCAGACGGAGAGGGTGAATCGTATTTTGGAAGATCTCTTGAGAGCGTGTATATTGGATTTTGGTGGGTCATGGGATAACCATTTGCATCTAGTAGAGTTTGCATATAATAATAGCTACCAATCCAGTATCGGTATGGCTCCGTTTGAAGCTTTGTACGGAAGACCGTGTAACTCACCATCATGTTGGATAGAGACTGGCGAGAAGTTTATGCTTGGGCCAAATGTGGTGAGGGAAACTTCAGATAAAATCAAGACCATTCAACAACGAATGAAGGCTGCCCAAGATAGGCAGAAGAGTTATGCTGATAAGAGGAGGAGAGACTTAAAATTCTCCGTTGGCGACTTGGTGTTTATCAAGATTTCTCCGTTGAAGAGCGTAATACGATTTGGCAGGAGAGGCAAGTTGGCACCAAGATTTGTTGGCCCATTCCCTGTTCTTGAACTAGTCGGGAATTTGGCATATAGAATTGACTTACCAGAGAAGATGGCGGGAGTTCACGACGTATTTCATGTTTCCCAACTAAGGAAGTTCGTTCACGACTCAGATATGACTGTTTCACCTGATCAGTTAGAGGACTTCGAAGTAGAACCCGAGGAGGTTGGGAACCGCAAGCCGGCCCGTATTGTCGCGCACGACATGAAGCAACTTCGAAGGAAGGCGGTGAAGCTAGTCAAGGTACAGTGGAGCGAGGACGAGAATGATTGTACTTGGGAGACAGAGGAGAACATTAGGAAGACACACCCAGAACTCTTTGCCTGGTAAGATTTTGACTTCGATTTAGTTTTCCGCATGCTAGGATAGGCTTGTTTGCTTGTTTTGCATGTTTGATTGTTGTATGTGGTTGTTAGGCATGCGGGATCCTTAATATGTTTTGGGTTAAGGAATTTCGGGGAAGAAATTTCTTAAGGGGGGAGAGTGTAACGACCCGCATTCTACGCATCATAGGATCGTAGAATATTTATTTCTGTCACATACGAAGTCGTATGGTCATGTAACTTTGGGAGACGACTATTAAGGTCATTTCCCATGTCCATGATTTTTCATGATTTTTAAATGACCATTTTACCCCTAGTTATCACTGTTTTGGCCATAACTTTTGACTGGGAATGAATTTTGACCTGAAACCACTTCCATTGGCTCCGAATGATGGTTTACAATTCCGTAGAGTGGTCACATTAGCCAAACGGACTCACCGTTTGGGAGATATGGCTGAAACAAGTTTCAGATGGTGAAAAACAGCTTAATTGGGCTTAACCGGGTGATTAGCAGCTAGGCCCAGAAGGGAATTTCGGGTTTAGGGGTATATAGGGGCTGATTAGGGTTAGAAAACATTTCTTTAGACATTTTCCAGCCGCCACTTTCATCCTTAGACACTCTAACAATGGCCTCCTACATCTAAAACACCCCAAATCACTTTTTAATTGAAGATTAGGCTTAGCAACATCAAAATTAAGAAGAAAAAGCACCAAAGCAAGGTTAGACTGCTGTTGGACATCAGTATTCGCCCCAAATCAGAGGAGTTTCAGTTCTGAGAATTTTGTTTGTGGGCAAGGTGAGTGATTTGCATGATTTCTCACTAATTACGGTTGATTAAGGGGTAATTAGTGTTAATTAGCGAATTTATACACAAATAAAATCTGGAAAAATATTCAGAAATTCTTAAATATTGTTTTTGACCTCTGTTAGAAATTTGGTTTCATTTGGTTAAGTTTTACTAATTATATCATTAGTTTTGCTTAAACATGCTTAAGGGAAAAATATGGGGTTTTGGCCATGTTTGATCCATTTTGATATGTCATATCGTTGTTTTGGTGTTTGTGGTTGATTCCTTATGTTCCTATGATTGCATGGTATGCTTTGTGATTGATTAGAAGTGTTAGATTGGTCGAAAACGCCGTCGAGAGGCGAAAATAGCTTGTTGGAATGATGCAGGTTTTGGGGTCGGTATAAACGACCAGGAGGAAAAACCGACCAGGCTCCGACCGACCGTGGGGAACAGAACGACCGACCAGGGTTGACGAGTTTTCGACCTATCAGGTTTTGGACCGACCAGAGGGGTTTCGACCGACCAGCTTTTCGACCGACCAGGGGAGTTTCGAGCGACCGAGTTTGGACGACCAGGGGAGTTTCGAACGACCAGATTTTGGACCGACCAGGAGGGGCTTCTGACCGACCAACCCCGCATGAACTTCAGACCGACCAGGGATGGTGAAAACCGACCCGAAGCAACATACTGGAGTTTGAAGCCTGAAGGACGATCCGATGCAGGGGACGCGATCCGACCCGAATGATGGAGACCGATCCGGATGAAGATGATGACCAAACCCGAGATGCAAAGGAAGTCCAAATGAGAAGTTAGAGCTCAAGATTCAGATGGGAATCAACGAGTTCGCTTCATGATTGGGCTTTGCTGCGGGACGCGTGCCAAGGGGTTATCGATGTCTATAGCTTTGGACCACTATGGTAGGAGGTACGAAGGCGGATTTAGGGCCATTATGGCATTGGTAGGACCAAGGGCTATGACCAATGAGGTGAGTCATTGAAATGTTGGTCATGACTCCATGTGTTTAGCTTGGCCACAACAGGGTTTCTACAAGTCGGGATTCGTCGTTACCTCAATTTGTCTAGTGTTCCAAAGTGGTAGATACCGTACGCTTTATGCACTGAGTGAGAGACGTGAGGATGGTTGCTATGGATGGTTTGTTTGCTATCATTATGACATACACACCCCACCCCCGTATTCTTTACACTATTCATTATGGCACCTTAGAGTACTGTACGGTATGTGGTACTAACTCTTTGGTTGCAGGTCCAGGTTCAGGTATGGTTTAGTATTCCTGTTATCATTTTGTTTAGATGCTTATTGCTCATACCAGGCTTTATGTCTGACCCAGAGTTTTTTGTCTCCTCTTATTACTCTGGGTGCTCACACGAGCAGACTAGAGACAGGTTAGCTGGTGATGCACGGGTAGATGATCCGGAGACGAGCAGGAGGCTTCCACGTAATATATATATAATATTCTCCCTGTGTTTTTGAAGATCACTGCTTGGGCATTGGTGGTGCATCTTCTACTTTAGCTTTCTTTTGTTTAGAGACAGTAAATTTGGAAAATTGTAATAAGCTGTATTTGGATTTCCGCTGCTCTGATGATTGATGTTGATTTTAGTTATCAGCTTATGCACTGTCTCACCTGTTTTATGTCAAGTATGTTATTATTATATTTTATTCCATGCGCTGTGAGACATTCTACAGGTTCCTTGATTAGTTCATTCCCTTCTTTCCTTTCTTTGGCAACCGTTCCGTGCTAACTGGACATGTGTACAGCGCACTTTTGGAGAAAATGTCGGTTGGTGCGGGGCGGGCCGTCACAATAATCGTATAACTCTTACTTGTATTGTCAGTATGAGACCAAATCAGTTATGCTAGAATCGCAATGTAGAATCCTACATTCTGGAACTATTTTGGACTGAACTGGAAGCTGTTGAAATTAATGGTTAAATTAAACGTTGTTTACTTTAACTAGAAACCCAAACTAAGCGACAGATGGAACCAAGGTGAGTTAAACTCACTCAGTTATCCCACGTATATTTTGTATAATTTGGGTTTTATTGTGTGTGCTATGGTTTGCTAATGGTTGCTAATGATTGACTCTATGTTATTTATATATATTGGTTGAATTTCTGAAATTAAACGTTGCTTAATTTTAATGAAAAACCAAATCGATATTTAACTGTTGGTCCCAATAGAGGTAACTTACCCTGTTGGTCACATTTATAAAATAAACATGTTTAATTGTTTGAATTGTTGTGTTATTGGTTAATGTTAAATAGTTGTTATTTATTGTTATAGAAATTATCAGTTAAATGGAATTGGATTATCTCATTTGAGATAACCGATTTGGATACAGGGAAGAACAGGTTGAAGGGATCCAACGGGATTCCTCAAATATATTATATGTTATTTATGCTCATATTACAATTATATGAACTGGTAACCAATATGATTGGATAATTGATTTGATCATTGATTGTTGAATCTAAATTCATCAATTGGTTTGTTATCACCAATGGGTAATATAGGTTGAGTAGTTGGCAACATATGGCCCATAAATCAATCGTTTTATAAATATCGATTTACCGTCAGGCGAATCGATATAAATGAAGTTATAAAATTTATTTTATAACTGAAAATAGATTTTTAAAACAATTATTGGAATAAATGTTTGTTAAAAGGAAATAAATATTTATTAATTAATATTTAAGTTTATAATTAATTATTTAATAAGGCAAATTCTGATATTAATCAGATTTATAAGCAAGAGTAGAAAATTAACATGACAGTTAATATTTGGATAATTGATTTTAAGAAAAGAATTAAATGGAATTATTTAAATTAATTATATTATTAATTAATTTAAAGGAAGGATTAATTGGAACTAGTTAACGAAATAACTGAATTTTGGGTTGACTAAGTCAACTGTTTCAAGTGAGAGTGATTATTAATCAGTTTGTTTTAATTAAGCTAAGGAAAAGATTTAACATATATTTGATTTATTTTTTATAAGATTTTAGAAAGGGAATTTATTATTTATTTTTGTTAATAAAGAAATTAACTACTTCTACAGTAGTTAATGATTAAAGTCAATTATTATTTTAATTAATAATAATTTAGGAGACTATTTTTATTTGAAATTCATTTAAAAAGTAATAGAAGTTGAAATGGAATTGAATTGAATTGTGAAAAGAGTTATGAACGGGTTTGATATTAAAACCCGAATTTTTATAACAAATTTATAAAAAGGATTTTTAAGCAAATATGATAGCTTAAATTAATTATTTACTTAATATTTGAATTAAGTAAAAAGGAAATGGAGGATTAAAGGGTTTAACCAGAGTTATATAAACAAAGTTTATAAAATGAGATGAGGTATTAAAGCATTAATTTTAAATTAACGTTACAGAATAATGGAATCAAGTAAAATACAAAAATTGAAATATGATTTTCAAAGCGGAAATGGTTGAATGGATTAGAAAAGAGACTGTTAAAAGTGATTTTGGTAACGAATAGGAAGTCGAAACAAAAATCCGAATTGTTTAAAGAAGTAAAAGTTAAAAGGCGATGTGTTAATAATAAATTACTTAATCAGTGGATTAAGGAATAACGATTATATTTGAGAAGAGATTTACAAAAGCAAGAAGTTTTGATAAAACTATTTTAAATAAAATAGAAAATGGGATTCGTTTTGGATATTAAATTGAAATATCAAATTTTAAAATTACAACTCATTTCTATCTTAAGATAAGAACGTTGTTGATCTAGGTCTGAGGGTAATTAAAGTACCCCAACTAGAAAGACTTCAAAATTATCCAAGATGAGATTTGTTGTAATGGTAAAGAGGATTAATAATTTATTATTTCCAATAGAGAAATAATAATGTTACATTATTGGTGGAGATTTGAAGAGTATAAAATGAGTGTTGTGAAGTAAAGGAAATTAAAAGGATTTGATGATATAATGATGTTTCCAAAGAGAAGGAAAATAAAAGAGGATTGCGTGAAAGTATAACGATATTTTTGAGTTAAAGAGAAATATAAAGTTGAATTTTAAAATAGGTTTATTCTATGAGAATAAGCATTGGTTATTATTTCCAAGGAATTTCATAATGTTATTTTACGAATAATAAGTTGAATTAATTTCGCAATTATAGATAATGAAGAACGATGGAGTAAATATTTGAAAGGAGAGTTAAATGGAAATTGAGTACAGTTACAAGATATTTTTCTAAGTACTGAAATGAAATGGTCTTGAAAATCATTAGTATGTTAAAATAAGATGTAAACACAGTATTTTAACCACCACATATATATTGATTGGTTTAACCATCAATCACCATTTTTGTAAATCTGCCATGTGCGAAGCACGTGCCTTAGTTTTTAATTAACCATACGTTAGTTATTTTTAATTTAAAAGGCCAAGTGATGTTGAATACTAAACCAGTGAACTCATTTTATTTCCATGATTGAAAAACTGTTTATTTTGATAGTTAAATAACCGACTATCAAATATGGCCAATACGATTGTTAGTATGGAAAGACCAGGATCGAATTTATATTCGAAGACCATTCCGACCAACAAATACATGAAGATATCAGAAGATGATCGAGGTAGAGCATTGAAGACCGTAGATCTTCATAAACGGAAGAACTACTAATAATCTCTGGTTTAGGGGCCAGAGATATACTGTGATTCTGTCATGATTGGAATCTACGAATTGCAAGGACAACTCGCTACTGATCCGTGGGGGTGATACCTATATAGGATGTGGTAGGAGGGTGCCTTCGGTTCATCCTATTTCTGGATGACTCGTATGGACGAGTGTTTGAAAATATTTCCAAAGGGGTCACGTACATTGATTTCTTTAAACATACCAAGTTGATGGTGGAGAAGTGCACACTCTTATCAACTTGAGTATTTTTGTGGACATCAATTAGTGATTTTTGGTGGATCTGACGATGTGTGTAACAAGCTGGAATTTTAGGGCCAATTTAAAAATTTTATTTTAAGAAATTTTAATGGAAAATGTGCCAGAATTTAAAATTTTCATTTTGTTTATATTAAAGCTATTAAAAAGAGCCATTTTACAAATCTTAAACCATAAGGATATTCCAAGATTGTTGTGCCAAACTATATATTTAATTTGTGTCTCTAAAGACACTCTCATTTCTTAAGCATGAAGATAATCGTTTGGATGAAAAAAGAGCATGCACCCTATTCTTTTTATAAATATCTTGAACACATAATTGAAGGTTTCTTTTGAAAGCAAAAATAATAGGCAATCAATTTCTTGGTTGTTTCCTAACCAATCCATAATTGTGGGGGAAAGAAGTACAAATTAGCTATGTCTATGAATCAATTTCTTAACTTGCATGCATGTAGGAATAATTTTAAATTGTAATCAAGCATAAAAATGGAATGCATTCATTGCTTTAAAAAAACATCAAGTGTTGTATTTATAGCATCACATAAAACCATAAACTTCACCACTTATCTCATATTGTTTGAGTTAAAATTAATATGTGCTCATTTAAATCATCGAGGTATATTCAAGATGAGGAAACGGTAGGTGCAAAGTGCAAATTCCAACAATGCATTTATAAACAAATATATCTACTTTAATAGTCATATACATATGTGAATAGATATTGTAATTAATAGGAAATAGAGAATTGTAGTTGTAAATTAAAGATTAATAAATGAGAATTGAATCCTTAAAAAGTTACAATTTAATGCAAATAATGTATGTAATGAAAAGGTAGATTTGAATTTGAAATTTTTAATGAATAAGAACAAATGGATTTATGTAAATGAATTATTTACAAATTGCAAATCAGTGACTTATTATTAAAGGCCGTAATATATGCTCATTAGTTATTGTTTATAAATGTGTCATTATAGCATGTAATCAAAGGGAATTTTGGGAGCGGCTATTATAACACAAAATTAAACACAAGATTAGAGACACAAACTGTGAACCATTGGATTCATTTGTCTTTTTGTGGTGAGTGGAATTCAGAGGGAGATCTAATGGTTCACATTGTTTGTGTCTAATTTTGTGTCACCGTTTTGTGTTTAAATAGACTTTCCCGGGAATTTTAGGAATCAGAAATGAGAAATAAATCACCACCTCAATTAATTCATTCTCTTTGTAACATACAACATATGGATAAATGGGCACATTTTTGCATTCGTTAATTCCCATTTACAAAATGCATGCATAAATTCATTTGTGCACATTAATTGTTCCCACTTATGTTTCTAAGTCATACATCATTTCTATTTCTTTCATTTAAATATATGTAAATATTTGCAAAAAGAAAAAGATATATATTAATATGTCATTTATGCCACTTTTGTCCATTCACTTCCATACGCTTTGCATTACCTGCTATTTATTCTATCATTCTTATTCATTCTTCATTTATTTTTTCCAAACCACTACATCTTTTCCCCTTTCTTTCTATGAATTAATTCCTCCATTTTCCTTCTTCCCTTTCTACTCTTTCCTGAAGTTTATTAGTCTCTCCTAATAAAATAAAATAAAATATTCCAAGCCCGACAACCTCCACCCCTCCGATCGTGTCCTTGTGCAACATACTGGAAGTTAGATCGAGCCCTAATTTTGAACAAGGACGAAAAACAGTCGGCCGATTTCCAGAAGAAGGTTAATTTTAATTTAATTGTTTAACAGCACTTAAGAGCGTTACGAATTTCTAATCAAAATTGTTTTAATGATATCTTTTGCATACGACGACCAAATCCAGTAAAACCAGAGACGTTGTCACCGTTACATCGAATAGAACGACATAGGACTGTTTGGGACTGATTCTGAACCATTTTGAATTTCAGATTTAAATCTGAACGAGGTGAGATTTCTGAATTTATTTAATTAACTAATTAATTAATTTAATTATTTAATTGTTGTTAGATTATTGTTTGTATGTAATGAAATAATTTTGTGGTGTATGTTGGATGACTCATCTATTTGTGTGTTGTATAGACACCGATTAGTTTGTCAAAAATTTTAGATCTGTATTAGTTTGTTATAAAAATAAATCCCCTTGTTCATTTTATATTGAATTGAAATAGGATTTGTCAATTCAATATAAAAATTCCATTTTGTACATGTTATTGAATTGAATAGAATTTTTAATCCGACATAGAAACACCAATTTTGTGGTCATATTTCTTCTTATATAAGAAGGTATCACTTTCATGTCATATTTTTCTTATATAAAGAGGAATCATTTTTACGTCATATTATAATTTTTTTATATAAAAAGAAACATTTTTGTCGCTATTTCTTTCTAACATTAAAAAGAAACATTTTTGTCGCTATTTCTTTCTAACATTAAAAAGAAACATTTTTGTCGCTATTTCTTTTTATCATTAAAAGAAACATTTTTGTCGCTATTTCTTTCTAACATTAAAAAGAAACATTTTTGTCGCTATTTCTTTTTAACATTAAAAGAAACATTTTTGTCGCTATTTATTTCTAACATTAAAAGAAACATTTTTGTCGCTATTTCTTTCTAACATTAAAAAGAAACATTTTTGTTACTATTTCTTTTTAACATTAAAAGAAACATTTTTGTCGCTATTTCTTTCTAACATTAAAAAGAAACATTTTTGTCGCTATTTCCTTTTAACATTAAAAAGAAACATTTTTGTCGTTATTTCTTTTTAACATTAAAAGAAACATTTTTGTCGCTATTTCTTTCTAACATTAAAAAGAAACATTTTTGTCGCTATTTCTTTTTAACATTAAAAGAAACATTTTTGTCGCTATTTCTTTCTAACATTAAAAAGGATCATTTTGTTAGCATTACTTTTTAGGATTAAAAAGAACATGTCAGTATAAAAGTTACATTTTATGTTAATAATCAAATCCATGTTAGAAAACATGTTTGTATAAAAGTTACATTTATGTTAAGAAACAAATTCATGTTAGAAAACATGTTATTATAAAAAGAACAATTTTGTTATAAGTGTCGCATTGAAGTTAAAAGAACACTTTTGATAAATGCGTCATATGAGAAATGTTAATACATATAAATTTGTCCTTTTTGTCAAATTTAGTATTAACATATAAATTTATCCTTTTTGTCAAATTTAGTATTAACATATAAATTTGTCCTTTTTGTCAAATTTAGTATTAACATATAAATTTGTCCTTTTTGTCAAATTTGGTATTAACATATAAATTTGTCCTTTTTGTCAAACTTAGTATTAACAGATAAATTTGTCATTTTTGTTAAATTTAGAATTGACATATAAAATTTCCTTTTCTATAAATAGAAATTGTAAACTAATTCGTTTGTCATTAGAAAGAACGACATTTATGTTAGAAATAAACATTTATGTTGGAATTCAACAAAATATGTTACACTGCCATTTACAAGTTCCCTGACTTGTTTATGTTGATTGGGACGATAATTTTTACACATCGCCCAAGTGCACAAATAATTTATTTAATTATTTGTTATGTGTTATGTGTTGGTTGAAAACCCCACACGGGTCTTGGGATGATATTCACACATCTCCCTTGTGATTAGTTATAAGCGTTATTTATCTGACGCTTATATAGTATATGATGCACTTTGGATGTTGTGGATGGTTTTAATGATATTTATCATTAGTATAATATTCATGCGGTGTGTGAAGTCCATATATTTACAATTATATGGTAATTGATTGGGCCTCATTCCAATTTAGAAAATGAAATATGTTTTAAAATCAAAGTTAGTCTTTTTTTTTTGTTAGGATACATTTCTATATGAAAGAAACATATTTATGTAAAAGAAATATGTTTATGAAAAAGTACATATTTATACAAAAGTACCTTTTATATAAAAAGAGGTTACATTAAAAAGATTGGGTTTTACTGTTATAATAGAAAGATTGGAATATATAAAGAGCACTTTTAGTATGAGGATTATTTTAATAAAAAACGTTTAAAATAATTTTCAGTAAACTATTTATAATTATAATAAAAAACTATAATTGTACTTGGACACGAGGTTAGGTTACATTTGTGGTGGAAGTCTGCCCGGACCCAACCGGCATATCCAGCAGCCACAAATGTTGGGCCTAATGTGAGGGGTCCAAGTGCGCAAATACGAAATGGGCCATGTCACGAGGTTAAGCCCAACTTGTGGGATAAGTCTGCCCATAACCAACCGGCCTATCCAGCATCCACAAGTCGTAGGCTTAATGTGGGAGGTCTGGCCCAGTATAAAATATAAATGAATAAGATAAGGATTTGGGCTATTTAATCTGTTTTAAATAGCATTGTCATTTTAAACCGAACATGTTTATCGATTTATTTATCCATTTTATAATGAATATTAAAAGAGCTAATTTCAAAATTTATATTTTGGAAATAATATTATTTCAATATGGTAATAGGTAGAACATTCAATTTGGATTTAAAATTTAAATAAAGTTGGAATCGTTTTATAATCACTTTATAACTGTTTTATAAAATTATTAAAAATATGGAAAAATTATGTAAATTCATAATAAATGATTTAGGAAGTTTTTGGATGAAAAATTCCATATCTAAAAATATAAAAATATATTTTTATCTAAATGAACTAGTTATTAACTAGAATAATAAATTGGATTTGTAATTGTAACAACCCGGAAATTCTGGGCCAGTTTAAAAATTTTATTTTGGCAATTTTGGCGAATTTTGATTATTTAAAATGAATTATTATAAATAATATCGACGAAAATTTATTTTGAATATAATTCGAACGTATATATTTATACGCGTCGTCGTTAGAATATAAATATTTATATATAATTATAAATAGAATTGAAAATGGCGCGGTAGTTCGATAATTCGATTTCAAACTTCAATTGGATGTACCGGGTGCAAAACAATCCGGATTTTAGTGAAACCAAAAATGATAGGATCTAATTGATAATATCTTTCTATCGAATCCGAAAAATCAAGATTTCATAGCGGGAATCAAAAGATATGTCCAGTTGAAAATTCTGAATAGTCGCTATGGAATTCAGGCCCTTAAAAATAGACTTTTTGCAAACGACCTCGGATTTCGACGAAACTAGTTTTGTTAGGACCGTATCGTCAATACGAAGCTAGAAAATATTTTTCTGGGATTTTTCTAGTTTGTATGTGACCCCGGTAATTTGAAATGTACGTTTAAAATTCAATATAGTGATTTAAATGTAAATTTAACGGAAACGGATTCAAACGATCGATTCAGCCAAAGATACAGATCCCATTGTGTTCAGAATGGGGGTAAAACGCTATAGACGACAGGCGGTGGGCCTCGTTTCGAGGTCGTATGTAGAAGTCAACTTTTTGCTAATTAAAATAATTAAATAAAATAATAAAATTAAATTTCCTTCTCTCCCCTTTAACATGATTTGCCCCCCCAATTCATTTCTGATCGAAATTAAAAAAAAATGATTTCCACGATCTGGAAACCGCCGATGGCGACGAATGCCATCGCGCCCCGCCTCCTCCTCCGAAGTCTACGCTACCACCTCCTCCCAAGACCGACGCTCCTCCTTCCTCCGTCCTTGCTCCCCTCTCTGGAAATCGCGAAACCCCTCGAGCCGAACCCCAAATCGACAGCTTCGACCGCCATGGCCACCACCTCCGCCAGCAGTCCACCGCCGACGCATCAGGGATCCCACCGCTCCATCTTCGACCCTGCAGACCCCGACATTTCTCCTTCGATCCCCAAAATCCGAAAATACGGTGAGTTTTCATGCTATTAATTTTAATTTCAGTTTTAAAAATAAATACCTTGTTTAAAAATTTGGTTTTTACTAATAAGTTATATATATACTTTATTGTATAAGGAAATCTGAAATTATATAGCATTAGTTTTAAAATAAAATAAGAATAGCATGGTTTCTAATTATATAAAAATATGATTTTTTTATATGATTAATAGAAATATAAAAATATGAATTTTGCATATATGATTTTTGATTTTTGAAAAATAAGTTCTGTGATTGTGAAAATATATTTTTCTTTGAAATGAAAATAAGATTTGCTAAGATCGAAAATTATGATTTTTCTTTGATGTGAAAAATACAATTTTTGGTTTGATAAAAATATCATTTTTATCGTATGTATGTTAGTTATAAAATGGTCGTACATAGAAATAATCAATAATGGAGTAAAAATTCGATTTTTATATATTGAATAGCATAGTAAAAATTCGATTTTTATGTATTGAACACCGTAGTAAAAATTCGATTTTTATATATTGAATAACATAGTAAAGATTCAATTTTTATATAAAGTATAACGAAGTGAAAATTCTATTTTCACAATATGAAGTTAGCAATAAAAATATGATTTTTATATAGTGAACTTCGAAATAAAAATATGATTTTTAAATAGTGAACTTCGAAATAAAAATATGATTTTTATATAGTGAACTTCGAAATAAAAATATGATTTTTATATAGTGAACTTCGAAATAAAAATATGATTTTTATATAGTGAACTTCGAAATAAAAATATGATTTTTATATAGTGAACTTCGAGATAAAAATATGATTTTTATATATTGAACTTTGAGATAAAAATATGATTTTTATATATTGAACTTCGAATTAAAAATGCGCTTATTTTTATATATTGAACTTCGAATTAAAAATGTGATTTTTATATATTGAACTTCGAATTAAAAATGTGCTTTTTTTTATATATTGAACTTCGAATTAAAAATGTGATTTTTATATATTGAACTTCGAATTAAAAATGTGATTTTTATATATTGAACTTCGAATTAAAAATGTGATTTTTATATATTAAACTTCGAAATAAAAATGTGATTTTTATATATTGAACTTCAAATTTAAAAATGTGATTTTTATATATTGAATAACATAGTAAAAATTCGATTTTTATATATTGAATAGCGAAGTAAAAATGTGATTTTTACATATGTAGTGAATACGGGCGAAGGTGACAAAAAGGCGAGGCGACGAAGATGCGATAGCGATGAAGATTTCTATCAAAGAAGAGTCAAGATGATTGGATAGCTATCTGTGAGAATTTCTCACCTTTCAATTTCTTTTCTAATTATATATATATATATATATTAGGATGCAGACGGTGCTTAGTAGCACCCGACACAATCGTCCACAGACCATGGACTTGTTTGTTTGGTTGCATAGATTAGTTATATGATTTGATTTGAATTTGGTTGTTTGGTGATTTTGATTGATGTGTGAATGGCGTGGGCCTTCACTAGATCGGGGATAAGGCTAGGCCTTGTCCCGTTTCTAGTATCGTGCCGTTATGCCGCCGAAATTTTCTAAAATATGTTAGAAAATAAAAATATCATTTTATTTGTGTAAATGAATAATAAAAATTCATATGTTGAAATAAAATGTTTTATCGTTAAAAATATAATTTTTAACGTGAATATGAATATAGTGAAAGTGAATAAAATAAAATATTCGTTTACAGACCGGACGGTTTGTTTATGTACACTGATTTGACTGATATTGATTGGGTCGATAAATTTTACACATCGCCCAACTGCACAAATAAAATCTGTGTTTGATTGTTTGAAACCCCACACGGGTGTTGGGATGAAATTTGAAGTTCACTCATCCTGATTGATTAAATATGTCGATCGATTGATTGACAGGCTGTTATAAGCGTTAGATATCTATATTTGATGCTTATACAGTGTAGTGCACTTTGGTTGATGGTTGATTATTTTTCAATGCTATTACATGTGTGTAATGTATGAAAATCCATATAATTAACTTTATATGGTAATTGATTGGGCCTCATTCCAATTTGAAAAATAAAGAATATTATAAAATAAAAGTTCATGTGTTGACAGTTTCATCCACTGAGATTGGTCATGTGTTGAACGAAATATTTTAATAATAAAGTTTACATCTTTATCAATATGAAATAAAAGTTCATGTGTTGACAGTTTCATCCATTGAGATTGGTCATGTGTTGAACGAAATATTTTAATAATAAAGTTTACATCTTTATCAATATAAAATAAAGGTTCATGTGTTGACAGTTTCATCCATTGAGATTGGTCATGTGTTGAACGAAATATTTTAATAATAAAGTTTACATCTTTATCAATATGAAATAAAAGTTCATGTGTTGACAGTTTCATCCATTGAGATTGGTCATGTGTTGAACGAAATATTTTAATAATAAAGTTTACATCTTTATCAATATAAAATAAAGGTTCATGTGTTGACAGTTTCATCCATTGAGATTGGTCATGTGTTGAACGAAATATTTTAATAATAAAGTTTACATCTTTATCAATATGAAATAAAAGTTCATGTGTTGACAGTTTCATCCATTGAGATTGGTCATGTGTTGAACGAAATATTTTAATAATAAAGTTTACATCTTTATCAATATAAAATAAAGGTTCATGTGTTGACAGTTTCATCCATTGAGATTGGTCATGTGTTGAACGAAATATTTTAATAATAAAGTTTACATCTTTATCAATATGAAATAAAAGTTCATGTGTTGACAGTTTCATCCATTGAGATTGGTCATGTGTTGAACGAAATATTTTAATAATAAAGTTTACATCTTTATCAATATAAAATAAAGGTTCATGTGTTGACAGTACTCATCCATTGAGATTGGTCATGTGTTGAACGAAATATTTTGATAATAACAACTATTTTGAAAAAGAAATATTTGAAATAGGATATTTGAAAATAGAAATTTATGAAGCCGTGTTGATTAGATTGACGCCATTTTGACGTGAACGATATTTATATCGATTGAAAACGATTTCGAAATGAAATGAATTGAAAACGATTTCGAAATGAAATGAATTGAAAACGATTTCGAAATGAAATGAATTGAAAACAATTTCGAAATGAATTGAATTGAAAACGATTTCGAAATGAAATGAATTGAAAACGATTTCGAAATGAAATGAATTGAAAACAATTTCGAAATGAATTGAATTGAAAACGATTTCGAAATGAATTGAATTGAAAACAATTTCGAAATGAATTGAATTGAAAACGATTTCGAAATGAATTGAATTGAAAACGATTTCGAAATGAAATGAATTGAAAACAATTTCGAAATGAATTGAATTGAAAACGATTTCGAAATGAATTGAATTGAAAACGATTTCGAAATGAATTGAATTGAAAGCGAATTGAAATTTGAATTGAATAGAAATGAATTTTAAAACGAATTTATAAAGAAGAATTCAATTTTGATTTGAATTGAAATGGAAGTTGAAATTGCTTTTGAAACGAATTTAAAACTATTTATATAATTCGTTTTAAATAGAAATCGACGAAGTATATATTATATATATTATATATATAATATAATGGTCTGAATAGAACGCGCCGCGCCGCGGCAATTCGCGAATTTCGACCATTGACTTCGAACGGACATTACGGGAGATCCGACCGTCGGGTTCTCCTAAAACCGGAACCGTTGGGTTCGTATCGAAAAGAGCTTTCTAACAAAGATTAGAAATTTGAAATCTAACGGTTGGATTTGGAGAGAAACGTCCAAATCAAATTCGAAAAAGGTCGCTATAAGTGCAGTTCGATGGCCATTGATGGAAATCGATGTACGGGCCTTGATAAAATTATTAAAAATAATAATAATTTGTGTAAAATCATAAGAAGTGATTTGTGAAGATTTGGGATGAAAAACTCCATATTTGAAAAGATAAAAATAGATTTTTATCGAAATGAACTAGTTTTGAACTAGAAATATAATTCTATTTATTTTTTTTTAATAAATAAATTGAAATTGAAAGGGGTTTTAAAAATAACCAAAATATCCAATGATTGCATTGGAGTGGATTTGAATCGAAATTGTCTTCGGAATATTTCGATGTTGGAATTCGTGATTATACAGGTGTTGTTATGGAAATTTGAAAGATATATATTTATATCGTTATTTCCAATACGACGTTGGTTAATCGTAGAATTTGATATTGAATATAGGCCGATATATTTTCTATTCAGAGCCTTGTATTGAATATCGAATGTGATTTGGGTTTGTCGTGAATGGTGTCTTCACTAACACTGTTCTTGAACCCAGTTGAGAAAAGATTAAATCTTTTTATTTAGATTTAATGAAGTGTACCAATTAAATAATATTTAATTGGAATTGAATTGATATTGATTTTTGGGTTTATCGTGAACAGTGTTTTAAATAACACTCGTTCTTTAACCCGATAATTAATGAATGTGACTTTGGGTTTATCGTGAACCGTGTTTTAAATGACACTGATTCTTTAACCCAGTTAACGATTAAAACTAAGTGGAGTTTTAATGAATCTTTAATTAGATTGAAATAATCGAGAATGGAGTATCACCAGTTTTACTCCAGGCGATAGTTAAATCTTTAATTAGATTTGAACGTGAAATGGTAATTGAATTTACCGATAACACTGTGGTGTTAGATATGAAGTATTACCAGTTTTACTTCATGGGATAAATAGGTTGGGATTGGGAAATTAAAACAAATGATTATTTCGGTAAGTTTCGTTAATCCCGACTAGTTTGAATTGATATTCAAAAGTAGATTAAAGCATAAATTCAAGAATTTATCTTTGATAAAATTAATGGGAACCTTTCCCTATGAATGTGAAATTTAGAAACTAACTGTCGGTTAGCTAAGCAGAATGGTTTTCTGGATATTGATCTGATGTTGGTTTCGGCGTTCGGGGTTAATATTTGGGGAATTATTCTCTTGATTAATTTACGGTTAGTGACTGATGAATTGGAATGAGGCGTATGTTGTGTTTGTGTAACACTTATTTAAAATATACGCGAGTTATTCGGAAAGACCGGGTTTATCCCATTCTGAATAACTGATACGACGATAAGTCGAAGATGAAGACGATGGTCGAAGACCGGAGGTCTTCACGTCGTTTGGGTGATAACTGATGATCTTGATTGGGCGGTACACCCAAGAAGATGGAAACAGTTGGTGATCGTCCAGACGTACTTGGAGATCGATGGATATGCGGGGTACTAGGTGCCTCCGGTTTCGTTCAGACCCAGAACGGACTTGTAAATGGACTGTGTGTCTGACATTGGATTTTAGTCCGTGTGATTGATCTCTATTAAATATATATCTGTTTGGCGGCGGAGAATTTATTCTCTTGCTTAACGCCCTTCTCTGAGACGTACGAGCTCAGGGGTTATATATTGATGGATATCAAACGCATGGAGTGAATTGCCTGTGTGGCATGCCTGTGTGGCATGCCTAAGTGGCAATTGATCGAGGCTTCTGTTGAAAAGCAAAGTCTTGTGGTGATGATCAAAGCACGGCCTTTGTGGCGTAGCTTTGTGTAACGTTTACTTCGCGAGTTTCACACCCGGTATGAACCAAAAACGGGAGACGGACCTCAGGGAGGGCCTGCGTTTCCTCCTAGCTAGAAGTGGCGTCAGTGGTTTTACACGCCCTGACGAGTTTGACTTATGTGGTTGTTGCTGTTGCGAGGCGCCTCGGTTAGATCGGACGATCCGGGTCCGATGGAGTCATTCGTTGGCTCGCTTACGCCCCAAAGGGCGGCGAAACGCAGTGTCCAGGGTTTAAGTTTAATCCACATCGGTGGACCGGCCCTGTCGCTCCAAGGGTCGATGCGTTCTGATCCTGAGACTCGGGCTAGGCAGTCTCGAATCGGTAGAGGACTATCTTTTGCCTCGGTTCATAGAAGGAAATCCAATTTCCAAATACGTGACATTTGCGGTTTTGATTGTAAACTTATATATGGCGACATAGTGGTATGGGTCATTCATGCCGCCTATGATTGATACTTATGATTTGAAGTTGTTTTATACACTATGCACTTATAATAGTATCAAACGATTTGTTTTAAACGTATCAAGCATTCTTTGGCTGTTATAAGGGAAAACCCTATCCCCCGGCTTGCGTTGCATTGTGTGATAGGACCTGGGTCTTATAACAGCTTCATCTTTCTTTATTTAGCATTGCGCTGTTTGTTTTATGCACTGGTATTCTAGGGAGGAAACTCGTTCCGTGTTATACGGCGTGGTCCCTTGATTTACCTTTAAAAATAAAGATTAACTGTTTTAGTTCTCACACCAGTCCCATGACTGACCTGGAGTTTATTGTTTTAACCTAAACTCTGGGTGCCCCTATTTTGACACGGGCAGCTAGTAGTTTTGGTTTTGCAGATTTATATTCACAGGATCCTGGTTTACAGCTGGAACGATATCCGGAAAGCTTTGTATCCGTATATCTACTTCTAGTTGTGTATTGTATTATTTTCCGCTGCGATGTATTTAAATGTAATTTAAATCTCTGATATTTCTGTGTAATATTTATCTGTTTATACTCTGTATATTCTTGTAATCTGATGCATTGTTGTAATATACAATGAAATGTTCTTATATATGCGTTCTGTTGTGGTTTGTTCTCGAACTATCCGACGCTTTCCTTTACGGGGAAGTTACGGGTTTTCACAGTTGGTATCAGAGCTTTGGTTTACAAAGCCAGAGAACAAGACACATTAGAACCGTACGAAAGAATTCATCAGATATTGGATTAGCAATATCCAATGGAATGACTCGTTAGAGATGGGATCAGTAGTATCCTAGAACGAGGGTGAAGAGTAGATTTTTAAAGTGAAAACAAATTTTGTTTTGAAAATTTAATTCAATTATTCGTAGTTGATTATTTATTTATATTGATGTGGACAATCCAGTATATGTAGATTTTGCGTATACGTCTGATCCGCGTGTATTCAAAGTTTTGATATATTAGATTGATATAGAATCACATTCTAGACGCCCGGAGATGGTTCTGATGATTGATCGATCATCATCCGAACTTATGTTCGTGTTTCGAAGGTGTGATTTTCTATATATTTCCATTAGGCTGGTGTGAGAACCAAAACTTATATATAGTTAGAACACATTGTTGTGAATTGGCATCAAAAACATGATTTTTGTATATGTATCAAAATTATGAATTTGAAACTCTAATCCACTAATTGATTGATGTTTGTGTTGTTTGTTTAATTGTTTGATAATTTTGAACCATTATGCCTAATTAAACCAAATATTGAATTATATTGAAATTTGGTCGCATTTGCTTGCATATACATATACTTACATTGAACAGGTCATAGCAAGGAGGCTAGAGCAGAGAATAAAATTTGTTTGCCCGACAAATAGGTCCATGTTTACTACATAATTTACTGTTTTGTTTGGGTGATGATGATTTTATGAGCCTATTGGCTAGCCGCTTGGCTTTTTCTTTTTCTTTTTGAGATCTGAAGGACCGGGGAAGCTATTTGAAATTCCCCGATGCTCCCGGTGCAGGGGAGGTTATGGCGAAATTTTTCAAAAATTTAGGGTGTTAGCCAAATTTTTGAAATTTTGAAAATTCTCAGAAACTGAAAAGTTGGAGAATGAAAGCCTGATCGAACGTAGAGTTGAATAATCAAACCACTTTCGACTTTGTTCCTTTTCGGGGACGAAAAGTTTTAAGTGGGGGAGATTGTAACAACCCAGAAATTCTGGGCCAGTTTAAAATTTTTATTTTGGCAATTTTGGCGAATTTTGATTATTTAAAATGAATTATTTTAAATAATATCGACGAAAATTTATTTTGAATATAATTCGAACGTATATATTTATACGCGTCGTCGTTAGAATATAAATATTTATATATAATTATAAATAGAATTGAAAATGGCGCGGTAGTTCGATAATTCGATTTCAAACTTCAATTGGATGTACCGGGTGCAAAACAATCCGGATTTTAGTGAAACCAAAAATGATAGGATCTAATTGATAATATCTTTCAATCGAATCCGAAAAATCAAGATTTCATAGCGGGAATCAAAAGATATGTCCAGTTGAAAATTCTGAATAGTCGCTATGGAATTCAGGCCCTTAAAAATAGACTTTTTGCAAACGACCTCGGATTTCGACGAAACTAGTTTTGTTAGGACCGTATCGTCAATACGAAGCTAGAAAATATTTTTCTGGGATTTTTCTAGTTTGTATGTGACCCCGGTAATTTGAAATGTACGTTTAAAATTCAATATAGTGATTTAAATGTAAATTTAATGGAAACGGATTCAAACGATCGATTCAGCCAAAGATACAGATCCCATTGTGTTCGGAATGGGGGTAAAACGCTATAGACGACAGGCGGTGGGCCTCGTTTCGAGGTCGTATGTAGAAGTCAACTTTTTGCTAATTAAAATAATTAAATAAAATAATAAAATTAAATTTCCTTCTCTCCCCTTTAACATGATTTGCCCCCCCCCCCCCCAATTCATTTCTGATCGAAATAAAAAAAAATGATTTCCTCGATCTGGAAACCGCCGATGGCGACGAATGCCATCGCGCACCGCCTCCTCCTCCGAAGTCTACGCTACCACCTCCTCCCAAGACCGACGCTCCTCCTTCCTCCGTCCTTGCTCCCCTCTCTGGAAATCGCGAAACCCCTCGAGCCGAACCCCAAATCGACAGCTTCGACCGCCATGGCCACCACCTCCGCCAGCAGTCCACCGCCGACGCATCAGGGACCCCACCGCTCCATCTTCGACCCTGCAGACCCCGACATATCTCCTTCGATCCCCAAAATCCGAAAATACGGTGAGATTTCATGCTATTAATTTTAATTTCAGTTTTAAAAATAAATACCTTGTTTAAAAATTTGGTTTTTACTAATAAGTTATATATATACTTTATTGTATAAGGAAATCTGAAATTATATAGCATTAGTTTTAAAATAAAATAAGAATAGCATGGTTTCTAATCATATAAAAATATGATTTTTTTTATATGATTAATAGAAATATAAAAATATGAATTTTGCATATATGATTTTTGATTTTTGAAAAATAAGTTCTGTGATTGTGAAAATATATTTTTCTTTGAAATGAAAATAAGATTTGCTAAGATCGAAAATTATGATTTTTCTTTGATGTGAAAATTACAATTTTTGGTTTGATAAAAATTTCATTTTTATCGTATGTATGTTATTTATAAAATGGTCGTACATAGAAATAATCAATAATGGAGTAAAAATTCGATTTTTATATATTGAATAGTATAGTAAAAATTCGATTTTTATATATTGAACACCGTAGTAAAAATTCGATTTTTATATATTGAATAACATAGTAAAGATTCAATTTTTATATAAAGTATAACGAAGTGAAAATTCTATTTTCACAATATGAAGTTAGCAATAAAAATATGATTTTTATATAGTGAACTTCGAAATAAAAATATGATTTTTAAATAGTGAACTTCGAAATAAAAATATGATTTTTATATAGTGAACTTCGAAATAAAAATATGATTTTTATATAGTGAACTTCGAAATAAAAATATGATTTTTATATAGTGAACTTCGAGATAAAAATATGATTTTTATATATTGAACTTCGAGGTAAAAATATGATTTTTATATATTGAACTTCGAATTAAAAATGTGCTTATTTTTATATATTGAACTTCGAATTAAAAATGTGATTTTTATATATTGAACTTCGAATTAAAAATGTGCTTTTTTTTATATATTGAACTTCGAATTAAAAATGTGATTTTTATATATTGAACTTCGAATTAAAAATGTGATTTCTATATATTGAACTTCGAATTAAAAATGTGATTTTTATATATTGAACTTCGAAATAAAAATGTGATTTTTATATATTGAACTTCGAATTTAAAAATGTGATTTTTATATATTGAATAACATAGTAAAAATTCGATTTTTATATATTGAATAGCGAAGTAAAAATGTGATTTTTACATATGTAGTGAATACGGGCGAAGGTGACAAAAAGGCGAGACGATGAAGATGCGATAGCGATGAAGATTTCTATCAAAGAAGAGTCAAGATGATTGGATAGCTATCTGTGAGAATTTCTCACCTTTCAATTTCTTTTCTAATTATATATATACTAGGATGCAGACGGTGCTTAGTAGCACCCGACACAATCGTCCACAGACCATGGACTTGTTTGTTTGGTTGCATAGATTAGTTATATGATTTGATTTGAATTTGGTTGTTTGGTGATTTTGATTGATGTGTGAATGGCGTGGGCCTTCACTAGATCGGGGATAAGGCTAGGCCATGTCCCGTTTCTAGTATCGTGCCGTTATGCCGCCGAAATTTTCTAAAATATGTTAGAAAATAAAAATATCATTTTATTTGTGTAAATGAATAATAAAAATTCATATGTTGAAATAAAATGTTTTATCGTTAAAAATATAATTTTTAACGTGAATATGAATATAGTGAAAGTGAATAAAATAAAATATTCATTTACAGACCGGACGGTTTGTTTATGTACACTGATTTGACTGATATTGATTGGGTCGATAAATTTTACACATCGCCCAACTGCACAAATAAAATCTGTGTTTGATTGTTTGAAACCCCACACGGGTGTTGGGATGAAATTTGAAGTTCACTCATCCTGATTGATTAAATATGTCAATCGATTGATTGACAGGCTGTTATAAGCGTTAGATATCTATATTTGATGCTTATACAGTGTAGTGCACTTTGGTTGATGGTTGATTATTTTTCAATGCTATTACATGTGTGTAATGTATGAAAATCCATATAATTAACTTTATATGGTAATTGATTGGGCCTCATTCCAATTTGAAAAATAAAGAATATTATAAAATAAAAGTTCATGTGTTGACAGTTTCATCCATTGAGATTGGTCATGTGTTGAACGAAATATTTTAATAATAAAGTTTACATCTTTATCAATATGAAATAAAAGTTCATGTGTTGACAGTTTCATCCATTGAGATTGGTCATGTGTTGAACGAAATATTTTAATAATAAAGTTTACATCTTTATCAATATAAAATAAAGGTTCATGTGTTGACAGTTTCATCCATTGAGATTGGTCATGTGTTGAACGAAATATTTTAATAATAAAGTTTACATCTTTATCAATATGAAATAAAAGTTCATGTGTTGACAGTTTCATCCATTGAGATTGGTCATGTGTTGAACGAAATATTTTAATAATAAAGTTTACATCTTTATCATTATAAAATAAAGGTTCATGTGTTGACAGTTTCATCCATTGAGATTGGTCATGTGTTGAACGAAATATTTTAATAATAAAGTTTACATCTTTATCAATATGAAATAAAAGTTCATGTGTTGACAGTTTCATCCATTGAGATTGGTCATGTGTTGAACGAAATATTTTAATAATAAAGTTTACATCTTTATCAATATAAAATAAAGGTTCATGTGTTGACAGTTTCATCCATTGAGATTGGTCATGTGTTGAACGAAATATTTTAATAATAAAGTTTACATCTTTATCAATATGAAATAAAAGTTCATGTGTTGACAGTTTCATCCATTGAGATTGGTCATGTGTTGAACGAAATATTTTAATAATAAAGTTTACATCTTTATCAATATAAAATAAAGGTTCATGTGTTGACAGTACTCATCCATTGAGATTGGTCATGTGTTGAACGAAATATTTTGATAATAACAACTATTTTGAAAAAGAAATATTTGAAATAGGATATTTGAAAATAGAAATTTATGAAGCCGTGTTGATTAGATTGACGCCATTTTGACGTGAACGATATTTATATCGATTGAAAACGATTTCGAAATGAAATGAATTGAAAACGATTTCGAAATGAAATGAATTGAAAACAATTTCGAAATGAATTGAATTGAAAACGATTTCGAAATGAAATGAATTGAAAACGATTTCGAAATGAAATGAATTGAAAACAATTTCGAAATGAATTGAATTGAAAACGATTTCGAAATGAATTGAATTGAAAACAATTTCGAAATGAATTGAATTGAAAACGATTTCGAAATGAATTGAATTGAAAACGATTTCGAAATGAATTGAATTGAAAACAATTTCGAAATGAAATGAATTGAAAACGATTTCGAAATGAATTGAATTGAAAACGATTTCGAAATGAATTGAATTGAAAGCGAATTGAAATTTGAATTGAATAGAAATGAATTTTAAAACGAATTTATAAAGAAGAATTCAATTTTGATTTGAATTGAAATGGAAGTTGAAATTGCTTTTGAAACGAATTTAAAACTATTTATATAATTCGTTTTAAATAGAAATCGACGAAGTATATATTATATATATTATATATATAATATAATGGTCTGAATAGAACGCGCCGCGCCGCGGCAGTTCGCGAATTTCGACCATTGACTTCGAACGGACATTACGGGAGATCCGACCGTCGGATTCTCCTAAAGCCGGAACCGTTGGGTTCGTATCGAAAAGAGCTTTCTAACGAAGATTAGAAATTTGAAATCTAACGGTTGGATTTGGAGATACGTCCAAATCAAATTCGAAAAAGGTCGCTGTAAGTGCAGTTCGATGGCCATTGATGGAAATCGACTGTACGGGCCTTGATAAAATTATTAAAAATAATAATAATCTGTGTAAAATCATAAGAAGTGATTTGTGAAGATTTGGGATGAAAAACTCCATATTTGAAAAGATAAAAATAGATTTTTATCGAAATGAACTAGTTTTGAACTAGAAATATAATTCTATTTATTTTTTTTAATAAATAAATTGAAATTGAAAGGGGTTTTAAAAATAACCAAAATATCCAATGATTGCATTGGAGTGGATTTGAATCGAAATTGTCTTCGCAATATTTCGATGTTGGAATTCGTGATTATACAGGTGTTGTTGTGGAAATTTGAAAGATATATATTTATATCGTTATTTCCAATACGACGTTGGTTAATCGTAGAATTTGATATTGAATATAGGCCGATATATTTTCTATTCAGAGCCTTGTATTGAATATCGAATGTGATTTGGGTTTGTCATGAATGGTGTCTTCACTAACACTGTTCTTGAACCCAGTTGAGAAAAGATTAAATCTTTTTATTTAGATTTAATGAAGTGTACCAATTAAATAATATTTAATTGGAATTGAATTGATATTGATTTTTGGGTTTATCGTGAACAGTGTTTTAAATAACACTCGTTCTTTAACCCGATAATTAATGAATGTGACTTTGGGTTTATCGTGAACCGTGTTTTAAATGACACTGATTCTTTATCCCAGTTAACGATTAAAACTAAGTGGAGTTTTAATGAATCTTTAATTAGATTGAAATAATCGAGAATGGAGTATCACCAGTTTTACTCCAGGCGATAGTTAAATCTTTAATTAGATTTGAACGTGAAATGGTAATTGAATTTACCGATAACACTGTGGTGTTAGATATGAAGTATTACTAGTTTTACTTCATGGGATAAATAGGTTGGGATTGGGAAATTAAAACAAATGATTACTTCGGTAAGTTTCGTTAATCCCGACTAGTTTGAATTGATATTCAAAAGTAGATTAAAGCATAAATTCAAGAATTTATCTTTGATAAAATTAATGGGAACCTTTCCCTATGAATGTGAAATTTAGAAACTAACTGTCGGTTAGCTAAGCAGAATGGTTTTCTGGATATTGATCTGATGTTGGTTTCGGCGTTCGGGGTTAATATTTGGGGAATTATTCTCTTGATTAATTTACGGTTAGTGACTGATGAATTGGAATGAGGCGTATGTTGTGTTTGTGTAACACTTATTTAAAATATACGCGAGTTATTCGGAAAGACCGGGTTTATCCCATTCTGAATAACTGATACGACGATAAGTCGAAGATGAAGACGATGGTCGAAGACCGGAGGTCTTCACGTCTTTTGGGTGATAACTGATGATCTTGATTGGGCGGTACACCCAAGAAGATGGAAACAGTTGGTGATCGTCCAGACGTACTTGGAGATCGATGGATATGCGGGGTACTAGGTGCCTCCGGTTTCATTCAGACCCAGAACGGACTTGTAAATGGACTGTGTGTCTGACATTGGATTTTAGTCCGTGTGATTGATCTCTATTAAATATATATCTGTTTGGCGGCGGAGAATTTATTCTCTTGCTTAACGCCCTTCTCTGAGACGTACGAGCTCAGGGGTTATATATTGATGGATATCAAACGCATGGAGTGAATTGCCTGTGTGGCATGCCTAAGTGGCAATTGATCGAGGCTTCTGTTGAAAAGCAAAGTCTTGTGGTGATGATCAAAGCACGGCCTTTGTGGCGTAGCTTTGTGTAACGTTTACTTCGCGAGTTTCACACCCGGTATGAACCAAAAACGGGAGACGGACCTCAGGGAGGGCCTGCGTTTCCTCCTAGCTAGAAGTGGCGTCAGTGGTTTTACATGCCCTGACGAGTTTGACTTATGTGGTTGTTGCTGTTGCGAGGCGCCTCGGTTAGATCGGACGATCCGGGTGCGATGGAGTCATTCGTTGGCTCGCTTACGCCCCAAAGGGCGGCGAAACGCAGTGTCCAGGGTTTAAGTTTAATCCACATCGGTGGACCGGCCCTGTCGCTCCAAGGGTCGATGCGTTCTGATCCTGAGACTCGGGCTAGGCAGTCTCGAATCGGTAGAGGACTATCTTTTGCCTCGGTTCATAGAAGGAAATCCAATTTCCAAATACGTGACATTTGCGGTTTTGATTGTAAACTTATATATGGCGACATAGTGGTATGGGTCATTCATGCCGCCTATGATTGATACTTATGATTTGAAGTTGTTTTATACACTATGCACTTATAATAGTATCAAACGATTTGTTTTAAACGTATCAAGCATTCTTTGGCTGTTATAAGGGAAAACCCTATCCCCCGGCTTGCGTTGCATTGTGTGATAGGACCTGGGTCTTATAACAGCTTCATCTTTCTTTATTTAGCATTGCGCTGTTTGTTTTATGCACTGGTATTCTTGGGAGGAAACCCGTTCCGTGTTATACGGCGTGGTCCCTTGATTTACCTTTAAAAATAAAGATTAACTGTTTTAGTTCTCACACCAGTCCCATGACTGACCTGGAGTTTATTGTTTTAACCTAAACTCTGGGTGCCCCTATTTTGACACGGGCAGCTAGTAGTTTTGGTTTTGCAGATTTATATTCACAGGATCCTGGTTTACAGCTGGAACGATATCCGGAAAGCTTTGTATCAGTATATCTACTTCTAGTTGTGTATTGTATTATTTTCCGCTGCGATGTATTTAAATGTAATTTAAATCTCTGATATTTCTGTGTAATATTTATTTGTTTATACTCTGTATATTCTTGTAATCTGATGCATTGTTGTAATATACAATGAAATGTTCTTATATATGCGTTCTGTTGTGGTTTGTTCTCGAACTATCCGACGCTTTCCTTTACGGGGAAGTTACGGGTTTTCACAGTAATGGTTTTATTATAATCAACTTTTCCATTGTATGAATTAAGGTGAAATGGGATTTTGGTTTGTCGTGAATAGTGTCTTAAATAACACTGTTCGTAAACCCAGTAGAAAAGAATAAATCTTTTAATTAAGATTATCTGAGTTTCCAATTATGTTTAATAATTGGAATAAAACGAAATGTGGATTGGGTTTATTGTGAATAGTGGTTTTAAATGACACTTATTCTTTAACCCAATTGACAGTGAAATATGATTTGGAAATTTATAAATCTTTTATTAAGATTTAATTGGAATTATTTTCCAAAGTAAAGTTTTCCAATTTAATATATTAAATTGGAAATGAATGGAATTCGATTTAATAAAAATCGAGATAAGCTTCTGTAAAAGAAAACCGATACTACATATGGAATTTCAGAGGCTTTACCGTTATTCCATTTATATTATTGGTCGGATACAAAAATTTATATCGAATTTATATTAATCAGATTTCTGTGAAAATTCCATATTTAATGGAAAAGGTTTTTGGGTTTATCGTGAACAATGTTTTAAACGACATTAGTTCTTTAACCCAGTTAAAGTTAAGATTAATTTCTTAATTTGAATAATCATTTAACAATGATTTTTGAGATGAAAACTAAAATTAGAGTTTTAATAATATGAATATATTATTAAAAGAATATTCTGAATTGGAATGAGGCGTTGGATGTGTTTTCTTTAGCACTTATTATTTATTAGAATACGCGAGTTATTCGGAAAGACCGGGTTTAACCCATTCTGATTAATCACTACGGCGATGAAGAGCCGAAGATGAAGATGGTGTTTGAAGACCGACGATCTTCACATCGAATGGATGTGTTGCTACTGAGACCCATGATGGGAGTATCTACCTTGAAGGGGCTTCAGCGGTGGCCGTCCAGACTATTGTTGATTGTTCGGATTTGGTTTTCGCTCAGACCCAGAGCATAAGCTAGTAAATGGATGCGTGTCTGACATTGGATTTCATTCCATGTGAATTAAATCGGTTCTTGTTAATATATGTCTGTTTGGTGGTGGAGGATTTATTCTCTGCTTAACACCCTGGTATATATTAATAGTGATTGATCGCATGGCGTGAATTGTCAATGTGGCACGCCAAGATGCAAATGATCAAGGCTTTTGTTGAAAAGCAGGGCCTTGTGGAATGATCAAAGCATAGCCTATTACGGCATAGCTTTGTGTATATCGTGACTTCGCGAGCCTCACACCCCGGTATGAGTCAAAAACGGGATATGGACCGTAGGGAGTGCACATGTTTCTTTCTAGCTATTGGTAGTGTCAGTGCTTAAACTGGCTGGCATTTTACTTATGTGGATGATGGATTTTAAGGCGCCTCGGATTTTTATAGGCCGATAGTGGTCATATTATAGGTTCAAAGGAACCGGGAAACGTGTGTTCAGGCATAACTAATCCACTGTCGATAGGTGGGGACCGGCCCTACCGCATCCAAGGGTTGCCCATAGGTGTGATCCTGAGGCATTTGCTAGTGTGTCTCGAATCGGAGAGGAGCTTGCCCCCAGCCTCGACTCATGATGGAAATCCAATTTCCAATACGACCTTGCGGTTTTGATTGTAGAACTAGTATGGCGACATAGTAGGATGGGGTACTATGCCGTCTATGATTGATACATTATGATTGAAATGTTTATTATATATATACCCATATATATACACACTAATATTAAATCCGTTTTATCGTATCAAGCATCTTTTGACCATTATAAGGTAAAACTCTATCCTCCGATTTGCGTTGCATTGTGTGATGGGACTTGGGTCTTATAATGGTTTCATTTTTCTAAAAAGCATTGCGTTGTTTAACGATTTACTTTAATTTATGCACGGGCAATCCAATGGAGTAAACCCGTTCCGCGTCAGCGGCGTGGTCCTGTGATTAGCCTTATTAGATAAGTTTAGTTAAGATTTCTCATACCAGTCCCATGACTGACCTGTAGTTTGTTTCACTGGCAAACTCGGGTGCCCATATTTTCCACACGGGCAGTCGAGTAGCTTTTGCAGATATATTTACAGGATCCTGGTTTAAAGCTGAAGCAGTATTCGGAAAGCTCTGTATCCGCGTATTCCTTTCAGTTGTATATTTGTATTATTTTTCCGCTGCTATTTACATGTAATTTAAATCTCTGATATTATTGTATTTCTATTGTGTAATTAAGTATTCATACTCTGTTATATTCTTGTACTCTGATGTAATTGTTGTAATCAGCAATGAAATGTTCTTCAGTTTGTGTTCTGATGTGTATTGTTCTCAAGGCAATCCAGGCTTTTCTTTACTGGGAAGTTCAGGTCGTCACAATGTGGCATTCAAAGTGGATGGAGATCTGTTGTTCTAAAGAATAAGCTTAACCTCTAGCCTCATCAACCGGGAAATGGCATAAAATCGGGTAGGTTGCATGGCTATGTGGGTCGCACCCATCAAATGGGTATATCATTACCTGATCTGGTGAAATCAAATGCCTTCGGTTGTCCCTTTTTATTTTTTTATGTATACTATCAGTTCGGTTGGTTGGCCCCCAACAATGGTAATGATATATTCAGTACTCTCAAAGTATAGTGAGGGGCCGGTCATGTTTAGCCTGGGTTGCAAGATGTTCTTGTTGAACCTCAATGTATTCATCTCCAGAGGTACATTGTCGGGAAGGTGGTCCCATACCTTGCCAGGAATTCCATTCTCCAATAAGCGCCCGTGGTTTTGATTGTATACTATATATGTGGAGCGTGAGCTGCCAGCGTTCTACTGGATTGATATTTATTTGTATTTAGACACTATTATAATATCGGAATAATATTGTTTTCAAAAATGTTTTTGGTTATCATAAGGTAAAACCCATCCGTATTTATGTGTGGATTTGTTCTTATGATTATCCTTTTCTTTCAAAAGGATTTTGACTTTAAAATCAACTTGTGTGATACCTATGAACTTAGTGTGTTTTTTCTCACTCTGGTTCACCAGACCGACCCGTCGTTTGTAATGCTCGGGTTAGACCGAGGTGTACAGGTCTAGATTATCGGATGTTGCGAAGTCCAGAGACGAGCTAAATGTGTTCAGACGTATGATATTATATACTATATTTTTTCATTGTGTGTTGTATATGAGGATAGGTTATTATTACTGTCCAGATGTGTTGATGTACTGATGACTGTAAGTTTTAAATTTTCAAGATCTCAGTAAAGATTATTTCTATATTATATTTCATTCCGCTGCGATGTGAGACTCTGTTTCTGATGTGTTTATTTCTTCTTTTATCCTAATATTTCTTTCCTTCTTATCTCACCCTCTGATTTCTTTCTAATAACTATCTGCTTTTTTGTATAATTTGAGTTGACATGGGTTGATAAATTTCGGCTTGAACTGTACTAAAAATTGGGTCGTTACAAGCAAGGTCATCACTTTCATTATCCATTGAACACCCTTAATACCAAACTTTCCAAGTCAGTCTTCCTTCCTAATGCATGGTATACCACTATGCCTTATTCCCTCGACAATTAATCATGCTAACAATCTTCTTTCCACCGTTAAAACGCATCCCTCCCCTTTCCTGTAGTTTAACCGAAATTATAGGCGTGACTTTGAAATGCTAGCCCCGCAACATTTGTTGATGAAAATCCATACTGTTGTCACTGACGAACTCCTCATCCAAGTCTCTGCCACCTCACCCATAACTTGAAAGATTCACACCTCCCCAGATGATTCAGTCCTCGACTCAATGCATCATCCTAGTAAAAGATGACACCTTCTATCGCCGAACGATGTCAAAATTTCTCCTTACATATGGGCTTTTCCACACTCATTCCAACGCCATCTTTGATTCCAAACCGACATCCCCAAAATCCCACCTTCACAACTCTCAAAAGCTCAACAAATTTTGATTGTGTTGCACACTAAAAATGAATCATTGCGAGCTTCCAAGTGATAGTACTAGATACAGATTCCATTTCGATTTCAAAACTGCGGTTCTAGATTGACTTCGAGCTTTAAAACTTCGCATATTATCTTGGATCTCGATTAAAAGAGTTCGACCTTTCTTTTTCTATACTGAAACTTGCGAACATTTGAATGAATGGGGGAAACGATAGTTGTGATCTGGAAAGGAAATGGTGCTTTATAAAATCCTTTTATGGAAAAGAAAAAAAGAACACAATTTGATTACAGAAGCTTTGCGATTTGAGTTTCCAAAGGAATCGAAGTGAAAGAAAATAGCATGCGAGTTTATTGACGAAGAAGACTTAGGTATTAAGGCATTTAGTCACTGTATAGTATATTAAATTAAATACGATTAGATTTATTTTAATTCGATTCAACATAAAGAGATTTTTATTCTTTTTAGATGGATATCGATTTGATTTCGAACCTATCTACAATCAAATATCTCGGGGTCCATTAATTTTGAATCACGAATCGCTATTTTAGCGTATAGACCGACATTTAAATGTAATAACGATATTCTGAGCTCAACAAGGTATATTCTACTCAACAAAATATATTCTGAAATTTAATTTGAACATATATATAAAATAACAATAATAAATTAATATAATTTAAATTCAGAAACAAATCAATTTCTCAATAAAAAAATTATTATTATTATTATTATTATTATTGTTTATAGTCAAACCAAATTATTATTTATCATCTAAATCAATTTGATTAAGTTTTTAACTTCGGTTTCCATTATATTTCGTATTACAATAATTTATATATTCGATATTAAATCGAAATCGATCTTGAAATCGATAACTTAATATAAAAATTCATTTATATTATCAACTCAATATTTAAAACCATATTAAATATTTAAATTAATTGACCAAAAATAGGGGTCATTACATTCTTCCCTCCCCCCCCCCTTAAAAGAATTTCGTCCCCGAAATTACCAAGGTAGGGAAAATGCTACAAACCCATTAACCTTTCAAAATTCATCTTATGCTGAAACTCATCATTTCATACTTCTACAACTTTAGTTCCAACAAACTTTTGGTTTACCTTGGATACTAAATATGCTTACATTTATTTTATTCGAATGATTTACAATTTATCTATTCATATTGCGTTCAATTCAATTTATTCACTTTGATCCATTTAACTTGCTTAAGTTAAATTTAAATTCCAACATTCAAATTCTCGGGTTTTTTTATTTCAAATCCTTTTGAAATCACATAAATATATATATATATAACCATTTCAAATTCAAAACTTTTGAATTTCCAAATCAATTTGTTTTCTTTCAACAAATTCTATCAAAACTTTTCTAAGGTAGTAATCTATCACTTAGAAACTCGAAAATGAACACTAATGATCTTGTATTCATCATCGGAATTAATTTCCAGCCACTGAAGTGAGTTTAGTGCTTTATCACTTTCAAAATCCATTCAAAACGATTTTTAGTCAAAAATCCTTCCAAAACAAAGCTATATTGTTCTAATATACTTCAGAAAATACTTTCCAGCTTCCCAGGATTTAAATTCCAAATTCTGATTTGGATTCAATTTTAATTCATCTTATTTGTATATATTATTCATATACAATTTTATTTGGTTACATATAACCATTTCAATTTTATAATCTCATTTGATTATAATGATATCAATCAACACATCCATATAATATAATAATTTCAAAAAATTATTTCTTTTATATCATAATATAATTTTGAGTAAAATTATATCATTTACCAACTTTAAAACAATACTATGTCGAGTTTCTCTGTTCAAGTGTTTAGAAATTCCTATCGACTTCATGGCGTCCCACGATTCGATCGGAATTCATAAACCACTCAACAAACAAGTCAACACAACATAAAACATTTGTTTATTCAATTAATAAATACGTGCTCTCGTATATATATACACTCAACTCATTCTAGGGTACTTCTGACCCTATCTCTAATGAGTAAACCCCCACCAAAGCCTAGGTATTCGCTCAACCTAAGCCCTGATACCAACTGTAACATCCCACAAATTTGTACTATCTGAGTTGATTATACAGAATCTCACACCGCAGCAGAACAAAATATAATATAATATATATATCTGCTTTTGGAGTACACAATTTTTAACTGTATAACATATCATCATCAAAGTACAACACTTACAACACAGCGGAAAAACAATAGCTAAATAATGCTGAAGCCTCCTACTCCAAACTCATTTAGATATATCTATAAAATCCTGAACTACTTGACTGCCCATACAAAATTTGGACACCCAAGAGTTTAGGTAAAACAAAAAAAAATAAACTCTGGGCCAGTCATGGACTAGTTTGAGTAAACAATTTAAAACAGTTTGAGAAACTAAACGATATCTCATAAGATTACACCGTATAACACGGAACGGGTTTTTCCCTTATGAGGATCCAAAACACTTGATTTAACTTTCAAAATCCTTTTGAAAGAAACGATAATCTTTACATCAAAACTCTTTTGATATTATAATAGTGTCTACATAAAATATTTAATAATCGAGTGGAACGTTTGCATCTCACGCTCCACATATATAATATATAATCAAAACCGCGAGCACTTATTAGGTAATGAATTTCCAACTATAATAAGGTATGGAACCACCTTCCGATAGTATATCTCTAGAGAGGAAAACACTGGATTCAACAAGAACATATTGTAACCCGGCCATACATGACCGACCACTCATTTCGCTTGAGTGTATCGAATGTATATCACCAAAGGTTTGGATCAGCAGCCGTTTTCCTGAATGGGGCAACATCGAATAGAATAAACAATGAAATGAATTTCTCTAGATAGGTGATAATACACCCTAATTGGGAGCTACCCACTTAGCCATGCTACCTGCCCGATTTTTGTCATTTCTCGGATGTTGAGGCCTGAGGCTACGATTCTTACCATTCATTTATAGTACAATAACTTTGAATGCAACATGGTCAGATCCGTTAATCACTAATTGATTTGCATAAATATAATCTGGATATTATGCTAAGAGAAAAAATTCTCCGCCACCATATATATTTATATAGACCGACATATGCGATCATTGGAAATACTCTGTCAGACATTCTTCCATATACGTTTGCTCTGGGATTGAACGAAACCAAAAGCACAATTTCCATTAATCCATCTTAGGCAATTTCTACCTAGGATTAACAGAAAAAGCCCTTGCACTTTACGCCATCTTCGATTATCTTCATATAATCTGATTCGCAATGCTACTACCAATACGGGGTGGTTCTCGGATAATAATCCAACTGGCCTCTCCTTATTGACAACGATATTGGCAAATACTTCGATAGTCGGTTATTTAACTATTGAAGAAAAACAAACATTCATTCAAAGCATCAGACAATCACTGGCCCATTTAATTAATATTCCATTAATTAAATCACTTCTCCATTTCCTTATCAATATTTGTTAACCAAATATTTTCAATAATCATCTTAGCCTTTTTAACTATTTGGAAAACATTTCCGTACATCGCCTTCTTTCATTTTCAGTACTTAGAAAATATCTTCTATTTATAATTGGAAAACATTACAATTACTTATCTCTTTCACGACCATTCATTTCTATACTTAGGGAATATTTATTATTATATTTCCAAAATTCCACTTAATTAGGTTAAAACGAATGTTGTGTAAAACATCGTTACAACAACCCAGAATACTGTATTTAGCTAAATGCTTTAAACTTCTCTCTTCGAGACTGAATCTTGCTATTTATCAGTTAAAAATGGAATCAATCAAGTTGGGGTATAACTAACTCTCAGACCTTGGCTGAATAACATCTTTAACTTCAAAACAGACAAGGCTACTTATCTCAAATAATCAACACCATAAAAACCAGTTATTCATTTTTAAAACGTGTATACGTTTCTCTTTCTGTTTTTACCAAATTTAATCTATAGATTTCCTTTTTGCTTATAATATTCTATTTTAATTCGTTTCCTTATCGAATTCTATATATACTGTTATTTTGATTTCTAGTTATCAATTTTTCTTAAAAATATTCTAACTCCTTAAATTTCTGAAAAATTTAGCCAGCACCACCTTCGTACCAGCCAATAACTCAAACTCCAACTCGCCTCTGTGGGCCCTTTCCATTCAAAAAGAAAATTAAAAAGCCACGCGGCTTGCCGATTTAGTGCATAACAACTCGTTTGGAATTTAAACGTGTAACTTTTTGTCAGGCACTTGAATTATTATCTTTATACACTTCATTCCATGCCTGTTTAACTCATATACGTCCATTCCCAATTTATTCCCACTCAATCCAATCCTTATTAACTCAACTCGATAATTATTCCTCTTATAAGCTCTTTTGCCTATTTCACTTTTTATTTGAACATATCATGTTCAAATATATACTTTAATCTTGCTAATAAATCAGTTTAATTCCATTTTTATTTTAAGTTTCATATTCGATTTCAAATAAGAATTCACAAATCAAATTTACCTTTCAAATTCCAATTTCGATTCAAAATTCCATTTACTAATTTCTTCATATTAGTTAGTTCTATTCAATAATTAAAATTTTGTTTTTTATTTCAAAAATCATTTCATTTACACAACTTGAGTTCGTATTTATTTTACAACTCAAATCTTGATTTTTTCTAATGGAAATTCATATTTTATTTACTTAAAAATCCTTTTATTTATTTAAATAAATCGTTATGGTTTTATAATGGTTATGGCGATGTTTTTCTGGAAAATTGATTTTGACATAACTCAAAATCTATTCTTCGAAATCAAGATTTTTCTCTTCCATTAGAAAACTATTATCAAATCAGTCATGATGCTTCTTGTTTCAAAGAATTCCAACTTAAATTGAGTTTTATATACTCAATTGAAGTTTGAAACGCAAATCTACGAACGGCCGCGGTAAGTTCGTTTTAATTATATTTAAATATAAACGTTTAATCTTCGTTTATAAATAAACTTCAACTCCATTCAAATATATTTTAACATAAATTAAACAATTTTCCTAATTCAACTTAATATTTCTGATTTTACCTAACCGTTGATTATTTCATAATTCAATTATAATTAATTTATAATTAAATCTGCTATATTGAATTCCAATTCCTTTATAAATTAATTATTTATAAAATTCAATATAATCGAATTCTAATTTCAAATCCTTCGATTTATCTCAATTCCGTTTATATTTCCGATTCCAAAATAAAATATGTCGTTCCCTTTTTCAAATCGATTTCCTATTTACTTTTAAATTCATACTTGAATTTATAATTCCAAATTTATCCCATGATAATTTTCTTACTTAATTTATAAGCGTTGTATAAAAATTTCACTTCCTTGTTTTATAATTTAAAACAAGTTTCCATATCAAATTCCATTTGAAACCCAAACTCCTATTCTATAATATTTTATTGATTTTAACTTATACATATATATATATATATATATATATATTAACAGCTAATCTAATTTTATATTTAAATTTTAAACTTCTATTTAATCAGTCCTAATATCTTTTTTGAAAATATTTTATTTAAATAAATTCGATCTAATCGAATTCAAATCATAAATCCATACATATTTATTTAGTTAAATTTTACATTCTGAACATCAGAGTAAACTTCATTGTTTACTTCTTGAAACTATTTTCAATTCCCTTTTTTTAAAATTCACATTTGAATTTAAATTTCCAAAATTATCCAAATAATAATTTTTCCCACTTCATTTATAAAAACTATTTAAAAATTTACTTCAATTTCCGGTTTAATTTAATTTATAAACATCGTTTATAATTTCACTTCAATTCCCCACATTATTTAATTTATAAACATCGTTTGTAATTTCAATACTTGTTTTATATATTCAGAACAAGTAAATATTTCTATGCCCCATTAAAAATTCAAATTCTATTTTAAAAATAGATTTCCCCTTTTAAATCTCTGACTCCCTTTTCATGATATTTTTAAAAATCAACATTCAGGGCCAGTCACATTCAACCAATCAAAAACACCCAATTAACAACCACGGGTTTTCTAACACATCATATATGATAATATATATGAAAACAAACAAACAATAATATTTTTTAGGAATCCAATTGGATTCCTCCAACCTGTTTCCCTGCAACCACAAATGTTAGCCAACATAAATAATACACATCTTGCTTCGGGCAGGATATCGCGGTAAAGAAGGTCATCCACTATTATATTGTGGGGCGCACAGGGTCATCCGCTAATGATACTGCGGGTATCCACAAATGATACTGCGGGAAATATCCAACCATCAACATATACATATATATATATATACATATACATATATATATATATATATAATAACCACAAACACCAAGCCTATATAATTAGTATATTTATAATATAGCCACAATAAAACTTAAATGCAAGCAAACTGAGACGACCCGAACTTCCACGGGGAGGAATGCCCGGATAGAATTGAGGACAAGACAAAATAGAACTCAGACAGAAGAACATTTCATTGTTAATTACAACAATCCCATCAGATACAAGAATATACAGAGTATAAATGAATAAAATACATTCGATAAATATCAGAGATTACAATATATTACATAGCAGCGGAAAATAATACAAAATACAACTGAAGAAGATACACGGATACAGAGCTTTCCGAGCATCGTTCCAGCTGTAAATCAGGATCCTGTGAATATAAATCTGCAAAACCAAAACTACTAGCTGCCCGTATCGAAAATAGGGGCGCCCAGAGTTTAGGTTAAAACAGTAAACTCCAGGTCAGTCATGTGACTAGTGTGAGAACTAAAACAGTTATTAATCTTTATTTTTAAAAGAGAGTAATTCAAGGGACCACGCCGTATAACACGGAACGGGTTTCCTCCCAAGAACACTAGTGCATATAACAAAACAGCGCAATGCTTTTTGGAAAAATGAAGCTATTATAAGACCTAGGTCCCATCACACAATGCAACGCAAGCCGGAGGATAGGGTTTTCCCTTATAATAGCCAAATAATGCTTGATACATTTAAAAACAAACCATTTGATACTATTATAAGTGTATAGTGTCAAAACAATTTCAATCATAAATATCAATCATAGACGGCATGGGTACCATATATCATGTCGTCATACTAGTTCTACAATTAAAACCGCAATATCACGTATTGGAAATTGGATTTCCGTTATGAGTCGAGGCAAGGGGCAAGCTCCTCTCCGATTCGAGACACTCTAGCAAATGTCTCAGAACCGCACACAGCAATCCTTGGATCTTCAGGGCCGGTCCTCTCTTACTTTTGAGGATTAATTATTCCTGAACACACGTTTCCCGGTCCTAACAGACCTATATCCAAGGCGCCTCGTATCCAACAACCTCATAGGTGAAAAGTATATAAATGTCAGTCAGTTTTAAGCACTGACACCACCCCTAGCTAGAAAGAAACGTCGTGCTCTCCCTGCAGTCACTATCCCGTTTTTGACTCATACCGAGGTGTGAGGCTCGCGAATTCACGCTATACAAAAAGCTGCGCCACACAGGTCGTGCTTTGATCATCAACCACAAGACTTTGCTTTTCAACAGAAGCCTTGATCAATTGCCACTTACGTGTGCCACACTGGCAATTCACTCCATGCGACTGATGTCCATCGATATACAACCTCTGAGCTCGTACGTCTCAGAGAAGGGCGTTAAGCAAGAGAATAAATTCTCCGCCGCCAAACAGATGTATATTTAATAGAGATCAATCAACACAGAATAAAATCCAATGTCAGACACACAATCCATTTACAAGTTCGTTCTGGGTTTGAACAAAACCGGAGGCACTTTCCTCACATATCCATCGATCTCCAAGTACGTCTGGACGATCACCAACTGTTTCCCTCATCTTGGGTGTACAGCCCAATCGAGATCATCAGTAATCACCCAAACGATGTGAAGACTTTCGGTCTTCAACCACCGTCTTCATCTTCGACATCTCGTCGAATCGGTTATTCAGAATGGGTATAAACCCGGCCTTTCTGAATAACCCACGTATATAATAAACAAATGTTACACAAACACAACAAACACCTCATTCCAATTCAGAATATTCTTTTATTCAAAATTTTCACATTCTTAGGGAAAGGTTCCCATTAATTTTATCAAAGATAAATTCTTCTAAATTTATTCTTTAATCTACCTTTGGATATCATTTTAAACCATTTTATGGTTCTCCAAACTAGTCGGGATTAGCGAACTACACCGAAGTAATTATTTGTTTTATTTCCCAATCCCAACCTATTCATCCCATGGAGAAAACTGGTAATACTCCATATCTAACACCACGGTGTTATCGGTAAATATTAATTACCATTTCACATTACAATCTAATTAAAGATTTAACTATCGTTTTGGAGCAAAACTGGTGGTACTCCAATCTCGATCACCTTTCAGATTTGATAATTTAAATTATCAATTCACATTTCAATCTAATTAAAGATTCATTAAAACTCCACTTAGTTTTAATTTTCTCAAAAATCAATATCCTGACTTTAACTGGGTTAAAGAACCAATGTCATCTAAAACACGGTTCACGATAAACCCAAAATCACATTCAAATTCAAATCCAATTAAACATTATTTAATTGGTACACTTCATTAAATCTAAATAGAAAGATTTAATCTTTTCCTCTATTGGGCTTAAGAATCGGTGTTGATGAAGACACCATTCACGACAAACCCAAATCACATTTGATATTAAATACAAGGCTCTGAATAGAAAATATACCGGCTTATATTCAATATCAAATTTTGAAACCAACAAATATCGTATTGGAAATAACGATATAAAGTATATCTTTCAAATTCCCATAACAATATCTGTATAGTTACGAAATCCAACATCGAAATATTCCGAAGATAATTTCGATTCAACTCCAGTCCAATTCACGTATTGGAAATTCTGATTATTTTCAAAACCACTTTCAAATCCAATTATTTATTTCAAAAATAAATTGATTTTAATTCTAGTTCAAAACTAGTTCATTTCGATAAAAATCTATTTTTATCTTTTCAAATGTGGAATTTTTCATCCCAGTTCTTCACAAACTATTTCTTATGATTTTACACAAATTATATATATTTTTAATAATTTTATCAAGGCCCGTACAGTCGATTCCCATCAACGGCCATCGAACTGCACTTACAGCGACCTTTTCCAAATTTGATTTGGACATAATTCCAAATCCAACCGTTAGATTTCTAATTTCAAATATTCGTTAGAAATCCCTTTTCGATACGAACCCAACGGTTCTGGTTTTAGGAGAATCCGACGGTCGGATCTCCCGCAACGTCAATTCGAAGTCAATGGTCGAAATTCACGAACTGCTACAGCGCGGCGCGTTCTATTCAGGCCATTATATATATAATATATATATATTATATATATTTCGTCGATTTCCCTTTTAAAACGAATTTTATAAATCGTTTTAAATTCGTTTTCGAAATGATTTCAACTTCCCTTTCAATTTCAAATCAAAATTGAATTTTCCTTTATAAATTCGTTTTAAATTCATTTCAAATTGATTTCAATTCCAATCGATTTCAATTCAATTTCAATTCAATTTCATTTCAATTCAATTTCAATTCGAATTCATTTCAATTCAATTTCAATTCGATTTCAATTCAATTTCTTTTCAATTCGAATTCAATTCGAATTCATTTCAATATATTTGATTTGAAATCACTTTTCGATATTCATAAAAAAATGAATAAAATCGATATAAATATCGTTCACGTCAAAATGGCGCATCTCTTATCAACACGGCTTTATATATTTCAATAAATTCGTTATTCTATTCAACAAATGAATATTTATTCCATTCAACACATGAATCTATATTTCTTTCAACACATGAATATTCTCAATACATGAGCACTGTCAACACATGACTAATTATATTATTTAATATATTTTATAAAACTATGGTATCTATCGTTTGATTTTCAAATCAGACTCCAACTGTAAAGTAGTAAGAGAATGATTCCCTAAGTATTAACGCCGAAGGCCGAAACCAATATCAGATCAATACCTAGGAAACCACTCATCTTATCTATTTTCCAGTTAGTTTCTAACTTTAAATATGATAAAAATGTAAATTTTATTGTTAAAATATTTCTTTCAACACATGATTATCGTCAACACATGACTATATATTCTATTCAACACATGAAACTTTATTTTATTCTATTCTTTATTTTCCCAATTGGAATGAGGCCCAATAAATTACCATATAATGTTAATTATATGGATTCCACACAACACATGTATATAATAGCAACGACAAATAATAAACCATCACCCAAAGTGCACCACACAACTGCATAGGCATCAAATATAACCAATTAATGCTCACACAGTCAGTCGACCAATCGATCGACATACAATGGAATAACTGGGATTAGTGTATGCCAAATATCATCCCAATACCCGTGTGGGGTTTCAAATCAACAAACACAGATTTTTATTTATTCACATACCCATTAAAAATTATATTTTTAACGATAAAATATTTTTAACTACACAAATATTTTATTTCATTTCACATCACACAATCAATTTTCACCACAACAAACAATCAAACATACAAGCCATCCATGGTCTGTGGATGACGGGTGTCGGGTGCTGCTAAGATCCGTCTGCATCCTAGTATATATTTGAACTAGAAAAGAAAATTTAAAGTGAGAAGTTCTCACCGACTAGCTAATCCAAACGCCACGACCCTTCTTCTATAGAAATCTTCGTCGTTCTCGCCTTTTGTCACTTTCGTTGCCTGTAGCCACTACATATATAAAAATCACATTTTTATATTGTTGCTGTGTATATAAAAATCACATTTTTATAATCACTCTATATGGATAAAAATTCTATTTTTACATCGATGTTCATATAATAAAGATTATATTTTTATCACGCTATTCTCTATATAAAGACTTCGCCTTTTCAAATATAATGATTTCACCTTTTCAAATATAAAGATCTCGCCTTTTCAAATATAAAGATTTCGCCTTTTCAAATATAAAGATTTCGCCTTTTCAAATATAAAGATTTTTCCTTTTCAAATATAAAGATTTCGCCTTTTCAAATATAAAGATTTCGCCTATTCAAATATAAATATTTCGCCTTTTCAAATATAAAGATTTAATTTTTATTTCATCACTATAAAAATCACATTTTTATTTCAACATATATATAATAAAAATCATATTTTTACTCTTTCTGTAATATAAAAATTATATTTTTAACTTTTCTATAATATAAAAATTATATTTTTATACTTCTACATGGTTAAAATTATATTTTTAATAACATAAAAATCTTATCTTTACTTCATATGAAAATTCAAAGCTTTATACTTTATAAAAATTCAACCTTTTTATCGTTAAAAACCCCGTCTTCTCAATGCATAACATTCGCATAAAAGTTACCTCGTTCATAAGGTAAAAATAATATTTTCATGACATAAAAAATCTAATCTTTATCTTAACAAAGATCATCATTTTCCCTAACGAAGAAGCTAATCATTTCTATGTATTTTTATAAACTAAAACTGAATTTAAAGAAAGCATTTAATAATTTAAAACTGAATTAAAATAAACAAAAAGGGAAAAGCTTACTGTTTTAGACGAAGAGGGAGGAGCGCAGGGTCGTAGGTGACCGGAGGGGCGTCGCCGGAGCCAAGGGGGTCGGAGGTGGTGGTTCGCCTGACCTGAGGCGGGCTGTGGAGGGGCTGAAGGGTTTCTGATGGGTTGGGGGTTAGGGTTCGAAAATCGAAGGGGAAAAGGTGCGGAGGGGATCGTGCTACGGTGGGGGAGGGTGCGGATTTGCCAACGGTGGTGGTGGTCGGCGCCGGTCTTCGGCGGAGGAGGCGGCGCAACGGCGTTCGCGATTTGGGGCTCCATTGTTTTTTTTCTTTATTTCTTTTTTTGGTTCTGGTTTGAAACGATGGAGGGAGGGGCTGGACCGGTATAGGGGAAAAGGGCTTGGCCCTTTTAATTTAAATAATTATATTTTAATCCAATAAAGTGCAATTTTCGTTCTGATTCAGAATCGAACCCACCGACTGTCGTCCCTAGCTAATTACCCCTATTCCGAACACAATGGGATATGTATCGTAAACCAATTCGACCGTTTCGATCAGTTTCCATCAAAATTAAAATATAACTCTATATATTGAATTTGAACGCACATTTCAATTTACCGGGGCCACATACTAACTAGAAAAATCCCAAAAAAATATTTTCTAGCTTCGTTTTGACGATACGGTTCTAACAAAACTTATTTCGTTGAATTCTAAGACCGTTTGAAAAATGGCCATTTTCCAGTCGATTAAAATCAACTAAAACTGGTCAAACACGTTTTCCTTCGCCACGCTCACATATTGATTCAAAAAATTATGAAATTTGAAACCTAGCAATTTCTTGACATCACAGATCCAACAAAAGTGGTTTCGTCGAAATCCGAGGTCGTTTGCAAAATGGCTATTTTAAGGGCCGAAATTCCATAGCGACTATTCTGAAATTTCAACTGGACATATCTTTTGATTCCCGCTATGAAATTTCTATTTTTCGGATTCGTTGGAAAGATATTCACAATTAGATTCTATTATTTTTGGTTTCGCTAAAATCCGGTTTATTTTGAATTCGGTACATTCATTTGAATTTTGAAATCGAATTATCGAACTACCGCGCCATTTTCAATTTCTTTTATAATTATAAATAAATTATTTATATTCTAACGACGACGTATATAAATATATACGTTCTAATTATATTCAAAATAAATTTCTCGTCGTTTTTATTTAAAATAACCATTTTAGATATTGAAAATTCGTCAAAATTGCCAAAATAAAAATTTTAAACTGGCTCAGATTTTCCGGGTTGTTACAATCTCCCCCACTTAAAACTTTTCGTCCCCGAAAAGGAACGAAGCCGAAAGTTGTTTAACAAATCAACTCAACTTCCATTATTTTCGTTACAGCTTAAGTTCTTCAACTTTTCAGTTTCTAAGAACTATTCAAAATTTTCAAAAATTTGGCTAACACCCTAAATTTTTGAAAAATTTCGCCATAACCTCCCCTACACCGGGGACTTCGGGATATTTCATATAGCCTCCCATGGCCTTCTTCAATCCAAAAGAAAAAGAAAAATCCAAGCGGCTCATAAAATCATCATCACCCAAACAAAACAGTAAATTATGGTAAACATGTACCTATTTGTCAGGTAAACAATTTTATTCTTCTGCTCTAGCCTCCTTGCTATGACCTGTTCAATGTACATAGATGTATATGCATGCATTTGCGACCAATTTCAATACACTTTGCTATTTGGTTCAATTAGGCATAATGGTTCAAAATATCAAACAAATAAACAAACAATACAACCATCAATCAATTAGTGGATTAACGTTTCAAATTCATAATTTTGATATATATACAGAAAATCATAGTTTTGATGCCAAATCACAACAAATAATCCTAAGTAAATTTTGGTTCTCACACCAGTCTAATGGAAATATATAGAAATCACACCTTCGAAACACGAACATAAATACTGATGATGTCCGGACATCACCAGAATTATCCCCGGGTGTCTAGAATGTGATTCTATATCTATCCAGTATATTAAAACTTCGAATCTACGTTCAAGACGCGTATATGCAAAACCTTTATATACTCGATTATCCAAATTCAATATAAATAAAATATTCAAATACGTGTAAAATGATTTAAATTTTCAAAACAATATTGTTTTCATTTGAAAACTATACTCTTCACACTCGTTCTAGGATACTGCTGATCCTATCTCTAACGAGTTATTCTAATTGGATATTACTAATCCAATATCTGATGAATTCTTTCGTTTGGTTCTAATGTGTCTTGTTCTCGAGCTCTGTAAACCAAAGCTCTGATACCAAACTGAGATGACCTGAACTTCCCCGGTATGGAAAGACCGGATAGAATTGAGGACAAGACAAAGCAGAACTCAGACAGAAGAACATTTCATTGTTAATTAGAACAATCCCATCAGATACAAGAATATACAGAGTATAAATGAATAAAATACATTCGATAAATATCAGAGATTATAATATTGTTGGCTCGCTTTTTGATCAAGCCACCCAGGATCATTCATAAGAGGAAAGCAAGAAATCACGTTCCCCAAGAATATGAAGGAACGGATCACACTTTATCGACTCGCCCAGGAACGGATCGCACTCCATCGTCTCGCCCAATATCGGACCGCCCCATCTCATCAGCGAACGACGCAGCCGGGCGATCCGATCCAAACTTACATTATTACCCTGAGCGAACCGAACCGATCCCTTGGTGCATGGCGAACCCTCTGACCTGTTCAAGCACGAGCTAGTCTTCAGCGATCCGAATCGCACGGATCTGGCGACGCGTGTCTCTAACCGTCGCTTGGACCGATTCTCCCCATCTGCACGATCCGATTTTCAAGCAGATCGCGACACCTGTCCACAACGGCTAATTTGACCATTTCTCCAACGGCGGCGATCCGATCCGAGGTTCTCGGGATTCGTGCCACGTGTCCACGATCTGCCTGACAAAATCAGCTATAAATAGCCCAGAGCTTGGCATTTTTCGGGATCTTTTTGGCAATATTGAGGACTGAATCCGCCATTGTTGTCAAACGACTGAAATATTGAGAGAAATCGTTGTTGTACTAGCTTTTAAAAGCATAATCAATAATATATAAAGTGGACGTAGGCTCATTAACGCCGAACCACTATAAATTCTGAGTGTTATTTTCTTTTTCCTTGTTCTTCATTTGAAATTCTCTGTTGTTCATAACAATTTGGGTGTTAGGTCCAAATTTCGATCTAACATTTTTGGTGCTTTCACTGAGAAACTCAGTCCCAAAGTTTCACTATTCGCTACTTTGAAGATTCCAGCGATTCCGGTACCATGGCTGGAAAAAGATCTAAAGCTTCGCAGACCAACGAAACGATTGAGGAGAGTGTGCACGAACTGGGTAACGAAGAAACTCTGGATCGCGGAGCGCAGGGGGCGAACCGATCCGATGAAGACATCGCGTTCCGAGTCGATGAGAACGAGACGATCCAGGCCGCTGAGGGGGTTGTTACTCGATCTCGAGGTAACGCCTCGCAACCTCTGCATACCACGACCACGAGTCGATCTCAGGGGGGCGTAGCGAATCGCCCTCCACGAACCGCAGCTATCCGAACTGATGGTCAGACTACAACTCGACCTGGAAAAGAACCTATGACCCGCTCTTACCGTCCTGGAACCTCTGCTCGACCCGGTTCGAGCTCTTTGCGCATAAGAGAGACTGATGATGATCAATATGATCCCGCTGCTCCTGTCACTGTGGGGGATCTCTCTCACTTCGCCGAAATGTGGGATAGGTAGTTTGATGAGTTGGCTGCCCAAAGGCAGGAGAATTCCATCCTGCGGCAAAATCTGACGGCTATGGATAGAAGACTTGATGAACTAGCGAGGAAAAGAACGTCGCCAGTTCGTTCACTCACCCCAGTATATTCTTCTTCGTCTGAAGAATCGCCGAGACCTCCGCGGCGACCATATGAGAGAGCCGAAAACATAGAACAGCTTCGGTTCGGAACCCTGCCCCCACAAGAAGAAGAAGCGCTAGGAGAGGGGCCCTCGAACCGTAATGTTAATGATCAAGCAACGGCTCTCAGGACTCGAGATGTGAACAGTCCTGTGCATAACAGACCACCTCAGCCCCGTCGCCGCATGCATACTCATGATAACAGGGGGCAACGAAGCCCTGCCCGAGCCCCGGAATTTGTAGCTGCTTCCCGAAGAGAGATCAGAGAACCTCGTCGGGCCAGAAGCACTGACCCTGAACCTCCTTTGACCAGTGCAAATGTTGCAGCCATGGTCCACCAGATTCTGGCCGACAGCCGTGGACAGCGGAACGAAGATTGGGGGATCGACCGCAGTCATACCCCTTTTACGGACGATATTTTGGACGCGACTTTTCCAAGGCGTTTCAACATGCCACAAATGAATTGATATGCGGGAAGATCTGACCCTGTCCAACACCTAATGAGATACTCTTGGTCGATGACCGCTGCCGCCGCTTCTGACGCGGTTAAGTGTAAAGCGTTTCCTATATTCCTAGAGGACGTGGCTTTGTTATGGTTTACTCGCCTGCCGGCGAGATCGATTTCTAGCTTCAGGGAGCTGAGCGAGAAGTTCGTAGAACAATTCCGTATCTACGCACAGAAGACAAAAAGCGTGATCGATTTATTCCTTGTCAAACAGCGACCAGGCGAGAGCCTAAAGATGTACCTGGATCGTTTCAATTTGGCCGCCACTGAGGTTAAAGATCCTCATGAACCGACCATTGTCGCAGCACTGATAGACGGAGTGGATAAGGACACTGAATTCAGGAGGTATTTGGCTGGCAAACCGCCCCACACTAGAGAGTTATTCTATGAGAAAGCCAACGTACATCTATGCCGGGAAGAGGTATACGCAAACCGAAAGGTTAAAACAACTGATAAGGAGGAAATTCAGAGTAATTTCGCCATCAAACAAACTGGAGACAGCTCGGGGAAAGTTGAAGTTAACGTCGGAAATCAGAATCAGGGTGGTCGCCAACCAGGTAACAACAATAACAATGGTAACGGCAACAACCGGAAGAGGGGCCGAGGGAACGACTCCCAGAGAAGGACTCGTCCCAGGGCCTTTGAAAGTTATACACCCATAAGTGATACTCTGGAAAATATCTTCATGGATGCGTACGAAGTCCTCCAGAATAAGAGGCCACCTCCTAGAGAGTCGACAGAGAAAGAGCGTGAGACAGGGAAGTTTTGTCTCTTTCATCAAATCCACGGCCATTCGACGAATGAATGTCATCACCTGAGGGATGTAGTCGAAAGGCTGCTTCGAGAAGGGAAGCTAGATGAATACAGAGTAACACCCAGGGACAGGGGGCAAGCAGTGCAGGCCCCGAATCAGAATCAAAATCAACTTGCTGCTAGGCCGACTGCTCAGCAAAAAGGAAAGAATATTGTTATCAATACCGTGATCGGAGGACTCTATCTTGCTGGGCACAGTTCCAAAGCATTAGATCAATACGTCAATGCGGCCAAACAATACCTCGAGGTAGGGGAATGTAGCAATCCCGAGGACAGTATCCCGGTGAAGCAGCAGAAGATGATGACCGATGATGTTGTTTTCCGAGAACGAGAAAGCATCGGAGTCCATGCTCCAACTGAAGATCCACTTGTAATTACAATACCCATTGGGCCAGCCACTGTTCATAAGGTTCTGGTGGACAACGGGAGTTCCGTTAATATTCTCTTCAAAAAGGCCTTTGACCAGATGAATCTTGAAATAAAAGACTTGAAGCCCTGCCAAGGATGGATCCGTGGATTCAACGGAGCATCCACCGCTCCAATGGGTTATGTAGAGTTTCCAGTTACACTTGGGGAAGGAGAACGCCAGAGAGTGAGAATCCTTCCCTTTGTGGTTTTGGATGTTGAATCGCCATACAATGCCTTCTTGGTCCGACCGGCCCTCGCAAAGTTCAGAGCCTGTATAGCCCCCTGGTGCTTGTTATTGAAATTCCCCACAGAAGCTGGCATTGGTATCGTCAGAGGGGATCAAGTTGCTGCGCGAGCATGTTATGTGGCCGAACTAAAGTTACTCCGCAATGGAGGGGATATCGAAACTAAAGGCACCTCTCCACCTTCGGGGGCGGAGACCTTATAGCAACCAAAGAGGATAGTCGTTGGAGAGTCGCCCAGAGAGATGCCCGAGGATATAGATCCCAGAGAGGATCAAGAACCCGGGGGCAAAATGGCGACTCCCAACGAGGCAACTGTGGATATACCAATCGATGACAGTGACCCGGAGAAGGTCCTTAAGATTGGATCCCAGTTAAGTCCGAATCTTGCTAAAGAATTGACGGATTTCTTAAAGAACAATTTGGACGTATTTGCTTGGACCCATGCGGACATGTGTGGGATATCCCCATCAATCATGAGCCATTCCTTGAGCATTAACCCCATGCATCCTCCAGTAAAGCAAAAAAGGCGAATGCTAGGCCCAGAGAGGTCCGCTGCCTTGAAAGAAGAGGTTGGAAAGCTAAAGAGTAATGGGTTTATCAGAGATTCAACCTACCCAGATTGGATTTCGAACCCAGTCCTGGTAAAGAAGGCCAACGGGAAGTGGCGAACGTGTATCGACTTCTCGGATTTGAACAAAGCTTGTCCAAAAGATAGTTTCCCATTACCTCGAATTGACTAGTTGGTAGACTCGACGGCAGGTCACGAGCTTCTCTCATTTATGGATGCTTATTCAGGATACAACCAAATTCCGATGCATGTTCCAGATCAAGAGCACACTAGTTTTATCACCGATCTGGGATTATATTGTTATGTGGTAATGCCCTTTGGTTTGAAGAATGCGGGCGCTACATATCAGCGTTTGGTCAACAGGATGTTCTATAACCAGATCGGAAAAACAATGGAAGTATACGTCGACGATATGTTGGTTAAGTCCAAACAATCTTCTCAACACACTACTGACTTGGAAGAGATGTTCGGCATTCTTCGAAAGTATGGAATGAAACTCAATCCGACCAAATGTTCGTTCGGTGTTGCTTCTGGAAAATTCTTGGGATTCATTGTAAGTTCCCGTGGTATTGAAATTAATCCAGACCAAATTGCGGCAATCAGGAACATTCAGGAACCTAGGCAGATTAGGAATGTGCAAAGCCTTGCTGGAAAAGTGGCCGCGCTAAGCAGATTTATCTCCAGGGCTACGGATAAGTGCATCCCATTCTTTGAATTAATAAAGCGAGGAAAACGCCACTTTAAATGGACACCTGACTGCGTAGAAGCGTTTCAGAATTTGCTCAGGCACTTGGAGAAACCTCCGATTCTATCCAAACCAATAGATCACGAGGATTTATTCGTGTATTTGGCAGTGTCGTCCCATGCGACCAGCTCAGCGTTGGTAAGGGAAGAGGATAAGGTCCAAAGACCTGTGTATTATGTGAGCAAGAAATTGACAGCAGCAGAGCGTAATTATCCACGGATAGAGAAGCTGGCGTATAGTTTACTGATTGCCTCCCGAAAACTTCGGCACTACTTTCAGGCACATCCTATCACCATATACACTGATCATCCACTCAAGCAAGTTTTACAGAGACCGGAGGCATCTGGAAGGTTACTCAAATGGAATATTGAGTTAAGTCAATTTGACTTGAACTTTCAGCCCAGACGGTCAATTCGGGGGCAAGTGATAGCCGACTTCATAGCAGAGTTCACTGTTCCTGAAGAAGATATAGCAGACGAAGAAGTGGAACCTTCAAAGTTACTTTTCGATCCTAATGCCTGGAGATTGTATACTGATGGCGCTAGGAACGACGAAAGATCCGGCGCTGGAATAGTGCTTGAAACCCCCGAGAAACGATTGATAACCTATGCCATCCGAATGGAGTTTCAGGCCACTAACAACGATTCCGAATATGAAGCTCTGATAGCCGGATTGAAGATTGCAAAGGAACTAGAAGTCACAAAGCTGAACATTTTCTGCGACTCCAAGTTAGTTGTGAATCAAGTCACTGGAAGATTCCAAGCTAAAAGTGCAAGATTGATTCTATACTTAAAGAAAGTCAAAGAACTGCTGAATGATTTTGATCACTACAGCATATCTCATATTCCGCGGACAGAGAACCAGCAGGCAGACAAGTTGGCAAAGATGGCTAGTTCTAGCGATCCTGAAGTAACTGGGCTGGCCCCCGTTGAAGTACTTCGGTCTCCTAGCATAGATCAGATGGAAATCGACCTAGTACTAGAGACGGAACCAGAAAGGGAGTCCTGGATGACCCCTATAAAGAATTTCCTAATGGATGGAACGCTTCCGACCAAGAAAAGCGAGAGGCGTAAAGTGATTCGTAAAGCCGCCCGATACGTTCTGCAAGGCGGAGTTCTTTATAGACAAGGATTTTCAATGCCCCTCCTTCGGTGTATAGCCCACAATGACATCAAACGTGTGCTGCAAGAAGTCCACGAAGGCGAGTGTGGCGACCACACTGGAGGGCAAACTTTGGCAAAAAAGGTATTGCGGCATGGTTATTTCTGGCCAACCATAAACAAGGATGCAGTAAGATATGCACGACGATGTGATGCGTGCCAGAGGTTTTCGAAGATACCTAAAGCGCCTCCAAGTCAGTTAAAAACAATGATGAGTCCATGGCCTTTTGCTATGTGGGGGATTGATATCATAGGAAGTCTCCCCATAGCAAGGGGCGGAGCGAAGTTTGCTATTGTGGCCGTAGATTATTTTACTAAGTGGGTCGAGGCAGAACCACTAACTACAATCATAACTAAACGAGTGATCAACTTCATTGTGAGAAACATCATTTGTCGATTTGGGATCCCAAAGATTGTGATAACAGACAACGGAACTCAGTTTGATAGTGCTGAATTCAGAAATTTCTGCCAAAGATACCACATCGAGAATCGGTACACCTCCGTGGCACACCCACAATCGAACGGGCAAGTCGAAGCGGCAAATAAAGTAATTAAGTCTATTCTGAAAAGAAGAATGAAGCAGGCTAGAGCCATGTGGGCTGATGAATTGCCCTTGGCACTATGGGCCTACAGGACGACATATAAATCGGCAACGGGACACACCCTGTTCTCTCTTGCTTTTGGAACGGAAGCAGTCATCCCGGTTGAGATAAAGGTACCTTCTCATCGGGTGACTTATTATGATCCAATGACCAATAATGAATTGCTCCTTGAGTCCCTGGATATGATCGAAGAAAAGAGGGATGAAGCTGACCTGCGTGCCCTGAGATGCAAACAGCAGGTCGCCCGATATTACAACAAAAAGGTTCGAGTCCGAACATGGGAACTTGGAGACTTGGTTCTGAAACGTGTCTTCCCACCCCCAACTCATATGGGAGCAAAGTGGGAAGGACCGTACTCCATTTTGAGCAAGCTTGATAATGGAACCTTCAAGCTAGCAACCGTAGATGGACAGGAAATCCCCAGAGTGTGGAATGCCCAACATTTACGGCCATATTTAACATGAGAGTTTCAAATCTATTCTTTAGCTTTGTTAAAAACTATGTACAGGGCATGACTTGCCTAGAATACTCTGATTCCTTAAAGCAAGAGATTATAAAGTGGACGTAGGTCATGATTCGACCGAACCACTATAAAAATACTGTGTGACATTTATCTTTATTGCATCTTTATTTATCTGCCCGCTTATTTTTATGAAAATCAATGTGAATAATGCAGGTACCCGAAGTCCGGTGCCAACCGTTCTTCCCGTAGACTAATCGGAGGAACCCAAAGCTTTGACAAAGGCTCCAACTGCTTGTCCGACTAGCTTTAATCCGCGGAGCATGGGTTAAAGTATACACCAAGGATGAGTTTGATGAGAATACATGATTGCAGACTGCTTAATCTGTGACTCTAACTCTCCAAAGAAGAGAGAGTATAAAGGACACGAAAATCGACATCCACAAATAACGGCGGTGTACCATGATCGGAGCTGCCTAAGCACGAACTCTAACTCTCCAGAGAGAGAGAGTATAAAGGCGTCTCCGATTGAGCGCTGAGAAAGAGCTCCTTCCCCGCTGAAGGATCGGGGAGCGAGTGAATCGCTGAGCTCGAACTCTAACTCTCCAGAGAGAGAGAGTATAAAGGCGTCTCCGATTGAGCGCTGAGAAAGAGCTCCTTCCCCGCTGAAGGATCGGGGAGCGAGTGAATCGCTGAGCTCGAACTCTAACTCTCCAGAGAGAGAGTATAAAGGCATCTCTGATTGAGCACTGAGAAAAGTGTCAGGAATTCGGTGCCACTAGAACAATTATCCTATGAAATCTTCTAAGTCCCCCATATTCAGAAATAGGGGGCAACCTACCGATAAGGTTATCCGATTCCTAGTAAACCCCCGTCAGACGTCATGATAACAACTGATTGGGGGCACACCTGCTCGCATACATATACTGAACTTTAATACAGCAACGCAGCATGAAAATTCTCCTTTGGCTATCAGTTGTTTGATTACTTTGTAATTATTATTAGTTAGCTAATGACTAAACATAGAAAGTTTATCTGAATACAGGTACGCAATGATGCAAGGAGAGATAAACTGTTGTTCATGTACTGCGAATCAACAAAATGAAAAGACAACCTAGAAACAAAAAGTGAGGACCAGTCTCACAATTACACTTCCTGGCCAGTGGAAAACCTAAAGACAAAATATCAACAAACTACAAATATCCTATTTACGCTTTGACCTCTTCTCTTGCTTCTGCCTCTCCAGCCTCTCCTTGTCGGCTTCAGATGGATCCCCTTTCTTCCTTTTCCGCTTGTCTACGAGGGGAACATCCGACTCCTCTGAAGTTTCCTCTCCCACCTCTTTTCCATTGCTTCTACTAGAGAGGGAAGCCGGGAAGTCATCGGGGTTTGCGAAGTGAAGCTGCCGGCTGATGGACTTGGACTGGATTTTCACAATCATCCCAGTTTTGGGATCGAATTCTGCAAGAGGGACTACATCCAAAGCCTCATCTCCCACCTTCTTTGAAGCCAACTCTCTCTCTTGTCTGGCTTTTCGGCTGGCCAGGGGTTCCTCATCATCGTCGTCATCGGCCTTTTTGGTGCCGGTAATGTCCTCTTCGTCATCCACATGACGACCATCCATGTCTTTTAAAGCTTCGATAGTCTCGGCATCCTTGGGTACATCGGTGCTAGCTGCCGGGATGCTTCCTTCTACTGTTGTGACCTCGACTCGCTCTGAGACATCAATACCAGAACCCGGCAGGACAGCCTCCTTCTCCACTTCTCTCTCTTTTTCAGCACCCGTGTCAACGGGCTCACCACCTGCATTACGAGAGACACACATTACTAACTCAATTGGTTGTCCTGCTAGACGACGACAATTCGCAACTGCTTTAACAAATTGTGGGGAAAAGAGAGGGATACCTTCAGCAGTTGCTCCCTCCTGAGTAGTTCCAGATGCCCCCAACAACCACGGGAGTTAGGCCCAAAGGGATTAGCGGATCATCAGGATGGTACTCCTCAACTCCGGAGGTTTTAGGCTTCGCAGCGGAACTGGAACCTTCGTCAATTTTGCTTTTACCTTTGGCCAAGGTTCTCTCCTTTTCCATTTCCGCCAGGATTATGCGACGACCCTCTGCCAGGTCCTCAGGCTCGTTGTCCCTTAGGATGCTCTTCATCAATTCATCCTCATTGATCTCTTCGACCCCCAGTCTATGTTTCTCGCCCTCTACAATGGCATCCCATAAGTTGGCCAAAGTAACATGATAATCCGGGATCCACGAGATGTTGCGAGTCTTGAGAACCTGGCCAAGGAAATCGAAAATCATTTCTTCAAACCCCTCAATTTCTTTCTCTCTTTCAAGGAGTTTGTTGTTGGAAGCAGTGGCCAGTTCAATGGCACTTTCAACGTTCTTTTCGGCAAGGGCTGCCCTCCTCTCCGCATCCGAGACCTGATCATTTAAAATAGCTTTTTCTGCTTTAGCTAGAGCCAGACTCTCTTTTAAACTCGCTTTTTCTGCTTCCCAAGCAGCCTTCTCAGCTTCAAAATGACCTTGTGCTGTTTTCAACTCAATATTGGCCATTTTGAGATCTTCAACCTCCTTCTTTAAAGCCATTTTTTCTTGGCTATTGGAGTCCAGTTCTGAATGAAAGCGCTGCTTGGCATTTTCCAATTCAGTCTTATAATTTGCAGCGTCCCTCCGTGCTAAAGCAAGCTGGGCCTGAGCGTCTTCCAGATCCTTATCCAATTTTGTCCTAGCCCTTTCGTTATTTTCGAGTTTTGCTTTGGATCTGTGTGCTTCTATTTCAAGTGTTCGGATGACTTCCAAAAGGTTAACTGCGTGCTTTTTCATCATCTCATACTGCTTGGCCACATGACGAATGTGCCCGATAACTTCATTATCCCAGTTTTTAGGGACCGGTTCCAAGGCGGGAACAAATACCATCCTGTCAAAGAATATGCCTGGAAATTGTTCCCGCAGCTTTTCCAGCCTACCTTGGATCTCGGGACCATGGACGTAATCCCGTGACCCGGGGGCGGCTAACTCTGGTTGGCTAGTGCGAACGATATCACTTCCCTCCTTCTCGGTCTCTTTGGATGATTCTCTGTCCCTATCTTTGGATTTGTGACGCCTTTTGGACGACCGACTGTAGGAAGGTGCACTCTTTGGAGGAGTCAACTCTTTTGGAAGTTTCTTTCCCCCGGTCGGAATTGTCGGATGACTTGAGGGCCTGGTAGAGGTTGATTTAGTTGGAGATCGAGGTTGCGAGGAACTAGGTCTATGAGGAGGACCGCGAGGGCGCTCAGTATCCGGACGAAGGCTGGGTGTGCCCTCGCGGAGAGAACGATACGAATAAGATTTCCTGCGGGACATCGTTCCTGCAAAAAAGAAAAGAGTATATTAAAACTTTGAATACCCGCAAAGTTAGAGTGCAAGGTCAGGCAGCGTGTGTGATGTGTGCATCCCATATAATTCCCCCTAACAGACCCGGGCCTGGAGACAGGCTCATCTGACCCGTTTCTCGTCCCCTTGTTGAAGCAATCGCCTCTTCAGGAGCAGAAAAGAAAGGCTCTTCGCCGAAGTCTTTTTCTGTATATACAATATCGGGTAGAGGGATTTTATTCAGCTCGTCAAATAATTGTTCTTCTGTCAAGTCATCGTCAGCAACAGTTTCCATTGGAGCAGAGATAGGGTTTTCCTTCGACACATCGCCACGGGACTCATCCCCTCTGTATATATTCAAGTCTTCGTTGTCTTGGATGACTATCGGAGAAGGACTTTTGCGAAATTTAGTTGTTTCTACCACTTGTGAAGTTCCCTCTCCCTCCGTTGGGGGCACATACTTATAGGGTTTGCCACCGGTCCCAAGTCCAAATCTTCTATCCAGAAGACGATGCTTATGAAGGTTGTCATCAGTAATGCATTTTTTAATCCTTAAAAAGTCGGATCTGCTTTGCAAAAGAATGGACAACCGGTTGTTGTATAGTGCACCCTCTGTTTTCGGGAAGACATGATCTGTTTAAGACAAAGGAAAAAGCGGAAGAATCTTAGTACCTAGACTCCTTAAGCAAGATATTCGAATAGGTGATCAAAGTTTACTTGATTTGAGCCATCTCCGTGAGCATCCAGCCTGTTTCCTTATGTAAAACCAATCGGACTTAGGATCCCCGATGTTGCTGTATCCGTCGTACAGAACTTTCCTGTTCGCCACTGATTCAAAAAAGGAAAAGTTTGGAGTTGCAGAAGAACGGTGCTTGAAGAGAAAGAAGAACACCAGATCTCTGAATTTAAGTTCGGCATGCAAGATCTCCGCATAAGCAACATATAAAGAGTATAGAGATGCGTAGGCGTTTGGATGAAGCTGCATCGGAGCAATACCTAGTCGTCTTAAAGTTTCAATGGCAATCGGAGGAAACGGAGGAATGGCTCCTACTAGACACATTGTACGACTGATCGCCATGTACCCTTCCGGTGCTAGATGGGGTCTATCTTCGCTTCCAGGCGTCAGGACATCGTCCCAAGGAATGTCGTGTCTTAAGCAGATTCTTTTAAGTTTTATCTCGTCAAGCTTGGATGCTAAAGAATCAGAAAATTTATCTATCGCGAGTGCGCCTGGGATCTCATCAGGAGCTCGTTCATCAATCTCAGAATCGTTGCTGGATGAAGTACTCTCTGTCGGATCTGATTCTGTGGCTTCGTACTCAGATCCAGAATCTTCGCCCCACGGGTTGGTTGGAGGAATTTCGGGATTGTACTGTTCAGGAGTCTCAGATTCCGCTTCTGCTACGGATCTTGGAGAAGAGTTATCATTCGACATTGTTGCTGGGACGAGAAAATACAATAAGATTAACACTACCCGTCCCCCGTGCGTGCAAGTGCCAGTGTGTGTACTCGTGTGTGCATTAAAAATAAAGCGTGAAAGCAATCAAGATCATCAAAACATTAGTTGTCGTATGCAGTCAAATTATGAAGTCATTTAGTCCAGAAAGTCCAACGTCAAGGCTCTATCCTAACTGTTCGGAGTTTTATGGTAACAAGGCGTTGATTAAAAAGTCTGAAATTTCTTCGTATCGTCAGCTGTGAGACGGATCGCAGAGCAGGGGGATCGCCCCTTTCGACTCGCATGACAGAGGGATCGCCCCTTTCCGGATCGCAGGGCAGAGAGATCGCCCCTCATCGAATCGCCGGGCGAAGGGATTGCTCCTTCACGAACCGTTGCGACCCCCACGATACGACCCTTTGTTGCCACCTCAATCTTTCGTCTCGCCACTCGCTTTCGTCTTCAATCCTTGACCACGATCCGAGTCGGCTTTCCTTCTCCTTCTGCCTCCTTCGTTTTCCTCCTCTCCTTCCCATCCTCAAGTTCCGAGCTCTACGCCCAATGGCCATGGCAACTTGGTGATTTCTTCAGAAAATTGCGGATTTCTACTGTTTCTCCCTCGAATCAGTCGTAAAAATTCAGAAAAGTGATGCGTTTACAGATGAGAATGTTCTCTATGAAGTTACCTTTCTAAAAACTGAGAGAATACTTGAATTTTCGAAAGTTTAAGAAAGTTGGGTTCGTTTTTCAATGGCTAAGGCGAAACGATACGGCAGCGTGAAAGAAGAAGGAGAATGAAGAAGGGGAAGGTCGGCTTATATAGACAAAGAGGGCGACCATTTGTCTCCCTTTTTTGTCCTATTCGGTCCACGAAACGTCATGCAGGCCACGATCCAAAGCTTGTATCGCATAGAAGCCCACGGACCGCCTCAAACGATGGCCCACCAAACTCAAAGCCCGACACGACTCGAAAGAAAGCCCGCCTCGTTTCGCACAAAGGCCTAGATACTCAACTCGAGACGAGCGCGTGACCACTCGGACCGTGGCACTCCATGGCGATCCGATTCATGCATGCGTTGATTTGAACTAATGCAACTGCTGATTTACGTGGGTATATTAGAATTTTCGAAGCATGTTCCATCATCGATAAAACATACTTCGAGGGGGCAAAATGTTGGCTCGCTTTTTGACCAAGCCACCCAGGATCATTCGTAAGAGGAAAGCAAGAAATCACGTTCCCCAAGAATATGAAGGAACGGATCTCACTTTATCGACTCGCCCAGGAACGGATCGCACTCCATCGTCTCGCCCAATATTGGACCGCCCCATCTCATCAGCGAACGACGCAGCCGGGCGATCCGATCCAAACTTACATTGTTACCCCGAGCGAACCGAACCGATCCCTTGGTGCATGGCGAACCCTCTGACCTATTCAAGCACGAGCTAGTCTTCAGCGATCCGAATCGCACGGATCTGGCGACGCGTGTCTCTAACCGTCGCTTGGACCGATTCTCCCCATCTGCACGATCCGATTTTCAAGCAGATCGCGACACCTGTCCACAACGGCTAATTTGACCATTTCTCCAACGACGGCGATCCGATCCAAGGTTCTCGGGATTCGTGCCACGTGTCCACGATCCGCCTGACAAAATCAGCTATAAATAGCCCAGAGCTTGGCATTTTTCGGGATCTTTTTGGCAATATTGAGGACTGAATCCGCCATTGTTGTCAAACGACTGAAATATTGAGAGAAATCGTTGTTGTACTAGCTTTTAAAAGCATAATCAATAATATATAAAGTGGACGTAGGCTCGTTAACGCCGAACCGCTATAAATTCTGAGTGTTATTTTCTTTTTCCTTGTTCTTCATTTGAAATTCTCTGCTGTTCATAACAATTTGGGTGTTAGGTCCAAATTTCGATCTAACAAATATATTACATAGGAGCGGAAAATAATGCAAAATACAACTGAAGAAGATACACGGATACAGAGCTTTCCGAGCATTGTTCCAGCTATAAATCAGGATCCTGTGAATATAAATCTGCAAAACCAAAACTACTAGCTGCCCGTGTCGAAAATAGGGGCACCCAGAGTTTAGGTTAAAACAATAAACTCCAAGTCAGTCATGTGACTGGTGTGAGAACTAAAACAGTTATTAATCTTTATTTTTAAAAGAGAGTAATTCAAAAGACCACGCCGTATAATACGGAACGGGTTTCCTCCCAAGAACACTAGTGCATATAACAAAACAACACAATGCTTTTTGGAAAAATGAAGCTATTATAAGACCTACGTCCCATCACACAATGCAACACAAGCCGGAGGATAGGGTTTTCCCTTATAATAGCCAAATAATGTTTGATACGTTTAAAAACAAATCATTTGATACTATTATAAGTGTATAGTGTCAAAACAATTTCAATCATAAATATCAATCATAGACGGCATGGGTACCATATATCAAGTCGCCATACTAGTTCTACAATTAAAACCGCAATATCATGTATTGGAAATTTGATTTCCGTCATGAGTCGAGGCAAGGGGAAAGCTCCTCTCTGATTCGAGACACTCTAGCAAATGTCTCAGGACCGCACACAGCAAGCCTCGGATCTTCATGGCCGGTCCTCTCTTACTTTTGAGGATTAATTATTCCTGAACACACGTTTCCCGGTCCTAACAGACCTATATCCGAGGCGCCTCGTATCCAACAACCACACAGGTGAAAAGTATATAAATGTCAGCCAGTTTTAAGCACTGACACCACCCCTAGCTAGAAAGAAACATCGTGCTCTCCCTGCAGTCACTATCCCGTTTTTGACTCATACCGAGGTGTGAGGCTCGCGAATTCACGCTATACACAAAGCTGCGCCACACAGGCCGTGCTTTGATCATCAACCACAAGACTTTGCTTTTCAACAAAAGCCTTGATCAATTGCCACTTACGCGTACCACACTGGCAATTCACTCCATGCGACTGATGTCCATCGATATACAACCTCTGAGCTCGTACGTCTCAGAGAAGGGCATTAAGCAAGAGAATAAATTCTCCACCGCCAAATAGATGTATATTTAATAGAGATCAATCAACACAGAATAAAATCCAATGTCAGACACACAATCCATTTACAAGTTCGTTCTGGGTCTGAACGAAACCGGAGGCACTTTCCTCGCATATCCATCGATCTCCAAATACGTCTGGACGATCACCAACTGTTTCCCTCATCTTGGGGGTACAGCCCAATCGAGATAATCAGTAATCACCCAAACGATGTGAAGACTTCCGGTCTTCAACCACCGTCTTCATCTTTGACATCTCGTCGAATCGGTTATTCAGAATGGGTATAAAGCCGGCCTTTCTGAATAACCCACGTATATAATAAACAAATGTTACACAAACACAACAAACGCCTCATTCCAATTCAGAATATTCTTTTATTTAAAATTTTCACATTCTTAGGGAAAGGTTCCCATTAATTTTTCAAAGATAAATTCTTCTAAATTTATTCTTTAATCTTCCTTTGGATGTCATTTCAAACCATTTTATGGTTTTCCAAACTAGTCGGGATTAGCGAACTACACCGAAGTAATTATTTGATTTATTTCCAAATCCCAACCTATTCATCCCATAGAGAAATCTGGTAATACTCCATATATAACACCACAGTGTTATCGATAAATATTAATTACGATTTCACGTTCCAATCAAATTAAAGATTTAACTATCGTTTTGGAGCAAAACTGGAGGTACTCCATTCTCGATCACCTTTCAGATTTAATAATTTAAATTATCAATTCACATTTCAATCTAATTAAATATTCATTTAAACTCCACTTAGTTTTAATTTTCCCAAAAATCAATATCCTGACTTTAACTGGGTTAAAGAACCAATGTCATCTAAAACACGGTTCACGATAAACCCAAAATCACATTCAAATTCAATTCCAATTAAACATTATTTAATTGGTACACTTCATTAAATCTAAATAGAAAGATTTAATCTTTTTCTCTATTGGGCTTAAGAATCGGTGTTAATGAAGACACCATTCACGACAAACCCAAATCACATTTGATATTAAATACAAGGCTCTGAATAGAAAATATACCGGCTTATATTGAATATCAAATTCTGAAACCAACAAATATCGTATTGGAAATAACGATATAAAATATATCTTTCAAATTCCCATAACAATATCTGTATAGTCACGAAATCCAACATCGAAATATTCCGAAGATAATTTCGATTCAACTCCAGTCCAATTCACGTATTGGAAATTCTGATTATTTTCAAAACCACTTTCAAATTCAATTTGTTTATTTCAAAAATAAATTGATTTAATTCTAGTTCAAAACTAGTTCATTTCGATAAAAATCTATTTTTATCTTTTCAAATGTGGAACTTTTCATCCTAGTTCTTCACAAACTATTTCTTATGATTTTACACAAATTATAGATATTTTTAATAATTTTATCAAGACCCGTACAGTCGATTTCCATCAACGGCCATCGAACTGCACTTACAGCGACCTTTTCCAAATTTGATTTGGACATAATTCCAAATCCAACTGTTAGATTTCTAATTTCAAATATTCGTTAGAAATCTCTTTTAGATACGAACCCAACGGTTCCGGTTTTAGGAGAATCCGACGATTGGATCTCCCGCAACGTCAATCGAAGTCAATGGTCGAAATTCACGAACTGCCGCAGCGCGGCGCGTTCTATTCAGGCCATTATATAATATATATATATATATATATATATATATATATATATTATATATTTTGTCGATTTCCCTTTTAAAATGAATTTTATAAATCGTTTTAAATTCGTTTTCGAAACGATTTCCACTTCCCTTTCAATTTCAAATCAAAATTGAATTTTCCTTTATAAATTCGTTTTAAATTCATTTCAAATTGATTTCAATTCAAATCGATTTCAATTCAATTTCAATTCAATTTCATTTCAATTGAATTTCAATTCGAATTCATTTCAATTCAATTTCAATTCGATTTCAATTCAATTTCATTTCAATTCTATTTCAATTCGAATTCATTTCAATATAATTGATTTGAAATCACTTTTCGATATTCATAAAAAAATATGAATAAAATTGATATAAATATCGTTCACGTTCGCATCTCTTATCAACACGGCTTTATATATTTCAATAAATTCGTTATTCTATTCTACAAATGAATATTTATTCCATTCAACACATGAATCTATATTTCTTTCAACACATGAATATTCTCAACACATGAGCACTGTCAACACATGACTATTTATATTATTTAATATATTTTATAAAACTATCGTATCTATCGTTTGATTTTCAAATCAGACTCCAACTATAAAGTAGTAAGAGAATGATTCCCTAAGTATTAATGCCGAAGGCCGAAACCAATATCAGATCAATACCCAGGAAACCACTCATCTTATCTATTTTCCAGTTAGTTTCTAACTTTAAATATGATAAAAATGTAAATTTTATTGTTAAAATATTTCTTTCAACACATGATTATCGTCAACACATGACTATATATTCTATTCAACACATGAATCTTTATTTTATTCTATTCTTTATTTTCCCAATTGGAATGAGGCCCAATAAATTACCATATAGTGTTAATTATATGGATTCCACACAACACATGTATATAATAGCAACGACAAATAATAAACCATCACCCAAAGTGCACCACACAACTGCATAGGCATCAAATATTACCAATTAATGCTCACACAGTCTGTCGACCAATCGATCGACATACAATGAAATAACTGGGATTAGTGTATGCCAAATATCATCCCAATACCCGTGTGGGGTTTCAAATCAACAAACACAGATTTTTATTTATTCACATACCCGTTAAAAATTATATTTTTAACGATAAAATATTTTTAACTACACAAATATTTTATTTCATTTCACATCACACAATCAATTTTCACCACAACAAACAATCAAACATACAAGCCATCCTTGGTCTGTGGATGACGGGCGTCGGGTGCTGCTAAGCATCGTCTGCATCCTAGTATATATTTTAACCAGAAAAGAAAATTTAAAGTGAGAAGTTCTCACCGACTAGCTAATCCAAACACCACGACTCTTCTTCTGTAGAATTCTTCGTCGTTCTCGCCTTTTGTCACTTTCGTTGCCCGTAGCCACTACATATATAAAAATCACATTTTTATATTGTTGCTATGTACATAAAAATCACATTTTTATAATCACTCTATATGGATAAAAATTCTATTTTTACATCGATGTTCATATAATAAAGATTATATTTTTATCACGTTATTCTCTATATAAAGACTTCGCCTTTTTCAAATATAAAGATTTCACCTTTTCAAATATAAAGATCTCGCCTTTTCAAATATAAAGATTTCTCCTTTTCAAATATAAAGATTTCGCCTTTCCAAATATAAAGATTTCGCCTTTTCAAATATAAAGATTTCGCCTTTTCAAATATAAAGATTTCGCCTTTTCAAATATAAAGATTTAATTTTTATTTCATCACTATAAAAATCACATTTTTATTTCAACATATATATAATAAAAATCATATTTTTACTCTTTCTGTAATATAAAAATTATATTTTTAACTTTTCTATAATATAAAAATTAAATTTTCATACTTCTACATGGTTAAAATTATATTTTTAATAACATAAAAATCTTATCTTTACTTCATATGAAAATTCAAAGCTTTATACTTTATAAAAATTCAACCTTTTTATCGTTAAAAACCCCGTCTTCTCAATGCATAACATTCGTATAAAAATCACCTCGTTCATAAGGTAAAAATAATATTTTCATGACATAAAAAATCTAATCTTTATCTTAACAAAGATCATCATTTTCCCTAACGAAGAATCTAATCATTTCTATGTATTTTTATAAACTAAAACTGAATTTAAAGAAAGCATTTTATAATTTAAAACTGAATTAAAATAAACAAAAAGGGAAAAGCTTACTGTTTTAGATGAAGAGGGAGGAGCGCAGGGTCGTAGGCGACCGGAGGGGTGTCGCCGGAGCCAAGGGGGTCGGAGGTTGTGGTTCGCCTGACCTGTGGCGGGCTATGGAGGGGCTGGAGGGTTTCTGATGGGTTGGGGGTTAGGGTTCGGAAATCTAAGGGGAAAAGGGGCGTAGGGGATCGTGCTACGGTGGGGGAGGGTGCGGATTTGCCAACGGTTGTGGTGGTCGGCGCCGGTCTTCGGCGGAGGAGGCGATGCGATGGCGTTCGCGATTTTGGGCTCCGTTAATTTTTTCTTTCTTTCTTTCTTTTTTTCGGTTCTGGTTTGAAACGATGGAGTGAGGGGCTGGACCGGTATAGGGGAAAAGGGCTTGGCCCTTTTAATTTAAATAATTATATTTTAATCCAATAAAGTGCAATTTTCGTTCTGATTCAAAATCGAACCCAACGACTGTCGTTCCTAGCTAATTACCCCCATTCCGAACACAATGGGATATGTAGCGTGAGCCAATTCGACCGTTCGATCAGTCTCCATCAAAATTAAAATATAACTCTATATATTGAATTTGAACGCACATTTCATTTTACCGGGGCCACATACTAACTAGAAAAATCCCAGAAAAATATTTTCTAGCTTCGTATTGACGATACGTTTCTAACAAAACTAATTTCGTCGAATTCTGAGACCGTTTGAAAAATGGCCATTTTCCAGTCGATTAAAATCAACTGAAACTGGTCAAACACGTTTTCCTTTGCCACGCTCACATATTGATTCGAAAAATTATGAAATTTGAAACCTATCAATAACTTAACATCACGGATCCACCAAAAGTGGTTTCGTCAAAATCCGAGGTCGTTTGCAAAATGGCTATTTTAAGGGCCGAAATTCCATAGCGACTATTCTGAAATTTCAACTGGACATATCTTTTGATTCCCGCTATGAAATTTCGATTTTTCAGATTCGTTGGAAAGATATTAACAATTAGATTCTATTATTTTTTGTTTCGCTAAAATCTGGTTTATTTTGATTTCGGTACATTCATTTGAATTTTGAAATCGAATTATCGAACTACCGCGCCATTTTCAATTCCTTTTATAATTATAAATAAATGATTTATATTCTAACCACGACGTATATAAATATATACGGTCTAATTATATTCAAAATAAATTTCTCGTCATTTTTATTTAAAATAACCATTTTAAATATTGAAATTTTGTAAAAATTGCCAAAATAAAAATTTTAAACTGGCTCAGATTTTCCGGGTTGTTACACAAAAAACCAACGAACAATTATTTTTTTACTAATAAAAATAATTCCAAAAAAAAATATGTGACGATCCCAAATCCCCATACGACGGTGTTAAGGATAATCATTGGAATATAACACATTAATCATCATTAGCAGAGTACGGATAATAGCATAAACAACAAATAGAATAATTTACACAAATATGACAGTGGAATCATATAAATATCACCACATCAGAGAGCATTGTGCAGGATACAACTTAGTGCAAAATAATACATAATTAGTCTACATCGCCTATGGCGGAATCATATACATAGGAAGTACATAAACGAAACATTAGTCTACATCGCCTGTGGCGGAATCATAATACATATACAGTAATGGCGGAAAATCATAGTCATCACGGTGTAGTCAAGCCTCGCCATGAGCCAAAAAGTGCTCCTCTGCTGCGGTGCCAAGCCAAAATATGCCATCTATCTAATACTAGGCTGCTCGTGTGAAAATAAGGGCACCCAAGTTTGCAAGGTGAAACAAACTACGAGTCAGTCATGGGACTGGTATGAGAAACCTACTTAACTAATTATACAGCAACAATAAGGCAAATCAAAGGACCACGCCACTTTCGCGGAACGAGTTTACTCCAATGAATGCTAGTGCATGAAATAAAGTAAATTTTTAATCATCGCAATGCTTTTTATAAAAATGAAGCCATTATAAGACTCAGGTCCCATCATATAATGCAACGCAAGCCGGAGGATAGAGTTTTACCTTATAATGGCCAAGAAATGCTTCATACGAATAAAACACAAGTGATTGATATTATTACTAGTGCATATACGTTTCAAAAGCAAATTCGATCATAAATATCAATCCTAGGCGGCATAGTTACCATCTACTATGTCACCATACTAGTAATACAATCACATCCGCAATTTCGTATTGGAAATTGGATTCCATCATGAGTCGAGGCAAGGGGCAAGCTCCTCTCCATTCGAGACACTCTAGCAAATGTCCCAGGACCGAACACAGCAATCCTTGGATCTTCAGGGCCGGTCCTCTCTTGCTTTTGAGGATTGGCAATTCCTGAACACACGTTTCCCGGTCCGTACAGACCTATAATCGAGGCGCCTCGCATTCCAACAACCACACAGGTGAAAAGTGTATATAAATGTCAGGGCTGGTAAGTCACTGACACCACCATAGCTAGAAAGAAACGCCGTGTTCTCCCTGCAGTCACTATTCCGTTTTTGACTTATACCGAGGTGTGAGGCTCCAAATCCTCGTTATACACAAAGCTACGCCACGCAGACCATGCTTTGATCATCAACCACAAGACTTTGCTTTGCAACAGAAGCCTTGATCATATGCCACTTAGGCGTGCCACACAGGCAATTCACTCCATGCGACTGATTTCTATCGATATATAACCTCTGAGCTCGTACGTCTCAGAGAAGGGCGTTAAGCAAGAGAATAAATTCTCCTCCGCCAAACAGATATATATTTAATAGAGATCAATCAGCATAGAACAAAATCCAATGTCAGACACACGGTCCATTTACAAGTTCGTTCTAGGTTTGAACAAAGCCGGAGGCACCATATTCCTCACATATCTGCACAATCAACAATACGTCCGGACGGCTACCACTTCAGCTCCTTCAAGGTAGCTACTCCAATCATGAGCATCAGTAGCGCCCATCCATCCAATGTGAAGATCGTCGGTCTTGAACCGTCTTCAACTCTTCGACTTCTCACTGTCGATCAATTATTTGAAATGAGAATGAACTCGGCCTTTTCAAATAATCCACGTATATTTAGATTTTCAAATCCATTCTTCACATGGTTAAATTATTAAACATTCACATTTCAGTTCCTTAGTATAGTTTTCATGTCAAACACATTCAACCATCAAATATCAAGCAATCCAAGCAAAATCGGTTTATTTCTATTCTATATCGCCTATAATATTTTATAACGATATATCGCCATTTTTGTTTATTTAAAACGGCCATATTTAATTAAACGACGTTTCAGGTCGTGCTGAGGCACTGGCGCTGTTTTTCCTAAAATTTTTTTTACACATATCTGAAAATCTAACTGTTGGATCATCATAAAGATTATATCATTAGAAAGATCTTTTCAAAACGAATCCAACGGTTTCAGTATTGGAAAAATCCGATGGTCGGATCTCCTGCACTAGTCGTTTGAAGTTACGATTTCAAAATACGAACTACAGCGTCGTTATTCGATTTAATTTAATTATATTTATATTTATATATAAATATAATCGATTCTGGCGCTGTTTTTCTTCAGATTTGAATTAAACATTCCAGACGATCCCACCGTCGGATCTTTACAAAGTTGGTGCTGTTGGAAAGATATTCCCAAGGCGAACCCAACAGTTGCGGTTTCGAGAAAATCCGATGGTTGGATCTCCCGCACTAATCGTTTGAAATCACGGTTTCAAAACACGTACTTCACAGCCACGATTCGTTTTAATTTTATATATATATATATAGTTCATTCGGCGATTTCAATATCGTTTTCACTTCAAATATTTAACTAACGCCTTTAAATTTTGGAAAATTTTGCCATAACCTCCTTTGTACGGGAAGGGCTGGGAAAATTCCCAAATAGCCACACGGGCGTCTCATCTTAAAAAGAAAAAGAAAAAGCCAAGCGGCTAGCCAATCGACTCATAAAATCATCACCCAAGCAAAACAGTAAACATGTACCTATTTGTCGGGAACACAATTTTATTCCTCTTCTCTAGCCTCTTTGCTATAACATGTTCAATAAATATGCATGTACATATGTGTAATTTTTATCACTTATCATCTTCCATTCAATTTCATATTTGATTCGATTTGGTTTAAAGTTACCATTCATTCCAATGTTGCATACATAATAAAAAATCATATCATTAGCTAATTAATGAATATTTCAACTCATGCATATTTATTTGAACAAGTGGTTATTTTTAACACTTCACAATTCACTTAAAAATAATATTTTTGGCAAACTAAAATATATTTCAACACATGACTATTTCATTTAGTTCCTATACATGTTAAAAATAATATTCATAGCAAAAAAATATATATTTCAACACTCGTATATTTTTAGCAAATCACATACATGATAAAAATGGTATTTTTATCATCTACAATATTTATTCAACACATGAATGTTTTTTGCACTTCATATTCTCAATAAAAATGTAATTTTTATTGTTCGATCTTTTTATTCAACACATGAACCTTTTCAACACGCACGCTTCTCAACACATGAGCATTTCCACACATGGATATTTTATATAGTTGGTACATATCAGAAAGATGTAATTTTTATTGTTGAAACAATTTATTTATAACACGAATATTTTACATACTTCTTATATATAATAAAAATGGGATTTTTATTGTTTAAACACTTTATTCATTCAACACATGAATTTAATTTTCAACACATGAACTTATCAACACATGAGCATTTCCACACATGGATATAGTTTCAACACATGAAAATAATTTCAACATATGAAAATAATTCTAACACATGAATATTATTCAAAATTTCGGTAGCATAACGGCAGGGTAGTTAAAACTGGCACCGTCCCGAGTACGGCTCCTCGTTCTACCTTAAAACCTCGCGGTTTTTGAAAATGGGGATTTCATACATCTAATTCGCACGCAGGCGAGTATGATTTTTCTTTTCCACAATTTATTTCAAATGTGTTTCAATCACCAATGGGTATTTTTCAACCACAACCAAACAATATCAAACACAAACAATTCTATCAACCATTAGCATTATTCACCAAAATTTTCACACCAATTCACAATCAATAAATATCGTCCATGGTTTGTGGACGAGGGGAGTATATATATATATATATATATATATATATATATATATTCGTATATAAAAATATTTAATTTCCATTCCAACACACATATCATTTATACTATGCATGTATAATTCATTCTTCGCTCATATAACTTATACAACGCATGTACATGAGGTATACAACACGTATATAATTTATATTTCACTTATATAATTTATACATCACATTTTAATTCACATTTCAGTTTAGAAATCTCACATTGGTTTTCGAGATGCTAAAAATCATAGCTAGCTCAGAAAAATCCGTGGTCTCCTCTAGATTGTAGAGAGCGTCCTTGCGGTCACGATGTTTCCTGTTTCATCGAATTTCGTTTACACACCATAGATATGATTTTTCAAAGTTTGCAACACTTAAAAGTGTTTAAATCCGTTTAAATATACCAAAGCCGATACCTTTCAATGTTGTTCAAAACTAGGTTTCCAATTTCCGAACGAACCGCTGCACGATAGGATAATCGGCTTGTACCACGCGAAGGAGGGTCAAGGGGGCTTCAGGCGCATGGCGGTGGCGTTCAGCTCGGTGGGGCCCAGCGTTTGTGGCGGCGGCGGAAAGTTTGGGGCTTTGGAGGAGAAAATCTCGAGGTAGGAGCAACGATAGGGGGAGTTATTTATATGGATTTGAAGAGGGGGAGGAGAACTACAAAAAGTTCAATTGGGGGTGGGGCTGATTCGGGCTGTGGCGATCGGAAATCGCCTAGGAAACGGAGAGATGGCTTCCGCCGTCGAGATCGGGGTTACCGGGGGGAGGGGGGTTTGAGATATTTTTTTATTTTAATTATGAATGGAGAAATCCTATTGGTCGATGGTTTTATTAAATTTTAAAATAGTGTTTCTCCACACGGACACCAATTCAAACGCAACGACTGTCGCCCCTAGCTAAATACCCCCATCCCGGACACAATGGGATATGTTTCGTAGGCCAATTCGAGTGTTACAGTCAGTTATTCTTCAAATTAAAATATAAAACATTCAAATTCTGTTTTGAACGTACATTTCAATTTGCCAGGGCCACAAACTGATTCAAAAAATTCCAGAATAATAAATCTGGCTATGTTTTGATGCTACGGTCCCAACAAAACTAGTTTCGTCGAATTCTGAGATCGTTTGAAAAATGACCATTTTCTGGTCGATCCAATTTAACAGAAATTAACCAAACACGTTTTCTTTTTGCTACGCTCACATAGTAGCTTCAAAAATTATGAAATTTGAAACCTAGCAATAATTTTACATCCCGAATCCAACAAAAGTGGTTTCGTCGAATTCCGAGGTCGTTTGCAAAATGTCTATTTTCAAGGGCTATATATTCTCTATAGCGACCTTTCTGAAAATTCATTTGGCCATAACTTTTGATTCCCGCTATGAAACTTCGATTTTTCAAATTTGTTAGAAAGATATTCATAAACAGATTTAAATATTTTTGGTTTGACTAAAATCCGTTATATTTTGCACCCGGTACAGTCAGTCAAAGTTTGGATTCAAAATTTCAAACTGCCACACTATTTCCAATCCATTATTTTATTGAAATGTTCTATTTCAATTGTTTAAATTCCCTTAAAATATCCAATTTAAAATTTCTAAATTGGCTCGTATTTTCCGGGTTGTTACAAAATCTGAGTGAGATTTACTCACCTTGATATTTCTTTTTTCGATCCATTCTGATTCCAATTGATCCCAAAATTTTCCCAACGAATCCCATTTCCCACTACGAACCCAATTTGACTTCTATTAATATTTTGGACCTTGTATAAATTTAATATACTACATTAGATTTATGATTATAAATAAATTCAAATGAATCAAATAAGTTGTTAAAATAAATTACCTTAATCCTCTTGTTAAATATTTCTCCCTTACTTTACATAACAATACCTTGCTTCGGAAATTTCTCAAGCAACCTTCCACTTTGCATACCCGGAATTCAATGCATCCTTCCCCACTTCCATCTGAATTTGCCAAATAACCCACTTTACCTTACCAAACTTTCCAGCAAGGTCATCACTTTCATAATTTATCAAACACCCATAATACCAAACTTTCTAAGTTTGTCTTCCTTCCTAATACATGGTATACCATTGTGCCTCATCCCCTCAACAACCAATCATGATAACAGTCTTCTTTCCAACATTAAAATGCATCCCTCCTCTTTCCTGTAGTTTAAACGAAATCATAGGCGTGACTTCGAACTGTTGTCCCCGTAACATTTGTTGATGAAAATCCATATTGTTGTCACTAACGAACTCCTCATCCAAGTCTCTGCCACCTCACCCCTACCTTGAACGATTCGCACCTCCCCAGATGATTCAGTCCTCGACTCAACGCATCATCCTAGTAAAAGGCGACATTTTCTATCGTTGAACGATATCAAAATTGCTCCTCATGTGCGCGCTTTTCCATACCCATTCCGACGCCATCTTTGGTTCCAAAGCCGACATCCCCAAAATCCCACCTTCATGACTCTCAACAGCTCAACAAATTTTGATGATGTCGCACCCTAAAAATGAATCATCGCGAGCTTTCAAGTGATGTTACTAGATATAGATGCCATTTCAATTTCAAAACTGTGATTCTAGATTGACTTCGAGCTTTATAACTTCGCATATGATCTTGGATCTTGATTAAAAGAGTTCGGCCATTCTTTTTCTTCGCTGAAACTTGCGAACATTTGAACGAATGGGGGAACTATAGTTGTGATTTGGAAAGGAAATGGTGCGGTATTAAATCCTTTTAGGAAAAAAAAGAACGCTATTTGATTATTAAAGCTTTGCGATTTGAGTTTCCAAAGGAATCGAAGTGAAAGAAAATAGCGTGTGAATTTATAAACGAAGAAGACTTAGGTATTAAGGCATTTGGTCGCTGTATGGTATATTAAATTAAATACGATTTGATTTATAATTAATTTGATTCGACATAAAGAGATTTTTATTCTTTTTAGATGGATATCGATTTGATTTCGAACCTATCTACAATCAAAAATCTCAGGGTCCACTAATTTAAATCACGAACCGCTATTTTAGCGTATAGACCGACATTTAAATGTAATAACGATATTCAGAGCTCAACAGAATATATTCTGAAATTTAATTTAAACGTATATATAAAATAACCATAATAAATTAATCTAATATAATTTAAATTCAGAAACAAATCAATTTCTTAATAATAAATTATTATTCTTATCGTTTATAGTCAAATAAAATTCCTATTTATCATCTGAATCAATTCGATTCAATTTTTAACTTCGGTTTCCATTATATTTCATGCTACGATAATTTATATATTCGATATTAAACCGAAATCGATTTTTAAATCGATAACTTAATTTAAAAATTCATTTATATTATCAACTCAATATTTAAAACGTATTAAATATTTAAATTAATCGACCAAAAATGGTGGTCATTACACCTTTTCTCTTTAGGTTTCATCGATCAATTCAGCCCCCATCGCCGAAAAATCCATAAAATACAAAATTGAAGTGGTCCTGTTTAGACTGCGATTCTGGCCAACCCCAGTCATCGCGATACCTCCGACCACCAATATAACATCAGCCTCTCATCCCTCTCCAACTTCCTAGTTGGCGACTTCGCCTAATTCGACCTCTTAATTGGTGAAAAATTCGATTTATAAATGTATATGAAATGGAGGTAGCGATTCAGTTTACTGGAGTGTTGACTAAGGAATTTTGGGTTAAAGAAATTCAAAGTGCATTTATAGGTGAATTATATTATTAAAATATTCATAGGAAACTTACATCTGAAGCAACAAGCTTATACGATCACATACGAGCTCCAATCGCGATGAAACTACTAATCCTGCAATAACTTATTATTCTAGACAGGATGGAATAAGTTTCGTCAAATTCTGATATCGTTTGTAAAACTTATTTTTAATTTCACAACGTGATTCGATACCCTTTTATATCGTGAATGATCACGTAGTAATTCCAATATTGACTTGAAAGTGAAAATCTTATAATAATTAATAATTACAGATTTAATAAAATTAGTTTCGTTAAAATTTGCGATCATTTGAAAATTGGTTATTCTTAAGTTTCATATTAAATCGATAAAATATAATTGCTTCTAAAATAATTAAATTAATAAATAAAATAGAATTAACATATATATTCAAAATAAAATTTATATAGCTTCAACTATCATAACTCGATTGTAAATTATTGGTTATATCAATATTCGATTTATTTAAAATCATTTAATTTATTAAATCAATCGTTATGGTTTATAAATGATTCCATAGCAACTTTCTGAAAATTTGATATGGACATAACTCAAAATCTATAAGATGAAATCTCGACTTTTCTCTTTCATTAGAATATTATTGCCCAATAGATCAGGGTGATTCTTAAGAAATTCTACTTATATTGGATTCTGTGCACTCAATTGAAGTTCAAAACATAAAACTACGAACTACCGCTATGATGCGGGCCCATTTTTAATTAAATAATATTTGTATGTTTAAACTTCATTTAATAAATGAATTCCTTGTTATAATTTCAATTCAGAACTTAACTAAATCCTTTTATGTTTACCAATTCATATTGTATTGCAAATCCAACTTATTTGGACTATTTCGGAATTAAATTTATTATTTTATTATTCAAATTAAATTAATATTCAAGAGCATGGAATTTAGTTATTTAAATTTCCAAATCAACATTCAAAACCAATTTAAATGTTTTATTTATTGGCTAAAAATCCAGGTCGTTACATTCTTCCGACCTTAAAAGAATTTCGTCTCCAAAATTACTAAGGTAGGGAAAAATGCTTCAAACTCATTAACTTTTCGAAAATCGAATTAGTTTAAAATCTTTCGTCCACTTTCTAAACTTTTAGTTTTAACTCACCCAATTAGTTTTAATAGAAAAATCAATTCATTCTTGTTAATGAAAAATTTCCAAAAAAATTCTAACACTTTAAATTTTGGAAAAATTTCGGTAGAATCTCCCTTGTACCGAGGGACTATCGCAATAAAACAAAAAAGATAAAAAGGTACCCATTGACCCACATGGTCGGAAAACCCAATCGATGTACCAAATTTTATATTTTGCATAGGTGTACCTTATGTAAGCGCTACTAAGCATACTTGCTCAACTTATATGCCATATGCACAACCAAAATCAATCCTCGTAGCTTTTTGTTACCCATACTTAACTCAGTTTATCATGTAAGCAACAAATACATTAAATTTTTAAATAATACTTCATTGATCAACAAGTGTAACTATACAAGTTCCCAGAACCAAATATGTAGCATAAGGTATATGCAAATACATGGTTAAATTATTTAATTTCAATTCATAAGCGGTTCCATTCAAATTTATTAAACTGGAATTCATTACTTTAGCCTTCAATTCATTCGACTTTTTATTAAACCGTTAATGAATTATAATTAACCCATCTAACATACCATTAACAAACAATGCACAACCATCTTAACCAAACCATTTGACCTTATATTCAACATTAATATTTACCTGTATGCCTTCACTTTGGTTTAACATTCTTTCATATCGATCGGTTTGTACTTGATTGATTTCCATTCAATTATTATTTATTCGAATTTCAAATCCTAAATCTATTTTATTTAATTCCATCTCTATATCCATTCTTAAATTAAATCCACTTAATTAAGTTAATACCCATTTCCATATTCAATTAACTAATTGATTTTCTAATTAGTTCGCTTCCATTTCATAATACAAATTCAAATTCACTCAATCCCGTTATCTTTGGAATATGACTATTAATTCAAAGACGTTCTAATTTAACTCAAGTTAAATTTCCATTTCATATGATTCATTTTAATTCTGTATTAAATTTCTCATTTACTAATTTCACATGTGAAATCTCCTTCTGTTATATTAATCCATACCAATTTTATAATCCAACTGAATTCCATTCAAATAAATCAATAATCTAATACTAACTTAATTTGAGAAAATTATTTCTATCACCTTCTTTACGAAATATACTGGGAAAAAATAATATAAAAATAACTTTATGTTCAATTACAAATACGTGCTCTCGAACTCAATCTAGGGTATAACTAACCCTATCTTTATTGAGTTACATTACAGTTCCAAGGTTATTACTAAACCTTACGCTCTGATACCAACCGGATAGTTAAAAGAAAGAAACTAGAGGGTGAGAAGCAGAAAGAAAGAAATGTTAGAATGGAGGAAGAAAACCAACAACACAGAATCAAAGTAGAACAGAATCTCACAGTGGATCAAATAAAACATAATGTATCAAAAACTCTTTACTTAAAAGAAAATTGTATATATATATATATATATATATTATTGCTACATCGAAGTACACACTATATCAATACAATTCATACAATGGAATTAATTTATTACCAAAAAATATGGAATCACGCTTCGACTCCATCTCCTCTCCAATAGCTCCAAGCAAAACCTAACCTGGAAAATATACTCGGTCTAACCCGAGCACATTTTGAAGCAAAGCAAAATCAACCCGGATCAGTGAAATACTTTTAGTGATAAATTCACATTACAAAGAACTTGCTTAACTTTTAAAAATCCTTTGAAAGAACGGAACTCTTTTAAGACACGAGCACACATAAACATAGCTCGTGTTTTTACCTTACGATAACCAAACTTCTTTATATATCAAAATCCAATGATATTATAATAATGTCTATCAATTCACATATAAATTGGAATATAGACAGAAAGATTGCATCTCACTTTCCAACATGGTTGGTATATAACTAAAAATGTATGATCCGTATTGGGGTTAGGATTTCAAACGTGACAAGGTATGTGACCACCTCCCGATCAGTGTTCTGTAGAGAAGAAACACTGGGGTTCAATAAGAACATCTTACAACCCGACCACACAAGACCGACACTAATTCAACTTGACTGTATCGAATATATTGTCACCCATGGTTGGGATCAACAACTGCTTTCTGTAAGCATACAGAACTGAAAGAATAAGAAATAAATGAATTTTCTCCTGATGGTAACAATACACCCTAATGGGAATGACCAATATAGCCATGTTTCCTGCCTGATTTCTGTTATTTCTGGTTGATGAGGCTTGAGGTCATAATTACCTTATTGAGAACATCACATTAATTTTGAATGTTGTATTGCCGGATCCACTAAATCACTAATTGATTTGCATAAATATACTCTGGTGTTAAGCTAAAATAGTTTCCTTCTCCGCCACCAAACTTGGTATATTTGTAAAAATCAACAAACGTGATTTTTAGGAAATACTCTGTCACACATCCATCCATACAAGTCATCTCGGAACAAGATAAGCCAAAGGTACCCTCCTACCGCATCCAATATAGGAATCACCCCAAGGATCAGTAGAGAGTAGTCCTTGTAATCCATAGATTTCAACCACGACAGAATCGTAGTCTATCTCTTGGAGCTAACCAATGATTATAAGTTGTTCTTCCTCTTTAAAAAGATCTACAGTGTTCAATTCTTTCATCTTTTAAAGCATCCCAGCGAGTTAGTTTCGAACGCCAAGTTCGTTCGTGGTGGCTTTGGGTATAGTCTTCATTTCGGTCACTTCGAACTAAAACATCAAAATTTCAATAGGATTTATCCATTGGTCGTCGGTTGTTTAACTATCAATCACAATAGAATTGTCTCGCACATCAGCAGCTCAGGCCTTTTTATTTAAAATCATTAATTAAAACTCATTATCGATTCTTAAAAATCGATTCTACAACTAATCTCAACAAACCACTTTTGTTTTCAATACTTGAAAACAATAACCAATGCTTATTTCTTTAGAATAAATGTATTTACCAAACTCCTCCTATAATTTCTTTACTTCAAAAATATCGATATATCCACAAACACTCCTTCATTTCTTTTAGTTCAGAAATATTTCTATTTTTATACAAACCTCTTTTTATTTCCTTACAATTATCTTCAACCTCATTGTAATTACAAATTAATATCATCCTCAAATAATCCTGAAGTTGTTTAAGTTGGGGTATTTTATTTACCTCTCGGACCTTAATCGACAACGTTCTTACCTTAAGATAGATAAAAGTTTATAACTCAAAATCTAATATTAATAATAATAACAAAAATTCTATTTATTATTCAATTTAAAAATATGGTTTATATAAACCATTTCTTACTTTGGAAAATCTCTTTAATTTATAACCATATAACTTAATTCATTGAAGTGAATTGTTTACTAAAATACCAACCTTTCGTTTTAAAACCCTTTTATTCAATTCCATTTATAACTCGGATTATTATAACTCATTTACTAAGTCTTTTACCCAAAAACCATTTAACATTATATTATAAAGTTAATCTGGATTTTTATTTCTAAAATCCAATTACCTCCTTTCTTTTATATCACGGAAATCTTTCTTTGATTATAAGACATTTAAATTCTTAATTAAACGTTTATTTTAAAGTCATCGCCTACTTAACTTCTTTTACAAACCTAGTTTATAATTCTTGGATTTATTTGCATGTCCTTTAACAAAATTCCTACACCAGATCCAACTAAGGTCTTATCACAAACTTGATTACCTTCTTAAATAATTTAAATTAAAAATATAATACATTAAATTATTATTAATTAAAACAATAAATAATTAAAACATTAATCGAAGTAAAAGTAATTTACTTCCTTATTAACTAAAATAGGTTAGTTAATCACATTTTGAATTTAAAATTATTAAACAATAACTAATTACGTTAGTGATTATTAATTTGATAATCATCTTCAAACATCATTAATTAAAAGGTATATTACATTTAAGAAATATTACTAAATTAAAACAATTATTTGTTAAAATAAGACAAATTAATCTAATAACCATTTTTAATTAGAACAGTTGACCTAGTCAACTTGAAGTCATCAGTTAACTTGTCAGTTGATTTCAATTTATCCTTCCACTTAAATTAATTAATAGTATAATTAATTTAATAATATAACTTAATTGTTTTTTCTTAAAAATAATTATTCCAATTATTAACCCATAGGTAAAATTTTGGTTTATACGCTTATAAAAATATATTTTAAAACTTTATTTCCATTATAAAAATAATTTTCATAAGCTTATCTATGTCAATTCTCCTAACGGCAAATTAACGTGTAAAAGATATGGTTTTTAGACCCTCTGCTACTAATCACTTAATCAATACTGTCTATTGATTAAAATCGCAACAACATTGAATTCCAACCCAATAATCAGCATCCAAACAGGTTTTAATGTTACTTGGCTCAAACTGTTTATATATGAATGATATGAAATCAAATAACAACAACAATATTTGAGGAATCTAGTTGGATCCCTCCAACCCGTTTTTCCCTCCATCACAGCTTATAACATCATTATATTAATGCATATAAGACCTAAATTCTAATTTAATACAATTAACGATTGAAATATAAATATTGTTAACCAACAACCAAACAATAAGCATCCAATTTATATTATTAACTATGGATTATAGTCGTATGAATTTAATCACATGATAGAGTTCTAGAGGGCGTGAGAGTTAACTCATAATTTGTTTTAGTTTGATGATTCTGGTCGATTTGTACAATTTCAAACGAGCCTTTGAAATTATATAAAATTCTAATTGCTTCTGAATCATTCCTAACCAACTTAGCAGTGTAGGCTAGTTAATCATGTTTATATCGCGATTTCACTGCTAATTAGAACATGAGACCAGCCTTCCTCAATCTCCATCGCGGTCGCCACTACAGGCCACAGGTCCACCTCCGCCCTACCACATGATGACTGCACCACTCTCAGCCCCACTAGACTTGAGTCCCATCTCCTAGTTTGGCTCGGTTTGCTAGAATTTCTCCGATAGCCAAATTCCGTTCGAACCCCAAAATGGACCGCTTCTGGCCACCCTAGGACGTCGCACCTCCGCCAAAACTAGTGTATCCTCCTCCTCTTCCTTTTCTCTTCTGGGTTCATCAATCAATGCCTCCAGCGCTGAGAAATCCATAATGAAACTTCTTCAGTCCAGTTCTAATCTTGATATCGGCCAACTTCGGCCATCGCGACACCTTTAACCACCACAAAAACATTGGCCTCTCTCCCCTCTCTAACTTCCCAGTTGGTGACTTCGCCTAATTCGACCTCTAGATTGGTGAAAAAACCCGTTTATAAACGTAAATGAAATGAAGGTGGTGGCTCAGTTTATTGGAGTATTGGGCATGGGATTTAGGATCAAGGAAATTTAGGGTGTATTTATGGGTGAATTATATTATTAAAATATTCATATGAAACTTATGCTCGAAGTAACAAGCTTAAACAACCACATACGAGCTCCAATCACGATGAAACCATAACTTAATTATCTAGAAACAATGGAATAGGTATCGTCAAGTTCCAATTTCATTTGTAAAACTTCCTTTTAATTTCACAATGTGAATCGATAGGCGTTTATATTACACATGATGTAATAATTCCAATTGACTTGAAACTAAAAATCTTACAATAATTAATCATTACGAATTTAATAAAATTAGTTTTGTTGAAATCCAAGGTCGTTTGAAAATAAGTTATTCTTAAATTCCATATTAAATTAATAAAGTAAAATTGCTTCGAAAATAATCAAATTTATAAATAAGTTATCATTATCATATATATTCAAAATAAATTTTATATAGCTCCAACTATCATAACTCGATTTTAAATTCTAGGTTATATCAATAGTCGATTTATTAATAACATTTTTAATTAATAAATAAATCCTTATGGTTTATAAATGATTCCATAGTGACTTTCTGAAAATTTGATTTGGACATAACTCAAAATCTATAAAATGAAATCTTGATTTTTCTCTTTCATTAGAAAACTATTATCCAACTGATCCAAATAATTCTTGTTTCATAGAATTTCGACTTATATTGGATTTTGTACACTCAATTGGAGTTCAAAACATAAAACTATGAACTACCGCGACACTATAGGCCCGTTTTTAATTAAATACCATTTATACATTCAAATTTCATTTAATAAAAGAATTCCTTATTATAATTTCAATTTTGAACTTAACTAAATCCTTTAATTTTGTCCAATTCATATTTATTGCAAATCCAACTTATTTTGACTATTTCGGAATTAAATTTATTATTTATTATTCAAATTATATAAATATTCAAAATCATTGAATTTAAGTTATTTAAATTTCCCAATCAACATTTAAAACAAATTTAAATGTTTAATTCAACGGATAATAATCCACGTCGTTACACTCTTAATTTGCTATATCCTCCTACATGCCTCTGAAAGCTTATTTGATTAACAACCTGAAAGACCCTAACCCATAACCTACTCAAATGAACACCCGAGAGTTAAAGGGGAAAACATAACTTAAGACCAGTCAACAGAGTAGTGTGAGTAATTATCCTTTATACCCGACACAATGATATCTAGAGGGACTACATAGCATCATGGAATGGGTTCCTTCTCGCTAGTGCCAAGTTATAACTGAAACAAACCCTCAACTCCTGCACTTCAATGGTTAGTGCAAAAGCCACAATAACATAAGTAACAATATAAATGTGTAATGTGCAATATGCAATGTGCAACACACAATGGATTCCCTATCCCCGTTATTTTTGACTTACCTACTTAACATTCCTACTATTTTCTTTCTTCATTTCGGTTTCCCTTCCAAGCTTCATAAAGTACCCCTCACCAACAACGGAACCATTACCACTTGGTTTTTATATGGTGCATCTCACGGTAACCCCTTGCTAGGCAACGTAGACATTTCTCCTTCTGACCCCCTCTCAAGCTTCACAAAGTAAACCCTTGCCAACAAAGGGACTAAGTGCTCCTCCTTATATCTGTTAAGTTAATTGGTTTCCCCGAATTATTCCACCATTGTTCCCTTATTGTTCACGAAAATAAAAATGTCATATTTATGGTTGCCCCCCAAATAAGGTATGCAACTTTCAATAGTTTCCTTCCTATTTCAATAGTCAAATAGCTTCGAAAGGTAACCGCCTCTGGCTTCTTAAGATAAACTGTCATTTACTCCAAAGGTAGACCCCTTCAGCACCCTGCAATTTCCCAGGAAGGTAAATATTCCAGATCTATGCAATCAAACAATCAATTAAGACCTGACATCACCACCATGATAGCGGAAAGTAGAGGTAGAACCTCTAACTCTTTTCTGAAAACATTAGAACTCTCCTTGTTATCATCACCGACACTGACAGCCACAGTGCGAAGACTCAAATATTTAGTAAAATGAATTCCTTATGTAGCATATAGGACATCAAAGTAAAATAATTCAGGAAACAAGTTTATAAAGGCATATCATCATAGGCAATATTGGAATGTAAGCTTCCAGTTAAAAACCAAATAAAACTCTGTTCCAGTCCCTCCAAAAGGTGCAAAGTTCTTTCTACAAATCAGTTCTTTCTTATAAAAGACACCACTTTGCCCCTGTCGAAAGAATGGAGGCGGAAACCTCTTGTGGAACAGTTAACTTTCAAAATGTATATCAATACCAAAACTCATCTTGAAGGTAAGAGGCGGATGTTTGAATACTTCATGTACCATACTTATGATATTCCAAGTATCCTACACAACAGAGCGGTGGCTTCCGAAAGTATCAGAACGTTGTTTTCGGATATAGTAGTGGCACTTTTAGTAAATACTGATAAAATTGATTCTTTTTTTTAAGTAATGCTTTATACCTACTCCAACATATTTGTCAAATTTTCATGGGTTTATGAATAATCTACGAACAAAAATACAACTCCTTTGTAGTAATTTACACCAGAAAAAGTATAAAATAATTATATGAATATATAATGTTTTAATTAACATATAAGTTTTTCTTATGCAATTCCAACTTAAAAATTCACAACATATTCATAAAATCATAGAAAGCTATAAAATTCGAAATCTGCCTCCAAAATTATATAATAAAAATCTTAGCAAGATTTCAGGGATTTGAAGATTTCTAATAATAGGTTTTGAACTAAAACCCTGTCCATTTTCATGCATGCCAGGTGTATAATTAATATCAAACATAACTATTAATTATCCACCACGTAGCATCATTTCAATCATAAAAAATCATCATGGACACGCAACATTTTTGGATATTAGCCAATAACTGAAACACATGGGTAAGAGAATTATCCACCTTGATTTATAGAGGGTGTGAGAATTATTGATGGAGTTTCCAAGCACTAAATCATAGCTTTCTTGTAACACCCCACCTCCATTAAGGTCACTCACAAAGTGAAGGCCTTAACATTGATGGAGCGTTTTAGTAGACAGAACAAAAATTTACAAGACACATAAAGCAGTACTTGAAAATTTTATAACTTTATTACAACAGAAACAGAAATAAGTTTGGTTACATCTTTCCAAATCACAATATCATAATTCAAGTACAAAATATCGGTCTTGTACAAAAGCCTTTAGAATGCATGGTTTTTAAAGTCATAATCCCCAACATAAACTGCTATGGAAAGATAGAGCCAAAGTGAAGCAATACTTCAAGCAGAGAGAATCTGAATCAAGCTCCTATGTTTCCACCCTGAAAACCTTGGGGGGGGGCTGGAAAGAAAAGAGGCGAAACAAACTAGGTCAGACATAAGTCTGGTGAGTCCAGTGACTTTCAACATATAAACAGACAATAGTATCATGACATGTAAATAAAACTGGATGAGAGATAACCATAACAGGAATAGCAGGTTAATAGAATGATATAGACTAAGCTAAGCTTTTTACTTAGTCCTCACTTCTTTGCACTAATACTAGTATAATAGGATTAGGTGTTACCCTAATGTCTAAACTGAAACAGAAACGGAAACAGAATAATCTCTACAGAAACAGAATGCTAGTAATGGGCCTTTACCACCCGAATAGACAGAAGGTACAGAAGCAGAATATTAATAATGGGCCTTTACCACCCCAACAGACAGATGGTACGGAAACAGAAACGGAAACGGAAACGGAATCAGAGGCGGAAACAGAATAATCCTTACGGAAACAGAATGTTAGAATTAGGTGTATACTAGTAATGGGCCTTTACGACCCCAACAGACGGTACCATGCAGAAACAGACAGGTGTTGCCACCCAACAGAAACAGACGGTACCAACAGAAACAGACATAACTAAGTGTACCCTAAGACCTACCCCCAAGCGATCGGCTCCCTAATACATAAATACCCTGTGTCGGCCCCATAGAAGGGTGTATCACTCCCTAAAGTGGAAACCTATTGGCACAGACCTATTTACAGATGTCACGGTGTCTTACATCCTGAGAGAAGACCGGATCCATGCACGCAAATGACCCGGTTGGAACGCACCATCAACACCCCTTGCCATTATCAGAATGAACCACTTATGATTAGTTCAGTAAGCGTTCCCGGACCCCTATATAGCATGGGTCAAAGTTTTGATACCAGAAAGGGTTACTGACTAATATGGGTCCCAAACAACAGATGACACAAGTATTTCCCCTCCAAACCTTGTGTCCCTAGACTAACAGATTTCAGATTAACTTGTTTATAGATTTCAGACAGAGTTCAGGTTACTAGTTCACAGATCAGACAATCAAGTTAACAAGTTTTCAGACTAACAGATCAAATATATAGATTAACAAGGTCTCAGACTAACAGATCAGATATACAGATTAACAGGATTACAGATTGTTTTACCTAACTTTGTATTAGGCCTACAGATTTACGAAACGGGTTTATTAAATTCATCAGACCAATTGTTTTAACCCTATCCACCCAACACGTTTTAGGTATCATATTTATCTTAGATTTGCATTAATTAATTATTAATGCACATACCTCTCACATTAGGTTGGTAGCTTGTGGCCGCTGGATATGCCGGGCGGTTCCGGGCAGATTTCTGCCACAAGCCATACCTAACCTCGTGTCTAAGCATATTTTAGTTATGCCTACGACCTCTCACATTAGACTAACAGTTTGCGGTCGTTGGTTAAGCCGGTTGGTTCCGGGCACGCTTCAACTGCAAATGGAGTCTAACCTCGTGTCATAGCCACTTTACAGAAAATATCAGACTAATTATGTCTATTTAGCAGATTTAACTTCTTTACAAGTTATGGCAGATTATCCAAAGTTCTATTAACATGTTTTGCTCAATTATAGATCGAGCCTCCAATTTATAATTATTCAGCTTTCAACAGATTAAGAAATTCAACAGATTTAGTAGATAACAATTTTAGCAGATTAGGCAATTCAGCAGATTTAGCAGATTAGGCAATTCAACAGATTAAGTAGATGACAGATTTAGCAGATTAGGCAATTCAACAGATTAAGCAGATAACAGAATTAGCAGATTAGGCAATTCAACAGATTTAGCAGATAACAGATTAGCAGATTAGGCAATTCAGCAGATTTAACAGATTAAATATTTCTTAAAGTTCTATTTACATATCTTGCCTAAATTTACATGCCTAAATCATGGTCATAATTCATAATACGACATATGCCCCAAATTTTAATTGAACTTTGCACAGTACAGAATATTCTCTAAAAAGTCCCAAATAATATGAATTATGCCAAATTATAGCCTATGATGCCAAATATCCTAAAATCCATATTTAGGCGCATTCACATTAATAGTTAACCTATTTTAATATAGATCTTTACGCCTAAGTCACATATATCTTTTTCTCTCTCTTTTCAAGTCATAGATCGTGATATAAAATATGCCCCAAAATCTAGATCTTAAATTTTAATAATGTATTAAGTCCTCAAAATCAGATCTTGCATTGTAATATGCATTATATTCCAAATCCCAAGTCATATGCTATCATATAATAATTCTTCTTCCAAATCATAGTCTTTTATACATAGTATGCACTGATTCTAGATCTTAATTTACAACCTATGTTCTTTTCTCAAATCAGTCACAGATCAGTCATGTCCAATTACGCAATATTCATTACTTGTCCCAAAATTAGCGTTCATGTGTTAATCTCTTATGAGATTTGGCGCAGGCTCATAGTAGCCTGGCTATAGAACAGAAAGAAAAAGGAGATACAGGATAGTCACAGAAAAACAGATCTGACAAATAAGAATATGCATAACCTCGGATTCAGATTTATAACCATGCCAAGATCATAATAAAAGTTTATATCTGAAAATAACTGTACTCACAAAAAGGGAACGATTCTTGTATTCTGGAATCTGTGTTCTGACACTGAATAACGCTCATTTGATGTAGACTAGTTGTTCATTTAATCCTATTCAGTTTGGAAGAAGATGCACTAGTTCTAGTTTTGATTCTAGCAGAGTAGCGACACCATTTTATTTTTAATTAGAATAGAGGCAGAGTATAGGAAGAATGAAATTGTGTGGAAGGAAAGCTGGGTTTGCGGTTGTTTAAATAGGTTAGAGCTCATGAATCCAGTCAGAAAGGCGTCCTGGTGCAGAAGAATGGATCTGTCTATAGATCTGGAAAAGGGGGGAGGTCGACCCTTGGGTCGACCCTAGTGTCGACCTGTTTAGCCATGTCGACCCCCAGGTCGACCCTAGTGTCGACCTGGGCCCTGGGCGGGAATTTTCCCGCCCAGCCCGGGTGTCTGTTTTGAATTTTGAATCTGAATTTTGAATTTTCGGGCTGGTTTTTACTGAAACTTCTGAAGGCCATATCTTCTTCATACGGAGTCCGATTTACGCAAACTTGGACTCTATTACAAGCAGAATTTCGAGATGAACGCAATGGCGTAACCCGTTTCCCTTAATTATTTTATTACAATTTAATTATCCTCTGATTTGTTACTCTTATGTTCACATAAAATATGGGGTTTTACATTCTCCCCTCCTTAAAGGATTTCGTCCCCGAAATCTTCAAGTTAGGAAGAATGTGTCCTACCATCCAATCACCCATCTACTCAACCATCATCCACAAGCATCCATTGTCCTTAGAAAACTTCTAATGTTGTATGAACATATGCAAAAATGTGTGTATATGTTCCTTATCTAATGCAAAGATCAGGCGGTCCATTGATTCAGTTGACCTCCTTAATGCGAATTATGTCAGTGCCATGAGTCCAACATGGATGCAATTTTTTTTCCTATTTGATACATATCATTTTTATATGAGTGCACAACCGTTAATTCATATGCAACATCCATGAGCTGAGTTAACCATTTTGCATCCATAAAAATTTTAAACATGCACACACATCCATATGCAGTATGAGAGTGTTTTTGAGCCGATTTGGTGCCTAGTGTGTGTATATGCATCCACGAGCAACCACTTGCAACTACTTGCAACCATCAAACATAACATGTCTCAAACACATGTTTACACCAATTAGTTCCTACATAACGGTCGAAGATTCGATCGATATGATACAACTGAGTGACAGAAACAAAAGCTTTGTTCCTATTAGATATCGATTTAAGAGAATAACCCCCTAAGTATCAATCCCGAAGACCGAAATCAACATCAGATTAACACTTAGAGAATCACTCCCATTAAACAAATGTCTAACTGGAAATCTACTTCATGCTTTGAGTAAAAACCCCTATCCTTTTCAGAAATATTTAGATACTTTCAGACTACTGATACAGATCAGATTACCGAATGATTCTTAGGAAACTAAGCATGATAAAAACCTAGAATATATGCGTCATAGTCAACTTAACTGAAACACCCCGCCTTCGTTGAGGTCAGTCACTAAGGGAATGCCTTAACTTTGGTGGAGCGCTTTGGGTAAAAGATGCAGATCAATTACAAGACAGACAAATAAAGCAGTGGAAAATGAAACTTTACTTTATTATAAAATAGCTTGTACAAAGATTGTTTACAATACCAAAGTATCTATCTTGTTTAATAAAATAAAGAAGCATAAATGACAATAATATTCCCCAATAGAGCAAAGCAAGCCATAGCTGAAATGGGACTGAGTCCAAAGCAACACATGATGATCTTGAAGCAACAAGAATCCAAGCTAAGCAGAAGTGTTTCCTCCCTGACTACCGGGGGGAACGGAAGAAAAGAAGACGAAAGAAAACAGAGTCATACATAAAGCCTGGTAAGTTCAGTTACTTTCAGCATGCAAACAAGTAAAAACAACATGACATGAATTAACTGGATACAAGACATAACCATAATAATAAGGATAACAAGATAACAAAGGATAAGCATAAGATATGATAAGGCAAGATAAACTGGATGCGCTTCTACTCTTTCTCTGCCTCGCCACTACCCTGTTATTCGGATTTCTATGTCTCTGTACCACCTAACTAGTGTCCCAACTAGTAATGTGCATACAATGATAATAATTACAACGTGATCCCAATCCCCGCAATTATGGTAGCCTTCAGGTGTACATCGATTATGAGGATTCCACCTCAATCAGCCCAATTGCCATGAATATGTTCGATGTACCCTTACTACCCTATCGATCGGCTCCCTACTCACATATTCAGATGTGTCATACGACCCCCACTTGATTGTAGATACCTATGATGGTCCCACCATGGGGTGTATCAAGTCCCATGGTAGCGACCCGACACAACTCTAGAGTGCATAGTGTATACTACTGATGCCAGTGCCCGCTTTTTCTGCTCCGGAGTGTGCACGCCCGCACTCCGTTAGAACCTCCACTGCTGCACCAATCGCCGTCGCTTTGACCGCTTATAATCAACCCAACAATCGTGCCCCACCCTGCCTAGTTTTAGGGTACCATGATACATCTATGTGGGTTACTGCTGAAATGGGTCCCCGTTACTAGGGTTTCCTAATGGTTAAGTTTGTGGGCCTATATTTACTGATATTACCCACCAACCCTGACGTGTACTTAACCCTTCTACAGATCCAAGCATGTGTATTTAATGGTTAAGTGTGTAGGCCTATATTTACCCACCAACCCGATATGTACTTAGCCCTCCTACTCGTCATGTTATGTTGGGTAAGTGTTCATATTAACTTAACCCCACCCGTTTACCATGTTATATTGGTTAAGTGTCATCAGTCAATTCAAGTTAACTTAACCCATCTACTTGTCATGTTACTATGGTTAAGTGTTGCCCTCTTGTATTAACTTAACCCTGCCACAAATCATGTTATGTTGGTTAAGTGTATCCTCTTGTGTTACTTAACCCTACCACACATCATGTTATATATATATATATGTATATATTGGTTAAGTGATACCTTAGTTAACTTAACCCTACTGTCTGTTTAACTAACATGTTATATCGGTTAAGTGTCCTAAATGTACTTAACCTCACCCACTTGTCTAATTAACATGATATAATGGTTAAGCGTTCTAAATTTACTTAACCTTACCCACTTGTCTAATTAACATGTTAAATTGGTTAAGTGTTCTAAATTTACTTAACCTTACCCACTTGTCTAATTAACATGTTAAATTGGTTAAGTGTTCTAAAATTAACTTAACCCTACCAAATCTTGTCTTAGCTTTAATTCATGTATTAAAGCACCAACCACTCACATTAGACAGGTATTGTTGCGGTCACTAGATGTGCCGGTCGGTTTCGGGAAGCTTTACACCACAAATTAGTCTAACCTCGGGTTCTTATTGGGCTCAATGCCTTAACCTCTCACATTAGATAGGTAATGTTGTGGTTACTGGACAGCCGGGCGGGTCCGGGCAGTTTTACACCACAACTCAATCTAACCTCGGGTTAGGCCTATTCATATTTTCTACAATGTACAAATTTCTCATTTAGGACAAATTCTATATGTAAATTATTCCTAATTTACTTATGCCATAGTTACTCTTTTAATGTACATTATCAACATTTATTATTATGGCCCACTTTCCCTCTAAATCATTTTTATAATTTTTGGTATGTAAATTATACCAAATTAAGTGTCACTAACCATGATTATGCTAAACATGTCAATTACATGTAATCTCAAGTTATTAATCAGAATAGGCTATACCCCAGCTTCCCAAACTCGCCATAATAGTCATGCCCAAAATCACTATGTCATATATTTGGCGTTCCAAATCAATAGTTAAGCCTAATCTAGATTTAATGTTCCTATTTACATTTTACACCCAATCTAGATTAAATATCCAAACTTATAATTCATGTTAAAACTAGATTCAATATTCTAGTTTACAGTTTATGCCCAAAACTTGGTTTACGAGCCAATTACATACTTTGCGGCCAATTAACAATTTTACCATTTACGCCCAAGTCTAATATGCATGTAAATTATTTACGATTATAGACAATTCAGATTATGCCATCATACTTGTTATGCCAAATTATCTTAATTAAGCTACACCCAAATTCCCGCGCCATAATCGTACGTATAACATGATTTCACAAGTTTCTGAGTGCTCATGAAATGAAACTAACAAAAGAAATAGGGGATAAGCACGAGAATTGACATAAAAGAATAGACATGCAAGAATGAACCAAATACAAAAATAATGGTTCCAATAGGTTCGATGTACATAACAGTAAATATGAATAAACTAGACAAGTTACACCCTAAATATGAGATCCAACATAATTAAGGGAATAGGCATAGGTGATTTGGCCCAACTTAATGCCAGTTCTAAGTACAACTTAATAGGTTAATGGGAATAGGCATAAGCCACTAACTACAATAGCTATAGGCAATTAACCACAATAGTCATGTACGACTAACCACGATAGTTTCTCAATCATAGTCATAGGTAGTAGTCTTATGTTCATAGTCATAGGCATAGGCATAGTCTCCTTGGTAATTAATCACAATAGTCCTGAATCAGGTCCAAAGGCAAGTACAAACACAGATTCAAATGAAAGGATCATGCATATTCTCATATCCATTTGATTTCATGTCACAAATAGATCTAGGCGTTCAAATCTAAAAAGTAACCGACTTACATTGATCGATTTTAGAAAAGGATAATAAGATAGTGTTGTGGAGATTTGCTATGATTCGCGTGACGTTGCTCGAAGCCGTTGAACTAGCCTCTGCTTCCCTTCTTGAAGCTTTAACTTGATTTAAATCTCTTCTTGAAAAACTTGAGCAGTATAACCTCATCTTAGATTTATATATTTTTTATTTCAATTAGAATTAGAGCAGGGTATAGACGTATAGAAGTTGTGAGGAGAAAATATGAGGCCTAGGGGTGTTTTTATAGCTGTTTGATCAATGTATAAGGCCAAAATCGCGTCTAGGTTCAAAAATGTGGATTCTGCCCAGATCTGGGGGGGTAGGTCGACCCCCAGGTCGACCTCCCTTGGGGTAGGTAGACCTCCATTGAGGTAGGTCGACTTGCCTGGGCAGGAATTTTCCCGCCTAGCCTAGTTCTGCGATTTTTGAATTTCTGAGCTGGTTCTGAATTTTTGCTGAAACTTCTGAACGTCATAACTCCTTCATACGGAGTCCTATTTACGCAAACTCGGACTCGATCTCAAGCAGAATTTCGAGACGAACGCAATGGCGTAACCCATTTCCCTTAATTCTTCTTCTAAAAATTATTTATACTTTAATTTGTGAAACTTAATATTACAGAATTTCGGGGTGTTACATTAACGCCCAACACAGATACCCTCACACCCCAACTTATCACAAACAGATGAGTCGTAACCCTCATGGGGTTTGAGACTATAGCGGAACTAGAAACAAGACTAGTATTAAAGTGCAGAGTTTCAATTACAGAATCAAAATTCCAGAATCAAAAAGAGTTTTTAACTCCACAATCAGATAAGGAGATTAATCCCTCTACATAAAGTTTTCCTATTTCTATCCTATCCACGAGCCTCGAGGGTATTTGCCTGTCCTCCAGAAGTTGGTCCTGCCCTCCGCCCTTGTCCTCGTTTCTTTGGGCAGTCCCTAGTGAAGTTCCCCATTTCTCTACAGTTGAAGCAAGTGCTCTTCCTCTTTCTGCAATCCTTGTTCAGATGGGTCGAGCTTCCACAAGTAAAGCACTTCTTCTCCTTCTTATCTTCAGTCTTCTCATCCTTCTTCTGTGTTTCCTTTTTGGGCCCCGCCTTCTTGTTCTATGTTCCTTCAAGTTTTTCTTCTTTCTTCTCACTTTTGGTTTCCTCTTCATGCATCAATGCCATGTCAACTAATTTCACGAAGGTAGCCCCCATAGGAATGTGGGACATTGCCAATCCGTGTAGTGACTCGTTCAAACCTTTAGCAAACCTTAGTGCCTTCTTATGCGGTGTATTTACCAAATCTAAGTAAAATCTTGCCAACTGATTAAACTTGTTGACGTATTCTCTCACTGATGAATTCCCCTGCTTCAACGCCAAGAACCTCTCTACGTATAGACTCTCTTCCGCTCGTGAGAGAAATTTCATCTCGAACCTATGCCTGAAATCCATCCATCTCTCTACCGGGCGCTCTCCATTTGTGACCTCCCACCAAAAAGAAGTTTCGTCCTTAAGCAACCATACCGCCAATTGTATCTACTGCCTATCGTCCACCTCGAAGATAACGAACAAATCCTTAGTTTCTTTGAGCCAGTTCCTTGCTTCCACGAAGGATTCAATTCCATTAAAGTTTTTCCCACCCATGGCTCGAAAGTCTCTACATATCTTCGGGAAAGTATTCACGCACGGAGGAGGAGGAGGAGGAACCGCTGCAGTTGGGGGAGGAGGGACGTCTGCTGAGCCCGCATCATTAGCCCTAGCTTCTAGGTACCTCCTGAACCAGCCAGGTATCGGTACGCCCTCTGGAAGGTTAAGATCCCCAAACATGCTAAAACGAAAGAAAAGGAAAGATTCAAAACAAAGGATAGAAAGATAGGCATATGGCTTTGGGGATTATGTTTTTTCAAAATAAACTCTACTTTTGAAAATACTTCCTTTTTAAAAACTTTTTTTGAAAATAGTTTTCAAAACTTTTTATCAAATCTGGTAACCTTCAGCTCTGATACCAAGTGTAACACCCCACCTCCGTTAAGGTCACTCATAAAGGGAATGCCTTAACTTTGATGGAGCGTTGTAGTAGACAGAACAGAAATTTACAAGACAGATAAAGCAGTACGTGAAAAATTTATAACTTTATTATAACAGAAACAGAAATAAGTTTGGTCACATCTTTCCAAATCACAATATCAGAATTCAAGTACAAAATATCGGTCTTGTACAAAAGCCTTTAGAATGCATGGTTTTTAAAGTCACAATCCCCAACATAAACTGCTATGGAAAGATAGAGCCAAAGCGAAGCATTACTTCAAGTAGAGAGAATCTGAATCAAGCTCCTATGTTTCCCCCCTGAAAACCTTGGGGGAGGGGCGGAAAGAAAAGAGGCGAAACAAACTAGGTCAGACATAAGTCTGGTGAGTCCGGTGACTTTCAGCATATAAACAGACAATAGTATCATGACATGTAAATAAAACTGGACGAGAGATAACCATAACAGGAATAGCAGGTTAATAGAATGATATAGACTAAGCTAAGCTTTTTACTTAGTCCTCATTTCTCTGCACTAATACTAGTATAATAGGATTAGGTGTTACCCTAATGTCTAAACTGAAACAGAAACGGAAACAGAATAATCTCTACAGAAACAGAATGCTAGTAAGGGGCCTTTACCACCCGAACAGACAGAAGGTATAGAAGCAGAATACTAATAATGGGTCTTTACCACCCAACTAATGGGCCTTTACCACCCCAACAGACAGAAGGTATGGAAACAGAATCGGAAACGGAATCAGAGACGGAAACAGAATAATCCTTACGGAAAGAGAATGTTAGAATTAGGTGTACATTAGTAATGGGCCTTTACCACCCCAACAGACGGTACCGCGCAGAAACAGACAGGTGTTGCCACCCAACAGAAATAGACAGTACCAACAGAAACAGACAGAACTAAGTGTACCCTAAGTCCTACCCCCAAGCGATCAGCTCCCTAATACATAAATACTCTGTGTTGGCCCCACAGTAGGGTGTATCACTCCCTAAAGTGGCAACATATTGGCATAGACCTATTTATAGATGTCACGGTGTCTTACATACTCAGAGCATACTGGATCCATGCACGCACATGACCCGGTTGGAACACACCATCAATACCCCTCGCCATTATCAGACTGAACCGCTTTTAATTAGTTCAGTAAGCGTGCCCGGACCCCTACATAGCGTGGGGTCAAAGTTTTGATACCAGAAAGGGTTACTGACTAATATGGGTCCCAAACAACAGATGACACAAGTATTTCCCCTCCTAACCTTATGTCCCCAGACTAACAGATTTCAGATTAACTTGTTTACAGATTTCAGACAGAGTTCAGGTTACTAGTTCACAGATCAGACAATCAAGTTAACAAGTTTTCAGACTAACGGATCAGATATACAGATTAACAAGTTCTCAAACTAACGGATCAGATATACAGATTAACAGGATTAACAGATTGTTTTACCTAACTTTGTATTGGGCCTACAGATTTACGAAACGGGTTTATTAGATTCATCAGACCAATTGTTTTAACCCTATCCACCCAACACGTTTTAGGTATCATATTTATCTTAGATTTGCATTAATTAATTATTAATGCACAGACCTCTCACATTAGGTCGGTAGCTTGTGGCCGCTGGATCTGCCGGGCGGTTCCGGGCAGACTTCTGCAACAAGCCGGACCTAACCTCATGTCTAAGCATATTTTAGTTATACCTACGACCTCTCACATTAGACTGACAGTTTGCGGTCGCTGGTTAAGCCGGTTGGTTCCAGGCAGGCTTCTACCGCAAACGGAGTCTAACCTCGTGTCATAGCCACTTTACAGAAAATATCAGACTAATTATGTCTATTTAGTAAATTTAACTTCTTTACAAGTTACGGCAGATTATCCAAAGTTCTATTAACATATTTTGCTCAATTTTAGACCGAGCCTTCAATTTATAATTATTTAGCTTTCAACAGATTAAGCAATTCAACAGATTTAGCAGATAACAATTTTAGCAGATTAGGAAATTCAGCAGATTTAGCAGATTAGGCAATTCAACAGATTAAGCAGATAACAAATTTAGCAAATTAGGCAATTCAACAGATTAAGCAGATAACAAATTTAGCAGATTAGGCAATTCAATAGATTTAGCAGATAACATATTAGCAGATTAGGCAATTCAGCAGATTTAATGGATTAAATATTTCTTAAAGTTCTATTTACATATCTTGCCTAAATTTACATGCCTAAATCATGGTCATAATTCATAATACGACATATGCCCCAAATTTTAATTGAACTTTGCATAATACAGAATATTCTCTAAAAAGTCCCAAACAATATGAATTATGCCAAATTATAGCCTATGATGCCAAATATCCTAAAATCCATATTTAGGCGCATTCACATTAATAGTTAACATATTTTAATATAAATCTTTACGCCTAAGTCACATATATCTTTTTTTTCTCTTTTCAAGTCATGGATCGTGATATAAAATATGCCCCAAAATCTAGATCTTAAATTTTAATCATGTATTAAGTCCTCAAAATCAGATCTTGCATTATATTATGCATTATATTCCAAATCCCAAGTCATATGCTATCATATAACAATTCTTCTTCCAAATCACAGTCTTTTATACATAGTATGCACTGATTCTAGATCTTAATTTACAACCTATGTTCTTTTCTCAAATTAGTCACAGATCAGTCATGTCCAATTATGCAATATTCATTATTTGTCCCAAAATTAGCGTTCATGTGTTAATCTCTTATGAGATTTGGCGCAGGCTCGTTGTAGCCTGGCTATAGAACAGAAAGAAAAAGGAGATACAGAATAGTCACAGAAAAACAGATCTGACAAATAAGAATATGCATAACCTCAGATTCAGATTTATAACCATGCCAAGATCATAATAAAAGTTTATATCTGAAAATAACTATACTCACAAAAAGGGAATGATTCTTGTATTCTGGAATCTGTGTTCTAACACTGAATAGCGCTCCATTGATGTAGACTAGTTGTTCTTTTAATCCTATTCAGTTTGGAAGAAGATGCACTAGTTCTAGTTTTGATTCTAGCAGAGTAGCGACGCCATTTTTATTTTTAATTAGAATAGAGGCAGAGTATAGGCAGAATGAAATTATGTGGAGAGAAAGCTGGGTTTGGGGGTGTTTAAATAGGTTAGAGCTCATGAATCCGGTCAGAAAGGCGTCCAGGTGCAGATCTGGAAAAGGGAGGGAGGTCGACCCTAGGGTCGACCCTAGTGTCGACCTGTTTAGCCAGGTCGACCCTAGTGTCGACCTGGGCCCTGTGTAACACCCCGCATTTTTAATATAATTAAAAATGAGATATATATATATATATGCATGGATATATTTAAAGGAAAGATTAAATAATATTAATGTAATTACATGTAAGAAGTTTATGCAGTGAAATAATGAAAAAGTTTAATAAAGAAATTACATGCAATATTTGAAATAAGAAGAAATACAGTGAAATGCGAAGAAATACATGCGAACATTTAAAAAAAATAAAAAGGAGAATTTGAAGAGACTCTAGAATTTGGTCATGAAATTAGCATTATTACGTTCGTGGCGATTTTCTGGTCAATTTAGACCTATAGTTTGTAGAAAACTGATTTAAAACGAAGAAGTTATCCTTAATTTAAGAAATGCAGCAAAACATGAAAAAGAGCAACGGGAAAAGAATAATATGTATCTTGGTCCTAAGTCTTGTTAACAAAAGACTTAGTAGCTCATTTGGTTAATACATGAGACTTGTACATAAGAGGTTGTGAGTTCAATCCCCACCAGTGCCATATTTATTTTTGTTTTGTTTTTGTTTTAAGGAGCGGCTAAATAGTGGCTTAGCAAATTGGTTCAGTGTGAAAGGGGATAAGTTAATTGGAGGTTTAATTGAAAGAATGGAAATAAACCATTAATTGATTAAGGAAGATAATTTCCAAATAAAATAGACAATTGTTCGCGTATAAAAATTAGTATACGCATAAGAGATGGATGCGTATGAACATGATTCAAATTTGAAGTTGCGGGCGAACATAGAGACAAACAAAAAGGGGGCATATATGTATACATGTTATTTGAAATTAATGCAATAAGGGAAAGAGGATATGTGAAATTATTGCATTAAATAAATGGATGATGCATGAACCTGAATAAAAATAAATTAATGTGATGCAAATAAAAGAAAGGGAATATGAAATGCAAAACATGTCAAATGTGCAATTAAAGCATGCATAGAAAAAGGTTGTAAACATTAAAATGGAGCAATTAAATGTGAAGGGGATCAACTTTTGAAATTTAAACGTTTAAAAAGTAAACTAATAAGGCCATAAGCAAGCCACAATTGGAGGAAGGTTAATGTTATTAAATAACATTCAAATTAGAGACGCATGCGTATGTGATTAGATGTAAATAAATAAAAGAAAATGGTTTAAGGACATGCGGTTTCTTTTCAAAAAGAGTAGACAAAAAGAGAAAGAAATCAATTAATTGATTAGGAGAAGAATATAGCAAATAAAGGTTCATGTATAAGTGCAAATAAATAAATAAATAAATAACTGAATGCATGAAGGAAAGAGGTTGCTATACATTAAAAATAGTATGTAACGCATTAATTAGAAAGAAATAAAGCGGTTTCTTTTTTTTTATTTTATTTTATTTAAAGGAGCACTAAGTTTGAAAAGGGTTGTTCTGGATGGTTCTTTTCTAGGGTGAGGTGGACGGTTTAGATGATTTTTTATTTAATCCTAAGGTCCTAGTTGCTCTAACCCACCAATAAAAGAACACCTAACCTAACCCTAAAATAATTCTATCTTTTATAAGACGCCTCCATGCCACCGAACTTCAACCCAACATAGCCGCCGCCTCTAAACTCTAAATTAAATTGCAAGTTCTTCATCAATTTTGGAGTTTAATCAAATCAAGTAGCAAGTTTCTTCAACCGCAATTCACGTTCTGCGTCAATAATCAAATAAGAAGCCTAAACCAACGTTCTACCTCAACAACCAATTGTTTATTTCTCCAATCTAGTCAAGGTGAGTGGTTTAAAATACTGTTGTTTTATAATTCTACTTCTATCGTTTGCCATTCCCCATAACGAATATGATTATAATTTAATAAGATCAGTTATTTCATTTATGCTTACGATTGAGTTCTCTCCTTTTTATTCTTTCCTCTTTTTATTTTTATAGCTAGGCTATCTTGAGCCTACATCTATCATGAATTTATGCGTTGTAAACGAGAACGAGAAAGTAAAAGGGAAAAAGGGGTTGTTTGGGCATAATATGGGTTGGAAGGATTTATGTATGATTTGAATAGAATTACGGACATAATTGTATGGTAATTTTAAGTTTATGTAGTTTGGCATGATTGAAATTGGATATGGAATTAGTACAATTTAATATTAATAACATGTAATTGGATATCATGGATTGGTGAAATTTATTAGTAAGATAAGCCTAAAAGGTGAATTAGGTTATATGTATGAACATGGGAACGTTGGTAAATATATTGGAAAAATATTGATTTTATGAACTTGAGTATTATTGGATATTTTGGATAATTGGAATATAAAAGAAATTGGCATATTTGGGTATGGATTACATGGAATTGATGAAATTGCCTATAATTGGAAATTTGTAATTAAGGCTAATTAATATGTAATTAGTGACAAGTTGGAATAGGCAAAATTGTAAACATGACTATATGTTGAATTGGAAACACATAACATGAAAATTGGGATTTGGGTGAAATACGATGTTAATAAACCTTTGACACGAGGTTAGGCGCAATTGTGGTGTAAGACTGCCCGGAACCGCCCGGCAAATCCAGCTGCCACAATTGGACGTCTAATGTGAGAGGTCAAAGGCATGAATTGTAGGCGTAACGGTTGGTGACATGAGGTTAGACCCGCTTTGTGGTGTAAGACTGCCCGGAACCGCCCGGCAAATCCAGCAGCCACAAAGTGTTCGGTCTAATGTGGGAGGTCATGCATCGTTCCTCATAATGAATGAATTAAGGAATACTAACCATAATAAAACATGTGGATGACATGGGTATGGTTAGAGGGTTAAGTGGGTGACATGTAAAATATGACATGTAAATATGGACTTAACCGTAGTAAGACAAGACATGTAAAACATGTAAATGTGGACTTAACTGTAGTAAGATACGTGAAGTAAAACATGACTAAGGTGGACTTAACCGTAGTAAAGCATGTGTAAGACATGGAAACAATAATAAAAGAGGTTAATTGGGACATGGGCGACATGTAAGACATAAATAAATAATGCTTAACCAAAGGGGACCCGTTATGGCATCACAAATTAATTGAATTGGGTAAAGTTTAGGTAACAGGTTAAATAAATGGAAAGGGTTAAGTAAATATAAATTAATGACAAAAGTGGGGAATGGTAAATAACCTATTATGAATGAATTTGAATAAGAAAAGGAAGGATAATAGGTTAGACTTGTCCTATGGACAAGTGGAAAGTATAACTTATGGGATAAGGTAAGTTATAAGAAACGATAGAGGAAAATAAGGTAACTTATATGTAAAGATATACTTAATTATAAATTAAGTAGTTTGGGAAGGAGAAGTGTGAAATTTAAGATGATATAAGTTATATGAATGGAAAAAAAAGTAAATTAGAATCATATATGTTGGTTGGGTTGAGTAATTCTCTGGGTGCCAGTCTGATGTTGATTTCGGTCTTTGGGGCTGGTGTTTAGGGGATTATTCTACTAATCAGTATATATGTGGATAAGACATACTTAACTATGAATTATGTATAACATGTTGTTGTAACCCTAAAAGGGAATAATTTATGAAGTTGGAAAACAACATGTTGTGGTCTTATTAATGGACTTAAATGGGTTAAGTATAAATTGAATTAATAAGCGAGGGTAACTTGGTAAACTTGAAAAGGAAGTCAATATGAATAAGAATAACCAAGTTAAATAAGAAAAACTGATGAGGTAACAAAAGCGCGTAAGAATTGATTAGACGTAGGGTCTAATGACATATAAAATCAAGGCGCTTGGGGAAATCCGTACGTTGTAGGATGAATAACCCAACAAGGTAAATCATCACGGTGTCATAAGACACGAGGGGAGCGCACAATCGTTATTTTGGCGGCTCCAACGGACTGGAAGGGGAAGCACGCGGCTTCCTGAGACGTTAAAGGTGCTCCTAATAGTCCTTTGTGTGGTGGCAGATGATTCAGGTTGTGCCCGCAGAGGTTGGGTCTACGCGTAACTACTAGGTGGGTGGCCCTTGACTTCAAGAATAGCTGGGTAGTCAGAATGCTGTTCGCGGTGACGGAAAAGGTGATTCGACGGCTGCCTCAACGGAGGTGGAGGGTCAGGACCAACAAGGATAGTAGGTCGTCGAGTGCCTGTTTCCACAGCCAGTAGGATGCGGAAAGACTAGAGCTAGACCCAATATACCATTAACCATTCACTATCGTGGGACGGTGGTTGAGGGGAGACGCCACATGGATGTTTAGATTGGTTTCTTAGGAGCTTGTCGCTTAGCTCTCGTAGTTTTTATTAGTTATGGGAGGGGCCGAGGTGGGGCCATAGTCACCATAGAAAATAGACCCTAGGGATATTTGTGTGGGAGGCTCTTAAAGGCGGGCCTTGCACAAATATAAGGAAAGCTCCCGACCGAGTTCCGTGTTTCTTGTGTAGCCCTGCCACGGAACTCGGGCACGCACACACGATGGGTGTGCAGGTTAGATATCGAATACGATAGAGAATACGTACGTGGAGGAGTCTAGATATAACCATGTCTGCTCTGGGTGGTGTATCTTAGACTGGTGGGCATTATTCAATAACGGCAGTCAAATTAGAGTGATCCTATGTGGGCGTAGTGTTGTATTATATATATATAAGAGGAATATACATTACTATGACATAGGATGGGGGACTGCGTATATCACTACGAGGATACGGTGGGGACCATGCGAGTGGGGTACCACGGGGTGTACCTCAGTTTGGGGGTAGCTACATATACATTATATTAGGTTAATCTACTGGGAGTAGATGGGTGCGACGTGTGTGTAAGCCTTGAGCGCTAACGACACAAATAACCTTATATACAATAAAATGTAATTGAACGGTATATGTAGGATTATTCAAGAAGTGTAGTTTAAACTCATTCACACAGAACTTATGTTCTGACCCCCTCCTCATAACATTCGCAGGTTAGATTCATGACAGAGACTTATAGCTTTGGAGATACTGATTTAACAGTATTGTAATTAAGGTAAAGCTATGTTTATATATATTATATTCCTTCCGCTGTGAGGTGTTTTCTGAACTCTGACATATTTCTTGTCTCTGTCTTTTCTGCCGGATACCAGAGCAACCAACTCGAGTTTTGATGGATTGGGTTTTAAAAAAAAATCGATCCGTCGGAATTCGGGTTGTTACACCCTGGGCGGGAATTTTCCCGCCCAGCCCGGGTGTCTGTTTTGAATTTCAAATCTGAATTTTGAATTTTCGGGCTAGCATTTACTGAAACTTCTAAAGGCCATATCTTCTTCATACGGAGTCCGATTTACGCAAACTTGGACTCTATTCCAAGCAGAATTTCGAGACGAACGCAATGGCGTAACCCGTTTCCCTTAATTATTTTATTACAATTTAATTATCCTCTGATTTTTTACTCTTATGTTCACAGAAAATACGGGGTGTTACATTTCTTTTCTTCTTCCCAAGAATGAATGAGAAGCGAAAGAGATGCAGAAGTATATGATGTATATATAAGGGCCAAAAATTTACCACTTTATCCTTCTCATAAGCCCTTCCTTATGCGTATTTTAGTTGATTTATTTCTAAGGTCAACCTACTAGTTAATTTATTAAACACAAATCTTATTTCCTTCTTTACCACATTATCCCATTTAATTTAACCAATTAAATTCTTGAATAATGTCATCTAAATTTTATAGGTATTACAATAGGATTAGGGACACTTTTCTACATTTTCATTGTGATATAGTCTATATTGTTTTATAAACTTAGAAATCTAGTGGGTCACACTATTATAGATATCATTGTTTGCATGATTTCTATTATGTTGTAGTCCTTGATCTAATTTTTAGGATGAAATTCTTTTATGGAGGGAAGGATGAAACATTCTTAATGTACTTAGATGATGAAATGGGATTTTTAGTTAATAATGATTTTTCGAAAGAGAAGGTTATATCAAAGCGGCAATGTGAGAAACATATAGTTTTATGCACACACACAAACAGACATACATATATATATATACACACATACACATATCCATAATCTTATCCCTTCATGTCCTTTTCCCAATCATAAAAGAAGAATAGAGAGGCTGGCCATTAACATATAGAGGAGGAAGAAGAAAATCTAAGGAAATCTAGATTAGGAATTAAAGGTACAACAATTCTCAGCTCATTTGTTCAAGACTAAGACTAAGGTGAACAATGACTTAAGCTCTTGTTATTTTTACCTATTTCCTATAACCAAATTGAATTTAAGCTTATAATATTATGTTACACTTATTTTGATGCTTTAACATTATTAAGATGGAACAATAATTTTTTTTGATTAAGTGTGAAGACCCGTAACTTCCCCGTAAAGGGAAGCGTCGGATAGTTCGAGAACAAACCACAGCAGAACGCATATAGAAGAACATTTCACTGTATATTACAACAATGCATCAGATTACAAGAATATACAGAGTATAAATGAATATTACACAGAAATATCAGAGATTTAAATTACATTTAAATACATCGCAGCGGAAAATAATACAATACACAACTAGAAGAAGATATACGGATACAAAGCTTTCCGGATATCGTTCCAGCTGTAAACCAGGATCCTGTGAATATAAATCTGCAAAACCAAAACTACTAGCTGCCCGTGTCAAAATAAGGGCACCCAGAGTTTAGGTTAAAACAATAAACTCCAGGTCAGTCATGTGACTGGTGTGAGAACTAAAAACAGTTATTATCTTTATTTTCAAAGTTAGGTAAATCAAGGGACCACGCCGTATAACACGGAACGGGTTTCCTCCCAAGAATACCAGTGCATAAAACAAACAGCGCAATGCTAAATAAAGAAAAATGAAGCTGTTATAAGACCCAGGTCCCATCACACAATGCAACGCAGCCGAGGATAGGGTTTTCCCTTATAACAGCCAAAGAATGCTTGATACGTTTAAAACAAATCATTTGATACTATTATAAGTGCATAATGTATAAAACACTTCAAATCATAAGTATCAATCATAGGCGGCATGAGCGCCCCATCCCACTATGTCACCATATATAGGTTTACAAATAAAACCGCAAAGTCACGTATTTGGAAATTGGATTTCCGTCTATGAACCGAGGCTAGGGGCAAGATCCTCAACCGATTTCGTGACTCTCTAGCCCGAGCCACAGGGTCAGAGCGCATCGACCCTTTAGATCGTCAGGGCCGGTCCACCGATGTGGATTAAAATGCCTGAACACTACGTCTCCCCACCCTATGGGGTGTAAGTCTGGTCCGTCAGCCGACCAGAATGCATTCGGCCGAAACCGATATAACCGAGGCGCCTCGCAACAGCAACAACCACATAAGTCAAACTCGTCAGGGCGTGTAAAACCACTGACGCCACTTCTAACTAGAAAGAAACGCAAGTCCTCCCTGAGGTCCGTCTCCCGTTTTTGGTTCATACCTGGTGTGAAACACGCGAGGTAAACGTTACACAAAGCTACGCCACAAAGGCCGTGCTTTGATCACCACCACAAGACTTTGCTTTTCAACAGAAGCCTTGATCATTTGCATCTTAGCATGCCACACAGGCAAACCATCCTATGCAACCGATATCAGTCACACAGAATGAAATCCGATGTCAGACACACAGTCCATTTACAAGTCCGTTCTGGGTCTGAACGAAACCGGAGGCACCTAGTACCCCGCATATCCATCGATCTCCAAGTACGTCTGGACGATCACTAACTGTTTCCATCTTCTTGGGTGTACAGCCCAATCAAGATCATCAGTTATCACCCAAACGACGTGAAGACCTCCGGTCTTCGACCATCGTCTTCATCTTTGACTTATCGTCGCATCAGTTATTCAGAATGGGATAAACCCGGTCTTTCCGAATAACTCGCGTATATTTTAAATAAGTGTTACACAAACACAACATACGCCTCATTCCAATCCATTAGTCACTAACCGTAAATTAATCAAGAGAATAATTTCCCAAATATTAACCCCGAAGGCCGAAACCAACATCAGATCAATATCCAGAAAACCATTCTACTTAGCTAACCGACAGTTAGTTTCTAAATTTCACATTCAAATCTAATTAAAGATTTAACTATCGCCTGGAGCAAAACTGGTGATACTCCATTCTCGATCTTTTCAATCTAATTAAAGATTCATTAAAACTCCACTTAGTTTTAATCTGTGACTGGGTTAAAGAATCAGTGTCATTTAAAACACGGTTCACGATAAACCCAAAGTCACATCCCATTAATTATCGGGTTAAAGAACAAGTGTTATTTAAAACACTGTTCACGATAAACCCAAAAATCAATATCCATTCAATTCCAATTAAATATTATTTAATTGGTACACTTTATTAAATCTAAATAAAAAGATTTAATCTTTTCTCAACTGGGTTCAAGAACAGTGTTAGTGAAGACACCATTCACGACAAACCCAAATCACATTCGATATTCAATACAAGGCTCTGAATAGAAAATATATCGGCTTATATTCAATATCGAATTCTACGACTAACAAATGTCGTATTGGAAATAACGACATAAATATATATCTTTCAAATTTCCGTAACAACATCTGTATAATCACGAATTCCAACATCGAAATATTCCGAAGACAATTTCGATTCAAATCCATTCCAATGCAATCATTGGAAATTTTGGTTATTTTCAAAACCCTTTTTAAATTCAATTTATTTATTTAAAAATAAATAGAATTATAATTCTAGTTCAAAACTAGTTCATTTCGATAAAAATCTATTTTTATCTTTTCAAATATGGAGTTTTTCATCCCAATCCTTTCTAAATCATTTCTTATGATTTTACACAAATTATTACTATTTTTAATAATTTTATCAAGGCCCGTACAGTCGATTTCCAACAATGGCCATCGAACTGCACTTACAGCGACCTTTTTCGAATTTGATTTGGACATAATTCCAAATCCAACCGTTAGATTTCAAATTTCTAATATTCGTTAGAAAGCTCTTTTCGATACGAACCCAACGGTTCCGGTTTTAGGAGAATCCGACGGTCGGATCTCCCGCAATGTCCGTTTGAAATAAATGGTCGAAATTCACGAACTGCCGCGGCGCGGCGCGTTCTATTCAGGCCATTATATTATATATATAATATATATAATATATACTTCGTCGATTCTCTATTCAAAACGAATTATATAAATAGTTTTAAAATTCGTTTCAAAATCTATTTCAACTTCCTTTTCAATTCAAATCAAAATTGAATTCTTCTTTATAAATTCGTTTTAAAATTCATTTCCATTCAATTCAAATTTCAATTCAATTTGAATTCATTTCAATTCGTTTTCAATTCAATTCATTTCGAAATCGTTTTCAATTCAATTTGAATTCGTTTTCAATTCATTTCATTTCGAAATCGTTTTCAATTCAATTTATTTCATTTCGAAATCGTTTTCAACTCATTTCATTTCGAAATCGTTTTCAACTCATTTCATTTCGAAATCGTTTTCAATTCAATTTGAATTCGTTTTCAATTCGTTTCATTTCGAAATCGTTTTCAATTCAATTTATTTCGAAATCGTCGATTTCGAAATCACTTTTCAATATTCATTTTAAAATGAATAAAATCGATATAAATATCGTTCACGTCAAAATGGCGTCAATCTAATCAACACGGCTTCATATATTCTTTTATTTTCAAATATTCTATTTCAAATATTTCTTTTTCAAATATTTCTTTTTCAAATATTTCTTTTTCAAAACTGGAATGAGGCCCAATCAATTACCATATAAAATTAATTATATGGATTTTCATACAACACATGTATATAATAGCATTGAAAATAATCAACCATCAACCAAAGTGCACTACACTGTATAAGCATCAAATATAGATATCTAACGCTTATAACAGCCTGTCAATCAACCGATCGACATATTTAGTCAATCAGGATGAGTGAAATCCATATTTCATCCCAACACCCGTGTGGGGTTTTCAAACAATCAAATACCTATTTTATTTGTGCTGTTGGGCGATGTGTAAAATTTATCGACCCAATCAATGTCCTTCAAATAGGTGTACATAAACAAACCGTCTGGTTTGTAAATGAATATTCATTTATTCACATTCACGTTAAAAATTATATTTTTAACGATAAAACATTTTATTCCAACATATGAATTTCTATTCAGTTCATTTCTTCAATAAAATGATATTTTTATTTTTCTAACATATTTTTAGAAAATTTCGGCGGCATAACGGCACGATACTAGAAACGGGACAAGGCCTAACCTTATCCCCGGTCTAGTGAAGGCCCACGCCATTCACACATCAATCAAATCAATTTCATTTTGTAAACCACAAAATTTGGAGTAAGAGTCTAACCTAGCCTTACTCCTTCGCCTTATAACGGCGCACGTCTAATCCTAACCAATTTATCGATTCGATTATTCACACCACAAACCACATTCAAACCAATATCGCAATCAATCACCAAACAGTCAAACAAACAAGTCCATGGTCTGTGGACGGGTGTCGGGTGCTACTAAGCACCGTCTGCATCCTAGTATATATATAACTAGAAAAATAAATTGAAAGGTGAGAAATTCTCACATATAGCTATCCTAGCTCCACGGCACTTCATTGATAGAAATCTTCATCGCTATCGCATCTTCGTCATCTTCGTTGCCCGTAGCCACTACATATGTAAAAATCGAATTTTTACTATGCTATTCAATATATAAAATCGAATTTTTAGTTCAAAGTTCAATATATAAAAATCGAATTTTTATTTCAAAGTTCAATATATGAAAATCGAATTTTTATTTCAAAGTTCAATATATGAAAATCGAATTTTTATTTCAAAGTTCAATATATGAAAATCGAATTTTTAGTTCGAAGTTCAATATATAAAAATCGAATTTTTATTTCAAAGTTCAATATATAAAAATCGAATTTTTATTTCAAAGTTCAATATATAAAAATCGAATTTTTATTTCGATGTTCAATATATAAAAATCGAACTCTACCCTCGCTATAGTATATATAAAGATCTAAGCTTTTCAAAAATAAAGATAAAATCTTTTAGCAAATTAAAAATCATATCTTTCTATAACTAAAAATACTTCGTTCATAGAATAAAACTATCACCTTTCATGAATAAAAAAATCAATTCTTTCACCTCATAAAGATCTCCTTTTTACTCATAAAGACATTACAAAATTCATTTCTTTTTCTTACCTACATAAGGACCCTATTTTTATTTTTCTCTAATATATATATAAATATAAACTGATTTTAATTTATGCCTAAGAAACCGATTTTTTTATTTTTAATATTTATAAAACCTATTACTTAATAAAATAAAAAAAGAATAATAAAAAAACATAAAAACTTACCGTTGAATACACAGGGGGGGGCTGCTGCAATTTGCCGGAGCTCCGGTGGTCGATGGAGGAGCTGAGGTGTTGAAGAGGGGGCGGCGCTGGCGGGCGGTGGGCCAAGGGACGGGCGGGCGGCGCAATTTGTGTTTTTGGGGGAGGGCTTTAATGCTGAGAGAGGGAGGAAGGGTAAGGGGATGATCGGAGGAGGGGGAAAGCGTTGCGGCAGCGCTGGTAGGGCGCGGTGGCGGGGCGGCTGTCGGAGGGTGACGGGCGTTCGCTCGATTGGGTTTTTTTTTTTTTTTTTTTTTTCTCTGTATAATGTAATTCGAAAGGTGGGGGGGGCCAGCGTGTAATATGGGAGAGGAAGAAGATTTTTTTTTTTTTTTTTTTTTTATTATTATTTAATTATTAAAAAGTTGACTTTCACATACGACCTCTAAACGAGGTCCACCGCCTGCCGCCCATAGCGTTTCACCCCCATTCCGAACACAATGGGATATGTATCGTAAGCTGATTCGGCTGTTACAATCAGTTTTCGTTAAATTTACATTTAAATCACTATATTGAATTTTAAACGTATCTTTCAAATTACTGGGGTCACATACTAACTAGAAAAATTCCAGAAAAATATTTTCTAGCTTCGTATTGACGATACGGTCCTAACAAAACTAATTTCGCCGAATTCTGAGACCGTTGGAAAAATGGCCAATTTCCAGTCGATTAAAATCAACTGAAACTGGTCAAACGCGTTTTCCTTTGCCACGCTCACATATTGATTCGAAAAATTATGAAATTTGGAATCTAGCAATAACTTAACATCACGGACCCAACAAAACTGGTTTCGTCGAAATCCGAGGTCGTTTGCAAAATGTCCATTTTTAAGGGCCTGAATTCCATAGCGACTATTCAGAATTTTCAACTGGACATATCTTTTGATTCCCGATATGAAATCTTGATTTTTCGGATTCGTTGGAAAGATATTCACTATTAGATTCCATTATTTTTGGTTTCACTAAAATCCGGATTGTTTTGCACCCGGTACATTCAATTGAAGTTTGAAATCGAATTATCGAACTACCGCGCCATTTTCAATTCTATTTATAATTATATATAAATTTTTATATTCTAACGACGACGCGTATAAATATATACGTTCGATTCTATTCAAAATAAATTTCTCGTAGATATTATTTAAAATAATTCATTTTAATTAAACAAAATTCGCTAAAATTGCCAAAATAAAAATTTTAAACTGGCCCAGATTTTACGGGTCGTTACAATCTCCCCCACTTAAAACTTTTCGTCCCCGAAAAGGAACAAAGTCGAAAGTGGTTTGATTATTCAACTCTACTTTCAATTTGGCTTCCATTCTCCAACTCTTCAGTTTCTGAGAATTTTCAAAACTTCAAAAATTTGGCTAACACCCTAAATTTTTGAAAAATTTCGCCATAACCTCCCCTGCACCGGGAGCATCGGGGAATTTCAAATAGCTTCCCCGGTCCTTCAGATCTCAAAAAGAAAAAGAAAAAGCCAAGCGGCTAGCCAATAGGCTCACAAAATCATCATCACCCAAACAAAACAGGAAATTATGAAGTAAACATGTACCTATTTGTCGGGCAAACAAATTTTATTCTCTGGCTCTAGCCTCCTTGCTATGACCTGTTCAATGTAAGTACAAGTATATGCAAGCAAATGCGACCAATTTTCAATATAACTCAATATTTGATTCAGTTAAGCATAATGGTTCAAAATTATCAAACAAATAAACACACAACACAAACATCAATCAATTAGTGAATTTAACGTTTCAAATTTATAATTTGATATATATACAAAAATCATGTTTTTGATGCCAAATCACAACAATGAATTCTAGCTATATATAAGTTTTGGTTCTCACACCAGCCTAATGGAAATATATAGAAAATCACACCTTCGAGACACGAACATAAATACTGATGATGTCATGACAATCATCAGTACCATCTTCGGGCGACTAGAGTGTGATGCTATACCTATCCAATATATTAAAATTTCGAATACACGCGGATCAGACGTATACGCAAAATCTATATATACTGGATTGTCCACATCAATATAAATAGAAAATCAAATACGAATAATTGATTTAAATTTTCAAAACAAAAGTTTGTTTTCATTTTTAAAAAAAATATACCCTTCACACTCGTTGTAGGATACTACTGATCTCATCTCTAACGAGTCATTCCCGTTGGATATTGCTAATCCAATATCTGATGAATTCTTTCGTACGGTTCTAATGTGCCTTGTTCTCTGCTTTGTAAACCAAAGCTCTGATACCAACTGTGAAGACCCGTAACTTCCCCGTAAAGGGAAGCGTCGGATAGTTCGAGAACAAACCACAGCAGAACGCATATAGAAGAACATTTCACTGTATATTACAACAATGCATCAGATTACAAGAATATACAGAGTATAAATGAATATTACACAGAAATATCAGAGATTTAAATTACATTTAAATACATCGCAGCGGAAAATAATACAATACACAACTAGAAGAAGATATACGGATACAAAGCTTTCCGGATATCGTTCCAGCTGTAAACCAGGATCCTGTGAATATAAATCTGCAAAACCAAAACTACTAGCTGCCCGTGTCAAAATAAGGGCACCCAGAGTTTAGGTTAAAACAATAAACTCCAGGTCAGTCATGTGACTGGTGTGAGAACTAAAAACAGTTATTATCTTTATTTTCAAAGTTAGGTAAATCAAGGGACCACGCCGTATAACACGGAACGGGTTTCCTCCCAAGAATACCAGTGCATAAAACAAACAGCGCAATGCTAAATAAAGAAAAATGAAGCTGTTATAAGACCCAGGTCCCATCACACAATGCAACGCAGCCGAGGATAGGGTTTTCCCTTATAACAGCCAAAGAATGCTTGATACGTTTAAAACAAATCATTTGATACTATTATAAGTGCATAATGTATAAAACACTTCAAATCATAAGTATCAATCATAGGCGGCATGAGCGCCCCATCCCACTATGTCACCATATATAGGTTTACAAATAAAACCGCAAAGTCACGTATTTGGAAATTGGATTTCCGTCTATGAACCGAGGCTAGGGGCAAGATCCTCAACCGATTTCGTGACTCTCTAGCCCGAGCCACAGGGTCAGAGCGCATCGACCCTTTAGATCGTCAGGGCCGGTCCACCGATGTGGATTAAAATGCCTGAACACTACGTCTCCCCACCCTATGGGGTGTAAGTCTGGTCCGTCAGCCGACCAGAATGCATTCGGCCGAAACCGATATAACCGAGGCGCCTCGCAACAGCAACAACCACATAAGTCAAACTCGTCAGGGCGTGTAAAACCACTGACGCCACTTCTAGCTAGAAAGAAACGCAAGTCCTCCCTGAGGTCCGTCTCCCGTTTTTGGTTCATACCTGGTGTGAAACACGCGAGGTAAACGTTACACAAAGCTACGCCACAAAGGCCGTGCTTTGATCACCACCACAAGACTTTGCTTTTCAACAGAAGCCTTGATCATTTGCATCTTAGCATGCCACACAGGCAAACCATCCTATGCAACCGATATCAGTCACACAGAATGAAATCCGATGTCAGACACACAGTCCATTTACAAGTCCGTTCTGGGTCTGAACGAAACCGGAGGCACCTAGTACCCCGCATATCCATCGATCTCCAAGTACGTCTGGACGATCACTAACTGTTTCCATCTTCTTGGGTGTACAGCCCAATCAAGATCATCAGTTATCACCCAAACGACGTGAAGACCTCCGGTCTTCGACCATCGTCTTCATCTTTGACTTATCGTCGCATCAGTTATTCAGAATGGGATAAACCCGGTCTTTCCGAATAACTCGCGTATATTTTAAATAAGTGTTACACAAACACAACATACGCCTCATTCCAATCCATTAGTCACTAACCGTAAATTAATCAAGAGAATAATTTCCCAAATATTAACCCCGAAGGCCGAAACCAACATCAGATCAATATCCAGAAAACCATTCTACTTAGCTAACCGACAGTTAGTTTCTAAATTTCACATTCAAATCTAATTAAAGATTTAACTATCGCCTGGAGCAAAACTGGTGATACTCCATTCTCGATCTTTTCAATCTAATTAAAGATTCATTAAAACTCCACTTAGTTTTAATCTGTGACTGGGTTAAAGAATCAGTGTCATTTAAAACACGGTTCACGATAAACCCAAAGTCACATCCCATTAATTATTGGGTTAAAGAACAAGTGTTATTTAAAACACTGTTCACGATAAACCCAAAAATCAATATCCATTCAATTCCAATTAAATATTATTTAATTGGTACACTTTATTAAATCTAAATAAAAAGATTTAATCTTTTCTCAACTGGGTTCAAGAACAGTGTTAGTGAAGACACCATTCACGACAAACCCAAATCACATTCGATATTCAATACAAGGCTCTGAATAGAAAATATATCGGCTTATATTCAATATCGAATTCTACGACTAACAAATGTCGTATTGGAAATAACGACATAAATATATATCTTTCAAATTTCCGTAACAACATCTGTATAATCACGAATTCCAACATCGAAATATTCCGAAGACAATTTCGATTCAAATCCATTCCAATGCAATCATTGGAAATTTTGGTTATTTTCAAAACCCTTTTTAAATTCAATTTATTTATTTAAAAATAAATAGAATTATAATTCTAGTTCAAAACTAGTTCATTTCGATAAAAATCTATTTTTATCTTTTCAAATATGGAGTTTTTCATCCCAATCCTTTCTAAATCATTTCTTATGATTTTACACAAATTATTACTATTTTTAATAATTTTATCAAGGCCCGTACAGTCGATTTCCAACAATGGCCATCGAACTGCACTTACAGCGACCTTTTTCGAATTTGATTTGGACATAATTCCAAATCCAACCGTTAGATTTCAAATTTCTAATATTCGTTAGAAAGCTCTTTTCGATACGAACCCAACGGTTCCGGTTTTAGGAGAATCCGACGGTCGGATCTCCCGCAATGTCCGTTTGAAATAAATGGTCGAAATTCACGAACTGCCGCGGCGCGGCGCGTTCTATTCAGGCCATTATATTATATATATAATATATATAATATATACTTCGTCGATTCTCTATTCAAAACGAATTATATAAATAGTTTTAAAATTCGTTTCAAAATCTATTTCAACTTCCTTTTCAATTCAAATCAAAATTGAATTCTTCTTTATAAATTCGTTTTAAAATTCATTTCCATTCAATTCAAATTTCAATTCAATTTGAATTCATTTCAATTCGTTTTCAATTCAATTCATTTCGAAATCGTTTTCAATTCAATTTGAATTCGTTTTCAATTCATTTCATTTCGAAATCGTTTTCAATTCAATTTATTTCATTTCGAAATCGTTTTCAACTCATTTCATTTCGAAATCGTTTTCAACTCATTTCATTTCGAAATCGTTTTCAATTCAATTTGAATTCGTTTTCAATTCGTTTCATTTCGAAATCGTTTTCAATTCAATTTATTTCGAAATCGTCGATTTCGAAATCACTTTTCAATATTCATTTTAAAATGAATAAAATCGATATAAATATCGTTCACGTCAAAATGGCGTCAATCTAATCAACACGGCTTCATATATTCTTTTATTTTCAAATATTCTATTTCAAATATTTCTTTTTCAAATATTTCTTTTTCAAATATTTCTTTTTCAAAACTGGAATGAGGCCCAATCAATTACCATATAAAATTAATTATATGGATTTTCATACAACACATGTATATAATAGCATTGAAAATAATCAACCATCAACCAAAGTGCACTACACTGTATAAGCATCAAATATAGATATCTAACGCTTATAACAGCCTGTCAATCAACCGATCGACATATTTAGTCAATCAGGATGAGTGAAATCCATATTTCATCCCAACACCCGTGTGGGGTTTTCAAACAATCAAATACCTATTTTATTTGTGCTGTTGGGCGATGTGTAAAATTTATCGACCCAATCAATGTCCTTCAAATAGGTGTACATAAACAAACCGTCTGGTTGTAAATGAATATTCATTTATTCACATTCACGTTAAAAATTATATTTTTAACGATAAAACATTTTATTCCAACATATGAATTTCTATTCAGTTCATTTCTTCAATAAAATGATATTTTTATTTTTCTAACATATTTTTAGAAAATTTCGGCGGCATAACGGCACGATACTAGAAACGGGACAAGGCCTAACCTTATCCCCGGTCTAGTGAAGGCCCACGCCATTCACACATCAATCAAATCAATTTCATTTTGTAAACCACAAAATTTGGAGTAAGAGTCTAACCTAGCCTTACTCCTTCGCCTTATAACGGCGCACGTCTAATCCTAACCAATTTATCGATTCGATTATTCACACCACAAACCACATTCAAACCAATATCGCAATCAATCACCAAACAGTCAAACAAACAAGTCCATGGTCTGTGGACGGGTGTCGGGTGCTACTAAGCACCGTCTGCATCCTAGTATATATATAACTAGAAAAATAAATTGAAAGGTGAGAAATTCTCACATATAGCTATCCTAGCTCCACGGCACTTCATTGATAGAAATCTTCATCGCTATCGCATCTTCGTCATCTTCGTTGCCCGTAGCCACTACATATGTAAAAATCGAATTTTTACTATGCTATTCAATATATAAAATCGAATTTTTAGTTCAAAGTTCAATATATAAAAATCGAATTTTTATTTCAAAGTTCAATATATGAAAATCGAATTTTTATTTCAAAGTTCAATATATGAAAATCGAATTTTTATTTCAAAGTTCAATATATGAAAATCGAATTTTTAGTTCGAAGTTCAATATATAAAAATCGAATTTTTATTTCAAAGTTCAATATATAAAAATCGAATTTTTATTTCAAAGTTCAATATATAAAAATCGAATTTTTATTTCGATGTTCAATATATAAAAATCGAACTCTACCCTCGCTATAGTATATATAAAGATCTAAGCTTTTCAAAAATAAAGATAAAATCTTTTAGCAAATTAAAAATCATATCTTTCTATAACTAAAAATACTTCGTTCATAGAATAAAACTATCACCTTTCATGAATAAAAAAATCAATTCTTTCACCTCATAAAGATCTCCTTTTTACTCATAAAGACATTACAAAATTCATTTCTTTTTCTTACCTACATAAGGACCCTATTTTTATTTTTCTCTAATATATATATAAATATAAACTGATTTTAATTTATGCCTAAGAAACCGATTTTTTTATTTTTAATATTTATAAAACCTATTACTTAATAAAATAAAAAAAGAATAATAAAAAAACATAAAAACTTACCGTTGAATACACAGGGGGGGGCTGCTGCAATTTGCCGGAGCTCCGGTGGTCGATGGAGGAGCTGAGGTGTTGAAGAGGGGGCGGCGCTGGCGGGCGGTGGGCCAAGGGACGGGCGGGCGGCGCAATTTGTGTTTTTGGGGGAGGGCTTTAATGCTGAGAGAGGGAGGAAGGGTAAGGGGATGATCGGAGGAGGGGGAAAGCGTTGCGGCAGCGCTGGTAGGGCGCGGTGGCGGGGCGGCTGTCGGAGGGTGACGGGCGTTCGCTCGATTGGGTTTTTTTTTTTTTTTTTTTTTTCTCTGTATAATGTAATTCGAAAGGTGGGGGGGCCAGCGTGTAATATGGGAGAGGAAGAAGATTTTTTTTTTTTTTTTTTTATTATTATTTAATTATTAAAAAGTTGACTTTCACATACGACCTCTAAACGAGGTCCACCGCCTGCCGCCCATAGCGTTTCACCCCCATTCCGAACACAATGGGATATGTATCGTAAGCTGATTCGGCTGTTACAATCAGTTTTCGTTAAATTTACATTTAAATCACTATATTGAATTTTAAACGTATCTTTCAAATTACTGGGGTCACATACTAACTAGAAAAATTCCAGAAAAATATTTTCTAGCTTCGTATTGACGATACGGTCCTAACAAAACTAATTTCGCCGAATTCTGAGACCGTTGGAAAAATGGCCAATTTCCAGTCGATTAAAATCAACTGAAACTGGTCAAACGCGTTTTCCTTTGCCACGCTCACATATTGATTCGAAAAATTATGAAATTTGGAATCTAGCAATAACTTAACATCACGGACCCAACAAAACTGGTTTCGTCGAAATCCGAGGTCGTTTGCAAAATGTCCATTTTTAAGGGCCTGAATTCCATAGCGACTATTCAGAATTTTCAACTGGACATATCTTTTGATTCCCGATATGAAATCTTGATTTTTCGGATTCGTTGGAAAGATATTCACTATTAGATTCCATTATTTTTGGTTTCACTAAAATCCGGATTGTTTTGCACCCGGTACATTCAATTGAAGTTTGAAATCGAATTATCGAACTACCGCGCCATTTTCAATTCTATTTATAATTATATATAAATTTTTATATTCTAACGACGACGCGTATAAATATATACGTTCGATTCTATTCAAAATAAATTTCTCGTAGATATTATTTAAAATAATTCATTTTAATTAAACAAAATTCGCTAAAATTGCAAAAATAAAAATTTTAAACTGGCCCAGATTTTACGGGTCGTTACATTAAGTATTATTATTTTCATAAGAATTAGTTAGATTTTTTATGAAAACCTATACTTCATTATCTTCGACTGCTTGAAAAAATTTATGTGTTGTGTATTGATTTTGGAGATTCACTTCACGTTTCATAATTTCTTGAGCATGTATGAATATCCTAAGTTTGATTGATAAGTAATTCCAGGATTAATTCCTAAAAATAAATAAAATAATATGTTTGACCTGAAATTTCCATATAAGGCAGAGGGGGATACTTTTAGTCACTTATGAATTTTTGGAAAGTTTCCTATGGTTTTACAATTAACTGAGATTTTGCAAAGTTTGATAAACTAACGTGATTAATGCATTAATTAACAATAATTAATGTATTTTGACCGTTATCAATTTCTAAAGTATAAAATTCTGGTGGTTGCTCAGATTTCATTTTCCACAACATTTTGCCGACTAAGATGAAGTAGGTGAAAAGATTTACTAAACTTTGTAACCAAAACAGTTTTCATACAAATTACTTGTCATTTAGGTCTATCGACCATATTGACCACGTCGATATGGTCACATCATATCAATGCAGTCGAGATGCCTTAGGTACGTGGGATACCATGTTACATGGTATAGGGTGGATCCAGGCATGTCGCATTCCCCGTATGGCTTATTGAAGGGATCATAATTGCCTTAGTCTATACTTGTGTTTTTGTACCTACTAATCCCCTAAAGCTTTTAGCCTTCGGACATTGGCATGTCTCTGTTATACCTAGTCAACAAGACTATTTCTTGAGAATAAGTAAGAGGCCTATCGCCTTCACTGTGTTAAAGGCTTTCAGGCTATCACCTCTATACCTTGTCGAACGAGTAGACATGGTTATTTTCTAAGCCTTGTTCATATAAAGCATGATAATTTCCTCCTGTATTGTTATCGACTCGGAGGAGGTCGACAAAGACCTTTGTTTCACAAAATTGTCCTGAAGTTTATCGCTTTTATCTTTGTCAAAAAGGTCGACATGAGTTGTTTTTGAAACCTTGTTTTGTAAATCCAGAGGCTTATTTCCTTTACATTTATTATCACTGACTTGACCGGTAAGCTTTTCTAGCTTTGTCTCAAAATTATTTTCTAAACCATAAGGGAATTATCATCTTTATTCTTGTCATCACAAATTACAGCCGACAAGTTTGTTTTCCATCTTGTTTTCTAATAGCTCTAGGGACTATCGCCTCCAAATCCCTTGGCGTCTTTGTCAATGTCAACAAACCCTTTTCCAACTATTTTCTAAAATATTTTGAGGTTAATACCTCGATTCCTTGTTATCGCGGTCGTGGTTAACAAAGTAAGTCTCTAACTAGTTTTTAAGGGGTTTGTGGCTATCGCCTCTACTGGCTTTTTGATGTCAACCTAGTCAACAAGATCTAAACTATTTTCAAATTAATTTAAGGATATCACCATAATATCCTGTCATCATTGGTCATGTCGACAAGGCTAGTTTGGATTGCATGTTTATTGGGTAGTTAACCTATTTTTGAATAGATCAGCATTTTTCTAGCATCCTAATTGTTTGGTGACATCGAAAATTAGGTAAATAGTCAACGAGGCGTTAGTGTCAAGAAGGTAGTATACACATTGTTATATTTTACATTGTTGGTAGAGAGCTTACTAAACAGCTTATAAGTCATATCAACTTGATCGATATAAACATGACTTTTAAAAACTGAAATAGTGGATAACCATATTATTGTTTATTAAATAATAGGGGTACCATAGTTAATTATTACCACTTGTATTGCTTATATGAGATTGTCACTAGAACAAAATGTTCATGTTGCTTTGTCTCATTTACATCGCTTGTGGTTGCGGCCAATGTAATTAACATAACTAGTTCCAAGTAAATAGCCAATGCAACTGATACTTGAAAAGCTGTACAAAATACAAAAAATTGCAGTTTGCATCGGTTGTCATCAACCGCGATGCAAATACTTCGAAGAAAATAGAGATTTATCCTCGGTTCTATTTATAACATAAGCAAATATTTGTATTTGCACCCGTTTTGGAGAGCTGATGCAATTAATGTTGGATCCAAATCCTTTTTTGCACTGCTTTTTGGAGAGCTAATGCAATTACATTATAGATCTAAATCCTTTTTCGCATCATTTTTGGAGGGCCGATGCGAGTATATCTTAGATCCAAATCCTTTTATTTATTTATTCTTTTTAATCCCTATTCGCATTCCCTTTTATTGATATATAAATCAATTATGGTGAGCAAGCATTTGCATATCAGGCATGTTTATTTATAGGACATTAATCTCTTAATCAATTGATATATGAATATGTTTGTTATAAATATGGCACTTATATAAAATAACTTTTTAATTTAAATGACACACTTTAGTGTTTATAATTTATTTTTATTCCAGTAACCAATTTATTCCTGTATTATTCAAGTGAATTATATTCCTTTGCACACATGGCTTTACAATATATTTATTATAAAATCAATTTTAGATGAATACTTGTTTTGGAGATCATTTTTTTCTTCCATTGTTTGATGTAGCATTTTTTCAGATCCACTTTGAACCTGCAGATTTGCAAACTTATTTAAGTTCTTACATTTGCCTTTTTTTCTTTGATTATAAAAACCTTGGATTAATTCCTAAGTACTAATGAACCCTTCGGTTCTTACATCTGGCTTGACTGAAATCTACTAAATAATAGTAAAGCAGAACCTTTTAAAGTTCTCTCCTTAATTCTAGGAGTTTTCTCTCTTCTCCTTAATTCTCTCAGGATATTTTATTTTTAAATCAGATTATCACTTTACATTTATTTCCTATTTCTCTCAATTGATTTACTTCTTCTGTCATTTTACATTTTGATTTGGACATTTCAAAATTTACACAATTATTTACTAACAACTAGCTCCTAACATTTTATATTTAAGTCCACGTATATAAATTAATTACAAAACCCAAAATTTTAGTAACTTAGGTAAATTTAGTCACTAATATTTCTTTTAAACACTAAAAATGATAAAATTATGTTTTTTTGGCTTCAAATACCTACATTTCATATTTTCTGCAATCATTTTGAATCTCTCTCGATTTTTTTATAACATTTTACATTTAGTACCATATTTTACAATTAAATACATAATACTAAAACTATTTAAATAACTTTTACAAACTATATTTCATTGCTTCGCCTAGCTAAAAAATCACATCAAGGCTTACCATATTTATATTTAACAAAAATAAAAAAATAAAATATATAAATACGTCAATCACATAACATAAAATATACGCATTAACAACAATTACAAGTTCAAAGTTGAAGTCATTTACGTCAATATATTTACCGTGTATTGCATTGTAATATTAATGTCAAACGCCTATATTTTTAAATTTATTTAGTTATTTACAAAATACTGCATAATATCACTTAACATTGTACATTTAAATCGATAGGTTTAAATTAATTAAATGATCTTGAATTTAACAAATGAATCCCGTTAATAAATTGTTGTTAATTTATCTAATTAATGCTAAGTGTGATGTTTTAAAACATACACTATGTTCATATCAACAAAAATAGCAAAATGAATTTTTCTTTCAACTATAAAGTTATATAAGTCACACTGTGAAATAATATATGTAAGCGATAATGAAAAATTTAATATGTTATACACTTATCTCGATAAATTTATCACAAATTGAAGAAAATGATTTTCGCTTTAGATATCTGTATTTTAACATTTCTACAATTATTAGAATCAACAGTTTTTTTCGTAATAGATATCGCATTGGTTGTTAATTTCTTTTATTAGTCATTTCATTGTATTTTTCTTATACACATATATGTATGGTAGATATATATGTATGAATATATATATATATATATATATATATATCATATTCACATATATTTCCATATATATATATATATGTGTGTGAATAATTATTAATAGTTTGTTGAGTTTTTCGCAGATTCAGGTTGTTGATTAAGTGGAAGTACTTAGCGGATAGCTGGAGGGATTTTCAGGTTGATGGATAGTATTGTGGAGCTTATAGGATTGCTGTTTGGGTTGAAGATATGCATTTCATTTGTAGTCCTTTGGGCTTATTGTTAGAGAGTTCTTGATGTTGTACCTCATTATTTTTGCCTTTCATTGAGAGTATGGGTTATTGTATTGGAGTAGATATACTTCAATATCGGGTGGTGGCCTTGCCGGAATTCGATATTGGAGTTGATGGGCGGTGGTTTATCCGGAGCTCATCTATCTACGATCCTTTACACTCCTAGTGTCGTGTTTGGTTTTATCTCGTATTCTTATGTGCTATTGTCAGACTCTGTACCTTTGTTTTTTATTATATATATTTGTGCTCTCTTCTCTTCAGAAGATCACACATTTTTGTTTAAAAAAAAAACATTTCTATAATTATTTGTTGAACCTTCTCCAATTCTTTCATGATATTTCATATTCGAATCTGTTTGTCTAAACTACTCATGAAATCTTAAATTCTGATTATCTAAATAATCTTCGAGAGTATTTAATTAATCCATTTTTCTATAACTCTTAATAATATACGTCAATTTTACCATGTATATTCATATTACAAAAGGTAATTTTTCATGCAACTATAAAGATGTACAAATCGCATAACATGAACTACGTATATAAAAAATAATGACAAAGTTAATTTGTAAATAAGTTATGACTCAGTTATATCAAGAATTCACCATATATTATATCATAAAATTCTTCTTGAATATCAATAACTCCACAATAAATTTACACTTTTTTTGCTAATTTCTTTCTTCTTACTCTGTTATACATTTAAACTAACTTTGTAGGTTTACATTTAACTTATTTAAATAAATTCTATTAAATAACATTTGTTAATTCATTAAATAAATTACTAATATACATCAATTTCAGCATGTATGTATATCTACATTAACAAAATGATTTAAAAAATATTCTCAAATACACATATACATATTGTTTGTCTAAGCTATAGAACATAAATAACACAAATTTTAATAATAATTTCAATTAATAATTCATGTACGTTACATCAAAATTTATCATTTATTGTATAACAAAGTTCTCATTTTTAACATTAAAATAATAAATATTATTTTTAATAATATTATCGTATGCAACAGACGCACACTTCTACTAAAATAGGTCAAAACAGTAAATGCAAGTCGGACGAAGAAAATATAAGGTCCAATCTTAGGCAAATTCTATTTGGACCCAAGAATTTGTTGAGTATACCCAGAAAAAACGATGACAAAATTGTTCTTACTTTGCAATTTTTTTTTTCAATTTTCAGCATATCTCGTAGGACCCCTACGAGATTCTTTACAGCACCTCGTAGAGCCCCTACGAGATTCTTTACTTTACCTCGTAGGGACTCTACGAGATAAAGTAAAAAATCTCATAGCGGTTCTACGAGGTGGAATAAAGATTTTCGTAGGGGTCCTACGAAAAAGGGTAAAAATGTCTTTTTTAAATAATACATAGGTGAACTCAACAAAACATTGGGTTCACCTTGTTTTTTCGGATTTGCTGGGTTTAATCAGCAAATTCTTGGGTTCCAATAGCTACCGCCTTTACATTTCTTCTCCCGCTTCTTATTTCTTTTTGCCTCTTGTACATGAAATTTTCTCCAGGGTGCAACTATTAACACCCCGTTAATTGCTCTTCACCTCCCGCTAACTTGAAAATAAAATATGCACCCCATCATTTGCTCTTCCCACCCCGTTTAATCCAAAAATGCCCTTATTGCTTATTATTTCAGCGTCGATTTATTTGAACAAAATCATCTATATTAATAATTTATTTATTTAATGTTTAGATCTTTGCAATTTCCGTTACTACTAACATACCCGATCTCAAAATGCATAACGATACACATCGTTGATTGTACATTTTTTAAATTTTTAATAATTGTTTGAATTTTTTTAATCAATATTTGTAATTTCTATTTTTTTTAATAAAGATCATGTACAATGCTGATTTTCAATTTAATTATAGTTTGCAATTTACCATCGATCACTCATATATATAGTTGTAATTATTATTTTTTAATCATTTTGCAACACTAGACAAACTATTTAATCGGTTGTTAAAGGGCAAATCTGAAAATGAAATTTTAAAATTCCATTCGGGGGGTGAAGAGCAAATAATGGGGTGCAAATAGCCAGCCCCTTTTCTCCAAGTCTCTTAAAGCTTTCAAATGGGGGAAAGGCTGAAAAACAAGAAAGCCACTAGCTAACCGGTTTTTTGCGATTTGGATCTCGCTCTCTTGTTAATCTACTGAGTCGCGATTTGAAGCTCCGTCGGTTTCTCTTATTAAGGTACAAAACTACTAATTTTGCACCTCTATGTTTTAATCGTTCGTTGTTTAGTTTGCGAACTAATTTGCAAGCAAGATTGTTCAAAGTTTGGATAAGACTCAAACAAAGTTGAATCTGCGGTTAATTGTTTGAATCTAATTTGAATTTGGAAATCTGCTGTTATGGGTTCGGAAATTGCCATCCTTACTCAATTTACCCTCAAATTCTTAGCTAAAGATAATTGTTTGAAACAATATGCAGAGGGATTTTCTAATTGTTATGAATTTATAATGCTGGATCGTTAGGTTTTGTAAGTAACTAGGTTAAATTTAGTTAACTGAATTTGGGTTCTAGGTGCGGTTGTTGCTTTCCAGATTGAGAAAAGATTTCAAACTGGATTTTTAATTATACTTGTTATTAAGCAGAGGTGTATTAGTGAGAATTAAGTTATAATGCTTTCTAAAGGAATTTATAGAGGGACTTTGTTTAAGGTCAGTTAACCAGATAATCCAAAACAAACCGAGGAACTCATTAGAGTTGCAACTTTAAGCAATGGCTTTTAGACTTACACAAGATAATATGTGCATACCATGTAACTTCGGATGTGATCCATTCATAGCAATGCGGTGACGTAAATTACCACCGTGTATGGTCTATAAATGGAAAATGGATGCTTAGAGCATTTAAAAGTAATTATTTATTTATACTAAAAGTTTTTATTTAAAAGATGTAATATAGGGTAAGGGTGTACGTACTACCTTAATCCAAGTTCAATGCAAATTGGATGTAGAAAATACTATGTAAATACCAGTTTTGTTCATTCACTTTATAAATGGTCATTCTATGACATATAAAGTTTGATTTATCTAAAATTGTTTGTAGCGTCTACCCAAATTGACATGAGAATTTGCAGCTAATAGTGTAAGTTTTGTAGATAGACTTTATAAAATTATATTTAGGTGGCACTGCCTACTATTTTGTAAAAGGTAAAAAATTAATAAGTAGTAACGTAAAATATTAAAAAGTGGGAAAATATGTAGTACCCCTTTCAAATATGCGTAGAAAGTGGCAATTTTTTTTTTTTTGTTTGGTTCTTAAATTGCTAAATACATGTGCACAAGTAATGGATAGGGAATCAACTTTCTTCTCCATTGTCTTGACACTTCAACGACTAAAAACATGATGTGGATACGTTATGCAGTATGTTAGCTAGATGAATTTGAATTTTGAGGTATAATTTGTTCATTTGTTTCTCTTCTAAATAGATTATGTTTACTGCATTTATATTTAAGATCTTTGATTACCCTAATATATGGAATAACAAACAGTTTTGAGGATAATATTCAGTAGATATATTTTTATATTGCTCAATAGGTTTCAATCCATGTCCCTAATCCATGGAACCATGAAATTTTAGTAATTTAATAATTCATGGATTCTTTGTTTAGTTTCATTTATTTATTCGTATACACATAAATTATTAGATGAAATGGTCCGACTAACGCTCTTCTTTTTATTGTTCATCTATTTCTTGGTATTGCCATCATTATATTACCACCATATGGATTTTCATCACCTTTTAAACATTTGGTTTGACTTTGTTGATAATTAGTTGTCCTAACATTTGTTAATATTATATATGCTTCTGTTATATTCTTGTAAAATTCTAACTTTTTTTTTCCACTGGTAAAAGAACTATGAAGTTTTACTCGATTTCCTATTAAATCCGTGACTCATTTTGTTGTATCATATTATAAAATTAGACTTTGTTGATGATGTGTGGATGGGGTGTTTTTTGTGGGTATGTCCTTACGAGTTTATATAGTGTACACGTCTTTTTCAAGAAAAAGGTTCTTGCTTGTAAAACAGTTTTCCCTAAGCATACGTTTTTGTCAAAATTAGATTTTATAACCGTATTATATTGATTTTCTTGAAATATGAATTTACTTCTGATTTTTAACTAAAGATAGGTTGTATTAATGTAGCACTTATTCAGAATGTATAAGTAGTCGCATGAACCTTCCAGTATCAACCTTATAAACTCATTTGTTCAAAGTTTATTTTTCTTTGCCGATCTATGGAGCTATTTTTGTAAATTTCATTTATTGATATTGTTATATTTTAACATGTTTGCTGTTAGGAATATACAAGAGACATATTACATATTTTTCCTTTTTAGTTATAATGTGTTGATCTTCTAAATTTAACTTATTGTGCAGTCAAGCATATATTAGTTGGAATTTATACAAACAATGATCAGGTTTTATAAGTAAAATATGGAGTATGATTTGTTAGCACAACATAGTATCTGATAGCTCTTTTTAGGGCAGAAATTCATTTTTAGTCTTACATTTGCTACCTATTAAACTCATTTTCTTTATTTTAATTTGATTGTTCTTTCCTATTATGAGACAGATTTTATACATTTGATTTGTTAGTTATGTTATATTTCATCATATATTGATTATTAATCCATGCAATAACACATCTACAATCTATAATTATGAAGATAAAATAGGGAAAACTAAGAAGAACGTATTAGATTATGGACCGAAAGACCACAAATATGAAGCATAAATAAGATGGATATTATCTCAAATTTGTTTATATCAAAAACATCGTATAAATTATTAATACATGCATTAACTCATTTGCAGTCTGAATATGTAGGTAAAATATTAAAAACTCAAGAGAATGTAACAGGTTATAGACAGGAAGACCACAAAATCTAAAGCATAAATAAGATGGAAATATGATTTCATCATAAAAACAGGCATACAAAATAAATGCTTACCAGAATATTTGCAATTATATATTTATTGATAATGTTATATTTTATCTTACCTTAGGTTATGTCATATTGACCACCATGTACTTTTCTTATAATTTGCTTATATAATACAAAGGATTGAGCCATTCTAATTGATTCAAAATTAAACAGACTGATATTTAATTATTTGTTTGAGTTTAAGAAGAAGATGAAGATCCAATGACTCATTTAGAATTCCAAATTAGACAAAACTACAACACTCTTGGTATATTTCTGAAGTCAATTGTTCTAATATGTATTATCAAGTACGTTCCCTTGATTTTTTTTTCTAAGAAGACCAAAATTTCCTTTTGTGAGCAAAGTACTATGTCTTTAGGTTGGCATAGGGACAATGAACTATACAATATATGCTTAAATCATGGAATAACATACTATTATGGATAAGTGGTGTAAAGATCTTATTAGTTGTTCCACTAATAAAAATAACTATTAATATTAATATTTATAGTTGTAATGGGGATAGTGTGCCTGAGATGTATAATAAGTTTTGTAAGTCATGATGTTTGTATCATGCAACATATATGATGTTTGTAACATGCAACAAATATGTGATGTTTATCTTCGGGTGAGACAGTCGACATCAAAGACGTATTTGGAAAGGTTGAGAGAAGTAAAGGTCAAAGTGGTGTGAAATCAGTAGATGAGCTACAACTGATTACCTAGGAAATAGAGACTAAAGTGAGCTAAAGAATCGAGTCTATGGTTGATACGATGGTTGAGCAGAAGATTGCAAACATTCTAAATAGGATAGGTATGCAAATGCCCAATGATATGACGGTCAACAACATATCATGGATTGTCTTCGTAGTAGTTGTCAATCAGTACAATTGGACAAATTACAAACCGCATGCAAAACTCAAGAGAGTTATATTTATGCAAACTTAGAGGTAAGTAGTTCAAAAGTTTGATTGTGCTAACATATATAATTTTATTCATTTGGCAAGTGTAATTAAGATATCTTTGTTTTGTATTGCCATTTCTGAAACCTACTAAGTGTCATTTAAATGTGAATGTCGACTCTAAAATTGTCATGGTGGGTCGTGGTGGGGTGCATCGAGCTTCTAGACCTGGAGATCAATGTCATAATCAATAAATTTTGAATGATCATGTAAAGGTGGAGTCTATTTATAGAGGAACGCCACTTCCTGTCCCAAGTACATATAATAACACGAGTGGAGAAACAATTGGTAGTTTTGTACAACGACCTAAAAGTCTCGTTCTTTTAGGAGAAGATGATATGGTCAAGACACTTTTGATATTTTGTTAGGTGAGCTTTAATATTACCACATGTTATATATGATCACTATCACGTGATCATGCAATCTACAAGTTTTTTGTGCGTGTAAGTTGCACCTAAAATGGGCAAAGACAATGCAGAAAGTGTGGTGCTAAGGTCATGAATAATAATGAAAAAGTCATGAATACGATGATGACAAAGGAATTTGCAAATCGTAATATGATCGTGGATGAAGAGATCCTCAAAATTTTAACGGATGACTACAGATATCTTCAGGACTTGATTATTCCATCTCCATTTGATGATAATATCATCATTGAAATTCATGTAGATAAAGATTTGCTTGTGTACAATAAGGACTTTGAAATCCATATCGCTATGATAGAAATTGTCCAATTCCCTAGTATGGTATGGTTGAATGGATCATGGTTGGATCTTTACATCATGTAAGAGTGTATATGTGTGTATTTATAACTACGAGATTAACTTTCACGTCCTCTTTCATTTGATAGCAATAAATTATCAGAATAATTATGAACTTGTTGACATGCCCGGTGATAGTGGTTATATGTCTACATTATGTTTAGGTGGTTAAATAATTTGTGCAGTGACATCGAAGTCAAGACCAATGAGTTTATGTGCCTCTATAAGATATCCCAAATGCGGAAATATCAAGACACAATAAATACATATATCTCAAGCTGTATGGTGAAAGTGCTCAGCGGAGCCAATGCGGCGGAGGTGCAAAAAGTTGCTGCGGTGATAAAGAGAGGAAATAGCAGGATATCTCGGATTAGTCTAAAATAGCATATAAACTCATATTTAATGCTTTTACAAATATACAAATGATAAATAAATAGAAAATTAATATTCTATTTAGTTATAATTAGTACATTCTTAATTTTAAATAAAAGAATGTACAAATATATGTAAATAAATTTAAACCCTTATTTAGTTTGATTAAATTTAATAGAATATTATTGTATTTACTATTCTGAAATATATATATATATATATATATATATATATATATATATATATGTCAAAAAATTCTATTATAATACTAGTTTTATGGATTTTATAACGTGAAAATGTTCGTTCTCAATTCATTTCTATTATAGATGATATAGCGGAATATAGCTGAAATAGTGGTATATATCAGAAATATCGAAATATAGCAGGGATTAAAGTGGAAAGGTTGTTTCAGAGGCTATTTGTAAACAACGTAGCAGTAGAATCTGCTACACGATATAGCGGGGATATGGCGGGGTATAAACTGCATAGGTCTCAAGTACATGGCGTGTGTTATACTCTAAAGGCTTACTCTTGGCCTCATACTGCGAAGGGTATGAACAATAAACTTTCAGAAACTTTTTAACAAATTTGATGTCGCTTTAACATCCGATAATTCTTATAACAGAAAAGAATGAAGTTTATGTTTTTGATCCTTAGGCCGAACGCAAAACTAGACTAGAAATTAAATCGAAAGTTAACGCGTATGTTGTATTTATTTTCTTTTTGATGTACTTTTTACTTAATGGAAATGTGATAACATCAGTTTGGTAATAGCATTGCTTGGTTATGAACGTTTTCTATCAATTAACTTAGTACATACACTACTTTGAAGGTCTATTATATGCATTATATCTCCCTGAAAAATAAGAAGATTAACATTAGTTAACTATCTTATTGATATTTAATGATATGACAACCAATGTAAGGCCTTTAACAAAAACAAGTTATTATTTATTATTTTCTTTTGTATGTTGGACCATTAAAACATATAAGGCATATGGTGGCAAGTCTTAAGGAACTACCTTGAAATTGAAGACAATTAAGCTAGTTTTTAACAAATAAACAAAATTGAGTGTCGTTTGAGATATAAAATCATTTTTGAACTAACTATTAAATTATCTTATGTTATTGCTATAGCTCCCCCAATAATCTAAATTGACAGATTGTGTATATTTTATGATGAATTATATGCATGATATAGTAAAAAACCACCATCAAAGCAATGATCTACATGAGGTACCAATTTAGTTTTTGCCCTTCATATTTTATGTTAAAAAGTTATATGCTTAATCTTTTGAAACAATACATATCTTAATTGCAATACTTTTGTAATGACCCGGTATTTTCACTGATCACTGACACAGATACTGATTGATCGTAAGTACATATTTTCAAATACGATTTAAGATTAAAACTTTATATTTAAAAACATGTTAATTTGTGTATAATAGCATTTACACAGGTGTGTAGCACAGCACTTACACAAAAATCCATTTTTCATATTCATGTATGATAGCATGGATTCAATAGCGTTTGTTTAATTTTATTTTACACATGTGTGAAGATAACACTTTTATACAGCAAGTTTTAATGCCATCTTATTTTATATGTTTTGTTCATTTTCAAAGTATTTTAGAATTTGAGTTTTTGTAAAATTAGATTTTTGGAAACTTTTAATACTTGAATTAAAAATGCCAAAACCCTTTTGATCAAAGCAAGTTAAAGGCTAGTTCTTGTTCACTAACACATTATCAAAAACATGAGTGGTCTAATCCTCTTTCATGATCATGATCTCATCACCATAGATATGATAGTAAATAAAATCTCATTTGCATATGCATTGAAACAAGAACATGTATTGTCAAGTTCTCTTTTCAAATCATGATCTCATCCATGAATTTTCTACACTGTAGATGCTAGCAAATAGGATCTTAAGGAAGATTTGGCACATAATAAAATCATTTTGAATGAAAATATTTTCAGTTTTACAATCTTTCTCTTTTCTTTCAATTGATTTTCTGAAATTACCCCTCTTGTTCATTTTTCAAAACCTTGGCAAGTTTGAAAAGGAACACATGCATAAAAAAATTTGCAAAATCATATATGGACACCATGATCTTGCCTACACTAGATGAACACCAAAACAAGGATTTTATGAGATTTTTTCATGTCAAATCCACCCATGGCCGAGAGCAAAGTGATGCAGAAATTTCCAGATTTTTGCATTGCCTTGGAAGGCAAGTGTTGCTTTTATATATTTAGTTGTTAAATCAAACTATCTTGTGAAGATATGTTTTAAAAACCCAAGACAAAAACTGATTTGAAATGGTACAAAATGATGTTTTAATTTATTTGAAAACCAAGGAAGATTGTGAAAGATCATAAGCATTTATGAAATGATTTGTCGTAGAAACCAATGGGGTAATATGGTGGTTGCCTAGGGATTTTAGGTGGGATCTAGGCTGAGGTAAAGCCATGTGAATGGGGTATTGGCTGTTTTGAGTTGACAAGAGAGAAGATATATTTTTGTGTTGTCTCTCACTTGTCAAACACATATTCTAAAACTGATTTTGTCACAATACTTTAATGGCCTCCTACCACTATAAAAGGCCACAAACACACACCATTTTCACTCACACAAACACTTCATTTTGATCAGTAAAGAGGAGAAAAGCCTAAGGGGTTTCAAGCTTTCTAACGTGAGTAAACTATCTTAAATATTTCTGATTTGTTTCCTGCATTTGTTTTCCTGTTTTGACTGTTCTTTGATATGCTATGGTTTTCTTGGATTGGATTGAAAACATCCTTGGTTGAATCACTCTCCTGTATTGATCGAAGAACTAGGGGTAGGATTACTAAGTTTACATTGGTCGGAAAAGCTTATATTAACAGTTTAACAAACCTGCTGTTTAAACATAACATAGTGAAAATCCTTGGCAAATGATTTTAAGTTAGATAATTCCATTTAGTTCAGGTTGGTACCTATTTATATATCATCAATTAAACGAGTTAAAGTAAGAAAAAGGTGTAAAACCCCTTAAACAACCATTGGTATTGAAAACCAGGAAGTAACACAGACAGTGTTTTGCTCTCTGGTTCATGAAATTTTCAAACCCCGTATTAAATCAGTTTGAGTACATGAATCAAATCCTAGTGACAAATGATGATTTTAGGAAGTGGTCTTATGATTTTTAATGGCTTATATTGGCCGAGGGACTGAAATGATCAGAATTGGGGTTTTGGGAAAGTTCTGATCATCTAAACGATTTTAGTAGCCGTGGATGATGGTGGAGCTCCATCGGGGTTCAGGCAATCGGGGAAAAATGCAACAAAAATTTTCTAATGGTTGGGTTTAGTGAAATCGATGGAATTAGGGTTAAACTGTTGCTTTTGGGTTCGGTTTCTTGCGTAACAATTGCTCGACGGTGGGGGGGCTTTAAGGGTGCGGTCCAGGGGGGTTTGGAGCGTCAGTGGATGGTGGTGGCAGGGTAGGTAGGCGGCGACGGCGCAAGAATCAAGGGAGGCGTGGTGATCGATTTATTTAATGATGTTTTTTTTAAAACTCTGAAGTACGGTGAATCTTCAGGGACGACGTCCTGGTGGTGGTTGGGCCATGGAATCGTGGTCAGGGGTTGAGGAGCGACTGGTGGGGATGGTTGTCGGAGGTGGATGCGGTCGCTGGCATGTGTGCACGTGCACAGCAGTGCACAGGCAAGAAGGAAGAAAGAAGAAGAAGAACAGGAGGTGATGTCGGGTTTTCCGAGTGATCCACCGTGATTTTCGATGTGGTACTTTGGCAAAGTACCAGGTTTCTTGGCAATGGCATGCGCATGAGTTTTGGGTGGATCGGGCAAGTGAAACAAGGGGTTTTTGGGGGCTGGTACTTTGGCAAAGTAGCAATGTGATCGGGCAAGCTGAATCATGGAGTCTGGGGTGTTTTGGCAGGGGCGAGCCTATGTTTTCAACGTGGTACTTTACCCGATGTGGTACTTTGACTAAAAAGGGTTTAAATGAAGTTTTTTTTCTAAACTAGTTTTTAAACTAAATTAAGGTTTAAATAAATAAGTAAAATAATATTTTTATTTAATTTACAAGAAAAATAGAAAAGAGAGTGAATCAGGATCTTAAATTCAGTTTCGTCAAAAACTGAAAATAAAATACATAAGTGAAATTTAAATAAAATTATTTATAATAAGAATTAGAAATGATTTTCTAATGTAAATTTCAAACTGTAGAGCCAACAAGAAGGAAGTTGATCAAGTATGAAAGATCAGATCTGGTTCGTGACAAAAGTCGAGAAGTCGGAAACTGAAATTTTGATAAATTATAAATTTAGTTTATAATTTAAAATTAGAATTTAAATGAAATATTTAAATTTGAAACAAACAAGATGAAGAGGAACCGTATGTCAAACATAGGCTAGATTTGTCAGCTTTGAACCGTATGTCGAGAACGGTTCTGTATTTTATAAAATATGAATTATGAATAATATTTAATCATGTTAGGATTAAAAATAAAAGAGAAATTTTATTGATATATATTAAAAGAAGAAAAGGAGTAAATCAAGTAAAAGAGAAAGTAAATCAAGTACAAGAGAAAAAGTAAAATTTGACGAAACAATACAAAGTGTAAAAGTTGTAAAATAGATTATAGATCGTCAAATTTATTCATTCATGAATAATCAGATTTAGAAATCATGATGGGTAATATTTTTCTAAAGAAAAATAGAGTAAGAATTCATTGTAAAGATGATGAACACAGCGGAGAGAAAAAACCGTGTGCGACGCACACGCTAAAACTAGCCGTTTTGAAAAGATGATCAATATACCAGATATTGACAAGAGGATCATGTACTGTTTGGTTTGACTATATCTGTATATACAAATTTGATTATAATCTCGTTAGATTTATAATTTAAAGTGAAAAATGTTCGTTAATCATTTCAAAGAGGCCGAAATAAAATATTTCACTTTGATTTGATTATACGCCACGCGTCAGAGATTGTTAAATTGAAGACGGCGATATACAAGGACTATTTTCGAATAGTGCCTTCGGTTTGTCCAGACCCAGAACAACTTGTATGGATGAATGTCTGACAAAGTATACCCAACAGATCGCGTACGTTGGTCTCTTCATGTTTGGTGGCGGAGGAATTCGTTTCTCTTAGCTTTATACCCGTGGTTTTGGCAAGATCAATTTGTGATTTGACAGGTTTGACGATGTGACATTCAAAATAAATAAAGGTGTGCTGTTACGAACGATAAGTTCTGGACTCAAGCCTCACACCCAGGAAATGACAAAAATCGGGCAGGCAGCGTGGCTATGTGGGTCGCTCCCATTTGGGTGTAGCATTACCTATCTAGAGAAATTCCTTTTGTTTCTTAATCTATCGATTCTGCCCATTCGGGAATGGTTGCCGTACACAACCATTGGTGATATACACTCGATACACTCAAGAGAAATGAGTGGTCAGTCATGTGAGGGCCGGGTTGCAAGACGTTCTTGTTGAACCCAGGTGTATTGGCCTCTAGAGATACATCCTCGGAAGGTGGTCCCATACCCTGTCATTGTTGGAAATCCAATTTCCCTAAGCGCCAAGCGGTTTTTGTTTGTGTACTATGTAGGAGAATGTGAGATGCAAGCATTCTTCTAGATTTTAAATTATTTGTGGAAACACCTAGATACTATGATAATATCTGGTTTAAAGTGTACAAAGTGTTTTGACCTCATAAGGTAAAAACTCGTTTCGTACTTACGGCATGGTCTTATGAGATATTTTTATTTGCTTTTAAACTGTTTACTCATACCAGTCCCCTGACTGACCCGAAGTTTATTTTTCTGTGTTTCCCTTAAACTCTTGGGTATTCATAACACTTGTTATGAATAGACAAGTGAATCAGGATGTTGAAACTTGTGGAGCTAAATGAAGATTATAAGTGTGTTGGGCTAGCTACCTTACCTACTGCATAATTATAAGTTTGCAAGTTAGAAGTGAATATTATGTATAATTACTGATGTACTATGATTGAGTTGTACCTCTAGACATATGATGTTCTGATGTATCATGTACTGTTGTGTAATGTTATAAAGTATTATCTTTTTGTGAAAATTCCGCTGTGAGATTCTGATGTTTCTGTGATTTATCTTCTATCTATTACCATTTCTTATTAATGGCATGACTTCCGATGTGTTCGAAAGTTGGGTCGTTACAGTTGGTATCAGAGCTTAGGTTACTGATTACCTAGGCTTTGGGTGAGTGTGAGAGAGCGTATTTTATAAAAAAAATTTTAAATAAATCAACCTTGATGGTATACCTAAGTTAGATATATCCAATCAAGGCGGGATTGACGACCTATTATATTCAGGTGATTAAGATGAGTAACCGAGGACGAAGGGGTCGAGCTAGAGGGTCGTCCACTACTATTGGTCGTAATACTGAATCCCAAGATCAAGGGGAAACAGTGGAGGAAGTTGCACCAGTCCAACAGGACAAGAGCTTTGCAACTATTTGTAAAGAGTATACGACTCTGAGAGGAAAAGTTTTCAAAGGGACGGAATCTTTCATTGAAGTCCAAGCATGTTTGAGGTTCTGTGAAAGGATTTTCAAGGGACTGAAATTGAATGATGAGCAGAAACGTCTCTTAGCTTCGTGGCAACTTCAAGAAGCTGCTGCTATTTGGTGGGATGCTCAAACCACAAATATTCCTGAGGAAGAATTCACTTGGGAAAAAATTTAAAGAAGCTTTTGAAGCACAATTTCTACCTGCAGCCGGAAAGACTAGAATATATCGGGACTTCATTCATCTCAAGCAAGGGAACATGAAAGTATCCGAATATGAGAACAAGTTCAATTCACTTTCTTGTTTCGGGCCAGAATTGATCAATACCCCACTCAAGAAGAATGAAATGTTTATAGCAGGATTGAAGGATAGCCTGCAAGTTCAAATGATTGGGCATCTCAAGATTCCATTCGTTGATCTAGTTGATATGGCAGTTCGTTATGAGGCACTGGAGGGTAAGAAGCCAGTTGCAAAAACAGCACAAACAGGAGAACCTAGTGGTGAGAATCCAAACAAAAGGAAATTTAATTCGAACTGGAACAACAACAAAGGAGTACCTAAGATGGGAGAAAAAGCCAAAGAACGATTCAAGGACACCAAATGCCACAACTGTTTGCAGAAAGGACATATTGCCAAGTTTTGCACCAAGCCAGCAGCAGAAAAGCTACAACAAACTCAGCAACCTCAACCAAAGGGAACAAGTGATGCTATTCTCCAGAAGTTTTCATGTTATAACTGTCATCAGCCAATGCACTTGATTAAAGACTGTCCACTGAAAAAGACACAGCAACCAAAGATCTATGCTTTGATGGATAAGTCGTCAACTTCTGAGAATGTGGAAGGAGCTTCAGAAGGTACCTTACTCTTTTCTTATAAAGAGAGTTAATTAATCAGGGTCAGCCTCAAGATAAATTAAGTATGGTGGGATTAAATTAGAATAATATCCAATCATACTGATACTGGAAAATCGGGATTGAATTCTAAATTGAAGTAAAAATTTGGATTTCCTGAAATTAAGGCTGGACTTAAGTATTACTTGGATATGTACTCAGGGAATGTGAACTGTTCGATTTGTGAAATCAAATCATATCTGTGAGTCCCGAAATGGAGATCATTAATTACAGGAATAAGGATTTTGGGTAATACTTAACGAAGTTAAGTAAATTGACTGATGAGTTAAAGAGGGAATTTAGGCAGATATTTTTGGGTTTTGAATAGGATATTTCTGATGTGTGTTAATTATTTATTGATATATGTTGATAACTCTAATCTACCGGTTACAAATTTTGGGGACGAATTTTTTTAAGGGGGGTAGAATGTAATGATCCGGTATTTTCACTGAACACTGACACAGATACTGATTGATCGTAAGTACATATTTTCAAATACGATTTAAGATTAAGATGTTATATTTAAAAACATGTTAATTTGTGTATAATAGCATTTACACAGGTGTGTAGCACAACACTTACACAAAAATCCATTTTTTCATATTCATGTATGATAGCATGGATTCAATAGCGTTTGTTTAATTTTATTTTACACATGTGTGAAGATAACACTTTTATATAGCAAGTTTTAATGCCATCTTATTTTATATGTTTTGTTCATTTTCAAAGTATTTTAGAATTTGAGTTTTTTGTAAAATTAGATTTTTGAAAACTTTTAATACTTGGATTAAAAATGCCAAAACCCTTTTGATCAAAGCAAGTTAAAAGCTAGTTCTTGTTCACTAGCACATTATCAAAAACATGTGTGGTCTAGTCCTCTTTCATGATCATGATCTCATCACCATAGATATGATAGTAAATAAAATCTCATTTGCATATGCATTGAAACAAGAACATGTATTGTCAAGTTCTCTTTTCAAATCATGATCTCATCCATGAATTTTCTACACTATAGATGCTAGCAAGTAGGATCTTAAGGAAGATTTGGCACATAATAAAATCATTTTTGAATGAAAGTATTTTCAGTTTTACAATCTTTCTCTTTTCTTTCAATTGATTTTCTGAAATTACCCCTCTTGTTCATTTTTCAAAACCTTGGCAAGTTTGTCAAGGAACACATGCATAAAAAAATTTACAAAATCATATATGGACACCATGATCTTGCCTACACTAGATGAACACCAAAACAAGGATTTTCTGAGATTTTTTCATGTCAAATCCACCCATGGCCGAGAGCAAAGTGATGCAGAAATTTTCAGATTTTTGCATTACCTTGGAAGGCAAGTGTTGCTTTTATATATTTAGTTGTTAAATCAAACTATCTTGTGAAGATATGTTTTAAAAACCCAAGACAAAAACTGATTTGAAATGGTACAAAATGATGTTTTAATTTATTTGAAAACCAAGGAAGATTGTGAAAGATCATAAGCATTTATGAAATGATTTGTCGTAGAAACCAATGGGGTAATATGGTGGTTGCCTAGGGATTTTAGGTGGGATCTAGGCTGATGTAAAGCCATGTGAATGGGGTATTGGCTCTTTTGAGTTGACAAGAGAGAAGATATATTTTTGTGTTGTCTCTCACTTGTCAAACACATAATCTAAAACTGATTTTGTCACAATACTTTAATGGCCTCCTACCACTATAAAAGGCCACAAACACACACCATTTTCACTCACACAAACACTTCATTTTGATCAGTAAAGAGGAGAAAAGCCTAAGGGGTTTCAAGCTTTCTAAAGTGAGTAAACTATCTTAAATATTTCTGATTTGTTTCCTGCATTAGTTTTCCTGTTTTGACTGTTCTTTGATATGCTATGGTTTGCTTGGATTGGATTGAAAACATCCTTGGTTGAATCACTCTCCTGTATTGATCAAAGAACTAGGGGTAGGATTACTAAGTTTACATTGGTCGGAAAAGCTTATATTAACAGTTTAACAAACCTGTTGTTTAAACATAACATAGTGAAAATCCTTGGCAAATGATCTTAAGTTAGATAATTCCATTTAGTTCAGGTTGGTACCTATCTATACATCATCAATTAAACGAGTTAAAGTAAGAAAAAGGTGTAAAACCCCTTAAACAACCATTGGTATTGAAAATCAAGAAGTAACACAGACAGTGTTTTGCTCTCTGGTTCATGAAATTTTCAAACCCCGTATTAAATCAGTTTGAGTACATGAATCAAATCCTAGTGACAAATGATGATTTTAGGAAGTGGTCTTATGATTTTTAATGGCTTATATTGGCTGAGGGACTGAAATGATCAGAATTGGGGTTTTGGGAAAGTTCTGATCATCTAAACGATTTTAGTATCCGTGGATGATGGTGGAGCTCCATCGGGGTTCAGGCAATCGGGGAAAAATGCAACAAAATTTTTCTAATGGTTGGGTTTAGTGAAATCGATGGAATTAGGGTTAAACTGTTGCTTTTGGGTTCGGTTTCTTGCGTCTGAATTGCTCGACGGTGGTGGGGATTTTCAGGGTGCGGTCCAGGGGGGTTTGGAGCGTCAGTGGATGGTGGTGGCAGGGTAGGAAGGCGGCGGCGGCGGAAGAATCAGGGGAGGCGTGGTGATCGATTTATTTAATGATGTTTTTTTTTAAACTCTGAAGTACGGTGAATCTTCAGGGACGACGTCCTGGTGGTGTTTGGGCCATGGAATTGTGGTCAGGGGTTGAGGAGCGACTGGTGGGGATGGTTGTCGAAGGTGGTTGCGGTCGCTGGCATGTGTGCACGTGCACAGCAGTGCACAGGCAAGAAGGAAGAAGGAAGAAGAAGAACAGGAGGTGATGTCGGGTTTTCCAAGTGATCCACCGTGATTTTCGATGTGGTACTTTGGCAAAGTACCATGTTTCTTGGCAATGGCATGCGCATGAGTTTTGGGTGGATCGGGCAAGTGAAACAAGGGGTTTTTGGGTGCTGGTACTTTGGCAAAGTAGCAAGGTGATCGGGCAAGCTAAATTATGGGGTCTGGGGTGTTTTGGCAAGGGGCGAGCCTATGTTTTCAACGTGGTACTTTACCCGATGGGGTACTTTGACTAAAAAGGGTTTAAATGAAGGTTTTTTTTTCTAAACTAGTTTTTAAACTAAATTAAGGTTTAAATAAATAAGTAAAATAATATTTTTATTTAATTTACAAGAAAAATAGAAAAGAGAGTGAATTAGGATCTTAAATTCAGTTTCGTCAAAAACTGAAAATATAATACAGAAGTGAAATTTAAATAAAATTATTTATAATAAGAATTAGAAATGATTTTCTAATGTAAATTTCAAACTGTAGAGCCAACAAGAAGGAAGTTGATCAAGTGTGAAAGATCAGATCTGGTTCGTGACAGAAGTCGAGAAGTCAGAAACTGAAATTTTGATAAATTATAAATTTAGTAATTTAAAATTAGAATTTAAATGAAATATTTAAATTTGAAACAAACAAGATGAAGAGGAACCGTATGTCAAACATACGCTAGATTTGTCAGCTTTGAACCGTATGTCGAGAACGGTTATGTATTTTATAAAATATGAATTATGAATAATATTTAATCATGTTAGGATTAAAAATAAAAGAGAAATTTTATTGATATATAATAAAAGAAGAAAAGGAGTAAATCAAGTAAAAGAGAAAGTAAATCAAGTGCAAGAGATAAAAGTAAAATTTGACGAAACGATACAAAGTGTAAAAGTTGTAAAATAGATTATAGATCGTCAAATTTATTCATTCATGAATAATCAGATTTAGAAATCATGATGGGTAATATTTTTCTAAAGAAAAACAGAGTAAGAATTCATTGTAAAGATGATGAACAAAACAGAGAGAAAAAACCGTGTGCGACGCACACGCTAAAACTTGCCGTTTTGAAAAGATGATCAATATACCAGATATTGACAAGAGGATCATGTACTGTTTGGTTTGACTATATCTGTATATACAAATTTGATTATAATCTCGTTAGATTTATAATTTAAAGTGAAAAATGTTCGTTAATCATTTCAAAGAGGCCGAAATAAAATATTTCACTTTGATTTGATTATACGCCACGCGTCAGAGATTGTTAAATTGAAGACGACGATATACAAGGACTATTTTCGAATAGTGCATTCGGTTTGTCCAGACCCAGGACAACTTGTATGAACGAATGTCTGACAAAGTATACCCAACAGATCGCGTAAGTTGGTCTCTTCAAAACTTTGTTTGGTGGCGGAGGAATTCGTTTCTCTTAGCTTTATAACCATGGTTTTGGCAAGATCAATTTGTGATTTGACAGGTTTGACGATGTGGCATTCAAAGTAAATAAAGGTGTGCTGTTACGAACGATAAGTTCTGGCCTCAAGCCTCACACCCAGGAAATGACAAAAATCGGGCAGGCAGCGTGGCTATGTGGGTCGCTCCCATTAGGGTGTAGCATCACCTATCTAGAGAAATTCCTTTTGTTTCTTAATCTATCGATTCTGCCCATTCGGGAATGGTTGTCGTACACCCATTGGTGATATACACTCGATACACTCAAGAGAAATGAGTGGTCGGTCATGTGAGGGCCGGGTTGTAAGACGTTCTTGTTGAACCCAGGTGTATTGGCCTCTAGAGATACATCCTCGGAAGGTGGTCTCATACCTTGTCATTGTTGGAAATCCAATTTCCCTAAGTGCCAAGCAGTTTTTGTTTGTATACTATGTAGGAGAATGTGAGATGCAAGCATTCTTCTAGATTTTAAATTATTTGTGGAAACACCTAGATACTATGATAATATCTGGTTTAAAGTATACAAAGTGTTTTGACCTCATAAGGTAAAAACCCATTCCGTACTTACGGCATGGTCTTATGAGATATTTTTATTTGCTTTTAAACTGTTTACTCATACCAGTCCCCTGACTGATCCGGTGTTTATTTTTCTGTGTTTCTCTTAAACTCTTGGGTATTGATAACACTTGTTATGAATAGACAAGTGAATCAGGATATAGAAACTTGTGGAGCTAAATGAAGATTATCAGTGTGCTGGGCTAGCTACCTTACCTATTGCATAATTATAAGTCTGAAGTTAGAAGTGAATATTATGTATAATTACTGATGTACTATGAATGGGTTGTACCTCTAGACTTATGATGTTCTGATGTATCATGTACTGTTGTGTAATGTTATAAAGTATTTTTTTTGTGAAAATTCCGCTGTGAGATTCTGATGTTTCTGTGATTTGTCTTCTATCTATTCTCATTTTTTATTAATGGCACGACTTCCGATGTATTCGAAAGTTGGGTCGTTACAACTTTATACAAGATTGTTTTTGTAGCCAATAGGAGTTGAACAAGGTTTGTGATAATTTGGCTGGTTATTTCATGCATAATTGGATGCAGCCTTCCTACAGGCCATAATATGGTGAGTTTATTAGTATATTAAAAACAGTCATTCTCTTCTTTTGGTAGGATATACTATCTAAATGAAACAAAACAATGTTCGATCAATTAAATTTTTTATTTCTAGATTTTGACACTCTATCTTTCACTTATGATACGTTTTCTTTATTCACAATTTTTATTTAGAAAAATACCTTGTCATTAGTTTTGCAGATTCTAAAAATTGTTGATGATATATTGTAAAGGAAGAAGAGCAGTACCAATCAATATATGACTTCTACCCTTACATCAATCACTCAAAAACATGCCTTTGAGTACTTCTCTGTTGCCATATGAATTATGAAATGTACATCAGATGCATTATTTTCTTGAATCTCGGTGCCTTCATTATTCATAGAATTGCTAGAAGAAGGTTTCTTGGCTCTGCACTTCAACTTGAAGTCTGGAGGAGAATTCCTTATGTCGGTATTCGCTTCTTTTGGACCATTGTTAGACCTTGATTGTCTTGTTGCTAGATTGCATTTCCTCTTTTAAGGTGAACTGAATGTTGTAAGAGCTTGATTATATTATGATTATTTTTAATGGATGGACCTGTTTCTTAGTGACAATTACATTCGAACTCGTATTGACGGTATGTCATCTTTAATTTTAATTTATTTTCAGCTAATTTATTTTGGTATTATGTTTAGTTTATATTTATCATTCAGTTTGATTTTAAATGAATATAAAATTGCAATGTTAATTTGTTATTATATATGCATATATACTAGTGCGAACCCGTGCTACGCACACGGGTTGCAATGTATTTTGTTTTTGCAAAAATATTCGAATTAACTTGTTTGTAGTAAACTGAAATGTTTTACTGTAGTAGCATATAAATATCATCCCTTTAGTTGGTAATGCGTTTCCCTTTATTGATAGTGCGTTGATAACGCATGATAGGTACATGGTAAGCAACAGTCGCTCTTTTGTTTAAGACAATGAAAAAGTGCTGATTTGAAAGTAATATCAATGTGATGTGCAAATTTGTAAAATACTGCAGTACAGATTATGTAATAAATGACATCGTCATTGCACTTTTGATACACATATTGATGGGACAAACTTATATAGTAAATGACCATGCATCCATTTCAAGGAAGATGCGTACATAATACAAAGGAAAATCAGATATATCTGAACATGCCTATAATAAAATATATATCTAAATATGCCCACAATATAGTTTCTATTAAAACATTTCAAGTAATTATAATTTTAATTAAAGAAAAGGTTAAACATTACTATGTTTGTCACGGAGCTCTATCATCAACTAAACACTTCCATAGAGGATCAACAGTGTCATTGTTTGCTAGTACATAATCTGCATAACATACATGTGCGACATAACTTTAATTTTAACAATAAACTATAGTGGTCATATTGTAACTATAGCGTAATAGTAAAACAAATGTTGATGTCCTCTTTATCATAACAATCAAGTTACAATGTAGGGGTAAGGAAGGAAAGCTAATCATCTAAGGGCAATATGAAAAACAACTATAACAGGGCAACACTATGTAGTGAAGTAATTTAAGTATAACAGGAATGAGGAGCATATTAAGGGAACTAAAATGCTTGAAGACAGAGATTATTTGCACTGCCAATTGCATTGTCAAAGGTGACTACTGCCTAATCATACATATACATTCAAGATAGATGCAGAAAACGAAAATTAAATTCATGATGTTGATTCATCATGAGTTGCTGTTTTATCACAAAACTTTAGTTCCTAACTTATGTCTGTGGTGAAAGCAGAAAGTTGTGTACTTTTAATAGAGAAACAGGTGTCCATAAAGTTGAAGAAGCTCTAAGGGGATGAGTTGGTAAGATATATTGGAGAAAACCTTTGTTCTGCAGCAAGTATGGTAAAGTCAACTTGGTTTTGAACCCATTGTCGTTAATCTGTGTTTGTCAATCTCTTTGCCTCCCTCTTTCATATGATAGTAACTGCACAAATATTTATATTGTTCCAAGACATTCAAATTTTATATGAGCTTTTGAACAAAGAAATTAAAATAGCACTACTTGATAAAACAATGCATCACATTGTCTTGTGTACTATTGGTAATTTTTTAGTCCTCTACTGTAGCAATCAGATTACAACTCATTTACCATTAGGCCTTCTGCTGGGCATATGGTTCATGTAAGTTCTTCTTTATCAAATGTCAATTGACATGAACTTAGAATATCATATAGCTTCGTACATTGATAAGATGAAATAGTCTAACAAACATTTACGAAGAGAAAAGGCTGGATGTATTTACTTTGGGTAAAATAAAGAACAAAAAACATTGGCAAGATACGGGCTATTTGAATGTAGAAAGCAGCATCAAGAAGAGACAACAAAATAATAAATCACATATGTTCATGCAAAACTATCATTCACGCATTTATAATCCCCTATGTGAAGATCAATTCAGTCAGGTTTTTTTTATATTAATTATTAATACATTCAGATAAAGAGGTGATACCTACATTTTGATTTATGAATTTACTACAAATTAATTTTCCATGTTTTATCCCGTCTAATTTACAAATACATGCTTCCAACACTGACACCTTAATATTGATCAATTATATTGATAAAGATCACTAAAATAACTACTGTAGAAATTATTGAAGCCAATGAAGTAAAACTAAGTCCAACAATCCAAACTACATTAAAATAATTCGTACTTAATTGCTACCTCATTCATGATTTTAAATGTCAGATAATCTAACTTGATCAAATAATTAGTTTTGAATATAGAATTTTCATTTTATGGAAAAAGACCGTTAAAGATATTTCGTAAATTTTCATTTATGGTTGAACCTATATGCATGATGATAGTTTTATATATGAGCACTATGTGATAGTAACAAACAATCTCTTTTGGATGAAATAAAGCACGGTGTAAATAATAAACAGTGTCAACCAAAAGAGAAAATAAATAGTTAAGATGTAAGATAGTGCATTATTTTTCTATAAATTACCAATACCGCCAAAAAACAATTAACTATCAATCAAAAGAGAAAGTAAATAGTTAAAATAATCAAAATGTTGTTGCTACCTTCCTCTAATTTAACATGTCAGAACCTAATTTGATCAATGAATTGGCTTTGAATATATAATATCATTTTCATAAATGATTGGTAAAGATATTTTGTAAAATTTCATTTATGGGTGAAACTGTTTACATGATAATAGTTTTTTAGCTTCATGTGATGATCTAATCTTGCATTTTTGAACAAAACTAAAAAAAAAAAAACTATACACTATTATTAATATCAATCGAAAGAGAGTACATGGTTAAGATGCAAGATAGCGAATTATTTCGACAAATTAACAATGTTGCTATAAAACAATTAACAATAACAACCAAAAGGGAAATAAATATTTAAGATGCAAGTTAGTGCATTATTTTTCTATAAATCATCAATATTGCTATAAAACAGTTAACAATAACAATCATAAGAGAAAATAAATAGTTAAGATATAAGGTGGTGCATTATTTCTCTATAACAATATTAGCCAAAAAAGAAAATAAGCAGCTAAGATGTAAGATAGTGCATTTATCCGCATATCATCAATACTTCCACAAAAAATAGAAATAATAACCATAATCAAATGTTGATGCACATTTTATCACAATAATCATGTTGCTGTGTAGGCATAAGGAAGGAAAAATATAAAGCGAATCAACTCAGGGCAATAAGTAGGGAAATAGTCACAAACAACTATTATGTGACAACACCGTATACGAAAGTAACTTAAGTATAGCAGAAATGAAGAGCATACTAACTCAATTAAAAGGACTCAATCCAGGGATTCATTGCATCGTCGAAGGTGACATCTGCCTAATCATATATAATTATCTGAGATATATAGATATAGAAAAATTAAAATTAAATTCACAGTGTTGATTCATCTTGAGCTTCTGATTTATCACAAAGTAGCAATTCCTTATGCCTTTTGTGAAAGCAGTAAGTTGTGTACCTTTAACAGAGAAGCATGTGGTCATCAAGTTAAAGAAGCTCTGACGTAAAAGTTAGGATTTTTTTCCTATGTGAAAGTAGAATTACAGGAAGCTCTATGGGAATGAGTTGGTGACATTCATTGGAGAAAACTTTTATTCTGCAACAATTAAGGGTCCGTTTGATTTTGAACGGGAAGGGGCATTTGGAAGGGCCATCGGAAGGGGAATTGTTGGGAACGGGGAATGTGTTCTTTTTACGGAAGGGGCATTTTGGAAGGGGCAAAGTTATTATTTAAATGTTTTTTGTATATATTATTTTTAATTGTTTGTGTGTGTTTATTGAGAACCAGAATAATAGATCGCAGAATACAACTTGCAGAATTCAAATTGCAGAATACAAATTGCAGAATTTAAATTGCAGAATTTAAATTGCAGAATACAAATTGCAGAATTCAAATTGCAGAAATAAAAAAAACATAATACAACGAATACAAACTCCTTAATGCATTCCTGCAGCAACTAGTTCGTTTCGTATATTGTCTCGTACTATCGCCATGGTGGATGTTGTTCCGGTTCTTTGAACGGGGTCTCGATCTCTATTTCCGCGATTTGATATACTGTAATATTCGTCGAGGTATACGTTTGGCACTAAATCATGGTCGTCATCATACGCCATAAAATCTGGATCCCCAACGTTGTATTTTCTGATGTAGTTGTGAATAGCCATTGTTGCAGTAACAATTTGTACTTGAACATGATAGGGATACGTCTGCATGTTACGTAAGATGGCAAATTTTTTCTTCCAAATACCAAATATTCTTTCAATAGCCATACGCAAACTAGAGTAGTTGAAAATTTCATTTTCTGACTTCGGTTCATTCCGCGTGTCATTGAAGTCTGGTATGTGATACCTCACGGATCTGTAAGGAGTTATATAACCGTCCATTAGTGGATACCCTGAATCCACTAAATAATACTGTCCAGCTGGAGGATGAGGGAAATTAAGATCCGGATTATTTATAGCTTCCCGAAATACTTTGGCGTCGTGCGCAGTTACTTCCCATCCCGCTCTTACAAACGTAAAAGTTAAATCAAACGCACAAACAGCCATAATATTTTGTGTAGCAGTTCCTTTCCGCCCTACAAAACGTTGCATGTCTTCTTGACCCACGTGAGCCATCACATGTGTCCCATCAATAGCCCCAATATAGTTTTTAAAGAAAGGATAATATCGGGGTGAAGAACGAATTTGTTCTGGGATTCGGTTAAAATGGGAATCGGGCGGTCTAATAATATCGACTGCCAATAAAAGAACTGAATCCAAAACTTTATGAAACATAACATTAATCGTACCATTTGATCGTTGAAACCGCTCTCCAACATGCCTTGTAGGGAGGGTCAATGCAATTGTATATAGAAATACAGCCACCATTTCTTTTACTGTTATGTGCATTGAGGGCTCCAGTCCGTAATTCTGTAGCCGTTCACACAAGGATCTGAAACATAATCGCTTCATTCGAAAATTTCTTTGACAACGATCTGCGTGTCCCGCTAGTATTTCATGAACCCAAACAAGACCGGTACTTGCGGAATTGTGTATTCTGCTCCTTTGTCGTGTTTGAACAGTCATAATTTCTTGAATATCAAGCACATCTTGCAAATCTTGCAAATCTTCAAGATCGGATTGGTCAGAACCTGCCATATTTGGTTGATGAAGTAGAGAAAAATGGACATATATTGTGGTGATGTAGTGATGGTATGAGCAGAATATGTATAGGGAGAGGGAAAAGTGAAGGGGCCAAAAATAACTGTCGCATCGGACGTGCGTCGGACGCGTCCGACGCGTCTGACACGTCCGACGCGTCTGACGCGAAATCTAAGTTTCCAGCCGTTAAGCTTGAAGGGGCAAAAGTGTAGGACCCATCGTAGACGCGTCGGACGCAGACGCGAAGATTAACTGCCCAGTTAACAAATCAAACACTACCTAAGGTAAAGTCAACCTAGTTACCTTACATTTTTTGAAAAGCAAGCAAACTTTATTACACTAAATAGCAGATTCAAGTTATTACAAATGTAATACGAATAGAAAAACTAATCACATTCAATATCACTACAAGCCAAATAAGAGGAAAAAAACAATAACAAAGTACAAGAAAACCAGAAAAAAACTCTACTGCGAGATGATGTCCACATTAATCCAATTGTTCTCTCTCAAATCATCTCAGTTACCTTACATTTTGAACCCATTACAGTTATCTTATGTTTGTGAATCCGTTTGCCTCCCTCTTCCATATGATGATAACTATCCAAATATGCATGTTATATTCAAAACATAACATTTTTTATATGAGCTTTGGAAGAAGAAAATAAAATAGCACTACATGATAAAAAATTCCATTATATTGCCTTGTGTATGATGGTATATTTTTACAGCCCACTACTGCAGCAGTCGAATTACATATAACAATTGGGCTTTCTGTTCAACATATGGTTCAAGTTAGTTTTTCTTCTTTATCAACTATCGGTTAACATGAAATTAGAATATTAAATACCTTCCTACATTGATAGGATGAAATGGTCTAACAAACATTTACAAAGTGGAAAGGCTGCATTTATCTAGTTTGGGAAAAATAAAGAACAAACCAGTCGTTGACTAATATTGGCTATATAAATGTAGAAAGCAATATCAGTAGAAGGGAATAAAATAATAAATATATAAGATAAATCATATTTGTCCATATGAAACTACCATTCACAGATTTATATTTTCTTGTGTGGAGATCAATCTTGTCAAGTTGTTTATCTTGATTACTAATACATTTAATAATGAGGTGGAAATCTATATTTTGATTTATGTGTTTACTACACAAATTAATTTTCCATGTTTTACCCTTGTTCAACTTAAAATACACTTTTTACCACTTGACACCTAGATATTGATCAACCATATACAAAAAGTACTAAATAACTACTTTAGACGTTATCGAAGCCAATGAAGTAAAACTAAGTCTAAACAATCCAAACTACATTTAGATAATTCAAACTTAATCGCCATTGCATTAATGATTTTACAATTCAAACAACCTTATTTGATCAAATAATTAGCCTTGAGTGTATAATAATCATTTTCATAAATGATTGCTACAAATATTTTTGTAAATCTTCATTTATGCCTGAAACTATATCTATATTATAATGAGAATACCTCTATTTGAAGCTTTTGAAATGTCAAAAGCACCCTTCCAAATTTACGTTTCTTTGATGGGGCAGTTTTGTCATTTATTACTTTTGTTACTGTATCACGCCTCTACTTTCTCCACGAACTCCGATATCGAATTTTCCTCTTCAGCCCTCAACTCCTCATACCTGTCGGTGGAAATACTCCTCTTCGTTCTTCTCTCCTAAGCTATAATAATCCGTCTCTCCAAAGTTGTAACATCCAAGCACTCAAGTATCTTTAACATGTAATTTATTCGATTATTTGCTAGCTCACTTTTTTTAACTGCTGTGGGGTCGTTCTTTAAACAATGGTTGTTGTTGGTCCTATCAAAACTTTTACTTTTGAATTATTACACAATTTTGATTTATATTATGGTTGATGCCTTAATTTTTCAATGTAGAACGAGGAGAAGAAATCCGAGCCCAAGAATCACTTTTTTTAACTGCTGTGGAGTCTTTCTTTAAACAATGGTTGTTGTTGGTTCCTATCAAAACTTTTACTTTTGAATTATTACACAATTTTGATTTATATTATGGCTGATGCCTTAATTTTTCAATGTAGAACGAGGAGAAGAAATCCGAGCCCAAGAAAAACAACGTCAAAAATGGGATCAATGGAGGAAGCGGGGAAACCAAGAAAAACGAAGGGAGAAAGGAAGGTAAAAAGTAATTAGGAAAAATGGAAGCGAAAAAGCGAAGTTATGAAGAATCACTGACCTTGATTCTGAAAAAGCAAAATGATGACGAACAGATAACTGTGATTCTGAAGACTAACGTGCATTGCGAAGGATGTGCTTTCAGAATTAAAAAAGGTATCGTTGAACTCCAAGGTAATTTATAATGATAACCTACTCTTTCCCATCGTATTCAAAAGATATGAAATTTATGGTAGTTTACAGGAATGGAAACAGTAAACACGGACATTGATAATGATAAGCTAATGGTGGTAGGGAAAGTGGATCTGGGTATGATCCGGGAACGTGTAGAATCCAAAACTCGAAAGAAGTTGGTGCTCATTTCACCATTTAACTGTGTCCCCAAAAAGGATGCTATGCTTAAGAAACCATCAGTGAAGATTCCTGAAAACCCTAAAGTGGTAATATTTATGAGTATTTTAAGTTTGTTTAAACTAAAATAAAAAAACTACATCCTTATTTAATTCGGTTCTGTATTGGTTTAGCCAGTAATATCAACTGTGGTGTTTAAAGTTTGGCGGCATTGTGAAGGATGTACTAGAAAAATTAAGAGAACTATTTGGAAATTCAGAGGTATGTAAAGCAAGTTACCTTTGTTTTTTAATCTTATTATTAATGCTTCTGTAATTGGAAACAATTACAGCTTGGTGGTAGATGGGTTTTCACACGTAGTGATTTACTTTGCTATATTAATCTTCCATCCGTATGTTATTTATGAAACTCAACTCTAGCTAATATTGCAAACATATACATATGAATCCATGATCAGAGAATATGATCGTCCTATTCACACATATGTTCATATATACAAGATCAAAGCAGTAAAATTTCCTAATAATGGCAATGTTGATATGTGATACATAAATGGAATTACATAAGCGAAAATTATGGTTTTTCATCTCTGAATTTGTTAGAAATAAGCACAGAAAAACATCCAATCTTTTGAAGTTGTATCAAAAAACCATTGAAATATATGTGAATTTAAAGTAGACATTCGATTTTAAGCATTAATTATTTAAAATGCACCATAATAGTATACTGAGAAACCTAAGAAAACCAACATTCAAAATAAAATTGAATGTTATTAATGATAGTGTGTTCACAATAATGTGTTTATTTCATGGTTTAAGATATCGGCCGGTACCCCGAAATTTCGGGGGTACCGTACCGGTTTCGGACCTCAACGAGCCGAAATTAGGGCTCAAAATCGGTTTCGGTGTGCTCCAGCAAAAAAAAAAAAAAAAAAATCGTCAAAACCCTAAATTGATCAGAAAGAGAAGTCAAGCACAGAGAAGCGATTGAAAAAAAAAGTAGAATCAATCGACAAACCTAACAGAGAGCGGTACCTTGAATTTCTCCATGTTTTCAAAGCATAAAAAAGTAAGCAGTGCACAAAAAAGTTGAAGTGCGGAAATTGTCCAAGCTGCATAGGCGGATCCGCGGATTCATAGAACAACGGTGAAGATATTTTTTCCCTTTCCTCCTTTTCCGTCTCGTTTTAATCCGCGTGTTTTGTTTTTAAGGCAAATGCCCTAGTTTATGTTTGGCACGTAATGGACTAGGCTGTGTAACAATATATGAACTAACAGCAAATTGGGCTGCCTTATTGGGCTTCAATCATTTTATTAAGTATGTGGCCTTTTCTTCTTCAGTAAATTTAAAATGATATATTTTTATTTTATTTACCGCTAACAAAGTCATTACTAAAATACTGAAAACCGAAATCTGGACCGAAACCGAAACAAAACCGAAACCAACGAAATTTACGAAACCTGCCGAAACTAACAATTTTTCAAACGGCCGAAACCGAGACCGAAACCGAGTTCTTGAACCTTGGTTTATTTGACATGTAGTTGGTTTTACTACATGTTTACAATGCGATAATATGTGTTGAATTCCAGGTCGATTAGGAATGAGGTTGTTTTTTTTTTTTTTTTTTTTTTTTTTTTTTTTGCCTGAACAAACTAATACTATATTGTAACAAATTGATGTTGGGCGGTTAATTCTGATTCTGATCAATTGTGAAGAAATTATGTAACTAATTTATTGTAACATGAGATGCAGCTTAGAATTAGAAGTTAATTCGTATATTCCGCGTAATTTTTCTGTCAACTTCATTCGACCAGGTATGGGTCTTATATATTTTTATTACGCATATTTTCTAAATTGGAATACTCATTTTATGCCATGTTTTTTCCCTGTTGTTGTATTCCTTTAGTTGCACATGATGAAAATAATAATGACTGCTTTAACTATATCTTGGATAGTCAATTGACGTCAAGAGAGCAATGACTCAGCTTAAATAATGGCAATGAGACATGGAGGAAGATAATGAAGCACAAAGATGGCAAAGGTATTAAAATGACTAATAGCCATTTACATATTTAAGTTTGGTATTTTCTTAGCAAGCTATTTGTACCAAATTAACCTATTAAACATGGAACAAAATTTAAATTATTTGGGTTGTACACGTATATAACATATCAGGCTGAAATATTTTCAAAATATGCGTTAGTTCAAATGATTACAACAGATTCGACAACCCCTAGATGTTTTTACTGTGAATGAAGGAGGCAATCTACTCTCTTTTGACAAGGCTTGCCTATGACTTGAGGTATTCAAATCTTACTTTTCTTGAATGTTAGGAAGGTATTTGATTATTTTTTATTTTTGACAGATCTTTGCTGATAGTTTATTCTGTGATTAACAATACTATGTATCTTTGATCTATGAAGATTTAAGGGAACATTTGCAGCAAATATGCTTATGTCACCTTTTGGAAATCAAACATTCATGAATATTATGCAAAATAAAGTATCAAACATTGGTCGATGATATCACACAATAGAGTAGACTGGCAAACATAAAAAATTCATTGGATAAATCTTTGCTGTTAGTTACATGAATAAGCTATTTTTTGCAAAATTCATAATTAATGTAACACTGCCAACCAGAATAGAATAAACTAAGCAAATATGCTTATGGTTCATGTATTTGTATCTATTTTATGTTGCCAACCTCCCTAAGGTGACTTTTTTTTTTCTTTTTCCTGCTTTACATTTCTGATTGCTGACACCATTATTATGTATGCCTACCATTTTTTTTACTTCTTATTTTACTTTTGAGGTTTTAGTTTTTTAATTCGAACTTATGATATTAAAGTTCAGATGGCTTTGGTTTTCCATTTTTTGTTAGATGTTTTGACATTATATCTTAGCATTGGTGTTTTTTATTTCCAGCGGAGCCTATAAACCTTTTTGATCAAAAAAGTGTACTCTGTCTCACATATCTTCCAAGTATTACATATGCATTTAATTATAAGACTAGGTTTTTTTGAAAGTGTTTATTAAAGGAATAAAACACAAATTACACTTTATATTGCAGGTACTTCAATAACTTTAGCAGATGAAGTTGTCAAGATGATGACCCCCTAGCTCCAACTTTATTTTTGTAGCTAACTTAAACACTTTGTACTCTTAGGTTATGTTTGTGCTTTTTGTTTCTTATTTTGTAATGTAGCCTCCAACTCCTAATTAATTCTTTGACGTTAAAACTGCATTTCCAAAACATGTTATCTTACAGCGAGGCTTCTGTGACTTTACTGTTGTTTATGTACAGCTTTAGATGTACTGCGAACAGAAGTTCAACTTCTAAAGAGGGTTATTGAAGAAATGCCGAGTATGAATGTGAATAATTATAGCAGACATTTGTTCCTTTCGAATACCCAACAAATTCTCGATCTGCATCAGATGCACAATCTCAGAGCAGCCGGTCGCAGTCTGATTCTATGAGCTACATACATTTGAATCTTCAGATGCTTACTTTTACTTAACGTTGGTTAGGGTGCAGCTTAGGTGTATATTGGGAGCAAGTTTCCTGTATCATTTTCTTTTTGTCGTATTATGTATCTTTAGAGAGTTAAGACAACTTACATCTTATGTACATTATGTATGGGTCTTGACTGCTATCTTAAAGGTCGTTTTTATTTTGGTTATCTAATTTTTATAGTATGTAAATCGCTCACCAGATTTTTCAACTTTTTCTAATAGGGTCAACGTTGTACGCATCCTTTTCTGAGTTCCACTGTAACATATGACTGTTAGTCATCATGTTTATGATAAGATGCTTCAAAATTTGTTTCAAGGAAATCTGCACGGTTCAATGTTCATTTTAAGTGTTTTAATAAAATTATATTATGGTTGGATGAAGGCTTAGACGGTATAGGACATGCAATTTGAGGGCAATTAAATCACTTGGTAGCCTTTTATTCGTGTTTACCAAATAATCTTTGGGTGGGAAATCCATATTTTATCAGCATGGGTGTACTTTTTGGTCAAGTGAAATGTGTATTTTGGGAAGGATAAAGTTCGAACAGGAGATCGAAGGGGAATGTGTTTTCTAACGAAAGGAGCACTAGGAATTAAGTGCTATTTTTATCGAAGGGGAAAGTGTTTTATTACCGTCATAACAATTGCATTAAATATTCAAACATAGTGCGGTGCTTCTTTAGTAGTTTGAAGAATGAGTACTTGCCCACTAATATTGTAATAGTTTTACGTAAATTTACAAATCTTCACATATTCTAATGTAAGTCATATTATTTTTGTTCATATTTTTACTTACAATTACCAATGTAAATCTACACAATATATTTTCTCCATTCAATATTAAAAAAAAACAAATTAATGCTTGAAAATATATCAGTCAGACATGTACATATAAGTTCATATATTTCAAAGCACACAGAACTTAATTCACATATTTATTTGTATCTACACATTATCTATGAGTATGGCTAAAATTTCACAATCCATAAATTTACTCTTGATTATTCTTGCACACGTCCAACGGACGTGCCTAATGTACTGGTGCATAATAATAATTTTATTTATGAGCACTATGTAATTGTCTAGTCGATCTCTTTTGAATAAAATAAAAACTATAAAACAATAAACAATGGCAACTAAAAGAGAAAATAGAGAGTTAATACGTAAAGCATTGTTTTTCTATAAATTATCAATATTTCCATGAAACAATTAACAATCAATCAAAAGAGAAAATAAATAGTTAAAATAATCCAAACGTATTTGCTACCTTCCTCTAATTTAAAATGTCAGAATCAAATTTTGATTAAATAATTAGCTTCGAATATAAAATCGTCATTTTTATAAATGATTGGTAAAGATATTTACTATCAATCAAAAGAGCAAGTAAATAGTTAAAATAATCAAAATGTTGTTGCTACCTTCCTCTAATTTAACATGTCAGAACCTAATTTGATCAAGGAATTGGCTTTGAATATATAATATCACTTTCATAAATGATTGGTAAAGATATTTTGTAAAATTTCATTTATGGGTGAAACTGTTTACATGATAATAGTTTTTTTAACTTCATGTGATGATCTAATCTTGCGTTTTTGAACAAAACTAAAAAAAACTATACACTATTATTAATATCAATCGAAAGAGAGTACATGGTTAAGATGCAAGATAGCGAATTATTTCGACAAATTAACAATGTTGCTATAAAACAATTAAAATAACAACCATAAGGGAAATAAATATTTAAGATGCAAGATAGTGCATTATTTTTCTATAAATCATCAATATTGCTGTAAAATAGTTAACAATAACAATCATAAGAGAAAATAAATAGTTAAGATATAAGGTGGTGCATTATTTCTCTAAAACAATATTAGCCAAAAAAGAAAATAAGCAGCTAAGATGTAAGATAGTGCATTTATCCGTATATCATCAATACTTCCACAAAAATTAGAAATAATAATCATAATCAAATGTTGATGCCCATTTTATCACAATAATCATGTCGCTGTGTAGGCATAAAGAAGGAAAAATATAAAGCGAATCAACTCAGGGAAAAAAGTAGGGAAATAGTCACAAACAACTATTATGTGACAACACCGTATACAAAAGTAACTTAAGTATAGCAGAAATGAAGAGCATACTAACTCAATTAAAAGGCCTCAATCCAGGGATTCATTGCATCATCGAAGGTGACATCTGCCTAATCATATATAATTATCTGAGATATATAGATATAGAAAATTTAAAATTAAATTCACGATGTTGATTCATCTTGAGCTTCTGATTTATCACAAAGTAGCAATTCCTTATGCCTTTTGTGAAAGCAGTAAGTTGTGTACCTTTAACAGAGAAGCTGGTGGTCGACATCAAGTTAAAGAAGCTCTCATGTAAAAGTTAGGATTTTTTTTCCTATGTGAAAGTAGAATTACAGGAAGCTCTATGGGAATGATTTGGTGACATTCATTGGAGAAAACTTTTATTCTGCAACAATTAAGGTAAGGTCAACCTAATTACCTTACATTTTTTTGAAAAGCAAGCAAACTTTATTACACTAAATAGCAGATTCAAGTTATTACAAATGTAATACGAATAGAAAAACTAATCACATTCAATATCACTGCAAGCCAAATAAGAGGAAAAAAAAAAATAACAATAACAAAGTACAGGAAAACCAGAAAAAAAACTCTATTGCGAGATGATGTCCACATTAATCCAATTATTCTCTCTCAAATCATCTCAGTTACCTTACATTTTGAACCCATTACAGTTATCTTATGTTTGTGAATCCGTTTGCCTCCCTCTTCCATATGATGACAACTGTCCAAATATGCATGTTATATTCAAAACATAACATTTTTTATATGAGCTTTGGAAGAAGAAAATAAAACAGCACTACATGATAAAAAATTCCATTATATTGTCTTGTGTATGATGGTATTTTTTTTACAGCCCACTACTGCAGCAGTCGGATTACATATAACAATTGGGCTTTCTGTTCAGCATATGGTTCAAGTTAGTTTTCTTCTTTATCAACTATTGGTTAACATGAAATTAGAATATTATATACCTTCCTACATTGATAGGATGAAATGGTCTAACAAACATTTACAAAGTGGAAGGGCTGCATTTATCTAGTTTGGGTAAAATAAAGAACAAACCAGTCGTTGACTAATATTGGCTATATAAATGTAGAAAGCAATATCAGGAGAAGGGAATAAAATAATAAATATATAAGATAAATCATATTTTTTCATATGAAACTACCATTCACAGATTTATATTTTCTTGTGTGGAGATCAATCTTGTCAAGTTGTTTATCTTGATTACTAATACATTTAATAATGAGGTGGAAATCTATATTTTGATTTAGTGTTTACTACACAAATTAATTTTCCATGTTTTACCCTTGTTCAACTTAAAATACTCTTTTTCACCACTTGACACCTAGATATTGATCAACCATATACAAAAAGTACTAAATAACTACTTTAGACGTTATCGAAGCCAATGAAGTAAAACTAAGTCTAAAAAATCCAAACTACATTTAGATAATTCAAACTTAATCGCCATTGCATTCATGATTTTACAATTCAAACAACCTTATTTGATCAAATAATTAGCCTTGAATGTATAATAATCATTTTCATAAATGATTGCTACAAATATTTTTGTAAATTTTCATTTATGCCTGAAACTATATGCATAATGATAGTTTTATTTATGAGCACTATGTAATTGCCTAGTCGATCTCTTTTGAATAAAATAAAAACTATAAAACAATAAACAATGGCAACCAAAAGAGAAAATAGAGAGTTAATACGTAAAGCATTGTTTTTCTATAAATTATCAATATTGCCATGAAACAATTAACAATCAATCAAAAGAGAAAATAAATAGGTAAAATAATCCAAATGTATTTGCTACCTTCCTCTAATTTAAAATGTCAGAATCAAATTTTGATTAAATAATTTGCTTCGAATATAAAATCGTCATTTTTATAAATGATTGGTATTGATATTTTGTAGTTCATTTATGGGCAAAACTATATGCATGATATTAGTTTTTATGAGCATTATGTGATGATCTAATCTTGCTTTTTTGAACAAAATGAAACAAAATTATACAACCAATATTAATATCAACCGAAAGAGAAAGTATATGGTTAAAATGCAAGATAGCAAATTATTTCTATAAATCAACAATATCGCTATAAACAAATTAACAGTAACAACCATAATGGAAAAGAAACGGTTAAGATGTAAGCAGTGCATTATTTTTCTATAAATTGTCAATATTTCTATAAAACAATTAAAAGTGACAATCATAACGAAAAGTAAATAGTGAAGATATACGGTGGTGCATTATTTTTCTATAATAATTTCAATCAAAAAATAATAATAGTTAAGATGTAATAGTGCATTATGTTGCCATAAATTGTCAATATTGCTACAAAATATTAGCATTAACAACCACAAGAGAAAATAAATGGTTAAGATGACAGATAATGCATTAGTTTTCTGTACGTTTCCAATATTGGTAATATAAGTCGATAAAAAATGAGAAAACAGGTACCTTCAGTACAATCATAAGGATATGTCCTAAGTTGGTGCGAAGTTAGTTTAGTCTAGCAAGTTTGAAAATGGAAATATATAGGGATAAACTTCTTATATATTTGCTAACAAAAATGTTTGCATCCAATTATGATATAGCATTTTTACGTCCTGCGAACATGATATCGTTAATCTTTCTTATTCGCTGGCCAAGTCAAATCCATTGTCCTAAGCAAAAAAAGAAAAAAAAGTAAAGAAAATTACTCAAACCATTATAATCAGTTTACAATGACTATAAGTGATCATACAATTTAATTCACCAAGCTGACCTTTATGGTGCATCCAATTTAAGCTACAGTGAAAGGCAAAACACGTAATGTATATAAAAAGTTATTAAGTACTAAAATTCATCACTGTTTAAAAAAATGAAAATTAAAGTTTAGCATCCACAACAGTCATAAGGCTTTACATATTTTGAACTAAAATTTATAAAGCGTTATTTTTTTTCTTTTGAAAACAGCTAAAGCATGCTGACTATAGACATACGATGCAACATGAAAAGTAAAATAAGGCATAAGAAAATTAAACGCATGGAAGCTCAAACAATAGATGAAAACTAACATAACAGATGCACGGAAAAAAGAACGATATTTACCGTGGATAAGTAACGAACCATCTGAGGTAGGGCAGGACAAATGACGAAAAAGAGGAAAATGGAAAGAGCGAAAATAACTGTTTTTAGCATGACCTTGGAGAAACCTAAAACAATGATCCGACGTCACGGTTTTGCCTCATAGAAGAAAAATAAGAAAGTTTCTTGAGTCCAAATTAGGGTTAAGCGGGAAGAGTTGAATGAAGAACAATTGGGAGACGTATGGTTGAAGACCGGTTGACTCCAATTAGAATTGGTGGATGTTCAATGTATAGCCGCAAAACGCTGGAATCAGAATCGTAAATGGAGGATAATTGGAATGAAAAAAGCCTGCAACCCCAAATTCGAATTTGAAGTAGATAGAGCAAAGGCGGTTGGGGAAGAAGATGTTGTCCGTTGTCGTATGTTTGAAAGGTTAACGAACTGGAAGAATGGCTATGATCATTAGTCGAATTGGGAAGAACGACCGAAGTAAAAGCATAACGAATGGAAGGCCAAGGGGGAAGCAGTGGACGGCGGTTGGGTAACTCTATCATTTTAAAGCGGATAAGCGGTCACTGAAGGGTCAAGGATGGGTATTGGACTGGACAACAAAGATTGAAACTCTGTACACGTGTCGAGATGTGGATTTTTTGATAAAACTGGATCTGAAATGGTTTCGAAGGAAGATTGTGCTTTCATATAATATAATAGACAAGTGTGTACCCCGCGCTACGTATACGGGCGTTGTATAATGTCAAGTTGATGTTTTAATTATTGGAAAGTTAAATTGTGTAAAATGAATTAAATTTGTTTTGAGTTATGTAAAATTCTGTATCAAATTTTGATGTTAGTTGGGTTAGCCCGTATGATTTGGTTGTTGTACGTAAGTAGTGGTTGGTGTACTATTATGTATGTGTAAATCTTTGTTATGGAAAAGAGAGACAAATGATAGTTAAGTTAATGTACCTCGCTATCGCAGATGTGCTTTGTATTGTAGATTGAAAAGACGTAGTATAGGAGATGCACGACAGTTTTCTTGGTTTGTACGATTGTTGGATGTATCGCCGTTTGGAAATAAATATACCACTTGGGTGGATATGTGCTACAGTTAGTAAGATTGGTTGAATGGAAAAAATTTAAAAAGTAGAATGCAGGTAGGCGTCAGAAGAACATCAGATGAGCGCAGGTGTTACATATGGTAAGCCCATATGTGCAGCTGTAGTTGAAAAATAACGAACACATAGCAAACACATTGTGATACATTGGGACAATACGAATTTACATTGTCATGGATACAATTATGCACAGGCGCATATGTGGTAGTGGAGACAGAACTGAATATAAATTGCGGACCAAGTAGGTACAAATGGACATGGTTTGGGAAATAAAACATTACAAAACTAATATTTGCAGGGAAAATAAAAAGGCACAGTTCGATGGGGAGTGCGCAGTTGGAGGCATGGGAGTGGAAGTTGGTTGACATCTATTTTTTCTTTCTTTTCTTCAGTGTTTGTTTTTGGGTCTTTGTTTTACCGCGGCTGTGAGTTACTTCAACCTGAATAAGAATCAGAAGTCAGTTTGTAAAAAAAAAGAGGAGTTAGGTGAACGAACATATGTCAGGAATCGTACGGGTGAGTGTTACCTGGCGAGTGTGTCATGCTATGATGAACTTGTAGGCGCAGGAGTGTGGTTAGTCTCATTGGGAGCAATATAAGCATAGTTGGATTCCTGTACAAAGTCAGATAGTGAGTTGATGTGTGTATGGAATAGGTAGTAGTTAATTATCAAGGATATGCGGTAGAAACCTCATAAAATTTTTTCTTCCCCTTAATATCCACCCGGATGTTTGCTGTGTAGTGTAAACATAGATGTAAATAACTACTTCAGAAAATGTTTATTGAATATAAGTAAAGGTGACAAAGTCATACAGTTGTTGGTCAAGGTGCTTGACTCAAACGTTTGCTGTGTCGATGCCAAATCTCGTGTGTCATTGTCTTCTATTTTGATCGACTTGGCAGTGGTAGGTGCATAAGGCTGATTCACATTAGAAATTCTGCTAACAGTCAGTGATTTTGCACGCGTGATTATCTCGTACTGCGTTGGTTTAAATCCAAAACACGCTTCCACTCCGAGCAGCATGTTGAATATTTTATCAACCATGTCGGCTCCATTGTCCTGATTTGAAAACAGCGAGTGTTACTGATATCTGAGTTATGCATGTACAAAGTATTTTTCGTCTGTATTGTACATAGAATCATATAACAGTGACAATGATCATGTAGTAATCAACGAGAGGTATAATCAATTAATACCTTTTTTGATTGATCATGCATTTCGTCAACATTCCTTTTGAGCAACGTAGCAGCTTCCTTATCAAAAGATACGACAGTTGCGGAGGTAGTATGGTCAAAAACTTCCATGGACAATCGATATCTGTTAAAAATTATGTATTAGTATATCAGTGGATAAATATGCTTAAGTTAGAGTAGCCAGACCTATTAAGTGGGTTAGGAACAGGGGAGTTGCATTTGGGGCATACAAAAGAAGTTCTGTCCTTTGTTACTGTCTTTCTACATAGTGGGCATGACAAATAAGACCATCCATTTAAAGTGTTACCCTTCATTATTGTTGCAAGAACAACATATTTTTTCCCCTGTTTATAGTTCATCATAGTAAACTTAAGTTTCAGAGTTAATGTTTCAAAAGTGATAATAGTATGAGTTAGTGTGAAGAAAGTACATGACAGTCATTTGCTTTAATATCAGTTAACATAGCTGAAATGGTTGTACGAACTTGAGTATCTTCTCTTGGTGAACCTATGTCCCAGTGATGATCAATTGTTTTTTATTTTACCATCTTCACCTTCTGGTAATCTGCTAGGGTAGTAGTTTCAATACCGGAAGTGTTTAGTAATCATACAACTGTATGGGAAATTTATGTGAAATAAACAAATACCTGGGAAATAGATTTATGTTCAGTGCATACTGTAAGTTACAATACATTTGGGTATCATTTGTGGACGAAAAAGTAAACTCGCCTACGATTACATATTAACATTATTAGGGTGTGCCAAGCAGTAGTAAGTGGAGAACAGATTTGGAAGTTTACCTCTAAACAGTTTAACCGACATCGCTGTAAAGATAAGGGATGGTGGTTTGTTATGCGATTCCGCGGTTGGCACATCAATTAAATCTGTCTTGTCTGCCCAGAGCGTGATAGATGCAGTTTTTGAGCTGTATGAAAAATAGAAGAAGTCAGTATACTGTATTCATTAGTCCAATAAAGTGTACGCATATGTAAGTTATGAACCCAGAAGTGAGAAGAGTTAATTCTCTCATTATGGTTTGACATCCTCTTCTTGTTGTGTTAGGCTTGACTCCGGAAATGGAATTCAGGACACCAGCAGCAATATCTGTGTGTGGGGTTAAAAAAAATGTTAGGAAAAAAATAAATGGAACGATTATTAATTGAGCCAGCTTGTACGTACAAAGTTGAACCGTTTTTTTATAAACGGTTAGTTACCTATAAGCTGGTCGAGTTTATCGACACGTTGGGCTAGAACATCATCTCGAACAAATTCAAACTTATATTTGGGGATGTCATACAGTGTAGGTGACACACTGTTTACATGAGTGTCCCTACGTAAGATGATCATCAATGGTTCGTTGATTGGACGATAGTCAGTTTTTGATGGATAGACATTGAATGATTCAATTTCGTAAATTGATTACGCCGTAAAAGTGTGTATGAATTTGTCGAGCAAATTTTTGGAACCACAGCATGCATTTGGTTTCCCTATGAGATAAAACATAATTCAGTTGCGTGAAGTAATTTGTTGGTATTGATTGATTTGCGAACGGAGTAAACAGTCCGGAGACTTACCTGAATATCAAGTAGTTGCAGATTTAATGAGTAAATTTCTTTAGTAACCTTTGTGATGGAGTTCCAAATTCTGGATGCTCTAACGATGATCCGATCCAAAAAAGGTCCAGGAGCTAAGTCAGACAGAAGTGGAGCATTGGCGGCCATGGTTAGAACTGGTAAGAGACAACAGACAAACTGATCATATAAAAATGTGGTCTGAATAATGATAAATATTTGATGTTCTGTACATGGGGAAGAAGAAAGTACATGCGTCTTTTGGTTCCTGTGTGAATACTCTGTTGGTTGAGAACAAAGAAGGATGAGCAGTGATGTTGAGGAAGGAAGACAGGGGAAAAATTTGCAGTTATAAGATGATTAGTGACGTAATAAATTGATAAGGATAAACTATTCAAGTGGATTTCAGTTATGTGAACTGGCTGCGGTTAGGAAAGAAAATGGATTGATTGCTATTGACCGGTTGGCCTAAAATATTGGCGGAAGCAGTTTAATTCAGTTCCAAATTTTATTAATTTGGATGGTTGTATATATTAATTAAAAATAGGGTGCGTGATGTGAAGAAGAAAAAGGAGGCAGTAAGTTACCAAACTGATTGCATCACGTGTCACTAGGGGATGAAGATGAAAATTTGGCATGTTGGCAGAATAAAACAGTAGTGGGGGCGTGGCATATTTCCTGTGTTGAATTAAAAACGGGTTTACTATAAAAGAAGTCTAAAGCAATAGGATGAATAGATGTGTACATGTTTGGACCGGACCTTGGCCCCATGGGTTCACTGTTGAAAGTTTGGTCTTCACGGCCCGCAACCTGTTCAAACACACATTGGCACAAACTGGTCAGGACATGCTGTTTTCTGATATAAAAACTGAAATAAAGATTTAAACTTGCATATAAATTTGGGTTTTCACCATAGATTTAAGTCGCATTCTCATGCGCACAACCGTAGAAGCCTGTTTGAAGATATTACACAGCATATTTAACGTATGGAGAGAAGACAGTATGCAGGAATTGGCAGAAAGAAATTGTATGCTACGGAGGGCAGTTGTCTGCATGCGTGCTACATCCTTTTCTCTCTTAAGTTGTTCAAAAGATATTCTGGTTGCCACAGCTCTTTGATGACTTAGCCTGGAAATAGGAACAATACAAATTGTTACTTACGGTTGGAATAAATTCTAATTTGAGATATCAGTTGAACAATAAAATTAGTATAGGTATAACCGAATGAATATTTTGATAATTTCATTCCGATTTGTAGGCCTCGAGTTGGTCTGAACTGTAACTGGTGTATGAATGAAACACATTGATAATTTGATATGTTGCTAAAATCATTCATGTGACATACTTTTAGCAAAGTATATTCATGTCCGATAGGGGTAATTCAGAGCGCATATGTAACCATTGGTTTGAAAAATATTTTATCCGTAGTGTGTGTAGAGAACAAAAATTTCTGTAAGAGTGCATAAAATCTAAGGTATAGAATTAATTACCGTATACGAATACAAATATGTATCGTCTTCTACTTGTACGTTCACAAACAAATTGGTCCATTTCAACTTCTGTACTGAACTTAGATTGTAACAATCTAAGACTGCTTGCTCGCCTATATGAGTGGAAGCTTCTAAATTATTGCATTCATGATAACGCCTTTGTTTGCTGCTACCACTGCTTTGCTATGATTCAATATTTGATGGCGGGGATGTGTAAATTAATAAAACAGATATGTTTATAGTTTAACTGAAAACGTTACAAACCATCGCGGAAATCTACTTCAGTTATGCATAAGTGCCATAATTTACTACTTGAATGTGCTGTGCTGAAGTTGTCAAAGCTTATTAATTATTATATGGTTTTGCAAATTCATTATTCTGAAGGTAATATTCAATTTAAAAGGGAACAATGTGACGATGAGGTATGACGCGTTATGAACTTTAACTGATCAAGTAGAGACCGCGTGTACACTATAACTAATGTGATGTCATCATAAACCGGAATAAAACTAAGTCAAAGTATTTAATGGTTTGGAAACGTATTAAAGTTGGTAATCTGATTGTGTGCCGTCTAAGATGAGAATAAAAACAGTGACATAACTAATTTGATGTTTGAAGCAAACAGTTAATGTCATTGAAAAAACACACATATTTTTAACCCAAGTTAGTATATGCTGGAAATGTTTGTAAATAAAATGAATCAGAGTAACCACAGTTTGCATGTTAGGTCCAGAAGATTGTAAGACTCTTGTGCAAACATGTGAATCCCCTTTGAGGTATTATCTAGCGTTTGAAATTATATTTCTATTTGGATTGTCCTACTATATTTCGTATAATTTTAATATATTGCAAACAGTACATTATTAGGTTTTGAATAATTCATGACTCTGATTTATGTCAGTATCACAAGTGAACTAACTCTGGCAAACGATATAAATCATGAAACATGAAATATAGCATAACAGATGAAGATCCGTCAGAAAATGGGAACGATAGAATTTAATGTGTTACCTCAGTGGAGTCCAAACCGAAAGAGAGATGTCCGTTGCCATGTACACCAAACTGGTCTTGTAAGTATATGAACTTGACAGATTGAAAAGCAACATAAGTAGCAATGAGTTAATATGAGGTATATGGCTAGGATACAGTCCCGTAAGTATAATCCCGAGTTAAATCGACCATAGTAAACGAATATAGCATGCATGACATGAGTAACATTGGGTAGATAAACAATATGTTGTTACAACATTTCATGTGTTCTTACTTGATCATGTGCTAGGTACGTGGCAAAAAAAAAATATGTCTAAGACTCTGGTCAATCAAATTTTGAAGACGTATGCTGTAAGCATATAGTTTTTGCAGGAAATATGATGCAAGTATATATATATATATATATATATATATATATATATATATATAATGTGTGCTGATGTTAGGATATTATACTAAGCATGAACATTGATTACGCAAGTCAGGACGTCATGAATAAAAAGCAAATGAATTTTGATGAACACTGGACATTAGATGAAAAATGACCGTTACATCGTAGCGAATCGATTAGAGTAAACCACAGGAACGGGATGCAGAGGTTTCTCTAGTGGTAGACATATACGAAACAAAAATGGATGAAAGTGTTTAAAATTTGGGAAGGCCATATTGATGAAATCGAAAATAAAAACTGGATGGAATGATAATTAGTACAGCAAAGCTTAGCAAGAAGATGGTCAGAGTAAAAGAGGTGACAAATTAATTAATTTTATACGATGATTGGTATTAATAACTGAGGAAAAACTCATAGCTATGAAATTCATATTAAAAACTGTTGGTAATCAAAAATACGGGAAGACAAAAATGAGGACAAATTGGTTTTGACGGGAAATTGGAATGAATAATTACCTTGCCAGGAGTTAGAACTATTTGCTCTGCACCGTATGATATCATCCTACTCGGGTTGCTGAAAAAACAAAAAAGCGCATGTTACATGAATATATAAATAGTATGAGATGAATTATTTCAAGTAGTCAATTGTGAACCATATCAACCGTGTTGTCCTACTAAGTGCACCGTGGAAATTAAAAAAAAAAATGGATGCACATGTCATTGTGTTCACACACATCAACACGCAGTCAAGCAGAACAATATTCGGTATAGCAGGAGATGCTAAACTAACCACAGTCTAAAAAATGAGCTAAATTATAACCGAGGAGACGTAAAAGGGTTGGAAGTAATTATAATGCAGTAAAATATTTCTACAAAATTCATGTACACAACCGTATTTACAGTCAAATAGAGTAGGATAGAAATCGGTAAGGGTAGGTATGTCGGGAATGTGAGAATGAATAATTGGCTTGTCAAGAGATAAAGCTCTACACTGTTCGGCATTCGGTATCATCATACTTGATTTGTTGAAAAATTCAGCGTAAAATATATAATGCAGTGATATATGGTAAGTTGAAAAAGTTACCCAAAAAGATATTATATTTTATTTAAATGAGTTGACACATGTAAAGTGGAGAGGTGTTGAGTAGGAAGTGGGATTTGAAAATGGATGAGAACGACTCATATTCCGCATGTTTTCCACAATGTTTGCAGCACATCCCTTAGCAGTATTACTAATACTTTCCATGTGCGTCTGTACGCTAAACCTAAAATTGTATTCTAAGTTCCGTTAGAGAGCAATATGAAGGAATATCAATAGTTTATTTGATCATTTTGATTGTAAAATAAGTATACGCAACCAAACATTTTTATTTTCTACTTCATAAAATAAATGTAAAATTTTGAATTATGAGAATTTAATGTAAACTGAAAATTGATTATGATATAGGAGAGATAAAATGATGAGTAACAATGTATATTGAGTTGATGGTTACAGGCAAGCAGGTAGATTTTCCGTACCGTAATTACATTTTCAATTTGCAGACAATTAGACAAATATATCTTCACTGCTCTGCTTACGTCCCAATCGAACAGTACATTTGCATTTAATCCGTGTACTCCCTGAACAACAAAATTACTGATTACATAAATGGCAAGTTAATTGATCAAATGTTCCTAGTGATTTAAGGAGAAAAAGTATGTAAACATACAGGTTTTTAAACTGTGAAATAAACAACAGAATGTTGATATTTTGCGTTGCTTGAATTCCGTACCTCTTTCCTTTCTGATCAACAATAATTTGAGTGCATGTAGGTTGAGTAATGATTGCAGTACACCCAGTGCGAATTACCGGATTATAGCCGTGCCCCAGTTAAAAAAAGATGATAGCAGGATACATAGAATAAAAATTCTTGATGGTTATCAAATCAGTCAGTGCATAAATGAGTGTAATGCAGGTAAAAAAACAGAACAGATAAAATTAAACTAAGGTGATGTGTGCATTAAGTGGAAATAGAGCACCGTTGCATAAACGTGTGACTGGGCTAAAATAGCCAGCAGCAATGTCCTGAATTTCCAAAAGGCATACCATCTGTGAATTATGTATCCTCTTATCTCATTCGAACAGATAGTAAACTGCAGTGGATTGGAAAGTCAAAAATATTGTTTAATTCAGACGGCAGAATCATAATGGAAAAAAAATGGAAAAAAAAAAATGAAAAAAACAAATGAAGCAATAAAAATTCACGTGCATAAACCAGTCCCGTGTTCCTTAAATCCCAAACTTTCATTCTTAATGTCATTCTTTGTCGGTACATGGGTTTCTTTGACAACATGAGACGGTGAAGTTATAATATTGGCAGTGGGAATAACAAAGTAAAAATTATGGAAACATGGCGAGAAATTTAGATAACGTGATTTATGCCATGTACCAATGCTGATGCAGTAGGTTGGTTTGCAACTAAAAACCATACCTGTTCTTCTGTATTAGGCTGGTGGACGACTTGCTTATGAAATTGGAAATGATATCATAATTGAGTAGACGAAGGTCGTGTGCGAAGTAGCAAATGGGCGGAAGGAAAGACCCAGGGGGGGGGGAGCCTGTTATGTAAACACTAATACAATATGATTGTCACAATTGAGCGAGATATCCTTAAAGTATAAACGCACAAATTTGCAGCAGAACACAGTTATATGTAAACGTAACTAAGAGAAAACATCTTGGTACATGAAAAAATTAATTATATTTGGTTTTAGTTATTTAATAGCATAAACTATTATGGTCATATAACGTCATATTTTTATCATTAAGCGGTGCATACATACCGATATCACCAAAGATTGAGCATCATCCATCAATTAACACTTTCAGCATAATTAAAGGAACTTCTGAGAACTGGCGACGGTGGTCTATGGCTAAAGAAAGTGGATATTAAATTATGCGAATCATGTTTGAGTTTTTTTGCAACGCAGATGTTTCAGTTCACCGTGAGGAATATTCTCAGTATCAGTTATTTTTATCAAACATCGTCTCCTACCTTCGATACCCTTGCCTTCAATGCTTCAATATCCGATTCACAGTTATTCCACTACTATGTCCAGCTTCAGCCATTTCAAAAATAAAAGTATAGGCATGTACAAAACCACGAATAAAAATATTTAAACTCTATATTTTCTTTACATTCATGTAATCATATATCAAGCTGGAATGCAAATCATACGTATTATCGTAAACAGTCAAATCAACATTCTTTCCTTCATTTTTATACAAAACAAAATTTCAGTCAGTAATGCAGGGATAACAATCATTTATTATTGCACTGATCTGCTATAATAATAAGCCACCAAACTTGTATCATTATGGATTCTCAAATTCTAACATGATATATTTTCGGTACCAATAATACTTTAGGTTGCTAACAACAATAAAGAATCAAATTTATTATGACATTTGATAATATTTTCCATTAGTCGGCTTGCCTTGGCCTTGGCCATGTATTAGTACAAAATAATACTTGAATGCAAAGCTGCAAACCACTTGTTATTTGCATGAGTATAATTTTGAAAATCATTATGTTTAGTGTTTAACACGATATTTGAAGAAACCACGGTGCTAACTGACTATAACACAACTATTGAAAATAATACTTAGATTGATACGAATAATGCTAGCAGGCCTAGAAGTATAGTAAGTATATGTGTGTGGGGGAGAAGTAAAGGTCTGAGATATCACTTCACTTAAATTCAGTGGCTACCACTATTTCTGACCTCATTTGGTACAAAACATTCAGGTTCAGTGGGATTTCCAATTTGATATGCATTAAACAGTAAATAAAATAAAATTTTCTGTAAACTGTATAACATGAATTTATTTACAGAATTTACTGCATTACTAACATAAATGCGAGAAAATTAATGAAATAATCCACCAGATCTAGCACATTGACTTAATGTCATAGTATGATGAAAATAAATTTTTTACTTTATAACATATACCATGTATTCTGTGCTCAAGTTTATGAGAAACCCTGTTATAGTGTTTGTTGAAAACTATTCATAATCCATCGTACATAGTCCGTTTTTGTAATTAATCAAGCACTTTCAGGTAACCACTGCTTCCTAAATATATATTTGGAACGTGCATTCAGTGTTCTGCAAATTAATATAGTGCAAGAAAATAATCATGAAAACTAAGGTCAAATCAACAAATGATTAAAAAACATATTAATGTTCATATTACCACATGTAAAATAAAGGAAAAAATTGAAGTGTATTACTTTCTGTTTCATCCTTGACAGTTTGTAACTTCATTTGTGGTTCTGTTTCATCCTTCAGCTAAAAAAACCAATGTATAGACAATAAAAACTGTCAATTAACCATATCTCAAATTGCAACACTCGAGCTGAAAATGCAAGAAAATGACCTATTGACATGTAGCTGAGGTAAAGAACTGTTTTAGTTATTCCTGAAACAATCACAAATCAATCGAAGAAGAGATTTTTAGTTTAAATTTAATATAATCACATGATATAACAATAGACATTAAAAAAGAAGGCAAAAATGAAACTTTGATAAGCATGATTTATTTTATTATACGGGTATGATCTAGAACTGATGTAATAAAGGAACATAATCATTTCCGCTATAAAAATAAATTGGTTGGATAATTAGGTTCACATCTATTAGACGACATTTTGAATTATTGCATTAAATTTTTGCATAATATAAAAGAAAGAATTGGACATAATATGAGTATATTCAGCATCTATTTTTGTAGTGTGTGTATTTAAAACATATTTGGGATTTTTTAAAGGAGAAACTGCATGTGAAATTGAAAATGAGTTATGATTTACTTGCTAACAAATCAGATATAAGGTGCCAATACAAACGTAGTAGACATAGTTCAAATAAAGCCACAGTTTGCGTGAACATGCCAATGATTCAAATATGTACAGGATGGTGTAGTAGGTGCTGCAGGACGTCTGATATTGGGAAACAAATTGTACGGAACATAAATGTGGTAAACATTGATCGTTTGATTATAGCAATAGACAGTAAATGAAAATAGGAAAGTTTGCTGTTAGGATAGACTTACCTTGAACATGCAACATGTGCGAGCTTTGGAGACAGAACTTGATGATTGTCTGTAAAAATTCTTTTATTTTTGTGAAGATTGTGGAAGGTATTTTAAACTGCACAGAACGGATAGAGAAGAGCCGTAAAGTTAAACAGACTTGTATTAATAATTAAGAGGAAAAATAAGATGGGATGAATTTGTACGTACCGAAACATTTAAGTCTACACAGTAGTAAAACTTATTGCAAAAAAAAAAGCTTAGAAACTGCAGCCATGGCTGCCAAGTCCTTTCTCAATCCTATTTTCGACAAAAACCCTAATCAGAAAGGGGCCTCTTCATCTCCCCAACCTCCCCCCAATTCCTCAGCTAGCACTCCTCGTCCTCCCCCGGATTTTCTGGTTGATGAGGATGGGTTCACTAGGGTAAATCGAAAGAAAAATCCCAAATCTTTCACAAACCCTAAGAAAGTTACTGGCCAAGGTCAATTCCAACATGGGACTAATGGTTCAAACACACACATCAGGCAAGGGGCAGGCGGATCATCTGAGATCCCTGTCAAAGTAAGGCAAAAACCGTTCTCGGCCTCGAATGGAGAAAGATTTCAATCAAGAAGTGAGACCCAACCCAGAAATACTACAAGAAATGGTCAAGAACCACAGCAACAACACAAACAATTCCTGCCTAAAGATCTAAAGGCTTCATCTTGGGCGGATATGGTTAAAACTGGAGGACAAGACTCATTCTTTGATCTTAGTTATATTCATCCGTTCGAGTCTATTGGAGAAAAGGGGGTTATTGTCTCCGAGGAGGCTAGCATCAGAACCGAGGGCAAGTGGAGTCTCAGTGTTGTCGCCTATGTGTTTGGCAAACGCCCCCCATATCATCATTTTAGGGCCTTGTCGCACGCACATGGAATCCGATAGGGACATTCGAAATCTTCACGCGTGAAAACGGATTCTTCATTATCCGATTTACTAATGCGGAAGATTGTGCAAAACTTCTACAAGGCGGACCTTATTTCATCAATGGTAAACTTATCATCTTAAAGAAATGGACCAAAAAATCAATACTAGATCGTGACATTCTGAACACGATGCCAGTGTGGATCCGACTCCCTGAGTTGAACTTACGTTTATGGGATAAGGAGATATTCAGCGGAATAGCAAGCTTAGTTGGCACCCCATTGAAAATGGATGAGCAAACTGCCAAAGAAACACGATTGAGTTATGCTCGTATTCTTGTGGAGATTAGAGCAGATGCTGACCTCCCCAACGAGGCAGCAGTTTTCATGCCTGATGGGGAAGTCATAACACAGCAGATTTCATATGAGTTAATTCCAGATAGGTGCAAGTCATGTAAGTGCATTGGTCATTCATTTGAAAATTGTGTTTATAATCAAGATTCGAACAAAGATCCTAAAGAACCAAACAATCTTGGATCGCATCCTGATCATAATGATGTTGGAATTAACTCACATGAATCTCCAGATGATTCTACTAAGCATACTAGGCCACCAAATGTCACCAACTCTGATGATATGAACATTGACACTACTGAGATTAACATAGCTGATAAGGATTATACGGCTATGCATTCAGCTCAGCAAATGCATAAAGCAGACAGTTCAACTCAACAAGCAAAAGCAGCTACAAGTTCAGATGAGAACTTACAAACTGACTGTAGTCAAAATGAAGCAGAGGAAGGATTAAACAATACTCCCTCAGTTCATCAGGAAACTATTTCAGAACCAAGCAAACAACACAACAGCACAGAGGGGAACAAAAATGAAATGGTCACTGAGTCCTCCCCCCAAAGGAGAACCCAAGCTTAATAATTACAAAAACTGATAATAAAAATTTAAAAGGAAAAGAGATAAATTGCAGTGAACTCCTAACTGCTGATCCTATTTTCACTGACTTCAGCTTGCTAGCTTCTGGACTTACTCCCATAAAGCCATCTGTTATAACTGAAGATAATATTCAGCAAGCTGTGAACTCAGTAGTTGCTCCCAAACCATCAAAACCTGCATCCCCAACAAAAAAGAAGAAGAAATGCAGGACTAAAAGTTTATCTGAAATAAACACTGTAGAGAAGACAGAGGATTCTATAGATCAAGATTTCAGGGAAAAATACATTAACAAAAACACCAAATGGGATAAGCAGTTAAAGGCTTCTGATCTCCCAATTTTCAAAAAAAGTGGCAAACAGAAGGAGGTTAGAGTGGACAACAGAAAGTTCAGTGGTCCACCTTAGAGAAAGCTAATTTAGCTGCCTCAAATCCCCCCACCGGCGAAGGCTATCTCTATGCTACTCCAAGATCTTCTAGGAACACAGGGACCATTAGAGATCAGTTTCCACCTAGTAATGATTTTGAGACCACGAAAGGTGATTTTGATGAGTCTGACATCCTCGCTGGGGCTTCCATCAACACTGCTCTCAAATCAAAAATCTGCGAGGGAAGTAAACATAATTACTTTTCAAAAGTTCATAATTTTTCGAGTAAATCGAATAGTAAGCATGTGTTTTTACCTGAAGCAGGTGGAGGTTCCTCCAGGAGTGCTCCAGACTCGCTCAATCACCTGGATAAAGGAAAATTAGAAGAAAAGATCAATTTTTTGCAAAAAATTGGGGATAATCACTACAAAAGCTTGCTCAACCACCAGATCTATCATTTATCTATATAGTCAGAAGGCGAGAGTAGCAGAGGTTGCTCCTCTGAAGACACCAGAGACATTTCTAGAAACAAGAGAAGCTTTGACAGCTTTAAAAGGTCAAATCTGATGGATTCGAACCCCTCGAACTCCATTAAACACCAGAAGCTCGTTTCAAGCAACTGGAGAAGGTGCCAGAGGGATCACGAAGTAAATCTCAAGCCTGAAACTACTGAGAAGAGTTGCGAAGCCATGGACGTTCTCGTTTGGAAGTCGCCTTGAAGACAGTGCTGCCTTTTCTTTTAAGGAGCTCGCCATTTTCAGCTCCTTTTCTCTTTAGGGTTTCGTTGTGTATTGTGAGGCGGCTAGGGTTAGTCGCGAATGTGACTGGGTGTATTACATTGGGTTGTAACCCTCTTTGGGCCTTGGGCCTTTATGTTTTTACCTTTTCAAAAAAAAAAGTCTACACCGTGGTTAAAAATATGTGGTCAGTAAACAACCCGGTTTTTAGTACCTAAGTCGGGTTATGGCAAATTGTGGGAACTCAAACTCTGAATTTATATGATTTGATAACCGAACACAATGTGAAGGTAACAATAATTTAATGAAAAAGTAGCAGTAATTGAGAATAAAATATCGATCTACATACACGTAATTGTACCAAAAAATAAAAGAGGAAAATTAAAAAAAAAACAATGTAAGGTAAATGATTCCAGTTGTAATGCAGCCTGAAATTGCAGTTGGCCCACATGACTGAAACGCATATGCAGGAAAGGAAATAAAAATGTTAGTACTACAGGAAAAAAAGGAAGATGAAATAGGCAATGTAAATTTACAACGTTTATTTGTGTACCAATGTAATTGTACGTACATCACGAATTCGTTCAACCTGCGAGTATGCAGCGAAAAAAATAATTAAGATCGTAATATTTATTCAGTTGTTAATATGGGAGTACTACGTAAATGTCATGTATTTATTTTACCGCATAATCCGTTGAAAACTTCCTTGTATACAATATTTTTGGTCAGACCGCAAATCCCATCTTCCAATTGTCCCAGTAGAAACTTAATACCATCATACGAAGTTGTTCGGGAAACAGCCACGTAGAGTTGTCCATGACTGAAAACAGGACGTGGAAAATATATCCCAACATTTTCTAATGTTTGTCCTTGGCTTTTATTTACTGTCATGGAGAAGCAAACTTTTACTGGAAATTGTCGTCGCCGAAGCACAAAAGGCCATTTTGTATCCGAAGACGTGAGGACAATTCGAGGAAGTAGAACTTTTGTACCAATATTATTGCCACTAATGATTTCCGCTTCTATAACTCTTTCAGCAAGGCGGCTGACAACTAACCTTGTTCCATTGCAAAGACCTAAACTTTGGTCAAATTACGGAGCAGCATAATAGGTACTCCTACCTTTAATCGTAAGTTATGGTTAGGCAGCCCGGATACTTTCAACGAGTTCAAGAATTCAGGGGGATAAAGAATATGTTGATCGTCTACGATTTCAGAAGGACTAATGCAATCCGCACTTAGGTACGTTTTCATTTCACCAGTTATTTTAGAAAGTATGTATACGTTGATTTATTCTACAAACTCATTCGTTGTAGCAAGTAAGCACTGTTTCTGTAAATATTCTTTTTGCTGTAAATTACTATTCAAATCTGGATATATAGCGTCAACAATTTTCTCCATCCCATCATCTCCAGGTTCAATCAAATACTCATCAGGTACTTTTATCCATGATGGATCATCATCATAATCTGTGGAAACTGTACTTATGTTGCCATCGCCAATGTCTAAAACCCATTTTGCTAAATTTTCCACTTTTGTTAAGTTGCATGGATCACATGCTGCATTTCGAATTCGCATGTTACATGTTAGAACAAACACGTGACAGAATGACCATAAATATGAGTTACTAATAGAAGCAGACACCACCATCTCTCTTGTTCCTTTTTCGACAACTGGACGAGTTTGCCGAAAATCGCCTCCAAGCAAAACTGTTTTCCCGCCAAATGGTTTACAGCTTTGATGAACATCTGTTGGTTTCAATACATCTTGTAAACTTTTCTCAAATGCCTCTAGCGTATTACGATGCATCATAGGTGCTTCATCCCAAATGACTAAATCTGCAGATTTTAATAATTTTCCTAATGTGGACTGTTTTGATATGTTGCAGGTTGAATTTTCATCCAACGACAACGGGATTTTGAACTTGGAGTGAGCGGTGCGGCCTCCAGGTAAAAGCAACGAAGCTATCCCAGAGGATGCAACAGCCAAAACAATTTTGCCTTTTCCTCGCAAGTATGTGACAATGGTTTTCCCCAAAAAAGTCTTACCTGTGCCGCCACTGCCATACAAGAAGAAAAATCGACCATTATTCTGCTCAGTAGATCGCAAATTACGTCAAACACGTGCTGTTGTTCACTGTTCAAACACTGTATTAGGCTTTCAGACTCAAGTTGCAAATGATGACAATCATAATTTTGTTCTTCCCCTAGCAAATTATCATCCAAATTTAAAATTGAGCTCAGGTCGAATGAAGTGTTTAAGTTAAAATCTTTTACTGTCCTACCACTTTTTCTCATCACCTTCTCCAATTCAACTAGCGTTCACTGTTGTAGTTGACATTCGTCTATCACATTACTTTCAGATGTATAATTTTTTCCAAAACTCCATTCAATATCCTCAGATAACTTCTTCCAATTAGCATCCCAAAGCTTTAAAGGTTGGAGACCTCACAATAAAGTAGCAACATAGCAAACATTTCACGCAATGAGGACGATGATGCCCATTGTGCTGCCTCATTTAAAGCTATATTCCATTCATTATCATCTTCTAGCAGGCCGCGAGCCACGCATGCATTTTTGAAAGTGTCATATAAAGTAGAATTAAAGGTTCTAATGTCTTCATAGCATGTAGGTCCTTTCACAATGTTTAGCAACAATCTCAAATAAAATCTTTCACCACATGTTGGGTGTGCAAAATATACTCTTCCAATTGTGTCCCCTTTCTTTCTCCGTGTCCACTCTGTGAATATAGTGTTCTTGACAGCACTGTGAGAAAATCGACATAAGTCAGGTCTCTTGTGTCCTCATTAGCTATATTTGTTTCCATCCACTCTGTGAATATAGTGTTCTTGACAGCACTGTGAGAAAGTATTTCAAGTAAATTATCGTTGTCATGAAAAACCACATTTTGCTCTTCGGGCAAATGAAATTGTAAACGTTCAACCGAAGGTTTTCGATAATGAATATCAAATTTGAAAATTCTCCAACTTGCTTCAGAAGCCGATATGTAGCGGCAATCTATATATCTTTTGATTTCATCAACTTGTCTATAAAACTGCTGTCTAGTTGCATTATTTTCCTCTATAACCACCGTGGCTCTGTCATGACCTTTATTGATGTACTTAAATAAATACTTAATTGACTTTGCTCTGTTGCATATTTCAACATTAATATGTGCCTAGTACTTGACGACTAAATCAACATTATGTGGAACCACCCAACGGTTATTAAGAACAATCCCGGTTGTTGTTGTGATAGAATTATCGTTATCACATCGTCTATACTTCGGGAAACCTTTTGAATCAAAATAGGTGTCAGAAACAAAAAATTTCGGGAAATGCTTAGAACACTTACCATTAACCATACATGTAGCATCAGAATTGTACTCCCCACAAGGACCATGAACCATAAACTGGCTAACAGAATTATAGCAACATGATCCGATTCAAAGTGAGGAAATTCAGCTCTAACTACCTTGTCTATGTACGTTGTACTTTTAGGTTTATCATCAGCATGAACAAACAGTAGTATGTGTGCTTGAGGCAACCCACGTTTCTGAAATTCTATTGTATATAATGCTGCATCATGGAAGAAAAAAGGCATGATTATTTACATTTAAAAGGAGGATAAATTGAATAAGCATACACACGTAGTTATTATACCTGCATTTATTCTACCAAAATGTTTTTTGCTTTTAATATCATGCATTAGCTCCATGAGCTTGATGTTAAAAACACGTGAGATGATATCGGGTCTATCTTCCGGTCATTGCCCTTCAATGTGTGTCAAACACTCCTTAATCTCTTTCCATTTAGGATTGCATGTAAACGTCGTAAAATAATCTGGAGGTCTGGCCCATCTACAAATTGCCATTGCATCTTGATAATTTTGAACCATATATTTAGGACTCTTGGTGAAATATGAAGGCAACACCCTTCTTTTACCAATAGCAAAGGCCGATGTATCACCAGATGTTACTGCATCCTTCAAACCCTTAAACACCTCGGATAGAATGTTATGTTGATTATGTCTAATCCAATTCAATCTATCTTCCTCAACACAGCAATATGCATCTACAATCAGCTGTTGTAACAGTCTTCCACCCAAAAGCAAAGTATTGCCATCTCCCTGTCTGTACTACAGAATGTAGGCATAATATTCTCGCATTGTTACCATTTCATCCTTATCATCGTCAGTTTGTCGTGTAAACCTGTAAGGTATGTTTAGTCTATATCCGTCCTCGGCATATGGAAATAGTATGGGATACTGCATGGCCATAAAACTTGGGTGTTTCTCATTAATTATCTTTAGCACACCACTTTTCTCTTCAATCATAATATCTCTGTATCCCTCGCTTTTTGTACCATTCCCTGCTATTAAGGCTGCAACCTCGGACGTTGTCGGCATATTGTGTTGTCTACCACCTCTATCCCTCCTTTCGTACAACCGTAACGTTACATTGTGCAAGTTATTCATTTCGAACCTGTCTCTAGCCATACGGAACACTTTAGCAAGCGGGTTGCATCCATTGAACATAGATATTAAATTGCTAACAATCCCGGAATGTGTAGGGTGTGATGTTGAAAGGCCAGGAGCCCTCAGTCTGTTGTCTACCTCGTTAGCTGTATCGTAAATGTAGAGCTGAGCAAATTTAGCGTTGCCATTGACTGGTAGCATAGAACCGATTTGGTGATAATTCTGACCGTGTATGCGAAACACGGAAGGACCTTGACCTATGTTTACAGAATTGTCTACCCGTCCACCCATTGAAGTAAATGCAAAGATTGAGTTATACACACGTATATTTTGTCTGAAATGAGAACTCTCAGAACCACCATTGTAGTCAAGCAGATGTTGTAAATCCGGACATTTTCTGTATTTAGGAAGTTGAATCTTACCAACCCTACAATAAATCGAAAATTGAGGATTAGATGGTCTTCCTGATTTTCTACTTCTTTCTTCATACCGAACCAATGCGTTACAGTGCGAGCAAGAGTACGTCGGACCACCAAAATTCCATGATTCAAACATTTTTCCTACAGTCATAAGTTAGAAGTGAATTAGTCATGGCAACGTGGACGATGTATGCAAGTGGCAAAAAAAAAAATCGTACGTACTAATACTTTCGTTTGAATTAGTGGGAAATAAAGTTGAACAGTTTTCTTCACCGTTGCTGCTGCCAGAAACATCTAAAAACAAAACATGGACTGGTTATACATAACATAATGTAACAGTTAATAGGAAAAAATAAATGTGTAGTGAATACTCGGCAAACAACATACCTACAGCTTTTTTGTTGCAAACAGATTTGCGACATGTCGTACTTGCACTTCTTACATTAGGTTTTCCCCCTACAGTGCGAATAGTAATAATATATTTGCTAATAAACTAAGCCATAGACAGAGTAGGGAGAAAAGATGTTTGTATTTGCCTTACTTTGTGCTCGCCTACGAATTGGCTTTCTGTTTGATACACCCGATGTCGATCCCGTCCTTTTCCGCTTGTTCATTGACATCTTTCTTTGTTCTCTTGCACTCCTTTGTTGACGGGAATTATCCATAATATTCTGATCTGCAATTGAGTACAGAAGTAAAACATGTGAGTGAATGGTTGACTTAAACACTTAATTTTGAAGTCTGTAAACTTGATAGGATGAACATGGTTGAAATGGGATGTACATTATTTTGCTATAATTATATGATCAAAAAGGAAAGTTGCAGTGTATACGGTAGTAGTTTGTCGTTCTCCTAAAGCAGCACGTGTTCGTTTAACACAATTACCTTATTCTGTGAAATTAAATACAGTTTTGTTTCCAACAGTCTACTGGTTTGTCATTGAATGCATTACTATTTTCAGTTTTGTCATAACCATTATTGTGTATCTTCCCATTTTAGTTTTTCACGCTACAACATTCAACTACTAACTTGTCATGCATTAATCTTCAAATATGTTTATAATGTATATTACAAAATTATGGCATAGAGGGTTCTCAAAATTATGTTGACTGAAATAATTTATTTATTCAACCATTGGCGTGGGTACTTGAACAGTTCTGCAAACAGAAATTTCATTTCCTTTTTAACACCTGAGATGGTGATTACTTTTGTGATTAAATATGAATTACGATATTGAAAGGCGTTGCACTCTTTGTAAACTCAATGGTCTTATTTTGTAGCCCTACTTCTCAGATTTGTCCACTGCACCAAATAAAGTCTGTCTATCATGCAAATAGTCAATTTAAGATAGAAACAGATCAAAAAAAATCACTACATGGAAGAAAGTATGCAATTTCCCGAATGCCTAGCACATGTCGTGTATACGACCAGAGTATAGTTATAGAAACAGTGAGGGTGTAATTGTCGATGTTGGATGTAATGATAGTATTTAACTCGCTGGAAAAAACAAAGTAGTGTTCCAATGTGTCATATATTTGTAAAACGTTATAGCTGGTGTGTTATTTTTTTAACGTTTACTACTATGTCGTTGTAACGACCCGGAAAATCTGAACCAATTTAAAAATTTTAAATTGGCTATTTTAGTGGATTTTAATTATTTAAAATAAATATTTTAAATAATAACGACGAAAAGTAAGTTTGAATCGACATTTGAAAATAAATATAATTAATTTGAATTATAAAAAAGGACTGAAATGGCGAGGCAGTTTCAAATTTTCATTTCAATCTTTGACTGACTGTACCGGGTGCAAAACAAAACGGATTTGAGTGAAACCAAAAATATTAAAATCTGTTAGTGAATACCTTTCTAACGAATCTGAAGAATCGAAGTTTCATAGCGGGAAGCAAAAGTTATGGCCAAATGAATTTTCAGAAAGGTCGCTATGGAGTTTATATAGCCCGTGAAAATGGCCATTTTGCAGACGACCTCGAAATTCGACGAAACCACTTTTGTTGGATCCGGGATGTTAAAATATTCCTAGGTTTCAAATTTCATAATTTTTGAAGCTAGTATGTGAGCGTGACAAAGGAAAATGTGTTTGGTCGATTTCTATTAAATTGGGTCGATCAGAAAAGGGCCATTTTTCAAAGGGTCTCAGAATTCGATGAAACTAGTTTTGTTGGGACCTTATCGTCAAAACATAGCTAGATTTATTTTTCGGGAATTTTTCGAATCAGTTTGTGGCCCTGGCAAATTGAAATGTACGTTCAAATCAAATATTAAATGTTATATATTTTAAATTGAAGGAAAACTGACTGAAACAGTCGAATGGGCCTACGAAACATATCCCATTGTGTCCGGAATGGAGTATTTAGCTAGGGACGTCAGTCGTTGGGATCGGATTGGAGTTCGTAGTGTCAAAGTGGTATTTTCCAATTCAAATAACCACGGGCCAATCATATTTTTTCTTTATTATTTTAAAAATCCGGAAAAACTGGTTTTCACTCTCCCCGACAGCCGATTAAAGGCGGAACCCTCTTCCTTCCTTCTCTCTTCGATTTCTCCTCCCACACTCCACGAAACCATCGACGCCATAGTGGGTTTTGAAGCCCTCGACCTGAGCTTCACATCCATACCAGAATCGACCCCCTTCGTTGCGTGTGCCTCGAGAATCGAGCGCCTGAAGTTGGCCTGTTTGGAGCGCCGCCGGCCACGATTCTGGCCACCGAACCCGACGCCACCACCACATGCCTGAGCGCCTGTCGGCCCTCTTCGACATGGTACAACCCGATCGGCGTATCGTGCTACGGATTGGTCGCAAATCGAAAACCTAGTTTTGAAGGATATTGGAAGGTAAAGGCTAATTATTATTTTAGCTATTCTATAGCACTTCTAAGCGCTACGGTTTTTAATTTCACTGTAAAAATCATATCTTTTTCGTTTGTTGAGGAAATTCAGTGAAATAAGAGACAGTGGACTCGTGTGGACGTCTTCTACATTCTAGAAGAGACCGCATATTTTTCTGAGCCTTCTGCTATTTTTGGTGGAGTGGAACCCAGTGTGAGATTTCTATATTATAAACGATATGGAAAACGATGATGTATAAATTATATAGTCGATGTATGAGTTATATAGGCGTTGTACACCTCTTGTATAAGTGTTGTATAAGTTGTACGTTCGATATATAAGTTATATATGCATTGTAAATAATATATATGTGTTGAATAGAAGTGAAATGCTTATATATATATATATATATATATATATGTTGGCTAGCTTTTTGACCTAGCCACCAAAGTCCAAAAGCAAAGAAAATATGAGTCCTTAAGGGTCCGACCCCTCAAGCATTCGATCGTAATCATATCGTCTTCCTCGGATCGTGACACTCCCCGGATCGCTACGCCAGTATGTGACCCGATCGCCCCTTGTAGCCTCGATCCGATCCGCTACCTCTAGTTCGACCCGATCCGTCCACAACATGACGATCCGATCCAAACCCAGAAGACGTGGTGAGGCCCCTGACCAAGTCATTCACGATCCGAGAATGCAGGATCACGCTACACCTGTCCACAACTGTAATATTGACCAATTCTCCATCAAGCTACGAACCAGTCCGAGATCTTCGGGATGTGGGCCACGTATGACCGCGATCCATCACCAAAAATCGGCTATAAATAGCCCAGAGCTAGGCAATTTTGAGGATCTTTTTGCAGTTTTGAGTATTGATTCCACCATTACTGTCGCACCACTATTTCTTATCAGTTTTACTTCAAAATTACTGAGAGAGACCATAATTGTAAGAGTGAGTTTGAGAGAAATCATTGGTTGTACTAACATTTAAAGTATAATCAATAGCATATAAAGTGGATGTAGGCTCGTTAATGTCGAACCACTATAAACCTTGTGTGTTCTCTGCTTTTTTCCTCATTTTTCAGTGATAATTCTCAACGAATCAGAACAATTTGGGTGTTATAGCCAAATTTTGATCTAACATTTTGGTGCTTTCACTGAGAATTGATTTTTCGGCGTATTGGATTGTTACTCCGTTGTTTGGATACTCAAGTCCGAAGAAAACAGTCCCAAAACTTCACTGTTCAGATTTTTGAAAATTCAAGCGGCATCTGATATCATGGCCGGAAAGAAGTCTAAAGAAGTACGAACTTCGCAGGCGATTGAAGTCGCGAATGAAGCAGTTGAAGAAAGTGTGCATGAGCAAGTTGAGGAAGGCTTCGCGGATCGCGGAGACATGGGGGCGATCCGATCCAAACGTGGCGCCACGATCCGAACTGAGAGCGACACGAACCGAGCATCTGAAGGGGTCGTCACTCGATCCCGAGACAATACCGCGAACCCTCCCCCTAATGTAACCACGATCCGACCCTAGTGGGCGCTACGAGCCACAGACATAGGTCCACTGCGATCCGAAGTGATGACCAGACTACAACTCGACCTGGAAAGGAGGTTATGACTCACTCTACCCATCCCGGTACCTCTATTCGACCTGGCTCAAGTTCTCTGCGCATAAGAGAAAATTCTGATGATCAATATGACCCCTCTACTCCAGTCACTGAAGGAGATCTCTCTCGCTTCTCCGAAATGTAGGATAGGTTGTTTGATGAATTAGCTGCTCAAAGGCAGCAAAGCTCTGTGCTGCAGCAGAACTTAACTGCTATGGATAAAAGGATCGATGATCTCGCAAGACAAAGAACACTCCCAGTTCGCCCACTCACCCCAGAGTACTCTTCTTCGTCAGAGGAATCGCCAAGACCTCCGCGGCGACCATATGAGAGGGCTGAAAACATAGAGCAGCTCCGATTTGGAACCTTGCCATCACGAGACGAAGTGACACTTGGTGTAGGACCCTCAAACTGCAACTTGAATAATCATGCCGCAACTCCTAGAGCTCGAGTTGTGGATAATCCTGTTGAGAATAGATTACCTCAGCCTCTTCGCCGTACGAATACTCATGGTAACAGGGGACAACGAAGCCCAATTCGAGCCCCGGACTTCGTGGATGTTCCTAGAAGAGGGATCGGAGAATTCCACCGAGCTAGGAGCGCTGATCCCGAGCCTCCGATGACCAGTGCAAATGTTGCAGCTATGGTCCATCAAATCCTAGCGGATAGCCGTGGACAAAGGAATGAAGATTGGGGAATTGACCGCAGTCACACCCCTTTTACTGACGACATTCTAGATGTAACATTCCCGAGGTGCTTCAACTTGCCTCAGATGAACCGTTACGCGGGAAGATCTGATCCAATCCAACATCTAATGAGATATTCTTGGTCAATGACCGCTGCCGCAGCTTCTGACGCTATAAAGTGCAAAGCATTCCCTATATTCCTGGAGTATGTAGCGTTATTATGGTTTACTCGCTTACCAGCAAGATCAATTTCCAGTTTCAGGGAATTGAGTGAAAGGTTCGTGGAACAGTTCCGCATTTATGCACAAAGGTCGAAAAGTGCGATTGACGTGTTCCTCATCAAACAACGACCAGGCGAGAGCTTGAGGGTGTATCTGGATCGTTTCAACCTAGCCGCCACCGAAGTCAAGGATTCCCATGAGCCAACTGTTGTGGCAGCCCTAATTGATGGGGTAGATAAAGATACTGAATTTGGGAGATACCTGGCCGGCAAGCCGCCTCATACTAGAGAATTGTTCTACGAGAAAGCAAACGTACGCTTACGTTAGGAGGAGGTATATGCTAATCGGAAGATGAAAATGGCAAATAAGGAGGAAATCCAAAGTAATGTGGCCATCAAGCAATCCGGAGACAGCTCGGGAAAGGTCGAAGTCAATGTTGGAAACCGAAACCAGGGCGGCGGCCGCCAGTCAGGAAACAATGGTAACAACAGTAATGGCAATAATCGGAAGAGAAATCGAGGGAGCGACTCCCAGAGAAGGACCCGTCCCAGGTCTTTCGAAAATTATACGCCAATAAATGATACTTTGGAGAATATATTCGTCGACTCGTACAACGTTCTCCAACATAAAAGGCCTCCTCCAAGAGATTCGACGGAGAAAGAATGTGAGACGGGGAAGTTTTGTCTCTTCCATCAGACCCACGGCTACTCTACAAATGAATGCCATCATCTGAGAGACGTAGTTGTGAGGTTGCTCCGAGAAGGGAAGTTGGATGAGTACCGGGTGACTCCTAGAGACAGGGGTCAAGCTATTCAGACTCCGAACCAAAACCAGAATCAACCTACTGCCAGGCCAACTGTCCAGCAAAAAGGAAAGGATCTTGTTATCAATACCATAATAGGAGGGCTTCACCTAGCCAGGCATAGTTTCAAGGCGATGGACCAATACGTAAACGCAGCAAAGCATCATCTTGAGGTAGGAGAGTGTAGCAACCCTGAGGACAATGTCCCGGTAAAACAACAAAATATGATGTCAGATGACGTCATTTTCCGCAACCGAGAGAGTATTGGAGTCCACGCTCCGACAAAGATCCATTTGTAATCACAGTTCCTATTGGCCCGGCCACTGTCCATAAAGTTTTAGTGGATAACGGGAGTTCAGTCAACAATCTATTCAAAAAGACGTTCGATCTAATGAACCTTGAATTGAATGATTTAAAGCCGTGTGAAGGATGGATCCGTGGATTTAACGGAGCTTCAACTGCTCCAATGGGATATGTAGAGCTGCCGGTAACACTTGGAGAAGGAGAACGCCAGAGAGTGAGAATTCTTCCCTTCGTGGTTTTGGATATTGAATCGCCTTACAATGCCTTCTTGGGCCGACCGGCCCTAGCAAAGTTTAGAGCTTGTATAGCCCCCTGGTGCTTGTTATTGAAGTTTCCTACGGAAGCTTATGTTGGCATAGTCAGAGGAGATCAGGTTGCTGCGCAAGCGTGTTACATTGCAGAGCTAAAGCTACTCCGTAAAAGAAAAGATATTGAGACTAAAGACGCTTCCTCCCCCACAAGGGAGGAGACGTCATAGCAATTAAAGAGAATGACTATAGGTGTAACACCCCACGTCCATTAATGTCACTCACAAAGGGAATGCATTAACTTCCATGGAGGTTTTAAGTGAACATAGAACAGAAAAATTACAACAAGACAGATAATAAGTAGTACTTGGAAATCTAAAACTTTATTTTATTGCAGCGGAAATTAATCATGTTTGTTACATCATAAAACCATAAATCAGAGTCAAGTACAATATCCATCTTGATAAAACAAAATACATAACCCCATTACATAAATAGCCATTAAAGAAGATAACAAGCTGGACTTTACTTCAGCAGTCCAAGCTTTCCAAAAGAGAGATAAAGCAATCCAATCAAATTCCGCTAGAGCTGGGCCCAACCTGAGGACCCGGAGGGGGAAAAAGGATAGAAATGGAGGGGGTCAGACATAAAGTCTGGTGAGTATGATAATTCTAACAATATTACTATCAAAATAACTAGACTATGGCATAAGCTGGAAAACAAGGAAATGTCTATGAACTATTGGGTATGGAAGAGCAGATAAAGATAACGTTAAAGGCACACCTAATTACTAACGAATAATTACTACATTGCACCACACCAGTCACCCTAAAGATTGATCCCGCTTGCTTCAATTAGAAATTATATCAATAGCTTCGTGTACCCCTAGCTGACTACATAGGTGCCGCCTGCCCCTATCTCCACTAGGTGTACCCCACTACCCACTTTCGATCGGCTCCCTACTCGTAGATACCCGTGCTGGCCCCACAGTGGGGTGTATCACCCCTCTAAAGTGGCAACCCGATACAACTTGAGAATGTACGACTTATACCTACACGATGCAACAACGTCTTACCTACCAGCCCGGGTCCACACACGCATATGAAACCCGTTGGACTTGTGTTGCCACCACTACCCGTTTGGCCTCTTATAGTCAAGCCCAGTATGTGTGTCCCGTCCTCGACTTGGGTCGAGCCCACAAAGATACGTTTGGGTTACTAGTTGAAATGGGCCCCCACAAGCTATCCACCTAAGCTTGTCACCACTAGTATATCCCACTTAACCCTCTTAGTCATGTTCATTTACATGTGTGTTTGGTTAAGTCTTACTAATCGTATTTCAAATGCCACTAAAGGCACTCACTAGATTCCTCATGCCACCCAAGACACCTACTTAACCCCCATATCCCACCTTACATGTTTATCTGGTTAAGTATTTCTTAATTCATTCAGGCCATAACCTCATAAAGACCTCTCACATTAGACTGGCATTTATGGCAGCTGGATTTGCCGGGCGGGTCCGGGCAGTCTTACGCCACAAAAGAGTCTAACCTCGTGTCTTTACAACTGTTATGCTTTAATTTGGGCCTAGGACCTCCCACATTGGGCTGACATTTGTGACTACTGGATTTGCCAGGCGGGTCCGGGCAGTTTTACATCACAAATGAGTCCAACCTCGTGTCTTAAGCATTGATTATCACTTATAATCTTTTAACCCAGTTTTAATAATTCCCTATTCAAATTATTAATTAATTCTAATTTTAATGATGTCCATAATTGACTCAATTATGGCCATCCACTCATGGCATGCAAAATCATATCAATTGCATCCAATTTCTTAATATTAATTCCTAAATATTACCCCTACCTCACGTTATACGTTCGCTTATTCAACGCAAAATATACGTTAGACTCGAACAGTCTAACTCATAGCACAAAGATAAATTATCACAACATATAGACAAATAAAATAGATCTAATCATAACAGGGGTGAAACTTGCATAAAACTACACAATGTCAAGGACCTAAAGGTGTCAACTTGTTTGGTAAAATGTCACAATTCACATAATATGATCATAATCCAAATTTATGTATGGACTAGCATATATGGTTTAGGCAACATAATGATGGTGTGAACTAGCATCTAATACATAGAATTCACATATGTCATAGCATAATTCTAGATGTCATAATTCTAGATCTAAATAGATGTCATGGCATATGATCATAATCTTTATTAATCAATCTAAACTTGCATACATGATTTGTCATATAGATCAACATAGCCCAAACATTATGATTTGATTAACATGAACTAATTAGCATAGATAATAACATCATGACTTTATAACATGTATGATTTATCACAACTTAGCATAGAAAACTACAACCTATACAATATCATCATGGCATGATTTACAACATATAGGATATCATCATCACATAACATAGGATTTACAATATACATGATAGCATAAGGTTTACAACAACATATATGACAATTCACATCATTTTCTTATGATCCATATCACAACTTAATCTAATTAGTTTGCAATAATCTTGTTAAGATCATCATACTCACAATTAGAGAAGAAAGAGAGTCTTGATTTGCTTTAGAGTTGAGTAGAATTAGGGTTTTGTTTAGCTTTCTTCCTTCTTAGTTGGCGGCGGCTACACTGAGTTCCATGGCGGCGGTATGACGGTGGCTATTCTATTTTTCATGTGAATTAGAGTGAGAGACTACCTAGGTATTTATAGAATTTAGGATTTATTTAGACCGTCAGATCAACTCAGAACTAACCAGAACCGTTTAATTTTCCAACTCAGCCCTAAAGACACATTAGCAGCTCAAGATTGGGCTCAGTCAAACCCTAGCTGCCTGGACCAGGTCGACACCCAGGTCGACTGCCCAGTCGACTCCCTAGTCGACCTGGGGGGGTGTCGACTGCCCAGTCGACTCCCCAGTCGACCTGGGGGGGGGGGGTGTCGACTCCCCAGTCGACCTGGGGTGCTGGGCGGGAAATTTCCGGCCTAGCCTATTTGACTTCGAATTTTGAATTTTAAATTTTCTGAAATCTGTTTTGAATTTTATGAAACTTCCGATGTCTATATCCCCTTCATACGAAGTCCAAATCATGCAAACTCGGACTCTATTTCAACCAGAATTCTGAGACGAACACAATGGCGCAACCCGTTTCCCACAATTCTCACGTCTGAGATTGGTTATCCTTTAATCTGTGAATATTAATATTAACATAATTACAGGGTGTTACATTCTCCCCTCCTTAAAGGATTTCGACCTCGAAATCTTCAAGTCAAGAAGAATGTATATCCTAACATCCAATCGTCCATCTACTCAACCATCAAACACAGGCATCCATTGTCCTTATAGACTTCTAATGCTTTCATGTTTAAATGCGCATTGTGTGTATATGTCCATATCTAATGCAAAATCAGGCGGTCCACTGATTCAGTTGACCTCCTTAATGCAAATCATGATAGTGCCATGCGTCCATTATGTATGCAAAAGTTCCTTAATGCTACATATTATCTCTATATGCGTGCACAATCATCATCTGAATGCAACATCCATATGATAAAACAATTATCATACATCCATTTTACTAAGTACATCCATTTATATGCAATATGCAATATGAAGTGACTGAGCCGATCTAGTGCCTAAAGTGTGTATATATGCATCCACGAGCAACCACTAGCAAACACTTGCATCCACTTTGCATCCATCATACATAACATGTCTCAAACACATGTTTCAACCATAGGATTATCCTAACTAATGGTCAAAGATACTATCGAGAGGATACTCTAAAGGTAAGATAAGTACAAGCTAAGCGATAGAGGAGAAACTAAAAGACATACCCTCAAAAAGAAAAGGGTACAACGAACGCATCTTCGCTTATGTCTCCCAAGTAGCGTTGCTCTCATCATCTCCCCATTGCACTTTGACTAGTCTGACCTCTCGATTTCTCAACTTATTGATCTCCGACCCAAGAATGCATGTAGGAGCTCGTCGAATCGTCGCATCACGCTCTATCTCCACCTCTCTAAGCAAGCTCGGCTCTACGACTTCCGCGGTTTCATGCAAGCACTTCCTCAAATGTGACACATGGAATACGTCGTGTACACCACTAAGTTTCTCAGGCAACTCCACTCTATACGCCATCTGTCCAATCTTCTCCTTAATAGGAAACGACCCTACAAACCTTGGTGCTAATTTCCCAAAGGACCCAAAGCGAACAACATTCCGTAATGGAGACATTTGATAAAGACCATGTCCCCAACATCAAACTCAAGATCTGTCCTCCTTTTGTCTGCATAAGATTTCTGCCTATCTTGCGCCGTCTTCATCCTCCTTTGAATCAAGTCGATCTTTTCCGAAGTCTCTCTAATCATATCGGGCCCAAGTAAGATCTTATCCGTAGATTCCAACCAACATGTAGGTGAACGACAAGGTCATCCATAAAGAGCTTCGAAAGGTGCCTTGCCAATGCTGGACTGAAAGCTGTTATTATATGCGAACTCTACCAACGGAAGATGCTCTTCCCATGTACCCCAAAGTCTAGGATAGATAGCCTCAAAAGATCCTCTAGAATGCGATTCACCCTCTCAGTATGGTCGTCCGTCTGAGGATGATATGCGGTGCTCAAACATAACTGAGTCCCTACCGCCTCTTGCAAGCTTCTCCAAAATTCGCTAGCGAAAATAGGATCGCGGTTGCTCACTATGCTAGAAGGAACACCGTGCAAACGAACTATTTCTCGGACGTATACGGAAGCCAACCATGGAGCAGTCCTCTTACTTTTCACGGGAATGAAATGGGTGCTCTTAGTAAGTCTATCTACTATAACCCAAATCCCCGTATTACCCTTCCTTGATCTTGGTAATCCATCCACAAAATCCATCGGGACACTCTCCCACTTCCATTGTGGAACCTCCAATGGGTGAAGCAACCCACCGAGTTTCTTTTTCTCCGCTTTTACTTGTTGGCACACCAAGCATCTAGCGACATACTCGGCCACGTCCCTCTTCATACCGGCCCAAAAGAAAACTCGCTTCATGTCTTTGTACATCTTGTCCCCGCCGGGATGAATGGTCATCTTCGAACGATGTGCTTCATCAAGAATAGCCTTCCTCATGTCCTCGTCTCGTGGTACACAAAGTCTATTATCCCTACGTAACCAACCCTTATCATCTAGGGTATACCTATGGAGATGGCTTGATGACTCCCCTCCTTTGAGCTTTTCTACTAACTCAACCAACTGTGGGTCGTCTCGCTGTGCCTCCCCAATCCGTCCCAAAAGCGTAGGCCTGACCTCCAAGGATGCTAGAAAACCGGGTACAAAGTCAACGGAAGGTCCAAAGTCAAACATAGAGATGAATACTAAGTTTCGTCTCTCAACAAACAACGGACTCAAGGACAACCTTTTCCTACTTAAGGCGTCTGCCACAACGTTACCCTTGCCAGGGGTATATGCTATTTCGAAATCGTAGGACGCTAAGAACTCCATCCACCTTTGCTGCCTTAAGTTCAAGTCCTTCTGAGAGAATAAGTATTTTAAAGATTTGTGGTCAGTGAATAATTCGAATTTCTCGCCAAGAAGATAATGGCGCCAGGACTTAAGCGCGAAAACAATAGCGGCTAACTCTAGGTCATGTGTAGGGTAATTCTTCTCATGCACTCTCAACTGCCTTCCACCATAGGCTATTACCCTTCCCTCTTGCATTAGGACTGCGCCTAGTCCTGTCCCACAAGCGTCAATATAAACGGTAAATGGCTTACTCCCATCTGGAAATACTAAGACTGGGGCTGAAGTCAAAGCTTTCTTCGAACGTTGGAACGCATCATCACAATCTACGTCCCATACGAAAACTAGGTTCTTCTTTGTCAAGCGTGTCAATGGAGCTGATATTTTTGCGAAGTCTTTGATAAACTTCCTATAGTTGCCAGCCAACCTAGAGAAACTTCTCACTTCGGTAGCATTTTTAGGGACCTTCCAATCTTGGATGGCCACCACCTTCGCGGGATCCACAGCTATCCCTTCTTTGGAAACCACGTGCCCTAAGAATCGTACTTCCTCTCTCCAGAAGTGACACTTAGTAAATTTAGCTTTAAGTTTATGCGCTCGTAGAGCCTCCAACACTTCCCTAAGATGTAGGGCATGCTCTTCTTCATTCTTAGAAAAGATTAAGATGTCGTCTACAAAGACCATCGCGAATTTATTAAGGTACTCCCTAAACACCCTACTCATCAAATCAACAAAGTATGCGGGGGCGATTGTCAAACCGAAGGGCATCACTAGCCATTCATAGAAACCGTCCGGGGTCCTAAAGGCAGTCTTGTCAATGCTATCCTCAGCCACTCTCAACTGATGGAAACCAGTGGCTAAGTCCAACTGCGAAAACACTGAGGCGCCAACTTACTGATCGAAGAGATCGTCAATCCTCGACAGTGGGTGTCTGTTTTTCTTAGTAAGCTTATTAAGTTCTCTATAGTCCACACAAAGTCTAAGGGACCCAACCGCCTTCGTGGCAAATACTACTGGAGCACCCCACTCCGATATACTTCGTCTTATGAACCCCTTCTCAAGTAACTCCTTCACTTGCTTATTGAGTTCCCTCCTTTCACGTGGAGCCATGCGGCGTACTGGCAAAGATACTGGTTTTGCATTATCCACAAGATATATTCGAAAATCTATCTCCCGCTTCGGAAGCAAGCCCTTTACCTCCTCAAACACATCCAAGTATTCTCGGACCACTCTAACCGATCGTAGATTTTCCACCGACGCGTCAAGCGACTCTAGATAACTTAGCATAACGGAATTTATGGGATTACAAAAGATTTCGAGAGTGTTGCCAAGGCGAGTCACGAGCCTAACTACTCTCCTTTCACAATCAAGAACGACCCCATTTCTGGATAACTAATCCATTCCTAAAATTAGCCCATAGCCCGTGAAGCCCAACACATAAGCATCACATCTAAACTCAACGCTAAGTATAGAAATTTTCAAATCCAAACACATCATGGACAAATAAGCTGAGCCCCCAATTGGATTCGAAACAACTAAGGGATCCTCTACTAAACTGGTGTTTAAGTGCAGTTATTCAACTAATGATGTAGAAATAAACGAATGCGATGCGCCCGAATCGAATAAGGTACGGACAGGATGATCAAACAGAAAAACTAAGCTTTCAACAGAAATGGTTCTACCTCGTTCTTGCAGCGGTGGGACCATGAAAGCCTGAACTTGTCCCTTTGCCTGCCTTGGTGCCATAAGAGCCTGCACCTGTCCTCCCGAGGTAGACCCCGCCCTCTGCCCCTTCTTTGGGCAATCCTTCACTAGATGTCCCGCTTCACCACAGTGGAAACAGCCAGTCTTCTTTTTCTTTCTGCAATCCTTGCTGAGATGGCCTGGTGTCCCACAGTAAAAGCATTTCTTCTTTCCCTTGCCATTATTGTCTTTACCACCCTTCTTGTTTTGCTGTTGTGGTTTCTTCTGATCCCCTTTCTTCTCGGGTGCCTTATTGGCATTAGCGCCTTTCTCCTCGTGCATGAGCGCCATGTCTACTAGCTTTTCAAAGGTGGCCCCCATAGAGATGTGGGTCATAGCCAACCCTTGCAACAGTTCATTCAATCCATTAACGAACCTCAGAGCCTTCTTCTCCGGCGTGTTCACTAAGTCCAAGCCAAACCTTGCTAACTGATTAAATTTGTTGACATATTCTTTCACTGATGAGCTTCCTTGCTTCAATGTCAAGAACCTTTCAATATATAGATTTTCTTCTGCCCTTGAGAGAAACTTTGCCTCAAACCTACGTCTGAAATCCACCCAAGAATCAACAGGACGCTCCCCATTAGTGACCTCCCACCAAAACGAGGCCTCTCCCTTCATTGACCAAGCTGCTAATTTGACTTTCCTCCCTTCTTCTACTTCAAAGATTTCTAGTAATTCTTCCACCTCCTTAAGCCAATATCTAGCTTCCACAAACGTTTCTGAGCCTTGAAAAGGTTTTCCACCCATAACCTTAAATTCCTTGCACGTCTTTGCAAAAGTATCAACGCGAGGAGGAGGAGGAGGAGGGGCGGGTGCAACTGGAGGTGGAGGAACATTGGCTGGACCTGCAGCGGCCCTAGCCTCTAATAACCTCCTATACCATCCTGGTATCGTTACACCGTCCAGAAGGTTAAGGTCTTCAGCCATGCTGAAACGAAAAAGGAAAGATTCAAAATGGAGAATTCGAAAGATAAAGATATATGGCTATTGGGGATTATGTTTTTCTTAAAAACTTTCCTCTTAAAATCACTCATTAAGACATGTTTTTGAAAACACTCCTTCCAAAAATACTTTAGAAAAATAGTTTTTCTAAAAAAAAATGTGTTCTGGTAACCTTAAGCTCTGATACCACGTGTAACACCCCACGTTCATTAATGTCACTCACAAAGGGAATGCATTAACTTCCATGGAGGTTTTAAGTGAATATAGAACAGAAAAATTACAACAAGACAGATAATAAGTAGTACTTGGAAATCTAAAACTTTATTTTATTGCAGTGGAAATTAAACATGTTTGTTACATCATAAAACCATAAATCAGAGTCAAGTACAATATCCATCTTGATAAAACAAAATACATAATCCCATTACATAAATAGCCATTAAAGAAGATAACAAGCTGGACTTTACTTCAGCAGTCCAAGCTTTCCAAAAGAGAGATAAAGCAATCCAATCAAACTCCGCTAGAGCTAGGCCCAACCTGAGGAACTGGAGGGGGAAAAGGATAGAAATGGAGGGGGTCAGACATAAAGTCTGGCGAGTATGATAATTCTAACAATACTATTATCAAAATAACTAGACTAAGGCATAAGCTGGAAAACAAGGAAATGTCTATGAACTATTGGGTATGGAAGAGCAGATAAAGATAACGTTAAAGGCACACCTAATTACTAACGAATAATTACTACACTGCACCACACCAGTCACCCTAAAGGTTGATCCCGCTTGCTTCACTTAGAAATTATATCAATAGCTTCGTGTACCCCTAGTTGACTACATAGGTGCCACCTGCCCCTATCTCCACTAGGTGTACCCCACTACCCACTTTCGATCGGCTCCCTACTCGTAGATACCCGTGCTGGCCCCACAGTGGGGTGTATCACTCCCCTAAAGTGGCAACCCGATACAACTTGAGAATGCATGGCTTATACCTACATGATGCAACAACGTCTTACCTACCAGCCCGGGTCCACACACGCATATGAAACCCGTTGGACTTGTGTTGCCACCGCTACCCCGTTTTGCCTCTTATAGTCAAGCCCAGTATGCGTGTCCCATCCTCGACTTGAGTCGAGCCCACAAAGATACGTTTGGGTTACTAGTTGAAATGGGCCCCCACAAGCTATCCACCTAAGCTTGTCACCACTAGTATATCCCACTTAACCCTCTTAGTCATGTTCATTTACATGTGTGTTTGGTTAAGTCATACTAATCGTATTTCAAATGCCACTAAAGGCACTCACTAGATTCCTCATGCCACCCAAGACACCTACTTAACCCCGATGTCCCACCTTACATGTTTATCGGGTTAAGTATTTCTTAATTCATCCAGGCCATAACCTCATAAAGACCTCTCACATTAGACTGGCATTTATGGCAGCTGGATTTGCCGGGCGGCTCCGGGCAGTCTTACACCATAAAAGAGTCTAACCTCATGTCTTTACAACTGTTATGCTTTAATTTGGGCCTAGGACCTCCCACATTGGGCTGACATTTGTGACTACTGGATTTGCCAGGCGGGTCCGGGCAGTTTTACATCACAAATGAGTCCAACCTCGTGTCCTAAGCATTGATTATCACTTATAATCTTTTAACCCAGTTTTAATAATTCCCTATTCAAATTATTAATTAATTCCAATTTTAATGATGTCCATAATTGACTCAATTATGGCCATCCACTCATGGCATGCAAAATCATATCAATTGCATCCAATTTCTTAATATTAATTCCTTAATATTACCCCTACCCCACGTTATACGTTCGCTTATTCAACGCAAAATATACGTTAGACTCGAATAGTCTAACTCATAGCACAAAGATAAATTATCACAACATATAGACAAATAAAATAATCTAATCATAACAGGGGTGAAACTTGCATAAAACTACACAATGTCATGGACCTAAAGGTGTCAACTTGTTTGGTAAAATGTCACAATTCACATAATATGATCATAATCCAAATTCATGTATGGACTAGCATATATGGTTTAGGCAACATAATGATGGTGTGAACTAGCATCTAATACATAGAATTCACATATGTCATAGCATAATTCTAGATGTCATAATTCTAGATCTAAATAGATGTCATGGCATATGTTCATAATCTTTATTAATCAATCTAAACTTGCATACATGATTTGTCTTATAGATCAACATTGCCCAAACATTATGATTTGATTAACATGAACTAATTAGCATAGATAATAACATCATGACTTTATAACATGTATGATTTATCACAACTTAGCATAGAAAACTACAACCTATAAAATATCATCATGGCATGATTTACAACATATAGGATATCATCATCACATAACATAGGATTTACAACATACATGATAGAAAAAGGTTTACAACAACATATATGACAATTCACATCATTTTCTTATGATCCATATCACAACTTAATCTAATTAGTTTGCAATAATCTTGTTAAGATCATCATACTCACAATTAGAGAAGAAAGAGAATCTTGATTTGCTTTAGAGTTGAGTAGAATTAGGGTTTTGTTTAGCTTTCTTCCTTCTTAGTTGGCGGCGGCTACACTGAGTTCCATGGCGGTGGTATGATGGTGGCTATTCTATTTTTCATGTGAATTAGAGTGAGAGACTACCTAGGTATTTATAGAGTTTAGGGTTTATTTAGACCGTCAGATCAACTTAGAACTAACCTGAACCGTTTAATTTGCCAACTCAGCCCTAAAGACACATCAGCAGCTCAAGATTGGGCTCAGTCAAACCCTAGCCACCTGGACCAGGTCGACACCCAGGTCGACTGCCCAGTCGACCTGGGGAGGTGTCGACTGCCCAGTCGACTCCCCAGTCGACCTGGGGTGCTGGACGGGAAATTTCCCGCCTAGCCTGTTTTACTTCGAGTTTTGAATTTTAAATTTTCTGAAATCTGTTTTGAATTTTCTGAAACTTCCGATGGCCATACCTCCTTCATACGAAGTCCAAATCACGCAGACTCGGACTCTATTTCAACCAGAATTCCGAGATGAACACAATGGCGCAACCCGTTTCCCACAATTCTCACGTCTGAGATTGGTTATCCTTTAATTTGTGAATATTAATATTAACAGAATTACGGGGTGTTACAATAGGTGAGTCGCCCAGAGAACTGCCCGAGGATATAGATCCCAGAGAGAACGAAGAGACTGGGGGCAGAATGCTGGCTCCCAACGAAACGACTGTGGATGTACCGATCGATGATAGCGACCCAGAGAAGGTCCTGAAGATTGGATCCCAGTTGGATCCAGTTCGAACTAAAGAACTTACGGATTTCCTGAAAGATAACTTGGATGTATTTGCTTGGACCCTCGCGGACATGTGTGGGATATCTCCATCAATGATGAGCCATTCATTGAGCATTAACCCAAAGCATCCCCCTGTAAAACAAAAAAGGCGAATGCTGGGCCCAGAGAGGTCCGCAGCCTTGAAAGAAGAATTTGAAAAGTTAAGACGTAACGGATTCATCAGAGACTCGACCTACCCAGATTGGATTTCAAATCCAGTTTTGGTAAAGAAGGCCAATGGGAAGTGGCGTACGTGTATTGATTTTTCGGATTTGAATAAATCCTGCCCAAAATATAGTTTTCCGTTACCCAGAATTGATCAGTTGGTAGATTCAACGGCAGGTCATGAGCTTCTCTCTTTCATGGATGCTTATTCAGGATATAACCAGATTCCTATGCATGTTCCCGATCAAGAACACACTAGCTTCATTACTGATCTGGGATTATAGTGCTACGTGGTAATGCCTTTTGGTTTGAAGAACGCAGGCGCTACATATCAATGGTTAGTGAACAGAATGTTCTATAACCAGATTGGGAAAACGATGGGGGTGTACGTTGACGACATGTTGGTTAAGTCCAGACAATCGTCCGATCACACTACAAACTTGGCAGAGATGTTTGGTATTCTTCGAAAGTAAGGGATGAAACTCAACCCAATGAAATGCTCATTTGGGGTTGCATCCGGGAAATTCTTGTGATTCATTGTCAGCTCGCACGGGATTGAAATTAATCCAGACCAAATTGCAGCAATCAGAGACATTCAGGAGCCTAGAAAAATCAAAGATGTGCAGAGCCTTGCGGGGAAAGTAGCAGCATTAAGCAGATTCTTCTCTAGAGCGACAAACAAATGCATTCCGTTCTTTGAATTGATAAAGCGAGGAAAACGCAATTTTAAGTGGACTCCTGATTGCATTGAAGCATTTGAGAACCTGCTGAATCATCTGGAGAGACCCCCGATACTGTCTAAGCTGGTGGATCATGAGGATTTATTCGTGTACTTAGCAGTGTCGTCCCATGCGATCAGCTCAGCGTTAGTGAGAGAAGAAGACAAGGTTCAAAGGCCAGTGTACTACGTGAGTAAAAAATTGGCGGCAGCTGAACGCAATTATCCGAGGATCGAAAAGATGGCGTACAGTTTATTGATTGCATCTAGGAAGCTTCGACATTATTTCCAAGCTCATCCTATCTCCGTGTACACAGATCATCCGCTCAAGCAAGTTCTACAGAGGCCAGAAGCTTCTGCAAGGATGCTCAAGTGGAACATTTAACTGGGTCAATTTGATTTGAATTTTCAGCCCCGACGATCAATACGGGGGCAAGTGCTGGCAGATTTCATAGCAAAATTTATTGTCTCGGAGGATGACATGGTAAACGAAGAGGCTGACCCACCAAAGTTACTTCTCGATCCTACTGCATGGAAATTGTATATTGATGGTGCTGGGAATGATAAACGATCCAGTGCCGGAGTGGTGCTTGAAACTCCTGAGAAAAGACTGATATCCTATGCTATCCGGTTGGAATTTCACGCCACTAACAATGACTCCGAATATGAAGCCCTGATAGCCGGGCTGAGGATCGCAAAGGAATTAGAGATCGCGAAGCTGGACATATTTTGTGACTCCAAGTTGGTTGTAAATCAGGTTACTGGAAAATTTCGAGCTAAGAGCCCAAGATTGATTTCATATTTGGAGAAAGTGAAGAAGTTGCTGACTAGCGTTGACCACTACAGTATATCCCATATTCCGCGGTCAGAGAACCAACAGGCGGACAAGTTAGCGAAGATGGCTAGTTCCGACAATCCTGAAGAAGCTGGGCTAGCCCCAGTTGAAGTACTTCAGTTCCCTAGCATAGGTCAGATGGAAATTGATCCGCTACTAGAGACTGAGCCAGAAAGGGAGTCATGGATGACCCCTCTAAAGAATTTCTTGATAAATAGAACGCTTCCGACCAAGAAGAGCGAGAGGCGTAAAATAATCCGTAAAGCTTCCCGATACGTTCTGCAAGGCGGAATCCTGTACAGACAGGGATTTTTGATGCCTCTTCTCCGGTGTATAGCCCATGACGACATCAAGCGTGTACTGCAGGAAGTACATAAGGGTGAGTGTGGTGACCATAATGGAGGACAAACATTGGCAAAAAAGGTGTTGCGATATGGTTACTTCTGGCCTACCATAAACAAAGATGTGGTAAAATACGCACGACGTTGTGATGCATGCCAAAGATTTTCAAAAATTCCCAGGGCACCTCCTGGCCTGTTAAAGACAATGGCGAGTCCATGGCCTTTCGCTATGTGGGGGATTGATATCATCGGAAGCCTCCCTATAGCAAAGGGCGGAGCAAAGTTCGTTATCAAGGCTGTAGACTACTTCACCAAATGGGTCGAGCCTGAGCCGTTAACTACAATCACAACCAAGCGAGTGATTAATTTTGTTGTTAGGAACATTATTTTTCGGTTTGGGATCCCGAAGATCGTCATAACTGACAATGGAACCCAGTTTGATAGCAATGAGTTCAGGGAATTCTGCAAGAAGTACCACATTGAGAAACGGTACACCTCTGTGGCACATCCGCAGTCGAACGGACAGGTCGAAGCAGCAAATAAAGTGATTAAGTCCATTATCAAAAGAAGATTGAAGCGGGCCAAAGCCATGTGGATCGATGAATTACCCTTGGCATTATGGGCCTACAGGACAACGTATAAATCGGCGACAGGCCATACTCCCTTCTCCCTTGCCTTTGGAGCAGAGGCGGTCGTCCCGGTTGAGCTAAAAGTACCATCTCACCGAGTTATTTACTACGATCCGATGACTAATAACAAGTTGCTCCTTGAATACCTAGATACAATAGAGGAGAAGAGGGATGAAGCAGATCTGCATGCCTTGAGACACAAGCAACAGGTCGCTAGATACTACAACAAAAGAGTTTGAGCCCGAACCTTTGAACCCGGAGACTTGGTTCTGAAGCGTGTCTTTCCACCCCCAACTCATATGGCTGTGAAGTGGGAAGGACCATACTTCGTTCTACGAAGGCTTGATAATGGAACTTTCAAGCTAGCAACCGTAGATTGAGAAGAAATCCCCAGAGTGTGGAATGCCCAACATTTGCGGCCTTATCTGACGTAAAGTCATCAGATTTATCCTTTTGTTTCATAGGACCATGTAAAAGGTATGACTTGCCTAGAATAGTCCAATGTCTTGAGCAAAGGATGATAAAGTGGACGTAGGTCACGATTTGACCGAACCATTATAAAAATATTGTGTGTCGTTTACCTTCATTTTGCACTATTATTTATCTGCTCTTCTATCTTTATAAAGTTTGTTGTAAAATTCATATAGTGATTACAGAAACATGTAATTCTAGGTGCCTTCCATCAGAATGGAGAGTAATCCGCAGCCAGAACAAGGAAGGTGCAATAAAGTGAATCACACCATTGATTGCGCTCTAACTCTCCAGAGACGAGAGAAAACGTAAAGGACGCGAAAATAACGTCCACATGGCAAGACGATGCACCACGAGAAGAACCGCCTTGACCGAACTCCAAACTTGGCGACCGCCAGGAGAGTATAAAAGCGTCTACGATTAAGCGCTGAGAAAGTGCTCTTACCCCCGTTGAAGGATCGAGGGGCGACTGAACAACCGAGTTCGAACTCAAACCTTGGCGACCTCCAGGAGAGTATAAAAGCGTCTACGATTAAGCGCTGAGAAAGAGCTCTTACCCCGCTGAAGGATCGGGGGGCGACTGAACAGCCGAGCTCGAACTCTAACCTTGGCGACCGCCAGGAGAGTATAAAAGCGTCTGTGATTAAGCGCTGACAAGGATGCTGGAGACTCAGCGTCCCTAGAATTCCTGCCCCGTTAAAGGATCGGTGAGCAGATCATGATACGAGTCCGAACTTTAACCCGCTGATGGATCGGGAATGTACAGAGGCACCGGAGATTTGGCGCCTCAAGGACTATAATCCTACTAAAAAAATAATTCCAAGTCCCCCGTATTCAAATATAGGGGGCAACATGCATAGAAATTGTTAAATTCTTTATCTTGCTTGAATGATTTGTAATATAATTTCAGCTTGGTTATGGTCAAATGATTTGCGACTAAGCGTGAAGAGTTTATTCGATGCAGGTACACGATGATGCAAAAGAAATAAACTTTCATTCATAAACAACAAACCTACAAGATAAAGAGTAACCTAAACAAAAGTGAGGGCCATTCTCACAGTTACATTTCATGACCAGTGGAAAGCCTAAAAATCCTAAGGACAAAATATGAACTGATATTTGCATCCTACTTATGCTGAGGGACTATGTAGGCTTCTTGCTCTTTTTCCGCTTCCTCGACTCCTCCTTATCAACATCCGAACGATCAATTTTTTCCTCTTCCTCTTATCAGCAAGGGGCTCTGGCGAAGAACTAGAGGATTGAGTGGCTAGTTGTGAAGTTATTGATCGGGAGGAAAATCTTACGACCAACCCAGTTTTGGGGTCGATCTTGGAAATAGGGGGCACATATACTGGATCTTGTCCCCCTTTCATAAGAAGCAACTGCTTCCCCTCTTCGGCCTTTTGTTCAGCCAAGGTTTCCTCATCATCGCCTCTGCTTTCTTTGGTAATGGCGACTTCTTCTTCATCGCCGTCATGGCGCCCGTCCATGTCTCTCAAAGCCTCGATGGGTTCAGCATCTGGGAGGATATCAGCACCAGCACATGGCAGGATGTCAACCTTCTCTGCTTCTGTCCTCTTCTCAGCATCCTTATCAATTGGAACGCCACCTGTATCATGAGAAACAAATGTTATTTTGGGAGAAAATGCGGTTTGCTCAGTTGATTGTCTGACAAGACAACGACAAGTGACAATGGCTTTGACAAATTGCGGAGAAAATATAGGGATACCTTCCGCCGATCCTCCATCCAAACTAGCAGCAGAACCTCCGACAGCTGGAGGAGTTGGACCCAGAGAAATCAATGGATCGTCGGGATTGTATTCCTCAATTTCGGAGGCCTTAGGCTCTGCAGCTGAGCTCGAGCCTTCTTCCATTTTATCTTTTCCCTTGGCCTGAGTTTTCTCTTTATTAATCTCTTCTTGGAGTAGGCGTCTGCCTTTCTCTAAGTCTTCAGGTTCGTTATCCCTAAGAATGGTCCGCATCAACTCATCCTCATCAATCTCATCGACTCCTAATCGCTGTTTCTCGCTTTGGACGATTGCATCCCATATGTTGGCTAAAGTGACATGGAAGTCCGGGATCCAGGAGATGTTGCGGGTCTTGATGACCTGGCCAAGGAAGTCAAACAACATTTCCTCAAACCCTTCAATATCTTTCTCTCTTAAGAAGCTTTTCATTAGAAACAGTGGCCATTTCAATGGCACTTTCTACATTATTTTTAGTCAGGATCGCGCGCTTCTCTGCACGTGCGAGTTGATCATTCAGAATCACCCTCTCTTTTTCGGCCAGAGCTAAACTATCTTTCAAGCTTGCCTTTTCTTTCTCCCAAGCCGCTTTTTCAGCCTCGGAATGATCCTGTGCTATTTTTAGTTCGGTGTTGGCCATCCTGAGATGTTCCACCTCTTTCTTTAATGACGCTCGCTCTTTGCTGTTAGAATCGAGCTCATTATGAAAACGTTGCCTGGCCTCCTTCAGCTCTGTTTTGTAATTTTTAGCATCTCGTTGAGCCAAGGCAAGCAAAGATTGTGCGTCTTCTAAGTCCTTCTCCATTTTTACCCTGGCCCTTTCATTGTTATCTATCTTCACTTTGGACCTATGCACTTCCATCTCAAGCGTTCGGATGACGTCTGAAAGATTGACACCGTGTTTCTTCATCGCCTCATACTGCTTGGCTACATGGCGAACGTGTCCGATGACTTTAGTATCCCAATTCCTAGGGACTGTTTCCAAAGTTGGAACGAACATCATCCTTTCGAAGAAGATATCGTGGAATTGTTCTCGTAATTTTTCCAGCTTGGCCTGAGTCTCAGGGACATGGATATAGTCTCGTGACCCGGGGGCACTCAAACTTTGTTGGCTGGAAGGGACAATGTCAGTTTTCTCCTTCTCAGAATCCTTGTTTGGATCCTTGCTTTTATCCTTAGGCTCGTGGTGCTTTTTGGATGATCTACTGTGAGAGGGTGCACTCTTCGGAGGGGTTAAGTCTTTGGGAAGTTGTTTTCCCCCTGTAGGTGGCACCGGATGACTGGAGGCTTTCCAGAGGTTTGTTTTGACGGAGATCTGGACTGTGAAGAAGTAGGCTTGTGAGAATCCCGGGACCAATGGATGTCTCCCCCTCGGTTGCTGCTACGAGCACGCTCAGGATTTGGATGAAGACTAGGTGTGCCTTCACGAAGAGAGCGATAGGAATAAGATCGTTTGCAAGACATCTTTCCTGCAAAAGAAACAAGTACATATTAAAACCTTGAATACTGTTGGTATAAAAGTGTGGGGTCGGACAGTGCATGTGATTTGTGCATCCCATATAATTCCCCTTAACAGACCAGGGCCCGAAGTCAGGCTCATCTGGGTAGTCTCTCGTTCTCCAACTGGAATAGTCGTTTCCTCAAAAATAGGGAAAAATGGCTCCCCTTCGAAGTCTTCCTGTGTATATACATCATCAGGTAAAGGAATCTTGCTCGGTTCTTTAAATAACCGCTCCTCTGTTAAATCATCTAGAGCAGCAGGTTCAACCGGCAGAGAGGCCCTTGAGGGGAAACCCCCCGGAGAGACTGGGATTTCCTTAGACTCGTCAGCACGGGCCTCATCTCCTCTATATACATTTAGGTCTTCGTCGTCCTGGATAATTATTGGCGAATGATTCTTACGAAATTTAGTTGTTTCTGTTGCCTGTGACGTTCCTTCTCCCTCGGTCGAGGGCACGTATTTGCAAGGTTTGCCACCCGCACCAAGTCCAAACCTTATATCCATAAGGCGGTGCTTGTGAAGATTCTCGTCAGTAATACATTTCTTGATCTTTAGGAAGTCAGATTTGCTTTGCAGAAGAAGGGACAGTCGATTATTGTACACCGAGCCTTCCGTCTTTGGAAAGGCGTGATCTGCATAGAGAAAAGAAGCATGTTGGCGCTTCGATTTCTTAAACAAGTTATTCATCCAAAGGTTTAAAATTTACTTGATTTAAGCCATCTTCTTGCACACCCAGCCTGTCTCTTTATGTAGAACCAATCGGCCTTGGGATCCCCTATGTTGCTGTAATCGTCAGATAAGACCTTCCTATTTGCTACCGATTCGAAGAAAAAAAATTTGGGGTTGTTGTAGAGCGATGCTTGAAAAGGTAATAGAATTTTAAATCTTTAAACGTGAGCTTAGTTTGCAGGATTTCCGCATATGCAATGTATAGAGTGTATAGAGCTGCGTAGGCATTGGGATGTAGCTGCATCGGAGCAATACCCAATCGTTTTAAGGTTTCAATGACGATGGGAGGAAACAGAGGAATAGCGCCTACCCAGCACATAAGTCGGCTAACTGTCATATACCCCTCTGGAGCCAAATGAGGTCTATCTTCGCTACCAGGTGTCCTCACATCATCCCAGGGGATCCCGTGTCTCAAACAAATTCTCTTAAGCTTTATGTCATCAAGTTTGGAAGCTAAAGAGTCAGTGAATTTCTCTATTTCTATTGCACCAGGAATCTCGTCGGGAGCTCGGCCGTCTACTTCGACTCCTCATCAAGCGAGGTACTCTCAGACGGATCCGATTCCGTTTCTGCCTCATATTCAGATCCAGAATCCTCACCCTCTGGATTAATTGGAAGAAACTCGGGGTTGTGGTGCTCATACACCTCGGGATCCGTCTCTGTATTAGATCTTGAAAGGGAACGGTTATCCGACATTATTGTTTAGGCGAGTAAACATGAGAAATAAGAATATAATTACCCCCCCCCCCCCGTATGTGCAAGTGCCAGTGTGTGCCTGTGCATGCATTAAAGAAAAGCATAAAAGTTAACAAGATCATCGAGATATTAGTCATTGCTTGATGTTAAGTTATGCTGCTGGTCAGTCCAGAAAGTCCGTCTTGAAGGCTCTAACCTAACTGTTCAGAATCTTGTGCTAGCAGTGTATTGATTAAGTTTAAAAAATGTGTATGGTTCGATGGCTAAGTTCGGTTTACAAGAAGTGCATGGCCGAATCGCAGAAAACATGTCGGATCGAGACGTGTGGATCGCCCCTCTTTTGGATCGCGTATATCAACGGATCGTGAAGCAGTTACAGGCTTGTAACAGAAACACCAACTCATGGAAGAGCGCTGGATCGTGGAAACCAGTACGGATCGCAATGACCCTTCGCGATCCACCTCGACTAACCTGATCCGATTTGACGTTCAGATTTTGGAGCATCCGTTTATCCTTCTTGATCCGATCCACCGCTGCTGCCACGATCCGATCCGCTGTCCGCGTCCTTTCTCCCTTCTTCTCCCTCATCTCTCCTCTCTTCTCACGAACCCAAATGGCCAAACCCATCACCGTCGTTCTTCCAAAAGCCTTAATTTTCACAAAACTCCTCCAATTCTTCTCTCAAATCGACGGAAACTCAAGTAAAACGAGGTTAGAAATGCGAGAATGTGTTTCTGATGTGATTACCTTTTTTAAAAGTGAAGAAATATGGGTTTTTCTCTCTTTTGAGATCGAACAAGGTAGGGTTTCGGTCGAAGCTTCAGGCGGCTGTGCAAAGAAAGAAGAAGAAAAGAAGAAGGAGGAGGGGTCAGACTTATATAGGTAAGTCTGTGGCCTTTGGCCTTCCATTTTTTGTCTTGCTCGAACCGTGAGGGCCTGGTGGGCCACGAACCCGAGCCCATCGAGAAAAGAAGGCGGTCCCTCAACTGGCTCGTGAGAAGAACGGGCCCATTGAGCTTAAAGCCCACCTGAAAATCGCATTATAACAAGCGCCTCTCCTCCTGGACCGTGAAACACTTTGGCGATCCGGCCGGACGAGCGATTGTCAAAAAATTGAAATTTCAGAAAATATTTGAGAAAAAATTCAAGAGTTTACCTGGCAAATTGGGCGGCGAAGTCTCTAAAAACTCCAGAGATGAGAATTATCCAATGAACAAAGAAATGATTGAAGGGTTAACCAGATATTTATAGTGATCGAAAGACACCATTTCCTGGAACAGTGCAACATTTCAGACAGATACGGCCACTGGTTCACATCGCTTCACGGAAAGATAAATCTGCAGTTTCTAAGCATGTTCCATCCTCGATAAAACCTACTTCGAGGGGGAAAAATGTTGGCTAGCTTTTTGACCTAGCCACCAAAGTCCAAAAGCAAAGAAAATATGAGTCCTTAAGGGTCCAACCCCTCAAGCATTCGATCGTGGTCATATCGTCTTCTTCGGATTGTGACACTCCCCGGATCGCTGCGCCAGTATGTGACCCGATCGCCCCTTGTAGCCTCGATCTGATCCGCTACCTCTAGTTCGACCCGATCCGTCTATAGCATGACGATCCGATCCAAACCCAGAAGACGCGGCGAGGCCCCTTACCAAGTCATTCACGATCCGAGAATGCAGGATCACGCTACACCTATCCACAACTGTCATATTGACCAATTCTCCATCAAGCTACGAACCAGTCCGAGATCTTCGGGATGTGGGCCACGTATGACCGCGATCCGTCACAAAAAATCGGCTATAAATAGCCCAGAGCTGGGCAATTTTGAGGATCTTTTGGCAGTTTTGAGTATTGATTCCACCATTACTGTCGCACCACTATTTCTTATCAGTTTTACTTTGAAATTACTGAGAGAAATCATAATTGTAAGAGTGAGTTTGAGAGAAATCATTGGTTGTACTAACATTCAAAGTATAATCAATAGCATATAAAGTGGACGTAGGCTCGTTAACTCCGAACCACTATAAACCTTGTGTGTTCTCTGCTTTTTTCCTCATTTTTCAGTTATAATTCTCAACGAATCAGAACAATTTGGGTGTTAGAGCCAAATTTTGATCTAACAATATATATATATGCCCCTCGTCCACAAACCATGGACGATATTTATTGGTTGTGATTGGTGTGAAATTTTGTTGATTACGAATGGTTGATTAGAATTGTTTGTGGTTGAAATTGATTGATCGTGGTTGAAAAATACCCGTTTGTGGTTGAGAAATATTTGGTTAAAACGACATATGATTAGTTTGTGGAAATGAAAAAAATATACATGCCGCCTGCGTGCGAACTAGATGCATGAAATCCCCATTGTCAAAAGCTGCGAGGCTTTAAGGTAGAGCGAGGAGCCGTACTAGGGACGACCCCGGTTTTAACTACCCTGCCGTTATGCTGCCGAAATTTTGAATAATATTCATGTGTTAGAATTATTTTCATGTGTTGAAACTATATTCGTGTGTTGAATAGAAATTCATCTATTGAACGACATTCATGTTTTGAAATAAATTGTTTTACAATAAAAATCACCTTTTTATCTATATATATAAACTATAGAAAACCTTCATGTGTTGAATAGAAATTCATTCGTTGAATGGAAATTCATGTGTTGAATGGTATTCGTGTTTTAAATATAAAAATCACCTTTTTATCTATATATATATATAAACTATAGAAAACCTTCATGTGTTGAATTGAAATTCATTCGTTGAATAGAAATTCATGTGTTGAATGGTATTCGTGTTTTAAATATAAAAATCACCTTTTTATCTATATATATAAACTATAGAAAACCTTCATGTGTTGAATAGAAATTCATTCGTTGAATGGAAATTCATGTGTTGAATGGTATTCGTGTTTTGAAAGAAATTGTTTTATAATAAAATCATATTTTTACCATCCATATGAACTATATAAAATAGTCGTGTTTTGAAATAAATTGTTTAACAATAAAAATCATATTTTTATTATATACATGAATTGTTTAAAATAGTGAAGTGTTGAAATAGAAGACAGTTGGATAAAAATATCATTTTTATCAAATGCATGAAAAGCATATAGTTTTGAAATCAAAGAATCGATCATATATATATATATAATTAAAATATATCGAATAACGAAGCTGCAGTTCATGTTTTGAAACCGTGATTTCAAACGATTAGTGCGGGAGATCCGACCATTGGATTTTCCCGAAACCGAAACCGTCGGGTTCTCTTTGGAAATATCCTTCCAACGACACCAACTTTGTAAAGATCCAACGGTTGGATTATCTGGAATGTTTAATTCAAATCTGAAGAAAAACAACGCCAGAATCGATTATATATATATATATATATATATATATATATATGTATAATTAAATTAAATCGAATAACGATGCTGCAGTTCGTATTTTGAAATCGAACCTTCAAACAATTGTACCGGGAGATCCGACCGTCGGATTTTCCCAAAACTGGAACCGTTGGATTCATTTTGAAAAGATCTTTCTAATGATGTAAATTTTGTAAAGATCTAACAGTTGGATTTTCAGATATGTGTAAATCAAATCTGAAGAAAAACAGCATCACGACCGCGTTATAGCCTGAAGCGTCGTTTGAATAAATTGGCTATTTTAATTAAATAAAAATAGCGATAAATCATTATAAAATATTATAAACGATATGGAATGTGAGATTTAGAAACTAACTGAAGGTTAGCTAGATCGAATGGTTTCCTGGGTTTTGATCTGATGTTGGTTTCGGCCTTCGGGGTTAATATTTGGGAAATTGTTCTCTTGCTAATTTACGGTTAGTGACTAATGAATTGGAATAAGGCGTATGTTGTGTTTGTGTAGCACTTGTTTATTATATACGCAAGTTGTTCAGAAAGACCGGGTTTATCCCATTCTGAATAACTGAATCGACGATAAGAAGTCGAAGATGAAGACGGTGGTTGAAGACCGATCTTCACCTCGTTTGGATGGTAACTGATGTCCTGATTGGGAGGCATCCCGAAATATGGATAATGATGGTGATCGTCCAGACATACGTGGAGATCGAGGGATATGCGAGGTATATAGTGCCTCCGGTTTCGTTCCGACCCAGAACGGACTTGCAAATGGACTGTGTGTCTGACATTGGAATTCATTCTGTGTGATTGATAGCCATCAGTTGCACGGTGTGAATTGCCTGTGTGGCATGCTAAGATGCGGTGATTAAGGCTTCTGTTTAAAAGCAAAATCTTGTGGTTGATGATCAAAGCACCGCCTGTGTGGCGTAGCTTTGTGTATAACGTAAATTCGCGAGCCTCACACCCCGGTATGAACCAGAAACGGGAGAGGACCTCAGGGAGGGCATGCGTTTCCTTTTAGTTAGAGGTGGTGTCGGTGCTTAAACTGGCTGACATTTATATTATTTTCACCTATGTGGTTGTTGCTGTTGCGAGGTACCTCGGTTATATCGGTCGATCCGGGACCGATGGAGTCATTCGTTGGCTCATTTACGCCCCAAAAGGCGGGGAAACGTAGTGTTTAGGCATTTTAATCCACATCGGTGGACCGGCCCTGTCGCTCCAAAGGCTTGACTGAGTACTTGCCTGAGACATGGGCTAGATTGTCTCGAAGTCGGTAAGGACTATCTTTTGCCTTGGTTCATGACGGAAATCCAATTTCCAAATACGTGACTGTGCGGTTTTGATTGTATACCTATATATGGAGACATAGTGGTATGGGGCATTAATGCCGTCTATGATTGATACTTATGATTTGAAATTGTTTTTGAAACATATAAACACTAGTAATAATATCAAATGCTTTTGTTTTATTCGTATCAAGCATATTTTGGCCGTTATAAGGTAAAAACTCTATCCTCCGGTTTGCATTGCATTGCGTGATGGGAATTGAGTCTTATAATGGCTTCATTTTTATAAAAAGCATTGCGATGTTTAAAAGAATTATTTGTTTTAAAGCATCGGCAATCCAATGGAGTAAACCCGTTCCACAAAAGTGGCGTGGTCCTGTGATTAGCCATATTGTAAATGTGTTAAGTAGATTTCTCATACCAGTCCCATGACTGACTCGTAGTTTGTTTCACTTTCAAACTCGGGTGCCCCTTTTTCTACACGGGCAGCCTTGTATTCAGGTTTTATCGGGATTTTTTTGGATAACTGGGGCTGAGGATGGATTCTATCATTTATCTCTTTTTATGCTGTTTAGCTCCTATTGTACATTATGTTTTGTTTTCCGCTGTAGACATTTATGTATAACTGAACTGTATTTGTACTAAGTATGATCCTGTATACTGTGTAACTCTGATGATTACGTTTATCCAGTATATTCTATTATTCATTATTTGGTGTATTTATTTATTTATTTATTTCTGTTCTGCTACTTATCTGTTTATGTGTTATATTCCAAAGATTACCCTTGTCACCGTCAGTACGGGATTTGGGGTCGTCATAGTCGTGATTGTTAAAATGGTTTCACAACACTTCGATTCTCCAATTAGCGCATGTGATTTTGTAGGTGACATATTTTTTGATCTGGCAAGAAGGGAAGCATGCATACGCGCCATGTACATAACTCACAGTGAATTAATGATACTGAAAAAAGATAGAACCAAAATTCTTAGCCCAACTATCTTTGTCAAAGCAGAAATATTTAGACACATAGTTTTTGCCTGAGGTTTTTATTTCAGACATGTAGCGGTACTGAAATCTTATTTGAAAGGCTCATATAGAATGATAGTAACCATGTGTCACGTATACAACGGAAAGGAAAAATGTAGGATTATTTGGGCTGCATTTCGTAGAGTGAACACATGCGGAACATATGTTGTAAAGAAAGGCGTAACTGGTGGGAAATGGTGGTAAATACAAATGGATTAAAAACAAATATATGGAACACGTGGAGACAGAGAAATTCATGAACATTATAGTAGAGTAACACACATCGCGGTTACCTAGATATTTGGGCAGCTTTTATTATAATACTTGTCGTCATTTAGGTAAATATATCATATGTGTCACATGTTATAACAAAATCGGAGTGAAATATTTGACTGTTTTTCTAAATTCTTCGTTGATATTTAATACTACATCGAAAGTAATAGTGAAAAAATCATAAAAATTATTGAGTAATGTGAAATATTTGACTGTTTATTAATATTTTTGTAAATTCTCGCAGTCGGTGATATATTTTAATTTAAGTGCATGCGTGAACCGTAGTACAGTGGAAAAGCATAACACACAGTATTCGGTGAAAGATGCGAAAGGGTGACATGCTTGATCACAAAAAAAAAACCGTACCTGGACACCTGGACATTGCTATGATGTTATATGAAATTATAGTCACGTTCATTACAAATATATTTGGATAGCTGCTATAATAGTACATGTCGTCATTGAACTAAATATATGATACATGTCACATGTTATAACAGCATCGGAGTGAACATGTTGGGTTCAATACATAAGGTTTCTAGACGATTAGAGATTTCAAAATGACAAATAACCAAACCACTTAAACAGATAAGATTCAATATTTTAATTGAATTGAATCGAACCCAATCACAATCAGAATAGAAAACATGTATCCTATCCACGATTAGAGTACACCTTATATTGTTATAGAATATGCTGGAAACAACCAAATTTGAGTTTACTTTTACAACGGTCATTTATTTCCGAATATTCTCTTTTCAAATGCAGAAAGATAATTTTCAAAACTAATATACACTAAAGCACACCAAATCCAAATCTATCTTAAGTTTTCTGCATTTCAGTACTCATAAGTGGGCATAACAATTGGGTTTTCTTAATTTTTGCTAACTGTACCTTGGTATTATAGGAAGGTTGTGAGGAAAAAAATAATGCTATGTAAAAATGAGTTACCCCTTAAATAAGAACCATATTTTAGTTTGAAGCCCGGTTGATGTAAAAAGGTTGTGTATTTTCATTTAGAGGAGCGCTGCATTTGAAGATTTTTTTTCCCTGTTGCTGTAAATAACATATGCTGGGAAGAAGACGATCTTATTTGGTAATAAATTGTTAATAATTACACTCGCTTGCATGAAAGGAAGACAACCTTGTCCCTGTTCCGTTTGAATATTAACCTAAAAATATATATCATGTCTGCTTGTAACAGTCAATAAACAAAGCTCCCATTCTGAAATCAATAGTATCAATACTTCTTCTCGGCTAACTGAGTAGCGAAAACAAATAATACATGCTTTGAAAATTTAACATACCAAAACTTATTATTTTAAGAAATTCATGTAAGAGAAATATCAATTTTTTTACAGCAAAATTTCCAAATAACCGAGCCGAAAAATTGATGAAGGACCAAACCTTTAAATGTTATATTTGTTGTCGATGTAAAAAACATATGCTGAGATAAAAGTCATTCTCATTTGTTATTGAACCGTTACTGAATATATTCGATTGCCTAGAAGGAAGAGAATCTTATCTGTTAAATTTTTTAAATTTCAACCTAAAAATATTTGACATCTCTTCCAGTAGTCATGGCTGAGTACAAAAAATAACGGTTAGTGTTTTTACTATAGATTTTTTCTCACAGACACTTTTACTCAATTCAATGGCGTCTAATTTTTTTAAACTTTTATTAGTCCTTCATTGACATGGGAATTATAGCCCAATATTGTCTACATAAATGTATTAGGTTCAATACATATGATTTCGGGATGTTTAGGTATTTCAAAATGGCAAATAACCAAACTACTTAAAACAAATAACATTCAACTTTCAAACTTAATCAAACCTCTTCGCAAACAGAATAGAAAACACATATCCACGATATGAGTATGCCTTGTATTAGGATACAATATACTTAAAACAACCAAATTGAAGTTTACTTTTACAATGATCATTTGTTCCCATATTCTGTTTTGAAACACAGATAGATAATTTTTCAAAACCAAAATACTGTAAAGCACAACAAATTTTAACCTATATTAAGTTTTCTGCGTTACAGTAATAATAAGTGGCTATAAAAATTGGGTTCTGTTATTTTTGGCTGACTTTAGCTTGCTATTGTAGGAAGCATGACGGGAAGGAATAATGCAGTGTAAAAAAGGATTACCCATTAAATAAAAAATAATCTTTTGGTCGGAAGACCGCTTGATGTAAGATGTTGATAATTAATGTGTCATACTATATACAAAATGTAATTTTAATTACAGAGCAATAAATTTGACAAAAATATTTATTCCTATTGCTATAAATAACATATGCTAGGCAGGAAACCACTCTTATTTGTTAATAAATCGTTAATTAATATATTTGCTAGCATGGAAGGAAGACGGTCTTATCCGTAAAACTTTTTAAATATGAACTGGAAAAAAAATGATTGCACATCTCTTCTAACAGCCAATTAGCTTAGTTCCCAATACGAAATCATGAGTACCAAATATAACCTCAGCTTACCAAATATACTCAGAAGCATGTGCCGAGAATATGCATCAAAAAATGTTTAACAACCGTACAATCTGCAATCTGCATTGCAATAGGCATTTATGTAATATGTGAAGTAAAAAGATGAAATAAGTAATGATATGTGTAAAAATTTTCCGTGTTTAAAATCGGCACACTGGACGGTGCGACGTACAAACCAAAAAACGGATCGATATTGTACATTGCAGCCGACAGAAATCCAAAAATTAATAAGCTATGGTGGAAGGATGATGGTATCCAAATTTTGTAAACTACAAATTGCTGTACAACGAATGTTTTAAATGGTGTTCAAGCAGTCTACCGTATTTACAGGTGCGGAATAGGTAAATTTTTTAGCATATGCATACCATATGTTTAATGCTAGCATATATATGTAATGTGATATGGCCAGTAAACGCTGCGTACAAATAGACCACTCAACATACGGTACGATGCAGATGCGTGTTAACAATGTTCAGGCTCAGGTAGTAGTATGAGATTATCAATTTACTAATACCGTAAAAATATGCATATAATTTTAATGTCAACTGATTGAACTTTGCGGTCGTGCTGTAGTCCACGCAGTTGATGTTTTCAAGCACTGTAGTAGTGTGCAAAATTAATGTGACTCAGTCACAATGTGCAAAGTATGTCACTGTTTAACGAACTAATCATGACATCGTACAAACATTGGTTTAACTTGACATTACATAAAAACATGGATAACATGCGTGGAGTATAAGCTCACCGTAGCAAATTTATTTGGAAGCATGTTTCAACCAAGTGGTTTGAAAAATATTTACCAACTGTACGATCTGTAATCTGCATCGCACGAACCAGTAATGTAATATGGGAATTACAATCAATAAATCAGCAATGATATGTGTAAATTTTCCAGCGTTAAATATGTGCATACTGGAAGGTGCGACGTACAGACATTTGAAATATAGCGGGATTAACTGCAATTTACATTAATGTGGTTCTACTTTGGTATATGTAAAATGATTTACGAATGTACCACTTAGCAATAATTTTAAACACGGCACCGTAGCATGTTCTAATGGCTGTAAACGTTGATAGCCTATAATGTTCAATCTACTAATTTGTGACATCATTATAGATAGGGAACTGTTACTAAAATCCGTGATTAGGCAATCCCATGTCCCTTAACTCCCAAACTCTCATTCGTAATGTTATTCTTTGTGCGTACATGTGTTTGTTTGAGAGAAGTTGACACTGAAGTATGAATACTAACAGTGGGAATTAGCAAGCCAGAATTGTGGAAACATGCCAAAAAATTAAGATAACGTGATTTACGGCATGTACCAATGCTTCAACATTAGTTTGGTTTGCAATTAAAAACCATACCTGCTCTTCTATATTAGGCTGGGGGATGACTTCCTTCTGAAACCGGAATTGATTTAAAAATTGAGTAGATGGAGGCAGCATGCGTAGTACCAATTGGGCAGAAGGAAAGATAGGGGGAAGTCCGTTAATTCGGGTGACATAGGAGCAGAGAGGAACATTATTTGGAGGCGTTGTTATCAGACATGGTAGCCGTCGTCGGATTTGGGAGGGGAGAATAACTGTGTCCAAAACCTAATTGTTGAAAGGAGAAACAGGAAATGCGCGTTAATTCAAAAGGGGGACAGATGTCGGCACCGGAATGTCTTGGTTCCTCCTTTCCAAAATAAGTAAATAGATATGCAAATATATATATATATATGTATATAAAAATATATGTGTATATATATGTATATATATATTGTTAATTATTCTAGTATTTTGGGGATTTATAAGTACTTTTTGCATCTATTTTTACAGATAATGGATGCAAAAATGTTATATTTTCATCGGGTGTTAGTACCAACTGATGTGAGCGGGAAAACATTTTTGAAACCAAAAATATTTTTCGCACCGATTTTAGAAAATAATGGATGCAAAAAGGTTATAGTTTGCATCGGTTGCTAGTATAAACTGGTCCGAATGAGAAAACTTTTTTCAAGCCAAAAACCTTTTTTGCATCGGTTAATAGAAATAATAGATGCAAATACAACCATTTTGCATCTGTTGCTATTAATGAGTGATGTAAGAACTCACTTTTTGGAATCGGTTGCTGGTATAATTAAATGCAAAACTGGGAAAAAGAAGCCAAAAACCCTTATTTGCTTCATTCTTAGTAATAGCCGATGCAAAATACAATCTTTTTTTGCATCGGTTGTTAATAGTAACCACTGCAAAAAAATTACTTTTGCATTGGTTATGTAACTGATGCAAAAAAATTGGTTCAATTGCATCGTCTACATTTGCATCGGTTGTTGAACCAATGCAGCCTAAGGGTAAAAAATCGATACAAATGACTTTTTTGTAGTAGTAAGAGCATATTCGGGATACCAATAGGAATCGAATGAGTATAGAAATTTAGGTACCAATTAGGTTAAATATTATTGGGGAATAGGATTCAATCAAATTGATAGGTTACTAGCGATCATACAGATAAACTACGACATGTGTAATGGACAATCCACATTATATACTTAAAAGGTTCATAGTCATCCTATGATTAAAATGTGAAGTGTGCGGTGACAATCCACATCTATATAATTTTTGAAATACCAAGGGGATGAGTAATCTTAATGGCATGAGACAGGGAATCTAGATACTAAGAGTTGTAATCAATGAAATATGATAGGGAAGAAGAATCCACCATGTGATGCATGTTGCACTTTATGTTATTGTTCTTTATATATTCATTATTATTGTTTTGATTATTGACAATGGAGAAGCAAAGGATTGGTTAATTTATAGAAAATGCCAGTGAGAGAGAAACTCGTTCCGCTAAGTGGCGTGGTCTCACTAGACATCCCTTGGTTCTTAGGTAGTAATTATTATCCATACCCATCTGCTGACAGTCCCCAAGTTTTTTTTCATCTTAAACTCTCGGGTTCTATGTGAGTAGGCTGAGGGTTAAATATATTCAGGTTCTTTTTCGAATAAGTTCTTAAGATGTGCAAGAGGCAGTTAGCTATGTTAGAGTTTTCTTTCTGTTGTGTTTCGTTAATTTGGATGTATATAATGAAAAATATATTTATTGCCAATATCTAAACTCTTATCAACCAAGCATTCCCGCCTTTTGGTGAAGCAGGAGAAGCCATTCACTGGCTGTGAGGCTTGTCGAAGTCACGTTTCAACACAAAGCTACGCTATACAGCCATGCTTTGATCATCATCCACATAGCTTTTCTTTTCAACAAAAGCTTTTATCAATCAGCAACTTGGCATTCCACATTGTCGATTCACACATATGATCAATTTCTATTAGTAAAATAACCTTTGAGTTCATACGCCTCAAAGAAGGGTGTTAAGCTAAAATAATAAATTCTCCGCCACCATAGATATATCATCAATAACAACTAACCGGTTATGTTATGAAATACAATGTCAGACACACATCCATTTACAAGTTCGTTTTGTGTCTGAACGATATCGAAGGCACCTTATTCCTCGTCCTCTAAGGGAGAAAGGTCCATGCATATCCGACCAATCTCCAAATACGTATGGACGACCGCCACTTTAACTATCATCTTCGATAATCGTCGTATTAATTATTCAGAATGGGCTGAAACATGGTTTTCCAAGTAACTATCACATCATTAAAATCAAGTGATATATAAACATAGCATAAGTCTCATTCCAATTTCAAAATATTCTTTTATTCAAATATCCTTTACATTAGGAATTACTCCCATAAATCGTATCAAAGATTTATTTAATCTCTTTTCACAAATTTAACTCAAATTAAGGTTTATAACCCTTATCGGGATTATCGAGCCTTACAAAAAAAGGTTATCTCGCATATCGTTATCCCATTCCCATCCTATACGTCCCATGGAGAAAAACTGGTGATACTCCATATCTAACAACCCTAATGTTTTGGTAAGTTTAATTACCTTTTACCATTTCAAATCTTTGTTGAAAAAATTATTTAAACTCTAACATGGTTTTAATCTCCATTTCATTCAATCAAATCTTTATTGAAAGATTTATTAAAACTCCAACATAGTTTTAATCTCCATTTCATTCAATCAAATTTTGATTGAAAGATTTATTACAACGCAAACTTGAGAAATCATCTTACCTTTAACTGGGTTAAAGAACAAATCTTGTTTGAAACATCGTTCACGGTAAACCCAAAGCCTAATTTGATATCAAATATAAGGCTTCAAATAGAAATCATATCGACTTATATTGAATATTAGATTATGTAATTAACAAATACTATATAGTGAATAATGATATCTCTATCTTCCAAATTCCTCAAAATAGTATCTGTATATTCATAGAGTCCAATATTGAAATATCCAAAGATTATTTCCTTTCAAATCCAATATTCAAAATTGGAAAAACTTATCTTTGTTAAGTATTTATTAACTTCAAATTGTTTTAATCGTTGTTATCACAATATATAGTTCTCACAAAATAGCTATATATTATCCAAAACTAAATATATTTAGTCCAAATCACTTTCAAATCATTAATTATGATTTATCATAATTTTTTTTATTTTTAACCATTTAAAAATATCATGTTTTTTTAAAATCAATTTTCTGGTCATTTACAGCATTGGCGTTGTTTTTATTCAAATCTGAATTGAATTTATCTCAAAATCTAACTGTTGGATTTTAAAACTTCACATATAATTGGAAAGCTCTTTTCATATTGAACCAAACATTTTTAGCTTAGGGAAAATCCAACGGTCGGATCTCTCGGTATGTCAATTTGAAGGTAATGGTCGAAATTCGCGAACGGTCGATGCGCGACACGTCCTATTCAAACCATTTTATTATTTACGGTAAAGTTCATCGATTCAGTTCAAACTTATTTTATAAAATATTTGTAAACTCATTTAAAAACGATTTCAACCACAAATTCAATTTTAAATTAAAATTGAATATTCTATATTATTATAATTTGAAATAATAATATTTCCCAAAATACAGTATTTTGAAATTCAAATTTTTTTGACATCCTTTATGAAAATAAATAAGATCAATGGAAAAATCCATTCGAGTTAAAAACGTCATTTATATACCCAATTTGAATTCACATTTTGAATTTATTATTTAATTAATGTGACGGCCCGCCCCGCACCAGCCGACATTTCCAATGAAAGTGCGCTGTGCCAATGCCCGACTAGCGCGGGGCGGTCTCCAAAGAAAGGAAAAGAAAGGAATTTGAACTAACAAGGGACCTGTAGAATGTCTCACATCGCATTGGATAAAATATATTAATAACATAACTTTGACATAAAACAGGCGAGACAGTGTATAAGCTGAAAATTAAACCATCATAGCGGCGGAAATCCAAAATACAGCTCATCATCCAAACCAGCATTATTACAACTTTGAAATACTGTCTCTAAATCAAAAGAAAGAGGTACACAACTAATGCCCAAAGTAGTGACCAGCAACAACTCATGGAGATTATATATGTTAGATCAAAATTTGGACCTAACACCCAAATTGTTCTGATTCTTATAGAGTTTTAGCTGGAGAATGAAGAAAAAGCAGAAAATACACAGAATTTATAGTGGTTCGGCGTTAACGAGCCTACGTCCACTTTATAATTTTATCAATTATACTTTGAATGCTAATACAATCAATGATTTCTCTCTAGCTCACTTTTTCAATTGTGATTTCTCTCAGTAATTTAGTAAGAAACAGTAGTTTGACAATAATGGCAGATTCAGTACTCAAAATTGCCAAAAGCCTCCCGAAAAATGCCAAGCTCTGGGCTATTTATAGCTGATTTTGTCAGGCGGATCGTGGTAACACGTGGCACGAATCCCGAGAACATCGGATCGCATCGCAGCCGATGAAGAAATAGTCAAATTAGCCGTTGTGGATAGGTGTTGCGATCCCCTCGAAAATCGGATCGAGCAAATGGGGAGAATCAGTCAAAATGACGGTTGGGGACACGTGTCGCTGGATCCGTGCATCTCGGATCGCTGAAGACTAGCTCGTGCTTGAACGGGTCAGAGGCTTCGCCGTGCATCAGGGGATCGAATCGGTCTATACTGGGCAGTGATGTATGTACGGATCGAATCGTATAGAGGTGTCGTTTCGCTGATGAAATGGGGGCGATCCGATGAGGTGCGATCCGGTGAGGGGCGAGTCGATGGTGCGATTCGGTGAGGGGCGAGTCGATGGTGCGATCTGTTCCTTCATGTACTTAGGGAATGTAGTTTCATACTTTCTTCTTGTGTGTGAACCTTGGTGGCTTGGTCAAAAAGCTAGCCAACATTTTGCCCCCTCGAAGTATGTTTTATCGAGGATGAAACATGCTTCGAAGTCGCAAAGACATCTTTTCGCAAAACGATGCAAGTCAGCAGTTACGTCTGTCTGGAACGTCATATCACTTCGGAAAGGTCATTTCTCTTGACGGGTATAAATACCAGTATAATTTTCGATTATTTCTTGTTCATTGGGCAATTCTTTTCTGGAATTTTCTGGAGACTTCATCATCGAGTTACTCTGGTAAACTTTTGAATTTTCTGCAATCATTTCTGAATTTTCATCTCATCATGTTGTTGGTCGGTTCGGATCGCATGCTACGTAGCGTGAATCGTGGGATGGAGGTTCGTCGCGATCCGTGACTTGACTGGGTCCCCAGCTTAACGGGCCGTGCCCTTTATTTCTGCTGGGCTGACTCGTGGCCCACGGCCTCATCGGTCCGCATGAGACCAAAAACAGAAGAGCAACGGTCGCCTCTCGGTATATATAAGTCGAACCCATCTCCCCTCTTCCCTTCTTCTTCTTCCCCCGCCAGTCTTCCAAACCGAAAACCCTAGCCCTTTTAATCTTCAGCAATTCTCGTATTCCCCTAACTTTAAGAAAGGTAAACTTGCTAATAACTCCCTCACTCGTTTTCTCTGAGTTTTTCGCTGATTAGTGGGAGAAAAGGAGCGGATTTACTGTTTTTCGAGGTTTTGGAGGCGATGTGAACGCCATGGCCATTGGGTTCCGGTCACTCGAGAGGAGGAGGAGAAGGAAAAGAGAGGAGAGCAAAGAAGAAGGAGGAGAGAAAAATGACAGGTCGGTTCGCTTCGTGAGGCTTTGGCGTGAGTGCAAGCAAAGCAGTGGATCGCGGAGATGGCAAGACATCGGTTTGTGGCGATACGAAGAGCAGGGGGAAAGTAGTAGCGTGAAGTCTTGCATCGGATTGGAGTGAGGAAATGGTGAAGTAGTGAATCGGACCGTGGAGATGCTTATGTGGATGGGAGAAGAGCTAACAGTGGATCATGACGAGGTGGCGGGGACACGGATCGCTACGAGATTATAGTGATCCGATCCGAAATTCTTCCTGGAGTTAGCGCCTCTGTTGCTGGTCCAGGTTGGCCTCGCGAACCCGTGATCGCGCCACGATCCGATCCACACCCCACGATTCGAAAGGGTTTTCACGAACCGAAGAGTGAATGCTCCAAAGAACTTATAGAATAAGCAATGCAATTTAATTCCAGTACACCAATGGACAGTTAGGCTAGACCCTTCATGACGAACATTCTGGACTGACCAAATGCATAACTTAACAGCATAAAACGACCAATATTTTGACGATCTCATCAGCCTTTACGCTTTTCTTTAATGCATGCACAAGCACACACACCGGCACTTGCACACACGGGGGATGGGTAGTTTTAATCTCATTTTTCATGTTTTCTCGCCTAACAGTAATGTTGGATAATCAATCTTCTTCAAGATCCGTTACAGAAACGGAGTCCGAGGTTCCTGAGCAATACAACCCCGAGGTCCCTCCAATTAACCCAGGAGGTGAAGACTCTGGCTCTGAATACGAGGTAACGGAATCGGATCCGTCTGAAAGTACTTCATCTAGTGAAGAGTCTGAGATAGACAGGCGAGCTCCCGACGAGATTCCCGGCGCGCTCGGGATAGAGAAATTTTCTGATTCTTTAGCGTCTAAACTCGATGATACAAAGCTTAAAAGAATCTGTCTGAGACATGGGATTCCTTGGGATGATGTGAGGACACCCGATAGCGAAGATAGACCCCACTTAGCTCCGGAAGGTTATATGGCAGTCAGCCGAACCATGTGCTTGGTAGGAGCTATTCCTCCGTTTCCTCTAATTGTCATCGAGACTTTAAAACGACTGGGTATCGCTCCGATGCAGCTTCATCCTAACGCCTACGCATCTCTATACACCCTATATATTGCATACGCGGAGATCCTACATACCGAACTCACATTTAGAGATTTAACATTCTTCTTTCTTTTCAAGCATCGCTCCTCGGCAACCCCAAATTTCTCTTTCTTTGAATCGGTGGCGAATAGGAAGGTTCTGTATGACGGATACATCAATATAGGGGATCCTAAGTCTGATTGGTTCTATATAAAGAAATAGGCCGGATGCTCAAGAAGATGGCTTAAATCAAGTAAACTTTAATCTTTTGACTGAATATCTTGTTCAAGAAGCTGAAGCATTAACATTCTCCCCTCTTTTTCTTTGTTTTAAACAGATCACGTCTTCCCGAAAACGGAGGGTCCGTTATACAATAATCGATTGTCTATTCTTCTACAAAGCAGATCCGACTTTCTAAGGATCAAAAAGTGCATCACTGATGAGAATCTTCATAAGCATCATCTTTTGGATATAAGATTTGGACTTGGCGCTGGCGGCAAACCCTATAGATACGTGCCCCCAACGGAGGGAGAGGGAACATCGCAAGCAGTAGAAACAACTAAATTTCGCAAGAGTCCTTCCCCGATAGTCATCCAAGACGATGAGGACCTGAACATATACAGAGGGGATGAGGCCCGCGGTGACAAGTCCAAGAAAATCCCAGTTTCTACTCCAATCGAACCCGCTGCTCCCGATGATTTGACAGAAGATCAGTTATTCAACGAGCTGAGCAAAATTCCTCTGCCCGATGATGTATACATAGAGAGGGACTTTGAAGGGGAGCCATTCTTCCCTGCTTCTGAAGAGACCATCGCTTCAACCAGAGAACATGAAACTAGTCAGATGAGCCTGTCTTCAGGCCCGGGTCTGTTAGGGGGAATTATATGGGATGCACAAATCACACGCACTGTCTGACCCCGCACTCTTATATCATCAGTATTCAAAGTTTTAATATGCTCTTTTCTTTTTTGTAGGAAAGATGTCCCGCAGGCGATCTTACTCTTATCGTTCTCTTCGTGAGGGCACACCCAGTCTTCATTCGGGTACTGAGCACCCTCGCGGCCCTTCTCACAAGTCGACTTCCTCGCAACCCCGGTCTCCACCAAAATCGACATCTGTCAAGCTTCCCAGCTATCCGGTAGTTCCTACAGGGGGAAAGAAACTTCCTAAAGAGTTAACTCCTCCGAAAAGTGCACCCTCTCACAGCAGGTCATCAAAAAGGCATCACGAGTCTAAGGATAAAGGCAAGGATCCAATCAAAGAGTCTGAAAAGGAGAGGAGTGACATCATCCCTTCCAGCCAGCCAGAGTTGGCTGCCCCCGGGTCACGGGATTACATCCATGGTCCCGAGAATCAAGTAGGCTGGAAAAGCTGCGGGAACAATTCCCAAACATTTTCTTCGAAAGGATGATGTTTGTTCCAGTCTTGGAACCGGTCCCTAAGAACTGGGATAATGAAGTTGTCGGTCCCATCCGCCATATAGCCAGACAGTATGAGATGATGAAGAAACATGCGATTAATCTTTCCGAAGTCATTCGAACACTCGAAATGGAAGCCCATAGATCTAAAGTGAAAATTGATAACAACGAAAGGGCCAGAACAAAGATGGAGAAGGACTTGGAAGATGCTCAGTCCCAACTCGCCTTAGCGCGGAGAGATGCTGAAAATTATAAGGTTGAATTGGAGAATGCTAAGAAGCGCTTTCATTCGGAACTTAACTCCAATAGCCAAGAGAAGATGGCTTTAAAGAAGGAAGTAGAAGATCTCAAAATGGCCAACATTGAGTTGAAAACAGCACAAGGCCATTTTGAAGCTGAGAGAGCTGCCTGGGAGGCAGAAAAAGCAAGTTTGAAAGAAAGTTTAGCTTTGGCTGAGGCGGAAAAGGTGATTTTGAATGATCAAGTCGCGGATGCGGAGAGACGGGCAGCTCTCGCCGAAAAGAATGTTGAAAGTGCCATCGAAATGGCTACTGCTTCTAACAACAAGCTCCTCGAGAGAGAGAAGGATATCGAGGGGTTTGAAGAGATGATTTTTGACTTCCTTGGCCAAGTCCTCAAAACCCGCAACATCTCGTGGATCCCGGATTACCACGTTACTTTAGCCAATTTATGGGATGCCATTGTTGAGGGTGAGAAGCAGAGATTGGGAGTCGAAGAAATTGATGAAGATGAGTTGATGAAGAGCATCTTGAGGGATAACGAGCCCGAGGACCTGGCAGAGGGTCGTCGTCTGATTCAAGCGGAAATGGAAAAGGAGAGGGCCTTGGCTAAGGGTAAAGGCAAGGCTGACGAAGGTTCGAGTTCAGCCGTTGGGCCCCAGACCTCCGGAGTTGAGGAATACCATCCTGATGATCCACTAATCCCTTTGGGCCTAACTCCTGTGTTTGTTGGAGCTCCTGCAGCTACCCAAGAAGGAGGATCTGCGGAAGGTATCTCCCTTTTTTCCCCACAATTTGTCAAAGCAATTGTGAATTGTCATCGTCTGGTAGAACAACCAATTGAATTAGTAACGTGTGTTCCCCATAATACAGGTGGTGAGCCCGTCGACAAGAGTGCTGAAAAAGGAAAAGAGGCGGAGAAGGAGGCTGTCTCGTCAGGTGCCGGTGTTGATGTATCGATGCAGACTGAGGATACCACAATAGAAAAAAGCATCCTGGCACCTAGTGCTGACGTCCCCAAGGATGCTGAAACCATCGAGGCCTTGAAAGACATGGATGGGCGCCATGTAGAGGATGAGGAGGATATCATTGGTGCCAAAGAGACCGAAGACGATGACGACGGAACTTTGGCCAGCAGAAAAGCTAGGCAGGAAAAGGAGATGGCTTTGAAGATGATGGGACGAGAGCCTCTGAACATAGTTCCTATCGCGGAACTTGATCCCAAAACTGGGATGATTTTGAAAATCCGGCCCAAATCCATCAGCAGACAACTTCATTTTGCGAATCCTGATGATTTCCCGGCTTCCCTTGCTGATAAAAGGAAGAGAAAGCAGGCGGAAGAGGAATCTTCTGAAGAATCGGATGTTCCTCTCATAGACAAAAGGAAGAGGAAGAAAGGAGATCAATCCGACGCTGACAAGGCAAAGCTGGAGAAACAAAAGCAGGAGAAGAGGTCAAAGCATAAATAGGGTATTGTCGCTGGTTTATATTTTGTCTTTAGGTTTTCCACTGGCCAGGAAGTGTAATTATGAGACTGGCCCTCACTTTTGTTTTCTAGGTTATTTTTCACTTTGTAGGCTTGCAGTATATAAAGGAAAGTTTACCTCTTTTTGCAACATTGTGTACCTGTATTCAAATAAACTTTCCATGTTTAGTCATAGATCCTCTAATTATAACTACAAATCAGTCAAACAACAGAAAGAAAAATTTTAAAAAAAATCGTGCTGCATTGCTGCTTTAAAGTTCATGTGTATATGCATATGGCCCATAATCAATCGTTAATGTAGCGCTTAACTAGGGCTTATTAAAGATTGATTAACATTATTCGCATGTTGCCCCCTATTTCTGAATACGGGGGACTTAGAAAATTTCATAAGATAATTGTTCTTGTGGTACTGAATTTCTGGCACCTTTCTCAGTGCTTAATCATAGACTCCTTTATACTCTCCTGGCGGTCGCCGAGGTTAGAGTTCAAATTCAATAATTCAGTCAGTCCCTGTTCCTTTAGCAGGGAAGAAGTTCTTTCTCAGCGCTCAATCGGAGATGCTTTTATACTCTCTCTCTATGGAGAGTTAGAGTTCGAGCTCAGCAATTCATTCGCTCCCCGATCCTTCAGTGGGGAAGGAGCTCTTTTTCAACGCTCAATCGGAGACGCTTTTATACTCTCTCTCTCTCTCTCTCTCTGGAGAGTTAGAGTTTGAGCTCAGCAATTCATTCGCTCCCCGATCCTTCAGCGGGGAAGGAGCTCTTTCTCAGCGCTCAATCGGAGATGCTTTTACACACACTCTCTCTCTCTCTGGAGAGTTAGAGTTCGAGCTCAGCAATTCATTCGCTCCCCGATCCTTCAGCGGGGAAGGAGCTCTTTCTCAGCGCTCAATCGGAGACGCTTTTATACTCTCTCTCTCTCTGGAGAGTTTGAGTTTGAGCTCAGCAATTCATTTGCTCCCCGATCCTTCAGCGGGGAAGGAGCTCTTTCTCAGCGCTCAATCAGAGACGCTTTTATACTCTCTCTCTCTCTGGAGAGTTAGAGTTCGAGCTCAGCAATTCATTCGCTCCCCGATCCTTCAGCGAGGAAGGAGCTCTTTCTCAACGCTCAATCGGAGACGCTTTTATACTCTTTCTCTCTGGAGAGTTAGAGTTCGAGCTCAGCAATTCATTCGCTCCCCGATCCTTCAGGGGGGAAGGAGCTCTTTCTCAGCGCTCAATCGGAGACGCTTTTATACTCTCTCTCTCTCTCTCTGGAGAGTTAGGGCGCTATCAACGATATAATTTACTTTATCTCATCCTCAGAATTTTGACTAGTGATTGCATTCCATTCTGATGGAAGGCATCTATAATTATATGCTTCTGTGATCGTTGCATGATTCACAGTAATTTTCATAAAAATAGAAAGATAGATAAATAATGCAATAAAGGTAAACGACACACAATATTTTTATAGTGGTTCGGTCGAATCATGACCTACGTCCACTTTATAATTTTCTGCTTTAAGAAATCAGACTATTCCAGGCAAGTCGTGCCTTGTACATGGTTCTCAATAAAGCAAAAAACAGATTTGAAACTTTTATGTTAAGTATGGCCGTAAATGTTGGGCATTCCACACTCTAGGGATTCCCTTTCCATCTACGGTTGCCAGCTTGAAGGTTCCATTATCAAGCTTGCTCAGAATGGAGTACGGTCCTTCCCATTTCGCACCCATATGAGTTGGGGGTGGAAAGACACGTTTCAGAACCAAGTCTCCGGGTTCCAAGGTTCGGGCTCGAACCTTTTTGTTGTAGTATCGAGCGACCTGTTGTTTGCATCTCAAGGCGCGCAGGTCTGCTTCATCCCTCTTTTCTTCGATCATATCCAGGGACTCAAGGAGCAATTCATTATTGGTCATCAGATCATAATAAGTCACTCGGTGAGAAGGTACCTTTATCTCAACCGGGATGACCGCTTCCGTTCCAAAAGCAAGGGAGAAGGGGGTATGTCCTGTTGCCGATTTATATGTTGTCCTGTAGGCCCATAGTGCCAAGGGCAATTCATCAGCCCACATGGCTCTGGCCCGCTTCAGTCTTCTTTTCAGAATGGACTTAATCACTTTATTCGCCGCTTCGACTTGTCCGTTCGATTGCAGGTGCACCACAGAGGTGTATCGTTTCCCAATGTGGTATTTCTGGCAAAAGTTTCTGAATTCTGTGCTATCAAACTGAGTTTCGTTATCAGTTATAACAATCTTTGGAATCCCAAATCGACATATGATGTTTCTAACGATAAAATTGATCACTCGTTTGGTTGTGATTGTAGTCAGTGGTTCAGCCTCGACCCACTTAGTGAAATAATCTACGGCTACAATAGCGAACTTTGCTCCGCCCCTAGCTATGGGGAGACTTCCGATAATATCAATTCCCCAGATAGCGAAGGGCCATGGGCTCGTCATTGTTTTCAACTGATTAGGAGGTGCTCTAGGTATCTTTGAAAATCTCTGGCACGCATCACACCGTCGTGCGTGTCTCGCCGCATCCTTGTTTATGGTAGGCCAGAAATAACCATGCCGCAACACCTTGTTCGCCAATGTTTGCCCTCCAGTATGATCGCCGCACTAACCTTCATGTACCTCCTGCAGCACACGCTTGATGTCATCATGAGCTACACACCGAAGAAGGGGCATCGAAAATCCTTGTCTGTAAAGGACTCCGCCTTGCAGAACGTATCGGGCAGCTTTACGAATTACTTTACGCCTCTCGCTTTTCTTGGTCGGAAGCGCTCTATTCATCAAGAAATTCTTTATAGGGGTCATCCACGACTCCCTTTCTGGTTATGTCTCTAGTATTGGATCGATTTCCATTTGATCTATACTAGGGGACCGAAGTACTTCGACAGGGGCTAGCCCGACCTCTTCAGGATCGTCGGAACTAGCCATCTTTGCCAACTTATCCGCCTGCTGATTCTCTGACCGCAGAATGTGAGATATGCTGTAGTGATCAAAGTTGTTCAGCAAGTCCTTCACTTTCTTCAAATATAGAATCAATCTCGCACTTTTGGCTTGGAATTTTCCAGTAACCTGGTTCACAACTAACTTGGAGTCGCAATAGATGTTCAGCTTTGTGACTTCTAACTCCTTTGCGATCCTTAGTCCGGCTATCAGGGCTTCATATTCGGAGTCGTTGTTAGTGGCGTGAAACTCCATCCGGATAGCATAGGATATCAATCGTTTCTCGGGAGTTTCAAGTACTATTCTAGCACCGGATCTTTCGTCGTTCCTAGCGCCATCAGTTTACAATCTCCAGGCATTGGGATCGAAAAGTAATTTTGAAGGATCAACTTCTTTGTTTGCTATATCCTCCTCCGGGACAGTAAACTCTGCTATGAAGTCGGCTATTACTTGCCCCCGAATTGACCGTCGGGGCTGAAAGTTCAGATCAAATTGACTTAACTCAATGTTCCATTTGAGTAATCTTCCAGACGCCTCTGATCTCTGTAGAACTTGCTTGAGTGGATGATCGGTGTATACAGTAATGGGATGCGCCTGAAAATAATATCGAAGCTTTCTAGAGGCGATCAGTAAACTATACGCCAACTTTTCTATCCTAGGATAATTACGCTCTGCTACCGTCAATTTTTTGCTCACGTAATACACAGGTCTTTGGACCTTATCTTCTTCTCTTACCAACGCTGATGACACTGCCAAGTACACGAATAAGTACTCATGATCCATCGGCTTAGATAATATCGGAGGTTTCTCCAGGTGCCTCAGTAAGTTCTGAAATGCTTCTACGCAGTCAGGCGTCCATTTGAAGTTGCGTTTTCCCCGCTTTATTAGTTCGAAGAATGGGACGCATTTGTCTGTAGCCCTGGAGATAAATCTGCTTAGTGCAGCTACTTTTCCTGCAAGGCTTTGCACATCCTTAATTTGCCTAGGTTCCTGAATATCTCTGATTGCCGCGATCTGGTCTGGATTAATCTCAATCCCACGGGAACTGACGATGAACCCCAAGAATTTTCCGGAGGCAACACCAAATGAACATTTTGTTGGCTTGAGTTTCATTCCGTACTTTCGAAGAATGCCGAACAACTCTGCCAAGTCCGTAGTGTGATGGGAGGATTGCTTGGACTTAACCAACATGTCGTCGACGTATACTTCCATTGTTTTCCCATTTGGTTATAGAACATTCTGTTGACTAAACGTTGATATGTAGCGCCTGCGTTCTTCAAACCAAAGGGCATCACTACATAGCAATATAATCCCAGATCCGTGATAAACTAGTGTGTTCTTGATCTGGAACATGCATTGGAATCTGGTTATATCCTGAGTAAGCATCCATAAATGAGAGAAGTTCATGACCCGCCGTCGAATCCACCAACTGGTCGATCCGCGGTAACGGAAAACTGTCTTTTGGGCAGGCTTTGTTCAAATCCGAGAAGTCGATACACGTTTGCCACTTCCCGTTGGCCTTCTTTACCAGGACTGGATTTGAAATCTAGTCTGGGTAGATCGAGTCTTTGATAAATCCATTACTCTTTAGCTTTCCAACCTCTTCTTTCAAGGCAGCGGACCTCTCTGGGCCCAGCATTCGCCTTTTTTGCTTTACCGGAGGATGTTTAGGGTTAATGCTTAATGAATGGCTCATGATTGATGGGGATATCCCGCACATGTCTGCGTGGGTCCAAGCAAATACATCCAAGTTATTTTTTAAGAAATTCGTCAGTTCTTTAGCGAGATTCGGATTTAACTGGGATCCAATCTTAAGGACCTTCTCCGGGTCACTATCATCGATCGGTACATCCACAGTTGTCTCGTTGGGAGTCTCCATTCTGCCCCCAGGTTCTTGATCCTCTCTGGGATCTATATCCTCGGGAAACTCTCTGGGCGACTCTCCAACAGTTATCCTCTTTAGTTGCTATAAGGTCTCCGCCCTTGTAGGGGGAGAAGCGCCCTTGGTTTCTATGTCCCCTCCATTGCGACGTAACTTTAGCTCGGCAACATAACATGCTCGTGCGGCAACCTAATCTCCTCTGACAATACCAACGCCAGCTTCTGTGGGGAATTTCAATAATAAGCACCAGGGGGCTATACAGGCTCTAAACTTTGCGAGGGCCGGTCGGCCCAAGATGGCATTGTAGGGTAATTCAACATCCAAAACCACGAAGGGAAGGATTCTCACTCTCTGGCGTTCTCCTTCCCCAAGCGTAACTGGTAACTCTACATAACCCATTGGAGCGGTGGATGCTTCGTTAAATCCACGGATCCATCCCTGACAGGGCTTCAAGTCTTTTATTTCAAGGTTCATCTGGTCGAATGTCCTTTTGAAAAGAATATTGACGGAACTCCCGTTGTCCACTAAAACCTTATGAACAATGGCTGGTCCAATAGGTACTGTGATTACAAATGGATCTTCAGTCGGAGCATGGACTCCAATGCTTTCTCGTTCGTGGAAAACGACATCGTCGGACATCATCTTTTGTTGCTTTACCGGGATATTGTCCTCGGGGTTGCTACACTCCCCTACCTCGAGGTGTTGCTTGGCTGCATTGACATATTGATCCAATGCCTTGGAACTATGTCCGGCGAGATAAAGTCCTCCGATTACGGTATTGATAACGATGTCCTTTCCCTTTTGCTGGGCAGTTGGCCTGGCAGCAAGTTGATTCTGGTTCTGATTTGGGGCCTGTACGGCTTGCCCCCATCTCTGGGCGTTACTCTATATTCATCTAATTTTCCTTCTCGAAGAAGCCTCTCGACTACATCTCTCAGGTGACGGCATTCATTTGTCGAATGGCCATGAATCTGATGAAAGAGACAAAACTTCCCCGTTTCACGTTCTTTCTCCGTCGACTCTCTGGGAGGTGGCCTCTTATTCTGGAGGACGTTGTACGAATCCATGAAGATATTTTCCAGAGTATCATTTATTGTCGTATAACTCTCAAAGGCCCTGGGACGAGTCCTTCTCTGGGAGTCATTCCCTCTGTTCCTCTTTCGGTTGTTGCCATTACTATTATTATCATTGTTCCCTGACTGACGACCACCCTGATTCCGATTTCCGACATTAACCTCGACCTTCCCCGAGCTGTCTCCTGTCTGGTTAATGGGGACATTGCTCTGGATGTCCTCCTTATCGGTCGTTTTTGCCTTTCGGTTAGCATATACTTCTTCCCGGCGTAAATGTACGTTAGCTTTTTCGTAGAATAACTCTCTAGTATGGGGTGGCTTGCCTGCCAGGTATCTCCCAAATTCAGTGTCCTTATCTACTCCATCAATCAGAGCTGCGACAACGGTTGGCTCATGGGGATCTTTAACTTCAGTAGAGGCCAAGTTGAAACGGTCTAGGTACACCCTCAAACTCTCGCCTGGTCGCTGCTTGACAAGGAAAAAGTCAATCACACTCTTTGTCTTTTGTGCATAGATGCGGAATTGTTCTACGAACTTTTCACTTAACTCCCTGAAGCTAGAAATCAATCTTGCTGGTAAGCGAGTAAACCATAACAATGCTACATCCTCCAAGAATATGGGAAATGCTTTGCACTTGACGGCGTCAGAAGCTGCGACAGCGGTCATTGACCAAGAATATCTCATCAGATGCTGGACGGGATCAGACCTACCTGCGTATCGGTTCATCTGTGGCATGTTGAAACGCCTCGGGAAAGTTGCATCCAAAATATCATCAGTGAAAGGGGTGTGACTGCGGTCGATTCCCCAATCTTCATTCCGTTGTCCACGACTATCTGCCAAAATTTGATGGATCATAGCTGCAACATTTGCACTAGTCAGCGGAGGTTCAGGGTCAGTGCTTCTTGCTCGGCGGGGTTCTCTAATCTCTCTTCCGGTAGCAGTCACAAAATCCGGGGCTCGGATTGGGCTTCGTTGCCCCCTGTTACCATGAGTATTTGCACGACGACGGGGCTGAGGCCGTCTGTCCTGTACAGGGTTGTCCACACCCCGAGCTCTGGGAGTTGCGGCGTGATTATTCACATTACGGTTTGAGGGCCCTGCACCCAGCGTCTCTTCTTCCCGTGACGGCAGGGTTCCAAATCGAAGTTGCTCTATGTTTTTGGGTCTCTCATATGGTCGCCGCGGAGGTCTCGGCGATTCTTCTGACGAAGAAGAGTATCCTGGGGTTGGCGGACGGAATGGTGGCGTCCTTTGCCTTGCGAGATCATCAAGCCTTCTATCCATAGCGGTCAAATTTTGTCGCAGAACGGAGCTTTCCTGGCTTTGAGCAGCCAATTCATCAAACAGTCTCTCCCATATTTCGGAGAAGCGAGAGAGATCCCCCTCAGTAATGGGAGAAGAAGGGTCATATTGATCATCATCAATTTCTCTTATGCGCAAAGAGCTTGAGCCAGGTTGAGTGGAGGAGCCAGGACGATTGGGGCGAGCCATAGGCTCCTTTCCAGGTCTAGTTGTAGTCCGATCATCAATTCGGATCGCTGTGGATCGAGGATGGTGGCTCGCAGCGCCCCCGGGATCGGTTCGTGGTCACGGTACGCGGAGGATTCGAAGCGTTATCGCGGGATCGAGTAACAACCCCTTCAGCAGTTCGGATCGCTTCATCCTCGTCGATTCGGAACGTGGCATCTTCATCGGATCGGTTTGCCCCCGGCGCTCCGCGATCCAAAGTTCACTCATTGCCTAGCTCGTGCACACTTTCTTCGACTGCTTCATTCGCGGTTTCATTGGTTCGTGAAGCTCGTACTTCCTTAGATCTCTTTCCAGCCATGATATCCGAGTCGCTGGAATCTTTGAAGAACTGATTAGTGAAGCTTTAGGACTGTTTTCTCAGTGAAAGCACCAAAATGTTAGATCAAAATTTGGACCTAACACCCAAATTGTTCTGATTCTTATAGAGTTTTAGCTGGAGAATGAAGAAAAAGTAGAAAACACACAGAATTTATAGTGGTTCGGCGTTAACGAGCCAACGTCCACTTTATAATTTTATCAATTATACTTTGAATGCTAATACAATCAATGATTTCTCTCTAGCTCACTTTTTCAATTGTGATTTATCTCAGTAATTTAGTAAGAAATAGTAGTTTGACAATAATGGCGGATTCAGTACTCAATATTGCCAAAAGCCTCCCGAAAAATGCCAAGCTCCGGGCTATTTATAGCTGATTTTGTCAGGCGGATCGTGGTAACACGTGGCACGAATCCCGAGAACATCGGATCGCATCGCAGCCGATGAAGAAATAGTCAAATTAGCCATTGTGGACAGGTGTCGCGATCCCCTCGAAAATCGGATCGAGCAAATGGGGAGAATTAGTCAAAATGACGGTTGGGGACACGTGTCGCTGGATCCGTGCATCTCGGATCGCTGAAGACTAGCTCGTGCTTGAACGGGTCAGAGGCTTCGCCGTGCATCAAGGGATCGAATCGGTCTATACTGGGCAGTGATGTATGTACGGATCGAATCACATAGAGGTGTCGTTTCGCTGATGAAATGGGGGCGATCTGATGAGGTGCGATCCGGTGAGGGGCAAGTCGATGGTGCGATTCGGTGAGGGGCGAGTCGATGGTGCGATCCGTTCCTTCATGTACTTAGGGAATGTAGTTTCATACTTTCTTCTTGTGTGTGAACCTTGGTGGCTTGGTCAAAAAGCTAGCCAACAATATACATATATATCATACGTAGAAGCCTCCTGCTCGTCTCCGATACAGCTACTCGTGCATAATCACCTTACATGCCTCTAGTCTGCCCGTTTAAGAGTACCAGGAGTAATAAGAAGAGACACAAAACTCTGGGTCAAGCAAAAGCCTGGTATGAGCGATAAGCAGCAAAACAGAACAATAACAGATGTACATAACCATACCTGGACCTGCAACCAAAGAGTTAGCACAACAGGATGTGCAATACTCTAAGGTGACACTAACATATGATGTAAAGTTACGGGGGGGGGGGGGTGCATGTCATAGTGATATCAAACAATCAAGCATAGCAACCATCCTCACATCTCTCACTTAGTGCGTAAAGCATACGATATCCACTGCTTTGACCACCCAAATCTTTTGCTATGATCGCTCTGCCCCATGGAGTCATGATGGCTCCACTGCACGGATCCATAGCCACTAATCCCTTGCTATGTCCACTCTGCCCTATGAAGTCATGACGACTCCACTGCATTGGCTCATAGCCATGCTACGATCACTCTGCCCCATGGAGTAATAAATACCCCACTGCATTGATCCGTCGTCTAACATCCGTCTTGGCGGTGAATCAAAGTTATGGACGTCAATAACCCCTTAGCACACGTTCTGCAGCAAAGCCCAACTCATGAAGTTAACTCGTTGGTTCCCATCTGGATCCTGAGTAACAACTTCCCATTTGGACCACCTTTGCATCTCGGGTTTTGGTCTTCATCCGGATTGGTTCGGTCGTGCATGCTCCAGGTCGGTCCGTGATGCACACTCCCGTTCGTGGTTCTCACCTTCTGGATCGGTTCGTGATGCCCTGGTGCTCTTCGGTTCGTGACTATGTCATCCTCACCAGTTCGGCTTGTGGCTCATGATAGCTCCTCCAATGCATCGGATCGGTTCGGGCTCCTCAGCTCGTGGATGCTCCGGTTCGGTCCTCCTTTCCAAGCATCGGGTCGGCTCGGGTATGCAGGTACTGTTCGTGAATGGCATCGGTTCAGATCGGAGTTCCTGCTCGTGGCACACTTCAGCGAGGGGTCGGGTTGTGGAGCATGTAGCTCATGACACGGTTCGGTTCGGAGGAGGGTGGTGCTCCGGTTCGGGGCTCGTGATACCCTGGTCACGAATGGGTAGGGCGATCCGATCCGGTTCCTGCATCATTTTCTACAACTTTTCCAGCAACTGTTTTACACCAAACGACGGCATCCTCGACCATTCTAACTTTCCTAATCAATCACAAATCACACCATAAAGTCATAGCAACATGTGCAATCAACCATAAACACCAAAACGATGAATAATCATGCCAATATGAATCAAACATACCCAAAATCCATGGTTTTCCCCTTAATCATGTTCAACTATAATTAATGATAGGATTAGCAAAACATATCCAAATTAACCCAAATTTTTATCAGAGCCCTAAAATAATATTTAGAATTTCTGAATATTTTTCCAAATTTTTATGAGTTATAATTTCGCTAATTAACACTAATCACCCCTAATTAGCCGTTATTAGTGAAAAACAATGCAAATCACTCACCTTAGCCACAAATTACTTATAGTCTGAAAGTATCTCTGATATGGGTCGAATCTCTATGTGTTCCTGCAGCTCTATCCCAAATTTTATGTTAACCCGCCTTGGTTTGATGTAGATTAGTCTAAAACTTGAGTAAACGGTGATTAGAAGGTGATTTGGGTGTTAGAGGCCATTGTTAGGGTTAAAGAGAGGTAAGTGGCGGCTGGAAAATGACAAAGAAAAGGTTTCTCTAACCCTAATCAGACCTTAAATAGCTCAAATCCCGCAATCCCCAATGGGTCTAGCTGTTAATCACCTTAATTAGACCCGGTTAAGCTGTTTTTCACCGTCCAAACCTTGTTTCAGGCATATCTCCCAAACGGTAAGTCCGTTTGGCTAATGTGACCACTCTACGGAAAAGTAAACCATCATCCAAATCCAATGGGAGTGGTTTCAGGTCAGAACTCCTTACCAATCAAAAGTTATAGGTGAAACAAGATTCGCCAAGGGTAAAACGGTCATTTAAAAATCGGTAAAAATCATGAACATGGTAATTGACTCTAGTAGTCGTTTCCCAAAGTTACACGACTATACGACCTCATACGAAAAAGAAATAAATATCCTACGGTCCTCCGATGCGTAAAATGCAGGTCGTTACAATTAACATGCAAATGTGTTTATTTTTACGTTCACATCTTATCTTTATTATAAATAAGTAAATATTACTTTATGCATTTTCGTGTGTATTCATAGGTTGTTAAATAAATGTCTATTTCATTCAATTAATGACCATTTGAATAGAAAATGCTACTTTTTGGGATCAACAAATTTCAATCACAAAGGAAGCTGTCGCACACTGGTAAATGCCTGGAAATTTGGACAAAGTGACTTTGGTTCAGTCCCTATCAAGTCCTATTTCTGCTGAAAAAAGGAACATGAGTATATACACACCGCCTCCTTTGCTTTGACGAATATACGGAATAGTGATGTGTGTGTGTGTGTATATATATATATGTGTGTGTGTGTGTGTGTGTGTGTGTGTAATGTATGCACTAATAAATATTTTAAGAAATAGGCATATTCTTCTCAAGGAAATCAAAGCAAATCATTCATTTTCAACTGTCATAGAGAAGAAGATTTGATTGAATTATTGCCAAAGAAAAGCCAATCAATCTCCTACATGTCACTAATCAGAAGAGGAAATCTGCATGGAATATCTCAAGTTCGTCTTCATATCTCTTTTATTTGTAAATAGATGATTTCAAGAGATTCATTTTTGGTCCAATTATTTTCGAAGAAAGGAGACTACATCCCCTATAAATACCTATTGTATTCATTGTAAACTTCTTGTTCATTTTTCTATACTTCTTTTTCCATTAATAAAGCTCACTTTTCTTTTATTCTGCACTTATTATATTTTCATTGCAATTTGTGTTTAGTCAATTAGATTTGCTAGAACACAAATTTCTATTGCAATTACTTTTCTCATTAGTGATTGACCGTCTGATTAGATTCAACGGTAATCCTAATTTTATTTTCCTATTATTTTATTTCTATTTTGTAATTTTATTTCCAGTATTCTGCTTTATTTTTAATCATTGAATCTAGTATAGATCCAGTAAGATTCGAATCTGTAATGAATTCAATTGCAGTTTTAGTCTATTATCTATTGATAATTGTAGTTTGGTTTTCACTTCAATTAGATTTGTACTAAACCAATTTGCAATTTCATTTTCTATTTCAACAAATCCTCCAAATTCGTCTAACTCGCCCACGAAATATATAAATAATAAAATTTAATTTTCCTCCCTATGTTCGACCCGCATACTATACACCTGCGCGCTTGCAGTAAATTTATAATAAATCTGTGCACCTTTGTAATCCATAAGAAATGCATTAAACATGTTTTTGGCATCGTTGCAGAGAGGCAACAATTAAATTTTATTGTTTATTTAATTTCCGACTCGTGTTGGTTTTTATTTTATTTTCTCCTTGTTTTTTATTTCTCTCATATATTTAAAAAAAATTGATTAGTTGATTTGGTATTACTTGTTGGTACCAGAATCTCTATATCAAGAGGAAAAAAAGCTTGCTTCTTTTTCTCAGATTTCTTTCCTTTTTCTTTTGCCTTGGTTTCCTTGCTATTTCTTCACATCCATCTTCACTCTGCCATCATCTCCTTACCAATCCCTCTGCTTCCACCAACAAACTGCCGCCATCCACAAAATTCAACACACATCCACGTGCAAAACCATAATCACCATACCAAGACCACTTCATCACAAAGTCCACCATACGCGAACTTGCCCACCTTCGAATTGTTCATCTTCACGAACTACCATATTTAGTCACCATTTGTTCCAACATCTTCAAAGTAAACCATCTATCAACAGCAGGCCTCTTCCATTAACACCCCACTCCAGCAAACTCCTTGTTTCTCTCAACAACGATATCCACAAACCATCACGTACACAACATCACCAACAAACATGTTCACACATTCGACTAACACGTCGATTCTTTTCCCTAATTTAGAAGATCTGATTCTGCCTCAAACATCCATCCACCCTAAGTCATACATCATCAATCACACAACCAACAACCCACAAGTCCAAACATTATCAAGCCAAATCACAACTTCTTCCCAAATCAGTCTCGAACCCAAATTTCCATAGCCAGCTTTCTAACACGACAAGCAGAGGCAATTCAAAATCGAACAACCACTTTTCTGATCATCATGTCCAGTAGATCCACCATTGCCACCACTTCCAAACCGGATAAACCCTACCACTGTTATACTTCAATATCCCTCACAATCTAGCACCGATCAACAGTCACAAACCCATAACTCGTACGCAAAACACAACTAAATCCGAGCCACAATCAATCAACACCTGAAATCCCCGTACCCCTTGCCGATTCAAACCTCCCCAAATCCACCCTCGGCACACCCAAATTAATCATTCCTCAATAGCCTAAAAAGCCTATCTTCCAACTTCGAAACCCCACCAACCAATTCAAAAGTTCAAAGCATAATCCCAAAATCGTAAATTCCTAAAAAACATCGAAGCACGGTGTGTTCTTTGTTCACACAACCACAACGATTCAAGCAATCTTATCCCCAAATCCATAACCGGTCTGAAATTCCTGCTCCCAAAATCAAAATCCGAATCACTGGAAACTCATGCCAATTTGGGTTCGAAAGAACCAAAAAACCGAGAATTCAAGAGAAAGAGAAAAAATCATGATTTTTTAAAAAAAGAAACGATATGTGATTTATTTAGCTTGTTAACTTGGAAAATATATAACTTGAGGTGTGGATCCTTTTAGAAAACGAAAACCTGGTCAGTGCGTGGTTTCGATTGGACATGTAACATTCATTTTCTTTTAGACTGTATGAGTTGTTTGTACTTTAGTGTGTCACTTGTTCTGGTGTTGAGTATCGAGGGTATGGCTTGAATTAGGTCCTTGTGTTAGCTTATTTGCATGGTTTTGGCTTAGTTGAGTCAATTTGTATTTGTTAGTTCTCTTAGTGCTTTGAGTTTAGTTGGTTTTTTTAATTAAGACTAGCTTTTCATTTTTTTTTAGCTTAGTTCTTTTGATTTTTTTCAGCTACTATATTTTTTTAAGCTGTATTTAGTTTGTTTTATTTTGACTAGTCGGTTCTTAGTTTAGTTTTATCTTAATTCCGAGTCATTTTCTATTTTCTTTTCGTTTGTTTTATTTTCTTTCTTAGAAAAAATCATAGGATCAAGGTGAAGAAAGATTTCAAGAAAACAAATCAAAGGAATCGACATCAAGGAAAGAAGTTCAACTGCTATGGACAGGTTGCCAAAATCCACTGTAACAATTTCTAAACTCTATAGGTGCTACGGCTACTTTAAATATATATATATATATATATATATATATTGCTTGTAAAGATTTTCTGCATGGGCAGTGGCTTGCTTGTACAATTTTAATTTCTACAATTCTTCTTGTCTGATTATTTTGTTGCTGAAATTTCAAAATAGATTTTATAATGAACAAATTTCTATAATTATAACCATCACTCTTATAACGACCCGAACTTCCCCGTGACGGAAAGCACGGATTGCTTTGAGGACAAGACGGATCAGAACACAAACAGAAGAACATTTCATTGTCAATTACAACAATTCCATCAGAATACAACAATATACAGAGTATGAATAAATATTATACAGCAGAAAAATATCAGAGATTTAAATTACATTACATAGCAGCGGAAAATAACACAAAACACAACTAAAAGAGATATACGGATACAGAGCTTTCGGGATATCGTTCCAGCTGTAAATCAGGATCCTGTGAATATAAATCTGCAAAACCAAAACTATTACCTGCCCGTGGAAAATAGGGGCACCCAGAGTTTAGGTTAAAATAATAAACTCCAGTTCAGTCATGTGACTGGTGTGAGAACTAAAACAGTTATTTAAAACTTTATTTCCAAATCAGATATATCAAGGGACCATGCCATATGACACGGAGCGGGTTTCTTCCCAAGAATACCAGTGCATATAACAAAACATCGCAATGCTTATTGGAAAAATGAAGCTATTATAAGACCCATGTCCCATCACACAATGCAACGCAAGCCAGAGGATAGGGTTTTCCCTTATAATAGCCAAACATGCTTGGTACGTTAAAACAAATCATTTGATACTATTATAAGTGCATAGTGTATAAAACAACTTCAAATATAAATGTATCAATCCTAGACGACATGGGTACCATATATCATGTCGCCAATACTAGGATCTACAATCAAAATAGCAAGTGTCACGTATTGGAAGTTGGATTTCCATCTGTGAACCAAGGCAAGGGATCGTCCTTACCGCTTTGAGACTGTCTAGTCCGAGTCCCAGGGCAAGTACTCAATCAAGCCCTTGGACCGTTAGGGCCGGTCCACTCGATGTGGATTAAAATGCCTGAACACTACGTTTCCCCGCCCTATGGGGCGTAAATGAGCCAAATGACCCCATCGGTCCCGGATCGACCGATATAACCGAGGTGCCTCGCTATCCATCATCCACATAAGTAAAATGCCAGGGCGTGTAAAACGCTGAGACCACTCCAAACTAGAAAGAAACGTATGCCCTCCTTGAGGTCCTCTCCCGTTTCTGGTTCACATCGGGGTGTGAGGCTCGCGAATTAACACTACACAAAGCTACGCCACAAAGGCCGTCCTTTGATCATCGACCACAAGACTCTGCTTTTCAGTAGAAGCCTTGATCATTTGCATCTCAGCATGCCACACAGGCAATTCATACCATGCGACTGATATCAATCAATATATAACCTCTGAGCTCGTATGTCTCAGAGAAGGGCGTTAAGCAAGAGAATAAATTCTCCACCGCCAAATAGATATATATTTAATAGAAATCAGTCAACACAGAATAAAATCCAATGTCAGACACACCATCCATTTACAAGTCCGTTCTGGGTCCGAACGAAACCGGAGGAACCTTATTCCTCGCATATCCATCGATCTCCAAGTATGTATGGACGATTACCAACTGATTCCCTCCTCTTGGGTGTACAGCTCAATCAAGATCATCGGTAATTATCCAAACAATGTGAAGACCTCCGGTCTTCAACCACAGTCTTCATCCTCGACACATCGTCGAATCAGTTATTCAGAATGGGATAAACCCGTTCTTTCCAAATAACTCACGTATATAATAAACAAGTGTTATAAAAACACAACATACGCCTTATTCCAATCCAGAATATTCCTTTATTCAAATATTCTTTTACTTTGGGAAAGGTTCCCATTAATTTTATCAAAGATAAATTCTTTAAATTTATTCTTTAATCTTCCTTAGAATATCAATTCAAACCAAATTATGGTTTATCCAAACTAGTCGGGATTAACGAACCTTACCGAAGTAATCATTTGTTTTAATTTCCCAACCCCAACCTATTCATCCTATTAAGTAAAACTGGTAATACTTCATATCTAACACCGCGGTGTTATCGGTAAATTCAATTACCATTTCACGTTCAAATCTTATTAAAGATTTAACTATCGCCTGGAGCAAAACTGGTGATACTCCGTTCTCGATCATTTCAATCTAATTAAAGATTCATTAAAACTCCACTTGGTTTTAATCTTCCCAAAAATCAATATTAATGATTGTTTAACTTGGGAAATCATATCCTGTCTTTAACTGGGCTAAAGAACCAATGCCATTTAAAACGCGGTTCACGATAAACCCAAAATTACATTCTATTTCATCAGCCTTTAACCATAAATTATCAAGTGAACAATTCCTTAAGTAATAACCCCGAAGGCCGAGACCAACATCAGATCAATACCCAGGAAACCATTCAATTTAACTAATCTCCAGTTAGTTTCTGATTTTCTCAACTCCGTTGGGTCTAAGAACAGTATCATTAAAGATACCTTTCACGACAACCCAAAATCACATTCCATTAACCATGGAATCTTCATGGAAAACAAATCGATATATATATATATATAATCGATATAAACTTCCATATCCGACTAACAATATAAATGGAATAACGGCAAAGCCTTTTAAATTCCATATATATTAGCAGTCCTCATCCACAGAAATTCACTTCGATTATTACCAAATCGAATTCCATTCCATTCCAATTTATTTTATTAAAATTGGAAAACTTTACTTTGGAAAATCTCCTTTAAATCATAACAAAAGATTTATAAATTCCAAATCACATGTCACCGTGAATCGGGTTAAAGAACGAATGTCGTTAAAACACAGTTCACAACAAACCCAATTCACATTCCATAAATTATCGGGTTAAAGAACAAATGTTATTTAAAACACCGTTCACGATAAACTCACAAATCAATTCCAATTAAATATTATTTAATTGGTGTACATCATTAAATCCAAATAAAAAGATTTAATCTTTTCTCAATTAGGTTTAAGAACAGTGTTAATGGAGATACCATTCACGACAAATCCAAATCCCATTTGATATTAAATACAAGGCTCTGAATAGAAAAATATATTGGCTTATATTCAATATCAAATTCTACGACCAACAAATATCGTATTGGAAATAACGATATAAATATATCTTTCAAATTTCCATAACAATATCTGTATAATCACGAAATCCAACATCGAAATATTCCAAAGACAAATTCGATTCAAATCCATTCCAATTCAAATATTGGAAATTCTGGTTATTTTTAAAACCCTTTCAAATCCAATTTATTTATTTCAAAAATAAATGGATTATAATTCTAGTTCAAAACTAGTTCATTTCGATAAAAAATCTATTTTTATCTTTTCAAATATGGAGCTTTTCTTCCCAATTCTTTCCAAATCATTTCTTATGATTTTACACAAATTATTGATATTTTTAATAATTTTATCAAGGCCCATACAGTCGATTTCCATAAACTGCCATCGAACTGCACTTACAACGAACTTTTCCAAATTTGATTTGGACATAATTCCAAATCCAACTGTTAGATTTCTAATTTCTCATATTCTTTAGAAAGTTCTTTTTGATTTGAACCCAACGGTTCCGGTTTTAGGAGAATCCGATGGTCGGATCTCCTGTAATGTCAGTTCGAAGTCAACGGCCGAAATTCACGAACTACCGCAGCGAGGCGCGTTTTATTCAGGTCATTATATATATATATACAATATATTATGTTTCGTCGATTTCCTTTTAAAACGTATTCTATAAATCGTTTTAAATTCATTTTCAAAACGATTTCAACTTCATATTCAATTTCTAATCAAAATTGAATATTCCATATCATCGATATATAAATGATAATATTTTTAAAACATTATATTTCAAAATCGTTTCCTTTTTTATATTCATTTTAAAATAAAAAAAATCGATATAAATATCGTTTATGTCAAAATGGCGTTAATCTAATCAACATGGCTATATATATTTAAATATATCTTGTCCATCCCAAATCGGACATCAAAACCATATTTTGATTCTTTTCTGAATATTATTTGAAAATATTCGTTATTTTAAAATAATCGTTATTTTAAATATTCAATCTTTCTGAAATGGAATCAGACACAGTCAATTACCATATAATGTTGATTATATGGATTTCACACAACCAATGTGTATAACAACGATGAAAACAGCAATCCATCATCCAGATTGCATTCTACACTACATAAGCATCAAATATAAATATTTAACGCTTATAACAGCTTGTCAATCAATCGATCGACATACAGCTATATATTGGGATTAGTGTATGTCCAATTTCATCCCAACACCCGTGTGGGGTTTTCAAACAACGAACACAGATTTATTTGTGCAGTTGGGCGATGTGTAAAATTTATCGTCCCAATCAATAAAGTCAAATCAGTGTATATAAACAAATCGTCTGCTTTGTAAATGAATATTTATTTTATACACATACATGTTAAAAATTATATTTTTAACGATAGAACATTCATTCGGTTCATTTACACAATAAAAACAATATTTTTATTGTTCTGATATATTTTAGAAAATTTCGGCGGCATAACGGAACAATACTAGAAACGGGATAAGGCCTAGCCTTAACCCCAGTCTAATAATGGCCTGCGCCATACACATACCAATCTAATCAATTTCACATTCACACCACAAACCAATATTCAACCAAACACATAGATCAACACAAACAACCAAACAAGTCGTCCATGGTCCGTGGACGACGGGGAACAGTTCATATATGCAGTTACATAATAAATAACTGTATAAAGAAAACTAAAGTGAGGAGTTCTCACCTTTGGGATCCACTCCTTCAGTTCAATTTTTGAATTTCTGAACTGTTTGGATCTTCCGATAATGTCAACGCAATCGTTTTCCACGCTGTTCATAGTAAAATTCACATTTTTAATATGATGTCCATACATTAAAAATCTTATTTTTTATTTCAACGCTATATGGTCAAAAATCACATTTTTATCACTACTTTATATATATATATATATAAAAATCAAAATTTTATGTTGTTCATATATAAACAAAAATCACATTTTTATAACCTAAAAATCAGATTTTTACATAACTAAAAACCTCATTTTTATAAACTAAAAATCATTCTTTTACATCGCTAAAAATCGTATCTTTTCATTTCTAAAAATTATAACTTTTCATTATAAGAATACAATCTTTTAGCTATAAAAATATAATCTTTTCACTAACAAAAATCGTATTTTTCTATGAATAAAGAACGTATTTTTATCTCCACTTCACATAAATAAAAACCAAACTTTTTAATTGCTAAACTATACATAAAAAACAAAGCTTTAAACACAAAAATCGAAACTTTTTATGTATAAAAAAAAATCAAAGCTATAAATATAAATAAAATCGGATAAAAAACAATACTTTAATGTATAAAAAAAAGACTCATTGTGTTTTCGGGTTTTTACTGTGAAGGGGAGGGCTTCTGATCGAGCCGGCGGTGGGGGAAGGGGTTGCGGTCGCTCGCTGGAGGTGGTGAGGGTGTAGGGGGTGGCGCGCGATGGGGTACGGCGCAGTGGTGGTGAGGTTTTGGGGATTTTTGGGTGACGGGTTTAATTAAAAACGGAGGAGAGAGCGGAGGACGGAGGGGAGGGGGTCCGGCGGTGCAGCGCCCTAGGCGGCGGCGTCTTCGACGGTGGGTGGAGCATCGGTGGAGGGGCGACAGCTCCGTTGTTTTTTTTTCTTTTATCTGAAATCTCGATTTTGAAAATGAATGGGGGTTTTTGGGAAGAGAGGGAATATAGGGTTGACTTTATAAATATTTATATATTTAATTAATTTTGATTTCTAAAAAGTTGGTTTTTCATTCCATCTCTGAATCGAACCCAACGACTGTCGCCCCTAGCTGATTACCCCTATTCTGAACACAATGGGATATGTATCGTGAGCCAGTTCAAATGTTACGATCAGTTTTCATCAAAATCAAAATATAAATCTGTATATTGAATTTGAACGCGCATTTCAATTTACCGGGGCCACATACGAACTCTAAAAATTCCCATAACATATTTTCTAGCTTCGTATTGACGATACGGTTCTAACAAAACCAATTTCATCAAATTCTGAGACCATTTGAAAAATGGCCATTTTCTGGTCGATCGAAATTGACTGAAACTGACAAAACACGTTTTACTTCGCCACGCTCACATATCGCTTTCAGAAATTACGAATTTTGGAATCTAGCAATAACTAGACATCCCGGATCCAACAAAAGTGGTTTCGTCGAGAACAAAGGTCGTTTGCAAAATGGTTATTTTTAAAGGCCAAAATCCCATAGCGACTATTCTGAATTTTCAATTGGGCATAACTTCTTATCCCCGCTATGAAATTTCAATTTTTCGGATTCGTTGGAAAGATATTCTCAGTTAGATTCTAATATTTTTGGTTTCTCCAAAATCCGGTTTATTTTGAATCCTGTACATTCATTTGAAATTTGAAATCGAATTTTCGAACCACCGCGCCATTTTCAGTTCCTTTTATAATTAAAAATAAATATTTATATTCTAACATCAATCCATATAAATATATACATTCTAATTCTATTCAAAATAAATTTCTCATCGTTATTATTTAAAATAAATCATTTCAAATATCCAAAATTCGGTAAAATTGCCAAAATAAAAATTTTAAATTGGCTCGGATTTCCGGTTTATTACAACTCTCATCGTTTTTCAACAATAAAAATTTGATATGCAAAATATTTAACTACAAGAGTGTATTTTATGAAATTGATTTTCTCAAGGGTTTGATCGCAGATATATATTAGTTTAATTTATGGAACTTCTAGAAGAAGAGGCTGCACACTACCTGTAAAACATTGGTTGTATCCCTTAGTATATATATTATACGTGAACAGCCATAAGACCCTCTTCCCCCTTCAAATCGAGATTTTCAAATAATAAAATATAGTTGAGTACGTTATCTATTTTGTAATAAAAGCTTCTTGTATCAACCTTAAATTTTTTATTTTCTATATTCGACAATGATGAGTGAAAAGAGTTTTAGCAACCATAATGCTCCTAGGGGTTCTCAGATAAATCAAAACTTTTATAACGAGGTGGATCAAAATTGAATGAATCAAAATCTTCAAAATCTCTATGTTGGAATGCATAGACCATTGCCTAATTGGGATCGATATTATTTAACTAGGAATGTTCAACCTTTTGTTATCGTATTTCCATGAATTGAAGGAAATTTTGAGCTTAAACATACTTTTATTTAAGAGGTTCCAAAATTTACTGGTTCTAAAAATTCTTATGAGTTTTTAAGTTAATTTGAATTGTATTCATCCACAACTAAAATGCAACAATTATCTAATGAATCAATCAGGCTAAGGCTAATTGCATTTGCATTACTTGAAAGTGCTAAAAGATGGTTAAATTCTCTTCCGAAACATTCCATAAGAAACTGTGAAGAATTTCTCACTGTATTCTGGAAAAAAGTCCCTTTCCAATAAAACTCTGAAAATCTGAACCGAAATAAATCAATTTTCTCAAAACGAAGGGGAAACTTTTTTTCAAAATATTTCAGAGATTCAACCAATTATTATATAGTTGTCCTCATCATGCAATTCCAAAACATCATTTATGTCAAATTGCATATAAAGGGCTAAACTAACAAACTCGAACACAATTAGAATCAATATGTGGAGGAGAATTTACGTCTAAAACAACCGATAAAGCTTGGGAATTCTTAGAGGATTATTCTGAAAAGGGAATGCAATGGGAGTCAATCCGTGTTCCCATTTGGACTTCTACTAGAGGAGTGCATGTCGTCGATCTAATTCAATTTCCCTTTAGAAACTCAAACTCCTTAAATCGTTGAACGACAACTCCACTATTATCCTCAAGACCAAGTCATTGTCCGCTCAAAACAGTCCGTACTCATCCTCATATAACCCTAGTTGGATAAATCATCCAAATTTATCGTGGTTTAATCCCAATAATGTCGTGAATCCATCTCACATGATACCAAATTTGAATAACCAAAATCCATTTTCTTTTAGTCCTTAAACTTATTAAGTTCCACTTCAATCCAAGCCTTTGAGTCAACCATATAGTTAGTGTAACTTTCAATCATCAACTCAGTCTCCTCAACAGTCTCAAAAATTGTTCGATTAGAGAAACAAACAAACAATCATGATGCTAAACTCGAACAAATGATGAATATGATGAAGGAACTAATGAAAAGTAATCAGAAGGAAAATTGCCTAGTCAACCTGAGGTGAATCCAAAATATAATTGCCTAGTCGAACCCAATTGAAAAGCTTGACACTCTTCCAATGGCAACCAAGGACACTTCTTCTGAACCTGTAAATCTTCATCTTCTTTGAATGTTGGCAATCCCAACATCTCTTCTTCTTTCTTTTCATATAGGCTAGTTCTAGTAAAGCTTCTTCCTTACACCGTTTATTGTTAACTTGGATTAGGGGAGATTAAACCAACAAGCATGACTCTTCAGCTAGCTGATCGATCTATCAAAAAGCCATTGGGAATAATCGAAGACATCTTGATATAGATCAAACAATTTTACTTCCTTATCGATTTCGTAGTTGTAGAAACCGAGCCTGTCTCAAATCCCAATGTTCAAACCCTGTTAATATTATGACACCCCTCTTAGCGACCTCAAATGCTATAATAAATTGTAGGACAGTCAACTTCGACTTTCTTTTGGGCAACAACCTAGGAATTTTGAGATTGATGAAATTGGCATGATTCAAACCACAGTTGATGAAACCTATAATGAAAATTTTAAAGCCTTGAAAATGTGTCTTGCACATTTCAACTCCTCGATGAGCTCGAATACATTTCTGAACTAAATGAACTTCTTGACTCGAAACCCTCATCACCTGAATCTGACAAAGGAACGTTGACCAATGTTAGCACACAAGAACTTCCTAAGTTAGATCTCAAACCCCTACCACAAGACCTTAAGTATGCTTACTTGGAATCTACGGAAAATTATCCTGTAATCTAGGCTTCTGATCTTACCGAGGACCAAGAATAAAAACCTTTGAAAAATTTACAGGAAAATATAGAGGCATTAGGATGGGATTATGATGAAAATGAATCAAGAGAATGCCTTAAAGATAATCATAGTTCCATTTCATCGAAGGAAATTATTGGTTCAACATTCAACTTTATGGGATTATGATAATCTGCATCAGAATTTTATAAATCGTTGGCATGACAAAATTTTCATAGGAAGGATTTTAATTTTAGAATTCACTGACATGCCTGTTGCATTTCACAAATCTAATAAGAAATCATTGTGCATCATTTTCGATAGAGGCAAGTATGAGGGGAAAAGGAAGCACCATTCGTCATAGAATATTCATCCTCATTATAGATTTCATTTTGTATATGATTTGCATTAGCATATAGTTCTTAAATTACACTTCATTTTACGAATCATTCTACAGTTAATTCATCTTTGGGTTCTATCTTTCAAATTTGGGAAACGTGATTACAGTGTGGACACTGCTTTGACCAAGTGTGGGGGGAGTCTGCATTGCATTCTTTTCATTTTTATTTAAACTTTTTCTTTCTTTTCATATAGGACCATCATGCATTTTAGGTCGTGGTAACATGTCAATTTTTTTGGAAATACAACTCATTTTAGATTGTTACAATGAAGTAAGTTAACAATTTTTAGTCAGTCAATAGTATTTTTTTCTCAACTATTATTGAATAAGAAATATATTGAAAAATTGAATTACAAGTGATATTTGTGTAGCCGGTACATAGGAAGATTCTTAGGTTATGGTCATGAAGACTATTCTAAATTATTGTCTTTGTTTAATGAGTGGAACACTTAAAGTACATATATTGGCTTTTCGAATCTTTGAAACTAAGTTGTGTGAAGCTGAAATTGCATAACTCTCTCTTATTCTTATATTCAATAATAATAGTAATCCAAGGGTATCTAACATTGCTTGTATATCTAGCGTTGATGCGCAAACTCGCCAAACTTTTTCCCAACTCTCACGTCAGTCCGCGAGGAAGTGGATGAGTGGTACACCTTTGTCTTTTAAGTTAGGTTTATCTAATTAATCATAAAATTTAGTTTTTATAGTGATAGAGAATAAGAAATGACGCCCAAACATTTCTTGACCTTATTGATTTGACTAGCCATGCACAAGAAAATAAAAATATAACTTTGCAAACTATGACAAGAAAACCAAGAATTTATTTCATGGCTACTCTATGTTATCAACTGAACCAACTGGACAAGCTAGAATTTAACGTATCAATAATTTTACTGAAAATTTGAGATGGGTTGAGGATTTTTTTTTTATAAATTGATTTTAATTGTATACTGCTATGTTGCAATTTTTTAGAAACAAGTCGTGTTTTCATTTGCATATGTTAGTTGCATTCATGTAGTTGCATTAGAACCATAGCATACAACATTCGAATTTTATAGGTAGTATTCGCTGAAAACCCTCACGAGACACCACTCATTCTTCTAGCGACACCTAGAGTTTTAATGGCTTGTTGCATATGCTCAATGCAATTGTGTTTCCTACAAAAGTATGACCTACCTAGTTTAGTATTCATACTTGTTTTACACCAGGATGAGTAAAAGATAAGTGTGGGGGTATATGATTAAAAGTGTATATTTTTATGCTTATATCTTATCTTTATTGTAAATAAATAAATATTACTTTGGGTACTTTCATGTGTTTTCACACATTGTTAAATAAGTGTCTCCTTCATTCATTTAAAGACCATTTGAACAGAAAATGCTACTTTTTGGAATCAACAAATTTTCAATCATAAAGGAAGTTGTAGTACACTGATAAAGCCCTGGAAATTTGGACAGAGTTACATGTGTTCAATCTCTGTCAATCCCTATTTTTACTAAAGAAGGGAACATGGATATATACACACCGCGTCCTTTGCTTTGAAGAATATATGGAATAGTGGGGTGTGTGTGTGTATATATATATATATATTCATATGTATGTATATAATGTATGCACTAATAAAGATTTTAAGAAATAGGCATATTCTTCTCAAGCAAAATAAATCAAATCATTCATTTTCAACTGTCATGTAGAAGAAGATTTGGTTGGATTATTGCCAAAGAAAAGCCAATCAATTCGCCATATGTCACTAATCAGAAGAGGAAATCCGCATGGAATATCTCAAGTCTATCTTCATATCTCTTTTATTTGTAAATAGATTATTTTAAGAGATTCATTCTTGGTCCTATTAATTTCATAGAAAGGAGATTACATCCCCTATAAATACTCATTGCATTCATTATAAACTTCTTGTTCATTTTTCTGTACTTCTTTTTGCCATTAATAAAGCTCTCTTTTCTTTTATTTCTGCACTTTTTATATTTTCATGGCAATTTATGTTGTCTAGTCAATTAAATTTGTTAGAACACAAATTGCTATTGCAATTACTTTTATGATTAGTGGTTGACCGTCTGATTAGATTCAACGGTAATCCTAATTTTGTTTTCCTATTAGTTTACTTCTATTCTGCAATCTTATTTCCAAATTCTGCTTTATTATTAATCATTGAATTTTGTATAGATTGGATTAGATTTGAATCCATAGTGAATTCAGTTGCAGTTTTAATTTTTTTTTGTTAACTGATACTTGTAATTTGGTTGTCAGTTCAATTAAATTAGTTCTGAACCAATTTGCAATTTCAATTTCTATTTCAACAAATCCTCCAAATTCGTCTAACTCGCCCACGAAATATATAAATAATAAATTTTAATTGTCCTCCCTGTGTTCGACCTACATACTACACACCTGTGAGCTTGCAGTAAATTTATAATAAATTTGTGTTTTTCTAGTCCATAGGAAAGTGTCAAACATTATTCAAAACTAATTTGAACATAAACAAACCAATTTTATTCCAAAATTTCTTCAAATCCATTTCAATCATTTCAATAGTTTTTTGAAACTATATCAACTTTATTTTTAAATTAGTTTGGATTTAAAAAATCCAATTTCAAGTCCCTTGTCAAATTTCACTTAAATAAATATAAAATTCATTTGAAATTCCAATAGAATGAATTCAGTCAATTTTCAAATTTCATATTTGTGGAATACATTTTTGGGTCTACAATATAAACACATCCAAATCAACTACCATCCATCAACCAATAATTATAATATAAGCATTTCCATCGATAACGCTTATATTCACGGTTTAATAATATAAACAATAGTAATTATAAATCTCATCCATCAACAGAACAGTTGAGAAAGTTCTCACTTTGATCGGTTTGAAATCGGTATAAAATGATTATTTTAATTAAATTAAAGAGGGCATTTAATTTAACCAAAAATTGCAGTTAGCTCCAAATTCCTCCAAATTAATTCGATTGTGAAACTCTCATTGTCATGGTTCCAATGTTTCCAGTTTCGTCGAATATTGTTTTCGTTTGAACTAGTTATAAAGGTTTATGCGTTAATTACATTAATTAACTAGTATAAGATAATTAATTTATTAAACTAATTAACCTTCTCTTCTTCGTTATATTTTTCAAGCGGAACACGAACTCACGCATCGCCTCCCCTTCCTTAAAACGCACACCACCACGATCGGCCGGAACCCGATCAGAATATGCCACGTTGAAACCCGAAACCTCCTCTCCTCATGCCTGTCACGATGCCTCACTCGCACCCCCCCTACGTCCAGAAAAATACACCAAACTCTGCACCTTTGAGCGCTCGATCTGGCCACCAGGCACGTCCAATGACGGTCTTGACCGTTGAAGTGATAGAGCTCATCGAGCTCAATAATATTGTAATTGGGACTTTCCTGAATCGAGGCTTGAGTTAGATGAAATTGGAAGAGGAAAATGGGGGCGATGTTGGCCATTGAAATGAAGGTGGCAGCTGGTTGATAATAGGTTTAGGGTTTTAGAAAATTTAGGGTAATTTATAATAAGTTGTGTTATTTACAGGTCCCTGTTAAGGTTTTAAATTAGGCTCAGGTCCGGTCATAAACTTATTGTAAATTTAGTTCATATTTTCCAAAAATCACTAAAAAAATAAAAATAAAAATTAAAAAAATACGTAAATTCAAATTTAAATTAAACATGCAGTCGACAAAAAATTCAGATCAAAAAACCATCAAGCAAGGCATCAAAAACGAGCAAAACAGCGAAACTGCAGTTAAATGCATAATAGTATGCATATATTTGAATTTTCCTACATACATCTGGGCAAGTACTCAATTCATGCATTTTTGTTTATTTTTGTTGCATACATCTGTGCAAGTATTGCATAATTCTTGCATAAAAATGTGCAATAAATTCGTAGGCTAATGTAACACCCCGTATTTCTGTTAACACTAAAGTAACGAATTAAAGAATATTTAATTTTAAATATGAGAATTAAGGGAAACGGGTTGCACCATTGTGTTCGTCTCAGAATTCTGTTTGAGATAGATTCCGAGTTTGCGTGAATTGGACTTCGTATGAGGAAGTTATGGCGATCGGAAGTTTCAGAAAAATTCAAACAGATTTCAAAAATTCAAATTTCAGAGTCGAATTGGGCTAGGCGGGAAATTTCCCGCAAGGGCCAGGTCGACCTACCCACACTAGTTGGCCAGGGGGTCGACCTGCCCCTCCCCCCCCCCCCCGGGCAGATTTGTTTGATGACGATTTTCTGACTCCTAGCTGAGTCATTAGGGCTGACTTGTCACCCTATCTTGACTGAATGGCTATGGTTCATTCTAGGTTGATCGGATGGCCTAAATTAATCCTAAACTCTATAAAAACACATGTAGACTCAAACCCTAAAATCAAATAAAAATTAGAATCATGGCCTCCATGCTGTTACCTTGCAACCTAGAATAGTCGCCACCAATTACAGAGGAAGATAAGCTAATCAATTCAATTCTAATCTAAACTGCAACAAATTGTCTTCTTCAAAGGAAAGCTAAATCAATTTCAGAACTCAGATTTCAGGACTCAAGACCTTCTTTGAGTTGTGAGTTCGATTTCTTTAATAAGATAATTAACAATTTAATTAGATTGAGTTATAATTTGGGTTATATGGTTATGTTGTGAATCATTGACAGTTATGTCATTATCTATGTTGTAATTCTATGATGTTATTATCTATGTTGTAATGTTTTGATGTTATTATCCATGTTGTAAATCTATGTTAATTGTTGGCTTATGTACAATCAATAAATAATGATGCTTCATATGCTAGTTTGGTTATGTTTGTGGAACTAATTCATATGTTAAATCATATGTATGAATGCAAGTCTAGATGTTAATTTAGATATGAATCATATGCAAGTTTATGAGAATCATATACAACCTCACACGTTTCATGACATCTATTTTATGTGTAAATTGGATCTAAAGTTAGGCTATGGCATGTGTGAGTTTAGATGCAAGTTTACACTATAGTTTGTGTTGCATAAATCACATATGCAAGTATATATATATATATATATATATATATATATGTTGGAGTATGAATCATGTAATGTAAGTTTGTAACTATTGCCTATGCAAGTTTACACCTTATGATTAGATCTATGACACCCATTGTCTATGCAAGTTTAGATGAGACACCTTATTCACACATGCAAGTTCACCCTTTTGTTTAGATCTATATGCCAATTCATGTTATGACATTTTTTATTCATAAGTTAGATCTAATTTATATTCTATGCATGTTGAGATGTTTTCTCTTTATTCCATAAGTTAGTCTATTCAAGTATAACGTATATTTCACGTTAAATGAACGAACGTACAACGTGGGGCAATGGGACAATATTAAAAGATTTAATATTTAGAATTGGCATAAATGCCTTAAATGTGATGTTAATTGGTATAATTTTATATACCATAAATAGATGGACATAATTAAGGTATTAATTATGTACATAGTTAAATTTGTAATTATTTGGTAATTTGAATAGGGAAATTAATTCAAATCGGGGATAATTAATTATGTGTAATAATAAACCGCCCGGCAAATCCAGCTGCCACAAATGCCAGCCTAACGTGAGAGGTCTTAGGCATAAATTAAATGCATAACAATTGTAAAGACATGAGGTTAGGCTCGTTTGTGGTGTAAGACTGCCCGGACCTGCCCGGCAAATCCAGCTGCCACAAATGCCAGTCTAATATGCGAGGTCTTTATAAGGTTACGGTCTTAATGAATTAAGAAACACTTAACCAGATAAACATGTAGTGGGACATAAGGGGGTTAAGTGGGTGCCTTGGGTGGCATGTGGAATCTAGTGGGTGCCTTGGGTGGCATTTGAAATACGATTAGATGCACTTAACCAAGATTGAAACATGTAAAAAGACATGATTAAGAATGGGGTTAAGTAGGGGAAACTTTAGAGGGGACCAAGCTTAGGTGGAAAGCTTGTGTCATGCATGGGGGCCCTTTTCAAACCAGTAGCCCATTAAGTATCTTTGTGGGCTCGACCCAAGTCAAGGACGGGACACGCGTACTGGATTTGATTACAGAAGGTCAAAACGGGTCAGCGGTGGCAACGCAAGTCCAACGGGTTCATATGCGTGTGTGGGCCCGGGCTAGTAGGTAAGACGTTGTTGCATCGTGTAGATATAAGCCGTGCATTTTTGGTTGTATTGGGTTGCCACTTTGGGGAAGTGATACACCCCACTGTGGGGCCAGCACGGGTATCTACGAGTAAGGGAGCCGATCGAATAGGAGTAGTGGGTACACCTAGTGGAGATAGGGGCAGACGACACCTATGGAGGTAGCTAGGTGTACACTAAACTACCATTAGCAGTATTAAGATCTGTAGGCGAGATCAACCTTTAGGGTGACTTGTGGTGGTGCAGTATAGTAATTATCTTACAGTGGTTTAGGTGCGCCTTTAACGTTATCTTTGTTCATCTTATTTCCTTGTTTGCTCTGTCATACCCAGTTGTTCACAGTCATTTCCTTATTTTCCAAATTATGCCTTAGTCCAGTTATTTTGATAATTATATTGTTAAAGTTATCGCACTCGCCAGACTTTATGTTTGACCCCCTTTTCTTCCTCCCCCCCCTTATGAGCTTTGCAAGGAGGGAATACTACAGCTTAGTGCGGATTTCCTTCAGTTGCTTGAAGAGAGTAAATGTATCGCTTTGGACTCTCTCTTCTTTTTGGCTTTGCTTATGCTCAGTGGGGGTTTGTGCATTTATGTTATTTAAGTACATTCTTCTTTATGTACTTTGAAGTTTTTGGAAAAGACTATTGATCTTGTTGTAATGATTTTGGAGACTACTTATGTAAACTCGTTTCAGTTATGATGCAATAAAATAAGTTTTAACTTCCGCTGCGTTGTTTTATTTATTTATTCTTGTAATATATCTGTTATATTCAACAATAACGCTTCATGGACATTGATGCATTCCCTTTGTGAGTGACATTAATGGACTAGGGGTGTTACACGTGGTATCAGAGCTATGGTTACAAGAACAGATAAAAAGTTTTGAAAATTGTTTTCAAAAGTATTGTTTTTCCTAGAAAGTATTTTCAGAAAATTGTTTTAAAGAAGCTATTTTCAGGGAAAGTTTACTTTAAAGAGCATAATCCCCTCAAGCCATACATCTCTCTTTCGCTTCCCTTGTTTTGAAATTCTTTCTTTTTCTTTTCAGCATGTCTGGAGCATCCGAGATACCAGAGGGTGTTCATGTACCCGGTTAGTTTCGTCAGTATCTCGAGGCTAGGGCCGTTGCCGCGGGACCGGCCAACGTTCCTCCTCCTCCTCCCCCAGCTCCAGTCATTCCTCCGTGTGGAGATACTTTCACTAAGAAATGTAAAGACTTTAGTTCGATGGGTGGAAAATCTTTTAGTGGGACTGAAACGTTCATTGAAGCTTGAAATTGGTTGAAAGAAGTGGAGGATCTGTTTGGCATTTTCGATTTGGATGATTGTAAGAAGGTCCAATTGGTTGCTTGGTTGATTAAGGACGAAGCTTCGTTTTGGTGGGAAGTCACTAATGGGGAGCGTCCAGTTGATACATGGCCAGATTTCAGGCATAGGTTTGAGGCAAAGTTTCTCTCACGGACTGAAGAGAATTTATATATGGAAATATTTTTGGCGTTGAAGCAAGGGAATCTATCAGTAAAAGAATACGTCAACAAGTTCAATCAGTTGGCGAGATTTGGCTTAGACTTGGTGAATACACCCGAAAAGAAGGCCCTGAGATTTGTTAAGGGTTAGCCACTGCATGGGTTAGTTAGACCCACATCCCTATGGGGGCCACCTTTGAGAGACTAGTTGATATGGCGCTTATGCATGAAGAGGAAAAGGGCGCCAATGCTAATAAGGCACCCGAGAAGAAAGGGTATCAGAAGAAACCGCAGCAGCAACAACAAAACAAGAAGGGTGGGAAGAACAATAATGGAAAATGAAAGAAGAAGTGCTTTAATTGTGGGACACCAGGCCATCTAAGTAAATACTGTAGGAAAAAGAAGAAGATTGGTTGTTTCCACTGTTCAGAGGCAGGTCATCTAGTTAAGGACTGCCCAAGGAAACATGGACAACGGCAAAGAACTTCTGGAGGGTAGCTTCAGGCTCTCGTGGCGTCGGGACAGGTAAGGAAGCAGGTCCAGGCTCTCGCGGTCCCACCACTGCAAGAACGAGGTAGAAACATTTCCGTTTAGAGTTTAGTTTTTCTTTTTGATCATCCTGTCCGTACTTTATTCGATTTTGGCGCATCACATTCGTTTATCTCTACATCATTAGTTGAAACACTGCACCTAAATACTAGTCTTGTTGAGGATCCCATTGTAGTCTTAAATCCTATTGGTGGGTCGACTCATTTATCCATGGTTTGTATGGATTTGAGATTGTCTATCTTAGGCGTTGGTTTTGAATGTAATGCTTTTGTGCTTGGTTTCATGGGCTATGGGTTGATTCTAGGGATAGATTGGCTAGCCAGATATGGTGCCATCAGAGATTGCGAACGAAGGGTTGTAAAATTATTAACTCGTAGTGGAAAGACCCTTGATATTACTTGTGACCCTAGAGGATCAGTGATGCTTAGTTATCTTGAGTCACTTGACACATCCAATGATGATTTACATTCTGTTCGTATAGTCCGTGAATATGTTGATGTCTTCGATGAGGTGAGGGGTCTACCCTCAAAACGTGAGGTAGACTTTCGTATTTATCTTGTGGATAATGCAAAACCAGTATCTCTCCCAGTACGCCACATGGCTCCTCGTGAGAGGAGGTAACTCAATAAGCAAGTAGGGGAGTTGCTTGAGAAGGGGTTCATAAGACGTAGTATATCGGAGTGGGGTGCTCCAGTAGTATTTTCCACGAAGTCGGATAGGTCCCTTAGACTTTGTGTGGACTATAGAGAACTTAATAAACTTACTAAGAAGAATAAGCACCCACTGCCGAGGATTGACGATCTCTTTGATCAGTTAGTTGGCGCCTCAGTGTTTTCGCAGTTGGACTTAGCCACTGGTTTCCATCAGTTGAGAGTGGCTGAGGGTAGCTTAGGCAAGACTACCTTTAGGAATCCGGACGGTTTCTATGAGTGGCTTGTAATGCCCTTCGGTTTGACAAACGCCCCTGCATACTTTGTTGACTTGATGAGTAGGGTGTTTACGGAGTACCTTAATAAATTCGTGGTGGTCTTTGTGGATGACATCTTGATCTTTTCTAAGAGCTAGGAAGAGCATGCCCTACATCTTAGGGAAGTGTTGGAGGCCCTTCGAGCGCATAACCTTAAAGCTAAATTTTCTAAATGTCACTTTTGGAGGAAGGAAGTGCGATTCTTAGGGAACGTGGTTTCGAAAGAAGGGATAGCTGTGGATCCCGCGAAGGTGGTGGCCATCCAAGATTGGAAGGTCCCTAAAAATGCTACCGAGGTAAGGAGTTTCTTGGGGTTGGCAGGCTACTATAGGAAGTTTATCAAGGACTTCACAAAGATATCAGCCCCATTAACACGCTTGACGAAGAAGAACCTAGTTTTCACATGGGACGTTGATTGTGATGATGCGTTCCAGCGTTTAAAGAGAGCGTTGACCACAGTCTCAATCTTAGTGTTGCCAGATGGTAGTAAGTCATTTACCGTTTATACCGATGCTTGTGGGATAGGACTAGGTGCAGTCTTAATGCAAGAGGGGAAGGTAATAACATATGGAGGAAGGCAGTTGAGAGTACATGAGAGAAATTACCCTACACATGACCTAGAGTTGGCCGCTATTGTTTTTGCGCTTAAGTCTTGGCGCCATTATCTTCTTGGCGAGAAATTCGAATTATTCACAGACCATAAATCGCTGAAATACTTGTTCTCTCAGAAGGACTTGAACTTAAGGCAGCAAAGGTGGATGGTATTCTTAGAGTCCTATGATGTCGAGATAGGATATACCCCTGGCAAGGGTAACGTGGTGGCAGACGCCTTAAGTAGGAAAAGGTTGTCCTTGAGTCCGTTGTCTGTTGAGCGTCGAAGCTTAGAGTTCATCTCTACGTTTGACTTTAGACCTTCCATTGACTTTCTGCCCAGTTTGCTAGCATCCTTAGAGGTCAGACCTACGCTTTTGGGACGGATTGGTGAGGCACATCGAGATGACCCACAGTTGGTTGAGTTAGTAGAGAAGCTCATAAGGGGGGAGTCGTCGAGCCATCTCAGTAGGTATACCCTAGATGATAAGGGTTGGTTACGTAGGGACGGTAGACTTTGTGTACCACGAGACGAGAGCTTGAGGAAGACCATTCTTGATGATGCACATCGTTCGAGGATGACCATTCATCCCGGCGGGGACAAGATGTACATCGACATGAGACGAGTTTACTTTTGGGTCGGTATGAAGAAGGATGTGGCCGAGTTTGTCGCTAGATGCTTGGTGTGCCAACAAGTAAAAGCAGAGCAAAAGAAGCCCGGTGGATTGCTTCACCCATTGGAGATCCCACAATGGAAGTGGGAGAGTGTCTCGATGGACTTCGTTGACGGGTTACCGAGATCGAGGAAGGGTAATACAGGGATTTTGGTCGTGGTAGATAGACTTACTAAGAGCGCCCATTTCATTCCAATGAAGAGTAAGAGGACTGCTCCATGGTTAGCCTCCGTATACATTCGAGAGATAGTTCGTTTGCACGGTGTTCCTTCTAGCATAGTGAGCGATCGCGATCCTATCTTTACTAGCAAGTTTTGGAGGAGCTTGCAAGAGGCGGTAGGGACTCAGTTATGTTTGAGCACCGGATATCATCCTCAGACGGACGACCAGACCGAGAGGGTGAATCGTATTATAGAGGACCTTTTGAGGCTATGTGTTTTAGGTTTCGGAGGTACATGGGAAGAGCATCTTCCCTTGGTGGAATTCACGTATAACAATAGCTTTCAGTCTGGCATTGGCATGGCACCTTTCGAGGCTCTTTATGGAAGGCCTTGTCGTTCACCTACATGTTGGTGGGAGTCTACGGATAAGATCTTACGTAGGCCCGATATGATTAGAGAGACTTCAGAAAAGATCGATTTGATTCGAAGGAGGATGAAGACGGCGCAAGATAGGCAGAAATCTTATGTGGACAAGAGGAGGATAGATCTTGAATTTGATATTGGGGACATGGTCTTTATCAAGGTGCCCCCATTACGGAATGTTGTTCGCTTTGGGTCCGTTGGGAAGTTAGCACCAAGGTTTGTAGGGCCATTTCCTATCAAGGAGAGGATTGGACAGATGGCGTATAGAGTGGAGTTGCCCGAGAGACTTAGTGGTGTACACGACGTATTCCTTGTATCACATTTGAGGAAGTGCTTGCATGAGACCGCGGAGGTGGTAGAGTCGAACTTGCTTAGAGAGGTGGCGATAGAGCGTGATGCGACGATTCGATGAGCTCCTACATGCATTCTTGGGTCGGAGATTAAGAAGTTGAGGAATCGAGAGGTCAAGCTAGTCAAAGTGCAATGGGGAGATGATGAGAGCGACGCTACTTGGGAGACGGAAGAGAAGATGCGTTCATTATACCCTTTTCTTTTTGAGGGTATGTCTTTTAATTTCTCCTTTATCGCTTAGCTTGTACTTACTCTATCTTTAGTGTGTCCTCTTGGTAGTGTCTTTGACCTTTAGATATGGTAATCCTATGGTTGAGACATGTTATGTATGGTGGATGCATGTGGATGCAAGTGTTTGCTAGTGGTTGCTCGTGGATGCATATACACACACTTTAGGCACTAGATCGGCTCATTCACTTTCATATTGCATATTGCATATAAATGGATGTATTTAGTAAAATGAATGTACATTGAATGTATGTATCATATGGATGTTGCATTTAAATGAATGGTTATGCACACATGTAGTAATGATATGTATAGGATTCTTTGCATGCATGATGGATACATGGCACTATCATTATTTGCATTAAGGAGGCCGACTGAATCAGTGGACCACCTGCTAGTGGTTGATGGTTGAGTAGATGGATGATTGGATGGTAGGATACGTTCTTCTTGACTTAGAGATTTCGAGGACGAAATCCTTTAAGTAGGGAAGAATATAACACCCCGTATTTCTGTTAACACTAAAGTAACGAATTAAAGAATATCTAATTTTAAATATGAGAATTAAGGGAAACGGGTTACGCCATTGTGTTCGTCTCGGAATTCTGGTTGAGATAGAGTCCGAGTTTGCATGAATTGGACTTCGTATGAGGAAGTTATGGCGATTGGAAGTTTCAGAAAAATTCAAACAGATTTCAAAAATTCAAATTTCAGAGTCAGATTGGGCTAGGCGGGAAATTTCCCGCCAGGGCCAGGTCGACCTGGGGTTCGACCTACCCACACAGGTCGACCAGGGGGTCAACCTGCCCCTCCCCCCCGGGAAGATTTGTTTGATGGCGATTTTCTGACTCTTAGCTGAGTCATTTGGGCTGACTTGTCACCCTATCTTCACTGAATGACTATGGTTCATCCTAGGTTGATCGGATGGCCTAAATTAATCCTAAACTCTATAAAAACATATGTAGACTCAAATCCTAAAATCAAATAAAAATTAGAATCATGGCCTCCACGTTGTTTCCTTGCAACCTAGAATAGCCGCCACCAATTAGAGAGGAAGAAAAGATAATCAATTCAATTCTAATCTAAACCGCAACAAATTGTCTTCTTCAAGGAAAGCTAAATCAATTTCAGAACTCAAGACCTTCTTTGAATTGTGAGTTCGATTTCTTTAATAAGATAATTAACAATTTAATTAGATTGAATTATAATTTGGGTTATATGGTTATGTTGTGAATCATTGACAGTTATGTCATTATCTATGTTGTAATTCTATGATGTTATTATCTATGTTGTAAAGCTGTGATGTTATTATCCATGTTGTAAATCTGTGTTAATTGTTGGCTTATGTACAACCAATACATAATGATGCTTCATATGCTAGTTTTGTTATGTTTGTGGAAATAATTCATATGATAAATCATATGCATGAATGCAAGTGTAGATGTTAATTTAGATATGAATCATATGCAAGTTTATGAGAATCATATACAACCTCACATGTTTCATGACATCTATTTTATGTGTAAATTGGATCTAAAGTTAGGCTATGACGTATGTGAGTTTAGATGCAAGTTTACACTATAGTTTATGTTGCATAAATCACATATGCAAGTATATATATGTTGGAGTATGAATCATGTAATGTAAGTTTGTAACTATTGCCTATGCAAGTTTACACCTTATGATTATATCTATGACACCCATTGTCTATGCAAGTTTAGATGAGACACCTTATTCACACATGCAAGTTCTTCATTATGTTTAGATCTATATGCCAATTCATGTTATGACTTTTTGTTCATAAGTTAGATCTAATTTATATTCTATGCACGTTGTGATGTTTTCTCTTTATTCCATAAGTTAAACTATTCGAGTCTAACGTATATTTCACGTTAAACGAACGAACGTACAACGTGGGGTAATGGGATAATATTAAAAGATTTAATATTTAGAATTGGCATAATGCCTTAAATGTGATGTTAATTGGTATAATTTTATATACCATAAATAGATGGAAATAATTAACGTATTAATTATGGACATAGTTAAATTTGTAATTAATCGGTAATTTGAATAGGGAAATTAATTCAAATTGGGGATAATTAATTATGTGTAATAATAAACCGCCTAAGACACGAGGTTAGACTCGTTTGTGGTGTAAGACTGCCGGGACCCGCCCGACAAATCCAGCTGCCACAAATGCCAGTCTAATGTTAAAGGTCTTAGGCATAAAATAAATGCGTAACAATTGTAAAGACACGAGAATAGGCTCGTTTGTGGTGTAAGACTGCCCCGACCCGCCCGGCAAATCCAGCTACCACAAATGTCAGTCTAATGTGGGAGGTCTTTATAAGGTTATGGTCATAATGAATTAAGAAACACTTAACCAGATAAACATGTAGTGGGACATGAGGGGGTTAAGTGGGTGCCTTGGGTGGCATGTGGAATCTAGTGGGTGCCTTGGGTGGCATTTGAAATACGATTAGATGCACTTAACCAAGATTGAAACATCTAAAAAGACATCATTAAGAATGGGGTTAAGTGGGGGAAACTTTAGAGGGGACCAAGCTTAGGTGGAAAGCTTGTGTCATGCATGGGGGGCCTTTTCAAACCAGTAGCCCATTAAGTATCTTTGTGGGCACGACCCACGTCGAGGACGGGACACGCGTACTGGATTTGATTGTAAGAGTTCAAAACGGGTCAGCGGTGGCAACGCAAGTCCAACGGGTTCATATGCGTGTGTGGGCCCGGGCTGGTAGGTAAGACGTTGTTGCATCGTGTAGATATAAGTCGTGCATTTTTGGTTGTATCAGGTTGCCACTTTGGGGAAGTGATATACCCCGCTGTGGGGCCAGCACGGGTATCTACGAGTTAGGGAGCCGATCGAATGGGGGTAGTGGGTGCACCTAGTGGAGATATGGGCAGACGACACCTATGGAGGTAGCTAGGGGTACACTAAACTACCATTAGCAGTATTAAGATCTGTAGGCGGGATCAACCTTTAGGGTGACTAGTGGTGGTGTAGTATAGTAATTATCTTATAGTGGTTTAGGTGTGCCTTTAACGTTATCTTTGTTCATCTTATTTCCTTGTTTGCTCTGTCATACCCAGTTGTACACAGTCATTTCCTTATTTTCCAACTTATGCCTTAGTCCAGTTATTTTGATAATTATATTGTTAAAGTTATCGCACTCGCCAGACTTTATGTCTGACCCCCTTTTCTTTCCACCTCTTTTCTTCCTTACCCCCCCCCCCCGGTTTACAAGGAGGGAATACTACAGCTTAGTGCGGATTTCCTTGAGTTGCTTGAAGAGAGTAGATGTATCGCTTGGACTCTCTCATCTTTATGGCTTTGCTTATGCTCATTGGGGATTTATGCATTTATGTTATTTAAGTACTTGCTTCTTTATGTACTTTGAAGTTTTTGGAAAAGACTATTGATCCTGTTGTAATGATTTTGGAGACTACTTATGTAAACTCATTTCAGTTATAATGTAATAAAATAAGTTTTAACTTCCGCTGTGTTGTTTTATTTATTTATTCTTGTAATTTATCTGTTCTATACAACAATAACGCTTCACGGACATTGATGCATTCCCTTTGTGAGTGACATTAATGGACTTGGGGTGTTATAGGTAAATTTCGCTTGAGTTTTCTTCATGCATATATGTGTGCAAGTATTTCAAATAGTTGCATAAATGTATGCAAGTTTCGGTCCAGATTTTCAAGCCAAAACAGCTTATGCAACAATTGCACACATGTACGCGACTATTTGTAATAGCTGCATACGTGTATGCAACTTTTTTTTTAAATTGCGTGGACTTCTGAGAATATTTCTAGAATTTAGAATTTTTTTATATGTCAGCGCCTTTATTGGGACAAAAAAGGCCGAAATTCGGAAATAGGGGGTGGGTTTTGAATGAAAACTTAGGGAAATTAAGTTTGTTAGGGATGCGTGCCTAATTTTCACTTTATAATATATATTTATTAATATTTAATTCCAATGTTACTTAGCCGTGAAGTTTAATGCTCCAACTCTAAACAAACCCCAACGACTAATCCCTCCAGCCAATTACCCCTACTTCAGACACAATGGAATAGGTTTCGGAAGCTAATTTGTTTTTTTAATCAGTTTTTCTCAGAATTAAAATATGAGTCAATATAAAGTTAAATATTAATTTTCAACGTGCGTTTTAATTTGCTACACCCATATATTAACTCCAAAAATTAAATTTGAAATCCTGCTACGTTTCACAATTACGGTTCTAACTAGCCTTGTCTCATCGAATTTGGAGACCGTTTGAAAAATGAACTTATTTCTAGCTTTTATTGAAGTTAACTAATTTTCAGTACGCATTTATACTACACATTCTTACATACGAACTTCGATTGATATGAAATTTGAAACTTAGCAATAATTTAACATTATGAATCCGATAAAATTGGTTTCATCGAAAATGGAGGCCGTTTGAAAAATGACTATTTTTTAAGGCTTGAATAAAACCAACAAAATATAAATAAATTCAAAATCAGTTCTTGTAAATAGTAATAAATTAATATTATTAAATATATCCAAATAGAATGTAATATAGTTTCAAAAAAAACATAATTGGGTTTATAACTGAATATTTTCAAAATCCAAGTTAAATCGATATTCAATTTCATAATAAATCCTTTTATTTAATTAAATAAATGGTTATAATTTATAAATGATTACATAGCAACTTGTTGAAAATTTGATCTGGACATAACTTATAATTTATAACACGAAATCTCGATTTTATACTTTAATTAGAAAACTACAAATCAATATATTTGAACGTTTCTTGTTTTAACAAATTCTGATTTATATTGAATTCTGTATATTCTATTGAATTCAAAACTAGTTTTTTCGAACTACCGCAATGTTACGAGCCCAATTTATAATTAATATAAACTTTTACATTTAAACTTCGTTTTAGATAAATTCTAAGTCATTAATTCTCAAAATAAATCGTCTTTAATGTTTAAATTCCATTAAATATTTCTTAAAAAAATTTGGGTCGTTTCATTCTCCCCCATTTAAAAGGATTTTGTCCTCGAAATTGAAGACGGAACTGAAGGTCGTTTACTTAACCATCTCAGCCTTCGTTCTAACTTACTCAAGTTCTCCAACTTTTCAATTTCCAAGAACTTCCCAATTTCACGAAAATTGGCTAACGCCTTAAATTTTCGTAAAAAAATCGACATAACCTCCTTTGTTCAATCTATACAGCTACGACTTGCCTCTCTAGGCCCTCATCAATCAAAAAGAAAATCCAAAAGCCAAACCGCTTGCCAATCGGCTTATAAAATCATTAAGCCCAATCAATACAATAAATATGTACCTTTGTATCAGGCATGCAATTTTATTCCTCTTCTCAGCTTCCATACAATAGCCTGTCCAATATACATATGTCCAATCCCGACTAATTTTCAATTCAGTTCAACATTAAAATTAACTTGGTTCAACTTAACTTCCATTCTCATGTTGGTTCTATTATTCTAATTTTTATTAGTTAAACTAATTATTGACATCACAATCACCAATCAATTGGTTGATTAACTTTCCAAATTTATGTGTTGTTGAAACATATTTCTTTTATATACTCAAAGTATATTTTCAATGTCAAATTACAAACATTAAACTCTAAGTAAGTTTTTGGACCTCACACCAGTCAGTTGGATTTATACTGACATCCCACTTTCGAAACTCGAAAATAAACACTAATGATGTTGCAACAATCACCAGAATCATCCCCGAGCGACTAGAGTGTGATGCAAAATCTATCCTGTATATTTGAGACTTCAAATATACGTTGATCAGGCATATATTAAAATTCCTCTTATAATCGATAGTCCAAGCTCAACATCAAGTAAAAATACTCAAATTCATATTATAAAGTATAATTGTTCATAATTTAATTCTTTTTTATGAATACACAACTTCATTCTTTCCTATATAAATATATAATACTCTTCAAACTCATTCTAGAGCATTACTAACACTATCTTTAATGGGTTATTCTTATAGGATATTACTAATCCTATCTCTGATGAATTCTTTCCATCTTGTTCTAATGAGTTGTATCCCCAAAGCTTTGTAAACCAAAGCTCTGGTACAAAATGTAGCAACCCAAAAATTCTCGCCTTTCAAATCGACTGTAAGCCACACAGGTCCAATCAGAACGGTAGAAATTCTCAATCCGTTATGGGATACAACACATCAGAACAAAGCATAAAAGAACATTTCATGTTATTACAACAATTTTACATCAGAGTACAATGCAAATATCAGAGAATAATGAATTACAATACACAGCGGAAAACATAATTACATTTAGCGGAAGACTTTTAAATGCTCTGGAACGACTTTAGCTTCAATCTAGAATTCTACTTTATAAAATATCTGCAAAGCCGAAATTACTAGCTGCCCGTGTGGAAAATATAGGCACCCAGAGTTTAGGTAGGAAACAATAAACTCCAGGTCTGTTATTGTACTGGGGTGAGAACCAAAACAGTTATTATACTTTACTTTAAAGTTGAGTAAATCATAGGACCACACCGTATAACACGGAACGAGAGTTCTCCACATGAATACCTGTCATAAAAACTCGAAATACTTTTTGAAAATTGAAGCTATCATAAGACTCAAGTCCCATCACATAACGCAAGCGCAAACCAGAGGATAGAGTTTTACTTCATAATAGCCAAATATGCTTAATACACGAAATTTCTCTTTTATTATCACTAGTGCATAGTATGGAAATTAGTTTCAAAAATAAATGTATCAATCTTAGGTGGCATAATACCCCATCCTATTATGTCACCATATAGATATATAACTGAAAGAACAAGGTTCGTATTGGAATTTGGATTTCCATCAATGACCAAAGCAGGATCTTCCTTAATAGATTCGGATCATCTCTAGCAAGATGTCTAGGCATCACAGACATGTGACCCTTGGGACAGTAGAGTCGGCCCACCAATTCCCATTGAGTTAGGGTTTCTCCTAAACATAACGTTCCACGGTCATATCTGACCGTTGTCTTGGTCGTTGATTGACCATCATCCGAGACGCCTCAATCCATCATCCACATAAATAAATTGTCTGGGCTCCATACCATGAAATCAATGTTAGCTACAAAGGAACATATGTCATCCTGTTTTCGGCCTTTCATGAGTTGTGAGGCTTGTTGACGTCATGTTTCAACACAAAGCCACGCTTTATCAGCCATACCATGATCATCATCCACAAAGCTCTATTTTTAAACAAAAGCTTTGATCAATTAATAACTTGTCATGCCACATTGTCAATTCACACATATGATAAGTTTCTATAAATAATAACCTTTGAGTCCATATGCCTCAAAGAAGGGTGTTAAGTAAAGAGAATAAATTCTCCGCCACCACAGATATATTATCAATAGCAACTAATCGGTTATGTTATGAAATACAACGTCAGACACACATCCATTTACAAGATCATTATAGGTCTAAACGAAATCGAAGGCACCTTATTCCTCGTCCCTTAAGGGAGAGAGGCCCTTGCATATCCGGTCAATCTCCAAGTATGTCTAGACGACAGCCACTTTAACCTTATAACGGGAGCTACCCAAGGCATCAACAATAATCCAAACGATGCGAAGATCGTCGGTCTTCATCCACAATCTTTAATATCTTCGACAATCGTCATATTAGTTATTCAGAATGGGTTGAAACCCGGTCTTTTGGAATAACTATCGCATCATTAAAACCAAGAGATATATAAACATATCATAAGTCTCATTCCAATACAAAATATTCTTTTATTCAAATATCCTTTACATTTTGAGTTACTCCCAAAAATCTTATCAAAGATTTATTTATTCTCTTTTCATAAATTAACTCAAATTAAGGTTTATAAGCCTTATCGGGATTATCAAGCCTTACAAAAAAGTAAACTCTCATATCGTTATCCCATTCTCATCCTACTAATCCCATGGAGAAAAACTGGTGGTAATCCATATTTAACAACCCTCGTGTTTTAGTAAGTTTAATTACCTTCTACCATTTCAAACCTTTGTTGAAAGATTTATTAAAACTCTAACATAGTTTTACTCTTCATTTCATTCAATCAAATCTTTATTGTAAAACTTTAACATAGTATTAATCTCCATTTCATTCAATCAAATCTTTATTGAAAGATTATTACAACTCAAACTTGAGAAATAAATTTTCCTTTAACTGGGTTAAAGAACAAATGTTATTTAAAACATCATTCACGATAAACTCAAATTCCAATTTGATATCAAATATAAGGCTTTAAATAGAAATCATATCGACTTACATTCAATATCAAATTCTGTAATCAACAAATATCTTATAGGGAATAACGATATCTCTATCTTCCAAATTCCTTAAAATAGTATTTGTATAATTACTAGATCAAATATCAAAATATCTGAAGTTTATTTTCATTCAACTCTAATACTCATACACTGGAAAAAATTAACTTGGTTAACTACTTATAACTTCAAACCGTTTTAATCACTTTTATCACAGTAGCTAGTTCTAAAAAAAAGCTTTATATTATCCAAAACTAAATATATTTAGTCCAAATCACTTTTAAATCATTTATTATGATTTATCATAATTTTTCTCTATTTCTGACAATTCAAAAATAACATATTTGTTTAAAATCCATTTTCTAGTCATTTACAGTACTAGAGCTGTTTTTATTCAAATTTGATTTAAATTTTTCTCAAAATCTAAACGTTGAATTTTAAAACTTCACATATCATTGGAAGTGCTTTCCGTTCTTAACCAAACAATTTTCGTTTCAGGAAAATCCAATGGTCAGATCTCCCAGTACTTTAATTTGAAGTTAATGATCGAAATTCACGAACGGTCGCTACACGACACGTCCTATTCAAACCATTTTATTATTTATGATAAAATTCATCTATTCATTTCAAATGTAATTTATAAAATGTTTATAAACTCGCTTAAAAATGATTTCAACCTCAAATTCAATTTTAAATCAAAATTGAATATTCAATATTATTATAATATTAGAATAATAATATTTTCCAAATATAGTATTTTGAAATTCAAATTTTCTGAAATCCATTATAAAAATAAATAAGATCAATGGACAAATCCATTCAAGTTAAAAACATCGTTTATATACCTAACTCGAATTCACATTTTGAATTTACTATTCCAAAACTATTATGAACTGAAACAAACCATTTTTAATTCAAATTTTCCTCAAGTCCATTTCAATAATTTTAATAGTTGTTTGAAACTATATCAATTGCATTTTTAAATTAGTTTGGATTTAGAAATCCAATTTCTATTCTCTTGTCAAATTTCACCTAAATGAATATAAAATCCGTTTAAAATTCCAATAGAATGAAATTCGATCAATTTCCAAATTTCATATTTACTGAATAAATTTTTGTGTCAACAGTATAAACACATCCATATCAACTACCATCCATCAACCAATAATTGTAATATAATCATTTCTATTGACAACACTTATATTCACGGTTTAATAATATTAACAATTATAATTGTAAATATCATCCATCAACCACGAAGTAAACATTGCAATCAGAGGTAGTCAATACATATTCAGATATGATTATAATAACTTAACAAAATAGTTAAGGGATTCTCACTTGATCGATATGAAATCGGTATAAAACGATAATTTTAATTAAATTAAACAAGGAATTTAATTTAACCAAAAATTGCAGCTAGCTCCAAATTCCTCCATATTAGTCACATTGTAAAGCTCTCATTGTCAAGGTTCCAACATTTCCAGTTTCTTCGAATTCTTTTTTCGTTTGAACAAGTTATAAAAGTTTACACGCTAATTACATTAATTAACTAGCTGAAGATAATTAATTAATTGATTAAACTAATTAACCTTCTCTTCTTCGTTATCTTCTTATAGCCAAACACGAACCCACGCATCGCATCGCCTCCCCTTCCTCAAAACGCATGCCACCACGCTCAGCCGAAACCTGATCAAAATATGCCACGTCGAAGCCCGAAACCCCCTCTCCCCACGTGTAACAACCCTTATTTTACGTATCGACCGATAGTAAAATAATTATATTTTATTCCCAAATGACCGGATCATTCTTAGATATTGATATGTTGTTCATGGAGATATGAGACATGTCCATGATTTTTCCAGATTTTTTTGTGACTATTTTTCCCTAGAATTTACGTTTACACTATAACTTTTGATAGGGATCGAGTCAGGTGTTGAGATCGATTCCATTAGATCAAAATTGTTGTTTACAATTCCGTGGAGTGCTTACATGAAGGATTTAGTTCAGCACTTTGGGAGGAATCGCTGTTTTAAATTTTAGCTTATGTTAGGCTGGCTGGTCAACAGATAATGGGCTGAACAGTCAAGCCCATTAGACCCATGACCGTCATATATAAATAGGGGGACTTGAGGGGGAGAACTAGGGTTACTCTCTTTATTCTAAGTTTTAGGTTGGGCATATGTGATTCTCCGGGTCAGCCTAAAACCCTATTTCTCCATTCTTTTCATACAAATTCATCGTAGATCGCATCTAGAAGATAGATCATCATCAGGGAAGATTAGATCAGCATCGAATAGATTAGATCACATCATATTGCATCAAATTCAAGGGGTTTAAGTGTTGTCCAAATCTAATCTTACTGAATCTGCATCAAGCCTAGAAATTGGTGAGTAATATATGTCTCTCACATGGAAGCTACGGATTTTATGGGTAAATTAGGATCGTATTCATATGTTTCATTTAAAATCACCTTAGATCTGATTATATATGTTTAACTCAGTCCTAGAAACCCTAGGAAACCTAATTTGATCATGTTAAACGGATAACAGTTAGATTAATCTTGTCTATTCAAATGTTAATGTTTATGGTATGTTTATGAATTATTCTTGTTTATATGATCATTGCTATATGGATTGATGTTTGTTTTGATTGAACTGATTGCATTTCTTGAGTAGTATGTTCGATTGTTTGTCGTAGAATCATAAATTTGAAGAACATAGAAAATCGAAGATTCAGACGATCATATTTATATGAAACTTAGCAGAGGCGCTTTGGAACACGAAGGAAGGGGAACAAACATTTCCATTCCCATATGCACTAAGTGCATGGATCGGCACGGACCCATGTGGGGGTGACCGAGTGGAGGTGATTTTTGGAAGTAAGGCTTTGTGTTGGTAAATCAAAGCTTCTTACAAAATTTCAAGTAATTCAAAGTTAATTTGTGAGGGTCGAAGGTTTATTTCCCGAGATATGAATAAACTGGCAGAAGCTTCAACATGAATGGAGAAACAATTGGAGAATGGATCGAAAATATGTACTTGAGGCAAGAATGAACATAGGGCCAACCACTTAGCCAAATAGGCTAAGTGGATGGGTCGGCATCGACCCATGAGGATGGGCCAGGGAGAGGTAGGTTTTTGGGGGCTTGGTTGTCTTGGCTTCCGGAAGTTCCTGGTGAAGTTTGGACTGAGATGGACTTCAGAAGATTGATGCGCAACTCAAAGATGAATAGTTCTTTGTTTGTGAACTTAAGCAGGAGTGGTTGAAACTAAGTTGATGAGATACTAGTCGTGGGATGGTATATGATATAGTTCGATGATGGATTGGCTAAGGTAGGAGTTAACCAGGGATGATATTGGAATTAGTTCAAAAGGCTGCTTGACTAAAGAAGTGATGTTTCCAAGGGGAAAGGCTCGAAAAATTTGATGCGCTAAGGAATCGTTGGTTATCGAAGTGTTCTATTGGACTCAAAGCAGGGGTATCGTGGTGACGCGCATAAGGATCCGGTTGGATTGACTACTTTGGATCGCTCAGGTAGGAGTGATCAGTTGTCTTAGACGTTTGAGGCAAACATGCAATTCACGATGGCGTATGGCAGTTTAGCTAGAACTATGGTTCTCCATTAGTCCCTTTGACCAGTGAAATGAAAGTTCGATGACTGATGGATTCACAGCTGTAGTCGGTGATTGCTAGTACATTGGATGTTATGGATATTATGGTTGATTTTATGTTTTCTTCTCTATTTTCTCTCGGTAAGCCATCACTATATGAAGTTGAAGAGAAGAGGGAATGGGGGTAGTCCTTTCCAATATTTGATGTGACATGTGATGGATAGTTTTCACATGATAACTTGTTGGTTGCTGGACGGATCGGTTGGTTGATCCGCATATACTCATATTATCCTTTGTAACTGTTGTTAGCTATTTTATCGCTCACTAGACTGTTATCTAACTCACAGTTTTATGTTCCCATCTTACTAACTTTGGTTGTTCATCAATGTTGTTGATGAGCAGACTGAGTAGTAGGTTTGGTGCCATTGTTGTTGTGCAGTGACGATTAGGAGGCTGGCGTATTATTACCATCTAATTATATGGATATTACATTTCTATTTCCATTGTTGATGTTATTGAGACTCTGGGAGATGTAGTGAGGCATATTGTATTCAGAGATTCTTGTGTCGTGAATTACTGTACCCAAGATTATATGGTTTATGGAAATTTGATTCCCTATTCAGTTATGATTTATTACTGTATCTTGTTGTATATTTTATTATTATACATTATCCATGCATTATGATTTATATGATAGATACTGTTTTCGAATAAATCTACCCTGATAATCATCCCTATCGGCCTGGCACATCGCACAATGTACTTCTCTTTATTATTGTGCGGGAGGTACGTGGAGGTCATCACATTTGGAATCAGAGCTTAGGTTAATCGATTTTACCCAAAGTTCGTGAACATAAACACATGTGAGAGATGTAATTGTAATTTTTAATGGATGATTACTATATTATATACATATATAGTATAGTATAGTAGGTTAGTAAGCAAATGAACACCAAAATGGCTTTCTCTAATATGAATTGGCTCTCGTTTCAGAGTAAGGATTAGTCGACGAACTTTGAGACATGCTACTAGGAGTGAGCCCGCGACTAAAGGGGTAGGTGACGACAGTCGGTCCGAGGTTGCAGCTGCTATGCCCGATTATCCTGCTATGTTTGAGGCCATGATGGCAACGATAATGAGAAAGATGCCCACTCCAGGAGCGGTAGTAGAGAAATTTGTTCTCGTGCAGGGGCCTTTGGTTGTTGATTTTGCGAAACTCTGCAAGGATTAAGCTTCTCTTGGTGGCAAGCCATTTACTAGGACGAAATCGGCTATTAAAGTCCAGAATTAGTTGGATATTTGCATTCGGATTTTTGGAGACTTGGGAATTGATGATGCAGTTAAGAGGAAGCTTGCATTGAGGCAGCTGCAAGGACGAGAAACGGATTGGTGGAACTATATTACCTTGGAGGCTCTGGAGAATCAAATCACTTGGGATCAGTTTAAGACTAAGTTTGAAGAGAACCTCATTTCTACGGTCTAGAAATCGATGTTTAAGATGTTTGCCAATTTGAAGCAAGGTGGGAGGCCTATCCCCGAGTATGTGATGAAGTTTGAGGCTTTATCCAAGTATGCTCGATCGTATATCGAGACTCCTTACCAAAAGAATGAGAAGTTTATCATGGGTTAGGACGAGAGTTTGGGGAAGCAATTAATAGACCATATTGATGACCCTTTTGAAAAATTGGTCGAGAAAGCCTTGAGGAAGGAGAGTCTGTTTCCTCAGAAGACAGAGGTTATTGTTTGGGGTAAGGAAGAAACAAATCCTACGAACAAGCGCCCTCCAATTCTTGCTAACACACACACAAATATATATACACACACACACAGATATATATATATATATTCAGAATATTAGAGTCTTATATATTTAAATATTTTAAATTCCATAATATAAATCTAAATCTAATCCTAAATCAGAATAAAGTGGAAAAGAAATATAGATTAGGGATTTAGAAGAAAATCTAAACCTCTTTCTGGAATTCCTAATGGAAGAATTGAGGCGTGAAGAAGAAGTAGATTAGGGTTTTGAAGAAGCTAGGTGAGAGGTATATATAGTTGTAAGTGTAAGTAAGGACCATAGGATTTATAAGATTAAATCTAGGTTGTACATTGCATGCAACTATATATAATACAATCCAAAACACATACCAAATCCCCCCCCCCCCCCCGGCTCGACCCAGGTGGTCAACTACTCCATTAGGAGAGCGGTCGACCCCTTGGGTTGAGATTCGTCCAGGAAGTTTATTCCCCTCGCAAACTGGTTGATTAATTTGACATGCATTAATAGATTGATTCCTTTCCTTTACTAGATTATTTTATCCCTTCCTGTATATGTATATATACACACAAAATTCAAGGAATATTCTTTTCATCTAATTAATAGATAGTTATATTCCATATATTTATTCATTTCATTTGAATTTCAAACGTTGTGTATAAGCAGTTTACAACTATTTTATTGACAACTTTTCATACGGACTCTGTTTTAGCAAATTTTATATGAAAACAGATCGGAATCTCGCCACGAATACAACTACGATATTTTCATGGCCCAATTCTTAATTGTCCAAAATTCTTATTTTTCAACCTGTTAATACTTTTTATATATTTAATTCTATCATCTATGTATATTTAAGGTATATTTTACGGGCTGTTACATTCTATCCTCCTTAAAAGAGATTTCGTCCAGAAATCTATCCGAGGAAGAAAAAACAAAACTTTGCTTTAACAAACTTGTTATACACCCAAGTTATTTATTATCCAATAAACATCCATGACTCGATGTGACTATGCACTGCAGACTAGCTATAGTGATCTCAGTCCTAGTTTGTATATGTAGTAAGTGATGTTAAATGTATGTAAAACATCCTAACATGTATATAATTTCTACATGAGTGTTTGGTGCATTTTTGTCGTAAACATCTCCTACCATCCAATTTAGCAATCACAATGCAGCTATAAAGTCATAAATTTTCAAGAAAGGCTACAAACTTTTAAATTTTCATGCCTATTCTCGAATTTTCTCCATACTTTACTCAAATCAATCTAACTAGATAGTGCAGAGTCTCGAAATCCCATGCTCCAAAATATCTCTGGTGGCACAAGATTCATAAGGTTCCGTCTTTGTCCCTGATTCTTGATTAGACCCTACCAAAATTTGTTGTACTATGAAGGCATCTTATCAAACATAAAATTATTAGGGGTTCCTATCCTCAACAATATCTTTTATCCCCTTAACCTTGGGAAAGCCTAAAATATAATATTAACTCTCTACCCTTTACAAGATTCCTTATTGAATTATACTTCTCCCCAAAGTCTAAACAAAAATTTGGTTCGACTAAAAATTTATCAATGGTTATTCCATCAACACTTTGGCATTATAGATGACCTCTTTGAAATTCTTCAAAAACGGACACTAATTACCAAAAAGATAATTACGCTACTCCTAAAAAGATAAATATTATTCTTATTGTCTAAGAGATTGAATATGAAACTCTTCCTATTATTCCCAAAGCTTGGTTGTCTTCACTTCGTCCTCCAGTCTTCGAATGAGAGAAAACTCAATAATTTAAAATTTTCCTAAGCCAAATTTTCTAAAACTAATGCTCTAGTCTATACTAATAACTAGAAATTTTGCTATGCTCCAATTTGCTAGAACTTAAATTCCACTAAAAAGGTCTTTTGCTATAATTTCCATAAATTTTCCTAAATAATGATATTAACATATTTAAAATGAAAAGGAGTAAGTATTGCCTTATCTTGAATGGATAGTATAATCTACGTGTTAATACGTAAAATTACACATCGCATCGTTTTCATTTTCATTTATATTCGTTATAATTTCAAATATAGTCCTTTTTGTGAAAAAAACAACAAAATGGATAATCTATAAAAATTATCGAATACCCTTAAGCAAACCAACACAGTCATATTCAAACTAGAATATCTAATAAAAATCCAATGCTTAATCCTATTCCTTATTATTAGGCTTAAGCTCTTATTTTTGAGGATGTCATTTTCTAAGACTAAACTTCTTTTTCAATAAATGTTCCAAAAATCACCAGACCACACACTTCCTTCTTATAGGCTACAATTCTAATTCCGTTATTAACTTCCAAATCCAATAGATGATAGATCACTAAGCTAAGTGGCCCCATGAAATCCTTTTTTATGCATTTATCTTAAAATTTAATAAGGGTTTCAAATCCTAACATCGCAGTCACAAATAGAGATCATTTACTTATACCATTTATACCCTTATCCAATCAATATGAGGGACCATTGGTGATCACAACTTAAGAATATTCTTTTGGAAGTTCCATCCTAAAATTACATGGTTTAAATATGTTGACGTCTAAATATCTTTATTGCAATCTTCTTAAGATGCCAATCTGTTCCTTTAAAATTTTCACCTTTGCCTTTCTTATTATTTTGGTCCATCCATTCCCAAAACCGAATCCTTCCATTTTCCCAAACCATTTTAATTTTCTAAACTAATCCTCAAAATCCTCTTTTAATTACAAATTTATTTCCCACTAAATTTGCAATCAATACCCATGTACCATTCTCTCAAATCGTGACTTACTGTAAGTTATGCTACACTTATTAATACATACTAAACGCTAAATACAGTTATAAATGTATTAATTCCTAGACTAAACAATCTAGGGAAATCTAATACACAACCAACCCTTGATTCTGAAAATACTATATCTCACCATCCTTTCAAATAGAAACTTATGGGATTGATGCTGAAATCTCCAAATTAGGTAGTGTAACTTATCCTTACTTAGTCCTAGAGCCTAATTCTAACTTACCTAATCATCTACTCTTATTACTTCAGAGTTATTTCTTTTTTGTAAGGTGAAATTTTAATGATTGCACAAAATATTTCTTCTGAATATTGTTATTAATTTTGAAAATTGCACAAATTCGAAAACAGTTATTTAATATCTTACTAAAACCTGATATGTTAAATTTTTATGAAGACTTTAATACTTACTCTCAATGTCAATATATCTTTTATTTAGAAATTGTTCCAAAATGTTACAATAAGGATTCAAGTGCTTCTTTTCAATGTTAACTAAATGTTTAAAATAAGAGTAGAAATACCTTTTTTTTAAACATTTTACCATTTTATCTATTTGAATGCAAGCCATTCATACTTTCAAAAATGGTTAATATTTCTTTTTATTAGCTAATGAAACAATTGTTCATTCTATTCTAGAAAATAGAATCTCAATTAATCTCCAAGATTGAATTTTGCGAAAATTTGGTTTCTGAAAATGTCTAATGATATTTATTGCTAAACTTATTAAAATACCTTATTACCTCACACAATAACACTTTTGAGGCATTATTCAAGGTTTGTGTATCTTTTAATAATAAAGCTTGTTATATCAAGGTAATGACAATTATAAATTTGCCATTATAATTTTTTACTGCTTGGCACTTACGTTTATATCTTTTTATGGCTCATGACTCAAAATGTTCACTATTATTCTATAATTAGGGAATTCATCTTCTGTTTTCCTTAAAGTTTAAATTATAGTCCGTCTAATAGAAGAAATAGTAAACATTTCAAATTCCTTAAAAAAAATAAAAAAAAAATCATATTTCAAATTTTCTTTCTTGAATGGAATTATTATGCAACTTGAGCCTATAAGTGAAATGTTAGAATTCATTTTCTTTTACAAAATAATTTAATAGCATGTCAAAAATCACTTTTGTAGGTTTCTTAACACTTCTGATTTTTTTTTTTAATCTAATCCTTCTGACACACTACTCTATGGAAGTCCATTTCCCTTAACGAATCCTTTATTCCATGTTCCTACATTTCAATTATTGACATTCCTAAGTGATGTTATTATAATTGTCCTTTATGCCATTTTATCCATTAAACAATGCTCATTCTTATGGACATTTAATTCAAATTAAAATATTCATACTTTTACATAAATGGCCTTAATTATATCCTTAATACTATATGATTTCGATATCCTTTTACCTATTGACTGTTTAGTGCTCTTTCAAGTTAAAAATTCCTTATTCACCAAAATTTAAGTTTTATCCCATTTAATAGAAGGTATTCTTCCATTTTTCCTGAAACCTTTACATACCCTTATGCTATGGACGTTAATTTGTCCTATTCCAAATTTTTATCACTTAATTCTTCCTTATTTTTTCATGAATGATAATAAAGTCACCAATTTATTTCCTTTGACTTCCTATTTAATTTTGGAGTTTCATTCATTTCCACATTCTCAACTTTGTGGTTCTTATATCCCTTATATTTTGATAGGATTCTAATTGATAAGGGAGCTACTGAATCATTATATGGCTCCTAAAGACTTCCTAGAAATCAAGGTTAATCCTTTCCTAGAAGGTCCTATAGATAATATTTTCTAAAGATATAAGTACTTTAAATATATATATATATACTTATATATAGTAAAACATTTTGAAAATTCCATTTTCAAAATAACAAATAAGCCTCTCATAAGTATATTTTCCTCGTAATTGGGTAACCAATGCTCTGATACCAAATGTAACGAACCACACGAAATTGGCCTAAATTTAGGCCAAAAAAGGCCAATCGAGACTTAGAGCCATTTTAAACGGGTTGTTGGTTCCTATAACGAAATACTATAATAGACATAATATAGCATACTGAAACAAAATCAGAATCGCACACAGTGGAAGGGATAAAATATAATAACTTAAAACAGACGTATCTTTGATTAAAACCATCTTAAGTGTAGGTTACAATGAGTCTCATACTATAATACGTACATCAATAATAATTACCCCAATAATAATACACCATAAATGGTGACTAATAACTATGGATCCTCCATTATCAGGCTTCATCTTCAAGATATCACCGATCCAAGCATTCCCACCTATTATCACGTTTGTATGTTAAGAGAATGAAGGTCAGAACATAAAGTTTTAGTGAATGAAAATCACATAAGCTTTAAGGAATTACTATCTCCTGTTTTTGGCAGTATAAGTACTTCACGATACGTCTACACAATCAAACACGCAATCAAACATACGAGGCGGACACCCTAACAGTCACTTCAGGCTTATTTGTAAATCTAAGGGCGGACATCCCTACAGTCACTTAATACCCACGAAGTAATTTAAGGGCAGACATACATACAACCACTTAATACCCCCACAAGGCAGCTATTACTACTCGCTTAATGTTGTATCCAAATTTACTTAGGGTGGACTTCCCTACAGTTACTTAATACCCTATGGCGGACCCGCCTAACCCCTTAAGACTCCGTTCTAATGTCAACGTCACAAATAATAAATCTCCTAGTAGGTCAAGAAATAGCAATACTTTCAGGTTTACGTAGGAACACAATTTTATTTATGACCCTCCAGGCGGACCATCATGTTACTATATAGTTGTCCCTATGGGTGAAATCCTAGACACTTAATACATCCTTTAGATGGTAGTTCCTTTATGTCATTTTATATTAACCATCCCTAGGTCAACCCTCACATAGTCCCTAGATAAGAAGCGGACAACTTCTGGGAACTACCCTACTTATACTCTATCATTTTACCAGGACCATTTTAGAGTAATGTGGACACAATGACCACTTAAGACCTTTATAAGGAAGAGCCCAATGACTTCAGCCTTTCTAAAGAATAAAAATTAGAAGAGTCCTAATGTCGTAACTACTTAATACCCAACTAAGTAGGTCAGCCACTTAATATCTTCTCAAGGGAGGCCTATTTCATATACAAATGCATATATATGTATATATACACACACACACTAGACCTCCAACATTAAAACGACCACTTGAGTGGTTCCAGTAGACTTCTATTACAAGTCGGGCCTAACCTCGTATCATAGTGTAATAATTATAATGGCCCATGACACCTAGACCTCTCACATTAACAAATCTTACTTGTAGCTGTTGGATATGTCGGTTGGTTTCGGGTAGGCTTCTCTTACAAGTTATGGTTAACCTCACGCCAATGTGACATTAACTCTCATTCAGGCCATTAACACACGCATATACAAATTTCTATGGGGACATTCGAAATTTATTCCTAATTTAATTGTATTTATTTTGCACTTAATATGCATTAATATTACATCGTTTATGCTATTGATATATATAAATGACGTAAGTTAAGCGGACAAGATTAATGTCCCAACCACGTTTTTGAAATGTCAATCTCTAATCAAATTAAAAATGTACAAGTTATTTCCCAAATTACTTCCAATCATGGCATAAATATACATATTAACATGTAACCATCAAAAATGGGAAAAACAACAATATCAGCATAAAACTTGTAACCTAGGTTTGACTTGATTATAATAATAAAAGACAAACAAAGTTCCATACATCCAATATATATAAAATTACTATAATTAAATGAATTCACTTTTATATATTTATATGAAAACCATTAGTATTTGGACATCTTGTAAACATTACGTTCAAATATTCTATTTAGAAAAATAGAGATTTAAACCTATTCAAATTCACAATCCTATCCAAATATTAACCTTTTGCACAAAACCATATATATGAATTTACACAAAATAAAGTAAGATAAATCCAACCAATATAGAGAATTATACAATACTAACCATGGTTCTCTTTTATTATTACAACAACCCAAAACCCATATATAAATAGATTGATTATTTCTTTATAACAATTAAAATATAGGGAAATGTTTAATATTATATTTTTGTTTTATTGACAACTTTTTCATACGAACTCCATTTTCAGAAAATTATATATGATGCAACTAGGATATTTTCATAACCCAATTCTAAATTGTTCGTAAATCTTATTTTTCAACCTCTTAATATTTTATTTATTATTGTTTATATTTAATTTAATCATCTATGTCTATTTAGGGTATCTCTTTGGGGTGTTACACGAGACATGCAAAATTCTTCTTCGCTTCACTTTTGATTGGCTCAAGGCATGTGAAGCTCAGATGGGAGAACTTTGCTCTCGATCGGTTCGAGGCATGTGAAGTTCTAGGCTGCTTTACTCTTGATTGGCTTGAGGCGTGTGAAGCTTAGATAGGTGAACTTTGCTCTGGATTGGCTCGAGGCATGAAAAGTTCATATGAAATGGTGCCAACAGACCGACTTCGGCATATGCCTAATCGTAGGTAGGTCGTCTTTTCCTATTATGCTTAGAGTGGTGGTGTCAACCGACAACCTCTAGAATACACATGAGCATAGGTAGGTCAGGTTAAATCCGATGGACTTGGCATATCCGAGGTAGCAGTGCTTCGGTGATTCACGAATGAATCTCGAAGGTGGGGGTCAATGTTATTATATTTTTACAAGGATTACAACAAAGTTGGTTACTAGTTCTTGTAATTACAACACGAAGGCGAAATACTTTAGAATTGAAAATAACTATGTCCAAGTAAGGTGTAACTCAAGCAAGACAAAACGTGAGGTGTGTCGTCGATGTCCGAACCGCTCATTGTTGCTGCAGTCTTACTAAGTCGAAAGAGTGATCCCTAGCAATCTAGTCAATGACTACCCTAACTGGGTGAGGTTCATGGTGAGCGTTGAATAACTCGGGAACTTCAATTGGAGGATCCTGTTTGTACTTCTCAAGACTGTTATGGCAGACGATCTCTTCAAGCAGCGAGTAGTTGCCAAGCAGAGGGTTGTCAGGGATACCTCTGTTATTGTAATCTTTAGCAGGTTCATAGTGAGGATTAGGATCAAAGTCGTCAGAGCTTTGGGGTTCATCTTGGTGCAGAGTGTGAAGATGAACTGGTTGAGCAGCTCAATTACTACGTGCTTCTTCTTGGCTTAGGAATTGGTTGTCTTTCTCATAGTAGGTTTCCAAAGTCTTTGGTTGCCTCTGGTTGATCCATGCCTCGAATTCAGAATTGAGAAGCACGCCCTTAACAAACTAGATGAGCACGACTCAAGGTGCTAGATCATCGACCTATGCTACCGCGGTGTTGAATCTTTCAGGATAGATTTTGAGAGCCTCACTGGTGTCTTGGAAGATGTTTGAGACTAAGAGGATATCATTGGGTATCGCAATGTGCATCTTTAATTGTGTGATCAAACTCCTTGTGAGTTGGTCGAAAGTCGGGATGGTTCCCTGTGGGAGTCGAGAAAACTAACACCATGTCTACAAGAAAGATGAGGAAGCACTTACACTTCACGATGTCGGTGGCACAGGATGAATCCATATGCCATTCATTGTGATTTATAAAGTTTTGAGGATCGAAGCTACCCGAGTAAGTCGTAAGTCATAGCATATCGAAGCATCTAGGCCATTTAGCATCAAGGACAGTTGAGTTGAAATGGTTATGTCTCATACCAGTTTCCCAGATGTCCATGGCATGCCCTCGCAATTCCCTCATAATCCTATGGACCATGTCGGTGAGAACCTAAGCTTGGGTTTTCACCAATTTATGGCCATCGTGGTCAAAGTGAGGATTTTAGAGCCTATGGTGCTATCTCGGAGGGATGTCTTCATTGTATTGTGAGAATTCAACCTCGATTCTATGATTTTATGGAGAATAGTTAGGGTGGACTTGGACCTGGTTTGTTGCTGGAAGCATAGACACTAAGTTCAGACTCGAGGCAGTTTGAGTCTAGCTGGTGGGGGCTTGAGCACTAACCACTTGATTTGGATTAGGTTCAAACCGAGAACGGTTAGGATGATGTGTTCCCCCTTTGAAAGTGATTCCAACACCAACAAGGTTGATTAAGAGACGAGGGCATCGATTATTGTGGAGGGAAACAGAAGTGGAGCTCAAGGAGATGTGGTTTGGAGGAGGCTGAGCCCTCCAATTTGCTTGAAGGCGAGCAGAGTCTCATTGAGAGTTCTGCTAGAGTCTTTGGATCAACTACGTGTTCTATCTGACTTGAGCGTCAAGTTATCGCTCAGTTTCTTACAATCTCCTTGTAAGTTCGAGATCCTAGGCCTAAGAAACAAGAGCTTTTTGAGTAGGAGGTGCAGCCACGTCGACAATGGCAAAATGTCGAAAAGAGGTCGCTAATGAGCTGGGGACTCTTAGTTAGAGGGTCCACCAACAATGGATTTTCCCTTGCTCTCTATTGTTAACAACTTCGCTAAGTAGATCTCAAGGAATCCGAGTAGCACTATGAACTTGTGTTCGAAGATTGACCGGAAAGGTGGAAATTTTCTCAAGTCGGTATGAAGGTATTGATTATAGGTGTGATTTTATCCCCTTTCCTAACACGTCAAAATGTTGACGCCAAAATGTTGGTCGCCAACACTCGAGATTTTCGACTTGTCAAAAATAAAGTTTCACGTAAGGAAATGTAGTGTAACACCCCGTATTTTCTATGAACATAAAAATAAAAAATCAAGGTATAATTAATTTTTAGAAAAAGCATTAGGTGAAATGGGTTGCGCCGTTGCGTTTGTCTCGGAATTCTGCTTGAGATAGAGTCTGAGTTTGCGTAAATTGGACTCCGTATGAAAAAGATATCCTTAAATTAAATATTGCAGCAAAACATGGAAAAAAGAGGAATGAGAAAAGAATAATGTTTAGCATTGTTCTAAGGTTTGTAAGCAAAAGACATAATAGCTCATTTGGTTGGAACATGTGACTTGCATACAAGAGGTACAGAGTTCGATCCCCGCCAACGCCATATTTTTCTTTTAGGGGAATGGCTAAAAAGCGGCTTAATGTGAACGCGGTTCAAAAAGTAGTTTAGTGTGAAAATGGTTAATTGGGAAGATAGATAAAAATAAAAATAAATATATATATATATATATATATTGAATATATATATATATATATATATATAAAATATTGAGAAGATAAATACAGTCAATTTATTTGGAGGGAAAGATTTATGCATAAATAGATATGTATGTATGTAGGTAACTTCATTATGCATTTATTTTGCATGTTACAAGGAAAGTAGAAAAAAGGGGGAATTAAATTATATACTTGATTTCCTTTTTTTTATGTAAGCAATCAATTTGCATTATTTGTCAATATTAGAATTTATGAATAGGTGCGTGTGTGTGTGTGTGTATATATATATATATATATATATTTATATATATATATATATATGGGCAATTAGTGTAAACATGAATAGATTGAAATTAATTTGTAGATGAGTGTTAATTTGTCATTGATTAAAAAGATATATATATATATATATATATATATATATATATATATATTAAGTAGGCATAATTTGGGAACATGCATCATGACATGATTGTTAAGTTATAATTTGGAGTAATTTGACATGAATTACGGAATATGTAATTTGACGTACTAAACTTAGAATTGGCATGAATGACAAAGTATGAAATTTAGCATATAAATCTAGTTTTGGGCATAACTTGAGAAATAAGGAACATAACTAGTTTTGGTGAATTTGGGTAATTGGTACGAAACGGTATAATTGGTATACCATTAATTAGGAACATAATTAATGTTATAATTTAATTGTGAATGATTTACATATAAAACATAAATATGTAAATATGAACATTTAGTATAAATAGAAGTTTATTTGTACATTTGCTGAGTCATTAGGGCTTACTTGTCACCCTATCTTGACTGAATGGCTGTGGCTTATTCTAGGTTGATCGGATGGCCTAAATTAATCCTAAAATCTATAAAAACACATGTAGACTCAAACCCTAAAACCTAATTAAAATTAGAACCATGGCCGTCATACTATCACCTTGCAACCTAGAGTAGCCGCCACCAATTAGAGAGGAAGAAAAGCTAACCAACTCAATTCAATTCAAGATTATAACAACAACAACAAATTGTCTTCTTCAAAGGAGAGCTAAATCAATTTCAGAACTCAGATTTCAAAACTCAAGACCTTCTTTGAGTAGTGAGTTCGATTTCTTTAATAAGATAATTAACTATTTAATTAGGTTGAGTTATAAATTGGATAATGAGATTGTGGTTGTGAATCATTGACCATTATGTTATCATCTATGCTGTTAATCTATGTTAAACGTTGGCGTATGTACAATCAATGCATAATGATGCTTCACATGCTAGTTTGGTTATGTTTGTGGAATTAATTCATATGTTAAATCATATGTAAGTTCAACTTGATTCATATGTATATTTAACTTGATATGCAAGTTTGGATGTGTTAATTTATACATGAATCATATGCAAGTTTAATGAGAATCATATGCAACTTTGTACGTTTAATTTGATTTATGACATCTATTTTATATGTAAGTTTGAACCTAAAGTATATGCTAAGACATATGTGAGTATGATTTCATTAACAAGATAATTCTTAAATTAATATTGATGGGTTTATATTTGGTTTATGAGATTTTGTCTGTTGATTCATGTGGCATAGTTAGTTATTATCACCTATGTTGTGAACATATAAACAAGTTAGTTAATTTAGTAAATCTATTCCTTATGCCTGATCCTACATGTGTAATTTGATTATATTAGAACATTGGAATTTTATGCAAGTGGGATATTAGTCATATGCAAGTTCATTTGTGAATCATATGTAAAATTACAAGTGAATCATATATGTGAATCCTATGTTAGTATACAAATGCAAGTATGTGATGTTAGTAATTCACATGCGAGTTGTATGTGGTTTATATGTAAGTTAGGTGAAAACCCAAATCAATACATACAACTTCACACTCATGTTTAGATCCATGATTAGATCTATGTTTAGATCTATTGTAATACATAGTTTATGCTAGATTGTGATTTATACGTCTATACACTATGCAAGTTCACCTTTATGCATAATAATCTATGCAAATCACAACGTGTACATAATTTAGTCCATGCTAGTTTGTTGCTACATATATGTTAGTTATGGATTATGCAAATTTTGCCAATCATGCAAGTTTATCTTTTTAGATCTATTTTTATGAGACATGTTAATTGTGATATTTAGATTTATTTTCATGTATTGCACAAATTGTGACATTTTATAAATTTAGGCTATTTGGCCAGCCTAATATATTCCTTAAATTTCGTGTACGAACGTACAACGTGGGACAATGGGATAATATTAAAATAATTAATATTGAGAATTGGCATAAATGCCTTAAATGACATATAATTAATTTGTGATTTCATTGGTATAGCTTTATATACCATAAATAGATGGACATAATTATGGTATCAATTATGGACATAGTTAAATTTGGAATTGACTGAAAATTCAAATTAGGGATATTAATCCAATTTGGGGTTAAATGAAATGTGTAATAATAAACCGCCTAAGACACGAGGTTAGACTCGTTTGTGGTGTAAGACTGCCCGGACCCGCCCGGCAAATCCAGTTGCCACAAATGCCAGTCTAATGTGGGAGGTCTTAGGTATAAATTAAATGCATAACAGTTGTAAAGACACGAGGTTAGGCTCGTTTGTGGTGTAAGACTGCCCGGACCCGCCCGACAAATCCAGCTGTCACAAATGCCAGTCTAATGTGGGAGGTCTTTACAAGGTTACGGTGTTAATGAATTAAGAAACACTTAACCAGATAAACATGTGGTGGGATGTGAGGGGGTTAAGTGGGTGCCTTGGGTGGCATTAGAAATACGATTAGATGCACTTAACCAAGATTGAAACATGTAAGAAGACATGAATAAGAATGGGGTCAAGTTGGAAAACCATAGAGGGGACCAAGCATAAGTGGAAGGCTTGTGTCATGCCTGGGGGCCCTTTTCAAACCAGTAACCCATTAAGTATCTTTGTGGGCTCTACCCAAGTCGAGGACGGGACACGCATACTGGGTTTGATTGTAAGAGGTCAAAACGGGTCAACGGTGACAACGCAAGTCCAACGGGTTCATATGCGTGTGTGGGCCCGGACTCGTAGGTAAGACGTTGTTGCATCGTGTAGATATAAGCCGTGCATTTTTGGTAGTATCGGGTTGCCACTTTGGGGAGTGATACACCCCACTGTGGGGCAAGCACGGGTATCTACGAGTTGGGGAGCCGATCGAATGGGGCTAGCGGGTACACCTAGTGGAGATAGGGGAAGACGGCACCTATGAAGGTAGCTAGGGGTACACGAAACTACCATTATCATTATTAAGTTCTATAGGCGGGATCAACCTTTTGAGTGTTTGGTGTGTGCAGTGTAGTAATTATCTTATAGTGACTAGGTGCGCCTTTAACGTTATCTTTGTTTGTCTTATTTCCCTGTTTGCTCTGTCATACCTAATTGTTCACATTCATTTCCTTATTTTCCAGCTTATGCCTTATCCTAGTTATTTTGATAATTATATTGTTAAAGTTATCGCACTCGCCAGACTTTATATCTGACCCCCTTTGTTTTCGCCTCTTTTCTTCCTTTTCCCCCCAGGTTCTCAGGGTGGGACTAGTGCTAGCGGAGCTTGATTTGGATCGCTTTATCTCTTTCTCTCTTTTGGAAGTGCTTGGATTGCGGAAAGTAAAGTTCAGCTCATCTCTTTATGGCTACTTTTTTTGGGGTTATGCCTTTTAATTTTATGTACTCTGATTTTGTCAAGATGGATATTATGTACTTGACTCTAATCGTTGGTTTTTGAAGTTGTTGTAATCAAACTATTTCTCCACTGCAATAAAAGTTGTTTTAAATTTTCAAGTACTGCTTTATATCTGTCTTGTTGTTAAGTTTCTGTTCTATACACACTAAAAATGCTCCACGGAAATTAATGCATTCCCTTTGTGAGTGACATTAATGGACGTGGGGTGTCACACGTGGTATCAGAGCTGAAGGTTGCCAGAACAGATATGAGATTTTGAAAAACTATTTTTTTTCAAAAGCATTTTACAAAGAAATACTTTCAAAAATATGTTTTAAGGAGAGTATTTTCAGGATAAAGGTTTATTTTAAAAAAATTCCCCAAGAGCCATATATCTTTCCTTCGATTCTCCGTTTTGAATCTTTTCCTCTTTCCTTTTTTGAATCTCTTCCTCCACGTATAGATGCTTTTTCCTAAGATATATGAGGACTTCCGTACGATGGGCGGAAAACCACTTCATGGGACTTAGACATTTGTCGGGTCTAGAAGTTGGCTAAAGAAAGTAGAGGACTTGTCGGTATCTTTGAGATAGATGAGGGGAGGAAGGTTCGACTAGCTGCTTGGTTGATGAAGGACGAATTTCTTGTAGGTCGGAGGTCACGAATGAAGAACGTATAGTGGAGGCATGGATAGGGCACAGGGTAAGAAAGTAGAACCTAAGAAGGGTGCAAAGAATAATAAAACCCGTGACAAGAGGAAATGTCTTTATTGTGGAACACCAGGCCATCTGAGCAAGGCCTGTAGGAAGAAAAAGAAGACTGGTTGTTTCCACTGTGGTGAGGCAGGACATCTGATCAAAGATTAGAGACTGCCCGAGGAAAAGGCAGAGGACAGGGTCTACTTCTGGAGGGCAGGTTCAGGCTCTCATGGCACCAGGACAGGAGAGAGGTAGAAACATATCCTTTGAAAGTTTAGTTTTTCTGTTTGATCGCCCTGTTCGTACTTTGTTTGACTCTGGTGCTTCACACTCGTCTGTATCTGCTTCATTAGTTGAAATGTTGCACCTAAATACTAGTCTAGTTACAGATCTCTTTGTAGTCTCAAATCCTATTGGTGATTCGGCTCACTTATCTGTGGTTTGCCGAGATTTGAGAGTGTCTATCTTGGGCATTGGGTTTGAATGCAACACCTTCGTTCTTGGTTTCATGGGTTACGGCTTGATTTTAGGCATGGATTGGCTAGCCAGATACGGTGCCATCCTAGATTGTGAAAGAAGGGTGGTTAGATTGTTTACTCGTTGTGGAAAGACCCTTGATATTTCTTGTGACCCTAAAGGTCCAATGATGCTTAGCTACCAAGAATCTCTTGGCGCGTCCAACAATGATTTGGAATCTATTCGTGGGGTCCGTGTGTATGGTGACGTCTTCGATGAAGTTCGGGGTTTACTCCGAGGCGCAAGATAGACTTTCATATATACCTAGTGGATAATGCAAAGCCAATTGCATTACCAGTGCGCCACATGGCTCCGAGAGAGAGAGAGGAGATAATTCAGTAAGCAAGTGAAATCGTAGCTTGAGAAGGGGTTCATAAGAAGAAGCATTTCAGAATGGGGTGCTCAATTGTTTGGTTGTTTTTCTAGTATCATCTCACATAGATTGTCCGAATTCAAAGGAGGTATTCCTTGGGTGCTTGTCTGATATTGGTTTAGGCCTTTGGGGCTCGTGCTTGGGGAATGCTGAGTTCGACTAGGATGGTTTTTGTGAGAGATAAATAGCTGTGATGATTTTTCATTGCATGATATCTTGGTTTACTCGAAGAGTGATGGGCAGTCGTGACATGATAAAACTATTTGGTGGTATGGACAGCCCCGAGTTAAACTCAATAGGGTTATGAGATGACTCGAGTGGACTCGAGAAAGATGTGAAGTAATGGATTGTTTATGACCCTATGTTGATGCCATTTCTTTTGAGGAAGAAGGTGAGATTCTTAGGGCACGTGGTCTCTAAGGAAGGGATAGATGTGGATCCCGCGAAGGTTGTGGCAATCCAAGATTGGAAGATTCCTAAGAACGCAACCGAGCGTTTGAAGAGGGCTTTGACGACAACTCCAGTTTTAGTTTCTCCAGATGGGAGTCTTCGATCCATCTTTGTAGATATGCTATAGATGAGAGAGGCTGGTTGCGTAAAAATGAGAGATTTTTCGTACCACAAGACGCGAGCTTGAGGAAGACGATTCTTGAAGACTCACATCGCTCCAAGATGACGCATACATTCTGGGTTTTGTGGGATATGGTGGGGCTTTATCATGCTTAGTTTCTTAAGAATCATTTGGTAATCTGATCTGTACCAGTAGTCTGTAAGTATCTGAATATTTCTGAAAAGGATAGGGGTTTTTACTCGAAGCGTGAAGTAGATTTCCGGTTTTGACATTTGTTAATAGGGGTAATTCTCTGAGTGTCAATCTGATGTTGATTTCGGTCTTCTACGTTGATACTTAGGGAATTGTTCTCTTAACCGATGTCTAATGGGAACAGAGCTTTTATTTTAATTGTACTCACTCTATCACTCGGCTGTATCCTATCGATCGAGTCTTCAACCTTTAGGTAGAAACTAATGGGTGTAAACATGTGTTTGAAACATGTTATGTTTGGTGTATGCAAGTGGATACAAGTGTTTGCTAGTGGTTGCTCGTGGATGCATTTACACACACATTAGGCACTAGATCGGCTCAATCACTCTCATATTGCATATTAATATGTGTGCATATTTAAATTAATGGATGTATCATGGTTGTATTATCATATGGATGCTGCATTTGGATGAATGGTCGTGCACGCATGTAGAAATAATATGTATCATTAGGAATCTTTTGCATACGTAATGGACGCATGGCACTATCATGGTTCGCATTAAGGTGGTCAACTGAATCAGTAGACCGCCTGATTTTTGCATTGGATAAGGACATGTACACACACTATGCATATAAACATGAAAGCATTAGAAGTCTCTTAAGGACAATGGATGCCTGTGCTTGATGGTTTAGTAGATGGATGATTGGATGGTAGGGCACATTCTTCCTAACTTGAAGATTTCGGGGACGAAATCCTTTAAGGAGGGGAGAATGTAACACCCCGTATTTTCTATGAACATAAAAATAACAAATCAAGGTATATAATTAATTTTTAGAAAAAGAATTAGGTGAAACGGGTTGCGCCGTTGCGTTTGTCTCGGAATTCTGCTTGAGATAGAGTCCGAGTTTGCGTAAATTGGACTCCATATGAAAGAGATATCCTTAAATTAAATATTGCAGCAAAACATGGAAAAAAGAGGAATGAGAAAAGAATAATGTTTAGCATTGTTCTAAGGTTTGTAAGCAAAAGACATAATAGCTCATTTGGTTGGAACATGTGACTTGCATACAAGAGGTACAGAGTTCGATCCCCACCAACGCCATATTTTTGTTTTAGGGGAATGGCTAAAAAGCGGCTTAGTGTGAACGCGGTTCAAAAAGTAGTTTAGTGTGAAAATGGTTAATTGTGAAGATAGATAAAAAGAAAATTAAATATATATATATATATTGAATATATATATATATATATATAATTGAGAAGATAAATACAGTCAATTTATTTCGAGGGAAAGATTTATGCATAAATAGATATGTACGTATGTAGGTAACTTCATTATGCATTTATTTTGCATGTTGCAAGGAAAGTAGAAAAAAAAGGGGGAATTAAATTATATACTCGATTTCCTTTTTTTTAGGTAAGCAATCAATTTGCATTATTTGTCAATATTAGAATTTATGAATAGGTGCATGTGTGTGTGTGTGTGTGTGTCTATATATATATATATATATATATATATAGGCAGTTAATGTAAACATGAATAGATTGAAATTAATTTGTAGATGAGTGTTAATTTGTCATTAATTAAAAAGAATATATATATATTAAGTAGGCATAATTTGGGAACATGTATCATGGCATGATTGTTAAGTTATAATTTGGAGTAATTTGACATGAATTATGGAATATGTAATTTGACATATTAAACTTAGAATTGGCATGAACGACAAAGTATGAAATATATCATATAACACTACAAGAAAACACTGAATTAGCGTCAAATTTTTAGAGGCGAAAATTTTCGTCGCTAATTTGCGACGGATTTTCATGTGATTTGCAAGGGATAATTTTTTGTATTTTTAAACTTTTTTTCTTTTATTTATTACCGTCGTATTCTGTCATCCCTCACTAATCCGTCGCAAATTGCGTCAAATTACCGACAGAAATTTTCTGTCGCTATTTTCCGCTGCAAATACAAGCATATTACCGACGAATATTAATAGAAGCTATTTTGCAGCAGAATTCCAACAGATTTGCAAGATATGTTTATATTATTTTTCTAAGATATACTTTAGCGTTATTTTTTCTAATAATTATTAAAATTCTCAATAATTAATAATTAATTTGTTCTATTATTGATTAATAAGTAGTAATAAATAATAATTTACATTCAATATTAAATAAATTATAATAATTGCTTATTTAGAATTAGCAAAATAATCTTTTCTCATAACCGATCAATGTAATTACTAAATTCTTAATTAAGTTCTATGTTTTCATCACAAATTTCAATTAGTATGCTAGTATGTTTACGCTAAATCTTAAAATTTTAAATTGTTCTTTTATATTTATTATCCTAAATAATGAAAATATTAGTTTATTATAATAATCATGTAATAATTAATAATAAAATTTAATACTTATGAAATGATATCTAGTATTCAATAATTAATTTTAAATAATTGTATTTAACTGTAATTATATTTGATACTTATATTTATAATTGTAGTTGATAATTATATTTTATATTTCGAAAAATTTAAATATTTGAATTCATCTTTAATATATATCATAAAAGATAACTTTCCTCAACAACATTTATGTAACATTGTTTGGCAATTTAATTAAATGACACATTTTGTTTACCCTAAAACTATATTTTCATAGCGAACTAAAAACAAAACAAGAGATTTGATTTAACAAAAAGAAAGAGTGTTACGAAATTAACTTATTTCACAAAAAAAAACATTATTACGAATGTCTAAAAGGTTAGAATATATTTTTCCAATTTTAAAGAGGTATGCCTAACTAATATTCACACTGCCTTAAAATATTCTTTTAAAAATAGTTAAATAACATAAAACTTTGAACTTCAAAAAATGTTTTCACTAAAAGTAATGGATTTGTGGAAATTTCAAATCTTTGTAGAAATTTGTATCATAGAAACAATATAACGTAAGCTTGGAAAAAATACAAATGTTCAAAAATGTTGAACTATAAATAAGGTTTGAGTGTAGAAGAAAAAAGGCATTTTTGAAGATTAAATCTCAAAATTAAAGGTACATAACTTAAATAGAAAGAAAGATTTTAAAAAGTAATCTACATTAGCCTCATTTGGTTTTGCATCTAAATTTCAGTTTTAGAAAAATAATTTGTTAATTATTGCTTTAAAAACTTTCCTTGTATTGTTAACAAGCTTTGAATTATTTGTCTAAAATGCTCACCATAAATCTGGGAAACATTTTGCAACAATTATTGCCACCTAATTCCTTACTCATTCGCTGATTTGCGTCCTAATAATCGGAGAAATCTTAACCGTTTGATCTGTCATCCAACTTGCGATCCGTGACATCCTTTCGCACAAATAGAAAACACGGACAGTTTTTCTCAGAATCCTTTTCCTCCAAAAAACAAATCTCAACATAAATCCCTAAATCACAAATTCCTAATTATGGAAAAGTCGCAAACAACAATACACCCAAATCGCTCCCAGACGAACTGACTCTCCATCATGTTAGAAGTTTTCGTCGTCATCTTCCATGCAATCCTCAACCAAACCCGCTATTCCATTTTCGGATCTACTCCTAAATCCAACCTTCATCGCTTCTCTCAAGTTGTTATCCGATGTTACTTAGTCAATATAGCAACTGATTTTACTTGTGGTCGTGAAGACGGGTATTTATTTTGTATTAAACCATTTTTATAGAAAATGACGTACATGAGAAAATCGAAATTTGAATGTACGTAGGTAGGCATGATTGGATTTGGGAGATGGTAGTGGCTTCGCTGATGCTGCGGACAGTCAGGTCGAAAAGTCATGTTATACATCGTATTGGCATTGGTGAGTTCCGATTTCGAGTTGATTTGGTTGGATGAAGGGATGAGTTGTTGCTTTCTTGGATGTGGAATATTGATAAGGCAGTCGGATGGTTCAACATCTGTGGCACCGTCCCTCTTTGACGTAAGGATGATACGTATCATTTGTTAGTTCACCTTGGGTTTTAGTCATTATTTGCTTGCTTTTTGTTCCACGACAATGCATAGAGAAGTCTGTTGATGATCCAAGTGAACAGACAAGAAGTTTCATTTTTACTCCACGAAAATGTGATTGCTTTTAGTATCAATGTGTTAAGATAAGTAGCAGTTCATAGGTTTGTTTACTATTTATACTTTGGTAACAAATAGTGAACTTCAGAATGGTTTTTTTAAATTTAATATTAAAGATACTAATTTTGATAGAAAATTTTAAAGGTGAAATGATTTTTGGAAAAAAAAATATTAAATGTAATAATATGAAGGAGTGAGTGAATATAAATTATTAAGTAACTGATGAGTTCTGATTATTTCTAATAAGTGAATTTTGAAGATTTATAGTTTTATATATGTACCATTGATCCCAATATGTATTTGAATGGTGTTTATGAAATGATGTTTGAAATTTGTAGTAATAATCTTGGTTTTATTTGAAGATAAGAGATTCATAATGTGATATCTTTATCATAATGTGGAACTTTATAAATCAAATGGACTAAAGCTCAACTGCTTTCAATGTAGAAGAAAAATATGCCTAAGCCATCTTTCAATTTTCATCAGTTTAATTTCAAATTTGCAAAAAAAAAAAAAAAAAAAAGGTTGACTCAGACAAACATGATTGCATTTTCGGGTAATTATTTCATTAATCGCGTATTATGGTTGCATTATAGGTTATTGGAGCTATGTTAAAATATTTAGTGCACACTTATATGCAGACACATGCATAAGAAATTTAGCTAGCTTTCATATCGAGTTTTGTTCACGGATTAATGCACACTTTGATTCCATTTGGAAAACGTAATATTCGTATAAAAGATGAAAGTCAGAGTGCATTATTATTGGTCAAGTACTCAATTGGAAGTTCACATGCAGTCGTTTCAAACATAATCAAGAACCCACATGCTCTTGGTTTCAAAGAGGCGAAGACAACATGTTGCGACTCTAGAAGGTTCAATGCTCAGTTGGTATGCATGCCAAATGCAACTTTCTGCTAATATTAGAGAGGTTTCTTGTTTTGGGATATGTTGCAACTGACGCATGCTGCTTCTAGGCTTGTGGGCTTATCTATCTATAATGGTTCTCTTGAGTTTGTTGCTCCTATTAATTTTAGGAAATTGGTCCAAGGTTAGTTATAAACTGATGCTTGATAAGATGGTTCTTATATGTATCTATCCCCCTTTGATGAATTTGTCCGTACAATTTGTAATTTTAGTGCTGTCTTGGTTTAAGGATGAAAGGTCGTGAGCATGTCCTTTTGGAGAAAAGAAAAAAAAAAATCTATAGCTTTGCAAATTTTAAGTAGGTCAATATGGGTTTTCCTTAGTCAGATTTGGATATGCTTCTAAGCAAGAGAAGTTTCATGCATTTTCATATGCCTTTATTACTGGTTGGCATTGTTGAAATTAATTGCATCTATTTTTGGTGCACTTTAGGCATAGTCTTTGGTGTGACCAGGTAATTTTATCGTTTGTTGTTTCTCATCGTATTACTAAATTAAACATGACTAAAGTAAAATCATATTTTGGTGTTAATATTCATCAAGTAATCATAATTTTTTTTCTGTTTACTACGTTATTCTATTTTGGCAGATGAAAAGAACGATTGGATAAATTTTGGATCAATTATTGAAGACGAAGACATTGAGTGTAAGAGTGAGTGAGTGCAACTCTAGTGTATTATTATTTTTTGATTATACAACTGTAGGTAACTTCAACTGTAATATATTTTCAACTGTAGATAACTTCACGTCCGCTCTAAAATATATTTTCAACTAGCTGAGCGCAACATGGAGCTGATTGTAACTCTAATGTATTATTATTTTTTGATTATACAAAACCATTTTTCCTGTATTCTATTAATGATTATTAAATTTTGAATACAGGGCTCCTTAAAAAAAGCAGAATCTTGATACGACCATTCTATAAGATATGTGGAACTCCAAGGTAAGTAATATTAGATGTCCCCTCTTATATTCCAAACTTCTTTTAATTTTAGCCTTGTTTGATTTTGTAACATTGAAATATACCCTGTTCTTCGTTCTACAATCTTGATAATGTATTGCTGCTGGTAAGTCCAGTTTTAATATCCTCCCAATAAATCTTCATGAATATTGAATTCAGCCCATCAGGCCGAATGCTTTTGTCGTCATGCATTATGAAAACTGCCTTTCTTATTCCTATCATAGTTATATCCTGTAGTATAAAGTATAAACAATTGTCCTTTGGAAACAATTTTTGCAATAGGTTAAATATTTAGGAATTCAGCAAAGAAACTGCCATTAAATATACTTTAAAACAAACTACGTTGTTCATCAGGTTTGAGGTTAAATTTCATTTCAGCGATCACTCATGAATTCTTTTGTTTCCCACTGGATGGTAGTAACTTAGCCCACATTATCTACCCTTCATAGCAGATTTAATGGCCTTTTCAATTTCCTTTCATTTCATATATTTGTGATATATGCCAGGCTATGCGAAACTAATTTCAGCATGTGGTTTACTCTACAAAACCATTTTTTTGTATTATGTTACCATAAGTTTCAGCAGTGTCTAGAGGGATTTGAAGCTATGAGAATAAGGAATCAGATCCTAAGTTTGGCGCAAATTCAGTGTCAGGTGACTCTCTATTTTTGCTAATGTGCTTGTTTATTATATGCTGTATGTTTTATTGGACGAGAGCGCCAGCTTACAAAAACTTGTGTTATACGTCATGAATCTTATTCTTTAGAGTTAGCTATGTAGGGTCATATTCTTTATACGTCATGAAATAGTAGGGTATGCACTTGAGGTATTGTAGGGTCATATTCTTTATGTTGATTTTTCTTGTTTTTGGCCTACTGCCTTTTATATTAACTTGGACTCAACGTATAATTGATAGGTGAATTATAAGAAGATGTTGCATGGAGGAGTGAGTTTCAGCTATCTTGGAGTTTCGGCTAACTTGGACTATAGGTATACTTTCTTTTCTTCTCAAATCTATTTTTCGCTTGCATCACACAGTACTTTTCCAAAACATTAGTAAATAAAACATTGGAAATGCAATCACTTTCTGATGATGAAGGAATTAAGAGTTATTTTGAGTCAGTAATTAATCATTTTTCTCTCAAATATGCTTTCTTCATTTTAAAATTTAAGTTAAACAATAAAAGTATATTCAAATAAGAGTGTGTAAGCCTGAACAAAAAAAGTTATGCTAGCCTATGATGATACTAATGCTACTGCCATTTTATTGGCTGTAGTAGTCCTATGTTTTACCCCTTCTAAATTATACTAAATTATAGCATAATGCTATCCTCACTAGGTAACATCTAAGGAGATCAGTTGATTTCTTTAAATTCTATATCAGTATCTGGTATTTAGAAGTAGCATTATTTTTATTTTTATTTGAGTATGCGGTATATTTGTGGGATGTTGCTGAAATGGAGAACCAACAATCTCTAATGAATATGCGGTATATTTGAGTATGCGGTATATTTGTTTCCTTTTGGTAAAACTATATTATTTCGTCGCTAATGACATCAATGATGTTTCATCTTGTCTAAACATAGTCATAATTATAGTAGTTGCTTAGATCCGAATGTGCATTGTTGCCATGTCTCTAAGTGTCAATCTTGTGCACTTTGTTCTCGCATGTAAAATCATATGCACCTTTGGATATCCAATACTTAGTAAAATAGCATTCATTAAATTGCTTAGCGAGTAGTTTACAAATGCTATACTTTTCCTGAAAGATGAAGAGGCAGGTGTTACCATCCTTATTTAGGTATACATACAATACTTACTTTATCTTGTTTTATTTCCTATTTTGTTGCTCCTTTGTTTTAGGAGAGCTTCATATTTGCAGTTAGAAAATATCTAAGGTCCAAGCAAGGTAAATTTCTTCTAATGCTTGTTATTCAATATTGATTCTACATTTTAATTGGCAGTATCTATAACAATATACGACTGATTAGCCTGTAATTATTTATGCAGATGTAGAAATATATTTTTGGTAAGTATTATATGTATAGTTGTCATCTCATTATGCCATTTACTAAGCTTCTTATTATTTCCTCCAATCAAATTAGTTTTTTGAAAATGTATCTTATTAATTGTATGAATTTGCAGGTTGGGTTCTTATTAATTGTATTAATTATATCTAAGGTGCAAAAACTGGATGATTTGGAACATTCTCTTAAAGAAATGGCAGATGGTAATTTACGGTGAGTGAAGTATATCCCTTAAAAAAAAGTGAAGTATATCCGTTGATGGTCGAAAAGAAATGGCAGGGATTGCAAGGAATGAGTTTGAAGTGAAGGAAGGTTGTGAATAGTGAAGCAGTACATTTGTTTTGATGAATTGATGATATTGATTTTCTTGTTATAACATATGTAAATTAACGACAGTAGAATAATATTAAAAAATATTCTATTTGAAAAAAAATGTAATGTTAAATGTTGATTATGAGATGAGTGATTAATATAATACATTGATTATGAGATGTGTGTGTTCATATTAATTGTGTTGTATTTACATTAGGATTGAGTATTGATTGGAACACAAATTATGTGTGATATATATATATATATATGTATGTATGTATATACAGATCAGAAAGGGAATAGCAGCGGATTACCAACAAAAAAGGGAGGTTAAGTTTACATTAATTTAATTTTTGTCGCTAATCCCTTGGTAATTAGTAAGGATTTACCAACGTCTTTTAAAAAAATATTTTATTATAAATTAATTATCCGTCGGTAAATAGTCGGTATATAAATTAAAATTAAACTAATAAATAAAATTTTATTTTTATTATAAAATTATTAAAATGACGGAAAAATGTTGGAAAACTGATGCTGAATTCCGTCGCAAAATCTGACATAGATATCGTCTTGGTTTTTACCGACCACACTGTTATGTAGGAAATCCGTCGCTAAAGCCTGTTTAGCGACGGATTAGAAGCGGATTCTTCCGCTACTAAATGATGTTTTTCTTGTAGTGTAAATCTAGGTTTGGGCATAACTTGAGAAATAGGAACATGACTAGTTTTGGTGAATTTGGGTAATTGGTATGAAACGGTATAATTGGTATACCATTAATTAGGAACATAATTAATGTTGTAATTTAATTGTGAATGATTTACATATAAAACATAAATATGTAAATATGAACATTTAGTACAAATAGAAGTTTATTTGTACATTTGCTGAGTCATTAGGGCTGACTTGTCACCCTATCTTGACTGAATGGCTGTGGTTTATTCTAGGTTGATCGGATGGCCTAAATTAATCCTAAAATCTATAAAAATACATGTAGACTCAAACCCTAAAACATAATTAAAATTAGAACCATGGCCGTCATACTATCACCTTGCAACCTAGAGTAGCCGCCACCAATTAGAGAGGAAGAAAAGCTAACCAACTCAATTCAATTCAAGATTATAACAACAACAACAAATTGTCTTCTTCAAAGGAGAGCTAAATCAATTTCAGAACTCAGATTTCAGAACTCAAAACCTTCTTTGAGCAATGAGTTCGATTTCTTTAATAAGATAATTAACTATTTAATTAGGTTGAGTTACAAATTGGGTAATGCGATTGTGGTTGTGAATCATTGACCATTATATTATTATCTATGCTGTAAATTTATGTTAATTGTTGGCTTATGTACAATCAATGCATAATGATGCTTCACATGCTAGTTTGGTTATGTTTGTGGAATTAATTCATATGTTAAATCGTATGTAAGTTCAACTTGATTCATATGTATGTTTAACTTGATATGCAAGTTTGGATGTGTTAATTTATACATGAATCATATGCAAGTTTAATGGGAATCATATGCAACTTTATACGTTTAATTTGATTTATGACATCTATTTTATATATAAGTTTGGACATAAAGTATACGCTAAGACATATGTGAGTATGATTTCATTAACAAGATAATTCTTAAATTAATATTGATGGGTTTATATTTGGTTTATGAGATTTTGTCTGTTGATTCATGTGGTATAGTTAGTTATTATCACCTATGTTGTGAACATATAAATAAGTTAGTTAATTTAGTAAATCTATTCCTTATGCCTGATCCTATATGTGTAATTTGATTATATTAGAACATTGGAATTTTATGCAAGTGGGATATTAGTCATATGCAAGTTCATTTGTGAATCATATGTAAAATTGCAAGTGAATCATATATGTGAATCCTATGTTAGTATACATATGCAAGTATGTGATGTTAGTAATTGTTAGTAATTCACATGCGAGTTATATGTGGTTTATATGGAAGTTAGGTGAAAACCCAAATCAATACATACAACTTTACACTCATGTTTAGATCCATGATTAGATCTATGTTTAGATCTATTGTAATACATAGTTTATGATAGATTGTGATTTATACATCTATACACTATGCAAGTTCACCTTTATGCATAATAATCTATGCAAATCACACCGTGTACATAATTTAGTCCATGCTAGTTTGTTGCTACATATATGTTAGTTATGGATTATGCAAATTATGCCAATCATTCAAGTTTATCTTTTTAGATCTATTTTTATGAGACATGCTAATTGTGATATTTAGATCTATTTTCATGTATTGCACAAATTGTGACGTTTTATGAATTTAGGCTATTTGGCCCGCCTAATATATTCCTTAAATTTCGTGTACGAACGTATAACGTGGGGCAATGGGATAATATTAAAATAATTAATATTGAGAATTCACATAAATGCCTTAAATGGCATATAATTAATTTGTGATGTTAATTGGTATAACTTTATATACCATAAATAGATGGACATAATTAAGGTGTCAATTATGGACATAGTTAAATTTGGAATTGACTGAAAATTCAAATTAGGGATATTAATCCAATTTGGGGTTAAATGAAATGTGTAATAATAAACCGCCTAAGACACGAGGTTAGACTCGTTTGTGGTGTAAGACTGCCCGGACCCGCCCAGCAAATCCAGCTGCCACAAATGTCAATCTAATGTGGGAGGTCTTAGGTATAAATTAAATGCGTAACAGTTGTAAAGACACGAGGTTAGGCTCGTTTGTGGTGTAAGACTGCCCGGACCCACCCGGAAAATCCAGCTGCCATAAATGCTAGTCTAATGTGGGAGGTCTTTACAAGGTTACGGTGTTAATGAATTAAGAAAAAATTAACCAGATAAACATGTGGTGGGACATGAGGGGGTTAAATGGGTGCCTTGGGTGGCATGTGAAGTTAAGTGGGTGCCTTTGGTGGCCTTTGAAATACGATTAAATGCACTTAACCAAGATTGAAACATGTAAGAAGACATGAATAAGAATGGGGTTAAGTGGGAGAACCTTAGAGGGGACCAAGCATAGGTGGAAGGCTTGTGTCATGCATGGGGGCCTTTTTCAAACCAGTAACCCATCAAGTATCTTTGTGGGCTCGACCCAAGTCGAGGATGGGACACGCGTATTGGATTTGATTGTAAGAGCTCAAAACAGGTCAGTGGTGGCAACGCAAGTCCAACGGGTTCATATGCGTGTGTGGGCCCGGGCTGGTAGGTAAGACGTTGTTGCATCGTGTAGATATAAGCCATGCATTTTCGGTAGTATCAGGTTGCCACTTTGGGGAGTGATACACCCCACTGTGGGGCTAGCACGGGTACCTACGAGTTAGGGAGCCGATCGAATGAGGGTAGTGGGTACACCTAGTGGAGATAGGGGCATATGGCACCTATGAAGGTAGATAGGGGTACACGGAACTACCATCATCATTATTAAGTTCTGTAGGTGGGATCAACCTTTAGGGTGTTTGGTGTGGTGCAGTGTAGTAATTATCTTATAGTGACTAGGTGCGCCTTTAACGTTATCTTTGTTCGTCTTATTTCCCTGTTTGCTCTGTCATACCCAATTGTTCACATTCATTTCCTTATTTTCCAGCTTATGCCTTAGCCTAGTTATTTTGATAATTATATTGTTAAAATTTTCGCACTCGCCAAACTTTATGTTTGACCCCCTTTGTTTTCGCCTCTTTTCTTCCTTTCCCCCTGGTGCTCAGGGTGGGACTAGTGCTAGCGGAGCTTGATTTGGATCGCTTTATCTCTTTCTCTCTTTTGGAAGTGCTTGGATTGCTGAAAGTAAAGTTCAGCTCGTCTGTTTATGTCTACTTTTGTCGGGGTTATGCCTTTTAATTTTATGTACTCTGATTTTGTCAAGATGGATATTATGTACTTGACTCTAATCGTTGGTTTTTGAAGTTGTTGTAATCAAACTATTTCTCCACTACAATAAAAGTTGTTTTAAATTTTCAAGTACTACTTTATATATTTCTTGTTGTTGAGTTTCTGTTCTATACACAATAAAAATGCTCCATGGAAGTTAATGCATTCCCTTTGTGAGTGACATTAATGGACGTGGGGTGTTACATGTAGTATTCAGGAAGTAAATAACACAAGACTTATAGTGGTTTGGTTCGGAGTGAACCTATGTCCACTTTGAAGACTTTGTTGACTTTATTCACTTTCAAAGAAGTAAAACAATGGACATCATCATTATAAGCGATTACAATGATAACTAAATTCTATTAATCCTTGTTATCGGAATCCTTCGCTGTTTGAGAGTTCAAAGCTTTGAGAATTAGGAAGTTTCTTTTTCCCAAGGCTTCAAGGTGCTTTAATGGTGTGCAAGGTCAAGAGCTTCCTTCTCAAGATGTCAAATAAGCCAAGTACCAACCCTTTTCATGCTGGAGGTCAAAGAATATTTAGAGGTAGTGGAGTTGGTGAGAGTATGTGAGAAATGGGACCCACAAGCCAAATTTCGTATCTTTGAAGATACCCTAGATATTTCGTATCTCGGGTTGATCACCAAAAACAGGTGATAAATATGTGCTAATCAGCAGCTTTGGGTTGATCTGCCTCTGCTAAATCAGTTGGAATAGCGTTGGTCGATCCTGTGATCGGTGCTCACAAACACAGGCACGCGTGATCTTTTCAGGGTGATCAACACAGGAACGAGGTTGCTATGGAAAACATTTGTTTATGGAGAGGATTTCGTATTCCAAAGATGTGAAATTCGAAGACAAGTCCTTGCCTTGCATTTTTGGTTGATCGACCCATATTGCTCAGGGTTTTTGCTTGATCCGCTTGATGTGCTCAGCTGTTTGAGAGGGATACGAAATTAGATCGATCCAAAATTTTTGGGGTGATCAGCCTAGTCTGATCTTCTGCTTTGGGGTGCTCCGGTTAAGCGGATCACGTATTTTTAAGGGAGGCTCTGACCCTATCCGAACTTGTGATACAAAAATCCAAGTGGCCAGGCCCGAGCTTTGGGAGCTAGAGTTGCGTGGGCTTTTTTGCATGGTCAGACCATTGCACATATGTACTCTAGAGTGGATCTAACGATCCATATTTTATATGCCAACTGATTGTAAAGTAATTATATTTTATTCTCTAGTGGTCGGATCATTCTCAGATTTTAATTTGTCGTTCATGGGGATGTGAGACATCTCCAGCATTTTTACCATATTCAGATATGACCATGTTGCCCTTAAGTTTGTTGTTTGTGCCATAACTTTTAATAGGGATCGAATTAGGGGCTGAAATCGATTCCATTGGATCGGAATGGTTGTTTATGATTCTGTAAACTAGTCACATGAAGAATTTAGTTTAGCGGTTTGGGAGAAATTGTTGTTTTAAGTTTTAACCTGTGTTTAGGCAGACTGGTCAATAGCTAATAGGTTGATTAGCCAAACCCATTAGACTTGTGACCAACAGATATAAGTAGGGGGGCTTAGGGAGAGAATTAGGATTACTCTTTTCATTCTAAGTTTTAGGTTGGGTGTCTGTGATTCTCAGGTTCAACTTAAAACCCTATTTCTCAATTTTCTTCAATCAAATTCATTGTAGATTGCATCTAGAAGATTGATCATCATTGTGGAAGAGAAGATAATCATCAAAGTGGATTAGATCACATCATATTACATCAAATTCAAGGGGTTTCATCCTGTCTAGACCTGATCTCATTGAATCTACATCAAATCTAGAAATTGGTGAATGGTAGATATCTCTCACATGAAAGCTACAGATTATACGGGTAAATTAGGATCATATTCTTATGTTTCATGTTAAAATCAACTTTGATCTGATGATATATGTTTAACTCGGACCTAGAAATCCTAGAAAACCTAATTTGATCTTATTAATCTGATAACTATTAGATTAATCATGTATATTCATATGTTTAGATCCAAATCATGCTAGATCTAATGTTTATGCTATGTTTGTGAATTGTTCCTGTTTGTATGATCATTACTATATGGATTGATGTTTTTTTTTATTGAGTTAATTGAATTCTTTAAGTCGTATGTTCGATCATTTACCATAGAATTGTAGGATTGAAGAATAGAGTAAATCGTAGGTTTAGATGATTGTAACAAATGAAACTTGGAGGGGGTGCTCTAGAAGACAAGAGAATAGGGCATGAATTATCATACCCATATGCACTAAGTGCATGGGTCGGCACCGGCCTATATGGGGTGACCGAGTGGCAGTTGTTTTGATGGCGTGGTTTTGAGTGGGTAAATTGAGGCATCCTTTAAAATTTCAAGTCATTCGGTGTTGATTTGTGATGGGTTGAAGGCCGAATACTTGAGATTTGAATAGACCAACAGAAGCTTTAACACGAACGGCGAAACGGTTGGGGAATAGGTTGATGAGTTACACTCAAGGGGATAAAGGACCAGAGCATGACACCTAGCAAAAATTGGCTAAGTGCATAGGTCGGCACTGAACCATGGGGGAAGGTCGGGTCAGCTTGTGTTTTAGGGAGAATGGCAATGGTGGATTCCTGAATCTATTGGAAAAATTTGGATTTAAACGAACTTCAGATGATTGATGTGCAACTCTAAGATGAACGGTGCTTCGTTTGTGAACTCAAGAAGGAGATGTTGAAGATAAGTTGATGCGATACTGGTCGTAGGATGGTATATGTAATACTCCGTAATTTTAATAAGAACAATATAATGATAAACTAAATAATACTTAATTAAATGTTGAGAATTAAGTAAACGGGAGGCGTCATTGCATTTTCTCGGGATTCTGCTTAAGATAGACACCAAGTTTGCGTAAAACGAATATCGTATGAAGAAGTTATTAAGGTTAGAATTTTGTATACATATAAGAGAAATATATATATATATATATATAAACAAATCAAGTCCAGAATTCAAAACAGTTCAAAAATCCAAACGGGGAAGAGACGCAAGAATAGAACTCATTGGGGGTCGACCCACACCCCGAGGGGGTCGACCCACTCAAAAGGGTGTCGATCCTAGGTTCGACCCCGGGGTCGACCCACCCCAAATCCATCCAAGTTCATTTATGAACATGGACTTGTTTCTGAATGAGATTCGTTGGCAGTAGGCTATAAATAGGACTTCATTTCTATTGTTTTTACACATCAAAAACAATAGAGACAATGAGATGCTGCCCTAGCTTGGATTGGATTAGCCTATTTGCTTCAACAACAGCTTATACGCATACAAGAATTTCTTCTTCAAGATCTTCTTATAATTCTCTGCTCTTTAGATCCAGTCTCTGTAAGTTCATGTTATTTTTAGATATAAACATTTAACAAGTAATCCTGACATGTTTATAAATCTGGATTTAAACCTATGCCAGTTAAGAATCTAATCAAATCTGAACAGATCTTCCATTACATGTACACTTGATCTACTGTTTAGTTCTTATATACCTATTTCTGATATGCTTAACTCTGTTATTATGCTTGTTTCTGTTTTCCTCTCTCCCTCTTTCCCTTTTTTATTTTTATAGCCAGACTACCTTCGAGCCTAGGCCTATCGCTGAAATATGCGAAAGAACGAAATTGGAAATGGTTGGGAAAGTTAAGTTGGGGCATATCTTGTATTATAAATCATGACTTTGATTTGGGGGAATAACCTATATTGTGATATATGAATATAATTTAGGGGATATCCTATACTATGAATTATGACATAAGGGCTAGGGAATGTAAATTTGTAGGCTTAATTAATAGATTAAGCGGAACATGTAATGAAACTGTAATACTTAACCTGTTTAAATCTGTGGGGGGTTATATGAACCTGTTAAATTGTGTAGGGGTTAAGTAAACATGTTTGAATGTGTGGGGGTTAAGTAAATCTATTAGATCTGGGGGGGAGGGTTATACGAACCCGATAAACTTAACCTGTTTTATCCGTTGGGGGTTATGAGGGCTTGTTAATCTATTAGGCATAACCTGTAAAAATCCTAGTAGTTAGGGGTACAAGCGTAGGGTGGCTTGTGTCATCTGTAGCATGGGACACGTATCAGTCAGTAACCCATATTGGTATCAAAGGGAGACCCCGCACTAGGTAGGAAACAGGGCATGCTTATTGAGCTGATTATAAGAGGTTCATATAGGAGGAGGTGTTCTGATAGCGCGTTCCGACGAAGTCATGTGCATGCATGGCTCTGGATTGATCAGGGATAAAAAGACATTGTAACAATAGTAGATATGACTGTGTTTATCTGGGGTATTCCATTTTAGGAAGTGATACATCCTACTATGGGGTCGGCACAGGGTATTTACGGGATAAGGAACTGATCGATTGGGAGTAGTAATTATGGTACATCTAGTCCTTCCTCTTTAGGTGCCCGTTATTTATGGTTAGGGTAACACCCGTTATTTATGTTTGGGTACCTGTTATTAATCTTTGGGGTAAAACCCGTTACTAGAAGTACATTTAAGTCTACCATTATGTTTCTGTTGGGATCATTTATATCTATTATACTAGTATAGGTGTAGAGAAAAGTATCTGAGAAGTGTAATCTTTTCAGTTCATCTTGTTTATCCTGTTTGGTCTGTTATACCTATTATATGATACCATTTGTTACTACCAAAAATTAACAGTGAAGTGAGCTGGTGGTGAAGGGGTACCGGATGACCGAAAGCTCACAGAAGGCTCAACAGAAAGTGGGGCCAGGCACTAGGAAGAGCTAAGAGTAGGAAGAAATAACCCGGAAAGCTGCATCAACTGAAACCCTCCTAGGGGGAGGGATTGTGAAAGCTGCGAGATATAACCGGTGGGATATGTCCGCCAGGGTCAATCCTACAAGATCCCTCCGACAGGGTCAATCCAACAGAATATTCTATGGCAAAGGGTTATCCTAATCCAAAACCAAGAAAGTCAAAAGTAATAAACCCATCGGGTGAAGCTCAAATGGATCTTCGATAATGACCCGCTTAAATACCGATACACCAGAAGGCAAGGGCATCGAAGGTACTAAACCAAGAGAACGCAAGGATCACCCAGAACCAACTTCTGGAGCGTCTACTGTACAAATACCGAAAGGCCACATCTGTAAATAAATAGAAGTGACACCAGAAACCACCCTCCGAGAATACAGGCTACAACAAAAGCTCCACCAAAGGGCTAACCAGGACCCAAGCAGGGATACAGGCTACCCGTACTGATTTACCTAGTACCGGAACCCACGACGGCTTCGAAATGGCAGTTATCAACATGCATCATTAGGGCAGACCCCTCTAAGTATTCACGATAAAGCCGGAGGCCTACATCCGAAAGCTTACGTCTGAAAGCCTACATTCCGGAACTGTTACCAAAGGCTCAAATACCATCTGAAGATCGTAACTAATACTTGACCAAGGAAAAAGTGACCTGCAAAGGCTCCTACAAGCCCAATATCCCACTAGTAGAAGGATCCCTGAACCACTATAAATAAGACCCCAGGGGTCACCTTTATAGGATCGATTTTTTCTTTTATACTTGTACTCTCAAAAAAGAAGCTTGGCACTGAGATTAATCCCGGGATTTTTCCCCCATTACATCTATGTACTCCTAACGAAAGTCTAATAAAAAGGGATCTTCTTATAAGAAAATTGCACTGTAAGTTTATGCTGTTATTTTCCAATCATCACTATTGTAGTTTATTGCTCATTCTCCAAATAAGAAAGGATTCCCATCCATACATGTTCTCGAATAGGAGAATATACCTCTTTCTCTGAGTTCAAATTCATTCTAATAGTCCTTGACGATCCCATACCTCCAAGCTTCAATATCTAGGGTGGTGACCCGATTTGACCCAAAAATAGCCAATCCACATATTTCTCCTTTGGATCTGTTCCTGCTAACCCATCTCTGGTGTTGATGAAAAATATCATTAACATTTTGGCGCTAGAAGGAGGGTTTGAACCTCCGATCCTTTGGTTAACTCCATCACATATCTACCTAAGTTGTTCTGTCCCGGATTGGACTAGCTTTGAAGAAGCAAAGTTATGAGTAAAAGACTCAAACAAAAGTTTTCAGCATCTCGAGCGGATAAGTCAAAAACCACCAACCATAGGGTGAGGGAGGAGAAAATGTTAAGGGTAGAAGCCTTGCGGGTGATAAAGCAGAAGAAAAAAATGGAACTACATGCTTTTGATAATGGGGATGATAGCCTTTCCCATATAGGACAAACCTTAGCGCTCCCACCTAGTGGATCTATATCAGAGGATAATAGTGTTTTCTCTCACCTAAAGAATTCTCTCTACGGGCAAGTTAAGGGAATGACACTCGAACAAGAAATGTTGGACGATTTCGACCGCTTCATCAATAGATGGTGCAAAAGAGATGTCATCTGGATTTCAATGTGTCTCGGAAGGAAAGAACGAAAGCATAGGCACTGCAGCTAAGCTGAGTCACGGGAGGACTAGACCCCAGCGGCAAGAAGAAGAACGTATGCCAAGGGTATACAAGTAATACTACCTCACTACTTCGAGGGAGAGCATTTACTTCCTAACCAAATACGAACTCAACTATTGGCCATTCACGAAGAAGAAGCCCAAATACGAAAGGAAAACAGGAGGGCCTTACTGCCATTACCACGTGATGAATGGACTTGAGACTAATCACTACAAGACCCTCGAGGAAACCATCATTAGATTCGTCAACCAAGGCCAATTACGAGAATTTATGAAAAGATCAAAGTGAATTCGATAGGATTCCTTAGAGAAAGGATTACCAAACATGTTCAAGGGTTTAGAAAATCCTCTCCCTTGAGTTCAAAGGGAAACCCAAAAGGTGTTAGACTGTAAACGGATTAAATCCCTCGTAATCTCCAAACTGGTCAGGACGAGGCACCACCCGAATGGGAGTGATGTATTCGTCTTTCTCCATGCCCGAATCAGAGGGGGCAGGGTTAAAGCATCAAAAGCGTAAGCCTCCGTTTCACACCAGAAATGGTCTTGGCGGTGCATCTAACTTTAGCACGCCTTGCCTCTGCTCGTAGAAGAGTACACCCTACTCTGCATGAAATAAGCACGTCCTACCTCTACTCGCAGAAGAGCACAACCTTCCTTTGCTTATGTTATGCGTTGCTCGCAGAAGGGAGTGCAAACCCCTATAATCGCCTACGATGGTCAGGATAGGGCACCCCGTGGAGGGGGTGGTGTATAAGCCTCTATCAGAACCTACGATGGTCAGTATAGAGCATCAAAAGAATAAGCCTTAGTTCTGCGCCTACAATGGCCCCGTCAAGGTTTTCAAGACCTTATCATCACCTACGATGGTCAGGATAAGGCGCCTCCTGGTAGGAGGTCGGATTAGTCCTTGGGCACCGGACGCACAAGCCCAGAGAGTGGCCAACAAATCAAGTACATCCTCTGCTTTTACATCAAAAGCCCAAGGAGTGGCTCAAGAAGCAAGTGCAGCCTCTGCTTTACCATTCGAATCCAAAAGGGGATGACAAAACAACAAATACCGGAAGGAGTTTCGGTCCTCTTCATATCAATGCCCGAATTTGGGTCAATTTGGCTCTTCATAAATATTGGAAGGAGTTCCCGTTCTCTACATATTAATGCCCAAATCTGGGTCAATTCGGCTCTTATAAATACTGGAAGGAGCTTCGGTCCTATACACATCAATACCCGAATCTGGGTTAATTCAGCTCTTCATAAATACCGGAAGGGGTTTCGGTCCTCTATATATTGATACCCGAATCTAGGTTGAATTGGTTTCTCAACAAAGTCCTAAAGTAAACCCTTGGTCTTACATACTGATACCTAAACCGGGGACAATCTTGAAAAAACCACAGCCGGATGGGGGGTTCCGATGTCATCACATTTACCCTAAACTTAAGTAGAGTCCAATTCCTGATCCAAACAAGAAGGAATTGCTCGCCTCTCTCGGAATTTTAAATGGGAGCTCAAATCTTACTACCAAGGATGAGCTTATGATCCCTCGGGGAAGTGTCTTTAACCTATACTTTCATTAGTTGGCTTTCTTTTCAACATATCAGTCATCTACATAATTCTGAAAATGACATCATACCATAACACCAATTCAAGGAAGAGCTAGGAAGAAGATTACAAACATTTCTAACATCATCCTATGACTGACTATCCCTTTTTATTCTAAGTGATCTTTCATTAGGAATCTTCCAAAGATAATTGGTTCATAAAGAAGCTTTTTACTGGAGCTTAGCACAAGTAGGTTTCCACTCATTACAATTTCCTGGGACACAATAATATTGTTTCTAACAAAAGTGATACATCATAAAAATCGCACGACACACTGACAGCTCTACCGGAGGTCATGATGTATACCATTACATTGACACAATCATCGTTTTAAGAAAAGAAAATTTTCACATCCCAAACACACAATAAAAATATCTTGTTCTGAATCATGGTTTCGTAGAGCAAATTCCAAAGAAGCGCAGTCCTCCTTAGCTTTCTTCAACTCATCCTCTAACTTATCGATTGGTTGGTACAATCTACCAACCACCGTATCTGAGCTCTCAGAGGATTTTGTTGCTAACCTATGTTGTAAACTGCAAATAATTTCATCTTTTTCTTTCAGTTTCCTTTCCAAATAGGACACTTGTTCCTTGAAGTTTGTGATTGTCACCATCTGAAGGTAATACATCTTTTTATAGCCCTACAGGAGAGCATCACCAAAAATACCTTTACAACCAATGACGTTCGGACTTCCTGTAACACCCCGTATTTTCTACGAATATTAAAGTAACGAATTAAAGAACAATTAATTTCAAATGTGAAAAATAGGTGAAACGGGTTGCTCCATTATGTTTGTCATGAAATTCTGCTTGGAATAGAGTCCAAGTTTTCGAAAATCGGACTTCGTTTGAAGAAGTTATGGCCCTCGGAACTTTCAGAAATTTATATAAAACAATTTAGAAAATTAAATACCAAGGCATGTCGACCTGGGAGTCGACCTACCCCAGGCCAGGTCGACCAGGGGGTCGACCTCCCTATATACAGGTCGACCTACCCCTCGGGCCAGATCTGAAAACTGACGTGTTTCTTCCTATGACGATTTGCTATGTCGTTAGGGCTTGTGTGGCACGTTCTGGTTGGTTCTCTTAGGTTTGAATGGCTTTGATTTGCCCTGGGTTGATCTAACGGCTCACATAATATCAAACTTATATATGAGCAACCTAAATCCAAACCCTAAACCACACAAAAATATTCCTAAGACCGCCATGCTGTCAATACTCAACCTAGAGTAGCCGCCATTTTCCTTCAACTAGAAAATAGGTTAGGAATTACAAATAAAATCTAATTCAACTAAGAGAATTCAATGTCTACAACAAAGGAGAGCTATTCAATTTCAAAATACAGATCCCAGACAAACAAGACTTTCTTTTCTTTGTAAGTCTTGTTATTATTTAGATGTGAATGATTAAAAGTTGTGATTTGTAATAAAATGAAAACTAGAGTAATTCCTAATTGTAAGTTAATGCCGATGCCGATTTATGCCTATTCTTGTAACGATTCTATCATATATGCTTGTGAGATTATTGTGGTTATATGTTGATGTTAAACCAATCATATATTATGTAAATATGGTGACTTTTTTGTATGTTTATTGAATCTTGCAAGTTGTTTAGATCTACATTTAGATCTATGTTTATTGAATCATGCAAGTTGTTTAGATCTATGTTTATTGAATCATGCAAGTTGTTTAGATCTACATTTAGATCTATGTTTATTGAATCATGCAAGTTGTTTAGATCTATGTTTATTGAATCATGCAAGTTGTTTAGATCTATGTTTATTAAATCATGCAAGTTGTTAGGCTAAGACATGTATTATGATTAGATTCACATTTAGATCTATGAAAAGTGGATCCAAGATAAAAGTTCATATTTACATGCCTTGTTAAATCTGTGTAATTCCATATGCTTAAGATTCATGATTATTGGATCCAAATTAAAGTTTTACATTCACATGTCTAGTTGAACTTGTGCAATTCTATATGCTTAAGGTTTATGTTCATTGGACCCAAAATAAAAGTTTGCATTTACATGCCTAGTTGGATTTGAGTAATTTCGTATGTTTAAGACCCATGTTAATTAGATCCAAAAATGCAAGTTCACCTTTATATGACTAACTGTAATTGGGTAGTTCTATGTAAACTCCCATCCATATGCTTATGGTTCATGTTGATAAGGTTCAAAATTGCAAGTTCATAATTAAACATATATTTATTCTATGCCAAATTTATGTGACATATGTTGGATCCATATCACGCTTGTCTTGAATGCTACGTGTCTCTTCCTTTTTCCCTTCTTGATTTTGAGTTAGGCTAAATTGCGAAGCCTAACATTCTATGAAATTTATGCGAACGTTTAGCGGGGGTAACGTTGGGAAAAACATGAAGTTACATGTTATTGGCATATTTTAAATGATTAGTGGCATTGAAATGGTATAATTTATATACATAAAATTATGAACATGATTTAGAGAGAAATTGGGCATGACTTGAATGACAATAATTTACATATAAATATAGAAGGTAAATATGTAAATTTAGAAAAGACAAATATGCCTAACGCCAAGTTAGATAGAGTTACGGTGTAAGACTTCCCGGAACTGCCCGGCACATCCAGCAACTGTAACAATATATATATCTAATGTGAGAGGTTAGCGCATCAAGCCCAAAAGAACCCGAGGTTAGACTGAGTTGCGGTGTAAAACTGCCCGGAACCGCCCGACACATCCAGTAACCGCAACAATACCTGTCTAATGTGAGTGGTTGGTGCTTTAATGAATGAATTAAAGCTAAGACAGGAATGGTAGGGTTAAGTTAATTAAGATAGAACTTAACCAATATTACAAGATTAATGACTAGGGTTAAATTAATAGGAAACACTTAACCAGTATAGCATGATGAATGAGTAGGGTTAAGTAATAAGAAACACTTAGCCAACGTAACTTGATTTGTGGTAAGGTTAAGTTAAAACGAGAGGGCAACACTTAACCGATATGACTTGAATTATGGTAAGGTTAAGTTAAATCAAGAGGGCAACACTTAACCAATATAACTTGATTTGTGGTAGGGTTAAGTTAACACATGAAGGCAACACTTAACCAAAGTAACATGACAAGTAGGTGGGTTAAGTTAACTTGAATTGATTGATGACACTTAACCAATACAACATGATGAACACGTGGGGTTAAGTTAACAAGAAAACACTTAACCAATATAACTTGATGAACGGACGGGGTTAAGTAAATAAGGAACACTTAACCAACATGACACGATGAATGGGTGGGTTAAGTTAACATGAATGGACAACACTTAACCAATATGACATAATGTGCGGGAGGGTTAAGTACATATCGGGTTGATGGGTAATCTTAGTAAATATAGGCCCACAAAACTTAACTGTTTAATAAACATGCTTGAATCGATGGAAGGGTTAAGTACATATCGGGTTGGTGAGTAATATTAGTAAATATAGGCCCACAAAACTTAACCGTTTAATAAACATGCTTGAATCGATGGGAGGGATAAGTACATATCGGGTTAGTGGGTAATATTTGTAAATATAGGCCCACAAAACTTAACCGTTTAATAAACATGCTTGAATCAGTGGGAGGGTTAAGTACATAGCGGGTTGGTGGGTAATATTAGTAAATATAGGCCCACAAACTTAACAAATATGGAAACCCTAGTAATAGGGACCTATTTCAGTAGTAACCCACATAGACGTATCACAGTACCTTGAACTAGGCAAGATGAGGCACGATTACTGGGCTGATTATAAGCGGTCGAAACAGCGGCAGGGGGTACGTCAGTGTTGGTTCCGACGGTTTACGGGCGTGCACGTACTCCGGAGTAGGAAAAAGCAGGCACTGGGTACCAGTAGTTATACACTGTGCATCTTGAATCATGTCGGGTCGCTATCATAAGGACTAATACACCTTATGGTGGGACCAACACAGGGTATCTACACGCAAGAGAGGGCCGATTGACAAAGACACGTGGAACATTAATACAAGTAGGGAGCCGATCGATAGGGTAGTAAGGGTACATCTAATATGTTCATGGAAATTAGGCTGACTGAGGTGGAATCCTCACGATAGTTGTACACCTGAAGGCTACCACCATTTGCGAGGATTGGGATCACATTACAATATGATCATTTTATATAGATTACTAGTTGGGACACTAGTTAGGTGGTGCAGAGAAGTGAAATGAATGCGATAGCATATTATGCCTTATTATCTTATTTCTAGGGTGTGGTCCTAGATTTAGTTTATTCATGTCATAACCCTTTTTCTTGTTTACATACTAAATAGTCTCTGGACTTACCAGACTCATATCTGACCCATTTTCTTTCGTCTTCTTTTCTTCCATCCCCCCCCCCCCCCAAGGTCCGCAGGGAGGGAACACTTCAGCTTAGACCGGATCATTTCCAGCTTGAAGAGAGTAGACGTATTGCTTGGAATCTTTTTTCTTGGGCTATGGCTTTGGATACTCTCTTATTAGGGATTTATGCTGTCTTACTGTTGTTTTAATGCTTCTTTATGTTTTAATTCAAGACAGAAGTTCTATGTATTACTTTTAAGTATGATTGAGACAACTATTGTAAAAGCTTGACTGAACCACATTATTAATAAAATGATTTTTATTTTTCGCTGCTTTATGTGTCTGTCCTGTAATTCATCTGCATCGTTTACCTATAATGCTCCACCAAAGTTAAGGCATTCCCTTTGTGAGTGACCTTAACGAAGGTGGGGTGTTTCACTTCCCTCCCCAAGTTGTGAAGAGGGGGGTCTGAAACGAGTCCTCCTAGCCATAGACAGGACAAAATTTTGTAATATGTAAATTACAAAGATCAAGTATATGTCAATTACATCACACATCCCAAGAAAAGAAGAACAATCACATAACTTTTATCAAGTCACATACAAAATAGATACCATGTCCACACAAGCATTTTACCACAACACCATAAAACCACCAAATATCAAAATCAACACAATTCACGAACAGATCAAAAGAAAACGTGCACTTAATACAATAGCATTCAAAGTCCCTTATTAAAATTGTTTGCACTAAGCCAAGCTCCTAGAGTTTTCCCCTAAATTTCTGAACACAAGATCTAAAAACATAACTGCAACTCACGTCTTCGGAGAAGCGGAGAATTGCTGTAATACAGGAAACCTAATTATTAAGGGAAAGGAAAGCACTACGAAAGAGAAAGCCACAACTGTGTGACATCAACATCGGGTCTACTGGGAGTTCTATTCTTCCCGGAATCTAAAGAACCTCCGTCCTCAAGGGGCAGCCCCTGTGATGCAAGAGTAGATTCTCCAGCACCTTTTCTGGACCCATCTGGCTGACCCACGTAACCTTTTATCTCTCTTTCTACTGTGTTGTCCTCCTCCCCTTCTTCTTCATAACCTTCAACAAATTCATCAACGAACAACAGCAACGTGCGATCTATCTTGTTCATTGGGGAACCCTATGATCTCGTCTTACTTCGTCAATCTTCTTTAGAACTCTATCTCGAATGCTGGGATCAATTGATTCCAAAAGTCTTTTATAGTTATCTGAAAAGGCAAGGATGAGAGCGTCTTCATAATACTCCATGGAAATTTTGTTCAAATGGACATTCAAAAATTTTGAAATTCTATCATCGGCCTCTTAAATAAGTCTCTTCGCGGTGGAAAGCTGATTGTTCATCTTGTCCATCTCGGCAGCATAGTTAGTCTACAGTTCCGTTTTCTATGCCTTAAGGTCCTCAACCTGCTTCGACAACTCCTCTTTAGCCTTCCTCACCTCCTCTAATGAGGCCGCCAACTACTCACATTCATTATCTCCCTCCATCTTCTCCCGCTACAAAGCATTCATTTTATCCGACAACACCTTATTCTCCTCCCGTAAAGTATTAACCTCAGCCGCTGAGATGGAAGCTAATCCCCTGGAGACGTACCAAGTTTTCATCATCTAAAGTAGAGAAATAGGCTAAATTTATTAAAAAAAGAGAGAAGAAAAAGGGGGAGAGGGGTGTATGTATGTATAATACAAAAAGGAAATCCCTGATTTGTTATCTGTAGAAATTTACCGAGTCCGAGGTGGCAGAAGTTGAGGCAATATTCGCTACTTCGGGGAAAAAGAGCCAGTTCCACAAGCTTATCAAAATCCAAGGCCGACGAAGGAGGTACGAAATGAGAAATAGGATGGGAGGAAGACTGTGGCGAAAGATCGAGCTTTCCCCCATCTATTTCATAAACAACATCGAAAAGGGCTGGGTCACTCGTAGATTTACCTTCCGGGGAGACTTTTGGGGAAGCATCAATATCCACCACCTGTTCGACGGCTATAGTAGAAGGATCAAAAGTCTGCCTTGTTTTCGGAATAGTGGCAGTATCTCTTGAGAGGCCAACCGGCTCGTCACACTTAGGCTTCTTCGATGGCGGGTCAACGACGGGTTGAGTAAGCCTCTTCATAGCCTGGACACTAGCCCGGCTATAAGCAGCAAGGACAGTGGAGTTCTGAAGAACTAAAGGTCCTAAACAAAGAGAAATATGTATTAGAAAATGCAACAACCAGAAAACAGGAGAAAGAATGACAGATATTGCCGAGTCAAATGAATAAATCCCATCTAAAACACCTGGACGGATGGAAGAGCTTGCATTAAACGAGTCAGAAACCAATAATAATCCCTTAGGACTAGAGAATTAGATGGGAGGTTGCCCCAATATCTTTTGTCCAGGGGAGGTAAACCATACTCGCGAAGTTTATCGACGGTCAGGAGGAATGACATGCACATGTGCTCCACCAGTGCATTGAAAACAGCGTCAACCACTAGAGCCTCCTCCGGAGTTAAAATCACATCTTTGGAGTGGGTTCTGCGATAAAGGGAAGGCGCAAATAAACAAAAAAAACCACAACTATTAGAGATTTTATTTCTAAAGGCAAGAGACCTACCATCATCAATAAATTGTCCTAATATGTTGGGTTGGCATTGAACGAGGAAGTATTGATCCTCCCATGATCTAGTTTTGTTAATGTCATTAGTAATTAGCCTCTTCACGGGGATAGCCCTCCAGATTGGTGATTTTGAAGTCTTGGAGAACCTGATCATGTGACGGATAAGTTTACTACTTAAAGAACCCTGGCCCGAAGCCAGCGCCAGAGCCTCCAAGCACAAAAGGGTCGTGTATGTGTTAGGCAAAGTTCAATAGGAGCGACTTTCAAATCAACCAAAAGCTTGTGTAGAAAGGGCGGGAAAGGAAGAAAACCTCCATGCAAAATGTGAATAGCAGATTACGCAAAGAACCCTTTTGGATGAATCTTGAGAATTTTGGAGAAGTAGCTATCATAGCATCCATACCCACTATGCCAAATTTATCTAATATGGCGTTCACAGATTGTTGAGATACGATTAGGGATGGCTTGGGTGCAAATGCTTTCTTGGGACAGGAGACCTTGGAATCCCTGGAATTCTCCTTAGCAGGGCTTTTTTGAGACATGGATCTACCAGGTAATCATGAAAATGCGATTAGTAGGCATATCTCTTACACAAATTGTAACACCCCACATTTTTAGTATAATTAAAAAAATGTACAAATATGTGTATATGCATAGATAGATAAATAATGGTGATGTATAATGAAAATTAATTAATATATGGAAGAGAAGGAAAAATTAATTCGATAACAGTGTGTGTAACAGAATAGATAATAAAATAAGGATATTTAATTTAAATATCAGAAATTAAGTAAAACGGACATCACCTTTGCGTTCGTCTCGAAATTCTGCTTGAAATAGAGTCCAAGTTTGCATAAATCGGACTCCGTATGAAGGAGTTATGGCCTTTATAAGATTCAACAAAAATTCAAAACAATTCGAAATTCGACGCAGGCAGCTGGGCGGGAAATTTCCCGCCAAAACTGGTCAGGTCGACCAGGAGATCGGCCTGGGGGTCGACCTATCCCCAGATTTGGGCGATTTCAGCTCCTGTGACGTGTTTTGACGTGCTGTACGGGTCGGATGGCTTCTAGGTCAATCTAAGGGCTCTAAAACACTCTCTACACCTATAAATACATAGCAAGACCTAACCCTAATTCATAACAATTCCTTAAGACGCCTCCATGCCGCCAAACTTCAACCAAACATGGTCGGCGCCCTAAAACTCTAAATTATATTGCAAGTTCTTCGTCAACTTTGGAGTTTAATCAAATCAAGTAACAAAATTCTTCATCAACAATTCATGCTCTTCACCAACAATCATATAAGAAGATTAAATCAACTTTCTACATCAACAAATCATTTATTTTCCCTAATCTAGTCAAGGTAAGTGGAATTATAATAAACTTGTTGTATAATAGTATTATTATCGTTCATCATTCCCCAATTATAAATTCAATTCAAGATTCATGTTATAATAATTGTTCTTTTATTCTCCTTCCCTTTTTTATTTTTGGATCTAGGTTATCTCGAACCTAGACGAAATATTATTATACATACATATGGTTGGAATATGGAAATATCGGGTATAATTTATTTTATGTAGTCGAGGAATATAATATGTAATTTGGGGTTTGTGGCATAACAATTATTATTGCAAATATTGGGCATAATCTATTTTATGTAGTCGAGGAATATAATCTGTAATTTGGGGTTTGTGGAATAACGATTATTATTGCAAATATTGAGCATAATCTATTTTATGCAGTCGAAGAATATAACCTGTAATTTGGGGGTCTGTGGCATAAAGATTATTATTGCAAATATTGGGGTAATTAGCAAAGTATATATTGATATTATTCAAGGAAATAAGGGGAAAGGATCGTGAAATTGGTAATTTAGAGTAACTTACGCTAAAGCTAAATAAAAGTTTGAATAGGGGATTTGGGGAAAAATGATTTAAAGATAAAAATCCTAATTTGGTGAAGAAATAGGTAAACTGGAAACCTAATCGGAATTGGATAAGTTTGGGTTTAATCTGTCTCATTTAATTGTGAAATCTAATTCAAAAACCTGAAATTTGAGGCATGAGTGTTTTAATTAAATTTGGGTTTGATTGGTTAAAGAAATGGGAAGTTTAGAAATATAACATGAAAATTGACACTTGTGGCATAACAAGAACATGAACATATTTGTGAATTCGTTAATAGGCTAAAAATGAAACATGGTTAACCCGAGGTAAGAATGAGTTTGCAACATAATTCTGCCCGGAACTGCCCGGCATATCCAGTGGCCGCAAACAATAGGTTCTAATGTGAGAAGTTAGTCATAACGTGCTTGAAACCCGAGGTTAGATTGATTTATGGTGTAATCCGGCCCGGAACCAACCAGCACATCCAGTGACCACAACAATAGGTCTAATGTGAGAGGTTGGGCATTAATAATTAATTAATTCTAATGACACATGCTAGTATGGTAAGTTTAAGTCAACATGAAATACTAGACAACACTTAACCAATTTGACTCGATATATGGGTGGATTAAGTCAACGTGAACCACTAGATAACACTTAACCAATTTGACATGATATATAGGTTGGTTAAGTTAACACAAACTGATAGATAACACTTAACCAATTTGACATGATATATGGGTGGGTTAAGTCAACATGAACTGCTAGATAGCACTTAACCAATTTGACTCGATATATCGGTGGGTTAAGTCAATGTGAACAGCTGGATAACACTTAACCAATTTGACATGACACGTGGGTTGAATTGAATATGTGATTGGGGGTTAAGTCAACTTGGACACATCGGCAAACTTAACCAATATAACAGTATCAAAGCAAGGGAAAGTGGGGAATGATAAGACTAAATAATAGATAAACTTATCCTAGGGATAAGAAATTAATATGACTTAAGATGTAATACAAGACTCGAAGGGTGGGACGACTTATACCGTGAAATAAGTTAATCTAAGCTGGAAATGTGGGAGAACACCCGCACGCTATCATTTGATAAAGAGAACTTAAGTCATGCTTGAATTCATAGGTAAACCTTAGTTAAAAGGGACTAAGTAATAAACCTTAGCTAAGAGAATTAAGTAACAGAAACTAAGTATCAAACCTTGGTTAAGAGAACCAAGTAATAAACCTTAGTTAAGAGAACTAAGTAAATAACAAGAAATAGGACTAAGTAGTAAACCTTAGTTAAGAAAATGAACGATTCAGGAAACTAAGTAGTAAACCTTAGTCAAGAAAACCGAGTAGAACACGAGGAGGAGCGAACATCCATCTAATCATGAAGAAGGCTCCAACGGTCTGGGTTACGAAGCAAGCGGCTTCGAGGGGACGTGAGGGTACTCTTGGTATCCCTCTGTGTGGTTGCATATGATCCTCCTGGGCTCACAGAGGTTAAGGTCTGCGTTAGAAGAACCAAGAGTATGCCTTGGTTGCAATATAAGCAACCTAAAGACTAGGATGGACCAGCGAGAGGCGGCGATATCTTTTTTAGCCCTGTGATAGCATGTCGTCGTCTACCTACCATCTTGAGTCAATCGAGTACGTGAAGCGGAAAGGCGGAGAACTCCAACAGACCATATGCTTGCTATCTAGTTATGGGTGAGGTTTGGCTAATAGGTTTGTGGGGGCATAGGGGGCCTGCGTATAGTTCTCATTCTTGATTTTCTTGGGTGCCTTTCATTAGTTGAGGGAGGGGTCAAGTGGGACCATAGCCACACACAGATAAAAGCGTCGGCAGATAACTTCAAGCTCCCTACCGAGTTCCATGTTTCTTGATTAGCCCTGCCACGGGACTCGGGCCGCAGATATAGAGGACATGTGCAACTAGACATCGATAACGATTCACGACATGTACGTGGGGAAAGTCTAGGAACATATATCGCTCTGGGTAGCGTGTCCTAGACTAGGGGGCATCGTTCGATAGGTAGCATAATCCCCAATTAGACCTAGGTCACGTAAACCTTGAATCCGAGAAGCGTTCAATAGGCAGCATAAACCCCAGTGGTCCTGAGCAGCGTAAACCCTGGTTGAATCTAGGAAGCGCTCGATAGTAAACCTTAGATTAGATCTAGATGATACACGGAATCTAGCAAGATCGAGAGTGGCAGTCCAAACGATTTCGAGAATGGTGGCACTACACTAAAGTAGTATATATTTACATGATGAAGCCCGTACGACATACGGCAAGGGACTGTATATATACATGGAAAGGATTAGATGAGTTGGGGGTATCTACATATACATTGTATTAGGTTAGCCTACTAGTGGGACATGAGTATAGCCTGGAGAGCTAACATTGTTAACAACCTAATAACCAAGAAAATGTAACTGAATGGTATATGTAGGATTATACAAAAGTTTATTCTAAGTCCAGTCATGCAGAACTTATGTTCTGACCCCCTCCTCATTACATACTTCCAGGTTAGGTTCATGACAGAGATGGTATAGCTTTGAATATTGGTTTAGCAGTATTGTTAATAAGGTAAGGGTATATTTGAATATATTATACTTTATTTCCTTACGCTGTGATATGCTTTACGAGTTCTGACATGTTTCTTTATCTCTGTCTTTTTCTGTAGGATACCAGAGCACCCAACTCGGGTTTCGATAGATTGGATTTTTGGAAAAAAATCGGTCCGTCGGAACTTGGGTTGTTACATCTGGTATCAGAGCTTCGGTTTAGTGATCTTAGGGAGATAATGAGTGAACGTATTTGTATTTTCTAAAATATAAATATATTATATATATAAACCTAAATCCATATAGTAGCCCACTAGACATGAAAAGAGTTGGGATATCTAGTTTGTACACTCAAGGAATGAACATAGGAACTTGGAAACCATTAGGTGGTTGGGAAAGTGTACAATATGACTTGAAGCTAGAGAAAGAAAAGTATCCCATAGGATGGAAACTGAAATATTAGTATTTCAAATTAGTGGGTTTAGAAGTGTAACCTTAGAAACTAGAAAAGGTTGAAAAATGAAAAATGGATTAGAAATATATATAGTCGAGAGAATTGAATTCGCGAAAGTGCCTAGGAAAGCCTAGTGAGTTTGTGGTATTTTTCCAAGATTTAATCTTAAAAGTATTTTGATAAAATGCATGTTCGGTTTTTAAAGTAAAGTGGTGTATATTTTGGTAAAACAATGATTTCTTGTTTTAAAAGAATTCTCTCATGAAAAGGTGCATATTATAGAGCATGTATAGCTCGCTAGTTTTCATATATGAAAGGATTGAAAAGAAGTTTTGAAATATCTATTCTGTTAACAATAAATTTTGATTATTGTTTTAAAAAGAAATTTTTGTTGGTTGAACAAAATAAGCGGTAGAGTGTAAGAATAGAGTAGATGCTTGCACCTTAGCAGCCAAAGTTAACATTGTAAATAGGAACAATGTAACCTCGATAGTTGTCCTTGTCTACTCCATTTTCGTGATTTGAAGAAAATGTTTTGCATTTTATTTTGTGACATGTTTTTTTTATGGTTTGGCAAAAGAAAGTTTTTTGAGAAAAGAATAAAAGTTTTACCACTTTTAGTTTTTTGGAAGAAGAATGTAATAAATAAAAAAAGGCCAAACCATGTTTTAAAAATGGAGTAGTTAAGGAATAAGGCCTAGAAAGAACGAGATAAAGTTAAAGCTATTAGAACCAACTGGGGATTGGTTGAGTTGAGTAATTCGATGAGTATCAATCTGATGTTGATTTCGGTCTTCGGGGTTGATACTTAGGGAGTTACTCTATTGCCAATTTACAGTCAGGGATTAGCTAATATTAAACTAATGGAAAATTTCCCATAGAATGCATAAGCATTGAGAAACCTAGGTTTGTTGCTGGAGAAAAAAATAAAAATGATAGGCTAGTAATACACAGCAAGGATTAGAAGTGACTACTAAGTAGTAAAGGGAAAGTTAGTGGGTAGATCCTATTTTGTGGACTCGCAATTGTCTGAGATGACAAAGTCCTAAGATTCTTGGCCCATAGTAGTAGCTGTGTAGGATGCTGTTTGAGTAGAAATCAAACAAAGCTTATTTGAAATAATAAACTTAAGTAATTGGATTAAGTCAAATAAGCTATGAAAGAGAAAAGCCTACCGAACAACAAACAACAAATTCGGCAAAGCAACAAACGTAATGCAAACGTAATGGGAAAAGAAAAAGAAAATCTTAAGAAAAGATGAATAAAAATGAAATTCTCCCAAGATAAGTTGAAAGAGAAAATATTTTTTTTATGTAATTGTGCTTGGATAGGAAAGTAGGAGGTTTTTATAGAATAGTTATGTAAAAATCCAAGTGTAATTAGAAAAGGTACATAAAAGAAAAACAGAGAATGTATGTTCTTTCGTTTAATACCTTTTTGTAACATAAGAAATCGAATTTAGAAAATTAGATTTTTCTAAATTTCGAAATTTAATGATGATTGGTAGGGTTTTGGATGCAACAATTGGATGAACTATGCGCTTACTCTGTAAGAGAGTGGGAAGATTTGGATGAAAAGCTATTTTGGTTTTCAAAATATTGCATTCATATAGAACTGCAAGTATATTTAGGATGTGAGCATCATGTTTTGAAAGAGATTTTAATAGTTTGCATACATATAGGTGGCACCAAATTAGGCATACATGCATTGCTATAATGTATCTCACTTTGCACATAGGCACAATGTTTGCAACAATGGCTTAACAGAAAGTGGGGCCAAGCATTTGGAAGAGGTATCGGTTGATCAAAAGCTCACCGATGGCTTAACAGAAAATGGGGCCAAGCACTGGGAAGAGCTAAGAGTAGGAAAAAAGAACCCGAAAAGCTGCCAAAATCCTCCTAGGGGGAGGGATCGTGAATGCTGTGAGATATAACCGGCGGGATATGTCCGCCACGGTCAATCCTACAAGATCCCTCCGAAAGTGTCAGTCCGAAAGAAGATTCTATGGCAAAGAGTTATCCTAATCCAAAACCAAGAAAGTCAAAAGCAATAAACCATTTGGTGAATCTCAAATGAATATTCGATAATGACCCACTTAAATACCTATACACATAAAGGCGAGGGAATCGAAGGTACTAGACCAAGAGAACGCAAGGATCACTCAGAACCAGCTTCTGAAACATCTGCCGTAAAAATACCAAAAGGTCACATTTGCAAATAAATAGGAGTGACACCAGAAACCACACTCTGAGAATACAAGCTGCCACAAAAGCTCCACCGAAGGGCTAACAGGGACTCAAGCAGGGATATAAGCTACCCGTACTAATTCACCTAGTACCGGAAACCACGACGTCTTCGAACTAGCAGTTATCAACATGCATCATCAGGGCAGGCCCCTTTAAGTATTCCCGATAAAGCCGGAGGCCTACATCTGAAAGCTTCCGTCTGAAGGCATACGTTCAGGAACTGTTACCAAAGGCTCAAATACCATATGAAGACCGTAACTATTACTCCAAGGAAAGCCGGAAGTCAAAGGCCCAAAACCAGGGAAAAAGCAACCAACAAAGGCCCCCACAAGCCCAATAGCCCACCAGTGGAAGGAGCCCTGAACCACTATAAATAAGACCACAGGGGTCACATTTAGGGGATCGATTTTTTCTTTTATACTTGTACTCTTAAAAAGGAAGCTTGGCGTTGAGATTAATCCAGGGATTTTTCCCCCAATACATCTATGTATTCCTAATGAAAGTCTAATAAAAAGGGATCTTCTTAAAAGAAATTTGCTCTGTAAATTTATATTGTTATTTTCCAATCATCACTGTTGTAGTTTATTGTTCATTTTCTAGGTAAGCATGGATTCCCATCCATACATGTTCTCGAATAGGAGAATATACATCCTTCTATGAGTTCAAATGCATTCTGATAGTCCTTGACGATCCCATACCTCCAAGCTTCGGTATCTAGAGTGGTGACCCAATTTGACCCTAAAATAGCCAATCCACCTATTTCTCCTTTGGATCTGTTCCAACTAACCCATCTCCGGTGTTGACGAAAAATATCATTAACACCATTATCTCTCATTCAGTTTATATGCCTATCATGATGTTTTTACTTATTTATATGCTAAAAGTCACTGGACTCGCCAGACTTTATGCTTGACCCATTTTGTTTCCTTTTTCTCTCTCTTCCTTCCCCCTCCCCCTAGGTTCTCAGTGTGGGAACGCTCAGGCTTGATTAGGATTCTCTCTCTTCTGTTTCAACTTGGAGCTGCTTAGATGTACCGCTTTGACTAACTGTCTACTCTGATATGGCTCTTTGGGGGACTATGATTTTATATTACTGTACTCTGATGGTTTTAGTACAAGGCAGGGACTTTTATTTGATGTAGTTGGTTTTTAGTATTTCAGACTAATGTTGTAACTGGATTTTGGACCACGATTTTTTCTGTCGGAAATTAAAGTTTTAAATTTCCGTTACTATTTTATATCTATCTTGTGATGTTTATGTTTCTGTTTTCCTTAACGCTTCACAGAACTTAATGCATTCTGTTAAAGAGTGACATTAACAGACATGGGGTGTCTCATTTGGTATCAGAGCTTAAGGTTACAAGATCAGATGAAAAGGTTTTGAAAATTGTTTTCAAAAAGGTTTCAAAAAGATAGTATTTTCAAAGGAAAGTCTGTTCTTGTAAAACATATTCCCCAAATCCATATAAAATATATTTCGATTCTCTGTTTGAATCCCTCTTCCTTTTCGTTTCAGCATGTCTAAGGAATCGAATATTCCCGAGGGCGTTCAGATACTGACTTGGTTCCGTAGATATCTTGAGGCTACCGCGCCTACCGGAGGCCAAGCAGAAGCTCCTCCCCCAGCTGCAGCCGTTGTTCTTCTTCCTCCTCCACTACGAGCGGATAATTTCTCTAGGATATTCAAGGATTTCTGTGCTATGGAAGGAAAGCCATTCCGAGGAACTGAGACCTTTGTGGAAGCAAGGAATTGGCTTAAAGAGATGGAGGATTTGTTTGGGATCTTTGAGGTTGATGACCATAGGAAGATTCAGTTGGCCGTTTGGCAGCTGAAGGATAAGGCTTCGTCCTGGTAGGAAGTGACGCAAACATGGTGTCCAGTTGAGACATGAGATGATTTCCGATAGAGATTCGAGTTAAAGATTCTCTCTCAGGTAGAAGGGGGTATGCAAATGGAAAGGTTTCTGACACTTAAGCACGGAAGCATGTCTGTCAAAGAGTATGTCAGTAAGTTCAATCAGTTGGTGAGGTTTGGTTTGGAGCTTGTAACACCCTGTAATTCTTACAACCCTATAATGATAAACTAAGGAATATTTAATAAATATTCGGAATTAAGTAAAATGGACTGCTCCATTGCGTTCGTCTCGGAATTGTGCTTAAGATAGACTCCAAGTTTGCGTAAAACGGACATCGTGTGAAGATGAAATTAAGGTTATAAGTTTGTATACGCATAAGAGAATCATATATATACAAAACAATTCAAAATAACTCAAAATCAGAAATGCGGGGGAGAGCGGGAGTTCGGCCCGTTAGGGGTCGACCCCACCCTAGGGGTGTCGACCCATGGGTCGACACCAACACAGGGGTGTCAACACCCATGTTGACCCCCATGTCGACCTATTCCCCTCCCCCTCCCCCCAAGGGAGAATTCGGTTTCTGAACGTGGACTCGTTTCTTGACTAGATTCATTGACCCTAATCTATATAAAGGACCTTGTTCCCATTTTTTTATTCCCCTAAATCAATGGCGACGACGAGGTGCTGCCCTAAGTCGGTTTGATCTAGCCTATTGTTCTTCAACAACAAGTTACATGTATTCAAGAATCTGTGCTTCTGTATTTTTAATTAATTCTATGTGATTTAGATCCAATCACGTTGAGTTTACGTTGCTTTTAGATATAAACACCTAAAATGTAATCTCGACATGTTTATAAGTTTGGATCTAAGCCTATGCCTGTTAGAAACCTGAATCATAATATATTTTCCATTACTTCTACACCTGATTTGTTGATTAGTGTCTATATGCCTAATCTTGATATCCCTATTATGTTAGTTTGTCTAATCTTGTCACCTTATGCCTATTATGCTAGTTTGCCAAATTATGTCATCTTGTGCCTATTTTATTTACTATGCCTATTCTTATTCTCTTCTCTCCCTCTTTCCCTTTTTGTTTTTGTATAGCCAGGCTACCTTCAAGCCTAGGCCTATCGTTGAAACACGAGAACGCACGAAATTTGGAATGATTGGGAATCACTAATTCGGGGTACAATTCATATTGTAATATATGATTCAGAATTTTGGGCATAATTTGTACCTTGAACCAAAACTTGGGAGTTGGGGGCATAATCTATATCTTGATCTAAATCTGGGGCATAACTTTTGTCGTAGATCGAACGGGGATTTGGGGATTGATAAAGCATGATAATTGGTTAATAATGAGAATGCCTAGATTTATAATAATTAAAAATTGGAACAACACTTAAAAACGAGGTTAGGTTACACTAGTGGTAGAAGCCTGCCTGGAACCGCCCGACATATCCAGCGTCCACATGTGGCAAATATAATGTGAGGGGTCTAAGTGCATAAACATATAACGTGCTAAGACACGAGGTTAATTCCGACTTGTGGAAGAAATCTACCCAAACCCAACTGGCATATCCAGCATCCATAAGTTGTAGACTTAATGTGGGAGGTCTAGCGCATTATAACCATAAATGAATGAATGGTGATGAACTAGTAATACTTAACCTGTTTGAATCCACAAGGATTACGTGAACCTGTTAACTTGAGTAGGAGTTAAGTAAACTTGCTTGAAACGGTAGGAGGGTTAAGTTAATCTTGTTAAATATGTGGGGACGGGTTATACGTATGTATCCGACGAACTTAACCTGTAGGGTTATGTGGTCTTGTAAATTAGTAGGCATAACCTGTTGAAATCCTAGTAGTGGGGATGCAAGCCTAGGGGGAGCTTGTATCATCTGTTGTGTGGGACCCCTTCAGTCAGTAACCCATTTTGGTATCAAACGGGGAACCTCGAACTAGGTCGGTGTCTGGGCACGCTTACTGAGCTGATTATAAGTGGTCATTTGAGTAAGGGTGTTGACGCCATGTTCCAACAAAGTCATGTGTGTGCATAGGTCCACTTGCTAGGGAAGACAAGACGTTGTGACATCAGTGGATATGGTTGTGCACATCTTGTAAACAAAGGGTTGCCACTTTAGGAAGTGATACATCCTACTGTGGGGACAGCACAGGGTATCTACGAATTAGGGAACCGATCGATTGGGGGTTGTAATTAGGGTACATCTAGTCTTGCTTGTTTAGAATCCCGTTATTGTCGTTGGGGGTTAACACGTGTCAGTTCTAATGGGTTGCCTGTTATTGTATGGGGTAAAACCTCTCACTAGAAGTACACCTTTGTCTACCAACTTGTACTTGTCGGGATCATCTTGTTCATGTTATACTAGTATTGGTGCAAAGAAAAGTATTATAGAAGCGCAACGCATGTTCTGTTCAGTTTACCCTATTTACCTTGTTATACCTGCCTTATGACACTGTTATCTCCCTCTCCAACTTATATGTCTGTCATGATGCTTTTAGTTATTTATATGCTAAAAGTAACTGGACTCGCTAGACCTTATGTCTGACCTATTTTGTTTCCTCTTCTTTCTCTTCCGTCCCCCCTCCCCTAGGTTCTCAGGGTGGGAACACTCGATCTTGATTAAGATTCTTCTTTCATTCCGCTTGGAGCTTCTTAGATGTACTTCTTGATTTCATATCTTCTCTACTATGGCTATATTTTGGACATTGTGCTCTTTTTGTGTATTACTATACTCTGATGATGGTTTTGTACAAGGTAAAAGTTTTATGTTTTCAATATTCCAAGACTTATTATGTAATTGGGTTTTAACCACGAAGCTTTTCTATTAAATAAAGTTTTAATTCTTCTATTATTTATATCTGCCTTATAACCTATAACGCTTCACGAAACTTAATGCATTATGATAAAGAGTGACATTAACGGACATGGCATGTCACATTTGGCATCAGAGTTGAAGGATACCAGATCAGATAAAAGATATTGAAAAATTGGTTTTTAAAAAAGGTTTTAAAAAAAGAATTTTTAAATGAAAAGTCTGTTTTGAAAAACATATTCCCCAAAACCATATGAAATATCTTTCAATTCTCTGCTTGAATCCCATTTTCCTTTTCTTTTCAGCATGTCTGGTGAACCTTATATTCTAGAGGGCATACAGATATCGGCTTGGTTTCATAGGTATCCGGAGGCTACAACACCTGTCGAAGGCCAAGCAGACGCCCCTCCCCCAGTTGCAGCCGCAGTCCTCCTCCTCTTCGTGCTGAAAGATGTACAAAGATTTCTGTGCTATGGAAGGAAAGCCATTCCGAGGAACTGAGAATTTTGTAAAAGCAAGGAATTGGCTTAAGGAGACGGAGGATTTGTTTGGAATTTTCGAAGTTAATGACCATAGGAAGATTCAGTTGTTCGTTTGGCAACTAAAAGACGAGGCCTCATTCTGGTGGGAAGTGACGCAAGCAACGCATCCAATGGAGACATGGGATGATTTCCGATAGTGATTCAAAATGAAGTTTCTTTCACAAGCCGAGCAAAGCATGCAAATGGAAAGGTTTCTGGCACTTAAGCTAGGAGTTATGTCTGTAAAAGAGTATGTTAATAAGTTTATCCAATTGGCGAGGTTTGGTTTGGAGCTAGTGAATACCACGCCCAAGAAAGCTTTGAGGTTTGCTAGAGGATTGAATGAACCCCTTCATGGATTGGCTATGTCTCATATTCTGACGGGAGCAACTTTTGAGAAACTCGTTGATACGGCATTAACGCATGAGGAAGATAAGGGTGAAAAGAAAGAGGCTAAGGTTGAGGAAACACAAAATAAAAAAATGTGGCCCAAGATAGAAAACACTAACAAAAGAAGGGCGGTAAGAATGGCAAAGCTCAAGATAAGAGGAAATGTCATCATTTCGAATGCGAGGGTCATGTGATCAAGGATTGCAAGAAAAGAATGAACGCTTGTTTTCATTGTGGAGAAGTCGAGCATCTTTTCAAGGATTGCCCGAAGAAACAAGGACAAGGTCAAAAGGCAGGATCTACTGGAGGGCAGGTGCATGCTCTCGTGGCCAACTCGCCAAATAGAGATAGGAAAGTTTCCATTTAAGGTTTGATTTCTCTTTCCAATCATCCAGTTTGGACTCTTTTTGATTTTGGTGCTTCGCATTCTTTTATATCTGATTTTGTGGTTGAGTCTCTGCACCTTAGTACTAGTATGGTTTTAGATCCCTTTGTTGTCTCAAACCCCATTGGTGGTATGGCTCATTTCCCTATGATTTGTCGGGTTTGAGAATATCTGTGTTAGGCGTTGAGTTTGAGTTTGATGCATACGTGCTTGGTTTCATGGACTATGATTTGATTTGAGGGATGGATTCGCTAGCCATGTATGGTGCCAATCTAGATTGTGAGAGGAGGGTCGTTAGAATTTTGACTTGCCGTGGGAGGAACCTCGAGATTTCTTCTTACCCTAAAGGGCCTGTCATGCTTAGTTTTCTAGAGTCGCTTGATGCATCTATCGACGATTTATAATCTTGACCGGTAGTTTGTGAGTATCGTGATGTTTTGGAGGAGGTTTAGGGCTTACCTCCGAGGCGCGAGATTGATTTCCGTATATGCTTGGTGGACAATGCAAAGCCAGTTGCATTGCTTGTGCGCCATATGGCTCCAAGAGAAAGGGAGGAGCTCAGCAAGCAAATAGGGGAGCTACTTGAGAAAGGGTTTATTAGGCGAAGCATATCTGAATGGGGTGCTCTAGTAGTATTCACCACTAAGGAGGATGGTTCGCTTCGCTTATGTGTGGACTATAGAATGTTAAATAAATTCACTAAGAAGAACAGGCACCCACTTCCGAGGATAAATGATCTATTTGACCAGCTTGTTGGTGCATCTGTTTTCTCTCAGTTAGACTTGGACACAGGGTTTCATCTATTGAGAGTGTCCGAGGATAGTATAGACAAGACCGCTTTTAGAACTCCAGATGGTTTCTTCGACTGGCTCGTTATGCCTTTTGGTTGATGAATGCACCCGCCTATTTTGTTGATCTGATGAGTTGGGTGTTTCGGGAGTTTCTAAATAAGTTCGTTGTGGTTATTTTTGATGACATCTGGATTTTCTCGAAAAGCGAGGAAGAGCATGCCCGACATTTGAGGGAGGTTATGAAAACTCTCCATGCGCACTAGCTTAAGGCAAAATTCTCCAAATGTCATTTTTGGAGAAAAAAGTGAAATTTCTAGGGCATGTGGTCTCTAAAGACGGGATATCAGTAGATCCCGCAAAGGTAATTGTAGTTCAAGATTGGTAGTTCCCAAAGAATGCAACAGAGGTGAGGAGTTTTCTTGGTTTAGCAAGCTATTACAGGAAGTTCATTAAGGACTTTGCAAAGATATCAGCCCCACTCACTAGACTGACGAAGAATATGACATTTCCTTGGGATATAGATTGCGATGATGCTTTTCAGTGATTGAAAAGGGCTCTGATAATAGCCCCAGTCTTGACCTTTCCCAATGGAAACAAAGTGTTCACAGTATACACTGATGCATGTGGTATGTGGGCTTGGTGCGGTTCTGATGCAAGAAGGAAGGGTAGTATGTTATGGAGGTAGACAGCTAAGAGTTCATGAAAAGAACTAACCTACCCATAACCTAGAGTTAGCTGCCATAGAATTCGCGCTTAAGACTAGGCGCCATTATCTACTTAGAGAGAAGTTCGAATTGTACACCTATCATAAATCTCTTTAAGTACTTGTTCTCGCAGAAGGATCTTAATTTAAGGCAACAAAGATGGATGGAGTTCCTAGCATCCTATGATTTTGAGATTGCTTATACCCATGGCAAGTGTAATGTGGTGGCATACGCATTGAGTAGGCAGAGAATGACTTTGAGTCCTTTGTTTATAGAGAGGAAAGCCTTGGAGTTTATGTCGACTTTTGATTTTAGACCCTCCACCGAGTTTACACCTGGTTTATTGGCATCATTAGAGGTGCGACCTACTCTATTAGGCTACATAAGGACTTCGCAGCGAGAGGACCCACAGCTAGCAGATATTTTGGATAGGCCCAGTAGAGGGGAGACTTCTAGTCACCTTAGTAGATATTCCATGGACGATAGAGGGTGGTTGCGATGAGATGGAAGGCTTTGTGTTCCCCGAGTTGGGAGTTTGTTGAATACAGTTCTTGAGGAAGCTCATCATTCTAAGATGACTATTCATCCACACGGTGATAATATGTATAAAGATATGAAGAGGATTTTCTTTTGGGCTGGGATGAAGAAAGATGTGGCGGAGTTTGTGTCTCGATGTTTGATTTGTCAGCAAGTCAAAGTTGAGCAAAGGAAGCTCAGTTGTTTACTTCATCCTTTGGAAGTCCCATAGTGAAAGTGGGAGAGCGTCTCTATGGATTTCTTTGATAATTTGCCTAGATCAAGGAAAGGCAACACTAGTATTTCGGTTTTAGTGGACAGGCTTACAAAGAGTGCTCAGTTCATCCCTGTTAAGAATAAGAGGATGGCAACATGGTTGACAGCAGTTTATCTTCATGAGATAGTCTATCTGCATGGAGTACCTTCCAATATTGTGAGTGATCGTGACCCCATATTCACCCAATGAATTTTGGAGGAGCTTGCAAGAAATGTTATGTACACAGTTGTGTTTGAGCATCGCTTATCACTCTCAGACCGATGGACAGACGAAAAGGGTGAATAAGGACCTTGAGGATCTTCTAAGACTGTGTATCCTAGACTTCGGAGGGACTTGGGAAGAGCATCTTCCTTTAGTAGAGTTCGCTTACAACAATAGATATCAGACTATTATTGGCATGACACCCTTCAAATCATTGTACAGACGACCCTGTAGATCACTGACTTTTTGGTGGGAATCTACAGAAAGGCTTCTACTTGGACCTACGATGATTAGAGAAATTTCAGAAAAGATTAGTCTTATCCGTAGGCGCATGAAGACAGCTCAAGACAGATAGAAGTCCTACGCAGATAGGAGAAGGAGTGGCATTGAGTTTGAAGTAGGAGACATGGTTTTCATCAAGGTATCACCCTTGAGGAATGTTGTTCATTTTGGATCTGTTGGGAAATTGGCACCAAGGTTTGTAGGGCCATTTCCCATAACAGAAAGGATTGGCCAAATGGCCTATAGAGTAAAGCTACCAGAGAGACTGTTCGGTGTTCATGATGTTTTCCACGTTTCTCATTTACGGAAGTGCTTGCATGATATTGCTGAAGTAGTTGATCCAGGTATGCTTGAGGAAGTAGAGGTGGAACGGGAGGCGACAGTTAGACGAGTTCCTACCCATATTCTTGCATCAAAAGTTAAGAAGCTACGCAACCAAGAAGTGAAGTTGATGAAAGTTCAGTGGGGAGATAACTAAGAGGATGCAACTTGGGAGACTGAAGACAAGATTCGCGCTTCGTACCCTTTTCTTTCCAAGGGTATGTTCTTAACTTTCTTTCCAAAGTTTTTCTTCATGCTTGTTTCTATCGTTTAAGCATATCCTATCGATTGAATCTTTGACCTTTAGATAGGAATGCCATGGATGTAAACATGTATTTGAGACATGTTATGTTTGATGGATGCAAGTGGTTGCTCGTGGATGCATATACACACACATTAGGCACTAGATAAGCTCAATCACTCCCATACTGCATATGAATGTGTGTGCATTTTTCTTCTTTTAATGGACGAAAGTGGGTGTATCATCATATGGATGTTGCATTTGGATGGATGATTACGCACACATATAGAATTTACATATTATAATAGGATTATGATCATACGTTTTGGATTCATGGCACTAACATACATTGCATTAAGGAGGTCAACTGAATCAGTAGACTACCTGATCTTTCGCAATAGTATAGGGACATATACACACACCTTTGCATATGTTCATTTAAGCATTAGAAATCTTTTAAGGACAATGGATGTCTGTGATTGGTGGATGAGTAGATGGATGATGGATGTTAGGATATGCATTCTTCTTAACTCGGAGATTTCGCAGACGAAATCTTTTAAGTAGGGAAGAATGTAACACCCCGTAATTCCTACAACACTATAATGATAAACTAAGGAATATTTAAGTGAAATAGACTGCGCGATTGCGTTCAACTCGAAACTCTGCTTAAGATAGACCCCAAGTTTGCATAAAAAGGGCATCGTACGAAGAAGATATTAAGGTTAGAAGTTTGTATACGCATAAGAGAATTATATATATACAAAACAGTTCAAAATAATTCAAAATCAAAAACACGGGGGAGAGTCGGAGTTTGGCCTATTAGGGGTCGACCCTACCCTAAGGGTGTCGACCCATGGGTCGACACCAACGCAGGGGTGTCGACACCCATGTCGCCCCCCCCCCCCAAGATCTGGGAAGAATTCAGTTTCTGAATGTGGACTCGTTTCTTAACTACATATATTGACCCTAGGCTACATAAAGGACCTTAATCCCATTGTATTATTCATCTAAATCAATGGTAACAACGATGTGGTGCCCCAACTCAGTTTGATCTAGCTTATTCTTCTTCAACAACAAGTTACACATATTCAAGAATCTTTGCTTCTGCATTGTCAATCAATTCTCTATTCTTTAGATCCAATCATAGTCAGATTACATTGCTTTTATATATAAACACCTAAAATGTAATCTCGACATGTCTGTAAGTTTGGATCTAAGCCTATGCCTGTTAGAAACCTGAATCATAATAGATCTGCCATTACTTGTACACCTAATCTATTGATTAGTGTATATATGCCTATTCATGATATCCTTATTATGTTAGTTTGTCTGATCAAGTCACCTTATGCCTATTATGTTAGTTTTCCTAATTACGTCATCTTATGCCCGTTTCATTTACTATCCTATTCTTGTTCTCTTCTCTCCCTTTTTCCCTTTTTGTTTTTATAGCCAGGCTACCTTTGAGCCTAGGCTTATCGTTGAAACATGCGAACACACGAAATTAAGAATGATTGGGAATAAATAATTTTGGGAATAATTCTTATTGTAAAACATGATTGAGAATTTTGGGAATAATTTGTACCTTGAAACAAAACTTGGGATTTGGGGGCATAATCTATATCTAAATCTAAATCTGGGGCATAACTTGTATCGTAGATCAGACAGGAATTAGGGCATGATAAAATATTATAATTGGTTAATAATGAGAATGCCTAGATTTACAGTAATTAGAAACTATAACCGCACTTAGACATGAGGTTAGATTACACTTGTGGTAGAAGCCTGCCTGGAACCGCCTGGCATATCCAGCATCCACATGTGGCAAATCTAATGTGAGGGGTTTAAGTACATAAACACGTAACATGCTAAGACACGAGGTTAAGTCCAACTTGTGGAAGAAATATGCCTGGACCCAACCGGCATATCCAGCATCCACAAGTTGTAGACTTAATGTGGGAGGTCTTGCGCGTTATAACATTAAATGAATAAATGGTGATGAACTAGTAATACTTAACCTATTTGAATCCATAAGGATTACATGAAATTGCTAACCTGAGTAGGGGTTATGTAAAATGGCTTGAAATGGTGGGAGGGTTAAGTTAATCATGTTAAATATGTGGGGATGAGTTATACGAATGAACCCGACGAACTTAACTTGTGGGTTTATGAAATCTTGTTAAATTAGTAGGCATAACTTGTTGAAATCCCTGTTGAAATCCTAGTAGTGGGGATGCAAGCCTAGGGGAAGCTTGTATCATCTTTTGTGTGGGACCCGTTCAGTCGGTAACCCATCTTGGTATCAAACGGGGAATCCTGAACTAGATCGGGGTCTGGGCACTCTTATTGAGCTGATTATAAGAGGTCACTTGAGTGAGGGTGTTGACAACGCATTGCAACAGAGTCATGTGCGTGCATGGGTCCGCTTTCTAGGGAAGATAGACGTTGTGACATCAGTGGATATGGTTATGCACATTTTGTAAACAAAGGGTTGCCACTTCAGAAAGTGATACTTCTTAATGTGGAGCCAACACAGGGTATCTACGAGTTAGGAAGCCGATCAATCGGAGGTAGTAATTAGGGTACATCTATACACAAAGCTTGTTTAGGAGCTCGTTATTATCGTTGTGGGTTAACACCTGTTAGTTTTATTGGACTGCTTGTTATTGTATGGGGTAAAACCTACTATCTTGTACTAGTTGGGATCATCTTGTTCTTGTTATACTAGTATTGGTGCAGAGGAAAGTATTATAGAAGCGCAACGCATGTTCTGTTCAGTTGATCATGTTTACCTTGTTATAGCTGCCTTATGGCACTGTTATCTCCCTCTCCAACTTATATGTCTGTCATGATGCTTTTACTTATTTACATGCTAAAAGTAACTGGACTCGCTAGACTTTATGTCTGACTCGTTTTTTCCTCTTCTTTCTCTTCCGTCCCCCCTCAGATTCTTAGGGTAGGAATACTCAAGTTTGATCAGGATTCTTCTTTCATTCCACTTGGAGCTGCTTAGATGTACTGCTTGATTTTGTATCTTCTCTACTATGGCCATATTTCGGGGATTATGCTCTTTTTATGTATTAATATACTCTGATGATGGCTTTTGTACAAGCCAGAAGTTTTATGTTTTCAGTATTCCGGACTTATTATGTAATTGGGTTTGAACCATGAAGCTTTTCTATTAAATAAAGTTTTAATTCCACTGTTATTTTATATATGTCTTGCGATGTTTTTGTTTCTGTTTACCTATAACGCTTCACGAAACTTAATGCATTCTGATAAAGAGTGACATTAACGGACGTAGGGTGTCACAGAGCTAGTGAATACCTTGCACAAGAAAGCTTTGAGGTTTGCAAGAGGATTGAATGAGCTCCTCCATGGATTGGCTAAGTCTCATATTCCGATGGGGAATTTTTCAAGAAGCTCGTTGATATGGCATTGATGCATGAAGAAAATAAAGGAGAAAAGAAAGAAGCTAAGACTAATGAGGCTCAAAATAAGAAAGCGTGGCCCAAGAAGAATAGCAACAACAAAAGAAAGGCGGAAAGAACAACAAAACTCAAGACAAGAGGAAATATCATGGTTGTGGATGCATGGGTCATTTGGTCAAAGATTGCAGAAAAAGGAAGAATGCTTGTTTCTATTGTGGTGAGGTCGGACACTATTCTAGCGAGCGCCCAAAGAAACAAGGACCATGCCGAATGGCAGGATCTTTTGGAGGGAAGGTGCATGCTCACGAGGCCAATGTACCGGACAGAGCTATGAAAGTTTCTGTTGAAGGTTAGATTTCTCTTTCCTATCATCATGTTAGGACTCTTTTTGATTCCGGCTCTTCGCATTCTTTTATATTTGATTCTTTGGTTGAGTCTCTACACCTTAGTACTACTATGGTTTTGAATCCCAATGTTGTCTCAATCCCCATTGGGGGCACAAATCATCTATCTATGATTTGTTGGGGTTTGAGGAAATCGGTGTTGGGCGTTGAGTTTGAGTGTGATGCATATGTGCATGGTTTTATGGGCTACGGTTTGATTCATGGGATGGATTGGCTAGTCATGTATGGTGCCATTCTAGACTGTGAGAGGAGGGTCGTTAAACTTTTGACTTGCCATGGGAGGACTCTCGAGATTTCTTGTGACCCAAAAGGGCTTTATTCTTAGTTTCCTAGAATCACTTGATGCATCTGTCGATGATTTGCGATCTATACCGGTAGTTTGTGAGTATTCAGATGTTTTTTAGGAGGTAAGGGGATTTCTTTCGAGGTGCGAGATTGATTTCCGGATATACTTAGTGGATAATGTGAAGCCAGTCGCGTTGCCTGTGCGCCACATGGTTCCTAAGGAAAGTAGGGAGCTCAGCAAGCAAGTAGGGGAACTACTCAAGAAGGGGTTTATTAAGCGAAGCATATCTAAATAGGGTGCTCTAGTCATCTTTGCAACTAAGGCGAATGGCTAGCTTCGCTTATTCGTGGATTACAGAGAGTTGAATAAACTCACTAAGAAGAATAGGTACCCACTTCCGAGGATAGACGATCTGTTTGATCAGCTTGTTGGTGCATCTGCTTTCTCTCAGTTAGACTTGGCCACGGTATTTCATAAATTGAGGGTGGTCGAGGACAATATAGACAAAAGACCGCGTTTAGAACTCCGGATGGTTTCTTTGAGTGGCTAGTCATACCTTTTGGGTTTACGAATGCACCTGCGTATTTTGTGGATCTGATGAGTAGGGTATTACGGGAATTTCCAAATAAGTTCGTTGTGGTCTTTGTGGATAACATTCTGATCTTCTCGAAGAGCGAGGAAGAGCATGCCCTACATTTAAGGGAGGTTTTCAAGACTCTTCGCATGCACCAGCTTAAGGCGAAATTCTCCAAATGTCATTTTTGGAGAACGGAAGTGAGATTTTTAGGAATATGGTCTCCAAGGATGGTATAGCTGTGGATCCCGCGAAAGTAGTTGCAGTTCAAGATTGGAAGATTCCAAAGAATGCAACGGAGGTGAGGAGTTTTCCTGGTTTAGCGGGCTATTAGAGGAAGTTTATTAAGGACATCGCAAAGATATAAGCCCCACACACCAGTAGAAATGGCAATGGGGCGGGTTGGGGCGCGTTTCTCATGCCCCAGACCCGACCCGGACTTTTCAAACCCCGCCCCAGACCCGCCCCGTAGACCCGGTGCGGGTCTGGAATTTCGCCCCGTACCCGAAACCCGTACGGGTCAGGGTAGACCCGACCCGCCCTGCGACCCAGTGATATTGTGTTTTAATATACACAAATTTATATACTTATATTTTTTATCACTAAATGATAAGTTATATACATATTATAATGTGTTCACAAGGATAAGAGAATTTAATAAAATGAGTTGCAAGATAATAGTTCAAAATATATGCAATTGTTATTATATGGTTATCATTGATGCAACTTAACAATATGAAAAATTTAGAGTTTTTTGATTGGAAAAATATAATATTCAAGTTATAACCATGAATATCTAAGAAGATTAACAAAAAATCATTATAGTTACAAAGATTTTTAATGATGTTTCAATCATGCGGGTCGGGTTGGGGCGGGTTAGTCATGCCCCAGACCCGACCCAAGACCCGGACCTCCAAAAGCGGGTCGCGGGTCTACCCGCCCCGAAGACCCTATGGGGCGGGTCTAAATGGGTCAAAACAGGGGCGGGTCAAGCGGGTTTGGACCCTAGACCCGCCCCATTGCCATCCCTACACACCAGACTGACGAAGAAGAATCTGACCTTTGCTTGGGATATTGACTATGAGGATGCTTTTCAGCGATTGAACAGGGATTTTACAACATCCCCAATTTTGACTTTTCCTGATGGGAATAAAGTGTTCACAATGTACACTGATGCATGTGGTATAGGGCTCATTGTCGTCTTGATGCAAGAAGGAAGGGTAGTATGTTATAGTGGTAGACAGTTGCGAGTTCACCAGAAGAACTACCCTACCCATGATTTTGAGTTGGCTGTTGTTAGCTAGGTTTTTGACCAAGACACCAAGGAATTAATCATTTATACTTAAACAGGAAAAGGATCGTGATCTTGCAGACTCAAGATATGTATACTAACTCATCAACATGACTCACCACCCAGGCTCGCAGACCGACTCGTGATTGCCCCCTCACCATCGGTTTGTTGTCCTGCTCCACGATTCGGCTCACGTGCCACGATCATAAACCGACCCTGCCTCCTAGAAGAAATGTCCAAGACTTGGTCAATCCCCATCAAGCCACGAACCAAAAAACAAGGATCTAGTGACACATGTCGATAACGGCCATACTGACCACTTCTCGGCTAACCCACGAACGGCTCCGAGATTTTAGGATGGATGCCACGTGTCATCACGAACTGCCTGCTGGAATTGCCTATAGATAGTCCAATACTAGGCTTTTTTGGCATCTTTTTTGCAATTGAGAGCTCAGATTCCACCATTATCATACTTTTTCCATTTCTAATCAGAAATATCTCTAATTTTCTGAGTGAATTATCATTGTAAAAGTGAGATTGAGAGGCGATTGTGATTGTACTTGTATTCAATCGTATAATCAGAATCATATAAGGTGGACGTAGGCTCGTTGATGCCGAACCATTATAAACCTTGCGTGTTTTTCCATTTTATTTCATTTCTAGAAAAAAATTCTCTGCGAATTCTATTTGTTGGGTGTTAGAACCATATTTTGGTCTAACATTTTGGTGCTTTCACTAAGAATTGAATTCTCAGCCTATCGGATTATTGCTCTACTATTTGGATTTTCAAGTCCGAAGAAGATAGTCCACATTCCCACTGTTTTTGAGGGCTTCAGTAAAGTCAGAATACTATGGCTGCAAAGAAATCCAAGGATTCATGAGCCTCTCGAGCAAATGAAGCTAATGAAGAAAATTTTCAGGAGCAGGCCGAGGTGGTATCCCCGACTCACGGCTCTCAAGGGGCGACCTAACCCCAGGAAGGGGTCACGACCCAGTCCCAGGAGGGGATCACGAGCCAACGCCAAGAGGGGGTCACGAACCGGTCTCTGCAAGAGACCACGACCCGGCCCAGAAAGGAGATTGTGAGCCGCTCCACCTATGTTGATGCCTCTGCTCAACCTGGCTCAAATGCTCCAAATTCATCTGCGAACGCTAGTGGCCAACTACCTGCCTCTACCCCAGTAATAGAAAGAGTTTTTTCTCGTGTACTCGACATTTGGAATGGACAAACGATGCTTTGGAGGCTCAAAGACATAAGAGTTCCTTGATGCAGGAGAATATGACTGCAATGAATAGGTAGACTGATGAACTCCGAAGGTAGAGAACATCTTCACTAACTCATTGCTTTGCTCCTGATCATTTATCTTCATCAGAAGAGCCTCCAATACCCCAACGGCGGCCATCAAAAAGGCCTGAAAACATATAAAAGCTTCGGTTTGGGTCACTTCCTTCTCGAGAAGAAACGACACTTAATCTGGGACCTGACTAATCGTAATTTAAATAATTCTGCTTTATTACCAATAGAAGGATCCCGAATGTTACCCAGGGGTTAGAGCACTGTTAATCCTACTCATAATCAACCACTACAACCCCCTCGCCGCGTGACTGACCATGTCCATAGGGGACAAGGAAGCCCGACTCAAGCCTCGGACCGGGCAACGATGCAAAAAAGAGATATTGGAGGTTCCCATAAAGCAAGGAGTGCTGACCCCGAGTCCACCTTGACCAATGCTGATGTTGAGGCGATGGAAAGTCAGATCATGGCAGACAGCCGAGGATAATGCAACGAGGATTGGGGTGTAGAACGGAGTCATACGCCTTTCACTGATGACATACTATACATCTGATTTCTGAGATGATTTAATCTGCCGACTATGACCCGTTATGCAGGCAGGACAAATCCGGTTCAGCACTTGATGAGATATTCATGGTGTATAATGTTATCGCCGCTCTAGACGCGGGGAAATGCAAAGCATTCCCGATCTTCCTAGAGGATGTGACATTAATGTGGTTCACTTGGCTATCTCCATGATCAATCTCCAGCTTCAAGGAATTGAGCGAAAGGTTTATAAGTCAATTCCGACTTCATGCTCAGAGGTCCAAGAACGTCATTGAGCTATACCTCATTAAGCAACACCGTAATGAAACTTTGAGGTCATGCTTGGATCGCTTTAATTTAATAGTCACGGAGGTAAGAGACCCTCACGAGCAGTCTGTCCTGATGGCATTAATTGATGGAGTAGACAAAGATACTGAGTTTGGTAAATACTTAGCTAGAAAACCGCCACTGACTATGGAAATATTCTATGAGAAAGTGAATATCCGCCAACTTTAGGAAGAGATATATGTTAAACGATTGACGAAGACTGCTGATAAGGAAGATATATAAAGTAATGTGGCCATTAAGCAGTCTGGCGACAGCTCTGGGAAGGTAGAGGTCAATGTTGGAAATAAGAACGAGGGCAATGACCATCAAACTAGAAACAACAACAAGAAAAAGAATCGGAGGATCGACTCGCAGAAGAGAGCTCAGTTCAGAACATTTGAAAACCTCACATCTTTGAACGACACATTAGAGAATATCTACCTGGATACTTACAATGTTCTCCAATACAAGAAGCCTCCACCAAGGGATTCAATGAAAAAGGAGCATGAAACAGGAAAACTCTGTCTTTTCCATGAGACATATGGGCATTTAACAAATGAACACCGTCATTTAAGAGACTTGGTAGAGAAACTTCTTAGGAAGGAAAGTTGGATGAATATAAGGAAACCCCAAGAAACCAGGGGCAAGGCAGTCCAGAGCGAAATAAGAGGCAACCTTAAAGAGCTACTACTCAACAAAAGGGTAAACCCATTGTCATCAATACTATAGTCGGAGGACACCATCCAGATGGACATAACAACCAGGCAATGGATCAATATGTTAATGCAGCCAAACGCCCTGAATTGGGAGAGTGCAGCAATCCTAAAGATACTGCCTCGGTAAAATAGCAGAAAACGATGTCAGATGATGTCATATTCCGTGATAGAGAAAGTATCGGAGTTCAAGCCCCTATCGAAGACCACTTGGTGATCACAACCACCATCGGTCCTGCCCTAGTTCACAAGGTCCAAGTAGATAATAGGAGCTCTGTTAACATTCTATTTAAGAAATTATTCGAGCAAATGAAGCTCGAAGCGTAGGACTTGAAGCCCTGTAAAGGATGAATATTGGCTTCAGCGGAACCTCAATAGCTTCGATGGGATTTGTAGAATTGTTAGTGTCTCTGGGAGAGGGAGACCGCCGGAGAGTGAGTTCTCCCATTCGTAGTTATGGATATTGATTCACCTTATAATGCCTTTTTGGTTCGACCATCCCTTGTAGAGTTCAGGGCCTGTACTGCACCTTGTTTTGCTTATTATTGGAATTCCCAACTGAAGCCGAAGTGGGAGTGATTAGTGGTGACCAAGTAACCAGACGAGCCTGTTGTATGGAAGAACTAAAAATGCTACGCAGTGGAAAGAATGTAGAGACCCGGGGCACTTCCTCCCCTGCAAAGGAAGACTCGGCATAGTAATTAAAGGGGACACTATTGAAGGGATCACCTAGAGATCTACCCGAGGACATAGATCCCAGAGAGAATGAGGAGCCTGGGGGTAGAATGGCGACACCTAATGAAATGACTGTGGATATTCCGATCGATGACAATGACCCAGCGAAGGTCTTGAAGATCGGATCCATTGGACCCTCTCCGAGCAATGGAACTAACCGACTTTTTAAAGGCAAACCCGGACATGTTTACTTGGACCCACCTAACATGTGTGTGATATCCCCTTCAATCATGAGCCATTCACTGAGCATCAACCCAAAGCATCCACCTGTTAAGAAGATAAGGCGAATGCTTGGCCAAGAGAGGTCGGCTGCCCTGAAAGAGGAAGTTGAGTAGTTAAGAATCAACAAATACATTAGGGATATAACTTATCCAGAATGGATTTCCAACCTCGTCCTGGTCAAGAAGGCTGATAGGAAGTGGCGCACATGCATTGATTTTTCGGATCTAAATAAAGCTTGCCCGAAGGATAGCTTTCCACTCCCTAAAATCGACCAACTGGTAGACTCGATAGTGGGTCATGAACTTTTCTCTTTTATGGATGCATACTCAGTGTATAACCAGATTCCCATGCACATTTCAGGCTAGGAGCAAATCAGCTTAATCACAAATTTGGGACTATACTGCTATGTGGTGATGCCCTTCGTCCTGAAGAACACCAGAGCAACATAGCAACGCTTAGTGAATCAGATGTTCTACAATCAAATTGGGAAAACAATGGAAGTATATGTTGATGATATGCTTGTGAAATACAGGCAATGATCCAACCATACCGCTGACTTGGCTGAAATGTTCAATATTCTTCGATGATATGGAATGAAGCTCGACCCCCTGAAGTGCTCATTTGGAGTTGCTTCCGGAAAATTCCTTGGTTTTATCGTTAGTTCGCGTGGAATCGAAATTAATCCAGATCAGATCGTAGCAATCAAAAATATCCAAGAACTAATGCAGATTAAGGATGTGCTGAGCCTCATCGGAAAAGTGTCTGCATTAAGTAGATTTATTCTAAAGCTACAGATAAGTGCATTCCGTTCTTCGATCTGATAAAGCGAAGTAAGCACAACTCCCAATGGACTCCTGATTGTGTTGAGGCTTTTCAGAACCTTCTGACTCGTCTGGAAAGGCCCCCAATATTATCCAAGCCAGTCAACCATAAAGATTTATTAGTATACTTGGCAATATCATCTCATCCAACAAGCTCAACCTTAGTAAGGGAGGAAGATAAAGTCCAGAGGCCGGTGTATTACGTGAGTAAGAAGCTAGCAACAACAAAACGAAACTACCCAAGGATAGAAAAACTTGAGTATAGCCTGCTAATCGCATCCAAAAAACTTCGTCACTATTTCCAAGCTCATCCTATCGCCATATACACCGACCATCCACTCCGACAAGTCTTGTAGAGACCAGAAGCGTCCAGAAGGCTACTCAAATGGAATATCGAGTTAAGTCAGTTTGATTTAAATTTCTAGCCCTGAAGATCAATAAGGGGGAAAGTGTTAGCCGAGTTCACTATTCCTGAAAAAAGTATCAAGTGAAGAAGTCGGCCCCTCAAAACAACAGTTCGAATCCAACACTTGGAAGCTATACACCAATGGTGCTAAGAATGATAGACAGTTCGGCGTCGGAGTTGTCCTGGTTACTCCTGAAGGGTGGTCGATCTACTATGCTCTAAGATTAGAGTTCCATGCCAATAACAACGACTTCGAGTACGAGACCCCGATTGCCGGGCTAAATCTCGCAAGGGAGTTATGAATAAAAAGGTTGTACGTTTCCTGCAATTCCAAGATAGTTGTAAAGCAAGTTCGAAAGGAGTTTCAAGCCAAGGAGCCAAGACTTGAATCATATTTAAGAGAGGTAAGAAAGCTGCTAGGTGGTTTTCAACACTACAGTATCTCCCATATCCCTCGGCTAGAGAATCAGAAGGTAGATAAATCAGCCAAACTGGCTAGCTTTAATAACCCTGAGGACACGGAAATGGTCCCGATAAAAACACTGGAAACTTCGAGTACTGATCAGATGGAAATCGATCCAATACTGGAGACTGAACTGGAAAAGGAGTCATGGATGACACCCATAAAGAACCTCCTGATAAATAGAACGCTCCTAACCAAGAAAAGAGAAAGACGTGTCGTTATTCGTAAAGCCTCTAGATATGTTATGCAAGGCAAAGTTTTTTATAGACAAGGATTCTGGATGCCACTCCTCCGGTGTATAGGCCATGACGACATCAAGCAGGTACTAAAGGAAGTACACGAAGGTGAATGTGGCGACCATACCTTGGGCCAGATTTTGGCTAAGAAAATATTGCAGTACAGCTATTTCTGGCCTATTGTGAATTAAGATGCGAATAGTTACGCACGACTTTGCGACAGGTGCCAGAAATTTGCAAAGATTCCTAGAGCACCCCCTAGCCAACTAAAGACAATGGTGAGCCTGTGGCCATTCGCTATCTGGGGAATTGATATTATCGGAAGCCTACCAATTGCCAAAGGCGGAGCAAAATTTGCAATTGTGGCTGTAGATTACTTTATGAAATTAGCCGAAGCAGATTCATTAACCACAATCACGACAAAGCGAGTGATAAACTTCATCGTCAGAAATATCAAATGTTGGTTTGGGATCCTGAAAGTCATTATAACTGACAATGGAACCCAATTTGATAACACGGAGTTTCGAGATTTCTGCCAGAGGTATCACATTGAGAAAAGATACATCGTCGTAGCGCATCCGCAATCAAATGGAAAAGTAGAAGCAGTAAAAAAAATAATTAAGTCCATTCTAAAGAAGTAATTGAAACAAGCCAAAGCCATATGGGTCGATGAATTGCCCTTAGCATTATGGGCCTACAGAATGACCAACAAACCGACAATGGGTCACACCCCCTTATCCCTTGCATTCGGATCAGAGGCGGTCATTCCGGTTGAATTGGAAGTACCGACCCACAGAATTACTTATTATGACCCGATGACTAACAACGAGCTACTCCTCGAGTCCTTGGACATGATTGAAGAAAAGAGGGATGAAGCGGATCTATGTGCCTCGAGGGATAGGCAACGGGTCACCTGATATTACAACATGAAGATTCGAACCCGAACTTTTGAACCTAGTGACCTGGTTCTAAAACATGTCTTCATAGACCCTCGCTTCTTGCGTCCGTAATGGGAAGGGCCGTATACCATCCGACAGAAACTTGATAATGGATCCTTCAAGCTAGCAACCGTGGCGGTAATGAAATCCTCAGAGTGTGGAACATCCAGCATTTGCGGCATGACCTAACTTGAATTATCATGTTTATTCTTTTGTTTTTAGGACCATGTAAAAAGGCACGACTTGCCTAGAATAGTCTGGTTGCATAAGCAAAAGATTATGAAGTGGATGTAGATTATGATTCGACCGAACCACTATAAAAATATCGTGTGTCATTTACCTTTACTGCCTCGTTTCATGCTTATTCTTTTACTTCTATTCGTATATACCATTATACTCGTGATTTTCATCGTAGGCCCTATGATGATCTCAAGGTATATAGAAATAGAGTCTAAAAAACAAAATAATTAATACTAGCGCGCTCTAGCTCTTGAAGAATAGAGTGTAGAGGGGGCAATAAAGTAAATAACACAACCGCCAGCCCTCTAACTCTCGTGGCTCGAGAGAGAGTATAAAGGAGGATGAAATGAAACGTCCGTAAGGCGTGAAGATGCATCGCAATTGAAAGACCGCCTTAACCCCCACTCTACCCTTGGCAATCGACGAGAGAGTAAAAAGGTGCCAGGGATCGAGCACCACAAATGAACTCCGACCCTAATGAAGGACTGAGGGGCAGACTGAAAGCTGAGTTCGAACTCTATCATGGGCATACGACAGGAGAGTATAAAGGAATTTCAATTAAATGCCATGAAAGGGATCCTACCCCGCTTCAGGATTGGGAGCAAGAGTGAAAGCTGAGCCCGAACCCTTCATTTCTGGACATGGGGGCAATACGTAGTTTAACCTAATCAATCCTCAACAAGCCCTGGCCAGGCACCATGTTAATGATTAATTGGGGGCATGCATCTATACACACATCCCGACGAATGCAAAAAATTTAAATTTTATTGCAAGGACGATTAATGATGTGGTCCTAACTTAGTTATGGCTTAAATGTTTATGTACATGACTAAGTATAACAAATTTGCAGGTACGCAACAATACAAAAGAAATAGAACTCTTTATTTACTAAGTGCAGGACTACAAAACGAAACTTGCCAAAATGCGAAGGCCGCACTTGCGACTACAACAAAGGGCCAGTGGAAACTTAAAACAAATGCAAACAATAGGTTTTGGGGATGACTTCGGTTTCTTCTCCTTCTTCTGCTTCTCTGGTTCCTCCTTGTAAGCATCATAAATACCGTGTTTTTTTTTCTTTTTCCTTCTTCAAGGAAGGATCCTACAAAACGCCAGAGGACTGGGATGCAAGTTGTGTAGTTATTGACTTAGACAATTTTATAATTAGTCTAGAACCGGGGGCAGCTGCAGCGAGAGGCAATATATTTAAAGGATCTTCCTCGGATTTAACTTTTAGAAGCTCGTCATTCTTAGTCTTCCTCTTGGCTAAGTTCATGCCATCGTCTTCCTCGGTACCCCCCGTGATGACAACATCCACCTCTTCATCTCCGTTGTCACCGTCAGTGTCCTTTAGAGCTCTAATTATCTCAGCGTCTTTAGGAATCCCTGTGCTTGATGATATTATGGCCTTCTCAACCGCCTCAGTCTCTACTTTCTTCTCTCCAATTCCTTCAGTGGGCTTGGCACCTACATCATGAGAAGCAACAGTTATTAATTTAGGAGAGAACGTGGTCCTCTCAACTTTTTGCTACACAATGCGACGACAAGTTATAGCAGCTTTCACAAATTGTGGAGGGAATATAGAGATACCTTCCAGTGATTGCTCGTTTGGATCTGTAATAGAAACCTCAACAAGTAGAGGAAACAGAATTTTGGAGATTAACTGGTCATTAGGATTGTACTCCTCGACCTCGGTAACCTTGAATTCCACGGCTGAGCTAGAACCTTCCTCAACCTGATTTTTGCCTTTAAGCGTACGCCTCTCCTCCTCCATAGATTCTTTAATTAAACACCTCCCTTCTGCTAGACGCTCTGGTTCCTCACGTTTGAGTTAAGTTTGCAGGAGCTGGTCCTCGTCAATAGCCTCAACCTGTAACCATTGCTTTTCATCTTCAACAATTTGGTCCCATACCTCGATTAGAGTGGTACGATAGTTCTTGATCCATAAGATGTCTCAGTTTCGAATCACTTGAGTAAAAAATCTATTAGCAACTCATCAAATTGTTTTATCTCCTATTCAGTCGTGGCAAGTTTAGCGTTAGCATCGGAAGCAGACTCAAGGGCTATATCGGCGTGTCCTTCAGCAAGAATGCTCTTTCCTCGGCTTGAACTAGCTGGGCTTTCAAACTTGCCATTTCTTTTTACAAACAGCCTTTTCTTCAACAAGATGATCGTGTGATAATTTCAACCCGATGTTAGTTGATTTGATTTCTTCTATCTCTTTTCTCATGGTTGTACGCTCCCTACTGTTTGAGCCAAGCTCGGTGTGGAAGCGTCTCTCCGCTTCCTCAAATTGCTCCTTATAATTTTTGGCATCCCACTGAGCCGAGGCAAGCTGAGCTTGAGTATCTTCTAGTTATTTCTTGACCTTGTCCCTAGCCTTGATATTGTACTCAGCCTTTTCTTTAGCATCAGCCACATCCACTTCAAGATGGTGGATGATCTGGGAAAGATTCTTTTCATGCTTCTTCATTCCTTTGTACTGTTTAGCCACGAAGCCAACCCCGTCCTTGACCTCTGTTTCCCAATTATTGGGGACCGAATCGAGATCAGGGACAAAGTGCATACTTTTGAAGTAGAGATCAAGGAACTGCTCTCGTAAACATTTTAGCTTTGCTTGATTTTATGCTGACAAGAGCTTTCTTTCCCTTTTCCAACTCTTTTCTTGGGTCCTTATGCTTGTCTTTGGCCTCATAATGCTTTTTGGTAAATTTCTCCTAAGGATGGACATTCTTTGAAGGGATTTGAACTTTGGGTGGTTGTTTGACTCCCTCGTAATGAGTTTGGAGATTATAATGCTTCTCAATATTGTGCCTTGGGGGAGAACGAGAGCATGAAGAATGAGGTTGGTGGGACTCGTAGTGCATCCCGCTGTCCCTCCCGCGACTGTCACCGTGGTCGTTCTTAGTAACGGGATTGAATCTCGGCATATACTCACGAAGGTCCTGATGGGAATAAGGGCAACGAGTCATTTTTCCTGCACAAATAACAAACAAGTATAAGAATCATGGGTCAATGCAGCATTTAAATGTAGTGATGTGCAGTGCGTGTGGTGTGTGTCCCTTATGTGATCCCCCCAATGGACCAGAGCCCGGAGCCAGGCTTGTTTGTGCAGTGTCTTCATCCTTAACAGGGGTAGGTTCTTCATCATAAGTAGGAAAGAATGACCCTGTTCCAATACCCTCGGAAGTGTAAATATCGTCTGGCAAAGGAAGCTTGGCTAAATCTCCATATATTTGTTCTTCTATTTGTGAGTCATGAGTTGGGGGCTTAGCCGGTGGCGGTGTTTGTGTCAAGAATGGAAGCGTCTTTCGGTTCATTGCCTCGAACTTCACTGCCAGTATACACATTCAGATCTTCATCATCTTGGACAGTTATCGACGAAGGACTTTTTGGAAGCTTAGTCGTCGCTCTAATCTCTGCGGTCACCTGTCCCTCGACTAGGAGCAAGCCACTAGATTCCCCAGGAACAGGGACAATAGGAGCGTCAGCCGGGGCACATACTTGTAGGGCTTGCCTCCTTGACCGAGGCCTCATTTTATATCCAGAAGTTGGTTTTTATGAAGATTCTCATCGATTATGACTTCTTGATTCCGAGAAATTCGGTCCTGCTTTCTCTAAGGCAGGTCAAACAGTCTTCATATATTTCACCCTCTTGCTTCTTGGGATTGGGAACTGTAAAAGGAAAAGAAATATCAGTGCATTAATTTGTGCAGTTAAAACGGACACTTAAGGATTAGAAACCTACTTGATTTCAGCCACCTCCTCGCATATCCAGTCTGGTGCTTTATATAGAACCACTCAGATTTTGCATCGCCTAAATTGCGGTGTCCATCAGTCAGGACTTTCTTAGTGGGGATAGACTCGAAGAAAACAAAAGACGGAGTCCCTGTGGAATGGTGCTTAAAGTGAAAGTAGAAGTTCAGGTCTTCATAAAAGAGCTTAGTATCAAGAATTTCTGCGTATGCGATGTACAAGGTATATAAAGCACATAGACATTGGGGTAAAGCTTCATGGTAGCAATACGCAACCGTCACAGAAAGTCGATGACAAGTGGATGAAATGGAGGAATAGCACCTATTGAACACATGACCTTACTAATGGCCATATACCCTTCCGTAGCAGAGTGAGTACTATTCGTTTCATCTGCAACTTTAATGTCGTCCCAAGGAATCCCGTTGTTTAAGCATATCCTCTTTAACTTTATGTCGTCAAGTGTAGATACTACGATGGAGTCACTTGGATTGAATAACTGTATGGCACTCCCGAACTCATCGGGAGCGGGATTATCTTCAATTCCACCTTCTTATTCTTCTTCCTCAAGTGACGTACTTTCAAAGGATGACGATTCTGCATCAATATCTGTTTCATACTCTGATCTGGAGATATCCCAGTCTGGATCCGACGGGAGTACGTCGGGGTTGTAATAGCTTGAAGATTCCAGAGCTGTACTTTCAAGGGAGGTCAAATGAATAATACGAAAGAGGCACAATATTAAGTAATTGTAAAAGAATGCATTAAATAATGAAGGTGGCATGCGCTAGGGAATAGGAGTAAATGTAGGGCTCAATTCTTCTGACCCCATCCCCGCTGTCCCCCATATCCCACCAATCAGATCCCCTGATTTTCGCTGTTTTATATTTAATTCCCCGAACAATTCTGGGGTTTAAGTGCAAAAAAGAAGAAATCAGGGGATCTGATTGGAGGGTACGTGGGAGGACATCCCATTTGGGGACAGAACAATTGATCCTGTAAAGGTAAAAGTGAAAATAGATCAAAGAAAAATTTATAAATGATAGAAACCTAGGTGGGACATGTGCAAAGGGCATAGTATTTAATTCTATTATTTAAAAATAATCTAAATCAAGACACGTGTATGGTCAATGCAGGGTGTGTAGTAATCAAGAGAATCCAAAATTAAAAAAGGTTAGTGATAAATATATATTTATTCTTACCCATAAGTTTGTATAAATTTACACATAGTGTTGTATTTTATTGTTCAAACCATCTTCAACTTATTCAGTATGTCATTTTATGCAGATAACTGTAGTGTCAAAGTTATTAGAAGAAAGATGGGCGATACTTGTAGAATGAGATATCTTCGTCATGTAACCCGTGAATTTAAGAACTGTTTTGTAGAACCTAAATGCTTATTATATCTTTATTATGTGTCCACTTAATTCAGATCAGGGAGTTGTATGCTGCTGAAGTGTTTTAGGTACAAAGTTTATGTTTTGACCTTTGTTCTATGTAATAGTTTAAAGTAGATAGATATATTTAGGCCTTGCTAACAATATTCTAGTTAGCAGCAGTTTATATATATTTGATTAGTCATACGTTTTACTGTTCGTAGTAGATCACAATTAGCATGTAATGACAGATTTATCGATTTGAGCACAGAAACTGAAGTTGCTCAATGAAGAACGTTGCACCCGTTATAATTTTGACTAGCTTATCCATCTTTTTTTTCAAAGTTAAGCACAAATTATATTAATCATCAAAATATTTACAGAATATACCCAAGCATATTCATGTATGCTTTGTCATATAAAATTCAACACTCACCAACCCAGTACTCCCCTAGACAAGTAACTAAAAGTAAAAACAAATTTCAACAACAAAACAGAAAACTGCCAACAGACATGCCTTAATGTCATGACATAAGAGGCTTCTCCTTTTACCAACATTGCATAAGCAATTACCATAACAATCACCTGAACCTGTTAAGATAACAACTTATTCAACATAAGTTTGTATAAATTTACACATAGTGTTGTATTTTATTGTTCAAACCATCTTCAACTTATTCAGTATGTCATTTTATGCAGATAACTGTAGTGTCAAAGTTATTAGAAGAAAGATGGGAGATACTTGTAGAATGAGATATCTTCGTCATGTAACCCGTGAATTTAAGAACTGTTTTGTAGAACCTAAATGCTTATTATATCTTTATTATGTGTCCACTTAATTCAGATCAGGGAGTTGTATGCTGCTGAAGTGTTTTAGGTACAAAGTTTATGTTTTGACCTTTGTTCTATGTAATAGTTTAAAGTAGATAGATATATTTAGGCCTTGCTAACAATATTCTAGTTAGGAGAAGTTTATATATATTTGATTAGTCATACGTTTTACTGTTCGTAGTAGATCACACTTAGCATGTAATGACAAATTTATCGCTTTGAGCACAGAAACTGAAGTTGCTCAATGAAGAACGTTGCACCCGTTATAATTTTGACTAGCTTATCCATCTTTTTTTTCAAAGTTAATCACAAATTATATTAATCACCAAAATATTTACAGTATATATCCAAGCATATTCATGTATGCTTTATCATATAAAATTCAACACTCACCAACCCAGTACTCCCCTAGACAAGTAACTAAAAGTAAAAACAAATTTCAACAACAAAAAAGAAAACTGCCAACAGACATGCCTTAATGTCATGACATATCCTTTTACCAACATTGCATAAGCAATTACCATAACAATCACCTGAACCTGTTAAGATAACAACTAACCAACAGATTACTTACCATCAATCACGTGAAGAAAGGATTGAAGAGAGGTGAGGGATTTCTTCTCGTGTGTCTTTTCGACGAATTGATAGAATTACCAGCAGTTAGTATATCCTCTATATTAAAATCAATCCCCTCATCAAGATCATCAATATCCCAAAATTAACCCTTTAGTTTCTTGACCTTCGACTTATATGAGGGATGAGCACTCATAGGCACTGCAGTCAAGAGGATAGCAGGATCTGTCACAAGTGGAGGTAAAACAAGATGATCAGGTGGCTTTAAACGATATTTTTAGCTTATCCATCTTTTACGTGTATGCAAACATCATATTTTTAGCTTTTCTTAGTTTTGCTTGTACGTTGAATGCAATTCGGTGATTAGGTGAAGAAATATCTACAGACAATGACAAAGAGGATGAAGAAAGGAAAAAAAGAGTTGCCATTAGGGGCAAAGAAGATAGTGCCAAGCGGATGTGGATCAATGATAAGGAAAGTAGGAGGGAGGATAAAGAAGCCGCTCCTGAAAGCAGGAACACATACCACAGGTATAGGGTGAAGAGGAATTGTTGGCCTAAGGTACGTTGTGTGGCTATGAATCTAGTGGAGCATCCTCATGGTGGTGGTAACCACCAGCATGTTAGTCATGCTTCTACTGTCCATCGTGTTGCACTGCCTGGACAGAAGGTGAGTCTCATTGCTGCTAGAAAAAATAGGCGTCTCAGAGGATAGGCGGCTACTTCTGTTGCCAAGGCTGATAAGTAGTCCTTTTTCTATTTTATTTGCTTTGATGTGCTTTTATTTTATGTTCAAGTTTGTATGAATAGTTTGTTATCGTGAGGTTGTTGTGCTTTCTTATTTAAGATATGGTTTTATGAAAAAAGATATAACGATAAATATTTGCATTCCATGATACAGAAATCACTAGGCAAGACGAAGTTGCATCAAACATTGACTAACATAGTCATTCCAATGTTTGATGTTAAGATTATTCAGCCTACCATATTTTCAACCTTTCAAGTAGTATTGTATTCATATTTCATATTGTCTGTTAAAGATTCTTTTTTAGCCTTTAATTGAATTACAAAACTATAACAAGTCTGGTAAAATTATTTTTTTATGGCATGTAGCAGATAATTCAATGCAAAAAATAACTCTAGGAACGAGCTCAAATTCTCATATATAGTGACAAACCATTTTAAAGCCCCAACCAATGATAAGCACCCTAGCCTTGAAATCATCTGATGTAAAAAATGGTAAGTCTGCTTCCATTTCAATAACCTTAAAAAAGTCAAGAGAACGCACCTCAGTAGTTTGATTACCTAAACGGAACCAAGGCTTTGGCATTTGCAACTCCAGGAGATGATGGCATTGAGAATTTTTAGATTCAAAATCGAAACTGGATGACAGCAGGGCTTGTAGAAAAACAATTGCCTCAGGGTAAAACTTCTAAGATTATTTAGCCATAGATAGCACCAAGGTGCACAAAAAAGATCCAATGGCGACATCACGACCAGAAATAATGGGGCATCTCATAAGGTTCTCACACATAAAAAGAATTGCAGGGGCCATTGCTACATGATGGAAATCAGAACAGGTGGATATTAAAGACCAAAGCCTCAACAATAGCAATGTCTTCATTGATGGCCAACTGCACCTCCCTTAGATTTTGATATCCTCACAAAACCTTGTATGAGTGTGTTGTAATCCCTGCAGGCTTTGGGACTGCCAAGACAGCAAAATAGTACAGAAGGATGCCATAAAATAATTGCATTTTCCTATGGTTCTCAGCAGCAAGCCTAATTGAGTTACATGCACGGATTTGATTAATGGCAAGGATTACTTTCTCATCTGACAACCATCATGCAACGTACGTAGATCTTCTAAGTTATTTGGAACTTAGATTACAAATGGTAAAGCTTCTTGTTTAGGTAAACTTTCTTTCTTAGTTACACTATTTTTAAGTTTTTCGACATCTAACTGGATAACTGCTCAATACCCAGTTTTACCAATTATTTGTTTATCTTCATTCTTTTAACATGTAAAACCTACAAATAATGCCATTGTGAATGGTTCAATGGACCTTCTGCTGACTTGCTAATATGCAAAATCCCATCAAATGTCAACACAAATGTATCCAATTATTCGGTAAGGTATTGTGTATCGATTTGTATATAGGTAATTATTGGCGCATTACATCGTTTTCAAATTCTCTTTATAGAATATAAAAGCCTTGAATTTTGAATATGAACATCTAGGTATTATCGAAAACAGATAAAATTGCATGTAATTAACTAATTATAATCTTTGATCGGTATACTTGTGTACATGTAATTGGCGTTTACGAAGTAAAGGACATCTGCATCGAAGGACTGTCGGTAATCAAGCTATGAACAAGACTTTAACAACTATGTATTATAATATATTTTTCGTAGTTGTTGTGTAGAATTATTTGTAAATAGCTATGGTAGTGAATTCATTTATTTTGTAAAAATACTATTATTGAAATGATTATGGATATTATGCTAGATTATGCAGTAAATGTGTTTTTTAATTATTTAAATACGGTGATTATCGATGTTGATTTGAAAATGATAATTATGTGATTGATTACTTAATTTAATATGGCTATTATATACAAGTGATTATTGGAAACGATACAAGCCATCAACAGTATATAGTTGTGATTAAAATGTGTTGTACATCCATCAATAAGTTTTAGTAGCATTTCAAAAGTGCTACAGAAAATTAAAAAGAAGGGTGTAAGTACCACTTTGGTTGCATTTTCAAGACGTTGCAAAAAACCTTTTTTAGGGTTTCAAAAACGCTGCAACATGTTCATTTTTTGGTAGCGTTTTTTTTATAATGCAACTAAATCTTTCAGACTTTTAGTTGCATGTCGTATCGTAGTGTTTATCGAAACGCTACTACTATAATTAGTAGCGTTTTTACAACGCTACAAAATGCTTATTCTGGTGTAGTGTTAATCCTTAGGAAAAGGATTATCAAACATGTTCAGGGGTACGGAAAACCCTCCTCTCGGAATTAAAACGGAAACCCAAAAGGGGTTTAATCGTAAATGGATTAAATCCCTTGTCATCACCAAATTGGCCAGGCCAAGGCATCACCCGGAGGGGGATGGTGTGTTAGTCTTTCCCCATGCCCAAACCAGTGGAGGCAGGGATAAAGCATCAAAAGCATAAGCCTCCGTTTCACACCAGCAATGTTCGTGGCAGTGCATCTAACCTTAGCACGCCCTGCCTCTGCTAGCAGAAGAGTTCTCCCTGCCTCTGCTAGAACTAAGCATGTCCTACCTCTACTTATGTTCCACGTTACCCGCAGAAGGAAAAGCAAACCCCTATAATCGCCTATGATGGACAGGATAGGGCACCCCTTGTAGGGGGTGGCGTATAAGCCTCTATCAGAATCTACGATGGTCAGTATAGAGCATCAAAAGAGTAAACCTTAGTTTTGTGCCTACGATGGCCCCATTTAAGTGTTTAAAACCTTATCATCTCCTACGATGGTCAGGAAGGCGCCTCCTAGAGGGAGGTCGGGTAAGTCCTTGGGCGCTGCTTGTGGATAAACTAGCCAAGCGCACTGGACGCACAGGCCCCGAGAGTGGCCAACAAAGCACGTACATCCTCTGCTTTGACATCAAGAGTCCAAGGAGTGGCTCAGGAAGCACGTAACACATCTTCTTCATAGATCGAATCCAAAGGGATGCCAAAAAATCAATACCGGAGGGGGTTCCGGTCTTCTATATAAATGCTCGAATCTGGGTCAATTCAGCTCTTCACACAATACCGAAGGGGTTTCCGATCTTCTATATTAATACCCGAATCTAGGTCGATCCGGCTCTTCACACAATACCAGAGGGGGTCCGATCTTCTATATTAACACCTGAATCTGGGTCTGTTCGGCTCTTCACATTATACCAGAGAGGGTTCCGGCCTTATTTATTAATACCCGAATCTGGGTCGATTCGGCTCTTTACACAATAGCAGAGGGGATTCCGGTCTTCTATATTAATACTCGAATTTGGGTCGATTCGGCTCTTCACACAATACCGGAGGGGGTTCTAGTCTTCTATATTAATACCCGAATCTGGGTCGATTCGGCTCTTCACACAATACCGGAGGTGATTCCAATTTTTTATATTAATACCCGAATCTGGGTCGATTCGGCTCTTCACACAATATCGGAGGGAGGTCCCGGTCTTCTATATTAACAACCGGAATCTGGGTCAATTCGACTCCCCACAAATGCCGAAGGAGTCCCGGTCTTCTATTCATATTGGTACCGAGTCTGGGTCGATTCAGTGCTTTGCAAATACTAGAGGAGCGCTTCATGATTCCCAATCTTTGAGTATTCAGATAGCGGTTTTTCCGAGACTTCCACTAGAGTCGAAAGAGAATCTCTAGCCTATAGCCTTAAATACCCGAACCGGGGTCTATTTAGTAATTCACAAACGTTGGAAGAAGCAACCCAGCCTCGTTTCAATGATAAGGCGCAAATCATAGCCGGATGTAGGGTTCCAGTTTCAACACAAGGCGTCCGATTTTGGGACAGTTTGAATTCTCAGAGCCGAACAAGAAAGAGTTAATCAACCCTCGTCCCAACTCAGATTTGGCTTGGAAGCGCATTTCTACCATTACTAGGCACAAATTGGTAGCCCCCACGTCTCTCTTTACATTCACGAAAGTGTTCTTGATTTATACGAGTATACCAAATGTTTGTGCTAACACACAAAACACAAATGAGCACGATAGGCCTTTCATGTTTAATGCACTTTGATACTGTTAATCCCACCAAGAGCATAGGACACTATTCAAAAGCCCACGAGACAAAATCCCAACGAAACATGCCGAAGGTGTGCACCTGGTCATGACATAACCATAACTAAAGAAAAGCATTTATACTGAAATGCGGGGTTGCGTGTTAAGTAATATCATTGTTAGTCCTACCCCTATTTGTATCTACTACCGCTATAGAATACTATACTCCACTCGCAAAACTCTAAATACTTCGTACATCGCATAATTTTTTACAAGGAAGTTCATGAAATAAATACATATTCAAAAAAAACCATGACCCAACACTACAACTTCCATATAAGCAATAGTCTAGCCCTTGATTGAGTGCATCTTATTCATGGGACCGGGAAGAAGTGGCGGAACAGTGAATTGCAGTACACGAAAGCCCGTCGACTCTTCGCATCTTTTCTATGACCACGCGTGAGTTATCCAAAGGTTCAGGCTGCCACTTTAAAGCTTGATTGAAACCATTTCCCATTGCACATAGGTTTTTGTTTTCCTTCTTCAAGTCAAAGGCATCTTTGCACAAGGACTATTTCTTCTTTTGTAATTGCTTAAATTTGGAAGTATAAAAGTCAGTACAATGAGAGTTGCCCTCGATTCCCTTCCTATCATAAAAACCTTTCATGTTGGCCTTAACCTATCTATGCCACCCAACAACAGGGGAATAATTCGTTCCAGAGGAGAAGTCCCCTATCTTGGGCTCTGAAGATTCGGACTCCATCGAATTTTGTGAGACATTAGAAGCGGAGACTCCAAGAGCGCATCTGAAGGTAGAACTCCATTCTTTACATTTTTCCATCACGTCTTTCCATTTTGCCTCGAAGTCAATAGCTTGACACTGGAGTTCATCCTTTTATCCATCAAAGTCAATAGAGGGATTTGCCCTTATACTCCTCTTCGCGTCAAGGATGTCTTTATCTTTTTGCTTTATTTGAGCCTCCAATACACTTATTAACCCCTTCAAACATTGCGTAAATGGCTCCTCGAACAAGGCAAATTCGCCATCAATACCAGTAGGGAAATACCCTAGAAAATCTCCTGAGCACAAAGTAAGCAAAACACCTTTATCTACGAATCAGGAGGTGTCCTCGGGTGAACTTTCATGTTTATATAAATAAATAAGCTACCGTTTCCAAAATTTATTGCCAAAAGGCATAATTATTTAAGCCTGAGAAATGCATGCAGTCGGAAGAGAATAAAAACGAATACAATTCTCTTCCATACGCACTATTGTCAACTAAAAGGAACACAACAAATTATTCTCTCTACCCGGTACATTTTTCCTTCATGTTACGTATTGCATAATGAGTTCTAAGTTTCTTTAATATCATTTCCCTGTCATTCCCCAAGAAGTTGAAAGATAACCGAGGGTACTTCATATAAATATGTTCGAGCTCTTTCAAGAAGCGTTCCTTTCCAGATTTATAAGGAGGCTTGGTAAGAAGTTCCCTCCTTAGCTTAGAAAGAGAATGAAGGTCATCCTTGAAAAACATGGTAATCAGCGAAAACAGAATTTTCACCACCGTAAGAATAAATCATCAAGGGCCAACTTCTACAAGCAAAGAAGGAATTTAGAAACTAAGATTTATACTTGAGGAATGGGAGAGGCCATGTGCACCGCCTATTCTCTTTTACCGATCTTCAGAAGATTGACTCCCTCCGCAAACCCACCATCTCCACATGAGTCGCCTACGTTACGACCTCTTATAAGCAAAATTCGATTTTCATCATCTCCAGACATAGGGTAGTCGGGCAGCTTTTCGACAAACAAAAGATCCTCCACCTTCGTCTTTTCCCTTTGGGAACCTCAGTATCTCGGTCTGAAGCAATAACAATCCCCAAGACCTATTCCGAAGGGATGAAGGAAGAGAAGGAAGTCCAGGTCCGGGTACTTGCCACAGTTATCTTGGTGGACTGAAAGGAGAGGCTTTTCATAACATTCAGACACCATGTCTGGAAGATGCACCTTTAAAAACAAGGAAATCAGGTCCTGAATCTCGTACATTATCCTCTTAGCATCAGAAAGAACTGCTTCCCCTGTTTTCAATATCCCTGCATGCTTCATTAACATATCCGACTGCTCACGCTTGAGGGTCGAGACTTCACTGGCTAAGGAACTGTTGCCGACCTTTACCTCTTCAAAGACGCTCTCAGTTAACTACAAGCCTCTTCATTTCTACTCTTCACAAAGGTTAAATCATGGAGCTTAGACTCTAACATGGTTTTCACTTCCTGGAGTTCTTTCTTCTCTCGGGATAAGGCGGCATCGGCCTCCTTGGCAACATACCAATTCTTGAATGTCTGAAAAGAAAAGGGGAACAATATAATGTTAGTACTTACATCAAGAAGGCAGATAAAAAGTCTTAGGAAATGAGAGTACATACCAGGAGTTGTCGTTTAACAAGGATTAGGCAAAAGTCAGACCATTCTTCGGAGGCGAACTCCGGAACATCGGAGACATCAACGGAGGATAAGATAGATCTGATAATTTTATCAAAATCCAAGGTTTGTAAACAAGAACTTATGGGGTCACACAGCCAGTAAGGAGAAAAGATCAGCTCGCGCTCTCTTAAATCTGAATCTCCCTGAGATTCAGATCTTAGGAAACCAGCAACAAAGTCACTTCCCACAGTCTCCGTCGAGGAAGGACACATGTTAGGAAGACTTCCAGGAGAGGGTGCAAGAGGGGTACACGGCAGCCGATGAAAAGGTGATTCAACAATTTCATCTCTAGAAGGACAAGAAACAAAAGTTGCCCTCTTATGACCCCTAGAAATGCCATTGTTGGCGGCCAAAGCAGACCTCTTTTTAGACAAAATTTCGGGGGGGATGGGGGCAGAGACCGCGGAAAATTGGTGTGAATCATCCCCAAGAAACATGAAATGAGAGGAAGAAGGTTGTTCTAGAGGACTTTGTCCCAAAGATAAGGTGACGTGCCCACAAAGAAATTTTGGGGATAACAGGGCAAAGTACTGATTCAAGACACCTGGAACTTCACCTACGGCACTATTCACTTGATGCTCCTTCACTCCAAGCTGCCCCTCCATTGGACAAAGCCCGGATTTTCTCAAGTTGTGGTCGCCAATTTACGAAATCTCAGACAAAGTCCTGCCAGTTGATATCATAACATAAACATGTATTTTAAGCTAATTTCTATTTTGATAATTGCACACAAACAACAAACGGACAAAAACACGATATGAAATTTTGCTATCTCATTGGACAACGATCTCGACTGCGAAGATCAATGTCAACGTGTTAAAAGTACCTTCTGCTACGAGTTATTTGTACCAATATTGTTTCTTAGATTCCCAATAATAAACGGGGATGGGTATAATTTACTAAATGTCATAATTAGTCATCATCACGGACGATTATTAAGATTTAATCTACACTAAGGCCACCAATCACCGATTAAAAGCATAATCCAAATTGATGATTGGGATTTTCGGCAATAAAACTTATGACTAATTAGATCTGAAATCCTGGAAAATAGTATAACAAATTTCAATGACCAGTAATCTTGCTTTAGTAAAATGCTATGCAGGTAAAAAGAGGAGAGAGAAAATGTTTTTTTTGGGAAAAAGAGACTCGCCTCGTCTCTCAGTCGTACACCTGAGACTAGATCGACGAACAGGATTTATGCAGGTAAAGCTAAAGCATTTGCCAAAAATGAAAGCAAAAAGAAGAAGAATATGTATCCGGAAGCCAAGGTCAATCTAGACCGCTCAAAGGAAGGCCGATCAACGCTCCTAAATAGGGGGGTCAAAAGACATAGAAAGGACATGTCGGAAAAGAGAAAAAGATTGACTTGAAAAGTCAAAAACACCCCTTCAATAGGGGGGCAAATGTTACTACTAAAATTAACTCTGGAACCTGCCAACAGTGGGGTATCGGAGAAATACGAGTGCAGAAGGGTATCCCGAAAGCATGAAAGAATGATTTGGGAACAGTATAAACCGGTAGCTCCCCTGACAGGAGAAACTCAAGGTCTGCAGAATGCCAATGGAATCCACCTGACAGGGGCCTAACCAGAAGGATCTATCCAACAAGATCAGACCGGCGTCAACCTGAATGAAGGTTCCACGACAAGAAGCCACCTAGGCTAAAGACCAAGAAAAGCAAAAACACAAGAGTTCAATTGGATGAAGGTTCGAAAGGACCTCCAATATTAACCCGCCTAATACCGGCACGACCGAAGGTTAAAACACCAAGAGTATCAAGCTACAAAAAGAGCTATACCCGGAAATTCCACTGAAAAGCAGACTGGAACACCGAAAAGCATACTAGCTATCCACACTAGTCTATTCAGCACAGACACCGATAGTAATTCTGAACCGACTGCTATTCACATACATAAAGAGGGCAGGCTCCTCTAAGTATCCACGGAAAACCGGAATCCTAAATCTGAAAATCTATACCCAAGAGCATGCAACCGAGAACTCAAATCACCTTCCAAAGAGCTACAACAACAGAAAACATATGTCAATCTCAAAGAGGCCTCTAACTAGCCTAAACCATCATTGCGTAAGCCAAAGAAAACACTACATGGCGGCCGGAAGCAAAAGTATTCAAAGCCTGGGGTAAAGGCAGCCGACAAAGGCTCTTGAAAGCCCGAACGGCCCAACGGCGGAAGGGGCCCCAAATTCTCTATAAATAAGACCCCAGGAGCCACATAGGGGGATCTGAATTCTTGTATTCTTCTTCTTAAAATAAACTCAAAAATGGAGATCTGTTTAAGGATACTCTTCGATTCTATTCATTTAAGAAAAGTAAAAGGTTAATAAGAAGCAAGTCGACACTTATGGTATTCACTATGAGTTCATCATATTAATTCTAATTCTTAATCATTGTTGTTTTTGGTTTATCGTTCGCTTCCCGTGCATTCCCTAATTCTCGCCTAAACCTATATCTGTAATCGGAGGAAACCACTCCCACAATAAATTTAAACCCTTCCTATAAGCTTAAACATTGTCAACAAGTTTAGATCCCCCGGGAAACTTGGTCCTAATACCCAGAAGTAGTAATTTGATCTGGATTTACGAAGGACTAGCGGACCAATCCCCTCTTAGGTCCATTCCCATCGACCTATCTTCGGTGTTGACGAAAAATATCGTTAACAGTCCTGATACTGAGCTATAAATCATGTCACTAATAATTTGTAAAATTTGAACATTGGCAACAAGGATACGGAGGTAAGCAACTTATTTGTTTAGGTAATGATGAATGCATAAAAATAATAAACACAGGAAATGCACATGTCAAAGGGAAAAGACAATTATATCTGAATATTCTATTGAGAGTTCCAAAAATTAGGAAAAATCTCATCAGTGTATCACAATTTGCAAGTGATAATGGTATATTCTTAAGTTTTATCCTAAGTATTGTCTAGTTAAAGACATACTAACTACAGAAACTTTGTTATAGGTAAAGCAGAAAAGGGACTAAATAGAATCAGTACTGCAATATGCAAAAAATCTGCTAGCATTGATAATAATACTTCTAATGTCAATGAAATTATTACTAATGCTAAGAACAAGAATATATTTGATATATGGCATAACAAGTTAAGTCATCCCTGTGAGAAAAATATTAAGAAAGTATTACTTGATAATAAAATTCCCTTTGACATATGTACATCTCCATACGTGTGTGTTGGATCTAGATTAACCCTAGAAGGGGTGAACAGGGTATATCACAGTTTTTCGCTGAGTTAAAAATCTGACGGGATATTAAATAATAAACAGATCACAGAATGCAGCAGAAATAAATAGCAGAAAGGAAATAACACACAAAGGTACCTAGCTTCTGCAAAACCCTGCCTACTGTTGCATTCCTAAGGTTTCTACTAGGGGATAGAACATATCCCGCTTACAAGACCATGTAAACTCGCACTCCCTGCTCCTGTACTAACCCTACGCTCAAAACCGTAGACTGATCTAAACCCCTAGATCAGATTTTTCTCTAGTTTTACGGACTCTAGTAAACTGCCAGTTAACACGCTAACTGGATTCCCTAGTATTTTTTTCAAACACAAGAGAAATTGTTCGAATTGGTTTACAACTCAAATTAAAAAAACAAAACAAAAAACAAACAATAAAATAAATAAAAAACCCTTTTGTCCCTTAGAATTAGAAATAGGGCATATAGGCTTAGTTAACTTCAATTGAGCTGGCCCACTATCTTTTATTTGCCCGATCCCTTTTACTTAGGTAAAAATAAATGGCGGCTACGGTTTTACAGTTCTCCCCAAATCGATCGATCAAATTGATGAAAAGGAACTCGATGGCTTTGAATCCTTGTATGTTGCTTCGTGATCGATTTAAGAGGCTTCTTGCTTCACGACTTGGGGCTTTTCTCTTGATCGAAAACTGTGAGAACTTGTGAGTTTTTCTATTGAATTCTTTAAATTAGTTTTTTGTATTTTCGATCAATGCTGCATGATGAAATGGTGATAGAAATAGGATTTCAACTCCTTAACTTGCGCTCTGATTTCAGTAAACTGCCTTGCTCTGATTGCTTCGAATTGATGTTGTGTATATTTGATTGATGCGTGATATATTGGGAATCAATTGTTGCCGTGAGATTTAGAAATATTGCCGAATTGTCAAGTTGCAAATTTGTCCAAATTAAAACCTCTTGCCATATAAAAAATCGGGTTCAAATCTTGAATTGAAAATGGTCGGTTTTGAAATAATTTGTGCATGATTTTATCTTGCATTTCTTTGGTTGAATTGATTTCCTTCAGCGTTGATTTTCTCTGTAAATTGCCTTCTTTGTTGCTAAGTATTCTCCTTGCTGATTAATGCCTTCATTGAATTGTTGCTTGTTTGAAACCATGATATGGCCCCTTGAGAAAAAAATGTCATGAGTATTAATAGTTTTTTCAGGAAGGAAAATAATTTCCTGGCAACTTGATTGATCTGATTTGAGTATATTTCCCCTTTTGGTTTGTAAAGGCCGTGAATAAAATTATGGAAATTGTCAAATGAAATTCATTCCAAAATTGATTTCTGTATATTCCTTTAACAGGTCCTTGTGCATTTTTGGGAAGATCTGAATGGTTTTAATCTCAAAAGAAAATCCATTTCTCTGCTCATTTGAACACCATTCTTGAATTTGTTTAGCCGAGTGATTGCAGACTTGCCAAGTATATATATTGTGTTTTCAGAAAAGATTCTTCACCATTCATATTTTGAGATGCATATGCACACATTTTAAAATTGAGTCTGAAATTGCTATGTATACATGCTGCCTAAAAAACCATGCTTATAACCTGACTTGGCTTGGTTCATCTGCTCTTCGCACTTCCATTTGCTTGTGCTTTTGCCTGCTTGAACTATGATGAGCAATTGAGTTATACTTGGTCTTTCTTGTTCATGCTGAAACATGCTTTAGCTGTTTTGACCTTTTGCTTAACTATGTTAAACACCATGTTGTTGTATTGCTTAGTGCTTGCTATTATGTATCACTTATGCTTCACCGTGCTTGAACTTTTAGAACTTGTATTCATGCCATTAACATTGCAATTGCAAATGCCCATACACCATCCATTAAGCTGCTTTGTTCAACCATGCCTTGATGCAAAAATGAAGTTGCTCTTTGTTTCATATATGCTTAGCCATACTTCACTATTCCAGCTTGCACATACACTTGATCTGACCATGATTGCTACATGCTCTGAGTCTGAACTGATTAACTTGTATTTGTTGCACAAATGGCTGCCTGTATATTCTCAGGTCATATTTTCATGTATCTTGTATACTAATTCACTCCTATGCTCGTTTCACTTGCATGACATGCACACTTGAACTGTCTATGTGTCATCATCCTGCACTTGTCTTTGACCACAATGCATTGATCCTATTTAGTACATGCTGTTAGCATTCTTCTTGCTGTGGTGCTTCATCTCGTTCCACTAGAAATACTAGCATGCACCAACCATAGCACATGTATTTGCATCTTGAAATTGCTTCATCATTGTGTATGTTTGCATAGAAACTTGTTATACACCAAGTTTGACTTGAGTTTATTACTTGTACTTTCACCACTGGTGTGTAAATGTGACTTCGCTGGTTTGTTTGTATTTTTGGCTTCATGTTGACTTTGGCTCCATGTGCACTGAGTTGAGAAGGTCCACGTGGCTACTCCTCAGTTGCACACTGGATTGGCGAGGCGGTGCACACGTGTAAATGCATGCACATGTGTACATGCAGCCATCCAGAATAGATTTTCCTATCCCTGCACTATAATCTGTGTATATACATACACGTGTGTGTATACATATTTCATGTGCATGCTAGATTCACATATCAGATCAAGTCATGAAAAATGATGAGAAACACACCGGAATTCTGAGGCAAATTAAAATTTTAAAATAAAATTTATATTCACATGTATTTTGAAAATTATTTCTGTTCCATGTACTCTGTGTGCGTGTTTCATGTGACAGGTAAGCAGATGATGACTGGACTGACAGTGAAGATGCTGGACTAACTGAAGCAGAAGACATAAGACAAGTACATTGCAGTGTCAGTGTGTATAACAGTGAACGAATGTATATATGAAAAAGTACTAAGTGATATAGTGAGGAACACTGTATATGAAATTGTATTTGATATGTAATACAGAGATGTACAAATAGTGGAGTTATAAAAATTTGTACTATTTGAATATTGAAATAAAATATTCTATTTAAATAAAATACTATATGAATATATGAATATCTGTACAGTCGTATTCTATTTAAATATAAATATTATTTTCCTTTCTGTGATGAATATATGAAACAATACAATAACAAACACATTTATAATAATATATATTTGGTTGTAATCATCAAACAAAAATCGTATAATTGTGTATACAACTGCGTTATATACAACAGTCTCCCCCGTTTGATGATGACAAACAAATATTAAGATTTTGAATACAGTAAATGTGTTTGACAGTGAAGACCATAACTCCCCTTATTTGAAAGCTCCCCCACTACAGAGACTCCCCCTATAACTATGCATCAGTGAAATGAATGAATAATAATGAATATTCAAAATTAAAAATATTTATAAAATATTCACTCATAAATCAAATTCACTTATAAATCAAAATCTCAAAAAATCCATTCTCCCCCTTTTGTTATCATCCAAAGGATATAGAATTTAAAACATAAATGAAAAGTGAGTAAAAATAAAATTTCAGTTTAAGAGGAAGAACGGTCATCATAAATCACAATCATCTAAACAAAAATCATAATAAACTGAGAACTAGTTGCATAATTCACATTATAGAAAATGATGGATTTACGATGAATTTTATGAAAATGGAGAGAGTTCAAAATATTATTTACAATTATTTTCAAAAGAATTTTGTAAAATTGAACACAAAAACAGTGATGGATTTGGACTATTTATAAATTCAACTTAAGTAACGCAATCAAATAGTCTCAAATCCCAATCCCTATCAATCAACAAATCATAATATGTCATGATTTCAACACATTTCACAGATTAGAAGATGGATTGATAGGCTAGTTTTTAAACACCAAGGAGAATTTCAAATTAATTTCTATTTATAGTACAAATTTTCTTTTCTTTTATTTTTATTTAAGAGCACACTGACCACGCATAACCAGAGCTTGGATCTTTAAATGAGGTCAGTCACAGCTTAACTTATAAATTGTCTCACAACCATGCATGACCAGAGCTTGGATTTTTAAATGAGATTAGAGACACACTTATGTATTAATTATATATATATATTTATCGTTTTCAGCTTTAAAAGGAAAAACTCCTCGGTATATAAAACCAATATGGATGATAGAAATGTGGTGGGTCCAGAGATGGGCTGTGAAATAAATTTCTAAATTAATTATATTATGAAATATGCTCGACTGTACCGGGATCATTGAAAATTTTCAATTATCACTAATTCTGAATAATAACATAGTCCAATTTCTATCACAAATATTTCACTGTTTATTCAAAAAGATTTTTTTTGAAAAATTTATTAAACTCTCCACATTAATATAAAAAACATGATGGATGATAGAATGATGGTAGATAAAGAAGACGGTTGTGAAATAATCTCCAATTCAAAGATATTATAATAATTATTCAACCATCATGAAAAACAATATAAAATCTCCTCTTGTTTTGAAATATACTGCAGTCACAATTCAACACAATTTCAAAATCTGGTAATAATTTTGATGAATTATAAATACAGTTCAATTTGGATATTGATTTCAATTTCTAAATGAATAATCAATAAATAATTTTAAAAATTTAAAACCAATTACAAGAGGAATATGCAGATCTATACAAGAAAAGAGGGATTAAAAAAATTTATACAGCAAAAGCACATTCAGCTTTTCTAAACAACTGATACCACTTGATGTCTCAATTAATGAGGATTTTAACATGACACGGGAGACAAGAAAGGATATCATAGACAAAAGAATTATAAGTACAAAGCCCAAGCAGACAAGATAACAGATTATGCACATGTATCAGAGCAGCAAACAGTTGATTCCAAAACAAACATTTTTCAAAAAACAGTATCAGAGCAGCACAGAAAATATTTTCAGATCATACTTTTCAAAATGACGGTAACATAAGATGATTCATGATCCAGTGATTAAAAATACCGTTTATTTGAAATCATTTGAGGAATATGAAAATCTCAAGATTCAGTGAATCAATCACACCTGAATGTAATTTTCAGATTCAAGATATGTGTGTGATTCAATAAATTAATAATTTCAAATGATTTTAAACAAACATATATTTGAATCAAATAATCATGAGATAACAGTGATTTTCAAAGACCATTTTTCAAAAGAATTTCTCAAAAATTATTTCTGATAATCCCAAAGAATTTTTCATAATATTTACATCGAGTTTGAAAGATAATTCATGATCCAAAAATAATGGTTTATTCGAAATCACTTGAACAAATGTAAAACATGAGATACAATGAATCAATCACACAAGATAAATAATTTCAGATCTGAGAGGTGTGTGAGATTCAAAATATCAGAAATTTCAAATGATCTCAAAACATTTAAACCACATAGTCATGAATAACAACAGTAAATATCAAGGTGTAAGCAATGATTCAAGACAGATCAAAATATCTAAGCCAATCTGAAAATCAATGAAATTATCACGACTGTGAAGTAGTAATGTGATGTAATGAGTATAATATTTCATGCTTTTCTAAACTGAATTAGAAGAAACTCAAAACAGCAGAAGTGTGTGAAATTCCATTAAACTTTCAGATCTTCAAAAATTTGGAATTCAAATTAACAGTGTTCAAGATATGACAAGAATACATAACCACTGTTATGAATTCAGATAATCAGAAAATTTCAAACAACTGCAGATATTTACAAGATTAAATGCAAGATCTGGAAATGATTAAAATCATCAGAGTTTCATACATATGAAGTTAATTTCCAGAAAACTAAGAATTCTTCAGTTGGAAGTTAAGAAAACATAAAAGAAAAATTACAATGATATGAAAATGACAAATCAAACAGACAAATAAAATAAACAGAAGAGATAGAAGGAGAAATAAACAAAGAAAATAAAAACATAGAATATTTACAAAGGAGTTTAGAGATCATACCAGAATCCAATGTAAACCAGAATCTTCGACTCAGCAGATCTTAGCTAAAGGAACTGTAAATGATACAGAAGTATAAACCAACTTGATTTCAAATTTCTTTTCAGCACAGTAGTTCCTCAGCCATCCTTCGGTACCTATGAATTTATAGGATCGAGTGGTCTAACAAAATTTGCAAAACCACTCACAATTTTATTCACACATTTTGGTACCCATACTTATTTATACAACAAACCATTCAAATTTATTTTTGTGCCTTTAGGAACCCAGATTTGTTTGAATTTAACTGAATTCGTTTTATTTCCTTTTGGGATCCAAATATGTTTAAATGGTTTGTTATAAAATAAGTTTTTATTTTGCTTTTGTTTCAAGAAACCTTTGGAATTTTCAAAGTTGAGATTTTCAAGACTATTCCTTTCAAAGAAGTTTGGGGGATTTTTTAAAACCACCTGAATCTCTTTTTCCAAACACATTGATTTTTCCAAAGCCAAGACCGTTTTTATTCCCTGAAGAAATTAGGTTTTTCAACAACATATTCAGAGATTTTTCTCCATCAGAAAATTTTGTCAATGTTGTTTCAAGTTGTTGAATTTTAGATTTAAGATCACCATTTTCTTTCATTAAATTTGAACAACAGTTTTCGGTGATCTTACTCTTTTCAAAATCAGTTTTTAAAACCAAATTTTCAGATTCAAGTAATTTAATTCTAGCTTGGGAATCCGAAGTCTCAGATTCAAATCGTTTATATTTTTCAAGCTCAAGTTTTTCAAATTTTCTAATTTCTTCTTCAAAATCAACATTCAAAAAGGATTTTGTTTTCATCTTTAGTTTCCCAGAAAATTTATGTTTGGAATTTTGGATCGTCTTGGGATTATCCAATTCTTTTTGTAAAAAATTGTTTGTACTTTCCAGCTCAATCTTGTTCTCTTTTAAGATCTGAATTTCATTTTCAAGCTTTTGAATATTTTTATTGAAATAAACAAGATTATTTTCTAAATTCAAACAATTTTCACAGTCAGAATTTTCCAATGTCAAGACATCTTCAAGTTTAGATTCCAAACAATCAATTTTTCATTGTAACTCAGATTTTTCAGAATTTAAAAGTTTATTTTTCCGTTGGAGACGATTGACAGATTTAGTTAAATAATTGCAACGAGAAACCAATTCATCATATGAAAAATCTCCATCGTCGAAATCATCATCAATAGCTCCAGTTAAGCACAAATCAGGATCTAAGTTGGCAACCGAGGGTTTTGAGCATTTGTTTTCATTTCCATACAGCGTGTTGAGAGTTCTCTAGATATCCTGCGCAGTTGAACAATGAGAGATAAATTTTAATTGATCATTATCAAGATAAGAATAAATAATATGCATAACACGAGCATTCAAAACTTTATTCCTCTTATCTGACATATCTCCAATATCTATAATACTATTCCAATATTCAGAATTAACAGATTTTACACAAAATTCGATTATCGATTTCCAAATTAAAAAATCTATTCCATTGAAAATAATTGGAATATCACTGGACTGTGAAAACCCGAAACTTCCCCGTAAAGGAAAGCGTCGGATAGTTCGAGAACAAGCCACAACAGAACGCATACGAAAGAACATTTCATTGTATATTACAACAATGCATCAGATTACAAGAATATACAGAGTATAAATGAATAAATATTACACAGAAATATCAGAGATTTAAATTACATTTAAATACATAGCAGCGGAAAATAATACAATACACAACTAGAATGAGATATACGGATACAAAGCTTTCCGGATACCGTTCCAGCTGTAAACCAGGATCCTGTGAATATAAATCTGCAAAACCAAAACTACTAGCTGCCCGTGTCAAAATAAGGGCACCCAGAGTTTAGGTTATAACAATAAACTCCAGGTCAGTCATGTGACTGGTGTGAGAACTAAAACAGTTCTTAATCTTTATTTTAAATCATTAGGTAAAATCAAGGGACCACGCCGTAAAACACGGAACGGGTTTCCTCCCAAGAATACCAGTGCATAAAACAAGCAGCGCCATGCTAAATAAAGAAAAATGAAGCTGTTATAAGACCCAGGTCCTATCACACAATGCAACGCAAGCCGGGGGATAGGGTTTTCCCTTATAACAGCCAAAGAATGCTTGATACGTTTAAAACAAATCGTTTGATACTATTATAAGTGCATAGTGTATAAAACAACTTCAAATCATAAGTATCAATCATAGGCGGCATAAGCGCCCCATCCCACTATGTCGCCATATATAGGATTACAATTAAAACCGCAAATGTCACGTATTTGGAAATTGGATTTCCGTCTATGAACCGAGGCAAAAGATAGTCCTCAACCGATTCGTGACTCTCTAGCCCGAGCCACAGGAACAGCCGCAACTGCCCCCTGGATCCTCAGGGCCGGTCCACCGATGTGGATTATAGTGCCTGAACAATACGTTTCCCCGCCCTTTGGGGCGTAAATGAGCCAACTAAATGACTCCATCGGTTCGAGAACGATCGATCAATCCGAGGCGCCTCGCAACAGCAACAACCACATAAGTCAAACTCGTCAGGGCGTGTAAAACCACTAACGCCACTTCTAGCTAGAAAGAAACGCATGCCCTCCCTGACGTCCTCTCCCGTTTTTGGTTCATACCGGGTGTGAAACACGCGAAGGAAACGTTACACAAAGCTACGCCACAAAGGCCTTGCTTTGATCATCACCACAAGACTTTGCTTTTCAACAGAAGCCTCGATCAATTGCCACTTAGGCATGCCACACAGGCAATTCACTCCATGCGTTTGATATCCATCGATATATAACCCCTGAGCTCGTACGTCTCAGAGAAGGGCGTTAAGCAAGAGAATAAATTCTCCGCCGCCAAACAGATATATATTTAATAGAAATCAAACACACAGACTAAAATCCAATGTCAGACACACAGTCCATTTACAAGTCCGTTCTGGGTCTGAACGAAACCGGAGGCACCTAGTACCCCGCATATCCATCGATCTCCAAGTACGTCTGGACGATCACTAACTGTTTCCATCTTCTTGGGTGTACAGCCCAATCAAGATCATCAGTAATTACCCAAACGACGTGAAGACCTCCGGTCTTCGACCATCGTCTTCATCTTCGACTTATCGTCGTATCAGTTATTCAGAATGGGATTAACCCGGTCTTTCCGAATAACTCGCGTAGATTTTAAATAAGTGTTACACAAACACAACATACGCCTCATTCCAATTCATTAGTCACTAACCGTAAATTAATCAAGAGAATAATTTCCCAAATATTAACCCCGAAGGCCGAAACCAACATCAGATCAATATCCAGAAAACCATTCTGCTTGGCCAACCGACAGTTAGTTTCTAAATTTCACATTCATAGGGAAATGTTCCCATTAATCTTATCCAAGATAAATTTCTTGAATTTATTCTTCTTTTGAATTTCGATTCAACTAGTCAAGATTAACGAACCTTACCGAAGTAATCATTGGTTTTAATTTCCCAATCCCAACCTATTTATCCCATGAAGTAAAACTGGTAATACTTCATATCTAACACCACAGTGTTATCGGTAAATTCAATTACCATTTCACGTTCAAATCTAATTAAAGATTTAACTAACGCCTGGAGTAAAACTGGCGATACTCCATTTCGAATATTCCAATCTAATTAAAGATTCATTAAAACTCCACTTAGTTTTAATCTGTGACTGGGTTAAAGAATCAGTGTCATTTAAAAACACGGTTCACGATAAACCCAAAATCACATCACATTTCAATCAGTCCCTAATTGTAAATTAGCAAGTGAGCAATTCCCTAAGTATGAATCCCGAAGGCCGAAACCAACATCAGATCAATACCTCGGAAACTATTCAACTTAACTAATCTCCAGTTAGTTTATGATTTTCTTAACTCCTTTAGGTCTAAGAACTGTATTATTGAAGACACCGTTCACGACAACCCAAAATCACATTTCATCAATGATCGGGTTAAAGAACGAGTGTTATTTAAAACACTGTCCACGATAAACCCAAAAATCAATATCAATTCAATTCCAATTAAATATTATTTAATTGGTACACTTCATTAAATCTAAATAAAAAGATTTAATCTTTTCTCAACTGGGTTCAAGAACAGTGTTAGTGAAGACACCATTCACGACAAACCCAAATCACATTTGATATTCAATATAAGGCTCTGAATAGAAAATATATCGGCTTATATTCAATATCAAATTCTACGATTAACAAATGTCGTATTGGAAATAACGATGTAAATATATATCTTTAAAATTTCCATAACAACATATGTATAATCACGAATTCCAACATCGAAATATTCCGAAGACAATTTCGATTCAAATCCACTCCAATGCAATCATTGGAAATTCTGGTTATTTTCAAAACCATTTCAAATTCAATTTATTTATTTGAAAATAAATAGAATTATAATTCTAGTTCAAAACTAGATCATTTCGATAAAAATCTATTTTTATCTTTTCAAATATGGAGTTTTTCATCCCAATTCTTCACAAATCATTTCTTATGATTTTACACAAATTATTACTATTTTTAATAATTTTATCAAGGCCCGTACAGTCGATTTCCAACAATGGCCATCGAACTGCACTTACAGCGACCTTTTTCGAATTTGATTTGGACATAATTCCAAATCCAACCGTTAGATTTCTAATTTCTAATATTCGTTAGAAAGCTCTTTTCGATACGAACCCAACGGTTCCGGTTTTAGGAGAATCCGACGGTCGGATCTCCCGTAATGTCCGTTTGAAATAAATGGTCGAAATTCACGAACTGCCGCGGCGCGGCGCGTTCTATTCAGGCCATTATATTATATATATAATATATATTTCGTCGATTTCTATTTAAAACGAATTATATAAATAGTTTTAAAATTCGTTTCAAAAGCGATTTCAACTTCCATTTCATTTCAAATCAAAATTGAATTCTTCTTTATAAATTCATTTTAAAATTCCTTTCTATTCAATTCAAATTTCTATTCAATTTGAATTCATTTCAATTCGCTTCAATTCAATTTGAATTCGTTTTCAATTCAATTCATTTCGAAATCGTTTTCAATTCAATTCATTTCGAAATCGTTTTCAATTCATTTTGAATTCGTTTTCAATTCAATTCATTTCGAAATCGTTTTCAATTCAATTCATTTTATTTCGAAATCGTTTTCAATTCATTTTGAATTCGTTTTCAATTCATTTCGAAATCGTTTAAAATCGATATAAATATCGTTCACGTCAAAATGGCGTCAATCTAACCAACACGGCTTCATATATTTCTATTTTCAAATATTCTATTTCAAATATTTCTTTTTCAAAATAGTTGTTATTATCAAAATATTTCGTTCAACACATGACCAATCTCAATGGATGAGACTGTCAACACATGAACTTTTATTTTATATTGATAAAGATGTAAATTTTAATATTAAAATATTTCGTTCAACACATGACCAATCTCAATGAATGAGTACTGTCAACACATGAACTTTTATTTTATAATATTCTTTATTTTTCAAATTGGAATGAGGCCCAATCAATTACCATATAAGGTTAATTATATGGATTTTCATACAACACATGTATATCATAGCATTGAAAAATAATCAACCATCAACCAAAGTGCACTACACTGCATAAGCATCAAATATAGATATTCAACGCTTATAACAGCCTGTCAATCAATCGATCGACATATTTAATCAATCAGGATGAGTGAACTGCATATTTCATCCTAACACCCGTGTGGGGTTTTCAAACAATCAAACAAATATTTTATTTGTGCAGTTGGGCGATGTGTAAAATTTATCGTCCCAATCAATATCATTCAAATAGGTGTACATAAACAAACCGTCTGGTTTGTAAATGAATATTTTACTTATTCACATTCACGTTAAAAATTATATTTTTAACGATAAAACATTTTATTTCGACATATGAATTTCTATTCAATTCACTTATTCTATAAAATGATATTTTTATTTTTCTAACATATTTTAGAAAATCTCGGCGGCATAACGGCACGATACTAGAAACGGGACAAGGCCTAGCCTTATCCCCGGTCTAGTGAAGGCCCACGCCATTCACACATCAATCAAATCAATTCAACTAATCTACGCAACCAAACCAACAAGTCCATGGTCTGTGGACGATTGTGTCGGGTGCTACTAAGCACCGTCTGCATCCTAGTATATATATATAACTAGAAAAAGAAATTGAAAGGTGAGAAATTCTCACAGATAGCTATCCAAGCTCCACGGCTCTTCATTTTCAGAAGTCTTCGTCGTTTCGCCTTTTTGTCACCTTCGTTGCTCGCTTTCACTACATATGTAAAAATCATATTTTTACTACGCTATTCAATATATAAAAATCGAATTTTTAGTTCGCTATTCAATATATAAAAATCGAATTTTTAGTTCGCTATTCAATATATAAAAATCGAATTTTTAGTTCGCTATTCAATATATAAAAATCGAATTTTTAGTTCGCTATTCAATATATAAAAATTGAATTTTTAGTTCGCTATTCAATATATAAAAATCGAATTTTTAGTTCGCTATTCAATATATAAAAATCGAATTTTTAGTTCGCTATTCAATATATAAAAATCGAATTTTTATTCCGCTATTTTCCACATGAAGATTTCGCCTTTCCTAAAATAAAGATTTAGCCTTTTCAAAAATAAAGTTTTCGCCTTTATAAAAATAAAGTTTTCGCCTTTACAAAATAAAGAGATTTCATCTTTATTTTTCTACACATATGAAGATGATATTTTTAATATTTTTATCGTGTAAAAATTATATTTTTAACTCTCTACCTAACCAAAAATCATATTTTTTTACATCTTCTACTTAATAAAGATTATATTTTTAATACTTTAAAAATATAAAAATCATATTTTTAATTCTTTAAAAATATAAAGATCATATTTTTACTATTTCTATATTATAAAAATTATATTCTTACTCTTTACCTTCAATAAAAATTATATTTTTCCTAATACAAAAACCTAAACTTTTATAAATTAAAAATCTAAACTGAAAAATAAATAAAACGAAATTAACATGAAAACTTACAGCATTGATTGGAGGAAGAAAAAAAAGGGGGGTGGTCCTTTTCGGCGGTGCAACTGGGAGGTGGACGACTGGGCGGAGGCGGAGGTGGGTGGCGGCTCTGGGTCACGGCGGCGTCGGATTGGGTTTTGGGGGTATTCGGGTTTCGTGGCAGAGGAGGGGGCGGAGTGGAGGAAGAAGAGATCGGAGGAGAGGGAGGCGGATTACGGGGAGGTGGCGCAGTGGCGAGCCCCGCCTCTGGCGGCGGTCGAGGCAACGGGGGGGGGGGGCGATCGCGATTTTCGTTTCTCTCTTTTTTTTTTTTATTCGATCTGAAATAATTTGGGGGGGGGGCCAGAGCGGTTAAAAGGGGGGGAGAAATTTTATTTTTTTATTTTTTTATTATTTAATTATTAAAAAGTTGACTTTTACATATGAACTCGAAACGAGGCCCACCGCCTGTCGTCCATAGCGTTTTACCCCCATTCTGAACACAATGGGATATGTATCGCAAGCTGATGTGATCGTTTCGATTAGTTTCCTTTGAATTTACATTTAAATCACTATATTGAATTTTTAAACGTACTTTTCACATTACCGGGGTCACATATGAACTTTAAAAATTCCTGAAAAATATTTTCTAGCTTCGTATTGACGATACGGTCCTAACAAAACTAGTTTCGTCGAATTCCGAGACCGTTGGAAAAATGGCCAATTTCCAGTCGATTAAAATCAACTGAAACTGGTCAAACGCGTTTTCCTTTGCCACGCTCACATATTGATTCGAAAAATTATGAAATTTGAAATCTAGCAATAACTTTACATCCCGGACCCAACAAAACTGGTTTCATCGAAATCCGAGGTCGTTTGCAAAATGTTCATTTTTAAGGGCCTGAATTCCATAGAGACTATTCAGAATTTTCAACTGGATATATCTTTTGATTCCCGCTACGAACTTTTGATTTTTCGGATTCGTTGGAAAGATATTCACTATTAGATTCCATTATTTTTGGTTTCACTAAAATCCGGATTATTTTGCACCCGGTACATTCAATTGAAGTTTGAAATCGAATTATCGAACTACCGCGCCATTTTCAATTCCTTTTATAATTATATATAAATATTTATATTCTAACGACGACGCGTATAATATATACGTTCGATTTATATTCAAAATAAATTTCTCGTAGATTTTATTTAAAATAATTCATTTTAAATATTCAAAATTCGCCAAAATTGCCAAAATAAAAATTTTAAACTGGCCCAGATTTTACGGGTTGTTACAATCTCCCCCACTTAAAACTTTTCGTCCCCGAAAAGGAACAAAGTCGAAAGTGGTTTGATTAATTAACTCCACGTTCGATCAGGCTTTCATTCTCCAACTTTTTAGTTTCTGAGAATTTTCAAAATTTCAAAAATTTGGCTAACACCCTAAATTTTTGAAAAATTTCGCCATAACCTCCCCTGCAATGGGAGCATCGGGGAATTTCAAATAGCTTCCCCGGTCCTTCAGATCTCAAAAAGAAAAAGAAAAAGCCAAGCGGCTAGCCAATAGGCTCACAAAATCATCATCACCCAAACAAAACAGGAAATTATGTAGTAAACATGTACCTATTTGTCGGTCAAACAAATTTTATTCTTCGGCTCTAGCCTCCTTGCTATGACCTGTTCAATATAAGTATGTATATGCAAGCAAATGCGACCAATTTTCAATACAGTTCAATATTTGGTTCAATTAGGCTAAATGGTTCAAAATTATCAAACAAATAAACAAACAACACAAACATCAATCAATTAGTGAATTTAACGTTTCAAATCGATAATTTTGATACATATACAAAAATCATGTTTTTGATGCCAATTCACAACAATTAGCCCTATCTAATTTTGGTTCTCACACCAGTCAATAGGAAATATATAGATATCACACCTTCGAAACACGAATACCAATTCTGATGATGTTCGAACTATCATCAGAATCATCTTCGGGCGACTAGAGTGTGATTCTATATCTATCCAGTATATTAAAATTTCAAATACACGTGGATCAGACGTATACGCAAAATCTTTATATACTGGACTGTCCAACTCTATATAAATAGATAATCAAATACGAATAATTGATTTAAATTTTCAAAACAAAATTTGTTTTCATTTGAAAAATATACTCTTCACACTCGTTCTAGGATACTACTGATCCTATCTCTAACGAGTCATTCTAATTGGTTATTACTAATCCAATATCTGATGAATTCTTTCGTAGGGTTCTAATGTGTCTTGTTCTCTAGCTTTGCAAACCAAAGCTCTGATACCAACTGTGAAAACCCGAAACTTCCCCGTAAAGGAAAGCGTCGGATAGTTCGAGAACAAGCCACAACAGAACGCATACGAAAGAACATTTCATTGTATATTACAACAATGCATCAGATTACAAGAATATACAGAGTATAAATGAATAAATATTACACAAAAATATCAGAGATTTAAATTACATTTAAATACATAGCAGCGGAAAATAATACAATACACAACTAGAATGAGATATACGGATACAAAGCTTTCCGGATACCATTCCAGCTGTAAACCAGGATCCTGTGAATATAAATCTGCAAAACCAAAACTACTAGCTGCCCGTGTCAAAATAAGGGCACCCAGAGTTTAGGTTATAACAATAAACTCCAGGTCAGTCATGTGACTGGTGTGAGAACTAAAACAGTTCTTAATCTTTATTTTAAATCATTAGGTAAAATCAAGGGACCACGCCGTAAAACACGGAACGGGTTTCCTCCCAAGAATACCAGTGCATAAAACAAGCAGCGCCATGCTAAATAAAGAAAAATGAAGCTGTTATAAGACCCAGGTCCTATCACACAATGCAACGCAAGCCGGGGGATAGGGTTTTCCCTTATAACAGCCAAAGAATGCTTGATACGTTTAAAACAAATTGTTTGATACTATTATAAGTGCATAGTGTATAAAACAACTTCAAATCATAAGTATCAATCATAGGCGGCATAAGCGCCCCATCCCACTATGTCGCCATATATAGGATTACAATTAAAACCGCAAATGTCACGTATTTGGAAATTGGATTTCCGTCTATGAACCGAGGCAAAAGATAGTCCTCAACCGATTCGTGACTCTCTAGCCCGAGCCACAGGAACAGCCGCAACTGCCCCCTGGATCCTCAGGGCCGGTCCACCGATGTGGATTATAGTGCCTGAACAATACGTTTCCCCGCCCTTTGGGGCGTAAATGAGCCAACTAAATGACTCCATCGGTTCGAGAACGACCGATCAATCCGAGGCGCCTCGCAACAGCAACAACCACATAAGTCAAACTCGTCAGGGCGTGTAAAACCACTGACGCCACTTCTAGCTAGAAAGAAACGCATGCCCTCCCTGACGTCCTCTCCCGTTTTTGGTTCATACCGGGTGTGAAACACGCGAAGGAAACGTTACACAAAGCTACGCCACAAAGGCCTTGCTTTGATCATCACCACAAGACTTTGCTTTTCAACAGAAGCCTCGATCAATTGCCACTTAGGCATGCCACACAGGCAATTCACTCCATGCGTTTGATATCCATCGATATATAACCCCTGAGCTCGTACGTCTCAGAGAAGGGCGTTAAGCAAGAGAATAAATTCTCCGCCGCCAAACAGATATATATTTAATAGAAATCAAACACACAGACTAAAATCCAATGTCAGACACACAGTCCATTTACAAGTCCGTTCTGGGTCTGAACGAAACCGGAGGCACCTAGTACCCCGCATATCCATCGATCTCCAAGTACGTCTGGACGATCACTAACTGTTTCCATCTTCTTGGGTGTACAGCCCAATCAAGATCATCAGTAATTACCCAAACGACGTGAAGACCTCCGGTCTTCGACCATCGTCTTCATCTTCGACTTATCGTCGTATCAGTTATTCAGAATGGGATTAACCCGGTCTTTCCGAATAACTCGCGTATATTTTAAATAAGTGTTACACAAACACAACATACGCCTCATTCCAATTCATTAGTCACTAACCGTAAATTAATCAAGAGAATAATTTCCCAAATATTAACCCCGAAGGCCGAAACCAACATCAGATCAATATCCAGAAAACCATTCTGCTTGGCCAACCGACAGTTAGTTTCTAAATTTCACATTCATAGGGAAATGTTCCCATTAATCTTATCCAAGATAAATTTCTTGAATTTATTCTTCTTTTGAATTTCGATTCAACTAGTCAAGATTAACGAACCTTACCGAAGTAATCATTGGTTTTAATTTCCCAATCCCAACCTATTTATCCCATGAAGTAAAACTGGTAATACTTCATATCTAACACCACAGTGTTATCGGTAAATTCAATTACCATTTCACGTTCAAATCTAATTAAAGATTTAACTAACGCCTGGAGTAAAACTGGCGATACTCCATTTCGAATATTCCAATCTAATTAAAGATTCATTAAAACTCCACTTAGTTTTAATCTGTGACTGGGTTAAAGAATCAGTGTCATTTAAAAACACGGTTCACGATAAACCCAAAATCACATCACATTTCAATCAGTCCCTAATTGTAAATTAGCAAGTGAGCAATTCCCTAAGTATGAATCCCGAAGGCCGAACCCAACATCAGATCAATACCTCGGAAACTATTCAACTTAACTAATCTCCAGTTAGTTTCTGATTTTCTTAACTCCTTTAGGTCTAAGAACTGTATTATTGAAGATACCGTTCACGACAACCCAAAATCACATTTCATCAATGATCGGGTTAAAGAACGAGTGTTATTTAAAACACTGTCCATAATAAACCCAAAAATCAATATCAATTCAATTCCAATTAAATATTATTTAATTGGTACACTTCATTAAATCTAAATAAAAAGATTTAATCTTTTCTCAACTGGGTTCAAGAACAGTGTTAGTGAAGACACCATTCACGACAAACCCAAATCACATTTGATATTCAATATAAGGCTCTGAATAGAAAATATATCGGCTTATATTCAATATCAAATTCTACGATTAACAAATGTCGTATTGGAAATAACGATGTAAATATATATCTTTCAAATTTCCATAACAACATATGTATAATCACGAATTCCAACATCGAAATATTCCGAAGACAATTTCGATTCAAATCCACTCCAATGCAATCATTGGAAATTCTGGTTATTTTCAAAACCATTTCAAATTCAATTTATTTATTTGAAAATAAATAGAATTATAATTCTAGTTCAAAACTAGATCATTTCGATAAAAATCTATTTTTATCTTTTCAAATATGGAGTTTTTCATCCCAATTCTTCACAAATCATTTCTTATGATTTTACACAAATTATTACTATTTTTAATAATTTTATCAAGGCCCGTGCAGTCGATTTCCAACAATGGCCATCGAACTGCACTTACAGCGACCTTTTTCGAATTTGATTTGGACATAATTCCAAATCCAACCGTTAGATTTCTAATTTCTAATATTCGTTAGAAAGCTCTTTTCGATACGAACCCAACGGTTCCGGTTTTAGGAGAATCCGACGGTCGGATCTCCCGTAATGTCCGTTTGAAATAAATGGTCGAAATTCATGAACTGCCGCGGCGCGGCGCCTTCTATTCAGGCCATTATATTATATATATAATATATATTTTGTCGATTTCTATTTAAAACGAATTATATAAATAGTTTTAAAATTCGTTTCAAAAGCGATTTCAACTTCCATTTCATTTCAAATCAAAATTGAATTCTTCTTTATAAATTCATTTTAAAATTCCTTTCTATTCAATTCAAATTTCTATTCAATTTGAATTCATTTCAATTCGCTTCAATTCAATTTGAATTCGTTTTCAATTCAATTCATTTTGAATTCGTTTTCAATTCAATTCATTTCGAAATCGTTTTCAATTCAATTCATTTTATTTCGAAATCGTTTTCAATTCATTTTGAATTCGTTTTCAATTCAATTCATTTCGAAATCGTTTAAAATCGATATAAATATCGTTCACGTCAAAATGGCGTCAATCTAACCAACACGGCTTCATATATTTCTATTTTCAAATATTCTATTTCAAATATTTCTTTTTCAAAATAGTTGTTATTATCAAAATATTTCGTTCAACACATGACCAATCTCAATGGATGAGACTGTCAACACATGAACTTTTATTTTATATTGATAAAGATGTAAATTTTAATATTAAAATATTTCGTTCAACACATGACCAATCTCAATGAATGAGTATTGTCAACACATGAACTTTTATTTTATAATATTCTTTATTTTTCAAATTGGAATGAGGCCCAATCAATTACCATATAAGGTTAATTATATGGATTTTCATACAACACATGTATATCATAGCATTGAAAAATAATCAACCATCAACCAAAGTGCACTACACTGCATAAGCATCAAATATAGATATTCAACGCTTATAACAGCCTGTCAATCAATCGATCGACATATTTAATCAATCAGGATGAGTGAACTGCATATTTCATCCTAACACCCGTGTGGGGTTTTCAAACAATCAAACAAATATTTTATTTGTGCAGTTGGGCGATGTGTAAAATTTATCGTCCCAATCAATATCATTCAAATAGGTGTACATAAACAAACCGTCTGGTTTGTAAATGAATATTTTACTTATTCACATTCACGTTAAAAATTATATTTTTAACGATAAAACATTTTATTTCGACATATGAATTTCTATTCAATTCACTTATTCTATAAAATGATATTTTTATTTTTCTAACATATTTTAGAAAATCTCGGCGGCATAACGGCACGATACTAGAAACGGGACAAGGCCTAGCCTTATCCCCGGTCTAGTGAAGGCCCACGCCATTCACACATCAATCAAATCAATTCAACTAATCTACGCAACCAAACCAACAAGTCCATGGTCTGTGGACGATTGTGTCGGGTGCTACTAAGCACCGTCTGCATCCTAGTATATATATATAACTAGAAAAAGAAATTGAAAGGTGAGAAATTCTCACAGATAGCTATCCAAGCTCCACGGCTCTTCATTTTCAGAAGTCTTCGTCGTTTCGCCTTTTTGTCACCTTCGTTGCTCGCTTTCACTACATATGTAAAAATCATATTTTTACTACGCTATTCAATATATAAAAATCGAATTTTTAGTTCGCTATTCAATATATAAAAATCGAATTTTTAGTTCGCTATTCAATATATAAAAATCGAATTTTTAGTTCGCTATTCAATATATAAAAATCGAATTTTTAGTTCGCTATTCAATATATAAAAATCGAATTTTTAGTTCGCTATTCAATATATAAAAATCGAATTTTTAGTTCGCTATTCAATATATAAAAATCGAATTTTTAGTTCGCTATTCAATATATAAAAATCGAATTTTTATTCCGCTATTTTCCACATGAAGATTTCGCCTTTCCTAAAATAAAGATTTAGCCTTTTCAAAAATAAAGTTTTCGCCTTTATAAAAATAAAGTTTTCGCCTTTACAAAATAAAGTTTTCGCCTTTATAAAAATAAAGTTTTCGCCTTTACAAAATAAAGAGATTTCATCTTTATTTTTCTACACATATAAAGATGATATTTTTAATATTTTTATCGTGTAAAAATTATATTTTTAACTCTCTACCTAACCAAAAATCATATTTTTTACATCTTCTACTTAATAAAGATTATATTTTTAATACTTTAAAAATATAAAAATCATATTTTTAATTCTTTAAAAATATAAAGATCATATTTTTACTATTTCTATATTATAAAAATTATATTCTTACTCTTTACCTTCAATAAAAATTATATTTTTCCTAATACAAAAACCTAAACTTTTATAAATTAAAAATCTAAACTGAAAAATAAATAAAACGAAATTAACATGAAAACTTACAGCGTTGATTGGAGGAAGAAAAAAAAGGGGGGGTGGTCCTTTTCGGCGGTGCAACTGGGAGGTGGAGGACTGGGCGGAGGCGGAGGTGGGTGGCGGCTCTGGGTCACGGCGGCGTCGGGTTGGGTTTTGGGGGTATTCGGGTTTCGTGGCAGAGGAGGGGGCGGAGTGGAGGAAGAAGAGATCGGAGGAGAGGGAGGCGGATTACGGGGAGGTGGCGCAGTGGCGAGCCCCGCCTCTGGCGGCGGTCGAGGCAACGGCGGGGGGGGGGGGGGGGGGGGGGGGCGAACGCGATTTTCGTTTCTCTCTTCTTTTTTTTTTATTCGATCTGAAATAATTTGGGGGGGGGGCAGAGCGGTTAAAAGGGGGGGAGAAATTTTATTTTTTTATTATTTAATTATTAAAAAGTTGACTTTTACATATGAACTCGAAACGAGGCCCACCGCCTGTCGTCCATAGCGTTTTACCCCCATTCTGAACACAATGGGATATGTATCGCAAGCTGATGTGATCGTTTCGATTAGTTTCCTTTGAATTTACATTTAAATCACTATATTGAATTTTTAAACGTACTTTTCACATTACCGGGGTCACATATGAACTTTAAAAATTCCTGAAAAATATTTTCTAGCTTCGTATTGACGATACGGTCCTAACAAAACTAGTTTCGTCGAATTCCGAGACCGCTGGAAAAATGGCCAATTTCCAGTCGATTAAAATCAACTAAAACTGGTCAAACGCGTTTTCCTTTGCCACGCTCACATATTGATTCGAAAAATTATGAAATTTGAAATCTAGCAATAACTTTACATCCCGGACCCAACAAAACTGGTTTCATCGAAATCCGAGGTCGTTTGCAAAATGTTCATTTTTAAGGGCCTGAATTCCATAGCGACTATTCAGAATTTTCAACTGGACATATCTTTTGATTCCCGCTACGAACTTTTGATTTTTCGGATTCGTTGGAAAGATATTCACTATTAGATTCCATTATTTTTGGTTTCACTAAAATCCGGATTATTTTGCACCCGGTACATTCAATTGAAGTTTGAAATCGAATTATCGAACTACCGCGCCATTTTCAATTCCTTTTATAATTATATATAAATATTTATATTCTAACGACGACGCGTATAATATATACGTTCGATTTATATTCAAAATAAATTTCTCGTCGATTTTATTTAAAATAATTCATTTTAAATATTCAAAATTCGCCAAAATTGCCAAAATAAAAATTTTAAACTGGCCCAGATTTTACGGGTTGTTACATGGACTGACTCTCAGAAGACTGACAAAAAGGATTCACCATTTCTCTAGAGTTAACAGAAAATACCTGCTTTGATACCAATTGTTGGATCTAGATTAACCCTAGAAGGGGGTGAATAGGGTTTATCACAGTTTTTCTCTGAGTTAAAAATTTGATGGGATATTACATAATAAACAGATCACAGAATGCAGCAGAAACAAAAAGCAGAAAGGAAATAACATACAGAGATACCCAGCTTTGGAAAAACCCTGCCTACTGCTGCATTCCTAAGGTTTCTACTAGGTGATAGAACAGATCCCGCTTACAAGACCATGTAAACTCGCACTCCCTGCTCATGTATGAACCCTACGCTCAAAATTGTAGACTGATCTAAACCTCTATATTAGATTTTCCCTAGTTTTACAAACTCTAGTAAACTGCCAGTTAACACGCTAACTGGATTCCCTAGTTTTTTTCAGACACTATAGAAACTATTCGAATTGGTTTACAACTCGAATTAAAAAAACAAAAACAAATAACAAAATAAACAAATAAACCCTTTAGTCCCTTAGAATTAGAAATAGGGCATATAGGCTTAGTCAACTTCAATTGAGCCGGCCCACTATCTTTTATTTGCCCGATCCCTTTTACTCTGGTAAAAATAAATGTCGACTAGGGTTTTACAATTCTCCCCAAATCGACTGATTAAATTAATGAAAAGGAAATCGATGGCTTGGACTCCTTGTATGTTGCTTCGTTATCGATTTAAGAGGCTTCTTGTTTCACAACTTGGGGCTTTTCTCTTGATCGAAAACTATGAGAACTTATGAGTTTTTCTATTGAATTCTTTAAATTAGTTGTGTGTATTTTCGATCAATCCTGCCTGTGATGAAATGGTGATAGAAATAGGATTTCAAATCTTTAACTTGCGCTTTTATTTCATTTAAAATGACTCGCTCTGATAGCTTCGAATTGATGCCGTGTATATTTGATTGATGCGTGATATATTGGGAATCAATTGTTGCCGTGAGATTTAGAAATATTGCCGAATTGCCTGGTTGCAAATTTGTCCAAATTAAAACCTCTTACCATATAAAAACTCGGGTTTAAATCTTGAATTGAAACTGGTTGGTTTTGAAATAATTTGTGCATGATTTTCTCTTGCGTTTCCTTAATTGAAGTGATTTCCTTCAGCGTTGATTTTCTCTCTAATTTGCCTTCTCTATTGCCAAGTATTCTCCTTGCTGTTAATGCCTTCACTGAATTGTTGCTTGTTTGAAACCATGATTTGGCCCCTTGAGAAAAAATGTCGTGAGTGTTAATAGTCTTTTCAGGAAGGAAAATAATTTCCTGGCAGCTTAATTGATCTGATTTGAGTATATTTCCCCTTTTGGTTTGTTAAAGCCGTGAATAAAATTATGGAAATTGTCAAATGAAATTCTTTCCAAAATTGATTTCTGTATATTCCTTTAACACATCCCTATGCATTTTTGGAAAGATCTGAATGATTTTAATCTTAAAAGAAAATCCATTTCTCTGCTCATTTGAACACCATGCTTGAATTTGTTTAGCCGAGTGATTGCAGACTTGCCAAGTATATATATTGTGTTTTCAGAAAAGATTCTTCGCCATTCATATTTTGCGATGCATATGCACACATTTTAAAATCGATTCTGAAATTGCTGTGTATACATGCTGCATAAAAAACTGTGCTTATAACTTGACTTGGCTTTGTTCATCTGCTCTTTGCACTTCCATTTGCTTGTGCTTTTGCCTGCTTGAACTATGATGAGCAATTGAGTTATACTTGGACTTTCTTGTTCATGCTGAAACATGCTTTAGCTGTTTTGACCTTTTGCTCGACCATGTTAAACACCATGTTGTTTATTGCTTAGTGCTTGCTATTATGTATCACTTATGCTTCACTGTGCTTGAACTTTTAGAACTTGTATTTGTGCCATTAACATTGCAATTGCAAATGTCCATATACCATCCATTGAGATGCTTTGTTCAACCTTTCCTTCATGCAAAAATGAAGTTGCTCCATGTTTCATATATGCTCAGCCGTACTTCACTATTCCAGCTTGCACATACACTTGATCTGACCATCATTGCTACATGCTTTAAGTCTGAACTGATTAACTTGTATTTGTTGCACAAATGGCTGCTTGTATATTCCCATGTCATATTTTCATGTATCTTACTAGTTTACTCCTATGCTCGTTTCACTTGCATGACATGCACATTTGAACTGTCTGAGTATCATCATCCTGCGCTTGTCTTTGACCACAGTGCATTGATCCTATTTGTACATGCTGTTAGCATTCTTTTGCTGTGGTGCTTCATCTCGTTCCACTATAAATACTCGCATGCACTAACCATATCACACATATTTGCATCTTGAAATTGCTTCATCATTGTGTATGTTTACATAGAAACTTGTTATTGCAGATGCTGGACTGATTGTAGCAGAAGACAGAAGACAAGTATATTGCAGTGTCAGTGTGTATAACAGTGAACGAATGTATATATAAAAAATTACTGAGTGATGAGTGATGTAGTGAGGAACATTGTATGTGAAATTGTATAAGATATGTAATACAGAGATGTACAAATAGTGGAGTTATAAAAATTTGTACTGTTTGAATATTGAAATAAAATATTCTATTTAAATAAATAATATATGAATATATGAATGTCTGTACAGTCGTATTCTATTTAAATATAAATATTATTTTCCTTTCTGTGATGAATATATGAAACAATACAATAACAAACACATTTATAATAATATATATTTGGTTGTTATCATCAAACAAAAATCATATAATTGTGTATACAACTGCGTTATATACAACAGCGTGCACTTATTACCAGCTTGGTAAAAGTCATAAATTACCATTTACTAATTCTAAAATTGAATGTAAAGAGCCTTTGGCTAAGATTGCTTCAGATTTATGGGGTCCTGCACCCATAAATTCTGATTATGACTACAATTATTATATTTCTTTTGTCGACTCTTACTCTAGATATAGTTGGATATACTTTCTGAAATTTAAATCAGATGTGTATAGCACTGTCATTAATTTTATAAATATGGCAGAAAAACAAACTAACTGTCAGTAGAAATTTTTTCAAACTGATGGAGGAAGTGAATATAAGACTTTGAGTGATTATTTTCACAAAAAAGGATTATACATAGAACTACTTATCCATACACTTCTTAGCAAGATGGATTAGTAGAAAGAAAATACAGACATTTTATTGAGTCTAGTTTAACATTGCTTTCTCAAGCAGCAATGCCATTGAAATTCTGTCCTGATGCGTTTAATATGCAGTTTATCTAATTAATAGGCAGCGAACAAAAGTATAAAGTGGAAAATGTCCTTTAGAAAAATTATTTGGGATTAAACCAGACTACAAAATGCTTAAAACATTTGGATGTTTGTATTTTCCTTATACTAGACCTTACAGTAGGAATAAATTGAATTTTAAATCCAAATCATGTACTTTTATTGGTTATGGAGTAAATCAAAAGGGATACAAATGTCTTGATGATAATGGTAAAGTTACTGTTAGTAGAAATGTAGTGTTTAATGAGCAGTTGTTTCAATTTAAAGAACACAACATTAAAACTACAAACAAAATATACAATAAAAAGGAATCAATACCAAATCTACCCTTGTATACTGAGTTCTCAAGTGATGTGGAGACTGAAAGGACCAGTGGTTCTTCAGAATCTTAACACACATTGCCACCAAGGTCAGGTCAAGATGTTGATCACACATCCAGTTTCTCAGTACAGTCTCCAAGCAGCACTGCAAGGAATGCAAATCAAACTACAGAAGAAAACTCAAGAGATGATATCAATGATAGTGCATAAAATGAAGAGAACACTCCACAAACTAATCCAGTTGCAACTGGACATCCAATGATCACAAGGTCAAAAAGTGGTATTTACAAGCCTAAAATATATGCTACTATATCAACAAATGATGAGCCTGAAAACTTTAATCAAGCTATCAAAAATGAAAAGTGGAAATTGACAATGGATGAAGAGTTCAATGCCTTAGTTAATAACAAGATATGGGAACTCGTCCTTCCAGCAAAGAATTAAAACATAGTCAATTGTAGGTGGACTTACATATTAAAGAAAAATTATGATGGCAGCATAAATAAACACAAAGCAAGGCTTATATCTAAATGATATACTCAAGAATATAGGTTTGATTTTTCTGAAACTTTCTCTCCTGTGGTTAAGCCCACAACTGTTAGACTTATGTTAACTATTGTTGTCCATAGAAATTGGCATATAAAGCAGCTTGATGTTAACAATGCCTTTTTAAATGGCAAGGTGCAAGAAGAAATTCATATGCAGCAACCACCAGGTTACGTACAAGACAAAAATCTTGTATGCAATCTCAAAAAGCCAATATATGGGCTCAAACAAGCCCCTAGGGTCTGGTTTGATAAACTGAAAGAAACCCTCATTAAAAATGGCTTTCAGTTTACCAAATCAGGAAATTCCTTATTTGTTAACATCACTACTAATTCATCTATATATGTACTTATATATGTCGATGATTTGATCAATACAGGTAATGATGAGAAGCAAATCAGTTATTTAATTATGTATCTCAATCAACAGTTCTCACTGAAAGATCTAAGTGATCTTAGCTATTTTTTGGGTGTAGAAGTAACTGGATCTAACAATCAAAACATGGTTTTAAGTTAGAGAAAATACATTGCTGATTTACTGGAAAGAGCTAGTATGACAAATGCCAATTCTCAACCTACCCCAGTGATAAGTAGTAAAAGATACTCAAAACATAGGGGAGAACCAATACTAAATATTAAACAATATATGAGCTTAATTGGAGCTCTCCAATATGCTACTATAACAAGACCCGATTTTTTATTCAGTATTAACAAACTATCTCAATTTATGCAGAATCCATTGGACACTCACTGGAAAGGCATTAAAAGAGTGCTAAGATATCTAAAGGGGACAATGGACTTTGGACTACACATTGACAAAAGTACAAAACTAGACATAGTGGAATAGTAATGCTGACTGTGCAGGTGATGTTGATGCCAAAAGATCTGTTACTCAATATTGCATTTTCTTTAGGAATAATCTAATTTCATGGAGCTATAAGAAACAAGCTACAATTTTAAAGTCAAGCAGTGAAGCTGAATATATAAGCGTGGCTAGTGCTACTGCAGAAATCATGTAGTTGCAATCATTTTTTAAGGAGTTGCAAATCAAAATAGACAAAGCTACACTGTGGTATGATAATCAAAGCATAATATGTATGTCCCAAAATCCTATATTGCATTCCCGAATAAAGCATATAGAGATAGACATATGCTCTGTTTAAGAACAGATTACAAAGGAGCAATTACAAGTATGCCACGTTCCAGCATATTATCAAAAAGCAGATGTACTTACAAAGGCATTATCAAGCAATAATTTTACGAGGCTCACATCTGAACTAAAGGTAAGAGAAATTTGTACCAGAGAGAGCTCAAGCGAGAAGAATGTTTCATCTAATTCACTTTTGCTCTGCTTACCATCAAAGATCGGAATTTTTGCTCCGTCTTTGCTGAAGAGCCACAAAGATCAAAGAAAGTTTCAATCCTACTCTCATGTTACCTTTTCTGAAGCCCAAAATTGTCGAACTTGATGTATATTGTTGAATCGCCATCGGGATCAAAGAAGGTCTCAATCCTGCTCTAGTGTTACCTTTCCTGAAGCTCAAAATTGTCGAATTTGATGTATATTGCTGAATCGCCATGGGATTAGGGTTTGAGCCGTCATTGTTATGTTTTATTGCAAACCCTCGTTTGGATTGTCGAGGGATGTAAGAACCCGTATAATACATCTGTTATATGGGTTTGCTCCCGATTCTCTATTTTATTACCGTTACATGTGATTGGGCTTGGCCCATTAGTCAGCTATATGTTATAAATAGCAACCGAAAGCTCTTGTACATTATCTTTTACAATTTACAATTTTGCTTACAATATTTCTTCAGTCTCCACAATATTTTCTTCCCAAATCATCATACTGATTAATTCAAATCTCCAATACATCACCTACGGAAACATATAAATTTAGAGTAATAATATGGTAGCAAGTTGCTAGTTTTACGTATATAGAAATGATCTTATATATTTATATGTTACACTACTTATAGGCACAAATCTTCCAAAAGTTATAATTTGTGCCTACGAGGTCTTTTAACTAATATAAAATCAAATGATTATATGTTTAGCAAAAAGATGATCACATAAAAGGATAAAAGTAAGAATAAGGGGCGGGTCCTTAAAACAAACATTATATAAAGCATATCTGTAACACCCCGTATGTTGAATAACTTGCTATAATATAAAACAGGGCAGAATTAAATTTTAAAATCTGAATCAGGGGAAACGGGCTATACCATTGCGTTCATCTCGGAAAAATACGCGAAATAGAGTCCGAGTTTTCGAAAATCGGAGTCCGTATGACCCAGTTAAGGCCCGAAGAAGTTTCAGAAAAATTCAAAAAACAGATTTAAACACAAAAATTTCAATTTTCAGAAGTGGCGGGAAAAATCCCGCCAGACCCAGGGAGTCGACCTGGGGGTCGACTGGGGAGTCGACCTGCCCACCAGGTCGACTAAGGTGTCGACCCTGGTGTCGACCTGGGGGTCGACCTCCCTGGTCGAGCCCAGGTGACCTGGGTGCACCAGTTTGGCTTTTGGGCTGTGTTTTGGTGGCTAGGACGTGATCTGACGGCTCTAATCTGATTTATGGTTAATCTAATGGCCTAAAACACCTAACTAATCTATAAATACACCCTAAGACTACCCTAATTCATACTAAAAGTAGCTACAACACCGTTATGCCGTCAAAATGCAACTTGAAGGAGCCTCCATTAAATTAAAGAGGAAGATAGCTTCTCAAATCAACCTCTAGTCAACTCTAGCAACTTAATCTTCTTCTTAGGAGTGCTAATCAACAAGTTGTGAGTTTTCTATAGCCTTAATGACCAATTGTTGAAATGATTATGATAGGATATAATGAGGTTATGGCTATGAATGTGGATCAATGCAAGTTATGCAAGTTATATGCTATGTGTTAATGATGTTATGCATGTTATGCAAGTTATATGCTATGTGTTAATGATGTTATGCATGTTATGCAAGTTATATGCTATGTGTTAATGATGTTATGCATGTTATGCAAGTTATATGCTATGTGCTTGTGATGTTATGCAAGTTATGCAAGTCATATGCTACATGTTCATGATGTTATGCAAGTTATGCAAGTTATGCAAGTCATACGCTACATGTTCATGATGTTATGCAAGTTATGCAAGTTGTATGCTATATGATCATGATGTTATGCAAGTGTTAGGCTATGTGTTCATGATTCTAGTTATGCAAATTGCTATGATAAACATTGATCCATTATGACACCATGATTATGCAAGTTTGGTGTATGATTATATGCAAGTTCATCTATGATATGTATGCAAGTTTGGTGTATGATTATATGCAAGTTCACATATGACATGTTATGCAAGTATGGTGTTTGATTATATGCAAGTAACATGTGCAAGTTTACACCTTTGTATGATATGCATACATATGCAAGTTAACCCCTTTGTATGTCAAACATACATATGCAAGTTTACCCCTTTGTATGACATAAATAACTTATGCAAGTTAACCTCCTTATGATATATGTGATTCATGCAAGTTTGGGTTGATTATTTATGCTAGTTGGGTTTGATGCTATATGCATGTTGACACCTTTAAACCCATGTTGATGCTAATGTTATGCAAGTTGAACCCATTATATTTGTGATGAATCTTCCCTTTTATGTCATGTTAGCGAGTTACGTGGGGAACGATGGGGTTAATATACATGTTAATGAAATGGTGTGAAGTTGGTATGATTATGCATACCATAAAGTGGATGGACATAATTGAGTCAATTATGTACATCGTTAAAATTGGAATTAATTAGGGAAAATTAATTCGGGGGTGATTAATTAGGTGTAATTAATCGACTAAGACACGAGGTTAGACCCTTTTGTAGCATAAGACTGCCCGGAACCGACCGGCAAATCCAGTGGCTACAAATGATTGGCCCAATGTGAGAGGTCTTAGGCACAAACTACATACGTGACAAGTGTAAAGACACGAGGTTAGACTCGGTTATGGCGTAAGGCTACCCGGACCCAACCGGCAAATCCAGCTGCCATAAAAGATAGTCTAATGTGAGAGGTCTTTACAACGGTTACGTTCTTAATCAATTAAGAAACACTTAACCAGATAAGCATGTAGTTGGCATGAGGGATTAAGTGGGTGCCTTTGGTGGCATGTGGAAATCAAGTAAGTGCCTTGGGTGGCATGTGGAAATCTAGTGGGTTGCCTTGGGTGGCAATAGAAAATACGATTAGAATACTTAACCAAGTGGAAACATGTAATTAAACATGATTAAAGGGTTAAGTGGGATGCAGTAGATATAATGACAAGCTTAGGTGGTAGCTTGTGGGGGCCCATTTCACCCAGTAACCCATATGTATCTTATTGGGCTCGACCCATGTCGAGGACGGGACACGCGTACTGGGCTTGATTATAAGAGGCCAAAACGGGTTAGCAGTGGCAACGCAAGTCCAACGGGTTTCATATGCGTGTGTGGACCCGGGCTGGTAGGTAAGACGTTGTTGCATCGTGTAGATATAAGCCGTGCACCATTGATTGTATCGGGTTGCCACTTTGGGGAGTGATACACCCCACTGTGGGGCCAGCACGGGTATCTACGGTAGGGAGCCGATCGCTTGGGGAGTAGTGGGTACACCTAGTGGAGATAGGGGCAGACGACACCTATGTAGTCAGCTAGGGGTACACGAAACTACTGGGTAAATTTTCTAAGTCCTTGGGTGGGATCAACCTTTAAGTAGAATGACTGGTGTGGTGCAGTTAGTAATTACCCTTGGGTGGGTAGGTGCGTCTTTACCGTTATCTCAGTTCATCCTATGTCTAGTTGGCTACTTAGTGTAGTCATTTATCCCCAGTCATCCCGTACCAAGTTTATATCATACCCTAATTACTTTAATAATTGTGTTGTTAAAGTTATAGGGCTCACTCAGACTTATGTCTGACCCCGTTGTTTTTATCTTTTTCCCCCTCAGGTCCTCAGGTTGGGCCTAGCACTAGTGGGCTTTGATCAGATTTCTTTATCTATCTTTTGGAGCTTGGACCGTGATGTAAAGCCCAGCTTATCTTTTCTAGTATGGCTATTGTTTATGGAGTGGGATTATGTACTTATGTTTTTATCAGTATGGATATTTAGTACTTGACTCTTTATGGTGTTGTAACTAAACATGTTTATCTTCTGCTGCAATGAAATGATGTTTTAGATTTTCAAGTATTTATATCTGTCTTGTTGTAATTTTCTGTTCTATATTCACTTAAAATGCTCCACCGAAGTTAAGGCATTCCCTTAGTGAGTGAACTTAGCGGGTGTGGGGTGTTACACGTGGTTTCAGAGCGAAGGCTACCAGAACAGATAAAATTTTAAGAAAACTATTTTTCTAAAAACATTTTTGGAAGAAGTATTTTCAAAAACATGTCTTTAAAGAGAAAAGTTTTTGAAAGAAAAAGCATAATCCCCAATAGCCATATCCTTATCTTTCGAATTCTCCGTTTTGAATCTTTCTTTTTTCGTTTCAGCATGGCTGAAGATCTTAACTTTCCGGAGGGTGTGACGATACCAGTATGGTATAGGAGATTGATGGAGGCTAGGGCCGCCACTGCGGGTCCAGCAAATGTTCCTCCACCAACAGTAGCACCCGATCTTCCTCCCCCTCCTCCTCCTCGCACGGATACTTTTGCTAAGACTTGCAAGGAATTTAAGGCTATGAGAGGGAAACCTTTTCAAGGATCAGAAACTTTTGTGGAAGCTAGAGATTGGCTTAAGGAGGTGGAAGAGTTGATAGACATCTTTGAGATGGAAGACGGAAAGAAAGTCAAGTTAGCTGCTTGGTTAATTAAGGGAGAGACCTCATTCTGGTGGGAGGTCACTAATGGAGAACACCCTGTTGACTCTTGGCCGGATTTCAGGAAAAGATTTGTGGCAAAGTTTCTCTCAAGGGTGGAGGAAAACTTGTATATGGAAAGGCTCTTGTCTCTAAAGCAAGGAAACCTCTCGGTGAAGGAGTATGTCAACAAGTTTAATCAATTGGCAAGGTTTGGTATAGACATGGTGAATACACCGGAGAAGAAGGCTTTAAGGTTCGTTAAGGGCTTGAATGAACCGATGCATGGATTGGCTATGACTCACATCCCTATGGGGGCCACCTTTGAGAAGCTAGTTGACATGGCACTCATGCATGAGGAAGAGAAGGGTCCCAATGCTAATAAGGCACCCGAGAAGAAAGGAGATCAAAAGAGACCTCAACAGCAACAAAACAAAGGTGAGAAAGGCAACGGTGGCAAGGGAAAGAAGAAGTGCTTCAATTGCGGGATACCAGGCCACCTGAGCAAAGATTGTCGAAAGAAGAAGAAGACGGGCTGCTTCCACTGTGGTGAAGCAGGGCAACTAGTGAAGGATTGCCCTAAGAAGGGGCAAAGGACAGGATCTACCTCAGGAGGACAGGTGCAAGCTCTTATGGCACCGGGTCAGGCTAGAGGGCAAGTTCAGGCTCTCGCGGTTCCACCAATTCAGGAAAGAGGTAAAACTATTTCCGTTGAAAGTCTGGTTTTTCTATTTGATCATCATGTCCGTACATTGTTTGATTCTGGCGCATCGCATTCGTTTATCTCATCATCATTAGTTGAGTCACTGCACTTAGACACCAGTCTAGTAGATGATCCCTTGGTTGTTTCAAACCCAATTGGGGGCTCCACTTATTTGTCCATGATATGTTTGGGTTTGAAGATTTCTATACTTAGCATTGAATTTAGATGTGATGCTTTTGTATTGGGCTTCACGGGCTATGGGTTGATTTTGGGCATGGACTGGTTATCCAGTAATGGTGTCGTTCTTGATTGCGAAAGGAGAGTTGTTAGGCTCATGACCCGCTTGGGGAACACTCTCGAGATCTCTTGTAATCCCATGGATTCTGTTATGCTAAGTTATCTTGAATCGCTTGACGCTTCGGTCGAGAGTTTGCGATCTGTTAGAGTGCTCCGGGAATACTCGGATATGTTTGAGGAGGTGAAGGGCTTACCTCCGAAGCGGGAGATAGACTTCCGAATATATCTGGTGGATAATGCTAAACCGGTATCTTTACCAGTGCGCCACATGGCTCCTCGTGAGAGGAGGGAACTCCATAAGCAAGTAGGGGAGTTGCTTGAGAAGGGGTTCATAAGACGAAGTATATCGGAGTGAGGTGCTCCAGTAGTATTTGCCACGAAGGCGGATGGGTCCCTCAGACTTTGTGTAGACTATATAGAACTCAACAAGCTCACAAAGAAGAATAGACACCCATTGCCGAGGATTGATGATCTTTTTGATCAGTTGGCTGGCGCTTCAGTATTTTCTCAGTTGGACTTGGCCACGGGGTTTCATCAGTTGAGAGTGGCTGAAGATAGCGTAGACAAGATTGCCTTTAGGACTCCGGATGGTTTCTATGAGTGGCTGGTGATGCCATTTGGTTTGACGAACGCCCCTGCATACTTTGTTGATTTGATGAGTAGGGTGTTCAAGGAGTTTCTTAATAAGTTCGTGGTGGTCTTTGTGGATGACATCTTAGTCTTTTCTAAGAGTGAAGAAGAGCATGCCCTACATCTTAGGGAAGTGTTGGAGACTCTTCGAGCGCATAGCCTTAAGGCTAAATTCTCTAAATGTCACTTCTGGAGGAAGGAAGTGCGGTTCTTGGGGCACGTGGTCTCCAAGGAAGGGATAGTTGTGGATCCCGCGAAGGTAGTATCCATTCAAGATTGGAAGGTTCCGAAGAATGCTACCGAGGTGAGGAGTTTCTTGGGGTTGGCTGGCTACTATAGGAAGTTTATCAAGGACTTTGCGAAGATATCAGCCCCATTAACTCGCTTGACGAAGAAGAATCTAGTCTTCGTATGGGACGTAGATTGTGATGATGCGTACCGACGGTTAAAGGGAGCTTTAACCACAGCTCCAGTCTTAGTGTTGCCAGATGGGAGTAAGCCATTTGTTTTCTATACCGATGCCTGTGGGATAGAACTGGGCGCAGTCTTAATGCAAGAGGGAAGGGTGATAGCCTACGGTGGAAGGCAGTTGAGAAAGCATGAGAAAAATTACCCTACCCATGATTTAGATTTGGCCGCTATTGTTTTTGCGCTTAAGATTTGGCGCCATTATCTTCTTGGAGAGAGGTTCGAATTGTTCACTGACCACAAATCATTAAAGTACTTGTTTTCTCAGAAGGATTTGAACTTGAGACAGCAAAGGTGGATGGAGTTCTTAGCATCCTATGATTTCAAGATAGCGTATACCCCTGGCAAGGGTAACGCGGTGGCGGACGCCTTGAGTAGAAAAAGGTTGTCCCTGAGTCCATTGTTCGTAGAACGACGAAGCTTGGAATTTATCTCGATGTTTGATTTCAGACCTTCTGTTGACTATATACCCGGTTTGCTAGCATCCTTGGAGGTCAGACCTACTCTTTTGGGACGGATTGGCGAGGCACAGGGGGACGACCCACAGTTGGTTGAGTTGGTAGAGAGGCTCATAAGGGGGGAGTCGTCCAGCCATTTGAGTAGGTACACCCTAGACGATAGGGGGTGCTTGCGTAGAGACGGTAGACTTTGTGTACCGCAAGACGAGGGTTTGATGAAGGCTATTCTTGATGATGCACACCGTTCTAGGATGACCATTCATCCCGGTGGGGACAAGACGTACCAAGACATGAAGCGAGTTTTCTTTTGGGCCGGTATGAAGAAAGATGTGGCTGAGTATGTCGCTAGATGCTTGGTGTGCCAACAAGTGAAAGCGGAGCAAAAGAAACCTGGTGGGTTGCTTCACCCATTGGAAGTTCCACAATGGAAGTGGGATAGCGTCTCGATGGATTTTATTGATGGGCTACCCAGATCGAGGAAGGGTAATACGGAAATTTGGGTTGTGGTAGACAGACTTACTAAGAGCGCCCATTTCATACCCGTGAAGAGCAAGAGGACTGCTCCATGGCTAGCTTCAGTTTATCTTCGAGAGATAGTTCGATTGCATGGGGTACACTCTAGCATAGTGAGTGATCGAGATCCTATCTTCACTAGCGAGTTTTGGAAGAGTTTGCAAGAAGTAGTGGGGAATCAGTTGTGTTTGAGTACCGCATATCATCCTCAGACGGACGGCCAGACCGAGAGGGTGAACCGTGTTCTGGAAGACCTTTTGAGGCTTTGTATCTTATATTTTGGAGGTACTTGGGAAGAGCATCTTCCATTGGTGGAGTTCGCGTATAATAACAGCTTTCAGTCCAGTATTGGTATGGCTCCTTTCGAAGCTCTTTATGGAAGGCCTTGTCGATCACCTACATGTTGGTGGGAATCTTCGGATAAGATCTTGCTTGGGCCTGATATGGTTAGGGAGACTTCGGAGAAGATTGACTTGATTCGAAGAAGGATGAAAGCGGCGCAAGATAGGCAGAAATCTTACACGGATAAGAGGAGGACGGATCTTGAGTTTGATGTTGGGGACATGGTCTTTGTCAAAGTATCTCCATTACGGAATGTAGTTCGCTTTGGGTTCGTTGGGAAGTTAGCTCCAAGATTTGTTGGGCCGTTTCCTATTAAGGAAAGGATTGGACGGATGGCATATAGGGTGGATTTACCTGAGAGACTTAGTGGGGGTACATGACGTATTCCATGTGTCACATTTGAGGAAGTGCCTACACGAGACCGCAGAGGTGGTAGAGCCGAGCTTGCTGAGAGAAGTGGAGGTAGAGCATGATGCGACTATTCGACGAGTTCCTACTCGCATCCTTGGGTCAGAGATTAGGAAGTTGAGGAACAGAGAGGTGCGACTAGTCAAAGTGCAATGGGGAGAGGATGAGAGCAATGCTACTTGCGAGACAGAAGCAAAGATGCGTTCATTGTACCCATTCCTTTTTGAGGGTATGTCTTTTAACTTCTCCTTTATCGTTTGTCTAGTACTTATCTTATCTTTAGTATGTCCTCTCATTAGTATCTTTGATAGGGTAAACCTATGGTTGAAACACGTGTTTGAGACATGTTATGTTTGATGGATGCGTGTGGATGCAAGTGGTTGCTAGTGGTTGCTCGTGGATGCATATACACACACTCTAGGCACTAGATCGGCTCAGTCACTTCATATTGCATATTGCATACAATTGTGTTTAGGTAGCTATATTAATGGATGTATCATGGTTGTGTTATCATATGGATGATGCATTTTGGTGAATGATCGTGCACTCATGTAGAAATAGTATGTGTCGATAGGGTTCTTTCGCATACATATTGGATGCATGTCACTATCATGGCTTGCATTAAGGAGGTCAACTGAATCAGTAGACCGCCTGATTTTGCATTAGACAGGGAACATATAAACACACTCTTTGCATATGTTCATACAGCATTAGAAACTTTAAGGACAATGGATGCCAGTGTTTGATGGTTGAGTAGATGGTTGTTTGGTTGGTAGGATACGTTCTTCTTGACTTAGAGATTTCGGGGATGAAATCCTTTAAGTAGGGGAGAATGTAACACCCCGTATGTTGAATAACTTGCTATAATATAAAACAGGGCAGAATTAAATTTTAAAATCTGAACCAGGGGAAACGGGCTATGCCATTGCGTTCGTCTCGGAAAAATACGCAAAATAGAGTCCGAGTTTTCGAAAATCGGAGTCCGTATGACCAGTTAAGGCCCGAAGAAGTTTCAGAAAAAATCAAAAAACAGATTTAAATAAAAAAATTTCAATTTTCAGAAGTGGCGGGAAAACTCCCGCCAGACCCAGGGAGTCGACCTGGGGGTCGACTGGGGAGTCGACCTGCCCACCAGGTCGACTAAGGTGTCGACCCTGGTGTCGACCTGGGGGTCGACCTCCCTGGTCGAGCCCAGGTGACCTGGGTGCACCAGTTTGGCTTTTGGGCTGTGTTTTGGTGGCTAGGACGTGATCTAACGGCTCTAATCTGATTTAGGGTTAATCTAATGGCCTAAAACACCAAACTAATCTATAAATACACCCTAAGACTACCCTAATTCATACTAAAAATAGCTACAACACCGTTATGCCGTCAAAATGCAACTTGAAGGAGCCTCCATCAAATTAAAGAGGAAGATAGCTTCTCAAATCAACCTCTAGTCAACTCTAGCAACTTAATCTTCTTCTTAGGAGTGCTAATCAACAAGTTGTGAGTTTTCTATAGCCTTAATGACCAATTGTTGAAATGATTATGATAGGATATAATGAGGTTATGGCTATGAATGTGGATCAATGCAAGTTATGCAAGTTATATGCTATGTGTTAATGATGTTATGCATGTTATGCAAGTTATATGTTATGTGTTAATGATGTTATGCATGTTATGCAAGTTATATGCTATGTGTTTGTGATGTTATGCAAGTTATGCAAGTCATATGCTACATGTTCATGATGTTATGCAAGTTATGCAAGTCATATGCTACATGTTCATGATGTTATGCAAGTTATGCAAGTTGTATGCTATATGATCATGATGTTATGCAAGTGTTAGGCTATGTGTTCATGATGCTAGTTATGCAAATTGCTATGATAAACAATGATCCATTATGACACCATGATTATGCAAGTTTGGTGTATGATTATATGCAAGTTCATCTATGATATGTATGCAAGTTTGGTGTATGATTATATGCAAGTTCACATATGACATGTTATGCAAGTATGGTGTTTGATTATATGCAAGTAACATGTGCAAGTTTACACCTTTGTATGATATGCATACATATGCAAGTTAACCCCTTTGTATGTCATACATACATATGCAAGTTTACCCCTTTGTATGACATAAATAACTTATGCAAGTTAACCTCCTTATGACATATGTGATTCATGCAAGTTTGGGTTGATTATTTATGCTAGTTGGGTTTGATGCTATATGCATGTTGACACCTTTAAACCTATGTTGATGCTAATGTTATGCAAGTTGAACCCATTATATTTGTGATGAATCTTCCCTTTTATGTCATGTTAGCGAATTACGTGGGGAACGATGGGGTTAATATACATGTTAATGAAATGGTGTGAAGTTGGTATGATTATGCATACCATAAAGTGGATGGACATAATTGAGTCAATTATGTACAACGTTAAAATTGGAATTAATTAGGGAAAATTAATTCGGGGGTGATTAATTAGGTGTAATTAATCGACTAAGACACGAGGTTGGACCCTTTTGTAGCATAAGACTGCCTGGAACCGACCGGCAAATCCAGCGGCTACAAATGATTGGCCCAATGTGAGAGGTCTTAGGCACAAACTACATACGTGACAAGTGTAAAGACGCGAGGTTAGACTCGGTTATGGCATAAGGCTGCCCGGACCCAACCGGCAAATCCAGCTGCCATAAAAGATAGTCTAATGTGAGAGGTCTTTACAACGGTTACGTTCTTAATCAATTAAGAAACACTTAACCAGATAAGCATGTAGTGGGCATGAGGGGTTAAGTGGGTGCCTTGGGTGGCATGTGGAAATCAAGTAAGTGCCTTGGGTGGCATGTGGATATCTAGTGGGTTGCCTTGGGTGGCAATAGAAAATACGATTAGAATACTTAACCAAGTGGAAACATGTAATTAAACATGATTAAAGGGTTAAGTGGGATGCACTAGATATAATGACAAGCTTAGGTGGTAGCTTGTGGGGGCCCATTTCACCCAGTAACCCATATGTATCTTATTGGGCTCGACCCATGTCGAGGACGGGACACGCGTACTGGGCTTGATTATAAGAGGCCAAAACGGGTTAGCGGTGGGAACGCAAGTCCAACGGGTTTCATATGCGTGTGTGGACCTGGGCTGGTAGGTAAGACATTGTTGCATCGTGTAGATATAAGTCATGCACCATTGATTGTATCGGGTTGCCACTTTGGGGAGTGATACACCTCACTGTGGGGCCAGCACGGTTATCTACGGTAGGGAGCCGATCGCTTGGGGAGTAGTTGGTACACCTAGTGGAGATAGGGGCAGACGGCACCTATGTAGTCAGCTAGGGGTACATGAAACTACTGGGTAAATTTTCTAAGTCCTTGGGTGGGATCAACCTTTAAGTAGAATGACTGGTGTGGTGCAGTTAGTAATTACCCTTGGGTGGGTAGGTGCGTCTTTACCGTTATCTTAGTTCATCCTATGTCTAGTTGGCTACTTAGTGTAGTCATTTATCCCCAGTCATCCCGTACCAAGTTTATATCATACCCTAATTACTTTAATAATTGTGTTCACTACACCAAAACAGTGGATTCCCAACAAGTATTGGTGTTACAAATAATTTCCGTAACACTTTTATGTGTTACTAACAGCCTGTGAGGAATTACCTGTAACACTTATAAGTGTTACAAGCAGAGTAACTGCTAACACTTATAAGTGTTACAAGCAGATTAACTTCTAACACTTATAAGTGTTACAAGAAGACCAACTGCTAACACTTATAAGTGTTACAAACAGAGTAACTGCGAACACTTACCAGTGTTACAAACATATTTATTGCTAACACTTATAAATGTTGGAACTATAATATATGGTAACACTTATAAGAGTTAAAGACATATTCATTGCTAACACTTATAAATGTTGGAACTATAAGAGATGGTAACACTTATAAGAGTTACAAACATATTCATTGCTAACACTTATAAATGTTGGAACCATAAGATATGGTAACACTTATAAATGTCAGTATCATAATCCTACTAACTCTTATAAATGTTGGCATACATAAATTGCTAACACTTATATAACATGTTTTTATGATTTTCAATCACATATATAACTCAACATACCAATTCAAATAAAAGTATTTAGTACACTTCTATATTCCAAATTCCAATAATGTCACTTTTGCATAATGCTTTCAATTTCAAAATACCATAATATCAAGTTCAAATTACAAAAAACAATACAAAGTTTTACTAAAGATACATAGAATTTTAGATATTATGAAGGCGAAACAGGGACCATATCACAAAGCCTCCATCTGAAAATTCACAAAGCTTGTAGTGTCCGTTTTGAGGACCATCGTAAATTGGTGCTTCCGGATCTAAAACTTCTGTTATCCAAACAACTTTCTCAACATCTGGCACTATCTCTCTAAAATGACCAGTCTGTTTTTTTCCTCCTCCATCAAGTTCCTACAAAATATAAATGCACTCATTTTTACATTAAAAAACAGAAGTCATCATAAAGACAGACCAAAACTTACGCATACATATATATAGTATACATGTACATATGTAATTACTAACATAAGCATAAGCACATGGGAATCTGTTTGTATGTGTCCGCATGTAAAATCCAACTAGACTGTCTATGTAAAAATACCACAAATAAACCGTTCTTACTTGCCAAATGTTCTGTGCATTTCCTGAAGTAGCCAGTGCAGCAAATCATCGAAGTTTTTTTCCTGTATAAATGGAATAGAAATAAAAATAAGTAGCATATAATATTGTTCTTGGTATGCTTCCTTTGGGTCGTGAGTTGTTAAGGCATGAAACAGAATTGCATATGCCAGTAGGCATATGCATATTGCCTACTGGCATATGCATATGCTAGAGACATATGCATTTGCATATGCTAGTAGGCAAAATGCATTTGCATTTGCCTACTGGCATATGCATTTTGCATATGCCAGTAGGTAATGCATTTGCATATGCCACTGGCATATGCAAAATGCATATGCTAGAAGGCATATGCAAAACGCATATGCTAGAAGGCATATGCAAAATGCATATTGCCTACTGGCATATGCATTTGCATATGCCAGTAGGCAATATGCATTTGCCTACTGGCATATGCATTTTGCATATGTGCCAGTAGGCAATATGTATTTGCATTTTCCTACTGGCATATGCATTTTGCATATGTCAGTAGGCAATGCATTGCATATGCCAGTAGGCAATATGCATTTGCATTTGCCTACTTGCATATTCATTTTGCATATGCCAGTAGGCAATGCATTTGCATATGCCACTGGCATATGCAAAAAGCATATGCCAGTAGGCAATATGCCACTGGCATATGCCAGTAGGCAATATGCATATGCCTACTGCCAGTAGGCAATATGCATATGCCTATTGGCATATGCATTTGCATATGCCTATGGCATATCTCATACGCTCATTGCTTTAAGCATAATCCCCCTCAAGGCCCAAAAACTGTAGTTTTAAGACACAGTACTTATGCATCATAAATCATAATCCCACTCAAGGCCCAAAAAAAAAGGTTAGGAAGCACTTTAGATAAATATACTGACATGAATCCACCCCACAGGAAAAAGGGACTGCCCAGCTTGTATTGAATGTATCTCCTCCTCATTTAGTGCTTGACACTGAAATATGAACCATTAAGGATAAATTTCCGCATAAATCATGCATTACATATGCAAGGTAAAACCGATAAACTGAATTCGTGCAGACTTACAGAATTTGAAGTTGTTTCTTGCTTTGGTATTATCAGTGTTGTAACATAAGTTTGATCTCTCTGCATTCATTTAAATAACCAGTTCACGTGAAAAAGTAAGTTGAGATAAAACAATCGATAATAAATTTGCCACATAATAGATAACATAGGTTGCGCATCGCGAATAGACTGGGATGTTGAAGCCACATGATTGCTTGTCGACTCAGGAGTAGCAATATGAGTAACATGGCCAACAAGCGGAAGGTGTTCAGTGAAGTAGATGTTGTAGTGTCAATTTTTAGAAATAACTATACTTGTGTATGATATTCTCTTGGAACATGAAAAATCACTGAATTTTGGAAAATATAATATTATTTGAAATATCAAAAGAAACATATAAAACATACTGTGAGAAGTGAAATGATTAGCTTAAAAAAAGGTAATTTGATTCAAGGATTGAATAACTATCCGGTCTTTGTTAGAAGAAGATAAAAAATCTTTATAAATGATGTTAGAAAACTTTGTTGTGTAAAATAAGTTTGCTTCTTCATGAATGACAATATAATAAAGGGGGATAATTACTTATTCAAATTAAACAAAGCAAGAGCAGCATCATAGTTGTTTTCTTACAGATGTGAGGTCACGAAACGCAAGGAATATTGACATTTCATGCCCAAAAAAATTACTACAAACAGGAAAACAAACATGTTGTTTTACTAGGTTGGAAGTTTGATTTAAAACTTTAAGCTAAGCTTCTATAAACATATGCTCCAGGAAGCACCCAAAGAAATGTGGGAATAGAAAAAAGAGAAAAAATAAACTATGCAACATTCTCTGATTCATGTAAAAGAAAATAAACATCATGTTTAACCACTGCTTTACGGTAAATGTAGATGACCCTTTATGTCTTTCGTACACCTATTGAGAAAATGACTCCCACTAAAACAATATGTTGCTTGATATAACTAGCACTAAAATGAACTACTCCAGTCCAGTCATGCACCCTTTTAAAGTAACTATATGCAAATACCATTTGCACAAAATATATAATCATCAGCTAAAAAATATAGTGAGAGGTAAAGACCAACCACAACAGGCAAGAAGAAACTAGAAATTGCTTGATATTTGTAGATTGGTCGTAGTTATTGTAAAAATAGTTGATAATTGCAAGTCAACTTATGACAAATAAAGAAAACATCAATTTTGGTAATCATCATCCAGCAAATACAAATTATCTTTTAACATTGCATTTAAACCTAGTTCACGTTTAATTGTGTAGCAGTTAGAATTCTAATTTATAGTTGAAGAGGAGCTTAGTTATAGTTTGAAATCATATAGGGATCATAGGTAAGTGGGTAGTAAAACTATAAATAAATATGAAATTTCCTGTTAAATGACTAATACGATTTACCTCAATAGATGGCATTGTAACTGATATATGAAGATCTTTGCCATCATTCACAGCTTCCATCATAGTGATACAGTGAGAGCTCTCAACATTTTGTGCAGGGTCTTGTCCAGTAGTAATGAAGACAGATCTGCATGCTTCACGAGTAAAAGAAGTGTGTCACCTGAAGCAGAAGTCAAGACTAGAACTAGTGCAGGCAGTGTCGCAAGCTCAAATTCAGATTTATCCTATGAATGACAATGTTACAGATTAGCCTGCATATCATTGTTATATTTGCGAAAGAAAAAGGAACCGAGTTTCAACTCAACTCAGTTTAAAACTGAAACTTGTTTCTAATAAGTACATGAAAAAACAATGCATGTAATGAACTCAACACAGAAAAATCAGGAGAACACAGTAGTCTGTTATGGAGAAGTTAACTGGAATTTTGGGTTCTTGGCAAATGGGGACATTTAAACATATATTGACTCCCTCAGAGATCAAACATGTGAAACATCATATTTATGATGATTTAGGATGTAAATACTGAAACATGCTATCCCCAAAATAATCAGTCTCGAAATATTCAACTGTTATGCATGGTATTTCATAATTTATACATGAAGTATAAGTACACACATACACTTAATGAAAGGTATAACATATCGAGTAAATAAAGCAACAATGCTTACCAAACATTAGATCCAACTCTGACTAAGCGTTTCCAAACAAATCGAACCTGAACTGAAATGCATCAAGAAAAAGCTTATTAGACCATTTTTAATTTACAATTATCATGTGAAAGAGGCGAAAATAAAGAAAGAATCAATTTAGAATTTCCTACCTGAAGCAAGCACAAGCTTGCTTGCATGAAGCAAACACAAGATTGCTTGCTTGAAGCAAAGCTGAAGCAAGCTCAAGCTTACAAACTTACTTGCATGCAGCAAGCAAAAGCTTGCTTGCAGCAAGCTGAAGCAAATTCGTAGCAAGCTGAGGCATGCTTGCTTGCAGCAAGCGCAAGCTTGCAGAAGCAAGCACACTTGCAGCAAGCACAAGCATGATCTTGCAGCAAGCACAAGAACGAGCTTGCAGGTGAAAGTGAAATGTATATCATACCAAAACCATAATCATCAAGGTGCATTTAACAACCAGTCTCTCAAAAAATTACGCAGAATTTAAAACTTACGTAGCCTTGTCAAGCGAATAAATACGAAGCTTATATACAACTTGGTGAGATGGCATAGGGTGGCGAGTTGGTGATTCCTCAACCGCACCATGGAGTTGCTCCCATTTCACTGCAATAAAAATATGACCAATCACAACTTATAGATGTAAATGAAATCATGTTTAAAGAATGAAGAAAATGTGAGTTCTGCCACATAATCTAAATCTTTGTATTTTAATAAGTTCATAACAAAAAGGAAGATTAAAAGCAAATTAAACCGAAATGTAAAAACAGCTAAATCTTTGTAGAGGACACAGTTTATGAGTTTTACATTCATAATCATATGCACAGCGTTGGACACAGTGCTCTTAGGTTTGCATACACACAATAGTAGTGAAGACATCATTTCATCACAATCTAAATCTTTGTATCCTAAGTGGAAACACAATAACTGAACCACAACAAAAAGGAAGATTAAAAGCAAATTAAACCGAACTGTAAAAACAGCTATATATTTGTGCACGACTTCCAAATAATTCAAGATTTTCCATATAATGGAAGATAAAAACTCCTATTGCGATTTGATCATTAGATTTATGATTCAATATTATGCTAGAAGCACAACAACCTATATGCCAAAAACCTCTAACGTGCCTATTTATTCACCATTTTGATTCGATCACAACTCGCGAAAGGCTTATGATCAGTTACCATGACTTCTTATCCGATTTCCAATCAACTTGTTTTTATTTAGTAATTTTCTAGCATTTTATTCAGTAAGAATGTTCACCATTCTAACAGACCTGAAACAATTAATATACATATTTGAGATCTGAAACGCGAATCTCCCAATTGCCTAATTTCTAAGGCTTTAGTGATTCAAGGAGGTCAGATCTGAAACGCGAATCTCTCAATCACCATGTCTTTATGAGTAAACATAGAAGTGTGAAAACATAAACAATGTTTGTTGAAATCTGATTTAACAAGTTAACTTGAAACACAACGAAACTGAAATTAATTTTTTTACCTATTATTGTGATTCCTAGAAGCCGTGATTCCTTGAAATCGTAATTCACACAAAGACGAAGCCGATTCCCCCTAATTTGCGAAGACAAAGTCTCTGAAGCCGAATCAATGTAGCCCCAATTCGAAGTCGATGATTGAGAAACGGGAAGAGAAGAGAGAATTTGAGAGACTAATACTGATTTCAGAAATCCAAAATCCTTAATATTGTCGATGATATCGTCGCTAATATTGGTACCGATGAGATTTAGGGATCGCATTTTTATTTTAATTTGCTTATGAAGCGGCCTCTGGAGGAATAAGCGTTAGGGAGGGTAGTGATTAGGTTATGAGTAAGAACTTACAATTTTACCCTCAGAATATAAGGGTTGACCATGCATATCAACACATATAAGTGTTGGCACATTTTTGGTGACATATTTTTACTATAACAACACATACAAGTGTCACTAGTCTACAACACAAATAAGTGTTGGCAGTTGAAAAAAATAAGAGTTGCCAAATGGTCATTATGGTGTAGTGGTTGTTAAAGTTATAGGGCTTACTCAGACTTATGTCTGACCCCGTTGTTTTTATCTTTTTCCCCCTCAGGTTCTCAGGTTGGGCCTAGCACTAGTGGGCTTTGATCAGATTTCTTTATCTATCTTTTGGAGCTTGGACCGTGATGTAAAGCCCAGCTTATCTTTTCTAGTATGACTATTGTTTATGTAGTGGGATTATGTACTTATGTTTTTATCAGGATGGATATTTAGTACTTGACTCTTTATGGTGTTGTAACTAAACATGTTTATCTTCTGCTGCAATGAAATGATGTTTTAGATTTTCAAGTATTTATATCTGTCTTGTTGTAATTTTCTGTTCTATATTCACTTAAAATGCTCCACCGAAGTTAAGGCATTCCCTTAGTGAGTGACCTTAGCGGGTGTGGGGTGTTACAATATCTCTGTCTAAATTTCATTGTAAAGCTGGTCTTTAAAACTGTAACAATATTGCCTGTTTGATTTTTTGCTTCAGTGTTTTGAAATTTCTTTTAATTAGTTATAAATATTAAAATAAAATTAGTAGAAAAAAATGCATAAATTTCTGCATTTATTATTAAAAAGTGCAGACATATCTATACTTATTACCTTTGTATTTGCATACAAAGCTTCAGTGGACAGAAAACTTGTAAACATGATCTGTATGAAAACTTGTAGACATGATCTGTATTTTATTTCCAATTGTATTTAATTTTCATTGTTCTTAATGAATTTCTGCAATAATGTGATTTTAAATAAGTGTCGCATAAAAATTAAAATTTTGAAGTATTCAAGTGCATATAAATATGCAATTAATTGTTATAATTGCATTTGTAGTCTAGTTATTTTAGGCCAGCTCCAGTACTATATATAAGCATGATAGGTAGAGTGGACGAAACACTCTAACTTTCGTAAACGGTGGACGAACCACCTTAAAAACAGAAGTAGCTGATTGTCAACTACAATAACTCGTAATATATTGTATTTTTTATTATTGATTATAATAAAAAGGTGTTTGTGGTCACCTTTAAAACCGCTCGTATTTGCCACAAAAAAATGTTATAATTGTATTAACTTCTTCAGTTTTTAAAAAAGTACATGGTTTCTTGCAAGTATTCAGCAAAGAGTGCAAATGATGTGCTCAGATTGCTCAAAACTGATACAACACCTTTTACCTTTCCAATCCAAGAGAACACAGATAAATTAATATAATGTACTGAAAATGACCAGAAAATAAAATAAAGCTAGGTGCGATCGATGAAAAAGTCTGATGCGATGAGAGTTTGGAAAAGAAAAAAATAAAGAGTAAAGGGGACGATGACGAAGAAAAAAAGTGGAGCTCGTGTTTTGAATTCCAACCAACCAAAAGAAGAAGAAGTTTACACGGATGTTTATTTTGTTTTTCTGCGTACCTAACTCATGGAATATGACTATTTGCATGCTGCATGTCAATTCTAATCACACTTCCTTTGCAAATTCATACAGGTAACAAGACCAAATGAATAAACTTCAGTTGATTTGCTATCTCCACTCAAACCTACAACAGTTTTGAAATGTGGAATTCAAAGGCACTATTTACATAAAAATAAGATCAATTACGCACATATATATCTACAGGACTTTGATGGTTTAAGGGTTAAAGACAAGGACAAACAAAAAGAAAAAAAGAGGAAATAACCAAGTTAAATACATATTTTATCATGATATGTGGACTTTAAAAGGATTATTAGGGTAAAACTACAATTTTTAACATGTGTGTAATGGCATTTTTTCCATTAATTATAGTACTTAAATGGTGGGAAGGTGGGAATAAGTAAATGGAGAGGGGTCAAATTAATTAGATATATAGTTAGGCCTGCCAGAAAAAGGTAGAAAGCCAACACTGAAGGAGGAACCAAAGCATGCCATGTAATCAAATACAAACAATGGCGTAGAAGCAACAAACACGTATATAAACAAAGAGAAAGGGGGGGCATATTGAACAGTGCAAACAAACAGGAGATATGATGATAATAGGGTTGAAACAGTTGAAATGTCATAGTCGAAGAAAATAGAAAGAGGTTGGTCAAGTGAAATTAACAAACTCTTTCTTTTCGGAATATATGCGGATTCCATTGTGGGAGTAGATCTGCCTTTTTTTGATCTTGTGATTTTGACTTGGCTTCTCTTTTTTGTACCTGACCGGATTCATGTTGCCCACTGTGGACCTTAGCATAGAGATATTATAACGACTGCAATATACAATTATGTGGGTAATAGACTAATAGTTTTGTAACACTTTTGAAGCATGAAAGAATGAGGTACCTATAGTTCATTTATCAGTGTCATATAACAGGTTTGAATTCAGGAGGTATGCAGTAAACTTATATGCACAAACAACAAAACGTCCACTAATGTGATTTAGTTTACTTGGACATGCGACGATCAACCAAAAATTTGAGGATTCAATCATACTAGGCTGCACTTCCTCCATCAAAATATGATTAGAAGCGTAATTAGGCTACATGTTAGTAGATAGTTGTTCATACCTTTCCATGGTTTAGAAGCTAAATTTGTTTCCTTGATCGCGGAAATCACACATGCACACACATGTGAGGAGGCATCCGATGCCTCAATGAAATAGTTCAGCAGCTTTTATCTGAATAGTTGAAGACTGTTCATGGGCACCGGTTGAAAATATGGGTATCTAAATATCTAAGGTGACGGTCCAACTACCGTGTCAAATTAAGGACAATTCGACCACGGTCGAAACAAAGACAATTCAATCAAATTATGGATGATCAACCCGGACTCGAACTTAAAATGAGAAGTCGATTGAAAGGATGGATGTTTAAACATCGTAGCTAACTCAAGAGGTTGTTCCTTGAACCTAGCAAAAAAGAAACTCAATGACTCTACCGAAATGGGCTAATGCTTTACGAACTTATCCCACTTTCAATATTAGAAAAGCACTAAACACTAACCCATTATTCCTACGTCATTCCTAATTTATGCGCATAGGGAATATGCATGGTGCATGAAATACATGTCCTGTAAAAGAGGCGTTTGGAAGGCGTAGAAATTGCCTACACCTCACCTATGCTTTCTTTTTCACAACATACGCTTAACAAAGCATAGTCATTTTCACAATATAGAGTTGGGCAATTAAAGCGCGTAATAGTTTTATAACGGTGCAAATGCAAAAAATTAAAATGGAGATGAAAAGAAAATATAGTGAGGATATAGTAGAGACGCAAAAACGTACGTTACATGTAAAATAACATATTTAAAATTAATTATCTCACATCATTATCGTAGGATAAACTAATATTAATTAATCGTTTATATTGAATCAAAGGATATTATGGCTGTGCAAATTAGGTTTAATGAATATAATAAATTTCTACATTAATTGAACATTTATGCCTAAAATATTTAATCTCACTAACCTTTTGATTTGTTTGTTAAGAGAACCAATCAAATCAGCTTTACGTATATTAATATTGCTAAAGAAAATGATTAAAAGCCTTGATTTATTGGAGTCAACAGAAAATAACGGGACGTAAAGCAGATATACTATCCATCGGCACTAAATTGAAATAGAGTAGTAGTCGAAAAGTGTTATAGACTATAGCGGGAATCTGTGGGACTTTGGTGAGGTTTTAACTGCATAGGTTTAGAGCGAGTCACATATCGATTATATAATTTGATTCCTATTAAACAATTCCCATAACAAAACAAGCTTTTGTAAAAAGTGCCTAGTTGTTTGTAAGTACGAATGTATATATAACTGTGAGTATTGAGTCATGCCAAATTAATAATTGTCCTTTAATGTTTACAATCAAGATGTGTTATAAATGAGATATCATTACATCTGTTGAGACTAGTATATGTAGCTCTCTCTATTCGATAGACAATGATTAGCCCGTGACCATTCAGACACTAATATGTTGCCTATGGTGATTGCTCGGAACAATTACAAAAAGATTCATCAAGAGTATTATATAGGTTATGTGTAAATGTCGGTATAATATCTCGTGGAATGATGTGAAGTATATTTACCGAAGAATAATATGAATCTTAAGTGCTTAAACTATACTTTGATTATAGCGAAATACTTAAAACGATAATCTTGGTCGTAATTAGTCATATGTTGAGCTACTGTTCAGGAAACGATTCAACGTTTTCTCTCAAAAAGTTAGCATTACAATAATTAGCGGCTAAATTAAAGGCCAAGATGTTTCCCTAAACAAATCGGTTAATCGGTGAACATTATTAGGTTAAATCATGAACTTCCCGATTAATTTTGAATATTAATAGAGCTTTGACCACTGACCAAGTTTTAAAACAGTTTTATTTATTTTCTTTAAGCCTCAAAAATTAATTATTGTAATTGTTAGACCAAAAATGGTACTAACACCCAAAAAGTCGTGTTCAGAGCATGAAATAAGAAGAAATAACCAAAAATGCAAGAAATAGCAAGATAACATCAATTTTATGGTGGTTTGGCGTTAACAAGCCTACATCCACTTCATAATATCTCAATAATGTCAGAATATTGGAGTTACAATGAATGAGATTGTTAGAATCTCTCATACAACACTCTTTCTGTTAATTATTTTGAATTACAATCATGAATATCATACATATTTTGAGATAAAAAAAAGTTGGCAGCCATGGTTAAGTAGTGTAGAGCTTCACATGGCCAAAAGTCCCTTAAAATATCTTCAAGTCACTGTATTTATAAGTGTTGCTGTAGGCTGGATCGGATCGAACACTTGGCATCCGGGCCATATTTTTCAGAGGGTAGTGAAGACGGTTACAACGAAGTGGTGGGTCGGTTCAAGGCATGTCGATTCGAACGTGGCCACATGGTACAAGATTCGAAACAGCAGGAGATCATGGGCTGATAGTGAAAGTAGGTCATTAGCACAGTTTTAGGTGCGTATTCCGTTAGATCTGATTTAGATTCCATTCGAACCGAGCTCCATTCGATCTGTAGCTCTGTTTTTACTGAGAGCGGTCTTCGACCCGAGCTGGGGCTTCATTCGATGGAACCTTATTTAAGATAAGGTAAGTAGGAAGGATCTCCTTCATTCCGAGACTTCGTGTACCCTCTTCATCAACCGTGGTAGTCTATTGGTGTTGCTTGGCTTAGACGAGCCCAAAGGTGATCGAACTAGGGGTTGAGCCAGCAATGTCTGAATTTGTCCAGGCCCATGCTCGAGCCTTGATCGGCTCTATCAGTGGTAGCTCATAGGGTGATGGCATTGCCAAAAGGCGGGTCAACATTTTACACCCCCCCCCTAAGTACATCGCGTGTCAAACGCGATGTACTTTGAATAAGTCGAATTGCTTCTCTTTGGAATGTCATTCATCCTTGTGAAGGCATTATCGAATTATTGTTTCTTCTTGAGTAGTTTCGATACTTATATTCTTTCCTGCACAAACAGCTTGTCATGTATTGCACTGCTTTCATTGGTGCTTTTCCGGCCAAAGTCTATTGCCAGAGTAGTCGAGATGACCAGGTAATCATTTAAACCTCGTCGAATCAAGAGGAGAAATTCTTTCTTCATAAGTCATGTTGGATAGTTGGCTCCTGAGTGTGACTGTACACGCACAGGTCTTTGCCAAACGAGGTTGGCTTCCCGTGCAAGTCAAGCGCAAGGTCGAGTAGACCTTCTTTCACATACAAGTTCGTGTATGGAGTAGTTATCCAAGTTATGGGGTAGTTTAGGAATTTTTGGGTTTTAAGCGAGCATCTGGACTATTGGGATAAGGAACATCAGAATTGGCATATGAATTTAACATGCGCACTTGGTTTTGGACTGTCCCGACATCAGGATATTAATCTAGGACTCCATAATCACATTGAATCGTAACAATGAGAAATTAGAAAACCACGATCACTCCGGGTCGTATTAATAGAAAAATAGAAATCCATTGTTGCATCAGACCATATTTAAAGAAGTCCACGACCACTTCAAATCATTTTATTGTCCAATGATCACATACAAATCAGTACGAAATGTTCTTGAAAACGTGTGAGTCAGTGTCTGGTATGATCGTCAAAGTCATAAGGTAGTAGAGAGGTTTATCTCACTTTCGATTCAATATAGTTGCGATTTAGATCTTTGAAGTCATGCTTGACCCATAAGCTGGCTCGCTTGAAGGGGAAGACGAATCATGTGTATTCCGGAGATATAGTGTACATGTTTTGAATCTCGCTCCCAGTCAAGGTCATGTTCAAAGTCGGTCTATAAGTCGATGCTCGTGCTCCAATGCCAGTGGAGGACAAGCAAAACTAGTGCTTATGCCACCATCGTCGGTGGGGATTGGGCTAAGTAAATCGGACACCCAATCCTTAAGCCTTTATACTTTATGTCGTTGCATCGGGTTAAAGTTGCGGGTTTAGAAATCTTAGTCGACCAAGTTGTTTTGTACCCTCTCCCGATTTAGCGAGAGATAAAGTTGAATGCGTGAATGATAGAATTATATTTGCTTAGAAGTCATCCCTTTACTTTAGTCAGAAAGTGAGGATCGCCTCATCAAGCGTTGCCTGTAAAGATGCAAATGAATGAACATCGTTAGGAAGTTAATCTAGCCCCTTCGTTCATGTCCTAGCATGGTCCGAAATACTCATCATACTCTTGTTAAATTTATTCCTCATTCTTGGTTCCATTAAGCTTAACAATCAATATTGTAGACTTGATCAGTAAAATTGGTTCTCTCCGGAATTACACATTATTGTCATTCTTTTCCGAGGCTTTTCCCTTGCCCTTATCATTTCGAGAGTTGGATGGTCCACCATTCTTTATCAAGAAAACATCAAGATCATCCATCTCGATGTATGCATCCTCTTGTCATAGGAATATGTCTGCCTCAAAGTAGAATTCACCAAGATCTCTGGGCGAATCTTGTTGTAGAGAGATTTTGAAGTCTGTTTTGTCCAAGATGCTGGACATAGCGGCCATAAGTACCATGGATGGTTCTGGTCCGCAGGGTCTTCCAAACCGTTGCTTAGTAGAAGTTAGGCACATGACACTTTTGGGCCAAGCTACATGGACCCTGAATTGTTCGATATAGTGAGTGACCAACACGTTCCAACTGTTGATTGACTTGGATTCCAATTGCCGAATCCATATAGTGGCGATGTTAGTCAAGAATAGAGTGAAGCACTAAGCCATGACGTTGTCCAACGCCAATAGCACTTCCATCCAACGCATATAGAACATCAAATGCATGGTAGGATCAATCCTGCTGTTATGAGCCTCTAGACATGGTAGTTTGAAGTCCAGGGGAGTACGAAAATCCCCGATATCTCATGTGAAAGAGTTGTGATTAACATTATCCAGGTCGTTTGGAGATCTACCTCCTCAAGTGAAGCGTCGATTAAAGTTGGCAATTTGACTTCCGTCTCCGAGGAGTTGTTGCCAGTTGTACAATGCAGTGTTAGAACCTCTAGCGTGAATCCCTGAAGTGGGTGGAGCTGGTGTTGGGCTTCTTGGTTTGGATTGGAGAAATTCTTATTCTTCGGGTCAACGTCGAACTGGGCCGGTTTGACGTGTTCGACCCGAACTCTGGTGCTTTGGGGTGCTCCAGTATTTGCTCAATCTGGAGCTAAGTAAGGCCTAGCCTGGCTTGTGCTACGGGTTGAACAATCGTGATGTTGATTTTCAAGGTTGAGGTGGTTGCCCGTAGCTATGCTTGGGTCGATGAGTACACTTGTTCGACCTGGGACTTGTGTCGAGCCAAGCTAGGGGACTGCATCTGCTTCTATCCTAGAAGCCTTGCTTGTGCCAGATCCAATCAGTGTGACTTTACCTTCTGGTCAAGCCATTCCATCCATGTAAGAGAAGAAATTGTCCATCGTTTATTATTGATTATGAAGGAGCTCATCCCACAACTCCATCTGCATCTGTATTTCAGCTAGAACGCCATCTATATCCACTTTAGTGAGATAAATAGAAGGATCATCGTGGGGGGAAGCCTCATGACTTGCCTCATTTACCGCGCCTACGTTACTAGTGGCTTGAGTGTGGGAAGATACTTCATCCTTCTTCCACTTCACCATCCTTAATCCAAAGATGAGCTATCCAAAACCTTTCAAGCTAGAATGAATTAATTGTGTGTGCCTTCCTGCTACTTGTCTAATTTCGCATTCGGACCTTATCAAAGGACGGTTGGGTGAGAAAATGTGTATAGAGTAATCGGGCAGTTGAATAATATCTTTCAAGGCTCGCATCTCCCGTCCCTAGTCACTTGGGTTTGGCTTAGTAGTACACTTCAAACCCATATCTTCTTTGGATTTATACTAAGTTAATGGGATGCCAAATGATTTGTTGATACTCAGCTCATTCTAATCTCAAATCTCCCATCCAGACTTTAAAGATCGGAATTAGGTAGCAAAAGGTCAGATTGCAGTCGCCTCGAGTGCTCTCATTTGCCCCCTGCATCAAGGGGAAAAGCCAAAGACAAAGTGGTTTCACCACACCCAATAGGTGTATGGGATATGATAGTCAATCCATGTTCGGTCTTATGCCAGCCTTCTAGTCGAGAAGTAGGTTAGAACCAGTCAATGGATGTCACTCTGCATCTGTTTCGCGATCCTCATGCGGTCTATAATGATCAAAGCGTAAGTTAGATACAGGCAAATAAGTTAAACCATTTGTAAATATTTTCAATAATTATGCCCCTTGTCCAGGGGTAATGGCAAAAGACAGGTGGTCGGATCACACTCATTTCGAGTTTAGACATGTATGCATAAAAAATAGGCATTTGTTTCAAAGCTTAAGTGATTGAGTTATCCAAGTGCTCGAGTCATTGCATTTTCCATTCAGTGTACTTGCAAGGTAATACTCATCGCTGCATTTGAGCTATAGTTAGTTACACATAGGTGTGTGTGTTGGTTTAAGATATTACTCTCAAGGCCTCCTTTTGGTCGTCGCCTTAAGTCGTGTGGAAAGTTAAGCATTAGGCATCAGCGTCTCCCTCTGAACGTGGCCCTTTGTAGTTATGCGCAAGTGCGGTCCTCGATTCTTTGCTTTTCCTCGGTACATATACCTGCAATTAGAATAGAATATTTTGTTTAGTTTGCAAGTTACTAAGTCAGTTTTTAGGTCATAATCAAATCTAGCTTGAAATGAAAATAAGTTAAGCGCTAATCCGTCTTGCTTAGAATGATTAAGTGTCATACAACCGAGTGTCGCGGCTAAGGGAGATATACTATATACCACCTACCCACCCCCCACCCGCCCTACACTTAACTTTGAATCATGAGTCACGTCAGAAACACATTCAAAGTTAGCTTAGAAGTCCATGCCCGTGTCCCAATGTCGGTGGGAACTAGGAAAAGTCATTCGAAGGTCTGATCCGTGAAACTTTTATACTCCTATCCTAGGCCGAAGGCAATGGAGTTTGTATGAACTTCGTAGTGTCATCCCTTATACTCTCTCCTAAGTCATGACAGCTAGAGTTTGTGGACGTCGTGGTCCATCCTTTATAGCAATGACCAAAAAATTTGGAACCAATTTAGAACTTCCAAATTTCATAAGAATAAAAATAAAATTGAAAATGGATAATGATATAATTGGAACATGATTTTAATAATGAGTTTTAATATAAAAAATGCTCGTTTACAAAGGAAGTACAAGAAATATTTATTTACAGACCCTGAAACTAATTCCATTGAATCCTGAATAATGAAATTAGGTAACCAGCTAAGTTTGGCCAAAAACAGAATTCTTTTAATATTGATTTAAGATTGAAAGGTTAAAATTTGAACTAAAAACAGACGATTTTCAGGATATCTTGAGAACGGGAAATCTCTAGATTGTGAGACCACCTCCGTCGGAATAGTTAATTTTAGTACTCAAGGAAGTTTCATGTAAAATGGCATTCGTATGTGGAAAAAAAAGGCCAAAATTAACTAAATTTTGACGGTAATTGGAATTTGATAGTGCTAATGGCAAAACTGGAACTTGAGACCTATCCAGGAAAATTCTAAACGTAGGATATTAGCTTTGTATAAAGTCGGAGAAAATTCCTTATCGAATATAAAAGTTATTAACAAAACAAAACTAAAATAAATTATTTGAAAATGAAAAACAACTCAGAATTTATATTTGAACACGTAGGATTGAAGTATGTTAGAAACCAGACCTTACGGTTGAAGAATTTCTGAAAACCGTTATCGTTTGATACTCCGACACGAGGCCGGAAGGTGCTTGAGAAAACACAAGTTACTATTCCTAAGGATAAGGATGAATATGGGCCACTCATTCTTCCATGCTTATCCAAAAGTCGCGTGTCATTCACCCATGCATTTGCCTTTATTATAAATTAGCCTTAAAATTATCCTTATCTTCATTTTAACATTTCTTTTCTTCTAGAAAACCCCTCCTCCATGAATATTTCATGGCCGAAAGTTTATGTATAAAATAAAAAAAAGCAAAGGAAAGGAGAAATTAAAGGGAAAAGAGGGAAGAAGTAAAGGAGAACCAAGCTCTTCCATTTAATCACCTCCTCCTCCATTAAATCACCTCCCACCTCCCACTCATTGCTCACTTTTTCCCTTAAAAAAAGGGATTTTTAAGGGAAAAGAAGAAGATAATGGAATGAAAAGCTAAAGGAAGAACTTATATACCTTAAGAGGCTAAAATCTGCAAGCTTCTAGGGTAAGAAATAGTTTGATTCAAAGTGTTTAAAACTAGTTTTAATAATATGCATACAAGGTGTTTGTATAAATTCCTAAAAGAAAATACCTAAGTAAATTTGTGTTGAATATTCATGGATTAAGGTTGTAGTTAATAGCTTATCACTTCCATGAATTTATGTGTGAATCTGTTGAGATTAGAAGTTAGATCCTAAAGGTAATAAGCTAATTACCTGTTTAAGTGATTAGCAAAATTAGGTGTAATATTGTGAAAGCTATAAGGACCTTTGAGAATTGTAATCATGGATTTAAGTTAGATAAGTCCATGGAGAAGGTATTCTCATGTATGAATATTGTTAGATTTGGAAATCAATATATATTTAAAAGCATATGCATGTTAATTAGAAAAGGTACTAATATTACAAGGGCTAATGTTAATTATAACCCTTAATGGCAAGGTTGTTAAACATTCGAGAGAGAACACAAAGTTATGATGGTCCTACAGTGAAGGAATTGAAGGAACCTACTAGGATGGTGAATGGTTTATCCTCTCACATTTGCTTGTGGTATTTGTTTGTGTGAGATGATAACATGCATGTTGTTGTGTGGCTTGAAATGTTTGATATTGTTTGCAAACCCTACATAGGTCGTGGGATGAAATTACACTAGTCCCATGTGTTTAGTACACGGATTGCTATTTATTAGTAAACCTCTACACGGGGTGTAACACCCCGTGAATTCTATAAACATTAAGCTTCACAAATTAAAGTGTAATTAATTTGAAATGAAAGAATTAAGGGAAATAGGTTATGCCATTGCGTTCGTCTTGGAATTCTGCTTGAGATAGAGTCTGAGTTTGCGCGAAATGGACTCCGTATGAAGGAGTTATGGCTTTCGGAAGTTTCAGAATAAAATTTAAATTCAAACAGCTCAGTTTTAAATCCGAAATTCGAAAAACAGGTTCAAACTGGGTTGGGCGGGAAAATTCCCGCCCAGAGACCATGTCGACCATGGTATCGACCTGGCCCCCCCAGGTCGACCATAGTGTCGACCTGGGTGTCGACCTGCCAGTCGACCTACCACTACACCAAAAAGCTCATTTTGGCAGTGCTAAAATCCGTATCAAATGCAATTTGGCAGTGCTCAGATCCGTATCAAATTAATGCGTGTTTGTTACTTAGGCACGCCCTAGAGCCGTATCAAATTAGTAATTTGATACGCCTAACCCGTATCAAATTTACCAGTTCGATACGCCTTAAACCCGTATCAAATTTTCATTTTGGCACGCCTTAAACCCGTATCAAATTATCAATTTGGCACTGCTTAAACCCGTATCAAATTATCAAATAGATACGCCTTATAACCTTATCAAATTAGTGGATTGGTGTGCCTTAAGCGTATCAGTCCACTAATTTGATACGGCTATAAAGTGTATCAATTTGATAATTTAATACGGGTTTAAGGAGTGCCAAATTGATAATTTGATACGGGTTTAAGGAGTGCCAAATTGAAAATTTGATACGGGTTTAAGGCGTGCCAAAATGAAAATTTGATACGGGTTTAAGGCTTGTCAATTTGATAATTTGATGCGGGTTTAAGGCGTATCGAATTGAAAATTTGATAAGGCTTTAAGGCGTATCGAATTGAAATTTGATACGGGTTTAACGCGTATCAAACGGGTAAATTTGATACGGGTTAGGCGTATCAAATTACTAATGATCATCCAGATACGTATCTAATGTACGCTACTTCACCCATTGATATATATACACAACAAAGAAAATACGATGCACCCATGTAACGGTACATAAAGAAAATACACAAAGCATAACTTCAATTAATACATAAAACATAACTTCAATTAATACACAAAGCATAATTTCAGTCAATACACAAAGCATAACACAGTTTATACAAAGCGTAGTGTTCGAACCAAGTTCTTGCTCTAAAGAAAAAAATTTGGAGATAACTAAACTGCAGTAGTCGAGCCGCTTGTTCCAACACCTATAAAAAAAAGAATATGTGAATACACAACCAAGTTGAAAGTGTCTAAATCAAAAGACTGGACTAGAAAAATCAAAAGACTGAACTAGAATTGTCATGTTACACAGCCATGGTTTGGAATTGTCATGTATGATTCTAAATAAATATATTTGTATGCTTACATCTCATGTGATTTAGTATCATGAAACATTGACTGACATTTAATTTTTGCTTTCATCCCTTTGCTGTCTTAGATCAACTTAAGTTGCATTCCAATCATTCGGTTAATTCCAGATCCGCTTTATTTGTTTCGCCGTAAAAAGGGGAATCCTAAATTCTGTTTCTTAATGGAAAGTATAGACAACAAAGTTGACAGAGATATGGATGTTATATGGGTTCTCGATCTCCCGCATTTTATCAAAAGCTTTGTTCACATTTCAATAAAATGCCTGCAAGTTATGCAAGGATTGTACAATTTGATGGGTTCAAGGATGTTTTGAAACACATGAAACTCTTGGATTTAGCAAAAACCCCGGCTAATCTTCCAGCAATTGATGTTGGCCGTTTTGAGGTTCATCCTCTTGATGTAGAGACTAATTGGCCGAGGCAAATGTTGCATGAAATAACATGTGCTTCTAATACCAATTCGATGCTTCTCTCTCATTTCATACGTGTTTTTGCTTCAATGGGTATAACGGTTAAAGAATTCTCTTTGTGGTCAACGACGGATGGTTATTCTCTGAATGTATTTGTCGTTACAGGGGTTTCAGAAAAACTAGAGAAATCAAACCAATTGCACAAGGCTTTGCTGAAGGAGTTTCTAAAAACTAATCAGGTCATAGGTTTAAGGAAGATTGATCCTCCACAGTGCAATGAAGATACCAAATTTCAACTCATCAATCTTTTTGAATGCTGAGTAAATACTTAAATTTCTTACTATTAATTTTAGCAGCTTAAACCATATGTATGTAAAGATATCAGGTTTAATGTACATGACTCAAATGCATGTGTGCATGCGTTTATATGTATAAAGGACGCACAACAGATTTAGTTTGCACAAAGTTATGTCAGACTAGCCTCAAACTTCTGAGAGTATGTTCACTTAGCCCCACATTCTAGGCGCAAACAGCAACAGTAGTCCATTTTGGTAAAGAAAAAAAGCTCTAGAAGTACTAACAATTCTTGACACTAACCATGTTGAAAGTGAATACACAGCCATGTGTACATTAAACCAAGTTGAAAGTGAATACACAGCCATGTGTACAATAAACTCTTATCTTTCCTTTTAAATCCATTTTAGAGTTGTCTGGATAATTGGATTCAGACACATGATGTTCATATCATTGCTACTGGGTGTTTAACACCTTATATACATGTTGTTCATGTTGTTTTAAATCACTGAAGAAGAAAAAAAGTCTGTAACTTAGAGTTTAAGATCAACTTATGATTCAAAAACACATACACATGGCTGTGTATTCACTGAAAAAAAAATTCCATTTTTAAGATCAACTTAGAGTTTAAGATCAACTTATGATTCAAAAATGGATTTAAAAACAACATGTTTAACACCATAACATGGTTGTGTATTCACTTTCAACTTATATACATGTTGTTTTAAATCACTTAGAGTTCGACCAGGGAAAATGATTCAACTTATGATTCAAAAACACACACACATGGCTGTGTATTCACTGAAAAATTATGAACGTGGACTGATTGATGCTTTCAGAAAGAAAAAAAAATCCCTTATAGTTAGTCTCATACTTTACAAGTTTTGGCACCTTTTACACTATAGGAATCATAATATAAGCATTTGTCTGATAAAATTTGGGATACCATTGGTTAGTATAGTGTACTTTGCATGCAAAGTTTCCATTCTGATAATTGAATATGACATTGTATACCAAATATAAGTAACTTAGCAAATTCTATAATAGTTAATATGCTGAAAGGAACAACGTTTACTGGGAATATCATGCTTTCACTTACACCGAGATGAATAACATTTAGTTACTATTTTGTATTTTAAGTTAAATGCAATGATTTATTTAGTGTTAAATAGTGACTCGGCGAGCCATTTACTGAGAATGGCACCATGCTTTCATGAATCCGACGATCCATTTAACAAGATGTGCACCATGCATTCATGGATACGGAAAGGAATATCATTTAGTAGTATGCACTTTAAGACATATACGGTGATTTAGTGAGTATTAAATCAATAAATGGTGAGGCATGAACTAACCGGAAAACAATGTTTCTGCATCTATGAAAGGCGCAATGTGTTTTTTAATCTTGAATTATCAGTAAATTGTTAAGTTCGTGCTCGTACCTTAAAAACTCACATACTTATCCACAAGTAAATTTTCATACACAACCATTTAAGTAGCATAAATAAAAAATATATACCTGCTCCAACGTCTAAAGATATCGAATTAGACTCTTCGGATGACACAAATACCCACCCACTCCGACTTCATCATAGGTATCTGCAAACTGATGATTTATTTTGTTGGTTTTCTCATTTGGTACCAGTATACTGTCTAAAACCAACTTTTCATGTGTAGATGGTACATTTTTCCCATGACATTTGGACGATGTAGAATCTCGACATACAGTACCTGTTGCAATAAAGTTGTCAAGATATATCCAACAAAATAACTGCATCAAAATCAACTAATAATAAAAAAACATGTAATAAATACCTATTGCTACTATTTCTAGATCAGAGTTGAGAATTTCACATTTTTGATTGTTCGAAACATTGGTCATATCCTGCAACTGAGAAGCAACGACTTTAGAAGAACCGCGTTTTGTACAGTGTCCTCCATCAGAAGGATTTAACGGTGCGCTGATTCTTTGTTCGATGTTTCCTACCATTCGAATCAGAAGCTCCATTTGCCCAGACAAACTTCCCACGTTACCCTCTAAATTTCTCACCCTCGTTTTCAACTCGTTGTTGTCTTGATGAACATATTTGAATCGTTTCCTACCATTCGGATTTATTAAACGAATCATATGCAACGACTCCTTCCCATAACTGCTTTAACTCGTCTATCAACGGCTGTAAATAAATATCGATATCCTTTCCCGGTTGTTTTGGCCCAGAAATCAACAGTGTTAACATTGAAAACTCTCGCTTCATGCACATAGACGGAGGAAGATTATATGGTACTACAACTACTGGCCAACAACTGTAAGGGTTAGATAGAGAAGCATGTGGACAGAAACCATCTGTTGCTATTCCAAGTGTGACATTTCGTGGCTCGACAGGAAACGTTTTATCAAAAGAATCCGCGGCTTTCCATTGAGAAGTGTCACATGGATGACGCATTATGGTTGGATTAGACTTGGCACGACCATGCCAGGTCATTGCATCTGCTATCCATGGTACAGTATATAATCTCTTCAATCTAGAAATTAAAGGAAAATGTATTAACGTCTTTCGAGGTACCGTGGTGCCTTTTCTCTCTTCGTTGAATGATGTCATATATCTTGGTTCCTTGCAATTTCTACAAGAAACTCTGTTCGCATCATCTTTCCAGTACAATATGCAATCATTGATGCATGCATCATAAGTTATGTAATTCATCCCAACTTGCTTAATGAACTTCTTCACGTCAGAGTATTTTGTCGGCAACGTGTTACCCTCGGGGAGTAACTCCTTTATTAGTTCGAGAAGTGCAGTCACACCATTATCTGAAAAGCCGTATTGAGTCTTCAAGCTATTCAGTTTCACAATGGCATACAGCTTCGTTATCCCTTTTGGACATGAATGATACAGTGGCTCTTTTGCGCTATCAAAAAGTGGTTTATACTTCTTATTTTCATTGGCCTGCCAATTGCCATCATCCGTAGACTGCTCTCCAGCATTAGCATGATCAGACAACGGATTTTCAGGTTGAAAATTATGAAATCTATCTACATCATTGACTAGATCTTCCATCCTAATATGTTCAACCTCGTCAATATTTGTGGCATAACTAACTGGTTGTTGTTTTTCTATCTCCACCATTTTTTCTCCATGAAAATACCACACGATATATGATTGGATAAAACCCCATCTAAACAAATGAAAATGAATGTCATCTAATTTTATCTTCTTCATATTTTGACACTGAGTGCAAGGGCATAAATACACTCCTTTATTACCACCGTTTTCTTGAACAAAACTAATAAACTTATCCACCCCGTCTCTATAGTACATAGTTCTTTGATCAGATTCATTTATCCACTTTTTGTCTATATTGAATGACATGTTGCCCTGCAATATCCTATATAATAGAACATGAGACGTAAATATAATATATTTGCAATGTAATCAACTTAAAGAAGTTTATTACAAAATAGCGTTTATAAGTTAAAGTTGTACATGCTTCTAAAAATTACTATAATTTATAAATGCTGATACAACTCAAAAATTGCTACTATCTATATAATAGAATTATTACATATATCGTCGCATCAACCAAATGGGCCCATCCCCCGGAACAATATACTCATTTTCAGTTTATATAATAGAATTACTACATATATCATCGCATCAACCAAATGGGCCCACCCCCCCGGACAATATGCTCATTTTCAGTTATCCCTTGATCGCTCCTTCAATGAATTAACGCTCTTTCTTTCTTCCAATTAATGATACTCAAAGAACAGGTATTATTGTCAAGGAAACGACTAAGCGATATTTTTCTTTTCCACAACCTATTCTAATTTTGTTTCAACCACAAACAAATATTTTCAACCACAATCCATCATTCTCAACCATTCGCATTATCACAAATTCTTAAGTACTGCAGTACCACAATCCATCATTCTCAAATTAATTAGTTTAAAGATTTAAACTTTAATCTAAACTTGTTAGTTAATTTAGTGAGTTATGTTCTAAATTTTAAATCAAAATTCAGATATATTTTAAAATTTATTGAGTTATGTATTAATTTAAAGTTTAAAGAGTTATGTTTTAAACAATTAAATTTATTGAATTTGTGATCATTTTAATTCCGAAATTGCATTTGTGACTTCGTAGCTACTAATCTATGTTTTTTATCTCTAAATTTATCATTTCTAGTAGCATTTTGTAGTGCAGTTTTTTTCTAGCAAAAAAACTCATACTTGTATATATCTAATTTGCATGCGCATAAGTTAACATGACAGTCCATTTTCGAATGAAAACAGGGGTTCCATGATAACTAAGCATTACCTATAAGAAGAAAAAGAAGAGGAGCAAGTGTTGGTCGAGATAACTAAGCATTACATTGCAAACAGCCAAGCATTCTTGGCTACAGCACATTTGTTTCAGGTGCAACCTTTTAAATTATCAAAGATTAATTTTAAAACTGGTTTTGGTACAAACTGGTTTTGGTACAAACTGAGTCCAGTTTGCGAGTTGCAAACTGGTTGAACTGGTTCCAGTTTGCAACTGAGTCGCAAACTGGACTCGGTTGCAAACTGGAATCCGTTTGCAACTCGCAAACTGGACTCAGTTTGCGACGAGTCCAGTTTGCGAGTCTAGATTGCAACTGAGTTGCAAACGGGAATCAGTTTGCAACTCAGTTGCAAACTGGAATCAGTTTGCAACTCGCAAACTCGACTCAGTTTGCGACTGAGTCGCAAACTGAGTCCAGTTTGCGACTGAGTCGCAAACTGAGTCCAGTTTGCGACTCATTTGCAAACTGAGTCCAGTTTTACACAGTTGATAGACCAAAGGGATAACCATGTCTCGGTAAGAGGCAGCGCATGCATGCGGTGACGAACATGACTACAAGAGCAACCAAGGGGACATAACATTGAAAATAATATCTTTATGAACACCAGTTCCTCTTTTTCTTTATATCGCATCTGATAGTCAACAAAATTTTCTCATATAAAACTATTCAGTAAAGGCAGTGCAACAACCATTTGAAACCAGATATAAAACTAGTACTAGTGCGTTTTCACATATAAAATTTCTTCCTTATTTTTATACTTTCATATTTGCTACTAATCTCACTCAGTGAACTTGAAAAAATATTCAAGATAGCTTAACCGACTTCAAACAAACATGTTTGAATCGACATAAAAATAAATAAATAAATGCATCTAGTTTGAAGTAATCTACTGCAACAATGAACCAGCATCTTTTATTCACGCCTATTGCAACAGAACACTAGCTAGGTATGTGAGTGATGCAACAGAGCACATATTATTTTCACCGCTTTTTCTTCACATTTAAAATAAATTTCTTATTATTTTACTATATTAGTGCTGCTGATTTGGGTAAAGCAGTCCATTTTGGCAATTATATAGATGATTTTTGTACTATATAGTTCGATTGCCATGTATGTGATTACCATGTTTGGTGATATATGTTTCCTTAAGCTACCATCATAGATTTTTCGCCTGCTTTATAAATAGACAATTATATTAGTAGTTAAAGTGGGGAAATATGTTCAAGATTTTGTGCAATTGTGTTGTTTGGTTATAAATTATTATTTTTATATATTATTATGTGGTGGAGATTTATAACTTTTTAGTTACCAACTATACTTTTTTTTATCTACATATACCAACTATGGACCTATTCAGATATTCGCAGAAATGTAACTTTTTCATATTAAATTAATAGTCATGCGAAGATTTTGAGAAAATAAAACAAGATAAGTCAATCAAGCTCCATTTTAAGTTTTTTTCTCCATATTGTTTCCTTTTGCTGCCAATTTATTATAATATTCTGACTCATGAGTGGATTAACCCAATTTGTTTTCATAAACTTGGTGATCTCTGCAGGTGACTTGATGTAGATGCTGATGCTTGCAGCATCTAATGTATGACAATATAGATGTTTTTTAATATGCTTCATTGAAATTGGTTATTTAGCTCTTATACAATTTCACATACCGTAGATAAATAATTACTGCTTTAGTTGGATCATTTGACATTTCTATGTCTCTTAGACTGGTTGCATTCCTGAATCAATTGATAAACATATATCAGTTTGAAGAGCAATTGAAAATGCATTATTATAATATTAGCAATGCAATCAGTGGATTCAGTTTACAATTGAACAATTTGTCATCTGATTCGCTGAAACTCAAATCCCATCACTAAAAAGAACTATAATTTTGTTTGTAGATGTTTTTTCAGTTTATCTATTTTGTTTTACATTCTTACATCTATTATTTCACTTACTCAAATGCTTATTAAAACGGATGTGAAACGTATACTGAAAACTGAAGTGAACAAACTTATTAAAACATCTAATACGTGCTTAAATGCATTTATTAAAGAAAACATGCTTTTTATGTTTAAGCTATAATCACATGCAAGGGTGCTGTATTGACGCTATCACTGCCTATGCAAACTCCATTTTATAACCATCAAAAGGCGCATATTTGAATCCATTCTCGCATGGTTTCGTGTTCCAGATTATATGCACAACTATTAAGACTTGACCTTAGCAAATATGATACATGGTGCATTACATAAGAGAAATAATTAACCAATGAAATTATTGTTTGATTACTGTGTCCCGAATTCACTAGTTTGAAGTATATTTAAACAGAGGAAACTGTCAGTAAGTGACTAATCATAGTTTGAAGTTCACTAGTTTGAAGTATATGGTACAAACTGGTTTTGGTACAAACTGAGTCCAGTTTGCCAGTTGCAAACTGGTTGAACTGGTTCCAGTTTGCAACTGAGTAGCAAATGGACTCAGTTGCAAACTGGAATCAGTTTGCAACTCTCAAACTTGACTCAGTTTGCGACGAGTCCAGTTTGGGAGTCTAGTTTGCAACTGAGTTGCAAACGGGACTCAGTTTGCGAGTCGCAAACTCGACTCAGTTTGCGACTGAGTCGCAAACTGAGTCCAGTTTGCGACTCATTTGCAAACTGAGTCCAGTTTGCGACCCAAGGATCATATCATATATTTTATCGTATAATAAATGCATGCAATTGATTGATTTCAATAAGTACTTATGTTATCCTAGGTTGAAACATATGAAAACTTTCATTTAAGCATATCTTCCTCATATCTTTCTTTTATTAGTTAAGAAAAAAAAACTGAATTTCAAACTGGATTATTTGTTCAAACTGGAACCAGTTCTTACAGTGATTATTTGTTCAAACTGGATTATTTGTTCAAACATGTCAATTAGCAACAAATCAACTTGCATAGTTACACGGTAACCAAAATTGAATTTATATAGCAATAGCCTTCATTATTCAGAAAATAGAAATGGGCAAAACAATCATAAAAATGTCAAAATTGCTTTACCCAGATCCATTTTATTAATAATCATCTCTAACTAGAGAGTTTTGAATCTTGTCCAAGTTCTGGCTTTTAAATTTTAGCAAGAAAACATGTCAAATCTCATTCATATCTTGTGCCAAGCTCATTTCGTCTGGAGATATTGTCGACAACAACCAAAATTCGAATCAAAATCACAATCCAAGATTGTAATATCAATTACACAACCTTTTTGTTTTTGATCCAAAATAAAATATTCTACCAATAATTATCTAGTAATTCCCATAATCCTGCTTACATTTTGTGTGGGTAAATCGCAACAAATGACTTCCTGTTATTTTCTTCTTCTGTTAATGGTTTAATAAGGATTCTTCATTAATCATCAAATACATCAAGCTACTACTATTTTTTATCTCTTTCCAATTCATCAACTAGCAAATCAAGTATGTTATCAATAATTCTTACTTCCTTTCTTTTCTTAAGAATAGCAGTCATTAAGAAGCGTCAAATTTAGACTCATAACTTATTACGAGATAGTCAAAATACGAAAGTGTAAGAACTCAGACGTCAATCTTAGATATATATCAAAGGGATTCATTACCATGACCTATGAATTTACAAAGATAATGGAAATTGTTGAAACAATAACTGAGACGGTCAAAATTTCTACAAAACCAGGTAACTGTGGTTTTCAAAAATGCTGATAACGAAAACTACATTGAACCCTGCTGTCATCAAAGACTACGGTGGTCTCAAAATTAGCCCAAGCGTCATTCAGAAAACTGAGACCAACAGAAGTAGAATAAAACGTGAAAACTTGCCTTTAATTTCTTCAAGTAGTCTTCCTCCTGTGTAGATCGGCAACGGAAAGTAGTATCGACCTCTCTTGAATAAATAAGCATAAATAAGCGGTAAAACAAATCGTAGCCTAATAAGCAGTAACACGAAGGACGAGATTTAGGGATTTTACCTTTTTTCCACAAAGTTCGGATGTGGAAGAAATCAACGAGAGGAGTCATGGATTTGCCCCAAAAACTGGTATGAATTTACTCCCTTTGGATTCGAAAAAAACTGGTATGATTTTGCCCCAAAAATGAAAAGCGAACAAAAAAAGAGGGAAATGAATTTAGCACCAATTGGGGAGAATGAAAAAAAAAACAGCGGGAGCGAAAATTGATCCAGATTTGATACGGAGAAGAGACAGACCAAATGAACCGATCCATAATGTTTAAGATGTAGGGTTAGATGTGAATCGGTGGAGGAGGTGTGGATTGGTAGGTTGTAGGAAAGAACATTTGGTACGGTCATCGAGATTTAGGGGGAGCACGTCTGCCTTGCTAAAAAAATTATTCGTAAGTTTGATACGGTCAAAATTTGGGCCAAATTCGAATTAGGCTAAGCCTTTTCTAAATAGAAAGGCACGGCTCAGAACCCTCTCTAATTTGATACGGTTATAGACCGTATCAAATTTAAAGGATAGGGGAGTGACAAAATAGGCTTTGTGGTGTAGTGTACCTGGTCGACCAGGCTGGCTAGGTCTGGCTCTGGCTCGAATTTCAGTGGCTCTGTGTGTCACTAGGGCTGACGTGTCACCTCTTGATTGGCTCTTTGAACTTTGTATGGTCTAGATTCCTCCTGTCTTCATTTGACGGCTCAAAACAATTTAAAAATCTATAAATACACCCTAAGTCTCAACTGAAAATTCACAAAAAATAAATAAAAAAGGAGTCGTCATGCTGCCAAGGAGGAATTGAGCATAGCTGTCAAGAGAGAAAAGCCTAGAGACGAATCAAATTTACGAAGAAGATTATAGTTTAATCAAATTAATCAACGCAACGTTAGTCTACCCAAAGGAGCGCATCTCAATTTCAAAATTCAGAATCCAGAATTCAAGATTCTGCATTCGTTGTAAGTATAGTGACCTTTCAGAATATGAATAAGAACTGCGATGAGATTCGATGTAAATGAAAATAGAATTGTGTTATTGTATGATACAAATTCTGTGTATTGTAATGATTATGTTATGACTTATGTATTGATATTTTTGGCCTAAATTGATTGATGCAAGCCTATTGAACAATTGTATATGAAAACAATGGCACTTGCAAGTTTGTGGAAAAAACTAAAAATTGATCCCTTTATGTGTATGTCGATGGCATGGACTATGTATATTCCCTTAATCTAAGTTAGAATTTATGTAAACATGTTCTAGATTTGAGACCTTTTATGGCTACATGACCCAAAAACCTATGATATCATTCTTATGTTTATTTGCAAGTATAATTGGACCTATGTTAAGTATCGTTTGGGTTTCATAAACTATGCAAGTTCATGTTTATTTGCAAGTATAATTGGATCTATGTTAAGTATCGTTTGGGTTTCATAAACTATGCAAGTTCATGTTAAAATAGGCTATGTGATTAGATGTTATAATTGGACATTTTGGTGAATATACAACATGCTAGTTTTGTGGTTGACATTATGCCAAGTTAAACATGTTTAAACACAAGTTTGTATTAGCCTAAACTATGCCATTTCATATGTCATTTGCTTAGTTATACTTTGATTTGAATGCAAGTTCACATGACCCATAGTTTATGTTGAATCACTAAATTGCAAGTTCATGCGCCACACACCTTTATGTATTGTAAATGTTGCATGTGCTTGATTCCCCCTTTTTCTCACGTTTATAAAGTTGGGCTGAATTGTGTCAAGCCCAACACTTGTTATAAATGTTGCGAACGTACAAACGGGGGTAATAACGTTGGGTGTAAAACATGAAAATATATGTTGGCATGTTTGGCACATGCCAATGACAATAGCATTTAAGCGGTATGAATTGATATACCCAAGAATAAAAGATATGACATTTACATATATAATTGAGAAGCAATAAAATATGTAAATTTAGAAAACACGATATGCTTAACCCGAGGTTGGATTGAGTTGTGATGTAAACCTGCCCGGACCCGCCCGGCTGTCCAGTGGTCACAACAATACCTATCCAATGTGGGTGGTTAAGCATTGAGCCCAATAATGACCCGAGGTTAGACTGAGCTACGGTGTAAATCTTCCCGGAACCGACCGGCACATCCAGTAACCGTAGCAATATCTGTCTAATGTGAGAGGTCAGGTGCTCTAAGAGGCTAAGAACAGATGGTAGGGTTAAGTCAACTATAAACACTTAACCAAATTCAACATGTTAACGAGAATTGATGGGTGGGGGTTAGGTAAATACAGACACTTAACCACTTAACATGTTTGACTAGAAAATCCTGGTAATGAGGGACCCGTTTCAGCAGTAACCCAAGTTAGGTATCATGCTACCCTGAAACTAGGCAGGGTGGGGCATGATTATTGGGCTAATTGTAAGCGGTCAAAAACGGCGACGGTGGGTGCACAGTGTAGGTCTAACGGGGTGCGGGCGTGCACACACTCCGGAGCAGACAACCAGGGCACTGGGGACACCAGTAGTATAACCTATGCCTTCTAGAATTTGTGTCGGGGTCGCCACCATGGGTCTTGATACACCCCATGGTGGGACCAGCATACGTATCTACAATTCTTGGGGGCCGTATGACACATGTTTACGCGAGTAGGAGCCGATCTTTAGAAAATGGGGATCGCTTCACCCTCAGCATGGGGTGCTAGTTAGAATAAACTCAAGTAGGTGCAGAGATATAGTATGGGTGCGATAGTACATTCGACACTTCCTTAGCTTGTGACACTTTCCTATTTTCAGTTTATATCTATCATGCCCTTTCTTATTCACATACTGAAGAGTTACTAGATTTACTCAGACTTTATGTCTGACTCTATTTTCTTTTCGTCTTCTTTTCTTTCGTTCCCCCCCAGGTCCACAGGGAGGAAACAACTCAGCTCAGTCAGATTCCTTACAAGCTCCAGGACCGTAGATGTATGATTTGGATCTCTTTTGCTCGGATTATGGCTTTGGATATCACTATGGGGATTTTTGTCACTTTATTTATGTTTTATGCTTCTTTAATAATCAAGACAGTAATGAGGTTGTAATGTTGGAACTATTTTGAGACACTTATGGAATGTTTTGTTTTGAACACGTATTGATGAAATAAAAGTCTGTTTGGTTTCCGCTGTTTAAAATATGTGTATTTATATCTGTCTTGAGTTTATCTGTGGCTTTTACTTATAAACCTCCACCAAAATTAAGGCATTCCCTTTGTGACTGACCTTAACGGAGGTGGGCTGTTTCACTTGGTATAAGAGCATAGGTTTACCAGATAAGATAAAAGTTTTTGAAATTGTTTTCAAAAAGAAAATTTAAAGAAGCATTTTTCAAGAAAAAGTGTTATATTTATAAAAGGACAAAATACCCCAAAGCCATGTGCCCTATCTATCTATCTCTATCCTTCGTTTTGAATCTTTCCTTTCTGTTTCAACATGTCTGGAGACCTTAACCTCCCGGAAGGAGTGCCGATACCCGGCTGGTTTAGGAGGTACTTAGAAGCAAGGGCCAATGGCGCGGGCCCTGCAGACATCCCTCCTCCAGTGGTCGCGGTTCCTCCTCCTCCACCCCCTCGTGGAAATGCCTTCGCAAAAACATGTAGAGACTTCAAGGCTATGGGTGGAAAAGACTTTTATGGGACAGAATCCTTTGTAGGAGCAAGAAACTGGTTAAAGGAGAGGATCTATTTGTCATCTTTGGAGTTGATGACAGGCAAAAGATACAACTAGCGGTGTAGTTGCTTAAAGATGAAGCTTCCTATTGGTGGGAATGACTAATGCTCAGGGGCGGTGGAAACATGGGAAGACTTCAGGACAAGGTTTGAGATGAAATTCCTCTCCCAAGCTTAAAGGAGCCTACAAATGGAGAAGTTTCTAACTCTGAAACAGGGAAGTATGACAATCAGGGAGTATGTTAATCTGTTTAATCATCTGGCCAGATTTGGGCTAGACTTAGTAAACACCCAACACAAGAAGGCGCTTCGCTTCGTCAAAGATTTGAATGAGCCTCTACACAGCCTTGCCATGACCCATGTATCCATGGAAGCGACTTATGAAAGCTTGGTGGACATGGAGTTGCTACACGAGGAAGACCACGGCAAGAAAGAAACTAAGGTGGAAGAGAAGAAAGAAGGTCTATAAGCAAAGAAAAATAACATCAAGAAAGGAGGGAAGAACAATAAGCCCCGTGAGAAGAGAAGGTGCAATTTCTGTGGCATTGTGGGACATATATCAAAAGACTGCCGAAAAAGGAAGGAGAAGATGGGTGGTTGCTTCCATTGTGGAGAGACTGGGCACCAAGCTAAGGACTGCCCAAAGAAGAAAGGGCAGGGACAGAAAGTCGGATCCACTTCAGGGGGTCAGGTTCATGCGCTAGTGGCACCTCAGCAGGAACGAGGTAGTAATATTTCTGTAGAAAGTGTGGTCTATCTTTATGATCATACAGTTCGTACACTTTTTGACTCTGGCGCATCACACTCTTTTATTTCATCCGCCTTAGTAGAATCTCTGCATCTAGACACTAGTATGGTAGAAGATCCATTAGTAGTTTCAAATCCAATTGGGGGCTCCGCTTACTTGTCAATGGTTTGTTTGGGTTTGAAAATCTCTATTCTCAGCATTGAGTTTAGCTGTAATGCCTTTATTTTGGGCTTCCCGAGATATGGTTCGATCTTAGGCATGGACTGGCTATCCAGTAATGGTGCCATCCTTGATTGTGAGAAAAGAGTAGTTAGGCTCTTGACTCGGCTTGGTAACACTCTAGAAACTTCTTGTAATCCAATTGAATGTTGTTATGCTTAGTTATCTAGAGTCGCTTGATGCTTCTGATGAGAATTTGCAATCAGTTAGAGTAGTCCGGGAATATCCGGATGTCTTTGAGGAGGTGAAAGGCTTACCTCCGAGGCGGGAAATAGACTTCCGCATATATCTTGTGGATAATGCAAAGCCTGTAGCTTTACCTGTCAGACACATGGCTCCAAAGGAGAGAAAGGAGCTCAGTAAGCAGGTTAAAGAACTTCTCGAAAAGGGGTTCATTAGACGGAGCATTTCAAAATGGGGTGCTCCAGTGGTGTTCGCAATCAAAGCGGACGGTTCGCTTCGCCTTTGCGTCGACTATAGGGAGTTAAACAAATAGACCAAGAAAAATAGGCACCCTCTTCCCTGAATCGACGATTTGTTTGATCAGCTTGTAGGTGCGACGGTCTTCTCCCAACTTGATCTGGCAATTGGGTTCCATTAGCTAAGAGTAGCTGAAGATAGCATTGATAAAACGGCGTTCAGAACCCCAGACGGTTTCTTCGAGTGGCTTGTCATGCCTTTCGGCTTGACAAACGCACACGCTTATTTCGTAGACCTAATGAGCAGGGTGTTCAGAGAATTCCTTAACAAATTTGTGGTTGTCTTCATAGATGATATCTTAATCTTCTCAAGGAATGAGGAAGAACATGCTCAGCATCTGAAAGAAATCATGGATACTGTCCGCGCACATCAGCTAAACCCAAATTCTCCAAGTGCCACTTTTGGAGAAAGGAGGTAAGATTTCTGGGGCATATAGTTTCCAAAGAAGGGTTGGCCGTGGACCCCGCGAAAGTGGTGGCAGTGCAAGATTGGAAGACACCAAGAAATGCAACCGAAGTTCGAAGCTTTCTAGGGCTAGCCGGTTTTTATCGAAAGTTTATTAGGGATTTCGCGAAAATCTCAGCTCCACTCACAAGGCTAACAAAGAAGAATCTGGCGTTCACTTGGGATTTGGACTGTGAGTTTGCTTTCCAACGATTAAAAAGGGCTCTCACAACAGCCCCAGTTCTGACCTTGCCAGATGGAAGCAAAATGTTCACAGTATACACGGATGCATATGGAACAGGGCTAGGCGTTGTTCTAATGCAAGAAGGAAGGGTAGTAGCTTATGGCGGAAGACAATTGAAAGTTCATGAAAAGAACTACCCAACCCACGATCTTGAGTTAGCCGCCATCGTCTTTGCGCTTAAGTCTTGGCGCCATTATCTCCTAGGTGAGAGGTTCAAATTATACACTGACCATAAATCGTTGAAATATCTCTTCTCGTAGAAGGATCTTAACTTGAGGCAGCAAAGATGGATGGAGTTTCTTGCCTCGTATGACTTTGAAATTTCCTATACTCCCGGCAAAGGCAACGTAGTAGCAGACACGTTGAGCCGAAAGAAACTGAACTTAAGCCCTCTCTTTGTGGAGAGGCAAAGCTTGGAGTATATAGCCAGTTTTAACTTTAGGCCCTCCTCAGATTTTGTACCGGGTTGGCTAGCATCTCTCGAAGTACACCCTATTCTCTTAGACTCAATAGGGGCTGCACAACGTGAACACCCTCAGCTTGTTGATGTGATTGATAAACTTATTAGGGGCGAGACTTCTAGTCACCTCAATAGATACGCCATCGATGATAAGGGTTGGCTGAGGCAAGATGGAAGATTATGCGTCCCACAAGCAAGGGAATTGACAAAGAAGGTTCTCGAGGAAGCGCATCATTCCAAGATGACTATACACCCTGGCGGTGATAAGATGTACAAGGATATAAAAAGGACTTTCTTTTGGAACGGCATGAAACAAGACGTGGCAGATTTCGTTTCTAAGTGCATAACCTGCCAACGGGTCAAGGCGGAACAAAAGAAGCCTGGAGGACTACTTCATCCTTTAGAGGTCCCACAGTGGAAGTGGGATAGCATTTCAATGGACTTCAATGATGGACTGCCTAGGTCGAGAAGAGGCAACACTAGCATTTGGGTAATAGTGGATAGGCTTACTAAGAGCGCCCACTTCATACCTATCAAGAGTAGAAGAACTGCCTCATCTCTAGCATCTCTTTATATCAAGGAAATAGTTCGACTCCATGGGATACTCTCCAGCATTGTAAGTGACCGAGACCCTATCTTCACAAGCGAGTTTTGGCGGAGTCTGCAAGAAGCTGTAGGCACACAGTTATGTTTGAGCACGGCCTATCACCCCCAAACCGATGGGCAGACAGAAAGGGTGAATAGAGTTTTAGAGGATCTTTTGAGACTTTGCGTTCTTGATTTTGGAGGGACTTGGTAGGATCACCTTCCTTTAGTGGAATTTTCCTACAACAACAGCTACCAAGCTACCATCGGTATGGCGCCCTTCGAAGCCTTGTATGGAAGACTGTGCAAATCACCAACTTGTTGGTGGGAGTCTACAGATAAGCTTATACTTGGGCCAGACATGATTCGAGAGACTTCGGAGAAAGTGTACTTGATACGTAGGAGAATGAAGACTGCTCAAGACAGACAAAAATCCTACGCCGACAAAAGTAGGACCAACCTTGAGTTCGAGGTTGGGGACAGGGTTTTCCTTAAGGTATCCCCTTTAAGGAACGTCGTTCGCTTTGTATCCACGGGAAAGCTAGCACCAAGATTTGTAGGACCGTTTCCTATCATCGAGAAGGTCGGGAAGATGGCCTATAGATTAGAGCTACCCGAGAGACTGGCCGGAGTTCACAACGTCTTTCATGTTGCTCACCTCCATAAGTGTTTGCATGAGTCTGCGGAAGTGGTGGAACCTAGCATTGTAGAAGAAGCCAAAGTGGAACGTGAAGCAACTGTGAGGAAAGTTCCAACCCGCATCTTAGGAACTGAAGTGAAAAAGCTACGCAACCGCGAAGTCAAACTCATTAAAGTTCAGTGGAGCGACGCCGAGGAAGACGCGACTTGGGAAGCTGAGGACAGAATACGCGCTGCCTACCCTCTTCTTTTTGAGGGTTCATCTTCGATCTCTCTTTTTCCTTAAGTTATGCTTTATCTATCTTTTTAGGTATACCTCCTCGGTCCTTTTCCTAACTCCTTAGGTAGAAAACAAATGGATGCAAACAGGTGTTTGAAAACATGTTATGGATGATGGCTGCAAATGGTTGCTAGTGATTGCTAGTGGTTGCTCGTGGATGCATATACACACACACCCTAGGGTATAAATCGGCTCAGTCACTTCATATTGCATATGCATATATGTATTCTCATTTGTATATGGTTGAAACTTGATATGCTGTCATATGGTTGTTGCATTTGTATGAATAAGTGTGCACTCATGTAGAATTATGAGTAGGAAAAATTTGCATACATAATGAATTCATGACACTTACATGATTCGCATTAAGGAGGTAAACTGAATCTGTAGACCGACAGATTTCAGCATTAGGTAAGGACATGTACACACACTATTCATATGATCACGAAGCATTAGAAGTCTTTTAAAGATAGTGGATGCATTTGTTGGTTCAGTAGATGGACTGTTGGATGGTAGGATATACATTCTTCCTAACTTGAAGATTTCGGGGACGAAATCCTTTTAAGGGAGGAGAAATAACATCCCGTGAATTATATAAACATTAAGCTTCCCAAATCAAAGTTTAATTAATTATAAATGAAAGAATTAAGGGAAATGGGTTACGCCATTGCGTTCGTCTCGGAATTCTGCTTGAGATAGAGTCCGAGTTTGCGTGAAACGGACTCCGTATGAAGGAGTTATGGCCTTCGGAAGTTTCAGAATAAAATTTAAATTCAAACAGCTCAGTTTTAAATTCGAAATTCGAAAAACAGGTTCAACCTGGGCTGGGCGGGAAAATTCCCGCCCAGAGACCAGGTCGACCATAGGGTCGACCATGGTGTCGACCTGTCCTCCCCAGGTCGACCATGATGTCGAACTAGCCCCCCAGGTCGACCATAGTGTCGACCTGCCAGTCGACCTACTTGGTTGGCTAGGTCTGGCTCTGGCTCGAATTTCGATGGCTCTGTGTGTCATTAGGGCTGACGTGTCACCTCTAGATTGGCTCTTTGAACTTTGTATGGTCTAGATTCCTCCAGTCTTCATCTGACGGCTCAAAACAATTTAAAAATCTATAAATACGCCCTAAGTCTGAACTGAAAATTCACACAAAAAAATAAGAAAGGAGTCGTCATGCTGCCAAGGAGGAATTGAGCGTAGCCGTGAAGAGAGAAAAGCCTAGAGACGAATCAAATTTAAGAAGAAGATTATAGTTTAATCAAATTAATCAACGCAACGTTAGTCTACCCAAAGGAGCGCATCTCAATTTCAGAATTCAAGATTCTGCATTCGTTGTAAGTATAGTGACCTTTCAGAATATGAGTAAGAAATACGATGTGATTCGATGTAAATGAAAATAGAATTGTGTTATTGTATGATATAAATTTTGTGTATTGTAATGATTATGTTATGACTTGTGTATTGATATTTGTGGCCTAAATTGATTGATGCAAGCCTATTGAACAATTGTATATGAAAACAATGGCACTTCCAAGTTTGTGGCAAAATTGATCCCTTTATTTGTATGTCGATGGCATGGACTATGTATATTCCCTTAATCTAAGTTAGAATTTATGTAAACATGTTCTAGATTTGAGATCTTTTATGCCTACAAGACCCAAAAACCTATGATATCATTCTTATGTTTATTTGCAAGTATAATTGGACCTATGTTATGTATCGTTTGGGTTTCATAAACTATGCAAGTTCATGTTTATTTGCAAGTATAATTGGATCTATGTTAAGTATCGTTTGGGTTTCATAAACTATGCAAGTTCATGTTGAAATAGGCTATGTGATTAGATGTTATAATTGGACATTTTGGTGAATATACAACATGCTATTTTCGTGGTTGACATTATGCCAAGTTAAACATGTTTAAACACAAGTTTGTATTAGCCTAAACTATGCCATTTCATATGTCACCTGCTTAGTTATACTTTGATTTGAATGCAAGTTCACATGACCCATAGTTTATGTTAAATCACTAAATTGCAAGTTCATGCGCCACACACCTTTATGTATTGTAAATGTTGCATGTGCTTGATTTCCCCTTTTTCTCACGTTTATAAAGTTGGGTTGAATTGTGTCAATCCCAACACTTGTTGTAAATGTTGCGAACGTACAAACGGGGGTAATAACGTTGGGTGTAAAACATGAAAATATAAGTTGGCATGTTTGGCACATGCAAATGACAATGACATTTAAGCAGTATGAATTGATATACCCAAGAATAAAAGATATGACATTTACATATATAATTGAGAAGCAATAAAATATGTAAATTTAGAAAACACGATATGCTTAACCCGAGGTTGGATTGAGTTGTGATGTAAACCTGCCCGGACCCGCCCGACTGTCCAGTAGTCACAACAATACCTATCCAATGTGGGTGGTTAACCATTGAGCCCAATAATGACCCGAGGTTAGACTGAGCTACGGTGTAAATCTTCCCGGAACCGACCGGTACATCCAGTAACCGTAGCAATATCTGTCTAATGTGAGAGGTCAGGTGCTCTAAGAGGCTAAGGACAGATGGTAGGGTTAAGTCAACTATAAACACTTAACCAAATTCAACATGTTAACGAGAATTGATGAGTGGGGGTTAGGTAAATACAGACACTTAACCACTTAACATGTTTGACTAGAAAATCCTGCTAATGAGGGACCTGTTTCAGCAGTAACCCAAGTTAGGTATCAGGGTACCCTGAAACTAGGCAGGGTGGGGCACGATTACTGGGCTGATTGTAAGCGGTCAAAAACGACGGCGGTGGGTGCACAGTGTAGGTCTAACGGGGTGCGGGCGTGCACACACTCCGGAGCAGACAACCAGGGCACTGGGGACACCAGTAGTATAACCTATGCCTTCTAGAATTTGTGTCGGGGTCGCCACCATGGGTCTTGATACACCCCATGGTGGGACCAACATACGTATCTACAATTCTTGGGGGCCGTATGACACATATTTACGCGAGTAGGAGCCGATCTTTAGAAAATGGGGATCGCTTCACCCTCAGCATGGGGTGCCAGTTAGAATAAACTCAAGTAGGTGCAGAGATATAGTATGGGTGCGATAGTACATTCGACACTTCCTTAGCTTGTGACACTTTCCTATTTTCAGTTTATATCTATCATGCCCTTTCTTATTCACATACTGAAGAGTTACTAGATTTACTCAGGCTTTATGTCTGACTCTATTTTCTTTTCGTCTTCTTTTCTTTCGTTCCCCCCCAAGGTCCACAGGGAGGAAACAACTCAGCTCAGTCAGATTCCTTACAAGCTCCAGGACCGTAGATGTATGATTTGGATCTCTTTTGCTCGGATTATGGCTTTGGATATCACTATGGGGATTTTTGTCACTTTATTTATGCTTTATGCATCTTTAATAATCAAGACAGTAATGAGGTTGTAATGTTGGAAGTATTTTGAGACAATTATGAAATGTTTTGTTTTGAACACGTATTGATGAAATAAAAGTCTGTTTGGTTTCCGCTGTTTAAAATATGTGTATTTATATCTGTCTTGAGTTTATTTGTGGCTTTTACTTATAAACCTCCACCAAAATTAAGGCATTCCCTTTGTGACTGACCTTAACGGAGGTGGGGTGTTTCACAGGATGTTGGGATGATGACCCACACCAGTCCCAAGTGTTCAGTAAATTGTGAATGTGGTTGCTTTGCAGATGTTATAGTGTCTGATATTTGGATTAGGTTGACCAATGGTTATGAACACCATTTGGTTTGATATGTGAGTTAGATGGCCTTTTAAGGCAATAGTATGGTTGTATCGATGCTCCCATATAGGGGAGGTTATAGCAAAATTTTCTAGAAATATAGAAACCAAATTGACACTAACATATATGATTAAATAACTAACGCGTTTAGTTGCAACTCGTTAAACACATGACATCTTGTTTATTGGACGTTTGTATATACCTAAATTCTAGGGTTATACAGGAGTGGAATGAGTCTTATTTCAGAAATTAGATTTTAAATGATTATTTTAATAATAAAATAACCAGGGAAAATAAAAGTTAGACTTTAAGTTCCAATACATTTTGGAAATGAAATTGAGTTCATAACAATGAACTTTTGCAAAAGAATGAACTAGTTTTGAAGAAGTTAAGAACAAGTTATAACTTATCGAATATTGAAACGAATAGTAAATCGATTTTACGATGAATAGTAATTGAAGTTGCATTTGCCTAACAAACGGACTCGATTTTGCGAAATTTTGGTTTCAATGTTCTTACTTATTTTATAATGGGCATCAGCCAACTTTGAGACTTTAATAATCATTTTTAAAGAATAATATTATTTTAATGATTTAAATATTTAAGTGTGGAATAATTGATCGAAATGTCAAAAATGTGTAAATTGAATTCCAAAAGTTATTTAATATGGTTTGAATAATTATTGATTATTTTGATGTATTTCGACTTAGTTTTAATAATAATCCACTTTTGGGTTCGAATAGGACTCGTCGCAAAGCGACAGTTCGCGAATTTCGACCCGATATTTGAAATTGAAATTTTGGGAGATCTAACCGTCGAATTTTCTTGAAACGCATCATGTTTTGCCCAAAATCTGAATAGCTTTCCAACCAAAGAAAAGAAACATTTTTGAACGGACGGATTTTCCTACAAGTCTAAATCTGTTTGACCGAAAAATCCAGTTTCAGCATTTCAAGTGCCAATTTAGATTTTTCGTAAAAAGGTGTTTACAAATTATATAAAAATATGGATAACTCATGATAAATTATATTAAATAATTTCAAAGTGTTTTGGACCAAATATATTAATATTTGGTAAGATAAAAATGAATCGTGTTAAAGTGAGTTATTTAGCAACTAAAGTGAACCCTGCAAGAAATCTAGTTTTGACTTTTAGTAAGACCTTTATTTAATATAAAGGTGTCTACAGTTGATCCAATTTGTAGGGAAGTAACTTCCTATTGATATGGATGTTTTCTGGTGAACCCAGACGAGACCATTGTGTATCTGCAATTCATGAATAGTTCACCTGTCGATATCAATTACATTTAAAAAGATCTTCATTTAAACATAAAGGAGTTTATTTATTAATAAATGAGATTATTAATATGGGTCAATTAGAATCTAGGTTTCCAATCTATTTAATTAAATTGAGATTGAATAGACACCAGATTGGTCATTGACTGAGATAAGTCTCCATGGATGATGACTTAGACTATTTAAGGGATTTAAAAGGTTGTGCCATTATCCCGCTTATAGTGTTTGTTGGATATGGAGGTTTATATTGATTATAAACCAATATGATTTATGTAGAGATTCCATTATAAAAGGAAATACGATTTTGGTTTGTCGTGAATGATGTCTTCAATAACATTGTTCTTTGGCCCATGAAAAGGTAAGATAATTTTCCAAGTTAAGCAAATGAAATATTTATTTATAATGATTTTTGGGAAAGGAATGAACATGTTTTTACATGAGGCAAATGGTGAATAATCGATAAGGATTATTGGATAGATTTAACTTGGAATTTTAAGTTAAGTAATCAGAATATTTGATTTGAAATCTTTCAATAAGTTTTGAAGGAATAGGATTTGAAAGGTAATTAAAATTACCAAAACATAAGACGGTTAAAAATGGAGTATTACCAGTTTTGCTCCATGAGATAGAAATGAAGAGTTTTGATGTCTTAAACCTTAATATAGTTTTAATGAACGGATTGAATAAAAGAATGGGATGAGGTTCATAAGATCTTGTAAACCGATTGGTTTTAAAAGATGCGCTAATTATTTGGAAAGGCCGGGTTTTTACTCATTCCAAATAATTATACGATGTGAAATGATTAAGTTCTCAATGATATGGTTGAAGACCGGTATTCTTCACATCGTATGGATAGCTTGTTGATGCGTCGGGGTCGCTCCTTTAAAGGTTAAAGTAACGATATTATCTGACCATACTTAAAGTGCAACAGATTGCAAGGACTTGCACTCCCAGGCGGAGACGTAGAATCAAGTGCCTTCGGTTTTGTTCCTATTTCCAAAACGGACTTGTGGATGGATTGCCTGTTTGACATGGAATGACCATGGGGCATGTTAAGTGTTGAGCAATGATCAGGGCTTTTGTTGAAAAACATGGCTTTGTGGTGATGATCAAAGAATGGCTTAAATGCATAGCTTTTTGTATGACAGGACATCGTGATAGCCTCACACCCCGGTATGATGGTATGTTGATGGTCAGAATAACATGACTTTATGTTTTGTATGGATTCGGTCGACCCAGTAGGTGAGGCGGCTTGCCTACTGATAGGTTGTAGGGATTAAATTCCGCCAACTTGAGAAAATGGGTGCGGTGTTGTGTACAAACATGGTATCCGTTGAATGCCCGACAGATCTTTTGAATCAGTAACCATTATGATGGAATCCAAACTCCAATACGAACGCTTTTAAGATTTCCAGCTGTGTACCTATGTGGCCAACATAGTGGTATGGGACACTATGCGAGCTAAGATTTATAAGTTATTTCTTAGTTTAATTTATTCCTTTTCCTTTTAATTGTATACTATTGTTTAGTTTATTTCTTTTATTTATTTAGCTTTATTCTTGTAAATTAACTGATTTGTTTTTATAATTGCAGAAATTATGTGTTGCAGCTATGTGTAATGAAGATGGTATTGTTTTACTTAATGATATATTGGGATGTGGGCTACTGTTTGGTTTTAGATAGGTATAGGTTGTTAATCAATAGTAGTTGATATGTTAGTTGATACTTTTATAGGTTGTTTTGAGTTGAATATTTTTTGTCAATTTGTAAATTTCAGGTCATACTTTTCAGTTACTGCATAGATAATAGTACATGGTATAGTTGCAGGTTATTGATACTATGATATATTGCTTTCAAACTTACAATTTTTGAGTATTATCTGTGTATTTTTAGTTTTGTACTGTATTTTTAGTTTATTAGTATTGTCTGTACCTTTTATAATAATGTCAGTGTATTTGTAGTTTATTAGTATTGTCCGTGTATTGTATGGCTTTCAGTGTAGTTGTATTGTATTATATAGCATTGTAATTTATTAGTATAGTCCGTATGAATTGTTAATCACTTTGTGTGTCATATGGATTTCAATGTTGTATATTGCGGTAGTTTCAGCTTTCAATGTAGTGTGATATATAGCGGTATTTTCAACTTTCACATTATATATATGATTGTGTTGTCTAGTAAATTTATGGTAATAATGTAGTGTGTCATACAGGTTCAATAGTTTATATGATTGTGTCGTCTATATTGTACTAAAGGCTACTGAAACTATTTAGGATAAATTGCAGTAGTTTGGTTTCAAACATATCACATTTCTTATATTGCAAATATATTGCAGTAGTTTGATTACGTGGTCTATTACTATATAGGCTTCAAACACATTGCTTGGATCCAAAAATATTGCAAGCATGTCGCAAATATATTGCATTTCACATGATATATATGATTATGTGGTCTATGTAGTAGTAAAGGCTTCAAACATATTGCAGTAGTTTGATTCTCATAGGTCTCAAAGATATATTATCTATGTGATTTTATTTTTTGGTTTAAATCGGCCATACAACAAGATAATGCATTTCAGCCACTTTGTATGTTGCAAAAGAATGTAACTACGCTAACATAAGGCATATTGATCAAAATCATTATATGACAAACAAAATTACAAGTCACGGTATCCTTAAACTATATTACTAGAAATTACAACTCATAGTAGTAAAATTATGATCATAATTAATTTTCAAATTGATCAGTATTGTAACAACAAAATTACAAGTCACATAGTTAACTATATAACTAGAAATTCAGCAACACAATTAGAAGTCAAAGATGAACAATAACTTGCAGTATCGTTAAACTAACTAGAGTTAACTATTCTGATAACAAGTCACAGATTTTAGAAAGTTACAAGTCTAAAACAGAACGTATATTTTCTAATAAGTCACAGTATCCTTCATATCATTTTCCACTAGACCGATGCCTTAATACTTTTTTCCACTAAACCTATGCAGTAATACTTTCTTCCACTAACTAGAGGTGACCATTTTAGATGTTTTAGGCATAGATCGTTGAACACAATACTTGTATATCCATGGGATTTTTTCATATGTCACCAACTCGTATGCTAACGTTGCTATGAACATGTCCATTGTTGCCTCGTCATAAGAAAATGGCAACGAATAAGGCATCATTTCTGTCAAATATTTCATGATCTCCATGACATACAGTGCATAGTCAAGTAGGTTGAATGAAAAATGATGAATAAATAATGATTAGCAAGTAAATAAGTGGAATTGAAATTTAGTATTATTCCAAAGATCTTTGCCAGCATAATATAACATGTCCTGATTGAGTTAATATCCTATAATCAAAGCACTTTTGTTGGCCAACATAGCATAATTGATTATATGCTAATGTCGCATGAGCCTCTAAGTGGTTACAATATCAGTTTTTTTTAGGCTATGGTGCTGCTTGGAAATAGCCTTAGGAAATCTTACTATTCAATAAAACGGTGCCCGATATTTTATGCATTTTCAAGGATGGCTTTTCCTGTGAAATACATTACATGGATTTAGATACATATCCCTTCCTTGAAATATTCTTTGCAAATAAATGGAACTTTTAGTTGATATTTTCAGGGAACATGTGGAATTCGGCAAGGATATCCATGAAGCTCTTATATTTTTCAATTACAAGTGACTAGCTAAACTGTTTTGATGATAATGTAAATGTAAACTGGCTGTCACTAGTGATAAATGGAAATAAGCATTCAATGCAGAAGGCATGCTGCATGTAGGTAAATCAAAGGGACAGTGTTGACTGATGTTTAATGCTAATTAATGTAGTTATGTTTATTGATATCGTACATGTTGTGTTGCATAGAATGCATAAAAACATGATTAATTGCAGCATAGGTCAATGTAATAGAAGACAATGTAAGTGACGTAATCACACACATGTGCGGACACACACGTATGCACACAAAAGGATAGAAACATATTAAGAAATGATATATCATCGCGTTTGTGCATGCTTTTGTGTGTATCTTACATGTATAGAATAACGTGGATATTAAATATAATTTTGTTTTGTGTGTAGCTTGGTTATTATATTAATATGCACTTCAAAATTTTTTAAGAATATGTACAAGAAAGATGTTATGATGTAGATGGTTGTTGTGGACAATTTGGTTGATCGATCTTCTTTCTTGATGTCATTTTTATTTTGATTTACTTTTTGTTCCATGCTTCTTGAATGTACTTTTTTACTCTTTCTCTCTGCATTGATTAGTAATATGATATTAAGGATTATGTTATGAACAATATACATACTAGCACTTTGTATATCTTACCATTAATTTTTCTATCTTGTATTTTGGATTTATATATGTAGTTGATCTCATATGTCTCAAAGAATCATAGTGCTTCCATCCCATAGTTGTGTAGTCAAGAGTTACTAATGTCTAGTGTACGCCTTTATATGTTGGAAAAAATAGAGTGTTTGCAAATTCATCATTGACAATTTCTTCGATCTTTGGGATGACAAGATGCTTTGTAATGCTTTCATAATTTTCTGTCAATGCTTTCTAATGAAATCAAATTTGACTGTTTTAGCTTGTAAGTTTATCAATAGTTTTACGCATACTAAAGAAAATATCAAGAAATCTTACTATCATAGTTGCTGTGAAATAGTATTTGTGTTCAGTTTTGTTTAGCTTCTGTAGGAACCAGTTTATCACCTCCAATTTAAAAAATAGAATTTCTTTTTTATTAGTAGACTATATATTGCAATGTGACAGTGCAAAAAAAGATCTTCTTATATCATATTACGATATCCAATATGGCATTGTAAAGGTTGTGCCATTCTGTGTCTGGAATGCAAACATTATATCAGATTTATAATGGAAGCTGCTTAGATCCTGGCTTTTAGCTATTTCAAAGCATTCTCGGTGAATTTGGCTATATTAAGTGCGTAGTAACATTCTTCTTTCTTTTGTAGTTTGCAGTTATTTTCAAATTAATAATGATAGCTGTAGCAATTACCTACAAATCATGTAGAGCTGCTGTAATTGAGGATGGATATCTAACTTAGCAATTTAGTTATCATATACAATCATATTACTTTATTTCTTGATGACATAAGCTTATGATTACAAGTTTTTGAAGTGAATACATCTATCTAATTACTGCTTTTTTTTTATTTTTTAACAATAAAACATAGTATACAAGTACTTAACAATATATTTGTACTTATGCCAGTAATAATACATAGTATATGTACTCATAATAAATATCCGAGTAAAAGGTCTTTTTTTCGTACATACCATTTTGTAGTTCAAAAAATTACCTGACCACTGATGAAAGATCCTAGTAAAATGTCTTCAATTTCTTTTCTGTCGATAATTATGAGTTCCTTTCCTACTTCACCTTCCCAAGCTACTGCACTATAAAAGTAACAAATAAAATGTTAGTGAAATAGTTACTTTTTCACTTTTTATTATTTAAATTGAATGGGTTATGATACTTACTTTAATTCACCTACACAGTAAAAAAAAATTAATACCAGACATTTTAAAATAGTCTAAAAGTTGAAGATGAGAGTCTTCCAAGCTTCTAGTTGGCAATGTAGATTCAGTTTCTAGTGTATCAATTTTTTCGACATTAATAATTTATGTCCCTACGTCTTTACCATCTTCCTCTGTCTTAATGTATTTCTTCTTTCTTTTTGGTTTCTCATAAGTAAAATCCAAATCTTCTTGTTTTTTCTCTTTTTCCTTTTTTTATTCATTGAATCATTGAAGATCGTTTCACTGTTACTTTCTCAGCAACTGCAATGTTGATTTCTTCAATTTGTTGGCTCTGGTCTTCCTTTTTATTTGCAGTTGGTGCTTTTGACTCCATTAATTCGGTGTAATCTTGTGTGTTGATCAACTTAAATGTTGGTGGTGTCATATTCATGAGTTTGTCGCTGTATAGTTGTATTAGTTTTGTGTTGTCATTGTTGTTGGCATTTCTAGAGTATTAGGTTTTTTTTCTAAAATTTGATTTTCTTTCAGCTGCTTCATAATCTCCATGTCCTTTTTCTTTCTCAATTGAATTTCTTCAGATAATTGTTTTTGCATATCCTTTAGCTTTGACTCCAATTGTTGAATTTGATATTGCATCATATTTTGCTGCCCCAAACTATTTGTTTGTAATTTCAAATCTTGGCTATCTTCTGAACTTCTTATTTCATCATTGTCTTCTACTTCTTCAAGCAGTTTTTTCTCATAGTCAGTAACATTTAGCAGCTGCTAGTTGATCTATGTATAAAAATTCAGTATAATATATTACATATAGTGTAACTACTATTTTAGTGGCATATACTGGAAAACAGTATGCATGTACATAATTGAAACATATGCAGCTATTTGTTTTTCAATATTATTTATTCAAACAAAGTAGGTTAAATTAGCAATAAAAATACAAAAAAATTTGGAGATAGAAAGCCATCTGTTGTTTGGCAGCTTCATAGTGTACAAGTTGGTGCATGATAAAATGGGACTGATTTTTTGTTAGGTAGTCAACACATAGAAAATATGGTTGATTTTTATGTCATTTCCATTTTATAAAAGAGGAAGTAACTTGAATTTAACAAAATAAATTCTAGCTGGTCAAAAAAAATTACTGAACAGTTCATGAGATTAAATATATCTATTCACAGAATATTATTCAGCACCACTGAAATTTGTATAAGAATGTAGAATAGTAGAAATTATAGATAAAGCACGGTATGATATAGGAAACAACATTATTTTTAATAGATCGCATACAAAAAAAGATGTCATTTTTAATGATAAAAACAGTGAAATGTAGATGAACATTCAAGATTAGATGATTCTACTGATTTGGAAGCTTGTGATCATTTTAAGCCGACGTTTTAAATTGGAAGTATTAATAGAAAACTGAGTTGTTTAAAAAATAGTAGTACCTTTGATTTTGGCAAGTATTTCAGACCGTCTATGATATCCTATGTCTCGATATGCTAAGATTCCATTGTGCTACTCTTGGTAATGTGGAATCAGTAATTTTATTGGGATAACAATTTAGATATGCTCATATACCCAATACTGTTATAATGGAGACAAAGTTAGTTTGTAGTAATTTTGTTTAAAATTAAATTTACTTGTACATACCTGGGTAAGCATTACACAGCCAGAAATATTCCTTAGTGATTTTCTGAAGCGAGTTAAGCTTTTAGTGATGCTTTCCTTCAACGATAATGGCCATGAGATGGAATTCATCTATCTCAAATCGAGGATATATGGAACAAATGCCCATCCTAGTGGCCTTTGGTTGTTTGGAAAAAAGAATGTTACTAGGAGATGCATTATTATAAGAAGCAGAATATCTTTTTCATTTTCGTAGCCTTTGATGTCCAATAGTTGCTTGATTCTTTTTTCAGTAATATCCCTTGATATAAACGTACATTCTCCAAAGTTTCTTGTAATGAATTGTTGTTTATTTTCATCTAAATTAGTAAAGCCTATTGGTCCTAAAGGGAATGCTTTTTCCAAATTTTAGCATTCCAAAAATCAAACTTATATTATCTACTATCACTTTCATAAATTCTCCTCCAATTTCAAACATTACTTTGTCAATTGTAAAGCAAGTAATTAATGCATCTAAATTCCTTCAGACTTACAAAAATCCAATGTATTAACATGGCCTTCGTAGAACATTCCAATAAAGTTGTTAAATGGTGTTTTCCTTAGAAACTCCAACTGATTTTATGTAAAATAATCTTTTGTTTTGATAAGTTGGATCATCTTAAAAATACCTCGCAAATTGCATCTATATGTATTTTTGATGATTTCTACTTCAACATCTTCAACATCATCATATTTTGTTACGATAATGGATTGTGGTTCTACCTCTTTTTTCTTCTTCTTTATTTTTGTCTGTTTTTTTGCAGTCTTTTCTTGATGTTGGTTTTAATCATTAACTTTAGGTTGGTTTGCATTCTGCTCTTCAACTTGCTTTGCATTCTACTGTTTAGCTTGCTTTGCATTCAACTCTTCATGTTGCTTTGCATTCTGGTCTTTAGCTTGCTCCGCATTCTGTTGTTTAGCTTGCTTTGCATTATGCTGTTTAGCTTGCTTTGCATTCAGCTCTTCAAGTTGCTTTGCATTCTGCACTTAAACTTGCTTTGCATTGCACTGTTTAGCTTGATTTGCATTCAGCTCTTCATGTTGCTTTTCATCATTCTCCTCAACTTGCTTTGCATTCTGCTCTTTTGCTTGTCTTTTTTTTTTTTTAATCTTGTGCTGATTCAAAATCTGATATATCTTCACAAATTTGAACCTATAAAATATGTAAAGTGACATGAAATTAGGTTTAATTTGACATGCATTTAGCTTTAAAGTATGCAATAATTACATGTACAGCAAGATAAATCTATAGATTGAAATAACAGATATATTGAATTTAGCTTTAATTTAATACTAACTAGCTGTATAAAAGTGTGAATGTATAGGTCATAGTAAATTGAATGGTTGAATTAGCTTTAAATTAGATGATAAATAGCAGTATAAAATTGATAAATCTAACAACTATTGAATTTTAACTTCATACTATATAATAAGTGTCTACTGGAAAGGATAAATTTATATAACGTTGAAATTAGCTTTATATTAGAGTAAGTACCAGTTCAAAAATGATAAATTTGCTAGCCAACATTAATAGATTTGTGGATTGTTTAATTTTATCTTTATTTTACTTAATAAGTACCAATTGGAAAGGATAAATCTATATATCATTGAACTTATCATTTTATTAATATAACTGGCAGTTGAAACTGATAAATGTACAAGTCTAAATTTATTGTATTATGGAATTTAGCTTTAGATTACGAAACAATAGAAGTCGAAAATGATAAATCTACAAGTCATAATCTACTCAACTGCTGCAGTAGTTGAAAATGATAAATGTACAAGTCAAAATTAATTGGACTGTGGAATTTAGCTTTACATTATATAACTATAGAAGTAAGAAAGGATAAATCTACTACTCAAAATATGTTGAACTGTTGCATGCAGCTGAAATTCATAAATCTACAAATCATGAACTACGGAATTTAGCTTTTACTTACTTAACAAGCTCGAATCCTCCCAGACAACTGGAAAATCAGTTTCAAAACCACTTGATTTTCAATTTAAACTGTTTTATTTTGCGTTCAAACGTTGAGATATTAACTATAGCTGAAAAATCGTATGAACATGAATATCTAAATTACCTTTTCCTTTAGTTGTTTGCTCAATCGAGTTATCGTCATTGTTAAGCAAAACCCTAGGTCAAACTGAAAAATTGATCGACAGTAACCAGTGATCGAGAGCGAGCAGATAGTGATGGTGAGTAAGCAAAACCCTAGGTCGAACTGTAAAATTGATCATCAGTAAGCAGTGATCGAGAGTAAGCAGATGGTGATGGTGAGTAAGCAAAACCCTAGGTCGAACTGCAAAATGAAATCACCATTAAAATGAAATTTTAATCGAAAGAGTGAAGTAGAGAACAAAGGGACGGGTTTGTTTTCATTTATGGTTGTCCTTATTTTAATTATAAAAGTCTGTTGTCCCTTGTTATAAATTTTCATTCAAACGTGTCCTTAAGTCATAATACCCAATATATATATATATATATATTCCTAATCCATTTTTCATTTTTACTCTTTTCCAATTTATAAGGCTCAACTACTAAACCCACTAATCTGAAATACTAACATATGGGATTCGTCTTCCTTCATTATAAAATACATTGTACACTTTTCGCCCAAACCACTTAAGGGCCTCTTATTCTAAAAAATCCATAACTGTTTCTTTAGTGTACATAACTGATATCCCAATTCTTTTCGTATGTCGCTCTTCCTACTTCTTGGGTTCCTTTATGGATCTAGGTGTATATATGTAATATATTTATATTTAAAAAAATACAAATACGTTCACTCACTATCTATTCATGAATCCTAAATCTAAACTCTAATACCAGACGTAACAACCCGAGTTACGATAGACCTGTTTTTCTTAAAAAATCACAGTCTATTGAAGCTCGAGTTTGCTTGTCCGGTATCCTGCAGAAAAGATAGAGATAATAAATATATTAGAGCTCAGTAAACACCCCACGGCGGAATGGACAAAAGATAATATAACCAAATATAGCCTTACCAATATAATAATACTTCATAACCAGTACCCAAAGCTATCATGTCACTGCCACAAACCTAACCTACGAGTATGTTATGAGGAAGGGGTCAAAACATAAAATTCTTGTGACTGGACAAATTATACATTTTGAAATAACCCTACATATACTGTTCAACTATGTTTCCTTAATTGTTAGGTTATTTGGGTTAACAACACTCATGGCTCTATACTCACGTCGTACCCATCTACTCCCCAGTAGATTAACCTAATATAGTATATATGTAGATACCCCCAACATGTCAAGGTACTTCCCATAGTGCCCTCCTCGCACGGAGCATTTGCATCTCTCTTCCTACACTTACTGACATATGTAAATTCATATTACAACGCCATGTTATCGCACAGAACCACCATTGCTATGCCACGCAAGCGTATGAATTACTATATCTGAACTCCTCAGTTGAATCGAACCTCAACAGGGAGTAATGCCTTAACATCCATGATACACCACCCGATGTGTGAATCTTGACCCTTACACGTACACACTGTCTATTATACCCGAGTCCCATAATAGGGATGCATCCAATGCACAGAACTCAGTCAGAAGCTTTCCATGTCTGTATAGGTCCGCTGAAAAGACCTATAGTACAGATATTCAGAGTATGGTCTGCATTTTCATGGTGGCTATGATCCCACCCTAACCTCTCCCTCAACTATTGAAAGATAACTGTTTGCGAACAAATTAAACAACTGTTAAATTCGTTCGGCTTTCCTGAATAACAAGGATTGTTGTAGAGGGTGTTGAACTCTAGGACCAAAAATATTTAAACTAGTAAATCCAATCAATTTACTCTAGAATTTTGATTGGTTGAAAATACAGAAAATAACTAAAATTAAATAAAAAGATAGTTTTGTATAATTAAAGAAAGAAATTAGGGAGAGGTGACATAAACTAGATTAACATGAATTAATAACCAAACAGATTAATGCAGATCTAATTCATGTTTCTATCATAAACATAAATCAATGGTAATTAGCTTTTTAGAAATAAATATGTGAATAACGACAAGTATAGCCTATGTAGGAGCTCAACTCTTAAACAACAATAGGCTATCAGGACAAATTCACTATTTTGTTTATAAAACCCTAAAAATTAGATCTAAATCTGATAAATGTTAGACCGAACACGAATATATCCTGTGAAGGAGCATAGCTCTTAAACGACATAGAGTATGAAGGTTCAGATCTAGATCTATATACATGAAGTCCTAATCTCTTTGGCTATGTGATTCATATTTAAACTAATCTAGCGTCATCACCCCCTAATTAAAGGAGATTAGCTAGACATAGCTAAAGAAGAAGAGAAAAAGAAAATAAACAACATAAATAAAATACAATAAACTAAAGAGAACAGGGAGAAGAATGATTTTATTCCAAGAGAAAGATTACAGAATAATACCTAATGTGTTTTTAAATGAACAAGATACACATGTATTTATAGCTGATATGACAAAGACACATTGGCTGATTACACAATGTGGACTAAAGGATTAGCCCAAATAACACAAAAGCCAGTGTGAACGCAACTGTAGAGTGAGAGGCCTTGCAAATGAGCTAATGTGAACGCATCATGAATCTTTAGTGAGCCAAATCTACCTAAGTGAACTCTATTTGCAACGATTCTTCAAGTTTTAAACTCTTCAAGCTTTAGTAATTTAAAACTTCACTCTTTTTAAGCAAATTCTTCATGCTTTATCCATCCAATGCTTTAAACCATGCTTATTATCAACAGTCTAAAAACAAAACTATAAATAAACAATATCAGTTATTTTAAAGGAAAAACAAGATAAATAAGCGGATAAAATATACACATTTACGTGTATATCAAATATTCCCACACTTATCTTTTTATTCGTTCTTGTATAAACCAGACTAAGATATGTCACACTTTCGTAGGAAACATGACTGCATTTAGCGTATGCAACAAGCCGTTAAACCCCTAGGTGTCCCTAATAGGACGAGTGTTGTCTCACGAGGGTTTTCAGCGAATACTACCCACAAATCCAAAGCATCTTATGTATGCGGATTAATCAAACAATATATTTAAGGTCTTTCACATTCCAAGGACTTTACCTAACTTCAATACAACGATTTAGTCCCAAATTGTCCATCCTATTATTGGTGCAAAAATGAGTAAAAAATTTCACGCTGAATCGTAATTCCTTGATAACACTGTAATTGTCTTGAAGGTTAAGAGCATGGTGTCAACCAAAGTTCTACACATCGACAATGTGCACCCAATCATTTATTCATTTTTTTTTAATAATTTTGCACCAGTGTAACTGTACTGTATTGGATGTGAGTTATGCATAGATGAAGGAAAATTTTTGTAAGTTTTAAAAATATTATGGATAAGAGGGCAAGTGTCTTAGTTGAACTTCAAGCTACATAAGATAAAGTAATACTAAGGCACATATGGACATTTTATTTCCTTTCATCTCCTCTACTACAATCCTTTCTTCTAAGTACGGTATGATGGATGAGGATGGAATGGAAATGAATGCCTTATAGTCCAGAATGATGGATGACTATTTTTTTTCTGAGAGATTTCTCTTCATTGCATTTTTTTTTCTTCTCTTTTCTTTTTCTTTTTTGCATGGTGAATGATGAGTAGAGATGGAATGGAATGATATCGTATATTATTTCCTTTGATTCTTCCTCTACAAAGTGAATCATAACCGACACTTCATGAAAGGAAAGTTTGTGCCCTAGTTACTCTATTTCTATAACCTAATTCAACACACAAGTCTAGATTTATGTTCTTGAAAAGATGAAAGGAGAGATAAGTAAAGTTTCGTAAGATAAATAACCCATATAAAATATGATGTGGTATATGGTTATCCTACCTTAAAACAAGTACGGAGTGGTCACTGTAATATTGGTATAAAAAATGATGTTTATTAACCTTTAAACGAAAGGTTATTAAGTATACCAATTTAAGACAAACTTGTCGAAATATGAATGTAAATCAACTAAAACTTGGGTTAGAAATATGTAGGGTATCGAAGAAGAACGCTACAATGAGTCATTTCTGCTTAGTTAGGCCATGTGGACTTTAGAACGTACAAATTTGAAAATTTGAGTGTGAAAAAATATTATACATGAAAACGAACTCAGAAAATCCAAAAATGTAGGTGCAAAAACAATTCTATTTGATTTTTTTGATTTTTTTTGCTTGCACATTCTAACATGTATAGCAAGAGTTGACACACTTACTCCAGAACACGACAAACATCTGCACAGTCTCAAGCTAGCATCTTAAAAAGACACACTATGACTCAATGAACAAATAATGTTCATTCCCATCACCCAACATTCAACTTATCAAACAAGAACCAAGGTGTAATTTATGAATTTAAGTTAATCCTTGTTCAATGAATGACCTAGTTCATAAAATTTGATTGTTGATGTAATGTAAATGCCCCCCCCCCCCAACATTTGAGTGTGACTGTGTCCTCATAGTTGTTAATCAGACATATCTTAGTGAAAGGGAAAAAAATAAGAGAATAATTACATATGTACAAAAGAGGGTTAATGCATCTTACCGAATGTAATGTGGCTCATGGAGGACCATGAGCTCTTCCTCTTGGTTGGGTATTGGTTCCAAGTAAGGTTTAAGGCGTTGACCATTGACCTTATAGGACGATCCATTGTTTGGATTCTCAATTTCTACAGCACCATACGGAAAAACAGTCCGTACAGTGTAAGGTCCTGTCCATCTAGATTTTAACTTACTCGAAAATAAATGCAATCTTGAGTCATAGAATAGAACTTTTTGACCTAGCACGAAAGTTTTACGTAAAATTGATTTATCATGAAAATCTTTTATTTTGTCCTTATAAATTCATTCATTTTCATAAGCATCATTTAGAATTTCATCAAGTTCATTAAGTTGAAGCCTCCTAAGTTCACCTACTTGCTCTAAGTCAAGATTTAAAGTTTTTATTGCCCATAATGCCAAATGTTCTAGTTCAACTGGTGTAACACCCTGCCTCCGCTAGGGTCACTCACAAAGGGAATGCACTAGCTTTGGTGGAGCATTATTTAGGTAAACATACACAGAAATATTACAAGATAGAACATATATAAAACAGCGGAAGAAAAACCAAATTTCATTTCTTTAAAATCTAGTAAGGTCTAAAGCCTTTTACATCGAAATGCCATTAAATCCATTACATCGAAATCTGTCTTGCAATAGTAAAGAAGCATAAAACCATAGTCATAAATCATTCCCCTAGTAAAGCAGCCATAGCCAAGAAAGGTCCAAGCTACATATGATGATCTTGAAGCAGAAAGAAGTCCAAACTAAGTAGTAGTGCTTCCTCCCTGAGAACCTAGGGGGGAAACGGAAGAAAAAGAGGCGAAACAAACTGGGTCAGTCATAAAGACTGAGTAAGTCCTAGTGGCTTTCAGCATAAAAACATGTAAAGATAAAATGGCATGAATAAACTGGAAGTAAACATAAGCATGATGACAAGGTAAGCTACAGGCACGATGAATCAAGTTAAACATTGCAAGGTTTCTATTAAGTATAACATCGCAAGATTTCTAAGCTTCACCGTTCCACTATTTTCTTTGATTTCCTATATTCTCTGCACCAACTGTACTAGTACCCCAACCTGTATCATCCTTTCCATGTATATGTACAGTCCCTTGCCGTATATCGTATGGGTTTCATCACGTATTTCTATACTACATCATAGTACCACTATTCTTAAAATCGTTTGGACTGCCACCCTTGTTCCGGCTAGGTTTCCTTATCATGAACTATCGCGTGTTCAACTAGGATTTATGCCACCTAGGACCACTAGGAATTATGCTACCTATTGAACGTTTTCTAGATTCGATTAGGGTTTATGCCACCTAGGACCACTAGGGATTATGCTACCTAACGAATTCCACGTAACGATCTATTAATCGATCGGCTCCTTACAAGTCCTAGCTCGTTCATGTGTCTGTGTCATACGGCCCAATCATGAAATGTAGTCACCTGTGCTAGGTCCACCATAGGGTGTATCAAGCCCTGTGGTGCCAACCATCGACACGAATCAAGCACGCACAGATAAACCTACTGATGCCCAATGCCTGCTTTTTCTGCTCCGGAGTGTGTGCACGCCCGCACTCCGTTAGAACCTACACTGGCGCATCCACACATCCGTCGTTCTGGTCGCTTACAATCAGCCCAGTAATCATGCCCCACCCTGCCTAGTTCTAGGGTACCATGATACATCTAGTGGGTTACTGCTGAAACGGACCGCGTAACTAGGGTTTCCGTCTAGTAGGTTAAGTGTTGTCATTTAAATTCTAGACTTAACCCCATCAGTCTAGCATGTCAAGTTGGTTGAGTGTTGTCATTCAAGTTCGTGACTTAACCCGTCTACGTGTCATGTCAAATTGGCTAAGTGTTGTCATTTAAGTTCATGACTTAGCCCTACGAATCACGTGTCAAGTTGGTTAAGTATATTCAAGCAGTTCATGACTTAACCCTATCAAGTCATCGTGTCAAATTGGTTAAGTATATTCAAGCGGTTCATGACTTAACCCTATCAAATCATCGTGTCAAATTGGTTAAGTATATTCAAGCGGTTCAGGACTTAACCTTATCAAGTCATCATGTTAAATTGGTAAAGTATATTCAAGCGGTTCAGGACTTAACCCTATCAAGTCATCGTGTCAAATTGGTTAAGTATATTCAAGCGGTTTAGGACTTAACCCTGTCAAGTCATCGTGTCAAATTGTTTAAGTATATTCAAGCGGTTCAAGACTTAACCCTATCAAGTCATCGTGTTAAATTGGTTAAGTATTTCAAGTAATTCATGGCTTAACCCGCCCACGTATCATGCAAAGTTGGTTAAGTATTATCTATATGTTCCAATTGACTTAACCCTGCCACGTGTCATGTTATATTGGTTAATTGTCATTAGTCTAGTCATATTACTTAACCCACCCATTGGTCTGATTAACTGTTACATTGGTTGAGCCTACACTTGTAAGTTTTACATGTTCTTAACTCATATCGGTTAGGTCCACATTTACATGTCAAATTTCCATGTTATCCCACCTAAACCTCTAACCATACCCACGTCTTATTATGGTTAGTATTCCTTAATTCATTCATTATGACGAACGAATCATGGCCTCTCACATTAGACCGTGCACTTTGTGGCCACTGGATTTGCCGGGCGGTTCAGGGCAGATTTACACCACAAACTGGTCTAACCTCGTGTCATAAATCGTTACGCCTACAATTTGGCCTTCGACCTCTCACATTAGACTGACACTTTGTGGATACTGGATTTGCCGGGCGGTTCCGGGCAGATTTACACCACAAACCAAGTCTAACCTCGTGTCAAAGGTTCATTAATGGTTGTATTTCCCCCAAAATCCCAATATCAGTTCATGTGTTTAACATATAGAAATGTTCATGTTCGTGTTCAAGTCAATTATCCAATACACCGTCATTTTCATGTTTCAAATTCCCAACTTTACATATTAATAAACATATGGCCAAGTTCCAAAATTACATGCCAATATATATATATATATATATATATATATATGGATATATACACCCAATTCTAGTCAGTTTACATATGTCCAATTCTTGCCTATTTACATGTATGCCAAGTTTATGCTATTTCACCCATATCGAGTTCTAGCCAAAATTGCATGTATCATACCCAAATAAGCCCAAATCATGATTCATGATGTAGCTATCCCAAATTGTAATCTTTTTATTACAACACACACCAACTACCCAAGTTCATAATACATATTTATGCCAATTATCAAATTTACAATTGCTTTTATATTCAAATCCCCAATTCTACATATGCCCAATCGTGAGCCAAATCTTTTGATTTAATTTACATAGGCCCGAACTCGTGGTTTAATTTACATGCCAAATTACATACATGTTATATATACCAAATCTCATGTTACATTACATAGATCCTATTTGTGCCAAATTCCATGTATATAATATTTATGCAAATTTGTTCATAACAAGATTATACCAAAATTTACAGATCAAGCCCAAACTTGCAAATACAATGATAATATCCAATTTCATGTTGCCAATTATTACATCATATTCATATAGGCAATAATCCCATAATTCCCCCGTATACATATCATACGCAAATCGCGATTTTAGGCCAAGGTCCGAAATTGACCAAGGTCCATGAAAAGAAAATAAATTGGGGGAGATAGAAATTGAATAAAACTAAGATCAGATTAAAACATCATCATAGGCATAAATATTACAACTTGATGATAATGTCATCACGAATCAAGAAAAATGCTGAATAGATCATAAACTTGTCATGAACATAAAGATAGACAAGTCCCAAAACAGAAGATTCAAAGAGCAACAGAAATAGATCAGAATCGATAAACATACTTAGATCCAATTTCATTTTATTTTATGTCCATATTATAATTAAATGTTTAAATATAAATACAACTAGAACTTACAGAGCATGGCTAGTAAATTAGGAAGTGAAATTGTCATAGAACGTTGTAGTAGTGTTGATTTATTGTCTTGAATCATTGTACAAGCTTTAATCTTCGAATTGGATTGAGTTTGAATGCTTGTTCTTTAATTTGGGGGCGGTGGCCATGGTTCAAGAGGGAGTTCAGCAGCATAATAGTGTAAGAATGATTTGATATGTATTAGGTTAGGTCTAAGGGTGTTTTTATAGGTGTAGCAACAAGTTCAGGCCCTTAGATTAACCCTAGAATCAATCTGGACCGTCAAAACACGTCTCAAGCTTCAAAAATGAGTTCTGAGTCAAACCAGGCCGACCAGGTCGACCTGTAAGGTGGGGGGTCGACAATGGTCGACCTGGGGGGTAGATCGACCCTATGGTCGACCTGGCGGGGGGTAGGTCGACCCCCTGGTCCAGTCTGCCTGAAAACTGCTGAAACTTGTACATGCCATAACTTCTTCATCCGGACTCCGATTTTCGAAAACTCAGACTCTATTTCATGTAAAATTTCGAGACGAATGCAATGGTGTATCCCGTTTCCCCTGATTCTGATTTCTTGTTTTAACATGTTATAAAAATACGGGTTGTTACATTCTCCCCTCCTTAAAGGATTTCGTCCCCGAAATCTTCAAGTTAAGAAGAATGTGTCCTATCATCCAATCATCCATCTACTCAATCATCAATCACAGGCATCCATTGTCCTTAAGAGATTTCTAATGCTGTATGAACATATGCAGAAAGTGTGTGTATATGTTCCTTATCTAATGCAAATGATCAGGCCTGATTGATCTTTTTAAATGCAAAATATGTTTAGTGCCATGAATCCAATATGTATGCAAATAGTCCTAGTCATATAAACACTATATGTGTGCACAAACATCCATCCATATGCAAAATCCACATGATAACACATTCAATTCCATCCATAAACAAGTATAAACACTCAAGCATATGCAATATGAAAAGGTGTCTGAGCCGATCTAGTGCCTAATGTGTGTTATGCAACCACGAGCAACCACTTGTGACCACTTGCAACCACTTGCAACCATCAATCATAACATGTCTCAAACACATGTTTCACCCAATTGTTCCTACCAAACGATATAGCCGAATGATAGAAGCAAGTAAAACTTTGTGCCCATTAGGCAATGTCAAAGCTGGAAATCTACGTCACATATATACTGAATAGGAGAAGAACTTCCTAAGCACCAGCCCATATCCTATAAAACCCAAAAAGTTTAGTCAACCCAACGGACACCCTCAAGCCCTAACATGTATTACAACCAGATGAGTCATACTCCTTATGGGGTTTGCAACAGAAATAAGATTGAGAACAGGACCGAGAGGATATACATAAAAGATAGCATGCAAGTAAGCTCTATAGGAAAAGAGGGATCAAGGATATACTCTTAAAAAGAGATATGATGTGTGTATCTAGTCTTCAATCTTCTAAGTCGTATTTCCTTGAGTTTAACTCCATTGTGCTTTGACCGTCTTTAACTTCACAATTTCGTAGTTCCTTAATTCTTGTTCCCAGAATATGAGTTGGAACTCATTCCACTGTCGCCTCTCGTTCCACTTTCACTTATTCTCTTTCTAGTATACCCGATTCAAACAAAACTGCGTACTCATGGTTTCGTGCAAGCTCTCCAAAATTCACTGGTGAACCTTGGATCTCATTCACTTACTAGAAGGTATTCCACATAAATGGATTATCTCTTGAGAATAAACAATTGCCAACCATGTTGCCAAGTGTACTTACTAAGGTGATTTTCTATAACTCATGCATAAGCGAAATGAACCATCCACCTTTGTGGCGAACACTACTCGGGATCAATAGATGTATCAAGAGATTCTAGGTAACTAAGCATGGAAGAACCCTAAGGGTTACCCTAGACTTCGAGGACATTACCGGGGCAAGTCAAGAGTCTATCTACCCTATTTTCATACTCGAGAATGGTACCATTTCTGGACAACCACTCCATCCCTAGAATCAACCCATAGCCCAAAAACATAAGCATTGCTTAGCCTAGACATTCTCAAATCCAAACAAGTCATGAATAAATGAGTCGATTACCCAACAGGATTTGGGACAAAAATGGGATCCTCTACTACGCTAGTACTAAGGTGCAGAGACTCAACTATCGAGGCAGAATAAAAAGGATGCGATGTATAAAAACAAAGTTCCCACGGTATGACAGAAAAGAGAAGCTAAACCTTTAACAGAAACGTTACCACCTTTCTTAGGTATGCTAGCAGTGAGAGCATACAATTTGCCCTCTCGACGATCTTATTCTTTGCCCTTGTCCTTATCCTATGATACTTAACTACACGTCCCTTTTTACCATACCAACGATGTCCTTTCTTGTCATGGGTTTTATTATTCTTTTACTTTGACCTCTTCCCTTTCACTTTTTTCCTCCTTTGTGGATTACGCCTTATTAACAAGTTTCTCATCCTTAGGCTTGTGTTCTTTATCCTCGCTCTTACTATCCTTGTAAAGTTTCTCGAAAGCTACTTCCATCGCATGACAACCCTACAAAGCTTGAGATAAGATTAGTCGTAGGTAAAACTACTGCGGCTACAGATGGAGGTTGGACACTACTTTGCCCTCCGATATGCGTCGCATGCTTACAAACTATGGTGAAAAAGAAAGGGAGAAGAGACACAAGGAGAGAATCAAAAGATAGTACATATGGCTTTGGGGAATAACATTTAAATAAAACAGGATTTTTCTTGAAAAATGCTTCTTTGTAAATGGTTTTGAAAATAACTTCAAAAGGTTTTAAAAACTTTTGCCCAGTCTGGTAACCTTCTGCTCTGATACCAAATGTAACACCCCACCTCCGCTAGGGTCACTCACAAAGGGAATGCACTAGCTTTGGTGGAGCATTATCTAGGTAAACATACACAGAAATATTACAAGACAGAACATATATAAAACAGCGGAAGAAAACCCAAATTTCATTTCTTTAAAATCTAGTAAGGTCTAAAGCCTTTTACATCGAAATGCCATTAAATCCATTACATCGAAATCTGTCTTGCAATAGTAAAGAAGCATAAAACCATAGTCATAAATCATTCCCCAAGTAAAGCAGCCATAGCCAAGAAAGGTCCAAGCCATATATGATGATCCTGAAGTAGAAAGAAGTCCAAACTAAGTAGTAGTGCTTCCTCCATGAGAACCTGGGGGGGAAACAGAAGAAAACGAGGCGAAACAAACTGGGTCAGTCATAAAGACTGAGTAAGTCCTAGTGGCTTTCAGCATAAAAACATGTAAAGATAAAATGGCATGAATAAACTGGAAGTAAACATAAGCATGATGACAAGGTAAGCTACAGGCACGATGAATCAAGTATAACATTGCAAGGTTTCTATTAAGTATAACATCGCAAGATTTCTAAGCTTAACCGTTCCACTATTTTCTTTGATTTCCTATATTCTCTACACCAACTGTACTAGTACCCCAACCCGTATCATCCTTTCCATGTATATGTACAGTCCCTTGCCGTATATCGTATGGGTTTCATCACGTATTTCTATACTACATCATAGTACCACTATTCTTAAAATCGTTTGGACTGCCACCCTTGTTCCGGCTAGGTTTCCTTATCATGAACTATCGCGTGTTCAACTAGGATTTATGCCACCTAGGACCACTAGGAATTATGCTACCTATTGAACGTTTTCTAGATTCGATTAGGGTTTATGCCACCTAGGACCACTATGGATTATGCTACCTAACGAATTCCACGTAACGATCTATTAATCGATCGGCTCCTTACAAGTCCTAGCTCGTTCATGTGTCTGTGTCATACGGCCCAATCATGAAATGTAGTCACCTGTGCTAGGTCCACCATAGGGTGTATCAAGCCCTATGGTGCCAACCATCGACATGAATCAAGCACGCACAGATAAACCTACTGATGCCCAATGCCTGCTTTTTCTGCTCTGGAGTGTGTGCATGCCCGCACTCCGTTAGAACCTACACTGGCGCATCCACACATCCGTCGTTCTGGTCGCTTACAATCAGCCCAGTAATCGTGCCCCACCCTGCCTAGTTCCAGGGTACCATGATACATCTAGTGGGTTACTGCTGAAACGGACCGCGTAACTAGGGTTTCCGTCTAGTAGGTTAAGTTTAGTCATTTAAATTCGAGACTTAACCCCATCGGTCTAGCATGTCAAGTTGGTTAAGTGTTGTCATTCAAGTTCGTGACTTAACCCGTCTACGTGTCATGTCAAATTGGCTAAGTGTTGTCGTTTAATTTCATGACTTAGCCCTACGAATCACGTGTCAAGTTGGTTAAGTATATTCAAGCGGTTCATGACTTAACCCTATCAAGTCATCGTGTCAAATTGGTTAAGTATATTCAAGCGGTTCATGATTTAACCCTATCAAATCATCGTGTCAAATTGGTTAAGTATATTCAAGCGGTTCAGGACTTAACCCTATCAAGTCATCGTGTTAAATTGGTTAAGTATATTCAAGCAGTTCAGGACTTAACCCTATCAAGTCATCATGTTAAATTGGTTAAGTATATTCAAGCGGTTCAGGACTTAACCCAATCAAGTCATCATGTCAAATTGGTTAAGTATATTCAAGCGGTTCATGACTTAACCCTATCAAGTCATCGTGTTAAATTGGTTAAGTATATTCAAGCGGTTCAGGACTTAACCCTATCAAGTCATCATGTTAAATTGGTTAAGTATTTCAAGTAATTCATGGCTTAACCCGCCCATGTATCATACAAAGTTGGTTAAGTATTATCTATATGTTCCAGTTGACTTAACCCTGCCACGTGTCGTGTTATATTGGTTTAGTGTCATTAGTCTAGTTATATTACTTAACCCACCCATTGGTCTGATTAACTGTTACGTTGTTTGAGCCTACACTTGTAAGTTTTACATGTTCTTAACTCATACTGGTTAGGTCCACATTTACATGTCAAATTTCCATGTTATCCCACCTAACCCGCTAACCATACCCACGTCTTATTATGGTTAGTATTCCTTAATTCATTCATTATGACGAACGAATCATGGCCTCTCACATTAGACCGTGCACGTTGTGGCCACTAGATTTGCCGGGCGGTTCAGGGCAGATTTACACCACAAACTGGTCTAACCTCATGTCATAAATCGTTACGCCTACAATTTGGCCTTCGACCTCTCACATTAGACTGACACTTTGTGGATACTGGATTTGTCGGGCGGTTCCGGGCAGATTTACACCACCAACCGAGTCTAACCTCGTGTCGAAGGTTCATTAATGGTCGTATTTCCCCCAAAATCCCAATATCAGTTCATGTGTTTAACATATAGAAATGTTCATGTTCGTGTTCAAGTCAATTATCCAATACACAGTCATTTTCATGTTTCAAATTCCCAACTTTACATATTAATAAACATATGGCCAAGTTCCAAAATTACATGCCAATATATATATATATATGGATATATATACCCAATTCTAGCCAGTTTACATATGTCCAATTCTTGCCTATTTACATGTATGCCAAGTTTATGCTATTTCACCCATATCGAGTTCTAGCCAAAATTTCATGTATCATACCCAAATAAACCCAAATCATGATTCATGATGCAGTTATCCCAAATTGTAATCTTTTTATTACAACACACGCCAACTACCCAAGTTCATAATACATATTTATGCCAATTATCAAATTTACAATCGCTTTTATATTCAAATCCCCAATTCTACATATGCCCAATCGTAAGCCAAATCTTTTGATTTAATTTACATAGGCCCGAACTTGTGGTTTAATTTACATGCCAAATTACATACATGTTATATATACCAAATCTCATGTTGCATTACATAGATCCTATTTGTGCCAAATTCCATGTATATAATATTTATGCAAATTTGTTCATAACAAGATTATACCAAAATTTACAGATCAAGCCCAAACTTGCAAATACAATGATAATATCCAATTTCATGTTGCCAATTATTACATCATATTCATATAGGCAATAATCCCATAATTCCCCCGTATACATATCGTACGCAAATCGCGATTTTAGGCCAAGGTCCGAAATTGACCAAGGTTCATGAAAAGAAAATAAATTGGGGGAGATAGAAATTGAATAAATATAAGATCAGAGGAAAACATCATCATAGGCATAAATATTACAACTTGATGATAATGTCATCACGAATCAAGAAAATTGCTGAATAGATCATAAACTTGTCATGAACATAAAGATAGACAAGTCCAAAACAGAAGATTCAAAGAGCAACAGAAATAGATCAGAATCGATAAACATACTTAGATCCAATTCCATTTTATTTCATGTCCATAATATAATTAAATGTTTAAATCTAAAAACAACTAGAACTTATAGAGCATGGCTAGTGAATTAGGAAGTGAAATTGTCATAGAACGTTGTAGTAGTGTTGATTTATTGTCTTGAATCATTGTACAAGCTTTAATCTTTGAATTGGGTTGAGTTTGAATGCTTGTTCTTTAATTTGGGGCGGCGGCCATGGTTCAAGAGGGAGTTCAGCAGCATAATAGTGTAAGAATGATTTGATATGAATTATGTTAGGTCTAAGGGTGTTTTTATAGGTGTAGCAATTAGTTTAGGCCCTTATATTAACCCTAGAATCAATTTGGACTGTCAAAACACGTCTCAGGCTTCAGAAATGAGTTCTGGGTCAAACCAGGCCAACCAGGTCGACCTGTAAGGTTGGGGGGTCGACACTATGGTCGACCTGGGGGGTTGGTCGACCCTATGGTCGACCTGGGGGGGGTAGGTCGACCCCCTGGTCTAGTCTGCCTTAAAATTGCTGAAACTTGTACAGGCCATAACTTCTTCATCCGGACTCCGATTTTCGAAAACTCGGACTCTTTTTCTTGTAAAATTTCGAGAAGAACGCAACGGCATAACCCGTTTCCCCTGATTCTGATTTTAAAATTTAATTCTGCCTTGATTTATTGTTTTAACATGTTATAAAAATACGGGTTGTTACAACTGGCAAGTGACATGGCTTACCAAAAATCAACCGATAAGGGGGCATACCCAAGTTTGTTTTGAAAGCGGTGCGGTAAGCCTAAAAAGCGTCGGTTAACTTTTCGGACCAATCTTTACGATTTCGATTCATAGTTTTTCAAGAATTTGTTTAATCTGCCTATTCGATACTTCAACTTGCCCACACGTTTGAGGATGGTAAGGAGTGGATAACTTGCGCGTTATCGAATACTTTCTCATAAGGGCTTCAAAAGTACGATTACGGAAGTGTGTTCCGTTGTCGCTAATTACTGTGCGAGGTGTGCCAAACTAAAAAAGATGTTTTCTTTTAAGAAGCGCATAACAACCTTGTTATCGTTTATTTTGCATGGAACAGCTTCATCCCATTTAGAAACATAATCGACAGCCAAGAGAATGTAAAGGTTCCCAAAAGAATTAGGGAAGGGTCCCATGAAGTCTATACCCCAAACATTAAAAATTTCGACCTCTAGAATGGGGTTTAGGGGCATCATATTTCGTTTACGAATTTTCCCTAAGAATTGACACTGATCACAAGTTTTGCAAAATTCGTAAGCGTCTTTGAAAAGGTTGGGCCAGTAGAAACCCGATTGGAGAACCTTTTCGGTTGTCTTTTTGGGACCAAAGTGACCACCACAGGCTTGTTCATGACAGAAAGAGAGGACACTGTGAGTTTCAGTGTCGGGAGCACACCTTCAAATGATTTGGTCGGGACAATACTTGAAAAGATAGGGGTCATCCTAGAAAAAATGTTTCACTTGGGAAAAGAATTTGTGTTTATCCTGCTTGGACCAAAAAGAAGGGGTCTGCTTAGTGACGAAGTAGTTGACAATGTCAGCGAACCAAGGATCAGTGGACAACGAAAAGAGCTGTTCATCCGGGAAGTTCTCGTTGATCGGAAGAGAAGAAGACGGGGCATTTGGAAGAGGAGACAAGTGGTCTGCAATAACATTGTCAGATCCTTTTTTATCCTTAATGGTAAGGTCAAATTCTTGAAGTAGAAGAATCCAACGAATGAGACGAGCCTTAGCATCCTTTTTAGAGAAAAGGTACCTAAGTGCAGAATGATAGGTATGAACAGTGATGTGTGAGCTAACTAGATAAGGTCTGAATTTTTCTAGAGCGAAAACGACTACCAAGAGTTCTTTTTCAGTGGTCGTATAATTGATTTGAGCGCGTTCAAAGTCTTACTCGCGTAGTAAATGACATGAAGAATTTTATCAATTCGTTGTCCTAAAACAGCGCCTACAGCGAAATTCGAGGCGTCACACATGATTTCAAAAGGCAGCTTCCAGTTGGGAGAGCAGATGATAGGATAGATACAATTTCATTTTTGAGATGCTCAAAAGATGAAATGCAATCAGAATTGAAGTCGAAAGGAACATCCTTACCAAGAAGACTAGTCAAAGGTTGAGTGATTTTGCTAAAATCCTTTATAAAGCGACGGTAAAAGCCAGCATGACCTAAAAAGGATCGAATGTCCTTAATGGATTTGGGAATGGGAAGATTAGAGATAACTTCGATTTTGGCTTTGTTTACTTCAATTCCTTTATTATAGATGACATGTCCTAGAACAATGCCATGTTTGACCATGAAGTGACATTTTTTCCAATTAAGAGTCAAGTGTTTATCTTTGCAACGGTTAAGAACAAGATCAAGGTAATGTAAACGCACAGTGTAAGAATCCCCGAAGATGGAAAAATCATCCATGAAAACTTCCAAAAATTGCTCGATCATATCAAAAAAATGCTAATCATGCACCTCTAAAAGGTTGCAGGTGCATTACAGAGACCAAAAGGCATATGACGGCACGCATATGTACCGAAAGGACAAGTGAAAGTGGTCTTCTCTTAGTCCTCAAGAGCGATAGGGATTTGGTTATAGCCCGAGTACCCGTCAATGAATAAGTAATACTCGTGACAGGCTATCGTTCTAACATTTGACCGCTAAATGGCAAAGGGAAATGATCCTTACGTGTTGCAGCGTTAAGTTTCCTATAGTTAATGCAAACTAGCCGACCAATCTGGGTACGGGTTGGGATAAGTCCGTTAGCTTCATTTTGGATCACGGTTATCCCTGATTTGTTAGGTACGACATGAATCTGACTAACCCATTGACTATCAGAAATCAGATAGATGATTCCATTGTCAAGACATTTAAGGATTTCAGCATGAACTGCTTCTTTCGTGATGGTGTTTAGACGACGTTGGGGATCGCGAGAGGGTTTGGCATAATCTATAAGGAGAATTCGATGTTGGACTATCGAAGGACTAATCCCCTTAATATCAGCTATAGACTAACCAGTTGCTTCCTTATTTTTCTTAAGGATGGGAAGGACTAATTGTCCCTACTCTAAAGTATGGTCAGAAGCGATAATGACAGGAAGAGTTTAATTGTCTCCTAAGTAAGCGTACTTTAGATGATTGGGCAGCCCTTTGAGTTCAGATTTTGGGGACGACTCAACTGAAGAAATTGGTTAAGGGATAAACTCAATTGTAAGCAGCTCGACAGGAATCGAATCAGAGACATTTTCGGGAATATCTTGAAATAAGGTTTTGTAATTCGATTCAATTTCATTATTTAGATGGTCGAGCTCAAGTTCATTATCATGGACAACATGGATTTCAGAAAACTGGTCCACATAAGAGTTAGGAGAGTTTTCGCTTCTAAGGATGTTTAGCTCGACGATCATGTTACCGAAAGAAAGTTTCATACACCCATTTCTGCGGTTGATAAATGCATTAGAGGTTGCTAAGAAGGGTCATCCTAGAATCAAAGGGAACTTGTTTACAGGATTGCTTACTTGTTGAGTTTCTAGGATAATAAAATCAACTGGAAAGATAAATTCGCATATTTTTATCAATACATCCACGATTTCGCCCACAGGTTTCACAATTGAACAGTCAGCAAGATGAAGTGTAGCCTTGGTGGGTTTCAGTTCTCCTAGCCCAAATTGGCGATAGACGGAATATGGAAGCAAGTTAACACTAGCACCTAAGTCTAGCAGGTATCTATCGATTTTCTTGTCCCCAATAGTACATAATATTGTGGAGGCAGCCAGGATCTTTGTATTTCACTGGCATTGACTGGGACAAGACTTCGCTTAGAGTAGCTGCTAGAAACACTTTCTTAGATACATATGTATGATGTTTTTGAGTGCGCGAGTCTTTTAGAAATTTCGTTTACTATAGAACTTGTTGTATAATATTTAAAAGAGGAATGTTCACTTTAACTTGCTTAAATATTCCTAGGATCTTTTCGAGTTGATACATCTTTTTCCTAGGTTAGAGTCTATGAGGAAATGGAGTAGACAACTCAGTAGGTTGGGCTACATGAGTTTGAGGATAGTCCTCATCAGAAATTGGATAAATATTCTGATCCGAGTTGGTCGAATTTTCAGTAAGGTTTGGAAGATTGTCCAGTAAATCATTTGGGTTGACCACATGGTTATCAATCTTTTTGTCGTATCTAAGAGTTGTAACCGCATTCAAGTGACTAACGTTTGAATCTTGAATGATGTAAATTTGGTTGGGGTTTGAATTTTGTCCTTTAGGATTTTGCATGGGTTGACATGGAAATGTACCCTTTTCCCTTTCACTTAATTTAGCATTAAGTTGAGACATTTGTTTTTGAAGTTCACTCATTTGTTGATTCGTATTTTGCATGTACGAGTGTAACGAGTTGTCTAACTTGTTTTGATTTTCAACACTTTTCTTAGTCAATTGCGCTAATAGTTGACTCACCTCATTTAAATTCCCCTCAATCGTAGAAAGGCATTTTTCATATTGGGATGCAACTGTTTGATGGGATTTTTGGAAAGGCGCCTGGTTTGAATTGTATTGATTTTGCTTAAAGGGAGGGTTCGAAGCATTGTTCGAAAATGCTTGATTCGAAGGTCTATTCATCAGAAGGTTATTAGATCATAAGAATTTGTTTACTTGCTCAAGGGACTGGGGACAGTCATCAGCCGTGTGATTGGAGTCAAGACATATGTGACACATAGCTTAGGAAACGATATTAACTTGAGGGTGTGTTCTAAAAACATTCAGTATGGCATCAACAAGATGATTAGAAGAAGAAGAGGATTCGATAGAATTACTAGTGGAATGTGAATAGAGAGGTTTTCCATCGGTTCATTCCCATTGTTTTGATTTTTCTGCTAACTCATCTAGAAATTCCCAAGCTTCTACGTCAGTCTGTTTCATGAAAATTCCCTTACACATGGACTCTAACATTTGCCTAGAACTATTATCAAGTCCATCGTATACAGTTTGACATAACGACCATGTTTCGTAACCATGATAGGGACAACTTAACAACAGTTCTTTAAATCTTTCAAAATATTGCCAAAAAGATCCCCCCCCCCCTTTTGGTGGAAATTGGTGATTTCGTTACTGACTCTAGCTGTTTTTTCTGGGGGGTAGAACATTTTAAGGAAAACTGCAGTAAATTAATCCCATTTTTTAATCGAATTTGGGGGCTAGCTGAGAAACCATTTTTCTACGGAGTCAGTTAACGCGAATGGAATCAAACAAAGTTTAATACCATCCTCGCATAACTGTTGTAATTTAAAGGTTGCAAAGCATATTCAAATTTCATTAAGAAACTACATGGTTCATCATGAGAAAAATTTCCAATTTGGGAAGGATGTTTATTTGGCTTGATTGAATTTCAAAGTGGTTACCCACAGGATTTGGTAATTGAATGCAAGAAGGGACAGAAACTCTATCGGGAAGAATTCTGTCCATCAGGGTACGAGGTGGGGTTCGTTACCCATTTCTAGGGGTTGTTCGAGTTAATTGGTTTTTGAGGAAAGAGAAAGTGGTCCGATTCGAACTAAACAATGAGATTCTTGGTCACAGGTCCTAGTTTGCATGCACTAGAAAGAAGAGGAAAAGAGTTCGCCAAAGAAATTTAAACAATGGAGAAGTTTGAAAAGAAGTGAGAGAGTGAATTTTTTTTTGAAAAATGGAAGTTTTAGAAAAGTACGACCTATAGAACTAATTAGGGCTTAAAAAACAAAGAAGTAGAACTTTTTTTTTCAAATTTTTATTTGTTTTTGAGGAATTTTGAATTTTTTTATTACAATTCACAAACCAATTAGATACACAAAGATTAACTACAATGAAATTTTATGTCCTTAATAGCTCCTAACTGAAAATTTATAAACCTAATAACTTCAAACTATACAAGTAACAAGTCTCAGTCGGATCAAGACAGGATTTATCAGTGCACCACAAATCACCGTAGCAATGCAACTGAAGGTTTAAGAACCTGATTGAGTTCGAAACTCCACCCTTTCTTAGACACTGGGAGAGTTAGCTAGTATAGTCCTAAGTTATTAAGAGAATAAACTTACCCTAATTGAGCGCATGATGCCCTTAAGTCCAGAGTCTATAATTTTTATTTATTAATGCAGCTTTTTCCTAGTATGAATGCAATTTTCTGGGCCAAGGAAGGGTAATGACTTCCCCACCTTATGTGAATTGGGTTGTGCCCTTAACAGAATGAATGCAGATGCAGAAATAATAATTGCAAAAACTAAAAGAATTAACAAGCAAGTCGTTGCCCATGCAGAAGATTTTTACAAGCAATTTCTAAATATTTTTCTTTACAGCAAAGCACCTGCAGAGTTTAGAAAATTTTGCAGTGATCGACAGTCTGTCCAGTGCAACTGAGTAGCGCTAGCACGTTCACACCCCACTTCGCGTGCCCGCTCCAACCCAAATCTGTTTGCCAATCGCTTGGCTTATGAAATCCTTGTTTGTTGACTGTTCGAGCTCTTTACATCTTGTTCGCCTTTGATTTGAAACACACTCTCTCTCTCTTTTAAGGAAGAAACATAAATAAAATTAAAGAGTCAAAAAGTAAACAAAAATTGGAAAGAAAGAAAGAAGTAACTCAGTTCACATTAATGCAAACCCCAACAAAAAGGGAACTGATCCTCTTTTAACCAACTTTTTTTTCCAAAGAGAAATCAAAAATAAAACTAAAAATGAGTGGAAAACAAATAAAAAAAAGAAAAATAAAAACAAATTGAAAACAAATAAAAACAAACCAAACTATTGAAGGCCAAATTAGAATTTCTAGGGCCAGTTTACCTTCTTTTTCTTTTCCTTTTTTTCTTTTTTTTCATAAGGGAAAATTAGAACAAATTATCACAAAGTAAACAAACTAAAATTAGACAAATATAACCCAAATTCACGCAAAAGCCATACTTGCCCAAAAATGTGTGAGCCCAGTCAAAGCTCAAAAATCCACCCGCCCACAAAAGAAAAACAAACTGACCTTCTTTCCTTTAAAAGAAATACAGACACCGAACCTTTTTTTTATTCTCAGATCAAAACGAAGAACAGAGGGAACATAAATAAAAAATTAACGTCTTTTCTTTCCGAATTCAATTGAGAAGGAAATTCAATTTTGTGATTTTTTTTCGGGAAGTTGAAGATTTTCAGGGCGATTTGTGCAAATCGAATTGGGTATTCGACTGATGATCGATGATTTTTGTGGTGTTAAGATGTGGGGTTGGTAAATTCTGGTTGTGCGTTGGTTCGAATTAGGTGCGATGTGGGTTTGTCGTGGTTTGTAAATGAAGCTGGTGGCTTTCAAACTGTGGTAGAAAATTTTTGGGTAGATGAAGGAGGGAGGGTAGTCACGTGATTTGCGGATTCGTGGTGAAAGGGATGGTCGGATGTTGTTGGAGATGAAGTTGTGGGTAGAGAGTATGCTGTACGGGTTTGACTGTGTAGGCGATGGGAAAGGGAGTTGTACGATTAAATGGAGGGAAAGTGTGGCCTTTGTTGTTATGTCAAGCGTGAAGTTGATGAATTTGTTGACAGGAGTTGGAGCGTTGATTGGTTTAGTCTGAGTTATGGAAGTTGATTTGCTGTTGGGTATGATGGGTTGGCTAAACAATTGGTGTATGGCGTGATGATGCTCGAAATGATGAAGGAGATGTGAGTGGACAGTGGCTGTGAGGTGGTTGTCGGAGGAGGCTGTGCAATAGGTGCAAAAGTCTAAAAGGAGGGTTTTGTTGTTTGGTCAATGTGAACCAGTTTTGAAGTATGTCGTCAGAGGTTTTGAAGTGCTTTGGCTTGAACTTGTTTGATACTTGTTGACAGAAGTGGTGGGTGGATGATATTATATGGTGTTTGTGGTGAATAGTCGTGGAGTGAAGGGCTTAGCCCTGAGTTTATGATGCAGTAAACAGGTGCGCTTCGGGTTGAGCAGAGGGATTTGCGTGGTGTATTTGTTGAAGTGATGAAGGTGGGTATGATTGATATGATGTGGACGTTCTGGTTGTGAATATGTTGTTGAATTGAGTTTTGAAGTGGTGATGCTATTTGTACAAGAGGGGTTTGTGGTTGAACGTGTTGTATGGTGAGGAGGGTTGAGTGGTAAAGGAAAGGTGATGGTATGGATTTGGATTGAAATTGCGGCAATGAAGATGATGGTGGATGGAAGATTACTGGAAATGATGTTGTTCCTGGACTAGCAGTGGTGACGATAAGGGGATAAGCACTGGATGAATCAAATCAAAAGTTGCAGCAAGGAACTTAAAAAGGAAAAGAAGAAAAATTGTAGAGATTTTTTTTTGTATAAAAAACTTGTAATAGAACGAAAGAAAATGTAATGGGTAGGAAATTGACAATGTAAAAGGATTCGGAAATTGGGGAAAGAAAATCACAAAAAGTTTTTTATTTTATTTTTTATTGCAAAAGTGGAAAGCAATGTAACGGGAAAGAAATTAGAAAAGCAATGAAAGGGGAAAGAAGTAAAACTGAAAATTGCAAATTTTTCTCTCTCTCTTAATTAGAAGATTATAGTATTAATCAGCAATACCAAATCAAAGCTAATCAAGAGATTTTTCTATATATGAATGAAAACAAAGGAATAAAATAAAAACCAACACGAATCAGAAAATAAAATATTTTTGTGTTTTTTTATGAGAAAAAAATAAGAAAAAAAATTATAACCCGAAGGATTTACTAATAAAAATTATTTTTGATATTTGGCAACCGCGCCAAAATTTGTTTGTGAACAAATTAAACAACAGTTAAATTCGTTCGGCTTTCCTAAACAACAAGGATTGTTGTAGAGGGTGTCGAACTCTAGGACAAAAAATATTTAAACTAGTAAATCCAATCAAGTTATTCCATAATTTTGATTGGTTGAAAACACAGAAAATAACTAAAATTAAATAAAAAGAGAGTTTTATATAATTAAAGAAAGCAATTAGGGAGCGATGACATAAACTAGATTAACATGAATTAATAACCAAACAGATTAATTTAGATCTGATTCATGTTTCTGTCACAAACATGAATCAACAGTAAATAGCTTTCTAAAAACAAATATGTAAATAACGACAAGTATAACCTATGCAGGAGCTCAGCTCTTAAACAACCATAGGCTATCAGGACAGATTCACTATTTTATTTTTAAAACCCTAAAAATTAGATCTAAATCTGATAAACATTAGATTGAATACGAATATACCCTGTGAAGGAGCATAGCTCTTAAATGACACAGGGTACGAAGGTTCAGATCTAACCCTTGGTTCAGATCTAGATCTATATATATGAAGTCTAAATCTCTTTGTCTATGTGATTCATATTGAACTAATCCAGCGTCGTCACCCCCTAATTAAAGGAGATTAGCTAGACATGGCTAAAGAAGAAGAGAAAAAGAAAATAAACAACATAAATAAAATACAATAAACTAAAGAGAACAGGGAGAAGAATGATTTTATTCCAAGAGAAGGATTACAGAGTAAAACCTAATGTGTTTTTAAATGAACAAGATACAAGTGTATTTATAGCTAATATGACAAAGACTCATTGGCTGATTGCACAATGTGGGACTAAAGATTTAGCCCAAATAACATAATCTAGTGTGAACGCAGCTGTAGAGTGAGAGGCCATGCAAATGAGCTAATGTGAACACATCATGAGTCTTTAGTGAGCCAAATGTACGTAATTGAACTCTATTTGCAACCGTTCTTCAAGCTTTAAACTCTTCAAGCTTTAGTAATTTCAAACTTCACTCTTTTTAAGCAAATTCTTCATGCTTTATCCATCAAGTGCTTCAAACCATGCTTATTATCAACAATCTGAAAACACAGCTATAAATACACAATATCAGTTATTTTAAAGGGAAAACAAGATAAATAAGCGGATAAAATATACACATTTACGTGTATATCAATTACATCAAGAGCTAAGTGACATGCCCCTAGCAAACAATCTATCATCCAATTTGACGTGTCCCTCAACCAATGTCTCGATAGTGAAAGATTGACGGTCTCTTAGCTTAGCTCTAGTCTTTGGGCACCCCACTGACTGTCGATGATAGGTACCCGACAACTACTATCCTTAATTTGGTCCCGACCAACCTCTTCCGAGGCCAATCGCCGAATCACCTAACGTCATCCGCCACAGCCTTATGACTGCCAACTATCGTTGCAGTCAAGGTATACTCACCGAGTGGTATCGCATAGACCCAACCTCTGCGAGTACAGCCTGAGCGTGCATTGCAACAGAGGACCACCATGGAGTACACTACCACATCCCACGGAAGCCGGTGCTTCCCTCTAGTCCTGTAGAGCAAGAAAGAAAAATAATTAAGCAGAAGAATCATATGGACGTGCTCCTCCAGTGTCTCAAGACACCTCAATGGTCTACCCTGTTGGGTTCTTCACCTTCGTACTTGCGGACTATTCCAAGTGCCTCACGTAATTGTGTTATTAGACCCTATGTCTAATCTTTTAATCAAGTGCTTGCTTTATCTTAGAAGATTACTAATTAACTTGATTATCCAAATATTCCCTTTTTATTCAAGTTACAAGGTTTCCCTAAGCTCCTTATCTCCCAGAGGAATGGGCCCTTCTCGCTTACTAATCGCACAAGTTTAACTTAATCATGTTTAAGTTCATTAATAAGCCCATAACATGTTATTCCCTATATTGTAATTAACAAAAGTAATATACAATCTTTTTACATTATCACCATATCATTTACTATCCAATTACATGTTTTTAAGCTCGATAACATGTTTTACTTATTGTACAATTAAGTTTACCTTTTCCCTGCCCTCATGTTTTCTTATGACATGTCTACTTAATATAAAATTAAGTACAACTTATTTCATTTTAGAAATCTTCTTTATCCTTTCTTATTTACTCACAATCTCGTCTTACAATGTCATCACATTTTCCTTGGTTCTTTTAACATTAACCAAACTTTTACTGTTGTAACATCCATTTATTTACCATCTTGTATATATTCATTATTCCAGGAAATTATTTCACACACCTCATTAGATTGATTGATGGGAAGATATAAAGATCCATTTCCATACCACACATAAATCATTATACGTAGTTGCAAGCTATTTATTTTATTTTTGTTGTGGAAATACATATATCTTTTTATTTGATTAGTGTGCAATAGGTAAAATATTCCTTATTTCACATTAATCCCTTTTTTCTCTTTCTTTTCTTACATCTACATTCTTAGTTATTTTACCATTATGAAAATGTATCAATTTTTCTCAAATTCATCTAACTTAGTCTACTACAAATTTTTCTCTTTTTATTTTATGAGTTAGATGTTATTTACAATTTCGAAATCATTGTAAATTTTCCATACAAATTAGGCACACCCATTCTTTTTCCATTATTCCCGATTTCACTATAATTTGATTTACAATATACCCAATTTGTCATTAAACAACAACTTCAGTAACATATTCATGTTTATTGTATGTTCCACACTTTTCAGTATTACAGTAGTTCTTAGTCCAATTAACAGATTCATAGAATAGATATGTACAATAATAATATTCTTAACGTAACTGAAAATAAATTATATCGCAATTACCACAAGTTACATTTAATTAACATGTTAAGAATAACGGAACGTAAATGGTAAATATACCATTATCCAAAAGGTATAATTCTAAATCTCCTTGCTTGACAGCTTTCCAATCCTTGAATCTAATTCATATATGTGATTCCATGGTCTTCCTAACTGAATTTAGTATTAAAACAAGCATGGATTTACAATTCTAATAATGTTGACACCAAAATTTGCATTGCCAAACATAAAGACGTGGCAGCATCAGAGCCAGAAAAACAAAGTGTTCGTACAACGAAACCTGGATCGTGAAGAAAAGAGCAAAGCTAAGGTGTGCCCAAAGCAGAGTCCGAGAGCCGACAGCAAGCCACATGTAAGGTAGAAAAAGTACCGAATACAACAAGAGACCAAGCCGAAAGTAGCTAGCCAAAAGATGATACTAAGAACAAGTAAGCAACTAAGCATTAGTATTTGGCGACGTCAAGGTAACAAGGCAAGAACCACAATCAGTATGGAAAGACTTGAGTAAGTAAAGGCTGACATAAGGGCACAAGAATATCGGCCCAACTCGGATAGTAGAAGGAAGAAAGTAGTAGTGAAGATTCCAAAAGGACAGGAAAGGAGGAAGCTTAGAACTAATGCAAAAGAAGAAGATACCGGCAAGGCAATGCCGACATCAAAGGGAACACAGAGAAGCAACTTCGAAAGCATTTCACATGATACCAGAAGCTAGTCCGAAAGCATTTCACATGATACCGAAAGCTAGTGATAGGGGATTACCAAAGGCATATGATTCGAAACCTAAACAAAAGGAGGTAAAAGCCGTTGATACCAACATCAGGATGTAGCTTCGGCATCACAGGAAGGCATTCTGAAAGCATACCTTTGTGGCTAAAGCGAAACACTAAAGCAAGAGGCTAGAAACATGGAAAGAAGAAGCTATCGGTACCCACAGTCTTGGTACCGATACTAGCGGACAAGACCTACACCTTATGGAACAATCATTGAAGGAAGAATTAGGCGGCGGAAAGCAATAGTGATTGAAGATAAAGACATAAGCAGAAAGAGATAAAGGCAACTAAAACCGACATCTTTTACCGCTACAAAAGATTGCATGATTTATTACCAAAACCGAAGGTATAAATGCGGACCGAGACCAGTGGTCTCGAAACCGAGAGCCACCAAATTCAAGCTCTCAGATTCCGGGACCGAGCAACCCAAAGGTATATCAGCGGAACCACTCCCGAAAGCCCAAGATTGATATTCTGAAGGCAAGAAGACATCGAAGAAGACATTCAATGAGAAGAAAGGCGGCCGAGACCATTCTGCCGGAACAGGAAGTCATAGAAGCAGCCAAAACCTTGTTTTTGCACTGGAAAGACGCTTTTGTTGGGTTCACAATAGAAGGGGGCCCAATTTGCCTATAAATTACACCCCAGGGGTCTCATTTTGGGGGACTTTTCCCCATTCCACAATCTTACCCTCATTTCCTAGAGAGCGAACCGTAATTATTAAATCGATTTGGGGATTTCTTATGTAACCTCCTCCATGAATAAAATCATCAATACCCTTAAAGTGGACATGGGTTCAGTCAAAACCAAACCATTATAAATTGTGTGTCCTTACTGTTTTCGCATATTATATTGTTCTTTACTATGCTTCTATATGCGTTTTGCTATGCTACCGAATTACAAATATACCCTTCTACAAACCATTTAGCTTCCTAGCTACCTTATGCTTTCTCCTCAACAAGAGCTTCATACGCAAGCCTTATCCTTGAACTTAGGTTTCCAAAACACCCTTCTGCAAGCTATTTAGCTTCCTAACTTGTAACGAGCTTACGAAACCCTTATCCCAAGATAACTGTTGGTCCTTAAGTCTCGTAAGCTTGATACTCACCCTTTGAGGAAGAGAAATTAATATTTGGGCTTAAGACCTTTATATCTAGGAAACGGTGAACTAACTCAAGCTTGTGGGAACTGAATATTCCCGTTTTCCCCTTAGGTCCATTTCCATAGACCTATCTCCAATGTTGACGAAAAATATCGTTAACATTTTAGCGCTGGAAGGAGGGTCTGAACCTCCGCCCCCTTTTCCTACCTTTAACCCTTTGGATAATCATACCACGTTTTTTACTGTAACATTCCATCCCGAGTTGGACTAAGCTTTGAAGGAGCAAGATTATAGGCAAAGTATCCTAGAAAGAGCTTCTGAATACCAAGTTACTATTCAAACATCGTTAGTCTACGTTATTTGAAGAATAGGATAACCTTGAACCTCCATCCTTATTGTGAACCCTCCATACTTATCTTAAACCTTCCAACCTTATTTCTAAATCCATATTAACTAGATACTTTGAAAATCAATTAAAGGATGATTCAATTAGGGAAAAGCGGTAAAGAAGAATACAACACGTCATCCATTCCAGAAAACAACATCAAAACTCTGCAAAACTAGAAACCATAGGATCTTCAACTTCAATGAAAAGAGAAAGTAATGGATTGAAAATACTACACTTGGATATGCAAATTGATGCAACAAGAGAATCCATTGAAGAAGACTTAGTCCGAAGGTCCTTGAAGTGGAACCTTGTTAAGAAGAATCAGGAATAATAGCCCCCTGAGAGCTTTATAACCAAACCGAGCCTTCATCAAATTTACAGAGCAGTCTGGTTTCGTGGAGAAACAACCAAGCAGTAAGAGAAGTGGTCAGTTCAGAAGAAAAAAAAGCCTAAGGCGGATAGAAGATAGGAAGTTACCAGGAATACTTTTCCCCAAAGAGATAATGATGGTTGAAATTCCACCTGGTATAGAAGTACCGGAGCTCACATATGATGGGACTACAGACCCCAAAGAACATCTCACTATCTTTGAAAGTTACATGGATGCATATAATGCTTCTGAAGCCCTTCGATGCAAGGTCTTCCTGACAACTCTTTGTGGAGAAGCTCTTTATTGTCCCAAGCATTATAATGGCCCAGTCATCAAAACTTGGAAACAACTGTCTACAATGTTCAACACACAATTCCATGCATGGAAAGACCTAACAATCAACATCTGTTATCTAGCTAGAATTCTACAAAGAATAGAGGAGTCCCTAAACCATTATCTGAAGAGATTTCATACCGAGTCACTTAATATAAAAAAGGAAACGGATAGAGAAAAACTAATAGCTGCGCAATCGGGATTCTTGGCACTATCCCCCTTTCTGAAAGAGTTTAACTTACAAGAATTTGAAAGCTAGGGTGATCTTTATTCTAGACCCAACAAATTCATCTGTATGGAAGAGAATGCTTAACACAAAGAAAATCTTGAAACAGGGTCAGAAGGCAGGAGAGCCTGATTCAATTCCCCTTGCAAAAGGCTCTGCGAAATCAAACAAAGGGAAAGATTATTGTTCTTATCACAAGATAATAGGACATGAAACTAGTCAGTGTCGTGGTTTGATGAAAAAGAAACTAAGAAAGACTAATTGAGAATCTTGGAGTATGACCATTACAAAGGCATTCCGAAACACTGCAACATGGGATTAGAATTTTAACAATAAGTTTCCATCTGAAATACTTACTTTCATTAGTCATTTCACTTTATATCTTGCTTGTAATCAAACAAATATTAATATAAGTTTTAGTTTTATTACAGCTAAAAACCAATCCCTATCTAAACTTGTGCATACAATGACAGGTCAAGGGGAGCACTTAAAGTGAATCCATCTTCTGCTTATGTCTCGTCCTATGAAAGGGAACAAAAGATCAAAAGAGAGCACTTAAAGAATGCAATGCATGAATAAATGCACGATAAAATTATCAATCATTGACAAGCTTCGATGGAAGACGCTCAGATAAATATGCAGCAAAGAAATGATGAAGCACCCATCATAGCTCAAAAAAAAAACATTCTTCTGAATCTCATCTCCACTATTTCAGAATTCCATGAACTTTGGCGAACATGTTATACTGACATACTTGAATATTTCTACAAAAGGTGTGGAACATACCTTTGATGAAAGATACCAACAAATCCTTTAGAAGAAAAGGAGAATCAATAAAGCCTTCAGAGGGAATGGCGAACCAATAAAGCCTTTATAAGAAAAGGCACATCAAACAAAGCCTCCAAAGGGAGAAACTACATCAAATAATGCTTCCGAGAATTGAAGCACAATCAAACAAAGCTTCTAGAGGGTGAAGCTACATAAAACAATGCTTCCAGAGAGAGAAGCAATAACAAACAAACCTCGTAGAAGAGGAGCAACAAACAAAGCCCCCAAGAAGAGAGGCCACCAAACCCACAAGTTCCTACAATGGAGCTTCCTCATGAGTAGGGCTAAAAAATTCTCAAGTTCCTACAATGGAGCTGCCCCAGGAGTAGGGCTAAAAAATTCTCAATTTACCATAATGGAGCTGCCCCAAGAGTAGGGGTAAAACATTCTCAAGTTCCTACAATCGAGTTGCCCTAGGATAGGGCTAAAACACTCTCAAGTTCCTACAATGGAGCTGCCTCCTAAGTGGGGCTAGTTATAATGCACGCATCTTCCCATATAAAGGGAGCTGTGTCACTTTCTTAGAGAGCATTCATTCATCTGCATATCCTATGGGTTAGATATAAGACTAGACGTTAGACACCCAATGGCTAGAAAGCTGAGAGGAACATCCGCCGAAATATTAATTTATTTCAAAAGCAGTCCTTTACATATGCATCCAAGAAGTTATCCCTCGGTATATTTATGACTCTTTCACTCGTGTGGTTCCTCTGAGTAAAATTCCGAGGATCAGTAACGTTTGGATAGGTTGACACTGTGCACATATGTAATCATTGGATCATTTATGATGCTTTCATTAGATGGCCTTTGAGTGAACTTTCAATTCTTTCTTTGTACTCTTATTAAGACATTCCACTTACGGCAATTTACAGTAACTACCAATTAGTGCATGGTTTCTACATGATTTCTAATTTCTGTTTTACCTGAGTGTAAGTCTCGGGATTGCTATATGAATTTCTAATTTATCCGAGTGCGAGTCTCCGGATTTCTATTATTTTTCAGATGTGATATCTGACTTTCCATTTACCCGAGTATGAGTCTCAGGATTTCTATATGATTTCTGACTTTCTTTTACCCGAGTATGAGTCTTGGGGTTTCCATATAATGTTTTATTTTTGTTTTATCCGAGTGCGAGTCTCGGGGTTGCTATATGAATTTCTAATTTACCCGAGTAAGTCTGAGGGTTCCTATTATTTTTTAGATGTGATATCTGACTTTCTATTTACTCAAGTGTGAGTCTCGGGGTTTATATATGATTTCTGTTTTACACTAACCCGAGTGTGAGTCTCGGGATTTCATACAATTTCTAAATTTCACTAACCCGAGTGTGAGTCTCAGGGTCTCATACAATTTCTAAATTTCACCAACCCAAGTGTGAATCTCAGGGTTTACATACGATTTATGGTTTTCACTAACCCGAGTGTGAGCCTCGGTGTTTATATGTGATTGCTGATTTTCTACATACATGAGTGTGAGTCTCAAGGTTTCTATGAGATTTATGATTTTTATTTACCCTAGTGTAAGTCTCGGGGTTTCTATATGATTTCCACTTACCCGAGTGTGAGTTCGGGCTTTCTATATGATCTATGATTTATTCTTACCCGAGTGTGAGTCTCGGGGTTTCCATATGTTTTATGATTTCTACCCGAGTGTGAGACTCGGGGTTTCTATATGATTTCTACCTGAGTATGAGTCTTGGGATCTCTATTATTTTCAAATATGATAACTGACTTTCTAATTACCTAAGTGTGAGTCTCGGGCTTTCTATGTGATTTCTGATTTATGCTTACTTGAGTGTGAGTCTCGGAGTTTCCATATGATTTATGGTTTTCTACTAAGCCGAGTGTGAGTCCTGGGGTTTCCGTATGATTTCTGGTTTTCTACTAACCCGAGTGACAGTCTCGGGGTTTCTGTATGATTTTTGGTTTTCTACTAACCCGACTGTGAGTCTCGGAGTTTACGTATGATTTCTGGTTTTCTACTAACCTAAGTGTGAGTTCGGGGTTTCCAAATGATTTCTAGTTTTCGCTAACCTGAGTGTGAGTCTCGGGGTTTCTATATGATTATCTGAATTTCTAATTTACCCAAGTGTGAGTGTCAGTATTGCTATGTGAATTTCTAGTTTCCAACTTACCCGAGTATGAGTCTTGGTGTTTTTATGTGATTTCTGGTTTACTCGAGCATAAGTCTCCGGGTTTTCCTACTAATTTCAGATATGAGTTTCTGGTTTCCTATTTGCCTAAGTATGAATCTTGGGGTTTATACTAATTCCAGTTGGCAGGGTTCAAACCTTACATCACAAATGCTTAGCTCAGAATTTCTGTTCTCTTACTTGAAATCTCTAAGCAAAGGTTATAGTTTCTTGGTGCCTAACGAAGGGAAGTTTCTGAGCTTATGTTATTCTTACCCCCAAATCTTCTTGTTATAGGTTTGGATCAAAAATAATGTTTAATGCATCATAAATAAGACATCAAACACTATGCAAGTCATATTACATTCACTAACACCATATGCCATTTCATAGCAACTTCTAGTTGCAAACATCTAAATGAGAATTTTAGATTTAATATTTCACAATCCCAGGAGTGAATTCTTGATAACTGGATGTTTAGATAACTCTACTGAGTTATTTATTCAACATTGCTAGGAGGATGTTGAACTATAAATCATAAGATCCCACATAAATGCATGTGTGATTTTACACACTAAAGTTCATAACTTAGAATTCATATTCAGGTCCTATTTTATTAAAGAAGATTTATGCTTCCCCTTACATCAACGCTTTGAGTTATACGAAACTAATAATGAACCTTGAGTAGCAGGCAAGCTGGGCAGGAGCCACAGGAGTTTGTCCTAAAGAACAAAAGCTTCTTTATACTAGAGGGCAAACTGTTAACACCAAAATTCACACTTGCCAAATATAAAGAATCAGAGCCGAAAGAACAAAGGGTTTCAGACAACGAAACCTGGATCGTGAAGAAAAGAGAAAAGCTAAGGTGCTGCCAAAAGAAGAGTCCGAGAGCCGACAGCAAAGCCACAGGGTAAGGCAGAAAAAGCACTGAATACAATAAGAGACGAAGCCTAAAGCAGCTAGCAGAAATTTGATATTGACAGCAAATAAGATACATATTACAACCAAGCATCAGTATTTGGTGACGTCAAGGTAACAAGGCGAGAACCACAATCATTATGGAAAGAGTTGAGTAAGTAAAGGCCGACAGAAAGGCACAAGAATATCGGTCCAACTCCGACAGCAGAAGGATGAAAGTAGTAGTGAAGATTCCGAAAGGATCGGAAAGGAGGAAGCTAACCGATGCAAAAGAAGAAGACACCGGCAAGGCAATGCCGACACTAATGGTAACACAGAGAACAACTCCAGAAGCATTTCACATGATACCGGAAGCTAGTCCGAAAGCATTTCACTTGATATCGAAAGCTAGTGATAGGGGTTTCCGAAGGCATATGATATGAAACCTAAACAGAAGGAGGTAAGAGGCCATTGATACCAACATCATGACATGGCTTTAGCATCACTGGAAGGCATTCTAAAAGAATACCTTTATGGCTAAAGTGAGACACTAAAGCAAGAGGCTAGAAAAAGGGAAAGTAGAAGCAACTGGTACCAACAGTCTTGGTACCAATACTAGTGGACAAAAACTACACCTTCTGGAACAATCATTGAAGGGAGAATTGGGTGGCGGCAGGCAATAGTGATTGAAGATAAAGACATAAGGCAACTAAGCCGACACCCTTTACCGCTACCAAAGATTCCATGATTCATTACCAAAACCGAAAGGTATAGATGCAGACCGAGACCAGCGGTCCCCAAACCGAGAGCCACCAAAGTCAAGCTTTTAGATTCTGAGACCGAGCAGCCAAAAGGTATATCAGTGGATGCACTTTCGAAAGCCCAAGATTTATATTCCAAAGGCAAAAAGACATCTAAGAAGACATTCGATGAGAAGAAAGGTGGCCGAGACCATTCTGCCAGAACCAGAAGTCACAAAAGCGGCTGAAACCTTGTTTCTGCACCCGAAAGAGGCTTCTGTTGGGTTCACAACAGAAGAGTTCCCAATTTTGCTATAGATAAACCCCGGGGGGGGGGGGATTTAACCCATTCCACGATCTTACTCTCATTTCCTACAGAGCAAGCCCTAATTTGTAAATCGATTTGGGGATTTCTTATGTAACCTCCTCCATGAATAAAATCATCAAACCCTTAAAGTGGACGTAGGTTCAATCTGAACCAAACCACTATAAATTGTGTATTCTTACTATTTCCGCATATTATATTATTCTTTATTATGCTTCTGTATGTGTTCTGCTATGCTACGAATTACCAAAATACCCTTCTATAAACCATTTATCTTCCTATCTACCTTATGCTTTCTCCTCAATAAGAGCTTCATACGCAAGCCTTATCCTTGAACCTAGGTCTCCCAAACACCCTTCCGCAAGCTGTTTAGCTTCTAACATGTAATGAGCTTACGAAACCCTTATTCCAAGGTAACTGTTGGTCCTTAAGTCTCGTAAGTGTGATACTCACCCCTTAAGGAAAGAGTAACTAATCTTCGGGCCTGAGACCTTGATATCTAGGAAACGGTTAACTGACTCAAGCTTGTGAGAACTAAATAATCCCATTTTCCCCTTAGGTCCATTTCCATAGACCTATCTCCGGTGTTTACGAAAAATATCGTCAACATATACTAAAAGAAAAAGGAAAGAAACCTAAATAAATCAGATTCACGGAACTTACCTTACGTTGATCAAAAATCTGAACACTTACGTTGTAGACTTACATTCTTTATCTTCAAATATTGAATCAATATCCCTAAAAGGTAATTTTTTAATTTCTTAAAGATTTGGAGAGGAAAGAAAATGGCAGAGTCTTGGCATCATCACAGAAAATATGAGTTGAAGGCTAGGCCCTGCTAGTCTGTTTATAAGTGTGCATTCCGGTCCATCGGATTCCATAAAATAAAATCTGAACTGTATAAATCAGAAAAACACATCACCTAGCAAAATAGATCTAGCCTGAGTGGGTCGACACCCGTGTCGACCCACCTTAGGGTTGGGTCGGCCGAACTGCTGGGTCATTAACATGTTTTTTTGCCGACTTAATTTCTGATTAATGTTTACTTTTAACGTTTAGTTAATTTCTTAATATAACTCATCTGAATTATTATTTCAAGTTATGGATCATATTTAATTTCGAACTTGTGCGCGTATATATGATACAATCTTTTAATTATTCATTCGTTAATAACATCCCATATGGATTCTGTTTTGGGCAAGTCATATATCAAAATGAATCAGAAAATTTGAAAGGCAAGTCGGTTTTTATAGTGGACCGTGCCACTGCTTATTAGAAGAGGGGAAAAGAGAGAGAAACTGCACAAGCATAGAGACTCAAACTGGTTTGAAGTGCCAGTACACTAAAATACATAAATTATCTCATATGTCTAATAATAGAGAGCACCATTGAGTGTTTAGAAGACATAACATGTCTATCTCCATCCATATTAAATAAACAAATTTCTTAAGTAATTTCAAAAGTAATTTCCCACTAGCATTCTTCCAGCCAGTCTCCTTAAATATAATGTACCATTCAATTTCTGAAATAGTTGATGATCTGTGTAAATTAAAATAGCAAAGCACTTTAGCCCAAATGAATTGAGTAAAACCACATTCGAAGTATAGATGAGCCACAGATTCATTACTTCTTCTACAAAAAAGACACATTGCACTTTCCACCAATCCCATTCTTTTCAGCTTATTCAGCGTTTGAAACCCATTTCTAAAAAGCTTCCACAATATTATGTTTTCTTCAGGCAACGAACTACAATCCCATATTCTAGTGTGCCACAGAAAACAGACCATATTAACATCAGTTAAAATACTAACATATACTAACCCAATCTTGTGAGAAACACCGTTCCATTTCGCATGATGAGAAGTGTACGGGTTTGAATTACTGTGAATAATACTCCATGCATTTCTAATAATAGTCGAACTACAGTATGGCAAGGAAACCACCCCATCACTCCAGTACTCCACAACACTTGCATTGTCATGTATTCCAGTCAAACATCTATGATTGTATGGAATTGTATTACTAAGAATAGTACCTTTAGCAACCCAGGGATCATGCCAGAAAGTCGCCTTGTTCATAAGTTTCATACTTACTTGAACCATGGGAAGAAATGTATACCTATTCCTTAGAATATTTCTCCATGACCAACTGCATTCCGCACTAGGCAACATGGTCCAGAAGAATGAGCCTTTTATAAGGTATACTCTAACCCATGATGCCCACAAGTTATCATCATATCTCATAAGCTTTCAAACCTAGCTGATAAGGCAGTCTTTTTCCATTCCTTAACATTCAGAATACCCAAACCGCCATCTTTCTTAGTGCAACATATATGTTTAAAAGCAATTGGAATTGATTTCTTAGAATACAGGTTGTCACGCCAAAGGGAATGATTAAGAGAAGAGTTTAACATATTAATCAGTTTACCAAGTAGGATGAATATTCTAGCATAACATATGCACATCGACGTGGCAATAAATTTAATAACGATAAGTCTACCAGCCATTGAAAACTTAGAACTAGGCCAACTGGATATTTTAGCAGTACAGTTGCAAACTTTGAGATAGCTTGATCTTGGAAGAGCACATCGGAGCTCCTAGGTAAGTCTCATAATCGTCAAAAGGAGATAGACCAGAGCTATTGTATATGGAAATTTTATGTTGTTCTGATATTCTAGCTATTCGAATTTTGGATTTATTTTTATTGATTGATAAGCCAGTCAAGCAATAAAGATGAGTTAAAATACTGAGTACCCCATCAATAGATTTAGTATTGGGTTTAGTGAAGAGCAGTAAGTCATCAGCAAAGAGCAAAGCAGACAGAGATATTTTCTTACACATGGGGTGATAGTCTAAAACCCGATTTGTGAGTGCATGCTTAGTAATGGTTGTAAGGAGTTCCATGATACAAAAAAAAGGTATGGAGACAAAGGGTCCTCCTGCCTTATACCTTGAGTACCGTTGAAAAATCCAAAACTCGACCCATTGCAAGTGAATCAGAAAATTGCCACGTACATAGTGGTATATGTTTTGGGCTAAATTCTAAAAATATAATTATCGCTATCATCGTTCAATATTTATATAGAATACGGGGTGTTATACTCACCTTAGCCAAACCAATCCAAATGTGCTCTCATAAATATAAGTCCAATGAAAGAAACGACATTTATATCAGACCTCGTACGCAAAAGTTATAACTTATATTAGTTGAACGATTAAACAAGCAAATGAATAAAACTATAATTAGATATAAACTAATTGCCTAATTGACTCTAATCCCTTTTCTTTTTCCCTAATGCACGCGGATACTCCCCAAACCCACTTCCTCGTGTGCGTTTTACAAGGATACAGAGCTACCGTCCATGAAACCAAAATCTGCTTACGCCGTTGAGTTTCTCTTCCCGAACTTGACTCACTCATACCTATGTCCATAGACCCGAGCCCCCGGTCAAAAAGTGCATGCTGCCATAGCCCCCTCGGACTCGTTATGTCCTATCACCAAGATAACCATCGCATCATCCAAAAACACCAACGTGCGTGTACTTCTCTCCTCCCTGAACATATTTCAGGCCTTAATTTCCATCCTTGACAATCATAATCAACGAAAACATCAACATTTGCTTTGAACGTCTCACGTCAGCCATTGCCAATCACGCCCAAATTTGAAGTAGAAGTAGAACTCCTCCTCACTATCGAAATGAGCCTTGGATCATGATTTATCATTGACTAAATTAAGTGGAATAATTCTCAAAGAAGAGGGAAGAATGACATGGATTCATGAAGGAAAAGGGGAGATCTACAGTAACCGACCCAATAGAATATCAAATTAAGAATAATATAGTTTATTGCTATATCTACCTTACTCAAAATTTCAACTAAAATCCAACACCCTAATTCTGCACGATTAAACGGTACGTCTAATTGCTTCGAAACTTGATGGTGTACCTCACCTTAGTATTACGATTCTGATGGCACAAGTTTCATCACAATCCAAGACTATACCCTAAAGTAATAATTTACACGTATTTCGAGACTGCTTTGGCCATCAAATCGCCTGATCTCGAAATATAGTGATTTGTATACTTTCTCGTTGTGTAACGAACCATTCGAACTCAATGGAAGTGGTTTTGAGTCCTGAATAGATCATTTGTGAAAAATCAACTTTGGAACTGTCACTCACTTATTGATTAATATTTAAATATCTAATGATTGAAAATATGGATATTTGCAGATAGGTTATGTGAAAGCCGTTATTGTCTTATATACTAATTCATATGGCATATGCTTGGATAAGATCCGACCATCGACTAATTGATGTCGAAAGAATTGTACTAGAATTAAACGACTATAGAAAGAAGCTCGATGGAGGTGAGCCAGTCGGGATCGGGTCAAATAGGGCCTTATCTTGGCATCGTGCTGATTTAAAACGTGAGTTTAAGAATAATGTGGGCTTGGCCCAGCCTTGCCAAGCTAGTGGGATATCAATTGGGCTAGCTTTTTTTTAAAGAGTAAAAACATTGTTTGACCCAAGGCCCATAAAACGGGTAGAAAACCAATACATCCGAAGCCATATAAAGTTACTTACAACCCTAGCCGCAAATCATAATACATCGTATAAAACCATAAGGAGAAAACATGATAATGGCGATCTCCTTAGTAAATTAACTCCACCAAATTCAAGGCGGTTTCCAGAAGAATTCTCGCATGACTTCCCTTCTCTTCCCTTTTGTTCCAAACTTGAAATTGGCTTCGTAGTCTCTTAAGTACCAATTCTGATCACTTAAGTTGCGATTCTGATGCTTTGTGTAAGATGAGGAGTTCGAATCCATCAGATCTAAGCTTTTCAAGCTATCAAAGCTTTTCTTCCTTAATAAGTCCCTGGTGACTTCAGAAGGGCTTCCCCTGCTGTTGTCGCCTTTTGACCAGACAGGTAAGTGGTAGATTTGGTGATTAAGCATGCTTTTGTAATGATTGTCTCCAACTTTATGTAAAAAGCTAATATTTTCCTCTGATTTCTCTTATCCAGGTGATTGAACAGGTATGGGTCACTACTGGAGGAACCTCCCGTTATTTCAGGTGAAAACAAGTATTTACCATTCGATTTAGATAAAAAAATCACGCACTTTTGTAATAGAGTTGTGTCTACTTCCCGCACAGATGTTAGATATAAAAGCAGGGTTGATGGAAACCCCAGGAAGGAAGCCAGATCTGTCAAAATCACCATTAAGATTCTCTAGATCATTACTGTGTGGAAGGTGATCTCTATTTCCTACATCAGGTAAATAAGGAGCATTATTGTTCTTACTTTTAGGTATACAAAAGTTATTATCAATTATAACTTGTTTACTCCTTTTGTTGCAAGGAATACTGGTAGTAGAATAGAGATTGACTTCACCAGTAGGAGGATCAGAGAGCTTTCTATTGGGAGCTGCTTGCCATTAAGGAAAAACTCTTCAACTAGCTTACCACTATCTGCGTTACTATTATGATAAGCCTGATTATGCAATTTATCCTGCCTAAATCTGTTAGCTTTATTCATGACAATGTTGTTATCATAAAGTATAAAATTCCAGAGTTGCATACAGTTAATCTCTTTACCAGAGTGTAACCTTTAGTTCCCCTCCCTCCAAATATAATAAATAGATGCAGTCAATAGAACACGTGCTCTATTTAATTTAGTGGACTTGGGTTTAAAAAATTTCAAAATATACTCCCCACTATCTCTTATGTTTAAAGCAGCATAATTATGATTGAAACCCAGAGTGCATTTGGCATTAAACCAAATGTACTGGGAGTAAACACAATCAAAAAATAAATGATTGTAGGTTTCTACCTCATTTTTGCAAAGAAAACAAGTATTTTCTGAATCCTTATTCCATTTGCAACAATTTTTTCTAGTTGGAAGTTTATTTAAAAGAGAAAAATAAGTAAAATGTGCCATTTTAGGACAATTAAATTTTCACCAAATGACTTTATGCCAACCTACATCAATCTCTTCTCCTTGCAGAAACTCCTAAACTTTTTTGAAAGAGAACCTATCTTTAGAACACAAATTCCTACACCAATGATCTTTATAACAATTTTGATCAATATGAATACCCATAATAGCATTTAAAAAAAATCAAAGTTGTAGGATTATTAAGAAAACTCCAACAATTATTTATGATAATATTGTTCACTTTTTCATTAACCCCACCCAAAATTTGCAAATTATTCCAACCAAGGAGATTGATTAGTGAATTACCACTAATCCATGGGTCTAACCATAAGCTGGTTTGACTGCCATCTTTTAAATTCCTATGAATAAGATTTCTACCCACATCTTTGTAGTTAAAATGTTTTTCTAAACATTAGAATGGTGATTCTCTTTTCTAGCCAGCCAGAATTTTTTACTTTTTAAATATTTTGCTCTCATCCATCTGGCCCAAAGAGATTTACGATCCAAAAATTTCCAAAATAATTTAAACTTGCTAACTTCAGCAATGTCTATAATACTTCTAAGCCCAAGTCCACCAAATTTTTTAGGCTTACATACATTATCCCAAGCAACTTTGTGATGCTTGCCTCTCCAAATAAAATTAGAGCATATTTTTCAATTTTATGAATGACATTAACAGGGATGTTATGAGATTGGACCCAATAAATGATCATAGCTACGATGACTGTTGTGTGTTAGTTTTTTTGGTGATACAATATTCGATATTTATGTAGATCTTGGATATATTTGAGTCTATATGGAATCATGACTCAAATTCAATTGCCTATTTTATAGGTTTCCTATATTTTGAAGATTAATTACTTGCATCTCTTAAAGATTTTGGTAGATCTTATGGAGTGATTAGTTGCCTCTTTTATTGCATTAGAAAAGACAACAAATTATCTACATGGAAAGACTTATGGAATTATTCAATGGATTCTTAAATAAGATATTTTGTCAATCCTATTATAAATAGGCATTATATTGTTCATTATATGTATGTGGGAGAAAAGCTTTTTCTCTTTAGGTTTTAGGATTTGAGATATCTTCTCAATTTTTTTTCTTGTAATCTTTTGGTGGTTTAACAAAAGTTTTGCTGGTGAAAATATTTTGTTATTAATTTTTTTTCTTCACTTCTTATCTCTTCTAAAATTTAATTGTGTAAAGATCCTCGGAAAAATCCTAACAATTGGTATCAGAGCCTACTGCATAACTTTTTTTTTTGAAGAGAATTTGGTTATGGAGAAGACAAATATGGAGAAACTCAATGGAAGAAAATGGGTGTTATGGAAAGCGAAGATGGAAGACTATCTCTATCTTAATGATCTTCACTGACCCCTGGAAAATAATGGGAAGAGGCCAAATGGCATAACTGAGGCAAAGTGGGAAATTTTGGATAGAAAGGCTGCAGCGGCTATTAGGTGTTTTTTGGAGAATTCAGTATTTCATATTGTTGCTAATGAAACATCTACTTATGCGATCTGGAAAATGTTAGAAGGAATCTATGCAAAGAACTCAGCAACGAACAAGGCTCTTCTTATGAGAAGATTGGTGAATCTCAAGCTTAAGGAAGGTGAATCAATTGGAGAGCATCTTAATGATTTTCAGGCAATTGTGAACCAATTGGCAGCTGTAAATTACAAGGTAAATGATGAGACACAAGCTTTAATGTTGATGAGTTCATTACCGGAGAGTTGGGAAACACTTGTGGTTGCATTGAATAACTCAAATTCGGATGGTGTTGTTTCAATGGAGTCGGTGGTTAGTAGCTTGCTTAATGAGGAGATACGGAGGATGAACCTAATAAAAGAAAAGGATAAGGTGGAAAGAGAAAGTAGAAATCCATTTGAAGAGGTCAATTTTGCGAGGAAATGTAGTCGTCCAAATACAAATGAGCGACCAAATAACTCAAACGTAGAAGGAATTTCATTTTCTATTAATGTGAAAAACCCGGTCATTAACTAAGATTTTGCAACAAACTTAAAAAGGATAAAGAAAGAGTAAAAGCACTAGAAGAAGACAAAGTCAAGGTTGATGAAAGAAGCAACGTAGAAGTTAATTTTGGTGTAGATCTGGATGATAATGTCCTATGTGTAGATAAAGACAAAAGTAAAGATTGGGTACTTGATTCAGGCGCTTGTTTCCACATATGCAATCAAAGAGAATCATTTATTGATTATGAAGAACAAACTGATAAAGTGGAATGTGCCAAAGGTGGACATTTGCATGTTAAAGGTAGAGGCTTGGTTAGGTTAAAGATGAATGATAGAAGGGTAGTGAGGCTAAAAGGAGTTAGGTACATCCCAGAAATTAAGAATCTTGCTTCAATAGGACAGTTAGAACAAAAAGGCTGCAACTTTTCGACTAGAGGTGGAGTCACAAGAGTTTGGAGGGGTAATAAAGAGCTTCTGCGCGCGAAACGGGGAAATAATAACATTTATAAATTGCTTGGGAAAACAATAGAGAATGAAGGAACTTCTCAAAATGGTGGTGAAAATACAAATTTGTCAAAATCAAGGTGGAGCCCGCAACAAAAAGCTGCGAAGATCACATGGAGGAAATTGTGGTATTACAAGCAGTTCTGATTTGTTGACATGGATATCTAGTTTGGAGCATGCATTTTTTTGGGTGATTTGAAGGTTATTTATTTTCAGAGTGGCGATATTTGTTCCCATTGTATTATTGGATACTATTTTGAAGCTTCGATTTTAGGTGGAGCTTGGATGACATATATGGAATATAGTATCAAGATGGAGATTGTTAGGTTTTTTGGTGATACAATATTCCATATTTATGTAGATCTTGAGTCTATATGGAATCATGACTCAAATTCATTGACTACTTTATAGGTTTCCCGCATTTTGAAGATTAATTAATTGCATCTCTTAAAGATATTGGTAGATCTTATGGAGTAATTAGTTGTCTCTTTTATTGCATTAGAAAAGACAACAAATTATCTACATGGAAAGACTTATGGAATTATTCAATGGCTTCTTAAAGAAGATATTCTGTCAATCCTATTATAAATAGGCATTATATTGTTTATTATATGTATGTGGAAGAAAAGGTTTTTCTCTTTAGGTTTTAGGATTTGAGATATCTTCTAAACTTTTTTCTTGTAATCTTTTGGTGGTTTAATAAAAGTTTTATTGATGGAAATATTTTGTCATTATTTTTTCTTCACTTCTTATCTCTTCTAAAATCTAATTGTGTACAGATCCTTGGAAAATTCCTAACAGTGTGTGAGTTCAATTCTACCAGCTAGTTATAGTGATTTGCATGACCATCCATCAAGTTTACCCTGAATCATATCTAATAATCTAGAACAGTCCTTATCACTAATCTGGTTAATGCTTGAAGGAAGGTCAGGGTATTTAACAGGAAGATTTCCTTCTTTGAACTTCAAAAGATGCAGAATTTCGTCTTTAACTAAAACATCCTTGCTAAAATAAATTTTACTTTTACTGGCATTAACAGCTAAACCAGCATACTTCTCCATATTTTCCAAAATTTTGTAAACATCAATAGCACTCTTTTTATCAGCTTTTAGAAACAAGAGCATGTCATCAGCATATAACAAGTGAGTAATGTGAGGCTTAACTCTGTTTATAGGTTTAATGTTTCCCTTTAACACTTCTATTTCCATCTACATGGAGAAGTATTCCATAACAATAGAGAATAAGTAAGGTGACAAAGGGTTACCTTGCCTTATTCCTCTATTGCTATGAATAAAGCCTTTAGGGGAACCATTAATCATAACAGAGTAAGTTACATTACTGATGATTCGCTTATCAGAGCACAAAATCTGTTATCAAAACCCATTTTCTGCATAATATAAATGAAAAAATTCCTATTAATTTTATCAAATGCTTTATGCAGATCAATTTTAATACACATGAGATTTTTATTTCTTATATTAAAATTCCTAATTAACTCATGAGCTAATAGAGAATTTTCAGAAATCAATCTACCAGGGATAAAGGCACTTTGATTTTCAAAAATGATAAATTAAAAAAAAAACATTTCAACCTATTGCAAAGAAGAGAGGAAATAATTTTATAGACAAAGTTGCAGCAAGCAATAAGTCTATATTCATCAAGTCCAGATGGGTTTTCAACTTTAGGAATTAGGGTTAAAAATGTATGATTAGTGTTTTTCAACAATTTTCCATATTTAACAAATTCTACAACTGAGTCACACAAAACAGACTGCATTTCAACTCAGTGAGTTTTATAGAATTTAGCTCCAAACCCATCTGGACCAGGGCTTTTGTCAATATTAGCATTAAAATAATATTTTTAATCTCCTCCTGTCTAATGGGAGCCAGTAAAATATCAGAGCTATTGTTGTTAGCAGTATATTTAAATTCAAAATCTGGAAAAATAATTGGATAATTATTTGATTTATACAAAGAGCTGAAATAATTAACAGCCTCTATCTCTATTTTAGAGGCTTCATTAATTATTCTACCATTTGCATCTAATAATTTACCAATATTATTCTTGTTTTTCCTACATGACATTTTGGTCTAGAAAAATTTACTAGCTTCATCACCAGCGATTAACCAATCAACCCTGGCTTTCTATTTAAGATTAACAAAACTAATATGAAGAGCGTTAACTAATTTGGCTTGAGTACTAAAAAAATTCTCAGCCTTGGCCTTGTCTGAGTTATTTTTATCAAGATCATTTTGCAACCTCTCACACTCATCCCTAATAGATTTGATGTCATTTCTGTTTCTAGAATTGTTCCAGCTTTTAAGATTAGTCTTAACCATCTGCAAAGTTTTATTGAATTTGTATTGGGCAGTTCCATATATATTATTGATGAAATAGTTAGAAACAACTTCTTTATATTTGTTCTCATATACCCATCCATTCACATATCTAAAAGGGGAACTACCTACTATTCCCTTATCTGAACTAAAAGAAACTAGGATGGGTGTATGATCACTTGTGTTTTGGGTCAAGGTACTACATTTAACATTTGAAAAGAGGTTGATGAAATTTTGATTAAATAAAACCCTATCTAGCTTGCAATGTATATTTCTGAATTCACCTAACTTCCAAGTGAATTATTCCCAAGTATGTTAGGTTCTACTAATCCAGATTTCAACATAAAATTGGCAACTTTTTCTAATTTAGCAAAAGGAAAACTGGATTGCGTCCATTCTTTTCAAAGTTGTGAAATGCAGTATTGAAATCCCCTATTAACATCCAAGGACTGTTTATAATATTACTGAACTACTCAATACAGTTCCATAGCATCATTCTATCATTTCAAAATTGGAAGCATAAATAAAAGTGATTTTTATAACCAAACCACCCTTATTCTTAAAAGTGCAGTGGATATACTGCAGATCAATAAAATAACTGATGAGAGTCCAAATGGCACGATTATGAAAAACCATAATCCTACCATTTCCTCCCATCAAATTATTATTGATTATGCTCCAATTAGAAAATAATCTAGTTTGCAGATCATTAATTTTTTGATCATTTAATTTATGCTCAATTAAACCTATTATACTAAGCTTGAACTGATTCAAGAAATTAAAAAGGTCTAGTTGCCTTTCAGGGGAATTAAGCCCCCTAATATTCCAAGCAATGATACCCATAAAAAATATCTGATTAAAGTAAAGAAAATTAGGATATCACCTATCTGAATGGACCACTGCTTTTGCTGTTGTCCACTCTTACCTCCAACTTTTTGCCACTCTTTTTGAAACTAGTGTTTTCAGCTGGCTTGAATTGTTTCTCCCACTTAGAGTTCTTACTTATGTATTTCTATCTGAAGTCATTGCCTTTGTTTTCCTCTGTATCCTTCAGTGAAATTATGTATGTTGGGCTTTTGGTCCTGCTCTTCTTCTTCTTCTTAATTGGTGATGCAGGTTTTAAGGACTTGGAGGCAATTACTGTGTGATTGACTGCCTTTTGAATGTTGTCCTCAGTGACAGAAGAGATTTTAGAAGGAGCAAGTCCATCAGCAGATAGTGATGCATTAGTGAAAATAGGATCGACAGATAATAGATCAGCACAGTCAATCTCTTCTTTCATTTTGATATCTGCTAAATTTGTAACTAAACTTGAATTGTCCTTCGGGGAGGATTCAATGACCTGTACATCTGTGTTCCCCTCTGTGTTTTTTAAATATTCATGTTTTGTAGTTAATTGTTCAATAAAATCTGAGGATGCAATGTTATTGTCATCCTTAGTTTTGCCTTGAACGTTCTCTGTCTGCAAGTTTTCAGAAAAACATGTAGACCTTTGCAAACGTTGTGATGTAATAGATACTATATTACCCAAATTTGGGGTAGAATTATCAGAAGCATCAATATACATTGCTTCTTCATTATTTGGCACCAATATATGTGCACAGATGGGTTCATTTTGGGACAGATCTTGTGATTTGTTTCCAGTGTCAATATTTTGATCAAGATTTGTAGGTTCCTTTGAATTTTCATTCGATTCTTTGTTATGTAAACATTTATCGAACGAGTTTCCAAAGCACTTACAAAACTTGCATCTATCAGGAATTAACTCATATGTGATCGGTTGAGAGATGATCTCCCCATCGTGCATGTAAATCGATGCTTCATTTGGTAATACAGCGTCAGCGCTTATCTCAATAAGAATTCTAGCGTAACTCAAGCGAGTTTCTTTCGCTGTTTGCTCATCCTTCTTAAGAGGAACTCTGATTAAACTCGCAATGGCACTGAAAACCTCCTTATCCCAATGTCTCAAGTTTAACTCAGGTAGCCTGACCCATACGGGCATAGTGCTCAACAAATCACGATCAATAATTGATTTCTTGATCCATTTCTTCAGAATTATCAATTTACCATTGATGAAATATGGTCCTCCCTTCAGCAATTTTTCACAATCTTCAGAATTAGTAAACCTAATTATAAAGAATCTACTTTCACGAGTGAAGATCTCGAATCACCCTATTGGGTTCCACATTCGAACCATAAAAGCTCTAAAATGATGATATGAGGGAGTTTACCAAACACGTAAGCGATTATCGACATCCCCCATTTTCCTTCTTTTCGAATGTTGGTCTCCTCACTAACAACAACAATCTTCTCCTCACTTATTGTCTCGGTCGATTCTATGAAATTCAGATCAAAATCAGTGCTCTACCCACCATTCTTGACCATATCTGCCTAGGAAGAGTCCTTTACCTCAGTTGGCAATCTGTTCTTGACAATTTGCTTAATTTCTTGTGCATTTCTGACTATATTTCTAGGTTGATACCGATTACCATTTGAAGCAGGAAATGGTTTTTGGATATTTTTGAGAGGGTGTTCGCTGGATTTTCCAGCACCCTTTCGAAGATGGGCAGAATCATTTGGATTCTGTTTGGATTTCAGCCCTCTCTTGCGATTATTAACGATGGTGAAACCGTCTTCATCAACTATGAAGTGAGGAGAAGATTGAGGAAGACTATTAAGAGAACTGGAGGAAAATGGGGGTGGAGATGAGGTGTTCCCTTTCTGATTAGGGTTATTATTGAAGATAGGATTCAAGAAAGTTTTTTGGGCAGCCATGACTGCGTAGATCTCAAGCTTTTCTCTAATGTTTTTATAATTTAATTGGGCTAGCTTTGATTGGGCCAATATTGCGTTGATTGACCTGTTAACTATTTGCAAGATATTTAACAATGATATTGACTGATAGAATTTTTCGAAATTTGCCAAATTCATTATATGGTCTTCTTGCTTCGATCACCATTTTGATTTTTGCTTTGATCTAAAAGCAAATTTTGTTTTACAACAATTTCAATCTCTTTAGAATTTATCTGTCTCAAAGATATGTGCATCGATACATTATCATCCAATTTAAACATACAAAAAACATACAACACCAAACATGCGTGTTAGCTATACAATACAAGCACCATTTCATGCATATCCTAATTTAACATCCATATATGATACAAAAATGCATGGACCAACACAAAAAAATAATTCCTTTTTTTTTTTTTTTTTTTTTTTTATTTTTGCGCAAAATATTTGTAAATATAAAACAACTAAAAATCTTGTTTTTAACTTAGAAGAAGATTTCAAGTCACATTTCTTACCATATAAAAAACATTTAAAAGAATGTGTGGTGGTGGATCACTCACTTGCTGATATATAATCAATCATTTTGACTAGAAATATCGTAGATCTAATCTAATAATTCTATGCACAAATCAAAATGCACCAAATCGTGAAATTTAGTAGTCCTCTTTTTAATCTTTTTGTTAGTATCTCTTTATGGCTTGGTTAGGATATGTATTTAGTATATTGGAAGGGCGATTAGTGGTTGCTCTTTAAGTTGCACTTAGGCCGAATACCGGATTGAGTTGATGGGCTAATTACCGACTTAGCCTAATTATCACTCATCCATCCAAAAACTGTATAACTTATAGTGATCATATTTTCTAAAAGGCCAAGGATTCATTATGATCAATTTAGGAAAAATCTAACCGAATCTTTAATTCGAAAACGATTCCTGATATCATTTGGATTCTAATTAAATTTATATCTTTGCATGTGTGTAAGGTCGAAGGTGCCCACAATTTGTTATGTAGGTAAAATAGTAAATACTCAATATTCTACAAAGTTATCATTTACTTGCCTAATATAATAATGAAAATAGTATTTTTACAATACGTAAATACATAAAAATACAATTGGTTGCAAGTACAATTGTTTTTATTTCGTATTTTTTTACTGTAAAATTGTTGAAAATTAATTGTACTTAAAATTCAAATCTTTAAAAAGTTCTTTTGGCGGAAATACACAGGAGAAAATCAAAAACTAATTACGTATTACTAAAATACTAGTGCTACATGATTGATCCATTGTCAACCATTTTAATTTGCATTATTACGCCCGTCGATACCGACGCGAATGAACAAAGTCTCTTTAATCGTGTTGCGAAATACCGATCATGACATGATTCTGAAATAAAATAAAATAAAATACCGACTGTGCTGTCCAAGTGGAGAACGCGTAGTCGTGTATTTGTCACATGGTATTTTCAGCTGATGTAAATGCGAAGAGATGGAGAACGGGTGAACAGAGGGGACAATGATTACACACGTGTGGGGGTGACGACGAAGAAATAAGAACTAATAATATACGGAAACCAGAGAAAAAGAAAGGAAGGAGGCGTGCAGGGGAAGTTAAAGGGCTGACACGTGTGTACATGCATTCAGGTTGGTTGCCGGCCTTGACGTTTACGATGCCCGCACGCTCGGCTTCATTGGTCCCGCATTCGGTGACGTTTATCTTTTGTTGTGTTTATTTGACTTTTCATGCTTGAATAAACCTAGCCTTCCCGCGTACAATCGTAATCAAAACAAAGTATTAGGATTGTCGCGAATTTTTCATATAAATCAAGGGGTGATTGAGCCGTGTAAATTACTTGTATCACCGTTTATTTAATCTAAATTCAACAAAACTTTATATTTGTTCAATTCACGTGTATATTATTATCTATTCAAAATTTCAGTAAATTAGGCAATTGTTGAATTATCGCATATTGTAAAATACAAGATATAAGGATTTGCATATAGCTTTTAAGAATGAGTTCTTTTTGTTATTGAACCGCATCATGTTCATACGTACTAAAACAAAGAATTGAAACATTGGACCGTTGGCGCGTCAAGAAATGAAACGTGGCATAGGTTTTGATTACGAAGGGCAGCCTAAACCATCAATGATTGGTGTGTTCACGATCGGACCCAATACGAGTTTGTTGATAACACTTTATGTGGTGTCAACGTGACTCCACCACTTGATTGGTGGAAATCTGATGGATCTGTATGGGTCTCCCTAATTTCCACCAATGGAAGGTCGAAGTCACGATGGCACCATATAAAGTGGTGTCAACAAACTTACTCTCCTCGGTCGGACCCCAGTTTAATCCTTAGAAAATATGGCAACAGAGATTCATTTGGATTTCAATTGTCAAATCAATCAGCGGGTAAATCCTAAAATTTACCTGCATTTCAATCATGGCAATTAGGGATAAAGAGGAAAGGAGGCAGGTAACTGGACTTGGAAAAAAAGTGGAGGAGTGGAGGAAATAGAAACATATTTACATGCACTTCTAGAAGCCGGTCCCATATACAAGGAAATATCGCTCTTGTATTTGACAATACCACACATATATACATAATATTTACTTTAGAGAACAACAAGGTACCTTACAAGCACTGCTTCACGTAACTATTTTGGTAGACGATAGCAACTTAAATATACAGACCAGTCTTCTCACAATTATCACATATATTAAATTGTGGAGTCTCCCCCCTGAAATTACGCCGATCATGTCGCTGCCCAACTCTTATATTATTCGAGCAGAGGCACACCTCACACGTGAGGTTCAATCAATTGTACTACTATTAGCAATACCTTAAAGGACATCGGAGTACCACAACGAAGGTACTACATACTTCATAGTTATGAACATATCACGCTTGCACAGTTTTTAAGACCTTTCATTCTCAATACACCTTTCATTGCACCACCCTTTTATATAGTTTGAAACGCAAGAGCGTTTTCAACATGTCTCCGTCTAAAAGGATTTTTATACCCAGCTTTATGAATTGACAAGATAGTAGATTTTTATATAATTGAATAAGCGTAACCAGCTTTATGGAAACTGAATAAAATGAATTTTAAATATTTTCATCATATGAACAACAGCCATGTGAACAAGATTGCAATCCAACAAAAGATTTTTACCAGACTTGTAAAGATCAACTAAAATTAAGTTAATGTATGCTTGAAATGTGTTTTTTAACTGGTTAGGGGTAGCGCAGTAGAAATTTCGTATTGTATTTTGGGTAAGAGTGATGTTTGGTAACCCTTATAACAGAGAATATTACAAGTGCATTTGCATATCCAACCTAAATAAAGCTTAGCGTGTATTTATCTTAAAAAGTGACATGTTCGTGGTTTGTTATAACCTTGTTCAAACACATCTATTCTATTATATAAAGAAGAATGTTAACCTCTTTGTATTCTTGCCACTCATTCACTCTTAATCAAACTACTCTTTAATTGTCAATTTGAATGGAAAAATAACAATTTTAATGCCATAAAATTATACATCTTCTCCTATTTTATATGCTTTATTATATTCTATTGTATCAAGAAATGGATATGTAATTGGTGATATTATTCTCCCAAATTCAATCTTACTTTTTATATAAAAAAAAAAAAAATCTCATTATTGGTTCGTTATGTGAAACCCAATGCTCCGATTATCAATGTGATATGCGAAATTATGACAAATTTGCACTAACTTTGTAACTACAGTGGCATACTAAGGCGTGGGAGCGGTAAACTTGTCGATTAATTATCGACTGTCAGTTCGATAAAAATAATCTCTAAACAAAGAAAAACTTAAAAAAAGTCGAGAACACAGAGATTGAACATGGATTGACTATGTCTGCATCCACATACCCAATGGCTACTCTTTGCTTCAATGAAGAAAAACAATATAAAAGAGAATACACTGAGAGACTACAAAATCAAAAGTAGCATAATGAAGAGATAACCCATAATTATAGACAAACATGCATATATAAAACTTCGAGAGACTGATGCAGATTTAGTGGTGCACTTTGCCTTCTCTATCTAAATTAAGCGAGGACATACTCAACATTATATATTCCAATCTCATACATAAGAATTTTGCCAGAGTTGACACCGGCAAACTCACTAGCAAGCTACACAACATTTGAATCATCAAATGAAGAATCATCGACAATATGCTTACAGATGGCTGCTAGCCACGACTCACTATAGTCTAACGAAATATAACTTTTTCTATTGGCTTCGACTTATCATGTCTCGTGTTGACCATCCTATACCACATGCACTAAATAACATAAAATAAACGCAACATACGTACAAAGCTGATATGGGATGATCATCTTAAAAGAAACAAAAGCAATGCAATGTGTCATATATCCCATAATGCATAGAACAAAAAATAATAAGAACATATACAATAGAATAGTAATGAGTTATGACAAGGTGGAAACAACAACTCTATGGAATCATTGAGTTATACACAACATGACATAAAATCTAATGCATCAAGTCATCACCAGAAGCTTCTTGGACTACAATAAAATAACAATGGAAATATCGACAAATATAGAATAATACGCCAAAGCCTACCTTGCTCGTCCTCTACATAACAATAAAGTCGCCAAATTTTCATCTAGTGTACTAATTTAAGAGTACCTAAGATAATAAGTAGAAAAGCATAAAATCTTCGATAAGAGTAGAGTTCAGTGTAAGAAATAAATAACGATAAAAGCCTATGCTTGAAAATATGGTATTAGGCAAAGGCATATAAATCACATCTGCCACGTATCTACAACCAAAGAGTCAGCACTTAATTATAAAACATAATATGCAGCTCAAATAAATAATAGAGGATACTGAGATATGACAAGATAGAAGAACCTAAGTTGCCTCTTCTTCGACCCTATCCTCCCATCCATTCCCTGTGTTCAATAAGTGAGAGTCTGCTAATAAAACCGAAGTAAGATAAAGCATATCAATCGCTGATTCTATCAAACAAAACCTACATATCACCTTCTAAAGTCTTGAATACACGATAGCATGTATGACCACCATCGCTTATGCTAGTTACTAATATAAAATCTTATATCTACTTGTACTCTGGTATATTTAGGATCTGAAATTCACTACGTGCATTTTAGACCCAAATTACAGTAGTAGACCCTCAGTCGGAGTCATCACTACAACAAATTGGACATTTCATGGCGTGTAATAAATGCTGTTAAAACGTTTCATAGCGTTTTGCTAGACGCTGTTTAACGACATGCCATCATAGAGTAGAGACGTACAACAGCTCAAAAGAAACGCCGTAGTATATCATTTTTAACAGCGTTTACTTGGTGATATTAAAACGTTTTATAGCGTTTTATGAATCCTTTCTCTTAGTGTTTTGGTGTTGCTAAGAGTATTATCTACGGCGGTTTACCACATTGCTATGAAAGGACTTGCTAAACCATCAGTGGACATTTCATAGCGTTTTACAAACCCTGTTAAAAGTAACAACAGCTTTTTTACCGTGTCATTGAATTTATTCCACAACAGCTTATAAACGCTATTGTATATTGCCTGTGTATTTTCCAATTTATTTCCAATTTATTAAGCAGCAGAGTAATACACAAACACATTTCCTTATCAACATATTATTACACATCTCATAGCCAACACCATATTATATTAAACATCGCCGTCAACATTAACGATACATAAATCTACAATATCATTACACCAAAAAATATATATTGTAAAACCAGTAGTAAGAAGTGACCAAAGCTGGTAATACATATAAAGCATACAAGCCAAAATATGTAGCACTAAAATCAAAAGAGCGATACATCATACTATTTTTTTTTTTTTAAAACAAAAGGAATTAAAGTTGTGGCCATGATCTGTAGAAATATGCTTCTTGCAAATCTGTAGAAATTAAAGTTGTGGCCATGATCTACCAGAATTGTTGCCTTTTTGTAGAGTAGCACGTACATCTCCTGCGTCAAGTAAAAAAAAACATCAGATTAGGAACTCTGGCTAGGTACTTAATTCAAGCCACCATCAGTTGATGTCATATCTTTATCTCATCTATATTCAATTTTTCAAGTGTGGTAATTCATATCTATACGTCCTGCTATTTTACCATGCTGGAATACCTTTCCTTGCACATGTTGCTGAACTGACAAAGGCGAACTCTTCATGGTTATTGCATATAGATAAGTAAGAGATCGTACAGTCAGCCTACAAAACCTGAGTTGAAACCATTTTGTAAAAAGGGAATATTTACAGTTACGTTTTGTTAGGCACGTCTATTTGCTTGATCATTTCTGGTAACAAATTCGGTGACTTAACTATTCATTAATTACATGTCTGGTTTTGAAATACTCGCTGATAGACATAGCTGCACAAATTTACAAAATTTTCGCAACCAACGGCAATTATGTTGCACATCTGCATATGCTTTGCTAAAAAACTATGTATTATTTTACATAATATATTTGGTTTTGCTGTCAGCTTCGTATGTCATTTTGCCTATTACATGAATTTGATATTACATCAACCGCTCTCTTACGTATGGCTAACACGATCGTACCGGAAATATTTAGTTGGTTATTTATTCAAAAATGGTTCATAATAGTTTGCATTCAAGGTTATCTTTATTTTTTTCAACTATTTAAAGCATCTGTTATTTATTTTTTTCAACTATTTAAAGCAAAAATGTAAAAAACAATGGCAGCAACACAATTCTGAAGTTAGCATGCATACCGATGTCTAATTTTTGATATATAAAACTGAAAAGATATATAAAACTCCATACACAATTAGCTTCTACATAGATTTTCACTCTGTGAAGATTTATGCTTTGGAGTGAAATTTTGCAATGAAGTATTTTATGCTTTGCGCTAAATGCACTATGCCACTTTACAGACTTTCCTCATACATGCCGTTAAAACATCCAAACATTCGAAATCAAATAGTCATCCTCACCAAAATTTACACCATGATACCAAAAATGGAGCTAATAACAAATTTTCTGAATTTTGTGACACCACTTGCGATGTTTATGGCTCTGATACTCTACGTTTTCAAGTCTGTTCAGTAGCAACTTAAAAATTAAAATAACTAAATATTATTTATGTAAAGCTTTCACCGAACTAAATTATCATTTATAGCTCTGATGCTATGTTGTCAAGTCTAGGTTGCTCTAGACATCACGGAAATGCGGAAACTGTGAAAAAACAAGTTGCTGCCGCTAACCGAACTACTAACCTGACAGTCACATTCAAACACACAACTAACCGAACAATAAATCCTTTCAGTCATGCTTCATATATCAGTATGTTCATTTCAGAACTACTATCTTTTAAATTAACCTCACTGATTCAAACAATTCAAACACTCATCCGAGGGAGGAATAAATAACTAGTCCAGTCAATTATAGGAACCAAATCTGAAACATTTTATCCATTATCAGTCAAAATACCTTCTCCAAAATAAATAACTAAATTGTTACCATAAAAAGTATGAATTTGGTTGTCTTGCGCAAAACGGGTAGCATGGAAAATCTCCACAGCATCTAGCAGAGAGGCTATAAAAATGCTGATATTTGCTTGTTTGCGGCGTTTATTTCATTTTTGTCTTCTTTTTTTTGTTACAGTGGAAAAAAGAATAAGCTGTGTTATGCTGGATTTATATCTTTGAAATAACACAGTGCAGGTTTTCATAAATCTCCTATCAGCCAAGATCACAAGTTTCATGAGGTGTTAGCCTATTCATATATCAAAATAATCTTATCTTATAGTAAAATAAAGTTGATTAACCTAAACTGTTTCACCTATGTTTGAGCTGAAGTTTGTAATTATTTTAATATATATGTACAACATCATTTCCGCAATCAAATTCGAACATGTATGTACAGGATTATGATCCAACATATATGTTCCAACATAGCGACGGCTATCAAATTCGATTGGGACCAACAAGATTAAGCAAAAACCGTAACAGTAAGGCTAGGCTATCGCCTACGCAGGACCCCAAAATGATTCTTACAACAAAGGTAATGTCAGTAAATTACACGCTTTAATTTCTATTTTTCTATTTTTTTTTATAGTTATTTTGTTTTGACATATTTGTTTTGATTAATTTCTATTTTTTTATATTTATGTTTGTTAATTGGTTAAATTTAAGTCAATTTAATTTCAAATTACACGCTTTAAAAGCTCAGCTCGTAGCATACAAACGTATTATCCATATACTCATTTACTGGATTTCAGAAAATGACCGTTCAACCAAACCAATACAAGGGGAATTCAACGGAAGAAGCTCATCCCCCTGGACATGGTCAACCTTGCACAATCCATTCCAAATACTGAAAAAGTACTTAATGCCTCAACAACATCCTTCACGACTCTCAACTGATTGCTTCTTCATGCAATATACACATTGAAAATCATACATAATACATGGAAAAAAAATATTGAATAATTCAGTTTGGCTAGGCAATGTTTTATAATTTTATTTAATAGTTTGACACAAAAGATGGCTATATTTCTGTTTTACTACATTGCACGTACAATTTATACTTTGGTTATCAGTGTTTGGGATCGAAATCTTTATGTTCGAGAGAGTAGATATAGCGAAGTAGCCTGATACTGATTATCAGTGTTTGGGATTTAAATCTGTTTTATAATAGTCAGCTTCGATTTTATAATAATTAGCGAGTGTATTATACACAATGTCTTAATATGTATAATACAAAAAACCCCAAAATAAACTGAGGCAGGCGATAATTGAACTTGTAAAAATGGTAATATTGAGTTAAATTACACTTACTGGAATTTGCATCTCCTATAACTTTTTCAGCAGGCCAAGCAATTACAGTGCCAATAGCATCTTCAATGTTTTGTAAGTGAGATGTTGGCCTCCATAAACGTGCATCTGGAGCATATGCAACATCAACCCAAACTTTTACTGCATTTGCTCCTAAAGGAACAAAATGAACCAATACAGCTGGATCGATTGAAGACACACGTCCTTCGGCTACAATTTCTCCATTGCGATCCAAATCGATCAGCTTACACTTGTTATCTCCCATTGAATTTTCACTCTATCCATTAAGAAAATAACTATTTTATTGTGTATTTAAACAATTTGTAGGAAGTATCATTTAGTCAATTATAAATAAGCAAACCTTTCTGACAACATCAGCATTACTTGTATGAATAGAGGATGTTACGTTGTTGACCTGCTCCACAACTACTCTTGATTCAGGCCATGCCACTTTCATACCAACAGCTTCTCCAACTCGTGTCAAACCACTGGTTGGTCTCCATAAATAAGCATCTTGATTTTTTGGCTTATCTATCCACACGGCTACTGCAGATGGTCCAAGAGGAATATCACTCACAAGTTCTTTTGGATTACTCGAGTGTAGTCGTTCTTCAGCAACTAAGTCTTCATTCCCCCTCCAATCATACAACTTGCATTTATGATCCACGCTGCTAGTTTTACTCTATTAAAGAAAAATACATAAATGAAGTAAATTGTTATATGTTCAATTAAAAGCTAGTAAATAAACAATTTAAATTTTACCCCATTGTCTTCTTTCTCAACTTGGTATGTGTTGCGCAAAACAACTCTACTAGTTGGCCATGCTACTATCTCACCTTCAGATTCTCCAACCCGGGTCAAATTAGGTGCGGGTCTCCATAAAAAAGCATCCGGTATCCTCGGATTGTCTATAATAATTTTCATAGCATCTAAACCCAAAGGAATTTTTTGAACAAGCTCTTTCGGATCATTCGACAAAACTCTTCCTTCTGCAACGATTCCGTCTGTCCCACACCAATCCAATAAATCACATTTGTCATGTTTCTTGTCATGCTTGCCCTACAATTTAACAAAACACGTTATATGGTTATAGAATTGATTACTGAATTTCAATGATATTATGATAGTATTACGATTGACTTTTACCGTAGGATGTGTACTTGCTTCTCCCCAACTTTCTTTATCCTGTCAAACGAATAAAATTGCAACATTAAGTAAACTTCAGTACATTCTAGCAGCAGCAGTTTATACGCTAGCAGCAGCAGGTTAAACTGTGTTAAAAAGCCGTGGAGTTTATACGCTAGCAGCAGCAGGTTAAAAATAACAGGATTTACTTGCATACAAACTGGTTCATTTCATCGACATAAAAGCAATAAAATTCATATAGAAGCAAGGTTCCAAAGATTTTATCTAGAACTGGATTTGCTCCTCATATATAATATGGCAGAGTACTGTAAAAATGTTTTTTTTAATATAATATGGGCGTGCATTTTCATTCATTGCACGACTACTGTAAAAATGTGTTTTACCTATTATTGCTCCATGTAATATGGAAGTATTATACATACTGTTGTGGAAGACATGAAGAACTAATTTACTATGACTGAAGTACCATGACATCCATAGTACATCTTTCATTATTTTAATAATTTTTATCATTCGCTAACTATCCAAAAAAATACATTTGTTCACTTGCATCATAAAAACAAACAATTCTTACTAAATTTGCTCCCTTACGATAATAAATAGGTAATAAAAACACCATATTGCTATTGATGGTTTTGAAATGTCAAACAAGTTGTCTGCCTATTGACTTACGTTCATCTTCAAAACCCTGTTGTGACTAATCATTTTTTCTTAACAACAGGCAAATGACAAACTGAGTATTATTTTCCACTTGCTCAGTAAGAGAAACACAAAAATGAATGTGTGGTTCATTTTTTAGTGGTCAACTGAGATCCCAATCTCACGCATTTTGTTGGGATCCGCCCACGGAAAATGATTTACAGGAGGTAAGCTTGACACTTTTATCAAATAGTTGTATCATCATATTCATATTTTCCACCTCAACATATCGCCATTGTGAAATTTTTATCATCCTATTCATTTTTTTCATTTACAATTTCTCGCTATTGTAATTTTGTTTTACTGTGTACACACCAAATTTTATGTTTAATGTGCACAATGATCCTTTAACACTACCAGTCCCCAAGTGTGAGGTTAAAATAATTACTTGCTATTACATTAATTTGTATACAATAAGACTGCTTAGTTTATCATAATTTTACTCTCTACTAATAACAAGTGATTTAATTATCCTTTAGAAATTTCCATTATCATTTTAAGTTTTACTACCTTTTAAACTTTTATGCGATAAATAAACTGCACACAAAGATAGACAAAACATACTGACATCACAATATACATAAAGCTTGGTACAGGGAAAACTCTTCTTGCAAAAGCACTTGCTGTAGAAGCTGGTGACCGTATATTCATTTCATTCATTCAATAATAATAAGAAAGACTGTTCACGCATATATACACACACACACTATATCTATGGTACCATATATGGCGGTAACCGTATATATTCAAGTATGTGAAATTCCTAATGTATAATCCCAATATATGGTACCATATATGGCGGTAACTGCTGAATTCATTAGCGTGCCCGGGATTCTTAATGTATCTATGTGCCCGTTATACAGTAGAATGATATAAAAATATACTTTGAATCAAACTGGGCTTATTTCCAGCGAAAGAATTGCACATAGACCATATATCGGGGAAGTTGATAAATGATATTAACTTTCTTTGGGTTGAAGGTTCTGATTTTTAACTTTCTTTGGGTAAAAAATATCATAAACAAATATCTATTTTCAAAAGCTGCATAAATACATGTAGTAAAACAAAGCCATTTTTTTTACAACAGACAACAAAAAAGAAAAGAAAAAAGTCCATAAAATAAAACTGTTTTTAAGTGGTGCAAATATCTACATTTCGCAATCATATTTGCAAGATATTAAGAAAATTAGCAGGGATTAAGTCAAGTATCCACTGCAGATTAAGTACTAAGACTATTTCGATTGTTGTGGATCACACTTGTAATATCCGAAAATCATGAAAACAGTGTGATTTTGAACAATTATAAGAACATGTTTCCTATGGATAAAAAGCTAATTTCCAGCGAAAGAACTGCACATAGACTACATATTGGTGAAGTTGATAAATGATATTACCTTTCTTTTCATTAGCATGTGGACCATTGCTTGTAATTCTGAAATTTTGTTCTGCATCTGGATTGTTTCTTTATCCCTAACATGTCCCAAAATTGCCTTGGTATAAGTCATCCCCCTTCCCATTCCTCTCAACCGTCCTGGTCTATCTGGTCCTAACACATGGGACAATGCATCTTCTTTATAATTAATGACAGAGCCAGAATGTGATCCACTGTCAATGTTCTTAATCTTTTCCTGTAGAGGTTAACAATAATACTATAAGCTATTACCAAATTATGACATTATAGAACAATTTCCATTCTAATAAAAATATGAAATTACTAACAATGGCATCTGCAACAGCAATGCTCACTGGTTGGCCATCTTTTCGTATGTGAGACTTGATCCAAACATCAGATCTACAGATGGATGAAGGATCGAGACTCTCCTCTTTCTATGATAAATAAATTAACTTTTCTTACCAAATCTTCAGTCAATCTAGCCATTCCTCTGCGACTGCTTGTGTGAGGCATTTGAATGCGTCTAATAGCTTTGAATTTGTCACTCACCATCTGAAAAATTCAAAAACACAAAAAATATTTTGAGAAGTAAACATCACAATTCTTAGCATATAAGCACAAACCATTGTGGTTGATTTACCTTAAATTCCGGAGTTGTTTTTGACTTAACAAACTTCTTCCACTCAGCCATAGTTTTGATGTTATCGGGTTTCAGTTGAAGCCTCTCCTCTTCATTCCTTGCATTTACTATTTTGCAAACTAGTATGCTTTTAGAAGATCTGAAAATGCAACCCATTTGCTTAAATATGGGCACCTTTTGCCACTCGTCCAATTTAAATCTGGCCTACAATATTTTATTAAAGTAACCAGGTATTATTATCATGTGCATGTGATTATTAAATGTAGAAATATTGGTTTAATGGACTGATAAAATACTAAAACACATTTAACTAGTTATTTCATACCTGAATCGATTCCCAAAGAAAAACCTTCAATTCATTGCTTAGATGCTTCCAACCATCAAGAGTAACTGGAACACATTTTCGTACAAGCGGACCTAAATAAGAAGATAATTTGACTGATCCATCTCCTATTGGTTCGGCTAGCCTGTTAAATTCAACTTCAATTCGACTAGAAATATTTGAAGGAAGCCTTTTTGCTTTAGTTGGTCCTCTAGATTTTTTTCTAACAATTGGGCCTTCATCACCATTGCTATTTCTCTCGCTTTCTACAACTTCAACATTTTCATCTTGTTGCATTATGTTGTCATTCACTACTTGTGCACTATTTTGAATTTGAGCATCATTATTTTTAGACAAGTCCTCATCTTGAATATCATTGTTTATCACTGCCTTCTTCTTTCTCTTTGCAATTCTACCCATTTCCTGTAAATTAAAGTGTTAGTTAGGCATATATAATTAGAACAGTCTAGCAATAACTTAACTCTTCCTATAAGAGTAGAATAACTACAAAGGGTAATTCACGAATGATAAATCGAAAGCACATTTAATTTGCAAACAAAGAAGCATGTTGTTTTTTAAGTTTTGCAAAAAAAAAAAAAAGTGATGGTTATGAACATCAAAAAACATACACACATATTAAACGCCTACATAAATGTACATACATACACATGCATATACACATATACATCTAAGAAAAGTTACTTAAAATTACGAGTGTATATACACGTCCAAATGGATATGCACTAATTATAATTTGGATTAATTCAATAATTCACTTATGTAGCAAAACTGTATACTATCTAAAGAATGACACAATAAGACATCAAGTAATAGCAAAAGAGTTAGCATATAAATATCATTACAAACATAGTGCGGAACATAATTATCAATGCAACATATTACAAAAGTCATCCAAATTTTGATGTAAACAAAAAGAAGAGGTCTGTTAATTTTGTAAATATCAACGGGGGAAAAACTGAATAAACTATTGCATGAAGTTCAAATGAAAACGAAATGATGATAAAAATAAGTAAAACATAATATAGCCGATGACGCTTGGCTAAGAAGGCATGATGATGCATCACTAAGAGCGAACAGATACATATTCGACATAGAAATCAATCATATTAGAAATCAAGTCTTCAGAGTTTCGAGGAAGAAGATATTAACAGTTATATGAAGATAATTTCTGGTTAAATGAGAAAAAAATTGAGTTCGAATTCTGAAGTTGATAATTTCAGTTATATGGTTCTCTAAATTTGCATTTTTGTCATTACTGCTGAACTGAAACATGTACTAAATTTCTGAAGTGGTTTTTGCTAAAAGAATTTCTTGCTAATTGGTTGAACATGTTGAACCGAACATGTACTAAATTTGTTGTCAAATGTTGTAGAAATACCTTCACATTTTCTGAAGTTTATTAAACTACTCCACTATGCCTTCACAATCCTCTCTAACATAGCTAGTATCCTCCACACAATCTACATCCATGTTTTCTTCACACTCTTCTCTACCATAACTAATATCCTCAATAGACTCGTCTATCTCCAATTCAAGAAAGCCTCGTGGTGGTGCCCTCAAAACAACATACCAATTAGATAAATCATCTTCCCTTGAATAATTAATTTGTTTCGCTTGGGATGCAAGAATATATGGATCTCTTGAAAATGAAGCTTGATTTTGATGTAAATTAACAAGAGTGAATCCATCTTCAACTTTCACTCCGTTTCCTCTATTTGCCCAATTGCACTTAAAAACGGGAATATAAAAGACATGATAATCTAACAAAATTATTTCAGTTAAAATTCCATAGTATGTGATAATATCAACCACTTGAGACATATCTTTTGCACTTGCTCTACACATGGTAGTGGCATCATAAGTCACCCCGCAATTTTGAGTTTCTCTCTCGACATCTTCTGTATGAAAGCGTTGTCCATTTATGATATATCCTTTGCAGGATAAGGCGCTACTACTCGGACCATAGGCAATCCACTTTAACAATTTATCATGATCTTTTGATTCAATGGATATCTGAATTTTTTAAATGTAATTAGCATAGAGTTCAAATATAATATTATAAAGTCAATGAAAAAGTTTTTAAAATTACCTTCTTTTTAATCCAATCAGCAAAAAATTTCGTATAACTGTTCCAAAGCAATGTGGCATTCTTTTTCATGCGTTGGTTTGAATTTTCCAATTCCTCGAGTTGCAAACTAGCACAAAAAAATGGTGCAAAGTTAAACATGCAATTACATGTGTCAAACCAATAAAAAAAGATGTAATATCTACTTACTCTAGAAAAGGTTCCACTATGGCCATATTCATCAAAACAGCTAGATGAGCACTTTCTTTCTCATTAGGCGAAAATGTAACTGTCTGAAGCTTTGAAATTGGACGACCTTCAAGTATTGAATAGTTTTCATAATCTTCATTTCGACCTTGTTTTTCCTCTATTAGTGAAGATCTTTTTAAAAATTCATCAAAAAATCTCATGGATTCTTCAGCAAGATATGACTCTGCAATACACCCTTCAGCCCGTGCATAGTTTCTTACATAATCTTTAAGTGTCTTCATATATCTTTCAAAAGGGTACATCCAACGAAAATGTACTGGTCCACACAATCGGGCTTCTCTTCCAAGATGAATTGTTAAATGTATCATTATATCAAAAAAGGATGGTGGAAAATATCTTTCAAGGTCACATAAAATCGTAACAATCTCATCATCGAGTTGCTGAAGCTTTTCTTTATCAAGAACACGTTGACATAGTTTATTGAAAAACGAGCATAGTCGGATTATTGTTTTCCGAGGCTTCTTTGGCAACAGACCTCTTATCGCAACAGATAACATTTGTTGCATTAATACATGATAATCGTGGGACTTAAAGCCGCTAACTTTGTAATCCTCCAAAGATATACATCGTTTAAAATTTGAGTAATAACCATCAGACCCCTTGAAATCATATAATCTTTTACAAAATATTCTTTTTTCACAACTTGACAATGTATATGGAGCCGGTGGTAGATATGTCTTCTTTCCACGAGGTTGTGCAAAAAGACTATGACGAATTCCCCAATCTTCTAAATCTTTTCTGGAATTTACTTCATCTTTGGATTTGCTATCATGTAATATTGTGGCTAACAAGCTTTCTCCAACATTTTTCTCGACATGCATTACATCTAAATTGTGTCGCAATGGAAGTTCCTATAAACATCAATAGTATGACAATTTAGGATTATAATTTATTTAGTTAAAATGATGTAAAAAATATTTGAACACTAACCTTCCAATAGGGTAAATCAAAGAAAATAGATCTCTTTTTCCACCTTGATAACTCGATTTTCATGGGATCATCATCTTCATCGTATTCGTCTTGTTTACTATGGATACACTTTCTTTTTTTACTCTCCCTCTTCTTTGCCGCCTTCTTATTTGGCTTCTTCTTATTCTTTGCCGCCTTCTTATTTTTTTTTCTTTCTTATCTTTTCCAAAATTATTTTGAAAATCCTTCAAAATAACAGAAATGTTTCTACCTGTTTGAATTCTAGGCTTGTTGTCATTCTCCACGGTATTATCAAACCAAGTTTTTTGTTTTCGCGATGGATCCAAAGGAGGTAAAAATCTTCTATGGCCCATATATGCATTTTTGTGACAATGAGTCAACCATCGATGATGAGTGTTGACACCGCATAATGGACAAGCTTTTTTACCTTTTACACAACATCCAGCAAGATTACCATAAGCAGGAAAATCATTAATTGTCCAAAGTAGAATTGCTTTTAAGTTAAAAACTGTTTTACTAAATGCATCATAGATATCAACACCACTACTCCACAAGTGATGTAAGTCTTCCACCAATGGCGCCAAATATATATCAATATCGTTTCCCGGTTGTTTTGGACCAGGAATCACCAAACTCAACATAATGTTTTCTTTTTTCATGCATAACATGGGTGGAAGATTATACGTCACGAGCATTACCGGCCAACAACTATACTTAGAACTTTTTATGGCGAATGGGTTGAAACCATCCGTAGCAAGACCAAGCCTTAGATTTCGCGGATCGGCTGAAAACGGTTTCCATTTCTCGTCCACCATGTTCCAAGTTATCGAATCAACAGGATGACGCATTTTACCATCATTGCTTTTATTGCTATAATGCCACCGTAGATCCTCTGCCATCTTTTGAGATCTAAACATTCTCCTAAATCTTGGAATGATAGGAAAATATCTCAACACTTTAACAGGAGTACCATGCATAATCTCTTTTGTACGTTTGTTTATCTTCCATCTTGAGGAACCACATTTTGGACAATTATCCAAATCTTTGTACTCCTTTCTAAAAAGACAACAATCATATTTGCAAGCATCAATCTTCTCAAAACCCATATCAAATATTTTGAGAAATTTTTTAACTTCATATGATGTCTTGGGAAGTACATTACCTTTTGGCAATAACGTCTGCAAAATATTCAATAGCTTATCAAAACCAGTATCGGATAACCCAGTTTCGCATTTAAGATTATATAATGCAGTGATAGCAGATAATTTTGTTTGGCCCGCACAATCGGCGTACAATGGAGTTTCTGCATCTTCTAAGTTCTTAAGTAAATCACATTCTCGGCTTTGCACATCATCATTATCTTTGTCATTGACAAAAAAAGTATTGTTGATAAAATCTTCATCTTCATACTGAATGGCTTAGAATAAGTCATATGTGTCACTCAGCTTGGTTTCTTCAACTACATTTATTTGCTCACCGTGATGATACCATCTAGTATACTTGTACTTATGATCCATTCCTTTTATAATCAAATGCTCAAAGACAATCTTGTCATCTTGATGACTAAGATTTCGACACTCTACACAAGGACATAAAATCTTTCCTGTAGTTGCTAAAAATTTCTTTGCGACTTGCACAAAATTCCATGCTCCTTGCCGATATTCTATGCTAGTTCTATGATGAAAAATAAACATAAATATTGACTTTAGTATCATATTTTAAAAAAAATCCCACATTAACACTTGAGTTAAGTATTATCATGTTACCTGTGCAAATCCACCCAATCTTTTTCCATCATCATATATAATATGAAGATGGGCAAATATCTAAAAATCAAAGTAATAATTAGTTATTAATTCCAAACAAAAAAGTGGATATTCATGCACAATTGTAATAACACACGTGCAACTATAAGCGCACAAACATTTCACAAATTGATACTCAACACTAATTTATTCACAGCCATATTTTCCAATGGACATAAACAATGCTTGCTAACTTGAAAACAAATTATTAAAAGGTTTTCATACCCAAAACTAAGCAGTAATGTGTTAGTGCACCAGTTACTTGTTTATTCAAAATAAATTTATTTTTCTCACAAGTAGACGATAGAAATCAAGAGGCAATTCCTTCAATACATTTTCTTTATGTAGTTTGCACCGTGTTAGGGACTGTTACTAAGGAGGTAACATTTCAAATGTGCAGATTTATGTCTTGAGTTCAAATCCTGGACTTGGAGGGAAAAAAAAAGTTCTGCGCTTCTTTTTGATTCATATGGAGCTCTACAATTATTTTGTGAAAATAAAATATAATTAGAACCAGAAGTTTGGGTCATATACACACACACACTCTTGCCTTGTAGTAACTAGTAAGCATGAATATCTTCCTAAGATGATAGTTCATTTCAGACACATAAATGTACATACATGTGAACCTACGTCTCTCAAGCATATATTATTTCTAAAACCAGAAGGTTCGCTTTTTAACAGTACTTAATGATTCATGGATATTATGCAATAAAACAGTTCATGCATCTGTGTATACATATTACATACAGTATTCAAATAAACAATTCATGCATCTCATGGCTCATATATGCAATTCATGCATCTGTGTATACATCTGTGTATACATATTACATATAGTATTCAAAACAATTCATGCATCTGTATATATGAGCCATGAGATCACATAGGTCATATTCAAATAAAGAATATCTATTTTATTTTTGTTGTCTATTCCGACCAGAATGAAGTATTATCTTAGTTGAATTAACATAAAGGTTGTTACTTGAAATGAATAATAAATCGTAAGCTATTTATAAAATGAAATTGATAACTATATTTCTGTATATCATGGTTTTCTAAAGGCTAAAAGATATATATTATGGTAATATGATATATTGGCTGTATCAATTATGTAGTGTTGTTTTATGGGTGGTTTATATACTATTTTAGATATTATATAACATACCCCGCGGCAAGTGAGTTAAATCCCACAAAGCAACTTCGAAAGCATGACATTTCGCATAATGTCGAAGTATTTAAGTACTTGGGCAATGATGTTTATCTATTTTGTAATGGTTTAATTTGTTAATATCGCATATATTTCATAATTTCAGACAGTTATATGTGCCGTATAACATATTTCTATAACGTCTACATGTCTACCCCGTATCATATTTGAATTTACTTGTAAAAACTGGGCTGTATAACCAGAATATTATCCACTAAACTAAGCTCCATGACAAATGAATAGGATAATAAAATTCTGTAAACGGATAAAAACACATTACTGGCAGTTCATCGCATACACATTTTATATTTTTTTAAAGCCATCTCGTTCCACAAATTCAAAAGAAAGACAGAAAAGAAATTTTAGATGAAATCAGTAATGCATTATTAAACTTTGGATTAGGTACTTGTTTCGAGTCCAAAAAGCAATTTCAATTGGGTTTAATGGTCAGGTTGAATGCACTTTGGTAACAAGTTTAGATCTCTGGGGTACTGTCAGAGTGTGAAACAAAGAATTCTCTGAAGATTTCTTTTGCAACCCATAGTGGCAAATCCACATCTTCTGCTACTTATATTTACTTTAATTTTCTCTTTATTGAAACCTCTAATTGAAGTAACTATCCCTTTTGCATGATTTTCATAGTTGCAAATTATAATCTGAAGTTTTTTTTTTTGAACATAAAATGGGTACTTAATTACATGAACAAAGAGTTACAAGAAGGTTTGAGCGAGTTACAAAATGACCATACAACCGAATAAATACTATACAAACAAAGTGAAACCCGCTCAAACCAAAACACAGACCCAAATAAAACACAACAAACTACATATCAAAAAAGATACTTAAAAAACAAGCTCGCTCCAAAACAGAACAGGAGCCACCGCATATTCCTAAACCACAAGCAAGATTCCCAAAGCTACCAGCGACAGCGCACCAGAACAGATCGAAAAAAAACACCAGCACCATAAAATACTTAGCAAATAAACCAGCCACATTGGAAATAACCCAGGCAAAATACCAATGCTTGCAAACTTGAGTCAACCCCAAATCTGAAGTTAAATATACTGAAGATGTTTAATTAAAGAGCATGCTCTTTCGTTAAATTTTCTCATTTGACTGAGCTATCTTCTACCAATTCAATATTTCAGCTAATGAGGCATCTAGAAAATAGTTTTGTTGAATAGTGATACAAATTATTTGCTAGAATATTTCACCTAAATTATTCCTTCTAAAATTATCATTCTACATTATTCTATTAGCTTATCTCTTGCAAAAACAAAATGTGTAAATATTGGCTCTTATGCATATTGTAACACAAACACTGGACAGAAATTAAATATCTACGTTTCTTAAAAAAAAAAAAAAACTAACAAACATTTTTTCATCAAAACTCTCAAACAATTTCACAACTAAAACTATTACAGTATCAGTGATACCAAAGCAACATTCAGTCATGCTTGCTAACTTGAAAATAAATTATTAGTTGGCTCCATCCCTATGCAGGACAACTCTTTTTCTCACACATTACTGCTTAGTTAAAGTTGACCGTATTCTTATCCATGCATTTATTTTTTTTGCTTGTATAAATAAAATCAAAATAAAAAGTTGATGGTTTACCAATCATTCATATTGTTGGCTATGTTGGAGCCACTAACACCTGCAGTTGTATTGCATTTTGGAGGAACAATTTTAAGCTAACCACATAAAAGCTTACACTTTCACATATATCCTTTTAAAGATGTGTTTTATGAAACACTCCTTGAATTATTACCAAAAAAAGTTGCAGTGTTCTTCATAAATGTTCGATCTAAGTACGAACCCCCACCCCCCTCTCATGGTTTTCCTGGCGCCGTTCCTGACCAAGATTAAACTATTAACACATAAATTAACAACAGTTTAGATTAATTCTTTAAAAAGACATCAAGTGGCTGTGAATGCTCAACATCAACAAAGAAACAGCATCTCACGTTGCTCAGATGACACAAAAAATTTGGAATACATTGTTCAGATGGCATAACAAAATTACAACCGAAATCACTGTTAAGTGGATAGAGAAACTTACAGTAGCTAATAATTTGTTCAGATGACAGCGAAGATAAAATCGTCCAACCCCAATCTAGGACGAAACTGCGGTGAAGATCCCTCGGTGGCGAATTAATTTGGGAAATTTGATTTTAGATTGTCGAATTATTTGGGGAATTTGATTTTGGATGAATTTGACGTGTTTTGGGAACTGTTTCTGAGCGGTGGGATTATTTGGGGATATGTTTTGGGAACTGGTATGGAGGGAAATGAAATAACTTCGCGGCCTAACTACTGATAGCGTGTGAGAAGCGGAATTTTATTATTTTGCACCAACACTAAACATACTACAGCACGTTAATAAAAAATGTCGTAAGGTCATGCTAAGAAATCAACCTTTTCTTGTAGTGCATCTAGGGTACATGATCATCGCTACTAGTCCTTTGGGAATCCCCATACATAATACCCTTGCTTCGAGTCGCTACCGCTTATTACATCACAAATTTCAATGAGATCTAGTGTTCTGAAAAGTAATGTGTTAGGTATAGATGCAAACAAGGTGATTAGATTTAGCCAATTGATGTATATCTTGCCTTTAATTGGAAATTGGAGACAATTCGAGATAACATTAAGCGAGAACTGATGAGTTGATTGGAGAATTTAGGGGATGATATAAAATAAGAGGGAAGCTTTCAGATGGTTGCTCCCATATTATATTTATATCCACACTTTGATTAGACAAATAGGGTTGCTAATTCAACCCACTAATCATTCCCTAATTTTGGCTAGTGGTTTTTTGAACTTAAAATTGTCATGACTTCCTAACTACTTATCCATTTTTCCTATATAACACTCTACGAAATGGAAAACCATCATCCTAGAGTAATGAAACTGGTAAGAGCATCTAATATGGCTCATATTAAAAGTTATAGCAAAAATACGATTCTTAAGGGAAAAACGATTGCATAGAAATTTGGAAAATCTCATAGATTTATAAAACGTCCTTAAGAACCACATCCCAAAACGTTAGAGAATATAACCATAAATGAATTAATTAGAATTATTTAAAGATACTTTGATTCGTAAAATATAAGTTGTTACACTCTCCCACTTTTAGGAATTTCTCCCTCGATATACCTAAACAAACATTAGCAACCAAGATTACTCTATATGCCTACCATCCATAAGCAATCAAACAGCCATGCAAACATTATCAATCGAAACTTATCCTACCGTAAGGAACTACAATAATATAAGCTACTATAGTGCAAGTAAGTACAATAAATGAGTCTTACCACTCGATTAGTTGTGGATAGTCCATCCTCATAATTTTTTAGCCTTCCATATACAATCCTTATCATCCTCGCCCTATGACTCCTTAACTAGCTTAATTATATTCCACGTAGGCCTTTTCCTGTCATTCTCAATGACTTAAAACGGCCTACGAGGTCTTGAGACTTCTGGCTCTACTGCTACATCTTCTATCGGATTTGGTGGCACAAAAATACCCGTGTCCTGCATAATTTTTTGTAGATAGGGGATATGAAAAATGATTTTCATATCCATCAACTTTGGATTTAGGTCCGCTTTAAAAGCCAACTTCGCAATTCTTTTTACTATCAGAAATGGTCCAATAAATCTGAACGCTAACTTCCCTTTCCTACCAAACTAGAAAACACTCCTAGGAGGAGATACCTTCACAAAAACCATTTTCCCAATGAAGAATCACATATCTCTAGTTTTCTTATCTATATAACTCTGTTGAGCATCCTCAGCAACTTTCATTCATTTTTGAATGCTATCAACCTTTTCTGACATCTCTCGAACCATTTCTGGCCTAAATATAAGCATTTCACCAACTTCCTACAAAAAAGAAGGTGTATTACAAGGTAGTCGAGTAGTGGTTCATATGATGTCATACCAATACTCGATTGGTAACAATTGTTGTAGGATTTTATAATACTCGATTTACTCTCTAGATCCTCTCATCTTTTGGGGATGACAAGCAGTCTCAAATGTAGCTCTCTTCCAAACTCTTTCAAAATTCACTAGTGAACTGCACTTATAATACTCTTTGGCACACCATGAAATCTAGCTCGATTTATAACAATACCAGGTTGGACAACATTCTGGTAGACTTGACATGTATGCATCTTGCGCTGTTGATCTGTTGATCCATAGCTATTCGAATATTATCATATCCCACTCTAATCCATGACAATCCACTTATAAAATCCATAGACACTTGCTCTCAATTCCATTTAGAAAATTTTACCGGTCGAAGGCTTCTTCTGCTCAGCTTTCACAAACTGGCAGTTCATATACTTTGAGATGAACTTACCAAACTCCCTCTTCATACTTTCGTAGTACTAAGTTATCTTTGTATCTCTATACATCTTATTACCACCAGGATGTATGGCCAAACAGGATTGACAAAATTCGCATGAAACTTCATTTCGTACCCCTACAACACTTGGAACAAACTATCTTCCATCCGGAAGAACCCACCAACTATCTCGGTCAACTTAGTACTGCTTCATATCATCTGATTCAACTCTCATCTCAATCCTTTTTGTAGTCTTTACTAGTCTAGCATCTTGCTTCTGACTACCATCAGTTCTCTCTATGATAATAGGTCTAATCGATATGCTTGCTAACACATAAAGGTGTAGCTTACAATGTTGTCTAAAATCAAACCTACCTATATACTCCAATTACTTCCTCTCGGAGAACAATGCTCCTAATCTAGCATGTCTTGTACTCAAGGCATCGGTTAATGCATTATCTTTTATTGGTGTATAAGAAAAAAAATCAAAATCACATGAGGTCAAGAACTCCAACCATGTTGTTGTAACACCTGACACTTTTCTAGGCACGAATTTCGACAAAAATCGAAACTCAAACCCATCCAAACACGGAGAGTATAAATTTTGTACCTGCAATTAATCAGCACGAGAGCATAATCATAGTAAAATAAAACTAACTCACAACGGAAACGAAATAAGATAACAAATATCGACTAAGGCGACCACTTTAAGGCATGCCACCACATCGATATTGGGCATGAGAGAACGAGAACCGAAAACCAAACTTGAACAATTACTAAGTCATATCTTCCTCGAGCTAAACCTGAGAGTTGTTATGAGGAAAGGGCTCAGAACAATAAGTCCTGGTGAGTAGAAAATGTATAACGCTATCTACATTACACAAAAGTACTCCGTTTGGTCAAAACCAAAACATATGTTTAAAAGAGCTAATAATTCTAACATAACGCATTTAGAATTTACGCACGACGACTAACCACAAAGCCTAAGGTAATATTCCGCACCTAATGATATCATAATACTAAGATAGAACGTTTACGCGTAAGTATGAAGCCTGTAAACCACCACTGACTAATTAAAAGGTGGACAACTAACTTCTAACTATCACACACGGAGGGTACTTATTTTATATATAGCCACTTAAGACCTCGCTACCTATGTAAGGTAAGAGCAGGTACTTACGATCACTTAATACCTAAGGCGAACCTTTTGGTCGCTTAATACCTATATGGTGATTTATTCTATCCTAATATAAACTAGAGGATACTAGCTACTAAGTTTACTAATCCAAGGCTTCCTTCATTCACGCATATAACCATGCCATGCATAAAACAAGAGATAGTAAGCAGTCACTTATTACCTACAGGACAGGTAGACGACATCTAGCTCATTTGTGACCTCCCCCGGCGGACCCCCTCGTTAGTATATAACTAGTCTTATTGGATAACTCCCTTAGTCACTCAATACTTCCCATAGGATAGACAAACATTTGGTACCTCCTAAACAGTCATTTAATACCTATTCCCAAAACGGACCTGCAACCCAATCACTTAGTACCTCGAGGAAGCGGACTAATGTGGGAATTACCAAGTTCGTACCTAATAGCCATTTAATGGGAGGTGTGCTACGCGATCGCTTGATGCCCTTTAAAGGGTGGATCTAACTACTTTTAGACCTTTATCCCGAAACAAGCTACGATATAAATTATTTTCTTTTTACGGTTTCCTCTTTTTGGGAAGGGAGGAGGGAACCTCACTCTTGAGATAAACCTTGTTTTAGTAAATAAGCCACGTTACGTAATTAACTATCGTCACGGGTTCCTATAGTTAATGATATCTCACATCAATTGAACATATATCCGACTGTTGGAAAGTGCAGACTTCCGTCGAATAAGGCAACCAACCTCACATCATTAACCTACTAAGTCCAATTCCTATTTCAATATATAATAATTCTACATTAACTAGGAATTTATAAATTTCTATCTTAGGATATTTATTTATTGATTTATTTATTGGACTTATCATCCACTACGCTAATCAATCCCCATTAATTCCCCTGTTTCTAATTCTTTTGTTGTTACTAATTTTGTTTTCTTCCATTAACGACCTTAACGGTCATATTTCCTATGACATCAATTAACATATTAAATCCGTTAAATGCCATTTATGACATTAATGGCCATATTTTCCTTAGGGCATTTTTTATCCTATTCATATCAGTCTCATTTTAATTATACTCTATATATTATTAATCCATTTATTACTATATTTTCAATTCCCCTTATTTATTATTTATGTATTCATACATATATATTTATTATTTATTGGATTCCCTAATCAGAGTTACAATTCCTATTCCTAGCATAATTCAAACTGTAACCATTTGGCATGTTTATCATGTTAAATTTATTTGCCCAATTAAAGATGGTTACAACATTCCTTATTTTGTTTATGACCTTATTTATAGCAAATCAAATCCATTTATTGTTACAAGGTCGTAAAACCTATTTCTGTTTATTATGGAATATATTTCCATATATATTTCCATAAAAACGGAAACTATTCAACACATAACAATATCAGTCAACATTTATTATAATATCATATGTGTTATTCACGTATATTCGGACGGATATGAATATACGTATATTTTTTTATTTAAGCGCATTTAACGTAGTTACTATATTTTTTTTGTTATTATTAACCATTTATGTTTCTGTCTAAACTAACGATAGAAACAAACCTTTTTATGTTTAATATTGTTTAAGATTCAAAATCTTTGAAAAAGGTTAATAACTGTAGTTATTGTGAATTTGCCCAAAATAATTAAAAAGAAAATATATACATATTTCAAATAGTAAAAAATAAGAAATATATGTTTTTGGAACGGTTGTTGTAAATTGCGTACCAATATACATAAATTTACACATCGCTTCCTAATTGTTTTGTACATATTTCTTGCTGATTTGAAACAATGTCTTTTAAAAAAAAAGAACAAAAATGGTATTTCTACAATAAACGAGTAAAATCCCAACAACATCAAACATAAACAAGAATAATATTTTAACCTAGATTTACATAAACCTCAAATCAACACCAAAACTAAGGATCTGGAATAAAACTACAATTTTGACAATGGTTTTGGGACAGATTTCCAAATCCAAGGTGTATACAATAACCACAACAACCTAAATACAATTGTAGTTAATAATATAACAAACTAAATAGGCCTACAATGAAGTGAATTATACCAACTTTAAGACTTATGCAAACATCCAAATGCCTTTTCTTTATTTACATCAATAATCCAAACCCAAATATACTTGATTGATCATTTCCGCAAGCAAAGATATATAATAAGGGTTTTGGGAGTTTTGGTATTGTTTTACGTATAAATCAAAATCCGTTTTAGGAACAATAATCCAAATTTTACACTATTAGAATATAGCAAATAGCAAACTTATGAAAATTCCACTCATAGAGATTAGAAGAAGTGATTAGTGGAATATAGTGTAGAATCAACTCAAAATCTTTATTTCTACCTTCGGACCAACATATTCCAACTCTCCTATATATATATATATATACACACACACACGCACACACACACACATATATATAAGGGAATAAAAGTTTAGAATCTTATGTATATAACTTAATTCCAGAGCTTATACATATAAGAGTTTAGATTCAGAAAGATATAATAAGGTTAGAAGAGAGAAGCTGGAAGCCAAACCTGAAATTTTGGAATTAAGAAACGGAGAGACAAAGTGGAGGCGCGAAGAATGAGGTGTAGTGTTTTGGGAGTGACTAGAAGGTCTTATTTATAGGTCCAAGCACGTATATAGATTACCAGATTAATAAGATTTAATCTAGACAGTCTGTTGTCGTGAAGTTATAAATAAACCCGTAAAAAACAATGCCTCTCTCACCTCCAGTACAAAGGACTGTCGACCCCCCTTCTTGGGTTGAGATAGGAAGATTTTATATTAATTATTCAATTAATTAGATTTATTACTTTTCATTGATTGATTATTCTGTCCCCTTTGCATATAAATATATACACCAAAATTCAAATTATTATGGAATATTCTTTTATGCCAATCTAATATTAATTACATTTCAAATTAAATGAAAATTGTATAATATCAATGATTCAGAAATTAAAATGGCGGATCTCTCCCAGCGATTTTGACCTAGTTTTTCTTCCTGTCGATCTTGACTCAGTCCATGACGTGCAAGCATCATTTCTCGCCTCTCAATCTCAACCATGTACTGCCTCGTGCTATTCTCTCCGAAGGCGTTGAACGACGGGTAGATCTGGGATCTACTCATGGTGCTTCCTCCGCTCTGCTGCCGACGACTTCGCAGCTCTGATTAGTGCCTCTGCTAAGTGTGTAAATCCCTCTGACCCTCCCTCTAGGGTTGCTGCTACTGATGGTAGTGAATCTGCTATCCCTAGCAAATATTTTCCAGATGTTGGCAATTCGATTAATGCTGTTGAGGTGAATAAGTTTAGGGGGAAGGCTTGCTGTATGCAGGAAGCTCCTGCCCTACATGGTTGTGTTGCGCAAGTAATTCCTACTCTCCCACCAACTGTTTGTGAGAATAACACAGCTAGTGAAATGCAGCCTGGTTGTCTTGGTGCTGCAGACATGTGCTGGAAGTCTCTTTTTAACACTTTGCCAAGTAATGTTGGGGCGTATGAACTAGCTGATTACGTTCCCCTTGTTATAAATGGTGTTTCACAACTTCTACCCGAGCTTATTGATGTCGGTGCTAGATTTTGTTTGGGATATGTTGTGGGTTTTTTTTCTTGACCCTCTGCAGGTTGTAAATGATCCAAGAAATCTTCTCAAACGGATTTGTAAAATTAGAGGTGATATTAAGGTTATCTTCCTAAAATCTATGTACTACATTAAATTTTCGTCTTTTGAAGAACATCTTCTTGTTTTGCAATCCGAGCCCTCTTTTATCAATGGAAAACCGTTTATCGTTTCTGCATGGTCACCTTCTATTTCTAGTGCTAGAGAGCAAGTGCTATCTATTCCAGTATGGACTTACTTCTCTCAGATCCCGTCAATATTGCAACCGTTAATTGGTCTGAATTGGCTTGCTTGCCATGTTGGTAAATTGAGATGTTTTGATGCCACCACCACTGCTCGCACTAAGCTAGTCTATGCTAAAGCTCTCATTGAAATTATCCCTAACAAGCTGCTTCCTTCTTCAATTACAGTTCAGCTTACTCCTGGAGTAACTGTGGAAGTTAGAGTCCGTTATGGATGGACTCCTAATATCTGTTCCTCATGTCACTCCTTTGGGCACATTACCTCTTCCTGTAAGCTTCTGTTGTCTGCACCTATGCCTGTTAAGGTTCCGCTTCCTAAGCCTCCATCTTGTGTTTGGGTTGCTAAGGCAGTACAGTCTGCCCCTACTACACCTCCTAATGCACCTCCATTACCTAATCCTAATTTGAATAATGTTGCTCCACCTGATCCTTTTATCATGATCCGTTCTGAACCTTCTAATCCACTTATACCTATTGTTCTGGTAGTTGATATCCCAGTTGTCGATGCTGATGCTGTAGCTGCTCAGCGAGCTGTTGATGCAACTGTTATTTGGATTTTACAAGAGAAATCCTGGGTTCATCTAGGTACTGGAATGAGGTATGATCCCCTTAATAAGGTCTATTATATCTTTGTATCAGATGGTGAAAATGATAAAAAGAAGAAGTTAGGTTTTTGCATTACTTTGATGACGGGAATGATTTGAACCTTTATACTGATGGTGTATACAGGGACCACAATGTTTGTATCATGTCTGATGTCTCTTGGGATAGAAAATTTGTTTATGACACGAACCATCCTGGTTATGAGCCCAACCTTCCTAGTCACTTTGCCATTTTGCTGAATGACATGGTCCCTTCGTCTTTTCCTCATCATCTGCCTCCACTTCAACTTCTCCACGCTCAGCCTCCGGTGACTAGCTATTAGCATTCATAGTAGTTGAAGCATCTCTGCTTCACTCCTGCTTTTCTTTATATAGTGAGCTGGACACTTCAATCTAGCAAATGTGATGGACAGTGCACTTTAAAAACCATAGCCGATTGTCTACTAACAATCACCTGTACTTCACTGTAATTTATTATTAGTTATAATAAAGGTGTTTGCGATCACCTAAAAAACCGGTCGACTTAGCCAGAAAAAATAATAATTATATTTTGAATTTATATTTAATCATTCCGAGTTTTAAATCTGATGTATAAACATTTACGCATAACTTGTTTTATTAATAACTCTTGCATTCAGACTCTGTTTTTAGTATAAATAAATTACAAAAATGGATCGGAATCTTGCAACTACAATACCTTCATGGCATAATTCTCAGTTTCCCAAAATTCTATTTTTCAGCTCATTAATTTATTACTGTTTATTATTATTTGTTTTAAATTTAATTATCCTATGTTTATTTGAGGTACATTTTTCAGGATGTTACAGTACAAGACATAGTAAGGCTCAGAAGAGAAAACGCAGAATTGAGCACACAACAGCGCCTTATGCTTTTTACAAACTATAAATGATAATTAGTGCAAACGAAATCGGATTTTTATGAAATAAAAATGTAAACAAACTTAGAATATAAAGTATAAAAATAATTAAAAAGAAAATTTCGAATTTTCAAACTTTTGAAATATTACTTCGAATTCAAATTTTGATAAAATTTTGATCGAAATTGACTATTTTACATAATTTTCTAGTTCAAGAGATTTGATCATCAAAATACTTAATATTTCAAATTCATTACATTTTATATTTCAAGTTTTATTTCGTATTCAAATTACATTTTGATTTAAAAACTGCACGAAATTACAGGTTGTTACAAACTGCTATACTCTTGACAATGTAAACCTCCTATGAACAATATGACGGAACACCCAAAAGAAGTCGTTGGCTTATAATTGAAACCTGATTGATATACAAGCATATAGTCAGTTATATCAACATGTTGTAAAAAGTCTATGAATATCGACTTTCTTATTTACGTCGTTGTCTTTACTTCGAAAATAACACTTTACTGTTGATACAGAATTCAAAAACATATGGCCTATTGATTGAAGGAATGTAATCAATGATGCACCAAAATTCATTTTACATTATTTTTAAAGGGAAATTAAAGACAACAATACCACTTTATAGAACTATAGTGCATAATATGTTTTAGTTATTTTAACTTTATATAATTTAAAACACTTAAACTTTGGTCAACTCGATAAAATACAACAAATTAAATTCTTAATTTCTAAAATGAGTTGAAAGGAGATTGATCTAGGAGTAAAATAAAAAGAAACACACCAGATTAGAAATAAAGGATCCTAAATTTTGTTCTATTTACTTTTTGTTTTTTTGCACTTTAACGATGCTTATTTTTTTAGTTGCCCCACTAAAAATGTGTTTCCCCTTCTTGTTCCCTTTAAGCGGACATTTCATTAGGATTTTAAGTAAAAATTGGAACATAGAATATATGAACTTGTAAAATAATAAATATTAGTGTTGACCCGCCGTTTTAAAGGCAGCCACACGTCGAATTTTTGGGTATCGAAGTACTTAGAACTCGAGCGCGGACTCAGGAACATTTGGAACGATTTGGACGAAGTTGCGAAGTTTTCAAAAACTCAAAAAATTTGCTAAGTGTTACGAAGTCGGTACAACTCCCGGAAACACGTCTGGATCAGTACAACTCGCGAAGGTTTTGGAAAAGATGGAAATTTGGCCGAGTATCCCAAAATCGGTATGTTGATAACAAGATTTTGATCGATGCCAACAAATGAAGTTGCAATGGGAATCATATCATAGAGATAAGGTTATATATACACACACACACACACTGAGTCGTGTTAGAATTATGTTAAAATCTATCCTCAAGTATACACGAATGTTCAAAACAAAGTAATATATATATATATATATACATATATATATATATATATTTATAAACCTTCGAAAGCCAGATATATGCAGAAATTGGCCTACCAGTCAACTGGTAGAAAAAGGACTAGTCGACTGGTCAGCCTGTTTTTGCAAATAACGGCTAGTTTTGAAAATTTTATTTATACGATTTAATTCTACTAGTCAGCTGATGACTTTTAACCAGTCGACTGATGACATTATCAAAAGAATTGTCCAGAGCTAAAGAGAAATCGCAAAAATGAAAAATAAAAAAACGAGCTTTTTCAGTCACTTGGGACAAATCGGATTCATCATCTGAAAGTGATAGCGACAGTGATAGTGAGTAAGCAAACGTGTGGTTCATGGCTAAGGACAATGATGTAAGTGATTTTACTTTTGATGAACTAGTAGAAATTAATACTGAAATTTTAGAATCTAGGAAAAAATTTAAGCGAAAGTTTAAACAAGCTAACGAAGATAAAAAAAGCTGAATTTAGGTGAGACCTTTTGAAAGATGATAAAGAAATTTTAGAAGAAGAAATTAGAAAATTACAAGATTCCCTTTCAATTGCAAATTCTCAAATTTCTTTGTTGAGTCAAGAAATCGAGACTCAAAAGAATAAAAATGATTTGTTAAATTCTGAAAATCATGATTTAAATACTAAAATTAAAATTATAGAGTTAAAAAATTCTAGTTTAAAAACTAAGTTAGAAAGCATTTCTAAAAATGTGAATAATTTTAACAAAGGTAGAGAGAATTTATCTAAAATATTAGAAAATTCTCAACTGGCTTTTAATAAAAAAGGACTTAGGTATAATAAAGAAATTAATTCAAAAAGGAAATTCAATTCAAAAATTTCTAATATTAAACCAAAAAATTCTAGTAGTAAATTAAATATTTCTACTAAGAAAAAATATTTGGAAAATATTAGTATATGGATTCCTAAGACAAACAATATTCTTATTAGGAATAAATATATTAAAAAAAAAATAGATTCTGTTCATTATAATAGTGATTATTTTTTCAAAAAGGAACCTATGCCTTCTTAGGTTTGGCTTCCTAAGATTTAACCCTTAGGACCCTAATGGAGGAAGTGGGTACCATTTTTATTTTTATTTTTGCAGGTACCATAAATAATTATGTAGGTAGCTCAACTAAAAAGGAGTTTCTCAATTAAGTGGCTCATTTCTGTAAGTTTTTCTCTAATATGTTATTTACTTAATACAATATGTTATAAATAAACTATTTAGTTTCTTATCCATCAGACAGGTCATTTTCTAAACAACTTATTTTCAGCAATTTGTTGTGTTCGGTTAAAAAGTAATGGTAAACAAAAGTCTTGCCATTTATTTAAGTTACTAGAATTAGCATATATAGTTTTATAAAAACAAGAGAAAAATGCTTAGCTTTTAAAACATATAAACGATAGCCAAAACATTTGTTTTCTATTATGACAAAGAATGATAACCAACAAAATCATCTAATAAAACTTCATCGGATTCAATTAACATCATAACATCTCCAATTCCAAGTGAAGAACCGACACACCAATAACAAAGTTATCACCTGGATATACTCCGGATTCAAAGAAAAGAAGAGAAATTGCAATATCTCCTTCTACAAAAGAGAAAATAGATGATATTTGACACTATCAATACGAACAAATGCAATTAAGAAGAGAAACATTTTATGAGTAAAAGCAAACATCAGACAGGTTGACATTTTTGGAAACTGTTGCACTTCGTGTATGTGGTAGATCAACTGTAGTTGAACCAAGACATCACTCTTTCTCTTCGGCTCCCGAATCACCAAGACCATCTACATCATGGAATCAATGGAGAAAATCTCCAGAAAGCAAAAAGGAAAGTCCGAACTCTTGGAAGAAAAATTATCAAGAAAATGAAGGAGCTAAGACACCAAGGAAATCAACTTCATCGGAAGAAAAACAATAGGAACATTTCTTTACGTTCAATAAGACTTGCATTGATCGACAATGCAAATTCTTTCCGATATTTTGATTAACGAAGTTATATTGTATTAACTGTTTATTAATAAATATATATAGATTTTCTTTTCATTAAATAAGTTTAGAAACAATATACATTCAAGAAATAAAACTCAGAAATAAAAAACAAGAGTTACCATACAAAATAACAGTAACCAGTTGACTGGTATTATATCCACCAGTCGACTGGTTAACTGGAACCCAAATACCTGGTTCCAGTCATTTACGATCTATTTAACCCTACTCTCTCTTTTATTCCTCATTTACCAAACATTCTAAACCTACAAAAACCCTAGAAAAAAACAAAAAAATTCTCATGGTTCCCAAATGACAATTAGATACAAGATCCTCCTCAAGAACAAGATCAAAGAAGACATTAGAATCCTCAATTGATCAGTGGCTTTGGAATGACCTAGCTAAAAGAAGATGGAAGTTCTATCCAAAGTAAAATTTATGGCAGGTCCTTTTGCAAAGTTTGAAGATTTTAACTCCTACGGATTACAATAGCTTGCTGATCAAGGCAGGCTTGAGTCTCTTTTAGATTATAATCAAAATAAAATCAATATCAATGTCACCGTGATCAAGTTATTATTAGCCAACATGAATCTAGATCATCAAAATCTGAGCAATTCACAAAATTGTGTTTGGAGTCTTGTGTGTGGACAACCTGTTTTTATCACAATTGTTAGACTTGGAGAGGTTCTAAATTCACCAACGGGTGGAATTGCCTTGTCCGAATTAACTTGTGAATATGGGGTAAAGGATGAAGTTAGTCATCTCTTTATTGATGATGACTCTAACGGAACTAAAACAAAAGGACTACGACCTAATGCAAGGGTTTTTCATCATGCTCTTACTAGAACTATACTACCAAGATCCAGAACTCATGACCTTGCATATTCAGACACCTTTAGGGCTTTGTATGCAATTTTGATAATGTGAAAATTAATTGGATGCAAACTATTATGGACCGTCTTCTTCTTTACACGCAAAGAGTGACAACATATTTTCATTACGGTGAATATTTGATACGTATCTTTGAAAGTGCAAAAATTCCAAAACTGGACTAGGAAATAATTGAAATAAATTTTTTGGATAAGAAGTATCTAAATAAAATGCATATGCCTCCTCCACAAGTACGGATTATGAGTTTAGACGATTGGAAAAGGAGAAGCATAGATCAACCATCATCAAGTGCTATCCGAGCTAATCCGGAAGATGTCCGACTCACGGAACCATCTCAAACTTCAAGGCAAACAATCGATGTAGTTGCACGCAATCAACTACTATTGGAAGCTAGACTTAAAAGGATGGATAAGAAAATGGACAAAAAGTTTGACAAGGTTAAAAAAATTCTTGGGAGGAAGTGGAATTCGATTTCTTACACTCTTGTAAACACTGATCATGTGTCAGATCCAGGGAAAAAGCCTATGTCTCCACTTAATTGGATCACTTCTGAAGAAGAAACCGAATCCAATGAAGACTAAGTAGGAAGTGTGTAGGAAGTATTTGCTTTAGTATCTTTTCGAACTTTTCTTGGTTGTGTAATGACTTTCTTATTTTATTTGTGACTCTTATATTTTGGTTGTGCAATAATCTATGTTTGGAAACTCTATGTTTTTAATTGTGCTGAATATTATGTTTGCTTGAAATGGTGGTATATTTATGTCATTCGGTTACTAGGTTCTTATAATGTTTTAATTTCTTTTTAATCGATGACAAAGGGGGAGAAAATATCTCTCATGCTATCTATGATATATACCATTCTTGTGATTCCATGCTAATACTTTTATGTTTTCCATACTATTGAAAAATTATGCTAACATTTGTGAATGCAGGAATCAAATGGTAAGGTTATAAAATTATGAACTAACAAATTTGTGCAGAAATTCAGGGGGAGCTAAACATTCAGGGGTAGAAAATTCAAAGTGTTATCATCAATCAAAAAGGGGGAGAATGTTGATAACAAGATTTTGATCGATGCCAACGAATGAAGTTGCAATGGGAATCATATCATAGAGATAAGGTTATATATATATATATACACACATATACATATACATATATATACATTGAGTCGTGTTAGAATTATGTAAAAATCTATCCTAAAGTATACACGAATGTTCAAAACAAAGTAATATATATATATATATATATATATATATATATTTATATATTTATAAACCTTCAAAGTCAGATGTATGCAAAAACTGGCCTACCAGTCGACTGGTAGGAAAAGGACCAGCCGACTGGTCAACCTGTTTTTGCATATAACAACTAGTTTTGAAAAATTTATTTATACGGTTTAATTCTACCAGTCAACTGATGATTTTTAACCAGTCGACTGATTCGACCTAGAAATTATTTTGTGAAGAGTCACCATCATTCATGAAGAGCTTCCTCTTCATTAATCAAAGGAAATGGACATATCTTTTTTTATTGAAACTCTTCATGAAGGATTGCTACTCTTATACTATTATGTAAACAACTTCAATCTTGTTTTACAATCGAATTTAATTGAACTTTACCGATTTTACTGATCATCATTCTACTCTCTCCATTTACATTCTTTGCAAATAAAAGCTCTCCAATTCAAATATTTGTTGAATCCTTGAATCAATTTAATATCATTTGATTCAACAAGCAATCTTCTTCCTAAAATCTTTGCATTCAATCATATACTCGAGGATCAGATTATAGGAAGGTTGTACTTAAACTATTGGCTATCCATGTTGATTCAAGAACACAAATCAGAAGTCAAACACTTGTAATTATTGAAGATTTGTGTAGTTGCTCAGGAGAGAGGCATCCTTGTTGGGGCTTGGGTGTGCTGACCTATTTTTCCAGGTTAATGGAGGGCGTTGTTAGTGAATTCCGAAGAGGAGCTTCGGGACTGGACGTACGGTGGGAAGTCCGAACCAGTATAAAAATTCCTAGTGTCGCTTTACTTAATTTACCGCATTTATTTACTTGTGATATATCTCTATAACTTAGATTTTACCTGCGTAACTATTGCATATTAACAAGTTCGCATATCATCTACTTTCCGCTATATTCATATAGATCTTGCTTAAGTCATACACATCGACTTTTCATGGTATTCGTGTTTCTGATCCCAGGATCAGTTTTCCTTTGGCAACGGGATTTCTTATCCTTATTATGGATACTTTGGATTTCGTGTTCCCTAAATCAAGTGCAAATTCCACCAAGTCTTGGTGGATCGGTGTAGATACTTGGAGTTTCAGGGATCAGGGCTAACTCATGGTTTAGAGATTGGCGTTAATTTTTCGTATCCCCAAATATGAAGGGACAAAGACGAAGATGGCATGGGTTAGGATGCTTCAGAATGAAGCCATGAAAATGCCTAAGTAACGGGTTCAGACTAGGTACCGATCTCAAGATACGAATTTTGTGGGCTTCAACCCACAACCCCACTTCCTTTATGACTTCTTCCTCCTTCGAAACTTTCTTAGATTTGTGAACTTCCAATTGACATTTGGATTGGATTCTTGCATTCTCTTGGACATTGGAACATACAGTTGGACACTTGGCTTGCTATTCACAGTCTTTTGGACATAGAAGCTTCGTGGGCATTAAAGCTTCATGGACATTAAAGCTTCATGTTCTTGAACTTTTGGATATAAAAAATAATTTGTTAGCTTTGAGAAAGAATTTTTCCATTGCTAGCTTAACATTGTAATCGAAAGGACTATTATTGTAACCATACAATATAAATTTACGAAGTTACATTGAGTGGATGTAGACACAACTTGCCAAACCACTATAAATCTTAATGTTATTTACTTTTCCGCACTCTATGTTTGGATTTACAACATAATTTGTACTCACGGGTGTCGACATGTGAAAGGGTCAATTTCCACGTCTACTAATTGTTGAATTGAATTTTTTAATGGTGCACGTGAACTGATTATATATATATTTGAATACTGGTATGCTTTATTAAATGACCAATCATATGCTTTCGTTTTATGCCTCATCAAGACCTTACAACCCCCCTACTGGGTACCTTACAAGGCAAAATAGTACATAAAAGTTCCACGTATTAACAGTAAAAATATTGTCAAAACTTTACAACAACAAATACAATCGAACAAAATAAAATAAACATAAGGCAAAATAAATAAAAACCACTTCGGCCCAAAGCCCACTTAATTCAAATCTTCTTCATCACCAAATACCGCTAACCAGAATCATATAGCTCAATCCCCCATCGTCTCAGCAACATAAAGTTGATCGGCGTTCTGATGGTCTTGGAGCCATTTCCACGTACCAGATACTGTATCTCCTTCTCGATTAATGCTAATTTGGTATAATAATGCAAGCTTCGACAAAAAAACGCCCTAGCATTTCTCTCTTGCCAGATTGAATAAATAACAATTGTGAAAGCACCAAACGCAATATCCTATAGTTGATCCCTCGTTTTGAATGTTGAAACCATAAGTGCTGCCTCATCTTCTAAATTGGGGAGAACATCAGGTTGCAAGTTAAGTTTAAGCTTAATTGATCCCCATATGAAAGACGAATAATCACATGAAAAGAAGAGATGTTGTGAAGTTTCTTCGTGTGTATTGCACAGAGAGCACGATGGGTTTGAAAAAAATGCCAAATCTATGTAATCTACTTTTAGTACTAAATCTGTCTAATGCCGCAAGGTAGGATACAGGCCCCATTCGTTTACTATTCTTCGAATGCCATATGACACTTTAGATAGGTTTGTAAACCCCTTCTCTAACCTTATGCAATGCGGTATTGAAAGAGAAAGATCCTCCATCACACCACTCATACATATCTTGTTGCCTTTATGGAAATACTGGAATAGTCTGACTCTAGAATTCAGCAGCAACTTCATGAGTCCCTGTATGAAGCGAAGGATCTAAGACAGAGTTACACAAGAGCAAGCTAACCTTTACATAAAGATTGCCAATCATTTGAACTCTTTTCATGCTAATGCGGTCTACCAAACACTTACAATTGAGCCAGGGCTCAAACAATAATGAGGTACGGTTACCATCTACGATTATTTTATTCAGTAATTGTTTACTAATTGTTCGTAATCGAAGCATGGATTTCCACATAGAAGATGCGTTGTTGTCAATAGGCATGGACTAGAATTGCTTGTTATTATTATATCATCTCCTCATCCATGCACTCCATAAGTTATATTTAGTGAAGTAGTTCCATAACAATTTAATGCATGTTGCCCTTTTCAAATCAGATAATAATTTAAGGCCAATACCCCCTTCTTTATTGGTTTGCATAGGTGTCTCCATGGTACCTTGTGCTTAGAGTTACCCCAGAAGAAATCCACGCAAATAGTTTGTAATTTATCGAGAGTATATTCTGGAATCTGGAATACGAACAACCAATATAGTATGGTAGGTGTGATCATAGTATGTATCAGTTCCCCTCTTCCAACTAAGCTTAACATGTTAACTTTCCATCCCTCTATCTTTCTCTGTATCCTATTAACAAGTTCATTGCATTCAAAGTAATGTAGACAATTACTGGAGAGAGGCACTAGGTAGCTGTCATATTTCATAAGCTAATATATCAGCAATAGCTTGGGAATTAATAGTGGCCATACTGAAGTAGATCCTAGTTCTGGTAGCATTAACACAAAGACCTGCATGAAAATTTAGTTTAAGGAAAATAGCTTTAAGTGTATTAGCATTTGGAATGGTAGCTTTTTTAAATACCATTAAATCATCGGCATACAATAAATGGGAAATGGTAGGCTCAAACAGAAAAACTGGACTGAACATATGTGAAGCAAAATCTTCTTCAAGTAGATATGAAAATATTGGATGACTATTGTTAAAAAATATATAGAGAGAGGATCCCTCTGGAGAATGCCACGATTAGATGAAATATAGCCTTTTGGAATGCCTCAGAAGAGAATTGAGAAAGTAGGGAAGGAAATGCATTCGTATATAATAATAACAAAATGCAAAGGGAACCCCATTTGAGATAGTAAGAAGAAAATGAATTCTCTATTTACCATGTCATATGCTTTCCTCAAGTCTACCTTCACGCAGAATTTAGAAACCCCACTTTTCTTAAAATCTCGAAGAAGTTCATGTGCCAACAAGACGTTGTCGCCTACATATCTGTTTGGAATAAAAGCACATTGACTTTCTGAAATTAAATGGGTTAGAAATGACTTCATCCCATTGCACAATATTTTTGAGAAAATTTTGTAATGCACATTGTAGCAGGAGATGGGCTTATATTGTGTAATGTATGAGGGATTCTCACACTTAGGAATAAGAGTTATAAATGTATGGTTGATTCCTTTAGGTAGTTTACCCGATTGAAATATATCATCTATAACACTCAATAGGTCATACTTCAGAACCTACCAATGAAGTTTGTAGAACTTAGAGTTAATACCATCCGGCCCTGGGCTTGAATCTTCGTGAATAAAGAAAACAACCTTTTTAACTTCGTTGAGTGAAATATCATGTAAAAGCAAGGCTTTTCCAGATGAGTTTATGGTATGTAAGACTGAAAAGTGGGAAAGTGTACGCAAGTTTCCCCATTAAAAAGTGATGAATAATAATTGATGGCTTCAGTCTTTATATCATACTCAGAGTGTAACAATTCACCATCAGAATTTATAAAACCTCGGTTATTATTATGAAATTGCCTAGAAGTCATCTTTGCATAGAAAAATTTAGAATTAGTGTCTCCTTATTGCAACCAAGAGACTTTTGCCTTCTGCCTCAAAACCCAGAATATTGAACTCTCATGTGTCATAAATTGATGCTTGACACATATCATATCTTCATATAAATAAATATATGTTGGGTTTTGATCAACATCTACTTCTAACAGTTTGTAATGCTCCATCAGCTACTGTAGTAGGTCAGTTTGTTTACTTCTTAACTTATTCCAGTTCTTTAGTTCTGCTTTGCAAGCCATTAGTTTGCATTGGAATTGGTAACTCGTAAATCTCTATATGAAAGCTTGCAAACCTCTATGAATACATTATGCATACCTTTCATACATATGCCAGTCATTACTATATTTCAATGGATACCCTTTTAATCTAGAAGTAAGGACCAGTTCAAGTAACAACGGGTTATGATCACTAGTCCGTTGAGACAGAGATAGTTCCTTCAAGTTTAGAAATTTCTGAATGAAAGAACCATTAGCCAATATCTTGTTAATATGAGTGGCAAGCCCCTTTCTTCTCCAACTAAATTGAAATCCCATGGGTTTTATTTCTTGAAGTCCACATTACATCAAACAGTTTTGGAATTCATGAATATATTGAAAGGGGACAGGTAAACATCCCATCTTATATAAGAGGGAAAGAACATTGTTATAATCACCCATCATCAACCATGCATATGAAATTTTGGTAGATTCGGCAATTAGATTCCTCCATATTTGTTGTCTATCTAAAAAAACAATTTTAACATAAATGGCTGTAAAAAATAAAGCTAATCCCCCTGAATTAATTGCTGAACTTGTAATATGTTGAGGAGACAGAGACAATATTTGTAGCGACCAAATCGAGGCATTCCATAGTAATAAAATACGTCATGTACACTCCCTTGAGTCACTGGTAATAACATTCCAATTTGAAGGCAATTTCCTAGTAAATAAATTCAAATTTTCTTTATTTAGCTTATGCTCAACCAAACCAACCAGGGTTGACTTGTATTGTGTCAGGAGATTGAAAATGTCATTCATACGAATAAACGTATTCATTCCCTTGACATTTTACGTTAGAATGGTCATTTAATTGAGGAGGTACTTCTCATATTTCTTTTAGGAGGAGGTGACTTATATGTAGATGGTTTGGGTTGGCTTATAATGAAACATTGCGAGTAACAAATCCTGAAACATCTGATTGTTCTTCCTGTGCATTTTCCTCATTTATTACATCAACCACATGTTGAATATCATCGTGATGGATGACAGTTGTTAGCTCTGTATCCAAGAAAGCCAAATCATCCTTTCCTTGCTTCTGTGCCTCCGAAGATGAAGGTTGGTCAGTCCTTTTTTGTACTCATCGCGGGTTAGTTTTACTGGCATGGAGGAGTTTTTATGACAAAAAACATTGCATTGGTCACATTATATATATATATATATATATATATATATATATATATATATATATATATATGGCAAGCGTTCGGTTGCACCCCAAAAATGGAGCACCCCAAATGCCCATTGATTTCCACCACCCGTTTATATTAAAGAATGTGAGTGGGAAGTGAGAGTGAGTGGAAGGAGAGAGAAGGAGAAATACTTGGTGGAGATTGAGGGGCATTTGAGGTGCTGCACTGTTTAGGGTGCTCTCGAACCTGCCTCTCTCTCTCTATATATATATATGTATATACATATATATATATATATGTATATATATATATGTATATATATATGGCACACTCCAGGGCATCCATTTTTCTTAACACCTCAATTTGAACCACCCATTTTTAATTAAATAAGTTAGTGGAGGGGGGGGGGGGGGAGGGGGGAGAATTAGTGGGAGGAAAGAGAAACCGAGATATACGGTGGAAATTTGGAGGCTAAAGGTATGTTGTACTGCTTGGGATACGGACGAGCAGGAAAACCAATTACAAACCGAAAACGAACCGAAACCGCATAAAACCGATAAAAACCGCATCTTTAAAAACCGCACCGGAATAAAACCGCAAAACCGATGAAACCGCATCGTTAGTATGGTCCGGGTCCGGTTTTTATCTTTTCTCAAACCGCAAAACCGAAACCGCACCGATATGGTTTATGAATGCTTACATTCCAACAACACTTTATCTTGTATCTTTTTTCAAGCCTTCACTACTTGCATTCCAACACCACTTTGTCTTGTATCCATTTAAATGCTTACATTTTACTCCACTTCAACTACAAACATAAGAAAATATATAGTTTACCTGGATTGAGAAATGGACAAGGTTGTATTTATCGCATGTTACATTTTTAGGTAAATATTGATTGTTGTGACTGAGATGTGTTTATATGTGATAATGTTATGTTCATGCTGACTGGTTAAGGAACAATGTCTTTGTTTTATTAATCGGTTTTGAAACCGAAATCGCACTTTTAAAAACCGAAACTACACTTTTAAAACCGAACCGCACCAACGGTTCTTGGTTCGGTTCTGGTTCCTACTTTTGAAAACCGCACCCTAGCGGTTCTGAGTGCGGTTTTAAGTCAAAACCGCACCATGCTCATCCCTAGCTTGGGATGATCCTGATCTTATCCATACATACATATATAACACACACGCGCGCGCGCACACACACACATATATATATTTATACAGGGCCGGCCCGATGAGTTTGGTTGCCCCAGCCAAACAGTACTGCAGAAGGTAAAAAGAAAAAATTATGCTGCCCCAGTACTGCAGTAGGCTGGAAAAAAATGTGTACAAATTGACATTGCACATGATCAAACCCTGAACCCCAATCAAACAAGCCGCACAGGCTACCATCCAGGCAAATCTGTATTCATTGTTTGTTTGTTATGTATAAAATATATATATAGCTATATTCCTAAAATGATGCCCCTTCCTCTTCCACCACCACCTGCTGCCCTAGGCGGTCGGCTTGCTCGCCTACCCCTAAGGCCGGGCCTGTGTGTATGTGTGTGTATGTATATATATATATATATATATATATATATATATATATATATATATATGCATGTATGTATGTATGTGTCAAACGTTCAATGACATCCCAAGAAGTAAGCACCTCATTTGTCCCCTAATTTACACCTCTCATTTTCTATTATAATAAGTGAGTGAGATGTGAGAGAGTGAGTGAAAAGAGAAAAAAAGGAGAAATGAATGGTGAGAATATGGAGTAAATGAGATGCTGCACTGTTTGAAATGCTATTGAATGTGCGCGCGCGCACAGTTTTATGTGAAATTTTGGCGTTTTGTTAACACGATGTAATGGAATTAGCTTAACATCCATCCAATTGAGACAAGTGCTAATCAAAACACTTCCACATATTTTGACAGATAAATGTTTAAGGTTTCAGTCTAAAATCAAATAATTGCAGTAGCTGGTAATTCATACGCAGGTGCTGCAAAATTAATAAGATGCAACTGAAATAAATTTAAATTTAGTGATAAAAAGAAACCATTTGTTTCAATATCTGGTGCTCTCTGCGTTACACAATAGTTAATGGACCGCCTTCTTATTTGCTATTAAGAACAAAATTAGCAATTTAACTTTTCGGGATTAAAGGAAGGGAACAAAAAGCAGGCTTGGGAGAATCAAATCCCAACTTTGACTCGACTTGAGACTTGAGTTACCAATTAGAATAATCAATTAACAAAACCGTAATTGTTTCCTTGATACGATACTTTATCATTTCTCCTCCGTAGTTGCAATTAATCTTTCTTTGTTTATTCCCGCAAATATCAAATAAACCATCCCCAAGACCCCACAAAATTATAAAAATCACTAATTATCTGCTTAATTCTTTCTTCTTACTAACTCCTTATTCCATTTCTGCTGCTTCTTCTTCATTCTTTCTTTCTTCTTCAAGCTTCAGGCTGTATTTATTTCTCCCCTGAGCTGATACATAATATTTTTCATGTTGGTCCTCTGCCTTACTCCATAGAAGGATTTATACATTTTCAAACTCAGCAGCAAGTTCACAAAGGTTACTTCTATTTATTCATATGTATTCTGTATGTTATGAATTTTGAAAAATGTTTAACTTGTTCACAATAAATCCATGTTATAATAATTACAATGAATTTCACCTGGTAATCAGTTGCATGTCAAAGTCTTGCAATAGTTTCTTAATTATCTTCCATTTAAAAATATTAGTACAAATATGGACGCAAGTTATGTTTGCTTTTGTCAAAGTTTGCAGTTTGCTTGCTTAAGTTGATCTATCTCTTATTTATGAACAGTTGGTCATATCTTAATACTGATTTGGGTGTTTTTTTCTTCTTGTCTTATTACAGATCACGTTTACAAGACAAAACCATAAATGCGAGGAGCAATGTTTTAGAACAAGTTAGAAGCCATGAAAAGATTCAAATTTGCTTGCTTTTTACTATCAATAGCTCTATCATCCTCTTCTTTGTTACTGCTAGCAAGTGAACTTGATGATACTTCATATCTACTACAATTCAAGAAATCATCAGTTAAAGAAGACCCCAAAAACTTCCTACTCAATTGGACTAATGCTACTTCCATATGTTCTTGGACTGGTGTCATATGTTCTGATCTTGATGCTATTCGAATTCGTAGCTTAAATTTAAGCAACATGGGCTTGGTCGGGAAATTAAATCTCGATAACTTAATGTCCATACCCGATTTAGTCGAAGTCGATCTTCATGGTAACTTATTTTATGGCAATTTGTCGTCGTCGTCTAGTTCCAGTGCATTATGCAATATCCAAAAACTCGATGTTTCATCCAATAATTTCTCCGAACCGCTGCATGATAGTTTCTTGACTCCATGTTTTAGCCTTGTTTCTTTGAATTTATCCAGAAATTTTATCCCAAGTGCAAATTTTTCGACCATGTACTCTTCTATTCAAGTTGTGGACTTGTCAAGAAACCAAATTTCAGACAACCAGTTTTTGAAATTTTACCTTTCAAGTTGCCATAGCATCAACTACCTCAACTTATCCGACAATAAATTGACCGGAATGCTTCCGGAAACTATCTCTAGTTCATGTTCTAACCTAACCATACTTGATTTATCATTCAATCTCATGTCGGGTCAGATACCTTCAAATTTTGTCTCTAATGCACCAACTAGTCTACAGCATTTAGACCTCTCTCATAACAACTTTTCAGGAGATTTTTCGAAGTACAACTTTGGAGAATGCAAAGGAATCAGAACCATCGATATGTCATCCAATGGTCTTAACGGAAGTAGCCTTCCATTGAGTTTAACCAACTGCAAGCTTCTGGAAACTCTTGCATTATCCGGTAACAATTTTAGTAGCCAGTTGCCTACTTTCTGGGCTAGCTTATCTAACTTGAAGCACCTGTCACTGAGTGACAATAAATTCTCAGGTAATACAAACACTTCGTAAATATTTATCTTTCTGCTGTATATACTTTGACTAACTGTAATAAAATTCACGTAATTTTCAGGGAAAATACCTTACGAACTTGGACATACATGCAAGACCCTTATCGACTTAGACTTATCTGGAAATCAGTTTATTGGTGAACTTCCAAGTACATTCACTGGGTGCCGATTTCTTGAAAGATTAGACCTCGGCGATAACAGATTATCTGGAAGCTTCGTTGAAGAAGTTATAAGTACAATTACGACTTTGAAATTTCTTTATATTCCATTCAATAATCTTTCAGGTTCACTTCCATTGAAGTCATTGGCAAATTGTACACTTCTTGAAGTTATAGACCTCAGCTCAAATAATTACTCAGGCAATATCCCAACCGGGTTCGGATTTTGCAAGTCCCTTACCAACCTTACCAAGCTCATGTTTCCAAATAATTTGATAACAGGCAGCATTCCATTCGAATTTGGTACATGCATAAATATGAAATCAGTGGACTTTAGCTTCAACTACTTGAACGGCCCGATTCCTTCTGAAATATGGTCACTACCGAAACTAACAGATATGATAATGTGGGCGAATAACCTTGAAGGCGAAATTCCTGAAAATATATGCACTGATGCAATAGGCACTTCAAATCTTGAAATGTTGATCCTCGGCTACAATAACTTATCAGGTACGATCCCTGAGTCGCTCGTATACTGCACAAATTTAATCTGGGTGTCTTTATCGGGTAATAAGTTTAATGGTCATATCCCTGAGAGAATTGGAAACTTGAAGAAACTTGCAATACTTCAGTTGGGCAACAATGTACTAACTGGCAGTATTCCTCCTGATATTGGGAACTGCAAGAATTTGATATGGTTGGATTTGACTAACAACTCGCTGTCGGGTCCGATCCCGGGTTCCATTGCAGCGCAAACGGGTTTGATTGCACCGGGCATGGTATCTGGTAAGCATTTTGCTTTCTTGAGAAATGAAGCTGGTAACGTCTGTCCTGGAGCTGGAGTTCTCTTCGAGTTCGAAGGTATCAGACCGGAAAGACTTGCAAATTTTCCAATAGTGAACTTGTGTCCGACAACTAGAATATACACGGGTACGACTGTTTACACTTTCAGCAGCAATGGGAGCATAATATATATTGATTTATCTTATAATTTTCTTAATGGGTCCATACCCGCTGAGTTTGGGCCTATGGAGTTCCTCCAGGTGCTTAATTTGGGCCATAACGAGTTAACGGGTGGGATACCGACATCTTTTGGAGGGATGAAGATACTTGGTGTTTTAGATCTTTCTCATAATCGGCTGAGCGGGGATATCCCTGGTGATTTGGCTAGGCTATCTTTTCTGAACGATATGGATGTGTCCTACAATAATTTATCCGGCCCAATCCCCACTGGCGGCCAGTTTAGTACATTTTTGCCTACCCGGTACGACCACAACTTTGGCCTCTGCGGGGTTCCCTTGCCTCGGTGTGGATCCGGCGGTTCAAATTCAAATTCAAATTCAAATTCAAATGGAAGAAGAAGAATTTTTGGTGGTGGTAGTGTGATAGTTGGTATAATATTCGCTTTCCTCATTATAATCACACTACTAGTAGCACTTTACAGAATCAGAAAATACCATAAAAATGGAGGTAAGAATTCATATATTCAAAATCTTTCGGCTTCTTCCAGCACCAACGGCAGAGGCGAAACATCAAGCTGGAAATTTTCGACCGATCCGACAAAGATCGCGCTAGAGACATTCGACAAGCCATTAAGAAACCTAACGTTTGCGCATTTAGTGGAAGCCACAAATGGTTTCAGCCCAGACACCCTTATCGGGTCGGGCGGGTTCGGCGACGTCTTCAAGGCTAAACTCGGGGACGGGTCCACCGTCGCGGTGAAGAAGCTGGTTCGGTTCGCAGGCCAAGGGGACCGCGAGTTCACCTCTGAGATGGAGACCATAGGCAAAATCAAGCACAGGAACCTAGTGCCGTTGCTAGGCTACTGCAAAGTGAACGAGGAGCGGATCCTGGTGTACGAGTACATGAAGCACGGAAGCCTCGACGTGTCGATCCAAACCAAACGTCAATCTCTGGACTGGGCGATGAGGAAGAAGATCGCGATCGGGGCGGCCCGTGGGCTCGCTTTCCTCCACCATAGCTGCATCCCTCATATCATACACCGAGACATGAAGTCGAGCAATGTGCTGCTCGATGAGAACTTCAACGCGCGGGTATCGGATTTCGGGATGGCGCGGTTGATGAACGCTATGGATACGCATTTGAGCGTGAGTACGCTGGCGGGTACGCCCGGGTACGTGCCTCCGGAGTACTATCAAAGCTTTAGGTGCACCACCAAAGGGGATGTGTACAGCTACGGTGTGGTGCTCTTGGAGCTTTTAACGGGTAGAAAGCCCATCGACCCATTGGAGTTCGGGGACAGTAACTTGGTGGGTTGGGCCAAGAATTTGGCGAAGGAGGGTAGGAGTGGGGAAATATTTGATGGAGAGCTGATGGGGAGGAACTCGGGGGAGGCGGAGGTTTATAAGTGTTTGAAGATTGCGTTTGAATGCTTGGATGATAGACCGTATAAGAGACCTACCATGATTCAGGTTATGGCTATGTTCAAAGAGATCGATCAAGCTGATTTGGACAGTGAGTTTTCTGATGCCTTTTCTATTGGGAAGTCTGTAATTGATGAAACCAAAGAGAAAGGGCCTTGATTTTGGTATAAGTGAAGAAGTGAAAATTGTAATCCTTTTGTTCTGTATCAGTAGACTGCATGCAAGTTTTGTGTATATGATTTGTTGTATAGTAGGTTGTTATAGAATCGATTCTGGCATGATATAGTTAGAATTATATGGTGGATGAATTTGCAGTTTGTACAATGAATGTTTTCTGCTCGTCAGTTAAATGGAATACTAGAGGAAACCAAAATGCTAGATGATAGGAAGAAATTTTAATTTAAAACATCAAATTAATAATTAATAGAAATAATTAGTTGTAGTATCTTAAAATTTACAATAAAAGATTCTTCGATTGACTTTTATGTTAAGATGTAGGAAACAGGGAAAGAACGCCAAATGCGGTGTTATTTTGCAATACGTTCCGATCTATTGTCTTCCCTAATCGGCGGGAAAACTGGAAAAATCGAAAAAATTGTAAATACTAATGCTACATGAAAAGATTAATATATATTTATATTTATTACTTTGCATTTGTGATAAATTCGACATTGCTCATAAAAAAAACAAATCGATTGATAATAATTAAAATTTTGACTTAATAGAAAATGAATGATACATGTTTAATGAGTTAGCAACACATTAGAGATAGAGATGTCAGGATTAGAAAAAATTGAAGTATTCGCGGACGGTGTGCTTTTATTTTCTTAAGACATATGTTCAATTATAAATAGATAAATAAACTAATGAAAATGATAAACACAGCAGAAAATAATTCATAATAAATTATCAAAGAGTCATGACCAAAACATTTATGTACAAATTTATTGAACAAGATCTTAACGTAAAGCAAGGTTTTATTAGAAAAGAGGACATATGATTTTAGTTGCCTATTTTCCAACTAATCATAACTTCGTGATACAGTCAAAGTGGAAAAAAAGAAAATCAAACATGGGAAGCAAAGCCGCTCTTGGCATAATTATGTTTAACCATCCAGTGTTCCATCTAATCTATGTTTACCAAATTTCTTGCCAGCAAATGAGGGAGACATCAAGCGGATTATGGAAGGATTTTTTTTTTTCAAAGGCTAGCGGGTTCATATTTAATCTGGAAATTTACATAAAATTGTTTTGTTACACCCTAATTAACTTGAAATTGTTTAAATTGATGAACTGAGAATTTGTTTATAATTTAATATTCAAATATAAAATACATCACCTTCTTCTAAGTTGGGGAAAATAGATTCGTTGAATAACTGTTGATTTAAGCTGATTACGAACGCTTTTTAAAAAGTAAATAAGAACTAATGACCATGTAAATCCTAAATTTGAGTTGATTTGATTTATTGAACCAGTATACCAAATCATTAATTGACAATTCAATTGGACTTTTGGTATGCTTTTGGATATATTTTCATATTTTTGGACACTGGAGCGATTTCTTGGACATTAACACACACCTTGATTCAAAGAAGAAGAAGAAAAAACCATTTCGGTCAACTTGATTCAATTGTACAACTTTGTATACACAACTCATCCGAACTTGTACAACTTTGTAATCGACCATATTATGATAAATGATTACTATGAAGTGGACGTAAGCGTTAGTGCCGAACCACTATAAAAAGTTGTGTGTACGCTTTACATTTCTCGTACTTTGGATATCGGATTATAATTTTGCGATCGAACTTACACTCAGGGGTTGACGTGCGCAAATAACCAATTTCCCACGTCAACACTTTGGGCGCCAGGAAAGGGGACTCGCAGTTTCGACTTTGGAATTTGTGTTGGTTCCCGGATTGGTCTTCGCATTTGGTTTTGGTTTCGGACTTCGGATTCAGCTTTGTTTCAGAAGCCGATTTGCTCGCTTTTCGTCATGGTTAAGCATAAGAAGCTCAATGCAATTGCCGAAGCTCAAGGCACTGGAGGCGAATAAAGTCAAGAACTTTCTTCGAATGACATTCCCTCGAACTACGTCATCCTAAACGACGTCGACGGGATGATTAAGAATTTGGCTAAGGATTTGAACGCTCGACTCAAGCGCTAGGATGAATACCTTTCTCGCTTGGATTGAGGGTAGGCTTGGACATACTGGAAGGCCGGCAGGCCAGGCAGACATTGTTGGGACAAGCACCAGTGTTCCTCAAACAACAACTCTGCACTTGGGGAAATTAGAGGAATATAACCTGTAAATTTATAAATTTCGGGTTTTGCTATGAGAAATAAATTGTAGTCAGAATTTCCAACAATCGATTTCTATAAGCACCAATGGGAATGATGACACGTAAGTTAATTAAAAAATTCAGTATAATTGTCAAAAAAATAAAATAAAAATAAAAAATTCATTATGGTCGATCAATTGTCTTGCTAGAGTCAGTCAATAGCAAGTGGTTAACTAAGGAACATCATTCTTTGGTATGAGTCAAAATAATCGACCAAAATAGTTTGGTTTTCCTGGCTATTGGTTTGTTTTACATTTGATTTAATTAATGGTTCAGGTTTGATTTTCAAGTAATGAATTTTGGCCCGACCGATGTAACTGGATAAATTAAACAAGTAACAATAAACGATATTTGAACTACAATTATTATTTCCTCTTGTATATTTGTGCTTTTTGTTTCAAAGGTGCTGGTAAGAAAAGAAAGTGCTTTGTTTCAAGAATCAAAGCATCTTTTTCTCAGCACACAATTTTTGTAATATTTCATCCTTCAAGACTCAAACATAAGTGTTACGGATGCTACAATCATCTATAACATTAACTTCCGGTGATAGAGTACAAATATGTTAATGAATAATAACGTCATGGGACATGAAAATATGAAATATTTTCAAAACACATTCATTAATAAATTTTCATCACAAATTCATATACGAAAACATATGTTACCCAAATATAATTATTACAAAATATAATCACAAGAGAGACATGTGACGAAGTGAAAATGGTAATGCTTTTGTTTTGTATCTGTAGACCACATGTAAGTTTTGTGTACATGATTTACTGTATAGTAGCTTGGTGTAGAATCGATGTTTGCATGATTTAGTTAGAATTTTGTATGATGTTACATTAGTTTCTTATATGTGATATGTGTGGTGGATGAATTTGTGGTTTGCAGGAAGCTCGTCGTTTTAACAATGAGATATCGTGTTTTTGTTTTGTGTTGGAAGCAAAAGGATAAACCAAGTTTTTACCGGTACAGATGGTCATGTAACTAAAAAGTTTGGATAAATACAATATGTATGATGAGTAGTTTATAAAGATGGGGTTATTTGGCAATACTTTACTACATAATGTTTTATGCTCTTCAGTTTAATTGGAACACTAGAGGAAACCAAATTGATAAATGAAATAATCAATCACCAGAGTTAATATAGAACATTAATTTTGCAATGCTATAGAATGGCATCTTCCATGTACTCAAAGATTTGTGAAAAGATACTAATATTATGTGAAAAGAGATTAATAACCGTTGCAATAAGACAGGAAAATTTGTTCTGTGTACCAATCAATCCTTAAATAGATATTAGTAATATGTGAAGAGATTAATATATACTCATGTTTATTATTTTGCATTTGTGATGATTTTGACATTTCCCAAGGAAAAAAAAATCAAAATTTAGCGTAACTGATAATGAATAAAATTTCAATCCAATAAAAAATGAGTGACACATGTTTAATGACATAGCCACAGTACCAAGTTGAAAGGGTCATGATTAAAAGCAAATTGAAGTCTTTACAGACAGCATCTCTAATTATTTTAGACATTTATTCAATTAAAAATAAATAAACTAATGAAAATAATGATCATAGTAGAAAATAATTCATAATAAATTATCAAAGATCCATAACAAAAACATCTATGGCCAAATCTACTAACCAATGATTTTAATAGTACAAGCTAATCTTAGCAATAAAAATGCAATATTTTATTAAAAAAGAGGACACATGATTTTAGTTACCTATTTTCTAACTAATTATAATTTCACGATGTAGTCGAAGTGGAAAAAAAAACGAAACATGCCAAGCTGATTTTGGCTCAGTGCTAATTGAGCCAAGACAAGGGGGAATAAATCCACAAGGGCAGCAATTTTTTGCCATAACCTATTTATGCTTCCCAAAACAACATGAAAATTAAAAGAAAATTTGTACAAGTAGAAACCTTGACTCAAAACCAGTACTCGAAGTGTACAAAAATACAACAGGGAAACAAAGTTTCATCGATCATGTTCACTTTTAAGTAAAAAAGATAAAAATGAAAGGAATGGTTTTATTTAAGGCTAGTGGGTTCATAATTAATTTAGAAATTTTAGTATAATTGATTTTGTTGCACCCTAATTGACTTGGAATTGTTTAAATTGATGAAATGAGAATTTAGTTATAATTTAATATTCAAATATAATCACCTTCTTCTAAATTGGGGAAAATAGGCATATTGCATAACTTGTTAATTACATATGCTTTTTGTAAAGTAAACAAAAATTAACGGCCCTTTGAAGCCTAAATTTGAGTTGACTTGATTTGTTGAAATTGAGTACGAAAATCAAACATGAAATTAGAGGATTATAAGGTATAGATATATAAAATTAGGGTTTTGTTGTGAAAAATAAATTGTAATCAAAATTCCCAACAATTGGTTTTTGTAAGCAATAAGGGAAACGATGATACGTAGGTTAATCAAAAAATTCAACGTAAATAACGAAAAAAATCACTATGATCGCTCAATAGTCTTATTAGAGCTGGTCGAGAATAAGCGGTTAACAGATCCAGTGATCAACATTCAACCATTTTATTTTTTTGGATGAGGTTTGAACTTCTGTCTATATATATATATATATATATATATATATATATATATAGCTGCAGTAGGAAGTTAGTTCCCTATGTTGGTGATTCTAAAACTTTACGAGACTAGATAAATCTAATTTATCCAGTAAGGTCGATATTCGGCTGGGTGATTCTATCACGAATTTGCAATTACAGGAGATCCTTTGGTGGATGCGCAACACCGATGATGATGCATGATGGAGTGTATGGTATGGCACTAACGTGAGTTCCTTGGTATTCACAGGTGTAGGGTGGTAATATATTGTTGATGGATACCAACGACATGCAATAAAATTGTTAGAGGGGGGCATGGATGTAGTACATTTTGACGATTTACATTGCGGCCTCCTCAATGTTAGAAATTATGTGTAGCCATAATTGTAGGGAAACTTGATCCATAGTGGAAACTAAAGGATAATATTATGTGGGAATAGTTCCAATATCATTCAACCGACCAAAAGTTGTCCTGAGGTTAATTAGTTATCCGATAATAAGTATGAGCCTTCAAAATATATTAGTGTAAGTGTATTCAAGAATGTACCCTTAGAATAATTAAGAAAGGCAATTCACGAATTTGTGTAGAAAATTTTATGTCACGTAGAATATTACCAAAGTCATTTTCTTGTGATCGTCATACATTAGTGATGTAATTCATTCACCAGATTTTTGTCTGACCCATGTTTTTTCCTTTATTTTTTCCCTACCATAGGAGGGCATGGAATAAGAAATAGGGCCAATGATTAGGACGTGGAGAAGCAAGCTTGACATCATGGTACCTTTTATATTTTATTTCACTCCCCGTAACAACTTGTATTCTAATAATTAGATATTTAAACATTTTATTTAAATATTGATCATTAATTATCTAATTGACGCTTCCAAAAAGTGATTTCTCACAAACGATCGAATTAGGACTCGAGACTAGTTCCGTCGAGTTCGTATGGTTTGTAATTTAAATGAAAAGTAAAAGGACTGCTATAATTTTTTTGAAATTGGGTGATTTTGGGGTTCAAAACCCCCTCGAAATATGTGTAAAATTATCGTTTTGGGCAATATTCCCTGATTTCAACAAAACTTATACCATTGTAACCATATCATCATAATGAAGCACGTCGTTGAGTTTTGTAGCATTTGAATGGATCATTTGATCACGTGAGCTAAAACACACATAAATTTGGTTTGAAATTGGAATGTGACTAGGTGAATAAATTATTAAAATAATAACCTATGTTACGAACCTGTAACCCATTTTCTTCCTGTTAGCCTGTTTTGTGACCAGGCCACCCAGAACCCAAACGATCTAGGTTACATACGTTAGAGGTTAAAGCTCTTATACATTCTAAAACCAAAGTTCGGATCGGAGCGGATTGCATAGCTCGGATCAGATCGGATTGGAGAGCTCTGATCAGATTGGATCAAACAACCTTGACTCAGATAGATGGCATCTCTACCATGCTACATCAACTTCAAGTCGGAGGCTACTTCGGGTCGAATAGCCTGGATTCGGACTTAACCTGGCTGCAAGTAATAAGGCACAACGAATAGGTCGGATCGGATCAGAGGCATTGATCTGATCCCATCCCTTCAACCATACCTGAAGGATTTCGGTTCGGCAGCATCAATGGCACAGGTCGGATATAGATAGGCTCGAACTCCTTTTTTGCTTGAAGCGGTTACCAGGGATGTGAGATTGGACCTATTTTACTCCTCCTTTTGTGAGATTGGACCTATTTTACTCCTCCTTTCATGGGAAGGATTACACTTGGCACATATGAACAAGATATAACTTCTCCCACTATTTTCGAAGTTCTCTTTGATGTTGCCACGTGACCATTTATCCCAACCGAATTTCTACCCATAAATACATGAATTCGCACCACTTTACAGGGACTTTTGGCACTTAGTTCATTTATGGCAGCCATGAGAAGTTTTCCTCCATAGAAAATCATCATCTCCTCCAATAGAATCCATGAATTCGGAGAGACAAATTCATTGTAATCAAGTGCTTGAATGATTCAAAGCCTTGTAATTGTAATTATGTGTTGAATTAAGAATCTATAAAGTGGATGTAGGCTCGCTAACGTCGAACCATTGTAAATCTTGTGTATTGATTGATTTCTCTTGCTTTCTCGTATATGATTTCTCATTATTCTCTTAAAACATTATCAATTGGGTATTAGAACCAATTTTTGGTCTAACATTTTGGTGCTTTCACTGAGAAATGAAGATTCTCAAAGTTTAGGGATTCTCCAATCTACTTTTTGGATCGCCAAGTCTGACGGGGAAATCCTATGAATTCTATTGACTTTGCAATTGTGGAAATCACTAGAAGTGAAGTCACCACCATTCCATATAGAAGTAATCGATAAAGATAAAAAACAAAGTTCAACAAAGCTACTGGATCGGAAGTAGATGAAGTGCAGACCAATATCCCTGAAGGGGTCGGATCCGGTCCTACCCGACCCGAAAAAGAACCTCCCACCCAAACCCAAAGGGAAGATCCTAACCGGCCGCCTGCCGATGACATACCTGTTCCAATCCGACCTGAAGACATCCAACCTAGAGTGGCACCCGAACCGACTAGTTGACAACGCTCCGATCCGGATCGGAGGAGCTTGTCCGATCCGACCCAACCTGAAGGCGCTCCTGAACCGTGATTTGAAGACAAATTCCGATCCGACCCGGACCCCCACCGGTGCTGCGCCCGGACCCGCTAACGGCCTCGCTTTCGGCTCAGAGTACGGCTCGCCTTCAGCTCGGCGTACATTTTAGCCAACAGTAGTTATCAAAGATTGTCAATGAAGATTAAATGGATAGTCTGTGAATATCCCAGTAGATGGCAGCGATTGGGATTCTTCCCAGAGCCATGACACCTACTTACAACAGTAAGCCAATGCGAGGAGCTATCGATCAGATTCAACTTACTATCAACAACAGTATACGAGACAACGATTTTCTCCTAGCAGCTTCCTCTTCCACAGCTCCGATGGTGTATAGAGTTCACCGACACAACTGATGTTGTTCCCTAACAAGTAGTGACCACCTTATTTATGTGACTTAAACTTGTCCAATCGGTGGAGCATCGAATGACGATTATATGGAACAGTCTGCACTAATCCGAAGATGATTCATATGATCTTAATGACCATGATCGTCAATAATGGGATACCAGAAAGCAACTAACGATCCCAACATCCGAAAGCTACACTTCAATCGTATGATGTGATGAATGAAATATGTCCTGAGGTTCACCTCCCGAAGAACTTGGCTAACCTTTGCAATGGCTATTTGATGTCAACAGCACCGAGGAAGACTGATTTCCATTGAATAAGGGTTAGGTCAACATACTTTGGTGCCCAGGGTTAGGTACTAGTTGAACCACCACATGCCATGATTGGACCTATGGATCCTTTCCCGGATTATAGTAACTTGACTGCTTCCCAGCCACCATACGACCTTGGTCAAGTGATGAGAGCTCAAGATTAAAGCAAATATGAATCAACCATTAGCTGTTTACTTCTTATTTCTGTTGTGACATAACGCTTGAATATTACTTAAAATCTCGCAAACTATGTTGTCGTATTCAAGCTTATCTGATCAAGGCCTAGACCGACCGGCTCTAACAAAATTCAGAACTTACATTGTAGCCTAGTTTCTATTGCCAAAATTCCCAACCAAAACTAGAGTGGGAGTGGTCCGTGGTGACTACGTTACTAGAAGATCCTGCTATTTGCTTAAATGGAATATGCTACACATCTGAGATGGAACCCAAATACGCTTCCCCTCCTGATGAGATGAAGTGTGAAGGAGACATCGACTTGGCAAGCAAAGGAAACATCACATAAAGAGTTGCCCGATGATCTGCCTGAAGACATAGATTTCAGAGAAGATGAAGATTAGGGATGCAGGAGGGCGACATCTAATGAAGCAACTGCCCAAAGATTGAAAAGTTCGCTTATAGTTTATTGATCACCTCAAGAAAACTCTGCCACAATTTCCAAGTTCATATAATTGTGATACACATTAATTGTCCAATACCATAGGTCCTACAACGACCCTAGGCATCTGAATGATTTCTCGAACGAAACATCAAGTTGAACAAGGTTGATCTCAATTCCCTCCTGAAGAAATCCATACAGGGGAAAACGTTACCTGACTTCATCGCCGAGTTTACTGTTCCCAAAGAGGATGTGTTAGATGAAGGAGATGGCCCCTCAAAATGAAAGATGAAAACCAAGCAACCAGAAGTTGTGTACAGAAGGTGCAAAGAATAATCGACAGTCCGACGTTGAGTTGTATTGATTCAAAGGAATTTCCAGACGAAGACACTACAAACTCTAACTATTGATCAGATGGAAGTTGATCCAGTGTTGGAGACCGAACCCGAAAGAGATTCATGGACAACCCCTATAAAGAATTTCCTGCAGCACAGATTGCATCTAGCAAGGAGAAGTGAAAATCATGCCACCGTTCGTTATGACTCAAGATATGACAAGCAAGACGACATTGCTTATTTCCTTTGGAAGGTTGTCCTAAGATTGACAGTAACAAGTCCTGTTGCTGAATACATCATCCTGAATGATTAGACAAAAGCACTCATCAGCTTCCCACTAGATGGGAGATGTATACGAATGAAGCTTCTGACGGAAAATGTCTCGGAGTTAGAAAATGAAGATTCACAATTCCACTCCATTGATTGATTACCTGCCAAGTAACTCATGCCCCAAATGTTGGGGGCAATAGGAGAATCAAGCGTGGAATGCTCGTGATTACATCATCTAATTCAATGCTGATACATCATTGTTGGATCTAGAATAACCCTAGAGGGGGGTGAATAGAGTTTTTCACAGTTTTTAACTGAATTAAAATTCTAACGAGATATATAATAGTACACAGATAACAGAATATAGCAGAAACAGAAATGCAGAAAATAAATCACACACAGATATACCCAGCTTCGGCAAAAACCTGCCTACTGCTGCATTTCTAAAGTTTCTACTAGGTGATAGAAACAAATCCCGCATACAAGACCATGTACACTCGCAGCGCCTGCTCCTGTCCTAACCCTACGCTCAAAACCGTAGACTGATCGATATCCCCTTGACCAGATTTTCCCTAGTTATGACCCTGTAACCAGTAACCCAGATTTTACAGACTCTGTCAACTGTCAACACCCTGACTGAATCCCTAGAATTTACAGACTCTAGAAAACTGTTTGATCGTTTACAGAAGAAATTGAAAAACGAAACAATACAAAAAATAAACAAAAAGAAACCCTAGTTTTTAAAATTAAATTAAAAACTTCTCTTTCAAAAGCAATTGGCTTGGCTTAGCCAACCAAGTAGGCCGGCCTCCTTTTCTATTTGCTTTTGCCCGATGCTCCCTCTCTCGTAGAAACTAAAATGGCGGCTAGAGTTTTCTGAACTCTTCCCCAAAGAGATCGATTGCTTTGCTGAAAAAATATCTTGACGGCTTTGTGTTCTTATGTGTTCCTTCGTGGTCGATTGCTGATGCTCTTCGTCTCACTGATTTAGGATTAATTGTTGCGATCGAAAAAACGATGTGAGTTTTCTGGATTTTTCTTTTTAATTCCTTGAATTTGTTCTGTGGGTTTTTTCAATGCTAGCCAGTGATGCAAAATGGTGTTAAAATAGGATTAGCAATCCTATTACTGAAACTCTGATTTCACGTAATTGACTCGATCTGAAATTGCGATGCTTTCCCCTTTTGTTTTCTTCGGTTTTGAATTGAATTCCATTTTTGGTTGCCCTTGATTTTCTCGACTTTGAATAAAAAAAATGGGCCTTGAATTCTTGCGTTATATTCCAGTTAGATTCTTGGTTCATGCTGAATTGAATCATCCCATATACGCATAAAAACTTGCCTTAAATCAGATACTGATTTTGCGTGTTTGTTGGCTTTAAATCCAGACTTGATTTTGTCCATCCATGAATCTGGAAATATAAATTTGCCTCCTTGACTTTCCTGTATGTGTTTTCTTACCAAAATTGAAATGTTGATATCTGGAAATATATAATTCGATTTTCTGGACTTGGTAGAATACATGCATGGCATTTCTAATTTCCTTTGAATGCTGACATTCATGATAAATTGCCCACATAAAAAAAATGGAAAATTTTGTCTCTTGTCTCTCTGTAGATTCAGGAAATTCTTGGATTAATTTTTGCCATTCCTGAAAAGATTTAAATTGTTGCCAACTGAATAATTTCCTGATTACTTGCATGCTCTAATGCTTCTATGTATTGTCTTAATTGATAAATCAAAAACTGACATATTTCAAAAACTTGAACTAATTACTGATGTATTGATCATGAACCATGCAAACATTAGTTTTGCTTTGTCACATGAACATAGTGTCCATATTACTTGAGCCTAACTTGACATTGACTTCTTGCTAAAAAATATTGATTTTATAGATGCACCAAAATTTATTTCTGCATGTCTAATTGCTGTCTTGACCATACACCATGTTGTTTCTGACTTGGCTCTTGAAAGTGATTTCTAAAAAAAAGTTCCACTGATTGATTCACAACTGGAAATACTTGAATTTCCTGTCATTCATTTATGTTGGATATCCATACCATAGTATGTACACAACTCCATTGTTGCTGATATGGTTTCTTGCTTGCTGCTCGGCCATTCTTTATTGAACCATGCTGATTTGTCTTGTGTATGCTACCTCACTTGTATATGTGCCATGCAATCATTTAGCTGCACTATTCCTGAACAAAGCTCCACTGTATTTCTTCCTTATGCCCATGCAGTTGCTATATTGCACCATTGTGGACTGTATATGTTTGCACTTGTCGCTGAATTGACCTTTTAAACTAAAATGCTTTGACTTGTCCATTTGGCACTTTGTTTATATTGCTGAGATTTGCTCGACACTTGATCACTTTGCTTTTCACCATTGATATTGAGTTGAACTTGCAACCTGTGTACATTTGTGCTGAACCATGTTCTAGTTTGCTGTCATTCAAGTTGGCACTACATTGCTTTGAGAACTGTTTTGACAAACATGAAATCTTCCCTGTTGCACCATATGCAATGTTTGAGCTTGCCGAACCATTTGTGTCTTGAGTGAACTTGATCTTTGTGGCACTTGCTTGAACACACCTGACATGCATACATATTCCACTGTCCACCCATTCATGCTTGTGAAACTTATCAATGCTGAACTATACTTTATGCTCCATGTTGCCATTTTGTAGTTGCACCCATTCCTCTGACCATTTTGACTTGTGTGTGTGTATTTTCTTCTTGAATCCATGCTGAACTGTTTACTTGAAACATGCTGTATAGTTTGCTTAACTATTTTTGCAACCTTGCACCATACCGTTCTGTGCATTCATTAGCTGCTGCACCTATACTTGGTCGAGCTGTCTTGACTTTGTTGCTCGACATATTTGTTGAACTGCTTTGACCACTTTGACTTGCTCACAACTGTTTTGAAAATCATGCTGAATTGTATACACATGCACTGAGTTGAGATGGTCCATGTGGCTACTCCTCAGTTGCATATTGATTGGCGTGGCAGTGCACACGTGTATTTATACACGTGTGTATTTGCAGCCATCAGAAAATTTCCTGTCCCTGTACATATACAAACTGTCTGTCTAGACACAGATGAATCAGATCAGGTCATGAAAAATGATGAGAAACACACCAAAAAAACTGAGGCAAATAAATTTTTTTTATTTTTTTTAAATTTATATTTGCATGAATACAGTTTTTATTTCTATTGCAGTGTACTGTGTGTGTGTGTTTCATGTGACAGGTAAAAAGACTAGACTGACTGAAGGCTGACTAGAAGACTGGAGAGACAGAAGACAGTGGATAAACATTGTGTCAAAGTGATATAAGTGAAATGTACAAATGAGATTGAGTGTAACTGAATGCATGTATGAATGATTGTATAACTGAGTGAATTTACAAGACTATATTCTGTGAATGTATACGAGATGTGATGTGTTTAAATAGTGGAGTTATAAATAGTTGTACAGTTTGAATATTTGAAATAAAATATTATATTTAACCAAAATACTGTGTAGATATCTGAGTTTCTATATAGATGCATTTTGTTTAAATATAAATAATATATTCCTGTCTATAATGTGATATAACAGTACAATAACAAGCACATTCAAAATAATATATACTTGTTTGTTATCATCAATCAAAAATCATATAATTGTGTATACAACACCGTTATATACAACAATCTCCCCCTTTTGATGATGACAAACAAATAAAAGATTTTGAATATAATAAATGTGTTTGTTCGTGAATATTTGAACTCCCCCTATTTAAATGCTCCCCCTACAATAGAAACTCCCCCTATAACTGTGCATGAGTGAAATGTATTAATAATAAATTTTCAAAATTAAAAATATTTATAAAATATTCACTCATAAATCAAAATCTAATCCATTCTCCCCCTTTTGTTATCATCAAAAGGATACAGATTTTAAAATACAGATGAAAATTGACTAAAAATATAATTTCAGCTTAAGAGGAAGAACGGTCATCATAAATTTCAATCAGTCAAACAAAAATCATAATATTCTAAGAACTGGAGGCATATTTCACATTTTAGAGAATGATACGATGAATTTTATATAAAATGGAGAGAGTTTAAAAAATAAATTATTTCCAATTATTTTCAAAGGATTTTTATAAAAATAAAGCACAAAAACAGTGATGGATTTGGGCTATAATAAATAATTCAATTTAAGTGACAAGATCGAATAATCTCAAATCCCAATATCTGTCAATCAACAAATCATAATACGTCATAATATTTCAACACATTTCACAGATTAGAAAGATGGATTGATAGACTGGTTTTTATACACTGAGGAGAATTTCAAATTTATTTCTATTTTTAGCACTTTATTTCCTTTTTATTTATTTTTTATTTAAGAGCACACTGACCACGCATAACCAGAGCTTGGATCTTTAAATGGGATCAGTCGCAGCTTAAATTATAAGACGTCTCATAACCATGCATAACCAGAGCTTGGATTTTTAAATGAGGTTAGAGACACTCTTATATATTAATTACATTTTCATCATTTTCAGCTTTATAAAGGAAAAACTCCTCGGTATATGAAACCAATATGAATGATAGAAATGTGGTAGATACAGAAATGGACTGTGAAATAAATTTCTAAATTAATTATATTATGAAATAAGCTCGACTGTACCGGGATTATTGAAAATTTTCAATTATCACGAATTCTGAATAATAATATAGTCCCATTTCTATCACAAATAATTTTCACTGATTTAAACACAAGATGATTTTTCCTTTTTTAAAAAAAAAAATAAACTCTCCACATTAATATAAAATCATGATGGATGGCAGATGGGTGATAGATGAAGGAGATGGTCCTGAAATAATTGCCAGTTCAAAGATATTATAATAAATATTCAACTATCATGAAAATCCAAATAAAATCTCCTCTTGTTGTGAAATATACTGCAGTCACAATTCATCACAATTTCAAAAACTGATAATAATTTTGATGGATTATAAATACAGTTCAATTTGGATATAGATTTCAATTTTTGAATGAATAATCAATAAATAATTTTAAAATTGAAAAACAATTACAAGAGGAATTCATACAGTTCCATTTACGAGTCTCTACAAGGTGAAAATTCAAAACAGATTGATAAAAAAAAGCTGATACCAATTGTAGTCTCCCTTATCGAGGAATTTATTCACACCCTAGATATCTCAGATTACAGAAATTTCAAACACAAAGCCCAAACAGACAAGATTACACATTTGGCACAATTATCAGAGTAGTAGTCAGATTAAAGCAGGCAGTTATTTGAAAACAGTATCAGAGCAGCACAGCAGAAATAATTTCAAACAGACTTGTTAAGATGTTTGAAACACCCCACCTCCGTTAGGGTCACTCTCAAAGGGAATGCCCTAATTTTGGTGGAGGTTTATAAGTACAAGTCACAGATATACAAGACAGATATAAGAACACATATTTGTAAACAGCGGAAGAACAACAAACTTTATTTCTTAAAGTCAAATACGTGTTACAACAACATCCTTTCCAAAAACATAACATAACACTTTCATAATCTGTCTTGAGTACATTATTTAAAGAAGCATAAATAAAACATAGATAAACTGCAAAAGCCCCATAGTGGATTGTCCAAAGCCATAGTTCAAACAGGAAAGTCCAAGCAATACATTTCTCTTCTTCAAGCTGGATGTTGAGGTAGGTCAAGCTGCTGTGTTCCCTCCCTGAGGACCTGGGGGGGGGGGGGGAAACGGAAGAAAGAAGACGAAAGAAAAATAGAGTCAGACATAAAGCCTGAGTAAGTCTAGTACTATTTTGTCTATGAATAAAGAACTGGGTATGATAAGTATAAACGAGAAGTGGGCATGCACTATAAACTTGGTTAAGTTGTCTAGGGTCGAATATACTATCGTACCCCATGTTAATCTCTGAACCCATATAAACTAGTTTTCCACTGGCACCCCATAATCAGGGTGATGTGATCCATTCTATGATGATCGGCTCCTACTCGCATAGTTACATGTGTCTTACGGCCCCCGATGTCGTAGTTACCTATGCTGGTCCCACCATGGGGTGTATCAAGTCCCATAGTGGCAACCCGACACAACCTTAGAGTGCACAGGTATGCTACTGGTGTCCAGTGCCTTATTTTTCTGCGCCGGAGTGTGTGCACGCCCGCACTCCGTTAGAACCTACACTGCTACACCACCTCCGTCGATTTGACCTCTTACAATCAGCCCAGTAATCGTGCCCCACCCTGCCTAGTTTCAGGGTATCCTGATACACCTTTTAGGGTTACTGCTGAAAAGGGTCCCCCGTTACTAGGTTTTCTATCTCTAGCCAACATGCTAAGTTGGTTAAGTGTTTCCTAACCTAACCCCACCAGTCCGTTTAGTTTAGCATGTTCCATTTTGATTAAGTCTTTAGTTCACTTAATCCTATCAATCCTGACTCAGCCTTAATTGTCTTATTAAGGCCCGGACCTCTCACATTAGACAGGTATTGTTGTGGCTGCCTGTTGCCGGTTGGTTCCGGGCAGTCTTACGCCACAACTCAGTCTAACCTCGGGTCCTTGCTGGGCTCCATGTTTAACCTCCCACATTGGATAGGTATTGTTGTGACTACTGGACAGCCGGGCGGTTCCGGGCAGGTTTACATCACAACTCAATCCAACCTCGGGTTAAACACATCGTATGTTCTACATTTACATATTTTGTCATTCTTCTTTATTTCTTATATGTAAATATTTGCGGCCCATTATTAAGTTAATGGTGTAAAGGTTACACCAACCATGGGCCCAACCCATTCTTGAATTTGGGCCCTTTTACTTTAGTTTTCATTCATTAAATTAATTTAGCCCAACGTTATTTACCCCCGTTTTTACACGTCCGTTTATATTTATTGGGCTTAGCCTTTTAAAGCCCAATTTAGCCATGCGAAAGGGGAGGCTTAAAGCGTGATTACATACGCAAAGAGGGGAAGGTGAGCGCATGGACTTGCATATGACGTTGGAAATACATAATAGAAACTGGTGTACTTGCATAGTGGTAACATAGGTGACATGAATCAAAGCATGTGAACTTGTAATTGAGATATCATTATTGACCCATGAACCTATATTTTTACTTAGGCATAATGTCAAACATAAGCATGGCATAAATATTTCTAGCATAAGCATGGCATAATGTCAAACATAAGCATGGCATAAATACTTCTAGCATAAACATGGCATAATGTCAAACATAAGCATGGCATAAATATTTCTAGCATAAGCATGGCATAATGTCAAACATAAGCATGGCATAAATACTTCTAGCATAAACATGGCATAATGTCAAACATAAGCATGGCATAAGTATAGTTAAATTTGTTCATAAGGTTTCTACATGTTTACAAAGGGGATACTTTGTTGCTGACACAAAGCATAGTTCAACTTAATCATGATTTAAGTCTAATCACATAGTGATGGTATAAATATACTTATGCATAAATATTCCTAATCATGGTGTTTGCTTTAAACTTGCAAAAAGGGATTTTTAAGTCTAACCTAGCCATGTCTCACATATGTCATCATATAGTTCTTTTAAACAAGATAGACTTAATCATGGATTTCAATTATGCCAAATATCATTCATAGCCTAGCCATATTCACAAGTTTTGCAAAAGCATGACTTAATACATGGATTATGGTGTCAAAATTCCAACATAGTTTCATATGAACTATAACAACCAAACTTGTCTCAATTACTTGCAAAATGATTTATGCACAAAAATAGACATCATGATGGCATAATAACAAAGCCCCAAATTTGCATGAAATTTCAATTAACTACATACATGTAGCTTCAACATAGGTCACATAATTTGCGAATATTCCAACGTATATTTGCATAGAACTACCGCATGTAGTTCTTTATAATTGAATGACATAATTCAGAATATCCAAACGTATATAAATTGATAAGAACGCACAAATATGGATTTTATTGCCACAATTCAAGCATACATATCTACACAATCATTTGTTCATACCAAAGTAATACTCTACTTACAATGGTTGCGGCGAATTCTCTAATTAAGAGATATGATTCCTTTGTTGAATTGATTAGCTTTAGGTCTCTTTAAGCTTTAGAATTTTCCTCCTAATCCTCTCTCTAGTTGGCGGCTACTCCTAGTCGTTCCTCAGCAACATGGCGGCTATGTTCTTAATTTGAATGAATAGATTAGGGTTTAGTCTAGGGTTGTTTATATAGAGGTTAGGAATTGATTAGGACCATTGATGTTGCTAGGTTAGATCGTAGCCATTCATTCGATAGAGAGACCAATTAAAACTTGCCACCTAGCCCTAGTGACAAAGCAGACCACAGAAAATCGGAGGAACACAGACCTGGCCAGCCAGGTTAGACTGGGCTCGACCAGGTCGATACCCCTGTCGACAGGGCTGTCGACAGCCCTGTCGACATGGGTAGCCCAGGTCGACAGCCCAGTCGACCTGGGTGGCCCAGGCGGGTGTTCTTCCACCCTGGCCCGTTGGGCCCTACTTCGGAATATTTAATTATTTTATTCTGCTTGAATTTTAAATTTAATTCAAAACTTCCGAAGGCCATATCTTCTTCATACGGACTCCGTTTTTCGAAAACTCGGACTCTATTTCGCGTATTTTTCCGAGACGAACGCAATGGCGTATCCCGTTTCCCTTGGTTCTTTGATTTCAAATTAATTATACTTTAATTTATTAATTTCACAGTTATAGAATTTTCGGGGTGTTACATTCTCCCCCACTTAAAAGGATTTCGTCCCCGAAATCTTCAAGCTAGGAGGAATGTATATCCTAACATCCAATCATCCATCTACTCATCCATCAAACACGAGTATCCATTGTCCTTAAAAGACTTCTAATGCTTCATGATCATATGCGAAGTGTGTGTGTACATGAACTTATCTAATGCAAAATCAGGCGGTCTACTGATTCAGTTGACCTCCTTAATGCGAATCATGTAAGTGAAATGAATCCATTATGTATGCAAATTTTTCCTATTTATGATTCTACATGAGTGCACAATCATTCAATACAAATGCAACATCCATATGCCAACACATTACAATTCAACCATATACGAATGCAAACATATATGCATATGCAATATGAAGTGATTGAGCCGATCTAAAACCTAGATTGTGTGTGTATATGCAACCACGAGCAACCACTAGCAATCACTTGCAACCACTTGCAACCATCATACATAACATGTTTCAATTACATGTTTTCATCCAAAAAGGGTTTCTACCTAAAAGATACAGTCAAGGAAATATACCCTAAAAAGATAGATAAAAGCGCAACTTAAGGAAAAAGAAAGATCAAGGACGTACCCTCGAATAGAAAAGGGTATGCAGTGCGTATTCTAGCTTCAGTTTCCCAAGTCGCGTCTCCCTCGGCGTCGCTCCACTGGACTTTGACGAGTTTGACTTCGCGGTTGCGTAGCTTCTTCACTTCCGTTCCTAGTATGCGGGTTGGAACCTTTCTTATAGTTGCTTCGCGTTCCACTTCGGCCTCTTCGAGTATATTTGGCTCTACCACTTCAGCTGACTCATGTAGACATTTTCGGAGATGTGAAACGCGAAAAACGTTGTGGACTCCAGCCAACTCCTCGGGTAGCTCTAATCTATAAGCCATTTTCCCAATTTTCTCGATAATAGGGAACGGTCCTACGAACCTTGGTGCTAGCTTTCCTGTGGTTCCGAAACGAACAACGTTTCTTAGCGGTGATACCTTGAGAAAAACTCTGTCTCTAACTTCAAATTCAAGGTCGGTTCTCCTCTTGTCGGCATAGGACTTTTGTCTGTCTTGAGCCGTCTTCATCCTTCTTCGTATTAAGTCTACTTTCTCTGAAGTCTCTCGGATCATGTCTGGTCCAAGTATGAGCTTATCAGTAGACTCCCACCAACAAGTGGGCGATCGACACGGTCTTCCGTATAAAGCTTCGAAGGGCGCCATTCCGATGGTTGCTTGATAGCTGTTGTTGTAGGCAAATTCCACCAAAGGAAGGTGGTCTTCCCATGTTCCTCCGAAGTCAAGGACGCATAGCCTTAAAAGGTCTTCCAAAACTCTGTTTACTCTCTCCGTTTGGCCGTCGGTTTGGGGATGATAGGCCGTGCTCAAGCATAACTGCGTTCCTACTGCTTCTTGCAGACTCCGCCAAAACTCGCTGGTGAAGATGGGGTCTCGGTCACTAACGATGCTAGATGGTATTCCGTGGAGTCGAACGATTTCCTTGAGGTAAAGTGATGCTAGGGATGAGGCATTTCTTTTACCCTTGACAGGTAAAAAGTGGGCGCTTTTAGTAAGCCTATCCACTATTACCTAAATGCTAGTGTTGCCTCTCCTAGACCTAGGCAGCCCATCGATGAAGTCCATTGAGATGCTATCCCACTTCCACTGCGGGACCTCTAGAGGATGTAGTAGTCCACCAGGCTTTTTCTGTTCCGCCTTAACCTGTTGGCACACCATACACTTGGAAACGAACTCTGCCACATCCTTTTTCATGCCATTCCAAAAGAAAGTCCTTTTTATGTCTTTGTACATTTTATCTCCGCCTGGGTGTATCGTCATCTTGGAGTGATGAGCTTCTTCGAGAACCTTCTTTATTAAATCGTTTGTCTGTGGGACGCATAGCCTTCCATCTCGCCTTAGTAAACCCTTATCGTCGATGGAGTATCTGTTGAGGTGACTTGAAGTCTCACCCCTAATTAGCCTATCAATTATTTCTACAAGCTGAGGGTCTTCGCGTTGTGCTGTCCCTACTGAATCCACTAAAGTTGGGCGCACCTCGAGAGATGCTAACAAGCCTGGTACGAAATCGGAGGAAGGCCTAAAGTCGAAGCTGGCTATAAACTCTAGGCTTTGTCTTTCAACAAACAACGGGTTCAGGGTCAATTTCTTTCGGCTCAACGCGTCTGCAACTACGTTGCCTTTGCCCGGAGTGTAGGAGATTTCGAAATCGTACGAGGCAAGAAACTCCATCCATCTTTGTTGCCTCAAGTTAAGATCCTTCTGCGAGAAAAGATATTTCAACGATTTATGGTCAGTGTAAAGTTTGAACTTCTCACCTAGGAGATAGTGTCGCCAAGACTTGAGTGCAAAGACGATGGCGGCTAACTCTAGATCGTGGGTTGGGTAGTTCTTTTCGTGTGCTTTCAACTGCCTCCCGCCATAAGCTACTACCCTTCCTTCTTGCATTAAGACGGCGCCTAGCCCTGTCCCACATGCATCCGTATAAACAGTGAACATCTTGCTCCCATCTGGCAGCGTCAAAACTGGGGCTGTTGTAAGAGCCCTTTTCAGTCGTTGGAAAGCAAACTCGCAATCCAAGTCCCAATTGAACACTAGATTCTTCTTAGTCAACTTCGTGAGCGGAGCTGAGATTTTCGCAAAATCCCTTATGAATTTTCGATAGAAACCTGCTAGTCCTAGAAAGCTTCGGACCTCAGTTGCATTCCTTGGTGTCTTCCAATCCTATACCGCCACTACCTTAGCAGGGTCCACAGCTAACCCTTGTTTGGATACTATGTGCCCAAGGAACCTCACCTCTTCTCTCCAAAAGTGGCATTTGGAGAACTTGGCTTTTAGTTGATGGACTCGCAAAGTTTCCATGATTGCCCTTAAGTGTTGAGCATGTTCCTCTTCATTCTTTGAGAAGATAAGGATATCATCTACGAAGACCACTACGAATTTGTTGAGGAAATCTCTAAATACCCTACTCATTAGGTCCACGAAGTAAGCAGGTGCATTTGTCAAGCCGAAAGGCATGACAAGCCATTCAAAGAAACCGTCTGGGGTTCTGAACGCCGTTTTATCGATGCTATCTTCAGCCACCCTTAGCTGATGAAAACCGGTTGCTAAATCGAGTTGGGAGAAAACAGACGCTCCTACAAGCTGGTCAAATAAATCGTCAATTCTAGGGAGAGGGTGCCTATTCTTTTTCGTTAGCTTGTTGAGCTCCCTATAGTCAACACATAGACGGAGTGAACCATCCGCCTTTGTAGCGAACACCACTGGAGCGCCCCATTCTGAAATGCTCCTCCTAATGAACCCCTTCTCTAGAAGCTCTTTAATCTGTTTACTGAGCTCTTTTCTTTCTCGTGGAGCCATATGTCTAACGGGCAACGCAACGGGCTTTGCATTATCCACAAGATATATGCGGAAGTCTATCTCCCGCTTCGGAGGCAAGCCCTTCACCTCTTCGAAGACATCCGGATATTCCCGGACCACTCTAACTGATTGCAAATTTTCAACAGAGGCATCTAGCGACTCAAGATAACTAAGCATAACCGCATACGAGGGATTACAAGAAATTTCCAAAGTATTACCGAGCTGGGTTAGGAGCCTAACAACCCTTTTCTCACAATCAAGGATGGCCCCATTACTGGATAGCCAATCCATACCCAAAATCAAACCATACCCCGAAAAGCCCAAAACAAAGGACATTGAAATTCTACACTTAGAATAGAAATTTTCAAATCCAAACAGATCATAGACAAATGAGTTGGGCCCCCAATTGGGTTTGAAACAATTAAGGGGTCCTCTACCATACTAGTTTTTAGGTGCAGAGATTCTACTAAAGCAGACGAGATAAAGGAGTGTGATGCGCCAGAATCAAATAAGGTGCGAACGGGGTGATCATAAAGATAAACTACACTTTCTACAGAAGTGTTTGTACCTCGCTGTTGCAAAGGTGGCGCTTCCAGCACATGAACCTATGCCCCTGGAGTGGATCCAGACCCCTGCCCCTGCCCTCGTTTCTTTGGGCAGTCCTTAGCTCTGTGGCCTGTCTGACCACAAGAAAAGCACCCACCATTCTCCTTGGCCTTCTTTTTCCGGCAGTCCTTTACTAAGTGCCCCACTTTGCCACAGAAATTACACTTCCTCTTCTCTTTGTTGCCTTTCCCGCCTTTCTTAAAGTCCGTCTTCTTAGGCTGCAAACCCTCTTTCTTCCCTTGAGAGCTTTCTGCCTTTGTCTCCTTCTTGCCCTTATCCTCTTCATTCAGCAACTCCATTTGCACCAATCTTTCATACGTGGCTCCCATGGGTATATGGGTCATGGCCAAACTATGTAATGGCTCATTTAACCCCTTGACGAAACGGAGAGCCTTCTTGTGCGGGGTGTTGACTAGGTCAAGCCCAAACCTAGCCAGCTCATCAAACTGATTCACATACTCTCTGACTGTCTTGTCCCCTTGCTTAAGAAATAAGAATTTTTCCAACTGCAAACTTCTTTCCGCATCTGAGAGAAATTTGGTCTCAAACCTTGCCCTAAAGTCCTCCCATGTCTCTACTGGTCTTTCAGCATTAGTGACTTCCCACCAGTAGGAAGCCTCGCGCTTCAATAGCCACACTGCCAACTGTACTTTTTGTCTGTCCTCTACCTCAAAGATGATGAATAGATCCTCAGTTTCCTTCAGCCAATTTCTAGCTGCTACGAAGGACTCAGTTCCATGGAAATCCCTTCCTCCCATAGCTTTAAAATCCTTACATATCTTAGCAAACGCGTTTCCTCGTGGAGGAGGTGGAGGAAGAGGTGCTGCTGCAGCTGGATGATTACCGGCAGCTGGGGGAGGAGGAACGGTAGGACCTGGCTGAGTGGCCCTTGCTTCTAAGAACCGTCTAAACCAACCAGGTATTGGTACCCCTTCCGGCAAGTTAAGATCTTCGGACATGCTGAAACAAAAAGGATAGGTTCAAAACGAAGGATAAGAGATAGTACCTATGGCTTTGGGGAGTGGACTTTGCCTTTAAAAATAAAATAATATTTTTATCTTATCTGGTAAACCTATGCTCTGATACCAAGTGAAACACCCCACCTCCGTTAGGGTCACTCTCAAAGGGAATGCCCTAATTTTGGTGGAGGTTTATAAGTACAAGTCACAGATATACAAGACAGATATAAGAACACATATTTGTAAACAGCGGAAGAACAACAAACTTTATTTCTTAAAGTCAAATACGTGTTACAACAACATCCTTTCCAAAAACATAACATAACACTTTCATAGTCTGTCTTGAGTACATTATTTAAAGAAGCATAAATAAAACATAGATAAACTGCAAAAGCCCCATAGTGGATTGTCCAAAGCCATAGTTCAAACAGGAAAGTCCAAGCAATACATTTCTCTTCTTCAAGCTGGATGTTGAGGTAGGTCAAGCTGCTGTGTTCCCTCCCTGAGGACTTAGGGGGGGGGGAAACGGAAGAAAGAAGACGAAAGAAAAATAGAGTCAGACATAAAGCCTGAGTAAGTCTAGTACTATTTTGTCTATGAATAAAGAACTGGGTATGATAAGTATAAACGAGAAGTGGGCATGCACTATAAACTTGGTTAAGTTGTCTAGGGTCGAATATACTATCGTACCCCATGTTAATCTCTGAACCCATATAAACTAGTTTTCCACTGGCACCCCATAATCAGGGTGATGTGATCCATTCTATGATGATCGGCTCCTACTCGCATAGTTACATGTGTCTTACGGCCCCCGATGTCGTAGTTACCTATGCTGGTCCCACCATGGGGTGTATCAAGTCCCATAGTGGCAACCCGACACAACCTTAGAGTGCACATGTATGCTACTGGTGTCCAGTGCCTTATTTTTCTGCGCCGGAGTGTGTGCACGCCCGCACTCCGTTAGAACCTACACTGCTACACCACCGCCGTCGATTTGACCTCTTACAATCAGCCCAGTAATCGTGCCCCACCCTGCCTAGTTTCAGGGTATCCTGATACACCTTTTAGGGTTACTGCTGAAAAGGGTCCCCCGTTACTAGGTTTTCTATCTCTAGCCAACATGCTAAGTTGGTTAAGTGTTTCCTAACCTAACCCCACCAGTCCGTTTAGTTTAGCATGTTCCATTTTGATTAAGTCTTTAGTTCACTTAATCATATCAATCCTGACTCAGCCTTAATTGTCTTATTAAGGCCCGGACCTCTCACATTAGACAGGTATTGTTGTGGCTGCCTGTTGCCGGTTGGTTCCGGGCAGTCTTACGCCACAACTCAGTCTAACCTCGGGTCCTTGCTGGGCTCCATGTTTAACCTCCCACATTGGATAGGTATTGTTGTGACTACTGGACAGCCGGGCGGTTCCGGGCAGGTTTACATCACAACTCAATCCAACCTCGGGTTAAACACATCGTATGTTCTACATTTACATATTTTGTCATTCTTCTTTATTTCTTATATGTAAATATTTGCGGCCCATTATTAAGTTAATGGTGTAAAGGTTACACCAACCATGGGCCCAACCCATTCTTGAATTTGGGCCCTTTTACTTTAGTTTTCATTCATTAAATTAATTTAGCCCAACGTTATTTACCCCCGTTTTTACACGTCCGTTTATATTTATTGGGCTTAGCCTTTTAAAGCCCAATTTAGCCATGCGAAAGGGGAGGCTTAAAGCGTGATTACATACGCAAAGAGGGGAAGGTGAGCGCATGGACTTGCATATGACGTTGGAAATACATAATAGAAACTGGTGTACTTGCATAGTGGTAACATAGGTGACATGAATCAAAGCATGTGAACTTGTAATTGAGATATCATTATTGACCCATGAACCTATATTTTTACTTAGGCATAATGTCAAACATAAGCATGGCATAAATATTTCTAGCATAAGCATGGCATAATGTCAAACATAAGCATGGCATAAATACTTCTAGCATAAACATGGCATAATGTCAAACATAAGCATGGCATAAATATTTCTAGCATAAGCATGGCATAATGTCAAACATAAGCATGGCATAAATACTTCTAGCATAAACATGGCATAATGTCAAACATAAGCATGGCATAAGTATAGTTAAATTTGTTCATAAGGTTTCTACATGTTTACAAAGGGGATACTTTGTTGCTGACACAAAGCATAGTTCAACTTAATCATGATTTAAGTCTAATCACATAGTGATGGTATAAATATACTTATGCATAAATATTCCTAATCATGGTGTTTGCTTTAAACTTGCAAAAAGGGATTTTTGAGTCTAACCTAGCCATGTCTCACATATGTCATCATATAGTTCTTTTAAACAAGATAGACTTAATCATGGATTTCAATTATGCCAAATATCATTCATAGCCTAGCCATATTCACAAGTTTTGCAAAAGCATGACTTAATACATGGATTATGGTGTCAAAATTCCAACATAGTTTCATATGAACTGTAACAACCAAACTTGTCTCAATTACTTGCAAAATGATTTATGCACAAAAATAGACATCATGATGGCATAATAACAAAGCCCCAAATTTGCATGAAATTTCAATCAACTACATACATGTAGCTTCAACATAGGTCACATAATTTGCGAATATTCCAACGTATATTTGCATAGAACTACCGCATGTAGTTCTTTATAATTGAATGACATAATTCAGAATATCCAAACGTATATAAATTGATAAGAACACACAAATATGGATTTTATTGCCACAATTCAAGCATACATATCTACACAATCATTTGTTCATACCAAAGTAATACTCTACTTACAATGGTTGCGGCGAATTCTCTAATTAAGAGATATGATTCCTTTGTTGAATTGATTAGCTTTAGGTCTCTTTAAGCTTTAGAATTTTCCTCCTAATCCTCTCTCTAGTTGGCGGCTACTCCTAGTCGTTCCTCAGCAACATGGCGGCTATGTTCTTAATTTGAATGAATAGATTAGGGTTTAGTCTAGGGTTGTTTATATAGAGGTTAGGAATTGATTAGGACCATTGATGTTGCTAGGTTAGATCGTAGCCATTCATTCGATAGAGAGACCAATTAAAACTTGCCACCTAGCCCTAGTGACAAAGCAGACCACAGAAAATCGGAGGAACACAGACCTGGCCAGCCAGGTTAGACTGGGCTCGACCAGGTCGATACCCCTGTCGACAGGGCTGTCGACAGCCCTGTCGACATGGGTAGCCCAGGTCGACAGCCCAGTCGACCTGGGTGGCCCAGGCGGGTGTTCTTCCACCCTGGCCCGTTGGGCCCCACTTCGGAATATTTAATTATTTTATTCTGCTTGAATTTTAAATTTAATTCAAAACTTCCGAAGGCCATATCTTCTTCATACGGACTCCGTTTTTCGAAAACTCGGACTCTATTTCGCGTATTTTTCCGAGACGAACGCAATGGCGTATCCCGTTTCCCTTGGTTCTTTGATTTCAAATTAATTATACTTTAATTTATTAATTTCACAGTTATAGAATTTTCGGGGTGTTACAATGTTGCTCACACAAGATGATTCATGATCCAATGATTTAAAAAAATACCGTTTATTTAAAATCATTTGAGGAATATGAAAAACTCTAGATTCAATGAATCAATCACACCAAATTATTAGTTTCAGATTCAAGATATGTGTGTGATTCAATAAATCAATAATTTCAAATGATTTTTAAAACAAACAAATATTGAAATTAAATAATCATGAAATAACAGAGAATTTTAAGACCAGTTTTACAAAAGAAATTTACACAAGTATCTCTGACAAGTGTGAGATTAAATTCAGATCATTTACATCAAATTTGAGAGGTATTCATGAACTAGAAAATTAAAGTAATTTATTTGAAATCACTTGAATCAATGTCAAGTTCTGGGATATAATGAATCAATTACACAAGGTTGATAATTTCAAATTTAGGAGGTGTGTGAGATTCAAAATATCAGGAATTCCAGATGATTTCAAACAAACTAATTTCAACTTGATCATGAATAAAAATGAATTTTAATATGTATTACTGAGACAAGACATTTCAAAAAAGATATTCAAGCCAATCTGAAAATTACTGGAATTGTCACAACTGATAAATAGCAGTGTGCCGTAATGAGTATAATATCTTGAGCTTTTCTAAAATGAATTAGAATAAACTTAGAACATCAAAGGTGTGTGAATTTCCATATAATTTTCAGATCTTCAAAACAATTTAGAATTCAGATTAACAGTGTTCAAGATATAACAAGAATACGTCAACACCGTTAGGAATTCAGAAAACAAAAAAATGAACTTCAAAATAATTGCAGAAAAAAATTCAGTATCTGGACATGATTAAAAGTATCAGAGTTCTATACACACAAAACAAATTTCCAGAATATCATGAATGTTGCAATTCAAGAAGCATAAAAAAATATGGCAGTGATAAATCAAATCAGAATAGACAGAAGAAAGAGATAGAAGGGAGAAGAAGAAGAAATAAACAAAAGAAAAAAATAAAAAAAAACAGAAAATATTCACAGAGGTGAGTTTAGAGATCATACCAGAATCCAGTGTAAATCAGAATCTCTAACTCATCAATCTTGGCTGGAGGAACTGTGAATGATACAGAAGTATAGGCCAGCTTGATTTCAAATTTCTTTTTGTACAGCAGTTCCTCAGCCTCCTTCGGTACCTAACAGTTCATAAAATCGAGTGGTCTAACAAAATTAGTAAAACCACTCACAGTTGTATTCATATGTTTTGGTACCCAGACTTGTTTGTATAACAAACCATTAGAATTAACTTTTGTTCCCTTAGGAACCCAAATCTGTTTGAACTTGACGAAGGCCGTTTTATTTTTTGGGATCCAAGAATGTTTAAATGGTTTATTATAAAATGATATCTCATCACAATTTTGACTCAAAAAACCTTTGAAATTCTCAGTGTTCAAATTTTCTAAGCAGTTCTTTCCAAAGCTGTTTGAGGGATTTTTCAAATCATTTGAATTTTGTTTTTCAAAAACATCATTTTTCCCGAAGCCAAGACCAGATTTATTTCCAATAGAAACTTGGTTTTGTAACAACATATTCAACGATTTTTCCCCATTAGAAAATTTATCCAAAGTTGATTCTAATCGTTGAATTTTGGATTTTAGATCGCTATTTTCTTTTAGTAAATTTGAGCAATTATTTATAGCGATCTTCTGTTCAGCATTGGACTGTTTCAAAACCAAATTCTCATTTTCAAGGAATTTAATTTTGACTTGGGATTCAGAAATTTCAAGTTCAAATCGTTTTTGTTTTTCAGACTCAAAATTCTTGTATTTTTCAATCTCATTTTCAAGTTCTTTCAAAATAAAACCACTTTTCACCAAATTTTCATTTTCAGCAATTTCAAATTTGGAATATATATCAGTCTTAAAATTTTCAAATTCCTTTTGTAAAAAATTATTCAAACTTGATAACTCAATCTTGTTTTCTTTTAAGATCAGAATTTCCTTTTCAAACTTTTGAATATTTTTATTGAGATGAACAAGATTGGTTTTCAATTTTAAACAATTTTTGCAATCTGAATTTGAAGAATTTTTAAAATATTCAAGTTGTGATTCCAAATCATCAATTTTGCTGGTCAACTCAGAATTCCTAGATTTCAGAGATTTGTTTTTAGATTTGAGTTTATCAATAGATTTAGTTAAATCAACACACATATAAACCAAATCTTCGTATGAGAAATTTTCAACTTCAACATCTGTTGATTCTCCATCATCTGATCCTTCTGAATTTTCATTTGTAAATCCTGTTAAACAGAATTCTGAATCTGAGTTGACATTCTGAGGTTTTGAGCTGTTGTCAAATTTTCCATACTTTGTATTGAGAGTATCCCAGATTTCCTGTGCAGATAAACAATGACAGATAAGATTAAACTGTTCAGTACTAAGATAATCAAATATAATTTTAATAGCACGAGTATTTAAAGTAATATCTACATTATCAAATCCATGGATAACAACATTCCAACATTTAATATTAACAGATTTTAAATAAAATTCCATTTTGGATTTCCAATTTGAAAAATCTGTTCCATCGAAAATAGTTGGAAATGAACTGGACTGACTCTCTATCGGTTGACAACTAGGATCCATGATTCTAGGGTTAATGAAATTACCAGGCTCTGATACCACTTGTTGGATCTAGAATAACCCTAGAGGGGGGGAGGGTGAATAGGGTTTTTCACAGGTTTTAACTGAATTAAAATTCTAACGAGATATATAATAGTACACAGATAACAGAATATAGCAGAAACAGAAATGCAGAAAATAAATCACAAACAGATATACCCAGCTTCGGCAAAAACCTGCCTACTGCTGCATTTCTAAAGTTTCTACTAGGTGATAGAAACAAATCCCGCATACAAGACCATGTACACTCGCAGCGCCTGCTCCTGTCCTAACCCTACGCTCAAAACCGTAGACTGATCGATATCCCCTCGACCAGATTTTCCCTAGTTATGACCCCGTAACCAGTAACCCAGATTTTACAGACTCTATCAACTGTCAGTCAACACCCTGACTGAATCCCTAGAATTTACAGACTCTAGAAAACTGTTTGATCATTTACAGAAGAAACTGAAAAACGAAACAATACAAAAAATAAACAAAAAGAAACCCTAGTTTTTAAAATTAAATTTAAAACTTCTCTTTCAAAAGCAATTGGCTTGGCTTAGCCAACCAAGTAGGCCGACCTCCTTTTCTATTTGCTTTTGCCCGATGCTCCCTCTCTCGTAGAAACTAAAATGGCGGCTAGGGTTTTCTGAACTCTTCCCCAAATCGATCGATTGCTTTGTTGAAAAAATATCTTGACGGCTTTGTGTTCTTATGTGTTCCTGCGTGGTCGATTGCTGATGCTCTTCGTCTCACTGATTTGGGATTAATTGTTGCGATCGAAAAAACGGTGTGAGTTTTCTGGAATTTTCTTTTTAATTCCTTGAATTTGTTCTATGGGTTTTTTCAATGCTAGCCAGTGATGCAAAATGGTGTTAAAATAGGATTAGCAATCCTATTACTGAAACTCTGATTTCACGTAATTGACTCGATCTGAAATTGCGATGCCTTCCCCTTTTGTTTTCTTCGGTTTTGAATTGAATTCCATTTTTGGTTGCCCTTGATTTTCTCGACTTTGAATAAAAAAAATGGGCATTGAATTCTTGCGTTATATTCCAGTTAGATTCTTGGTTCATGCTGAATTGAATCATCCCGTATATGTATAAAAACTTGCCTTAAATCAGATATTGATTTTGCGTGTTTGTTGGCTTTAAATCCAGACTTGATTTTGTCCATCCATGAATCTGGAAATATAAATTTGCCTCCTTGACTTTCCTGTATATGTTTTCTTGCCAAAATTGAAATGTTGATACCTGGAAATATATAATTCGATTTTCTGGACTTGGTAGAATACATGCATGGCATTTCTGATTTCCTTTGAATGCTGACATTCATGATAAATTGCCCACATAAAAAAATGGAAAATTTTGTCTCTTGTCTCTCTGTAGATTCAGGAAATTCTTGGATTAATTTTTGCCATTCCTGAAAAGATTTAAATTGTTGCCAACTGAATAATTTCCTGATTACTTGCATGCTCTAATGCTTCTATGTATTGTCTTAATTGATAAATCAAAAACTGACATATTTCAAAAACTTGAACTAATTACTGATGTATTGATCATGAACCATGCAAATATTAGTTTTGCTTTGTCACGTGAACATAGTGTCCATATTACTTGAGCCTAACTTGACATTGACTTCTGGCTAAAAAATGTTGAGTTTATAGATGTACCAAAAATTTATTTCTGCATGTCTAATTGCTGTCTTGACCATACACCATGTTGTTTCTGACTTGGCTCTTGAAAGTGATTTCTAAAACAAAGTTCCACTGATTGATTCACAACTGGAAATACTTGAATTTCCTGTCATTCATTTATGTTGGATATCCATACCATAGTATGTACACAACTCCATTGTTGCTGATATGTTTTCTTGCTTGCTGCTCGGCCATTCTTTATTGAACCATGCTGATTTGTCTTGTGTATGCTACCTCACTTGTATATGTGCCATGCAATCATTTAGCTGCACTATTCCTGAACAAAGCTCCACTATATTTCTTCCTTATGCCCATGCAGCTGCTATATTGCACCATTGTGGAATGTATATGTTTGCACTTGTCGCTGAATTGACCTTTTAAACTGAAATGCTTTGACTTCTCCATTTGGCACTTTGTTTATATTGCTGAGATTTGCTCGACACTTGATCACTTTACTTTTCACTATTGATATTGAGTTGAACTTGCAACCTGTGTACATTTGTGCTGAACCATGTTCTAGTTTGCTGTCATTCAAGTTGGCACTACATTGCTTTGAGAACTGTTTTGACAAACATGAAATCTTCCCTGTTGTACCATATGCAATGTTTGAGCTTGCCGAACCATTTGTGTCTTGAGTGAACTTGATCTTTGTGGCACTTTCTTGAACACACCTGACATGCATACATATTCCACTGTCCACCCATTCATGCTTGTGAAACTTATCAATGCTGAACCATACTTTATGCTCCATGTTGCCATTTTGTAGTTGCACCCATTCCTCTGACCATTTTGACTTTCGTGTGTGTACTTGCTTCTTGAATCCATGCTGAACTGTTTACTTGAAACATGTTGTATAGTTTGCTTAACTATTTTTGCAACCTTGCACCATACTGTTCTGTGCATACATTAGCTGCTGCACCTATACTTGGTCGAGCTGTCTTGACTTTGTTGCTCGACATCTTTGTTGAACTGCTTTGACCACTTTGACTTGCTCACAACTGTTTTGAAAATCATGCTGAATTGTATACACATGCACTGAGTTGAGATGGTCCACGTGGCTACTCCTCAGTTGCATATTGATTGGCGTGGCAGTGCACACGTGTATTTATACACGTGTGTATTTGCAGCCATCAGAAAATTTCCTGTCCCTGTACATATACAAACTGTCTGTCTAGACACAGATGAATCAGATCAGGTCATGAAAAATGATGAGAAACACATCAAAAAAACTAAGGCAAATAATTTTTTTTTATTTTTTTTAAATTTATATTTGCATGAATACAGTTTTTATTTCTATTGCAGTGTACTATGTGTGTGTGTGTGTGTTTCATGTGACAGGTAAGAAGACTGGACTGACTGAAGGCTGACTAGAAGACTGGAGAGACAGAAGACAGAGACAGAAGATAGTGGATAAACATTGTGTCAAAGTGATATAAGTGAAATGTACAAATGAGATTGAGTGTAACTGAATACATGTATGAATGATTGTATAACTGAGTGAATTTACAAGACTATATTCTGTGAATGTATACGAGATGTGATGTGTTTAAATAGTGGAGTTATAAATAGTTGTACAGTTTGAATATTTGAAATAAAATATTATATTTAACCAAAATACTGTGTAGATATATGAGTTTCTGTATAGATGCATTTTGTTTAAATATAAATAATATATTCTTGTCTATAATGTGATATAACAGTACAATAACAAACACATTCAAAATAATATATACTTGTTTGTTATCATCAAACAAAAATCATATAATTGTGTATACAACACCGTTATGTACAACAATCATAATCCTGCACGACCTCGCATCTTATTTGAATCGCCACCCCACAACGGTTTGAAAATACGTTCATCGCCAGCTAATGATTTTGACAGCCATCCCCTGACAGAGATGTAGTGAGGAAAAATGGACCTGCAAAGAGCGTGCAATGCCATCTTCGCACAGAATGATATTCATTCCTTTAACAGGATTACTTTTTAACCATGACTCTTATATTTCCATGCTTTATGAGTTATTGATGTAACTAACTCAGATGAATTTATATGTGGATGATGTAGGTACCCCGAATCTGGTACCGATCAAACTTTGAACACCTACAGGAAGAATTATGGAGCATTGCCGTAACGAGCCCGATTGAACTGCTCGTTTATAGAGCCACGTCCTTCGCCTGAAAGAAGTTGTATACCTTAAGATGGATCCGAGGTGACCATCCACTCCTTGGCTCACACGTGGCAGATCTCAAGATAATTGTGCATTGATAATTACATTTCAGAGTTGAGATCCGACTCCAGATGGACGCGGTTCGACCGTCCATACAATCAGATCCTGCAGTCGATGCCATCGAATTACATAAATCCAAATAAAGGAGGCAGCACCGCCTATCAACATACTTATTTTCCAATCATGCATTTTTCCTTTACATACTTCTTGAGTTATTGACATGATTAACTCATGCAAATTCGTATATGAATGTTGCAGGTACGCGAGGTTTGGTACCGACAACTCCTGCCATAGTTTGATCGGAGGAATGTAAAGCTTTGGCGAACGTGATTCGACCCTTCACCCTCTTACTATTGGCCTAACGACAACATTCTAAAGCAAAAGAAGTTCGACCATTCATTCACCGACTTTTTGCCCTTGACGTGGGGGCAAGAGAGTAAATGCACACGAGTTCGACCTGTGTTATCCATATATGGACATACTAATGAGGCCTCCTCATCATCTATCCATTGATTCGCCATGCAAGACATAGAAATGTATTCGAGTGTGACATAATTACTCGGTAGATCGACGACTCTATCCCTTGATCTGATGGGAAGAGTGCAACAGTGACGGGTACAATACCATGAACGAGATAACTTTTACCTTCGAAGTGGGGGCAAAAGAGATATGTTAAGACGAGGATGAGTATGACTCGACCGCTCTCTAACGACGTATCTAACTCTTTCCCATGCTTCGGAAGGGAGGAGTATAAACTCAATAGGGGTGAGAACCGATCTGTGACGGCCCGCCTCGCACCAGCCTGCATTTCCTCCAAAAGTGCGCTGTACACATGCCCGACTAGCACAAGACGGTCGTCATTAGAAAGGAAAGAAGGGAATGAACTAATCAAAGAACCTGTAGAATGTCTCACAGCGCATGGAATAAAATATAATAATAATAATGTACTTGACATAAAACAGACGAGACAGTGCATAAGCTGATAACTAAAACCAACATCAGTCTCAAAGCAGCGGAAATCCAAATACAGCTTATTACAACTTTTCAAAATCTACTGTCTCTGAACAACAGAAAGCCAAAATAGAAGATACACCACCAATGCCCAAGCAGTGATCTTCAACAACACAGGGAGAATACTATATATGTATATTACGTGGAAGCCTCCTGCTCGTCTCCGGATCATCTACCCGTACATCACCAGCTAACCTGTCTCTAGTCTGCTCGTGTGAGCACCCAGAGTAATAAGAGGAGACATAAAACTCTGGGTCAGACATAAAGCCTGGTATGAGCGATAAACATCTAAACAGAATAATAATTGGTATACAAAACCATACCTGAACCTGGACCTGCAACCAAAGAGTTAGTACCACATACCGTACAATACTCCAAGGTGCCATAATGAATAGTGTAAGAATACGGGGGTGGGGTGTGCATGTCACAGCGATGGCAAACAAATCATCCATAGCAACCATCCTCACATCTCTCACTCAGTGCGTAAAGCGTACAACATCTACCACTTTGGAGCACTAGACAAACTGAGGTAACGACGAATCCCGACTTGTAGAAACCCTGCTGTGACCAAGCCAAACACTTGGAGTCATGACCAAACATTTCAATGACCCACTTCATTGGTCGTAGCCCTTGGTTCTACCGATGCCATAATGGCCCTGAATCCGCCTTCGTACCTCCTACCATAGTGGTCCAAAGCTATAGACGTCGATAACTCCTTGGCACGCGTCCCGCAGCAAAGCCCAACCATGAAGCGAACTCGTTGATTCCCATCTGAATCTTGAGCTCTAACTTCTCATTTGGACTTCCTTTGCATCTCGGGTTTGGTCGAATTGGAGTGGGTCTTCAGAAGAGTTGTCACGTATTAACAGTCCTAGAATTCTGTTCGGTTCGGTAGTCATCATCTTCATCGGTTCGGGTCGGTAGTCATCATCTTCATCAGTTCGAGTCGGATACTCCACTTCAGGTCGGGTCGGTGTCCTCCTCCAGGTCGGGTCGGGTGTCCTTCCTCCCAGCGCTCCGATCCGCTCCCTTGTTTTCCATCTATTCTGACCCGATCCGCTCCCGTTCTTCATCTGCCTTGATTCGATCCGCTCCCTTCGCCTTACTCCAGTCGTGGCCTTCCATTCTTGAGCCGATCCGATCTGGTCTCCATTTTCCTTCCGATCCGATCCCCTTTGTCCCCTCCAACTCTAAGTAAACGGCCTTCCTTCTCGCCAAGCCTCCTCCAGTGACAAGTTCCAACCCAGTTCGAATTTCCTTGGTCAGTTCACAAGTCCGATCCGACCCCCTTTCTCCGATCCGAACCGGTTCGGAACCTGCACACTTCTACAACTTTCCAGCGAGCTTTCTACGCCATTCGACGGCATTTTCGACCAATCTAACTATTCTAATCAATCATAGAACATACCATAGAGTCATAGCAACATGTAAGAACAACCACAAACAGCTAACAACAATTCAAATGAACCGAAATGGATCAAAAGTGGCTAAAACCTCACACTTTCCTATAATCCCTCTTAATCATGTTTTAAACATATGATTAGCAAAACACATCGAAATTAACCCAAATTTCTAACAGAGCCTTAAAACATTATTTTAGAATTTTAAGAATTTTTCCAGAATTTATTTACGTATAAATTCGTTAATCTTCACTAATTACCCTTAATTAACTGTAATTAGTGTCAAAACGATGCTATCACTCACCTTGGCCACAAAATAAATCACCGAATCTGAAATATTCTCTGTTTGGGTCGAATTCCTATGTATAGCAGCAGCTCCAACCTTGCTTTGTTGCTATTTGGCCTTGTTTTGATGTAGTCTAGGCTTAATCTTCACTAAAAATGTGTTTTGGAGTGGTTTTAGAGGATGGAAGCCATTACTAAGGTCTCAAGAAGGTTTGTGGCGGCTCAAAACTGAAATGAAAGTGATAACCTAACCCTAATCAGTCCTCCTATACCTCTAAACCCGAAATTCCCCTTGGGCTTAGCTGTTAATCGCCCGGTTAAGCCCAATTAAGCTGTTTTTCACCATCTGAAACTTGTTTCAGCCATATCTCCCAAACGGTAAGTCCGTTTGGCTAATGTGACCACTCTACGGAAAGAGAAACCATCATCCGCAGCCAATGGAAGTGGTTTCATGTCAAAATTCCTTTCCAGTCAAAAGTTATGGCCAAAACAGTGCCAACTAGGGGTAAAATGGTCATTTAAAAATCGAGAAAAATCATGAACATGGGAAATGACCCCAATAGTCGTCTCCCAAAGTTACATGACCATACGACTTCGTATGTGAAAGAAATAAATATCCTACGATCCTATGATGAGTAGAATACGGGTCGTTACACTCTCCCCCCCTTAAGAAATTTCGTCCCCGAAATTCCTTAACCCAAAACATACAAGGGATCCCGCATGCCTAACAACCATATACAACAATCAAATATGCAAAGCAAGCAAACAAGCCTATCCTAGCATGCGGAAAACTAAATCGAAGTCAAAATCTTACCAGGCAAAGAGTTCTGGATACTTCTTCCTTATGTCCTCCTCTGTTTCCCAAGTACAATCATTCTCGTCCTCGCTCCACTGTACCTTGACTAGCTTCACCGCCTTCCTTCGAAGTTGCTTTATGTCGTGCGCGACAATACGGGCCGGCTTACGGTTCCCAACCGGCTCGGGTTCTACTTCGAAGTCCTCTAACTGATCAGGTGAAATAGTCATATTTGAGTCGTGAACGAACTTCCTTAGTTGGGAAACATGAAATACGTTGTGAACTCCCGCCATCTTCTCTGGTAAGTCAATTCTATATGCCAAATTCCCGACTAGTTCGAGAACAGGGAATGGGCCAACGAATCTTGGTGCTAACTTGCCTCTCCTGCCAAATCGTATTACGCTCTTCAACGGAGAAATCTTGACAAACACCAAGTCGCCCACGGAGAATTTTAAGTCTCTTCTTCTCTTATCAGCATAACTCTTCTGCCTATCTTGGGCAGCCTTCATTCGTTGTTGAATGGTCTTGATTTTATCTGAAGTTTCCCTCACCACATCTGGTCCAAGCATAAACTTCTCGCCAGTCTCTATCCAACATGATGGTGAGTTGCACGGTCTTCCATACAAAGCTTCAAATGGAGCCATACCGATACTGGATTGGTAACTATTATTATATGCAAACTCTACTAGATGCAAATGGTCATCCCATGATCCACCAAAATCTAATATACATGCTCTCAAGAGATCTTCCAAAATACGGTTCACCCTCTCCGTCTGACCGTCGGTCTGAGGATGATATGCGGTACTGAGATGTAACTCTGACCCTAGAGCCTCTTGTAAGCTCCTCCAAAACCCACTAGTGAACAACGGGTCTCGGTCGCTCACAATGCTTTTAGGTACTCCATGAAGTCTCACTACCCACTTCATATACAATTCTGCTAACTTAGCTGCCGTTCTGGTCGATTTGACTGGTATAAACCTTGCACTTTTAGTCAGTCGATCTACAATTACCCAAATGCTGTCATATCCCGACCTAGTCCTTGGTAAACCATCGATGAAATCCATCGAGACTTGCTCCCATTTCCATTCGGGAATTTCTAAGGGCTGTAACAACCCACTAGGCTTCTTTTGCTCGGCTTTAACTAGCTGGCAATTCATGCACTTGGATATAAACTTCCCAACGTCTCGTTTCATCCCTTCCCAGTAGTATGTCTGCTTCATATCTCGATACATCTTGTTACCACCGGGGTGAATAGTCAGCTTTGAGTGATGACATTCTCTAAGCACTTCATCTCTCAATCCATTGACATTGGGTACAACAAGCTTTCCATTCTTTCTAAGCCATCTATCTCGATCAAGCCCATACTTGTTCATCTCCTCATCGATACCCATCTCTAACTTGGAGATGATTTCCAATAGATCAGGATCGTCCCTCTGACTAGAGCTGATCCGTTCAACCAAAGTGGGTCTGATCGTCAAACTTGCTAACATTTCTGGATCCAATTCGCACTTTGGTCTGAAATCAAACCCCGCGATAAACTCCAGTTGCTTCCATTCAAGGAACAAAGCCCTTAAGCTGGCATGTCTCCTACTCAATGCATCAGCCACCGCATTGCCCTTTCCCGGTGTATATGCGATGTCAAAATCATAGGAAGCTAAGAACTCTAACCATCTCTGCTGACGGAGATTTAAATCCTTCTGGGAGAATAGATACTTCAACGACTTATGATCTGTAAACAGCTCAAATCTTTCTCCCAAGAGATAGTGTCTCCACATCTTTAACGCGAACACGATCGCTGCCAATTCTAAATCATGGGTAGGGTATCTTCTCTCGTGCGGTTTCAATTGCCGACTTGCATAAGCTACAACCCTACCGCCTTGCATCAATACAGCACCCAGTCCGGTACCGCAGGCATCCGTGTATACCGTCATCTCTTCATCCCCCTTAGGAATGACTAAGACTGGTGCGCTTGTCAACTTGTCCTTTAGACTTTTAAATGCATTCTCGCACTTTTCACCCCAGACAAAAGCTTGATTCTTCTTGGTCAATTAGGTCAATGGTGCTGCTAACTTGGAGAAACCTTGGATAAACTTACGATAATATCCCGCTAACCCCAAGAAACTCTTTACATCTGTTGCATTCTTGGGCGTAGGCCAATCCTGTACCGTAGCCACTTTCGCCGGGTCCACGGCAATACCATTCTCTGATACAACATGGCCCAAGAACCTCACTTCCCTCTTCCAGAAGTGACACTTAGGAAACTTTGCTTTCAATTGGTGTTTTCTCAACACCTCCATTACTACTCTCAAATGTTCCTTGTGTTCTTCCTCTGTCCTCGAATAGACCAAAATATCATCAACGAACACAAGGACAGACTTATTCAACAGATCTCTGAATACCCTATTCATAAGATCCACAAAATATGCTGGGGCATTGGTCAACCCAAATGGCATAACCAACCATTCATAAAATCCAGACGGCGTTCGGAGTGCCGTTTTAGCTATACTCTCAGCTTCCACTCTAAGCTGATGGAAACCGGTCGCGAGATCCAACTGAGAAAATATTCTCGCGCCACTCAACTGATCGAACAAATCATCTATCCGCGGTAGAGGATACTTATTCTTCCTCGTCACTTTATTCAACTCGCGGTAGTCTACACACAAACGAAGGGAACCATCCGCCTTGGTAGCAAACACAACTGGTGCTCCCCATTCAGAAACACTCCTTCTGATAAATCCCTTCTTCAAATGATTGCTGACTTGCACCTCGAGCTCTCGCTGCTCCCTTGGTGCCATACGGCGAAGTGGCATCACTATAGGTCTGGCATCTTTTACCAAATCAATACGAAACTCGATCTCTCGGTGTGGTGGAAGTCCGGTCACTTCTTCGAAAACATCCGGGTACTGGCCAACCACGGACAAACCTGACAACTCACTATGCGGAATGTCAAGGGAGTTTAGAAAACTAGCCAATACCCCCTTACTGGGTAGACCACCAAACACTATCCTCCGTCCATCATCCGCTCTAGCTGTCACCAAAAAGCCCTCACAGTCTACCACCACCCCGTACCTTTGGAGCCAATCTACCCCCAAAATAATGCCAAACCCAGTAAAGCCCAAAACAAAGCAATCACAAACAAACATGCATCCATGACTCGATAAGACCACATTACGACAAATCATGCTAAGGCTAGTCGAACCACCAATCGGGTTCGTCACTACTAAAGGTCTATCGACAATCTCGGGCTCCAATCCCAACCTATCTACCAGGTCACTAGATATGAAAGAACTGGAAGCTCCGGTATCAAAAAAAACTCTAACAGGAACATCATAAACAGAAAGCATACCTTGAATGACGACATTCTTTCCCTTCTCCGCCGCTGTTGGGGCATTCGACGAAGAAGGAATAACATTAAGAGCATATGCTTTCACCATTTGCTTTTCCTTAGGGGGCTGTGGACACTTGTCCTTGTGATGTCCCATTTGGCCACAGTTGAAGCACTTCCTATCCGCTGGCTTGGCCCGACAATTACTAGCATAATGGCCCTTCTTACCACAGCTGAAGCACTCCACATCTTGCTTATTCTTTTTCTTCTGGCTATCCTTAGCCTGATTCTGCTTTCTCTTATTCTGGGAACCACCTTTGCCTCCACCACTAGCTTGTGGCTTTGGCTCATCTGCGGATGCAACCTCAGTCTTCGGCTTAGGGTAGAGACTTTCTGACCTTAACGCTTTCCCCACAATCGATTCAAACGTCTCATCGATGTGGTTAATAAGTTTTTCCCCCAAGTACTGATCCAATCCAGTTATGAATTTCTCATTCTTTTTCTCGGCAGTATCTATAAGAGATAACCCATATTTTGACAAAGTGTCAAATTCAGCAATATACTCCGAGACAGCCCTGCCATTCTGCTTGAGCTCCAAGAATTTCTTAAACAACATTGACTTCTGAGCAGCTGGGATGAACTTCTCACTAAAGCGAGCCTTAAACTGCTCCCAAGTAATCTGGTCTTCGGGAGTAGCTGCCTTTATAGCATTCCACCAATTCATTGCCCGCCCTTGCAGCTGACGGGACGCTAGCTTTCTCTTCATCGCATCCTCGATACCCAAATCCTCGAAGATACGTTCGCAACTATCCACCCAATCCTGAACATCCGTAGCCGACTCCGTTCCGTGGAACGGCTTCCCACCAAGGCTAGTATAATCCTTATTCAGCTTGGCGAAGTCGACTCTTGGTGCCTGCACTATTGGACCACCACCATTTCCACCATTGGGAGCTGCCCTCTGTACATCTCTAAGCATCTCTCTCATGAGGTCAGTAAACATCGTCCTCATGTCCGCAGTATTTCCATTATTGGCCCCTCTACCGGTACCTCTAACATATCGGCTCATCGTCAATCTGAAAAAGGAAACGATTAACGACTCCGTAGTGGTGCCAGTGCAGTACAACTTCATTCTTATACTACTAATAGTATATATATAGCTTTTAAAAACCAAAATAATCACAAGTACGCTCTCTCGTATACGTATACTATCTCTCCCTGATAACTTCCCTAGGTTAACTACGCAACCTGGCTCTGATACCAAGTGTGACGGCCCGCCTCGCACCAGCCTGCATTTCCTCCAAAAGTGCGCTGTACACATGCCCGACTAGCACAAGACGATCGTCATTAGAAAGGAAAGAAGGGAATGAACTAATCAAAGAACCTGTAGAATGTCTCACAGCGCATGGAATAAAATATAATAATAATAATGTACTTGACATAAAACAGACGAGACAGTGCATAAGCTGATAACTAAAACCAACATCAGTCTCAAAGCAGCGGAAATCCAAATACAGCTTATTACAACTTTTCAAAATCTACTGTCTCTGAACAACAGAAAGCCAAAATAGAAGATACACCACCAATGCCCAAGCAGTGATCTTCAACAACACAGGGAGAATACTATATATGTATATTACGTGGAAGCCTCCTGCTCGTCTCCGGATCATCTACCCGTACATCACCAGCTAACCTGTCTCTAGTCTGCTCGTGTGAGCACCCAGAGTAATAAGAGGAGACATAAAACTCTGGGTCAGACATAAAGCCTGGTATGAGCGATAAACATCTAAACAGAATAATAACTGGTATACTAAACCATACCTGAACCTGGACCTGCAACCAAAGAGTTAGTACCACATACCGTACAATACTCCAAGGTGCCATAATGAATAGTGTAAGAATACGGGGGTGGGGTGTGCATGTCACAGCGATGGCAAACAAATCATCCATAGCAACCATCCTCACATCTCTCACTCAGTGCGTAAAGCGTACAACATCTACCACTTTGGAGCACTAGACAAACTGAGGTAACGACGAATCCCGACTTGTAGAAACCCTGCTGTGACCAAACCAAACACTTGGAGTCATGACCAAACATTTCAATGACCCACTTCATTGGTCGTAGCCCTTGGTTCTACCGATGCCATAATGGCCCTGAATCCGCCTTCGTACCTCCTACCATAGTGGTCCAAAGCTATAGACGTCGATTACTCCTTGGCACGCGTCCCGCAGCAAAGCCCAACCATGAAGCGAACTCGTTGATTCCCATCTGAATCTTGAGCTCTAACTTCTCATTTGGACTTCCTTTGCATCTCGGGTTTGGTCGAATTGGAGTGGGTTTTCAGAAGAGTTGTCACGTATTAACAGTCCTAGAATTCTGTTCGGTTCGGTAGTCATCATCTTCATCGGTTCGGGTCGGTAGTCATCATCTTCATCAGTTCGAGTCGGATACTCCACTTCAGGTCGGGTCGGTGTCCTCCTCCAGGTCGGGTCGGGTGTCCTTCCTCCCAGCGATCCGATCCGCTCCCTTGTTTTCCATCTATTCTGACCCGATCCGCTCCCGTTCTTCATCTGCCTTGATTCGATCCGCTCCCTTCGCCTTACTCCAGTCGTGGCCTTCCATTCTTGAGCCGATCCGATTTGGTCTCCATTTTCCTTCCGATCCGATCCTCTTTGTCCCCTCCAACTCTAAGTAAACGGCCTTCCTTCTCGCCAAGCCTCCTCCAGTGACAAGTTCCAATCCAGTTCGAATTTCCTTGGTCAGTTCACAAGTCCGATCCGACCCCCTTTCTCCGATCCGAACCGGTTTGGAACCTGCACACTTCTGCAACTTTCCAGCGAGCTTTCTACGCCATTCGACGGCATTTTCGACCAATCTAACTATTCTAATCAATCATAGAACATACCATAGAGTCATAGCAACATGTAAGAACAACCACAAACAGCTAACAACAATTCAAATGAACCGAAATGGATCAAAAGTGGCTAAAACCTCACACTTTCCTATAATCCCTCTTAATCATGTTTTAAACATATGATTAGCAAAACACATCGAAATTAACCCAAATTTCTAACAGAGCCTTAAAACATTATTTTAGAATTTTAAGAATTTTTCCAGAATTTATTTACGTATAAATTCGTTAATCTTCACTAATTACCCTTAATTAACTGTAATTAGTGTCAAAACGATGCTATCACTCACCTTGGCCACAAAATAAATCACCAAATCTGAAATATTCTCTGTTTGGGTCAAATTCCTATGTATAGCAGCAGCTCCAACCTTGCTTTGTTGCTATTTGGCCTTGTTTTGATGTAGTCTAGGCTTAATCTTCACTAAAAATGTGTTTTGGAGTGGTTTTAGAGGATGGAAGCCATTACTAAGGTCTCAAGAAGGTTTGTGGCGGCTCAAAACTGAAATGAAAGTGATAACCTAACCCTAATCAGTCCTCCTATACCTCTAAACCCGAAATTCCCCTTGGGCTTAGCTGTTAATCGCCCGGTTAAGCCCAATTAAGCTGTTTTTCACCATCTGAAACTTGTTTCAGCCATATCTCCCAAACGGTAAGTCCGTTTGGCTAATGTGACCACTCTACGGAAAGAGAAACCATCATCCGCAGCCAATGGAAGTGGTTTCAGGTCAAAATTCCTTTCCAGTCAAAAGTTATTGCCAAAACAGTGCCAACTAGGGTTAAAATGGTCATTTAAAAATCGAGAAAAATCATGAACATGGGAAATGACCCCAATAGTCGTCTCCCAAAGTTACATGACCATACGACTTCGTATGTGAAAGAAATAAATATCCTAGGATCCTATGATGCGTAGAATACGGGTCGTTACACGATCATCCCCGATGGCGACCTTTGCCCTTGACATGGGAGCAAAGGGACGATGCCAAGGCAAACGTGACCCGACTATTTGCCCGACTAGCTCTAATCCTCAGAGCTTGGATATGAGTATAAACTTAGGACGAGTGTGACAGGCACGCCAAGATTTAAGACCACTCGATCCACAACTCTAACCCAAACTGACTTTAGGATAGTATAAAGGACGAACCGCGACGTCCATAACTCTAACTCTCACGACTTGAGAGAGAGTATAAATCTGTTGGGTTAGTGTGAATGGTGCACCATGACTTAAGACCACTAAACCCATAACTCTAACTCTCACGACTTGGGAGAGAGTATAAAGGACAATTCTGCGACGTGCATGCAATCTTCATTGCCCTCCGACCGAGGACAGGATTATAAAGGACTTACGGATCGGACATCCGAATGACTTAATCCGGTTCCCATCAATGCTGGGGGCATGGACATAGATTTCTGAATTAACTTCAAACACGCATCGGACGCGACCCGTGTTTCAAAGTTAAATGGAGGCTACAGACACTATACCTCCAAACTACGACACCTGACACTTTGACATTTAATAATTCTATGCTAGATAGATTAGCACTCAACATGTTTTCATTTCGAGCTACAATTGCTTGTGACTTAAAGATTGACTTAGTAGCTTGCAAGACTAAGCTAACTATTCTTTTTCGAATTGCAAGATTATGTACAGATACAAAGCAAAGACACAAGGGATACTCGCGTACAACAACAAAGAGGTCATGTTTGAAGGAATGACGTCGACTTCTAATGCTAAGCTTCCCACACGACTCAATGCAATCACCGAAAGGAGGTCCTAAGAGTGATATATCAAATCAACATACACGCCCATGTGTGACTGGCCATAGCCCAAGTGCAACGACGAGTGCTACCTCGCAAATACGTTGAATGGAAAACGTGATAACTCGAGCACTTGGATAACTCGAGCACATAAGCTTATAAAGCAATGTCTATTTTCCATGCATCCATGTCTAAATTTGAATGGGAGGTGATACAACTACCGACCTTTCGCCATTACCCCTGGACTGGGGCCACATTGCTGCTTGAGGGCCACGAAATGGATGCAGAATGAACGTCCATTTGCTAGTCCAGACCGAATTCCCGGTTGAAAGACCACATATAAAGGAAGACGAGAGCATTCGAGAAAGCTATAGTCTAACTTCATTGCCATCCGACTCTGAACCTCAAAGCTTGGATGGGAGACCAAGGACTAACATGAGCTGGACACGAATAAATCATTTTCTATCAAACTTTAACTCACAGCTCGATGAGGGAGTATGAATTCAGAGAATACGTGGATTTGATGACCACCGTTTAGTAAAATCCCCATGGATGGGTAGTACGGGATAAGAGCTTCGAACATCATCATCTGACTATCCGCCAGCTTTAGGCACATTTACGATTATCTGAGCTTCAAAATAACCTAGACTATAAGCAGAAGAATGGCTCCTCAAGAACAACCTTCATACATCCAAGTAGCCGATCACCATCCAGAATTAAAAAACAGAAGCCTGATTGACGGCTATTACATATGCGCAACCAAGAAGCCAGGAACCGGCTTCCACCCAATTTAAGACTTCATACCAGGGCACTAGCGCTAAATTAGGTAATTAGCGACAACTTCTCAAAGATGAGGGCCAAATTGGCAACATTAATTGATGCTTCAACAGAGATCAGGCGAGACCCTGCATGCATTCCTTGAAAGATTCAACGCCGCAGTGGCATCGGTAAATCGACCTGGACCATATATAGCGTTGATTGCTGTAGTATCCGGTATTCTGGATATCTCAAACTTCAAAATCTCTTTGCATCGAGACCCACCAAGAGGACTTGGCGGATTCACCTCTGAAACAAACCTCGGTATCTCTCTACCATGAGATTCTCCTAGAAACGTTGGAAAATTCTATCCTGAGACAGACAGATTCGTGCAATAAGAGTGTGCTAATGTTGAAATGGATGATCTCAATGTCTTCACGACATAATGGAGCACCATCTGAATCTTGAAATAATAAAGGAAAAAGCCCAAGGAAAGACTAACAGGAATTTACAATTCTGGAAATGACCAATGTCATTAATCGGGCCTGCGGTCTTGATTGTCAAGCTTAATGGAACCAAGCATGGGAGATAGACTCAACAAGACTATGATGGCTATTTCGGATTATGCCAAAGCGTGAACGAAGGAGCTCGAATAACTCACTAACGACGTTCGCTCGCTTGCAAGATTGACGAGCTTACTCAACTCTGCAGATGATGCGAGGTGAGTATCTAAGTTTGCTGATATACTGAATAAGGCGATCACTGCTTTCTGGCTAAACAGATGGGTTGACCCCAACGCGAATGTGATTCGACCATTCGCATATACGACTCCAACCCTTAATGACTTGGGAATGTGCACATAACGACCCAGGGTGACTAAGATTGTTGAACCTACATATCTAACCCGATGCGGCAGAAAAAAATATAAAGGCTAAAAGATTGGATGTCCGATTGACCTATCATAACCCCCAACAATGCTGGGGGCATAAGCACTGACTTCGCTCGTCCTCCACTAATGCTAGGAACATCAACTTCAACCGACAGATTGACTTTAAACATGACCCTGACTCAATGCATGATTCAGAACATATACATTATATCTTTAAAATATGACGTGATTCATCCCGACCATCCAAGTGAGAGAAATTACGGATCAAGCAAGAATTCAAAGACTTGATCTGCAACTGCATCAAATGGAGAGTACGATGAACTCCTCTGTTGCCTTACAATTGTGATAATCCTACCAGCTATTGGCTTGCATGTTTTCAACAACATCTCGTACTGACTCGTATGCGATCATGGGACTATAAAACAATCTGAAGTGATCATGGCTTTCGGATGCACTATTATTACGATTAGATGCAATCATGGAGTCCTAGATTAATATCCTGATATCGAGATAGTCCAAATCCAAGCAAAAATGACAAATTCATATGCCGACTCTGATGCGCTCTATCCGAACGGTCCAAATGCTAGCTCAAGATACGAAGATTCTGACACCATACTATGACTTGGACGGCTATTGTATACATTGACTTATACATTAAAGAAATCTTAGCTTAGTAATGCACTTGACTTGTTTAGGAAGATGGTGTCGTTTGGCATCAACTTTTACATGTACGATCTCACACGGGAGCCAAACATACCGCATGACCTATGATGAAGGAATTCTACCTCTTGATTCGACGAAGTCTAAACGATTACTTGATCATCTTGACCACTCTAGCCATGAAATTTGGCCTGATAAGCATCAACGGAAGCAATGCGGCATATGACAAACCATTTATACAGAAAAAGATCCAAAAAGATTCATCTCGACTTATTCAAAGCACATCTTATTTGCAACAAGATGTACTTTGGGGGGCAAAATGTTAGCCTGCTTTGTGACCAGACTATCCAAAGCCGAAGAACTCTATCAGGAAGGCCACTCAGGGCTTGAGTATGAACTACCAGAGATCGACATCTGCTTGGATGAAGTAACGAAGGATGGGAAAACTCGTATTTCTGTGCACATAAGCTTCGGGTTGGATTCCACCATTTCGGATCAAGCTAAAGCCAATATTTCTGACCAACCAAACCGGATCGGGTAAACCGGATCGGGTCATCCGGATCGGGTAAACCGGATCGGGTCATCCGGATCGGGCCAACCGGATCGGGTCTCTACCCCTAACCGAATTCTGGGCAGTTAAAGACCATTTCCCCATGTTCTCCACTACTTCCGAGATTTACTCTGAAGCTGCCACGTGGCCACTCAACCCTAACCGAATTTCTACCTATAAATACACATACAACACACCATTTAAGGGGACTTTTTGGCCTCAAGGAAGCTCTATCTATTTCGGCCATGGCTACCAACAAAGAACCTTCATCCTCTTTAATAAAATCAATGAATTCGGAGAGTATTATTCATTGTAATTGAGTGCTTGAGCGTCAATACTCATTTTATTTGTAGTTTCTGAATGAATTGAGAAGCTATGAAGTGGATGTAGGCTTGTTAACGCCGAACCACTATAAATTCCGTGTGTTGATTGATTTTTCTTGCTTTTTGTTCATGATTCCTCATTATTCTCTACAAAACATTATCAAGTGGGTGTTAGGACCATTTTTTGGTCTAACATTTTTGGCGCGCCAGGTAGGGGGATAGTCATATCTCATCCATCCGCAGATATGCCTTTAGTCCCACGTTGGGAATAAGATCTAATGCACAGATAATCAATCAGCATCCAGGCTTAAGTGCTCTAAACCTTTAACTTGCCACCTCCATCGAGTAGCATCTCCTAATTAGCTAAATAGAAGGCTCTTCCAGTAACATGGTCACCATGGACCATTCCCATTCCATCTTTCATTAGGAATTTTAGCAATAGATACCAGGGTGCAATGTAAGCTCTAATCGCCGCTAGAGCTGGTCAGTTTAGACCTTAGTCAGATAAACTTGACTACAATAGCATGGCTTCCAAGGCTTGAAGTAATGTTCACGTTTTCTATCACAATTTATGTATGAAGTCGAGAGCTAACGGTCGACTCATATTTGTTTTGATCTCGAACTCTCATCTCTTGACAAAGGTCATATGGTGACTGGTGAGCAGTCAAGTTGCTATCATCCGAGCAAAGATTCATATGTCCAATCATGGCCTGCAGGGGTTCAGCTGTTACCTATCGCTGGGCACGAAAGTATGTTGACCTAACCCTTATTCGATGGAAATCAGTCTTCCTCAATGCGATTGACAGCAAATAGCCATTGCAAAGGTTAGCTAAGTTCTTCGGGAGGTGAGACACAGGACATTTTATTCATCACATCATACAATTGAAGTGTAACTTTGGGATGTTGGGATCCTTAGCTGCTTTCTGGTATCCCACTATTGACAATCATGGTCACTAAGATCATATGAATCATCTTTAAAGTAGTGTTCGAACTGTTCTATATAACTGTCATTCGATGCTCCGCCGATTGGACAGGTTTAAGTCATATAAATGGGATACCAAAAATCATCTTTTGGGTCACGTTCGCCAAAGCTTTACATTCCTCCGATCAAACTATGGCAGGAGTTGTCGGTACCAAACCTCGGGTACCTGCAACATTCATATACGAATTTGCATGAGTTAATCATGTCAATAACTCAAGAAGTATGTAAAGGAAAAATGCATGATTGGAAAATAAGTATGTTGATAGGCGGTGCTGCCTCCTTTATTTGGATTTATGTAATTCGATGGCATCGACTGCAGGATCTGATTGTATGGACGGTCGAACCGCGTCCATCTGGAGTCGGATCTCAACTCTGAAATGCAATGATCGATGCACAATTATCTTGAGATCTGCCACGTGTGAGCCAAGGAGTGGATGGTCACCTCGGATCCATCTTAAGGTGTACAACTTCTCTCAGGCGAAGGACGTGGCTCTGTAAACGAGCAGTTCAATCGGGCTCGTTACGGCAATGCTCCATAATTCTTCCTATAGGTGCTCAAAGTTTGATCGGTACCAGATTCGGGGTACCTACATCATCCACATATAAATTCATCTGAGTTAGTTACATCAATAACTCATAAAGCATGGAAATATAAGAGTCATGGTTAAAAAGTAATCCTGTTAAAGGAATGAATATCATTCTGTGCGAAGATGGCATTGCACGCTCTTTGCAGGCCTATTTTTCCTCACTACATCTCTGTCAGGGGATGGCTGTCAAAATCTTTAGCTGGCGATGAACGTCTTTTCAAACCGTTGTGGGGTAGCGGTCCCAAGAATGAACAGACCTTGAAAGAGGACTTGGAGTGACAAAGGCAATTAGGTAAATACTATAAGCGAATGACGAGGTCGCATCTTATTTGAATTGCCTTCTTGCCCCCATGCTAAGGGCAAGGATTGAGTATAAGGGAGTCATGGCTGCTAGGGGGATAGTCATATCTCATCCATCCGTAGATATGCCTTTAGTCCCACGTTGGGAATAAGATCTAATGCACAGATAATCAATCAACATCCAGGCTTAAGTGCTCTAAACCTTTAACTTGCCACCTCCATCGAGTAGCATCTCCTAATTAGCTAAATAGCAGGCTCTTCCAGTAACATGGTCGCCATGGACCATTCCCATTCCATCTTTCATTAGGAATTTTAGCAATAGATACCAGGGTGCAATGTAAGCTCTAATCGCCGCTAGAGCTGGTCAGTTTAGACCTTAGTCAGATAAACTTGACTACAATAGCATTGCTTCCAAGGCTTGAAGTAATGTTCACGTTTTCTATCACAATTTATGTATGAAGTCGAGAGCTAACGGTCGATTCATATTTGTTTTGATCTCGAACTCTCATCTCTTGACAAAGGTCATATGGTGACTGGTGAGCAGTCAAGTTGCTATCATCCGAGCAAAGATTCATATGTCCAATCATGGCCTGCAGGGGTCCAGCTGTTACCTATCGCTGGGCACCAAAGTATGTTGACCTAACCCTTATTCGATGGAAATCAGTCTTCCTCAATGCGATTGACAGCAAATAGCCATTGCAAAGGTTAGCTAAGTTCTTCGGGAGGTGAGACGCAGGACATTTTATTCATCACATCATACAATTGAAATGTAGCTTTGGGATGTTGGGATCCTTAGCTGCTTTCTGGTATCCCATTTATATGACTTAAACCTGTCCAATCGGCGGAGCATCGAAGTGTGACGGCCTGCCCCGCACCAGTCTGCATTTCCTCCAAAAGTGCGCTGTACACATGCCCGACTAGCACAGAACAGTCGCCAAAGAAAGGAAAGAAGGGAATGAACTAATCAAGGAACCTGTAGAATGTCTCACAGCGCATGGAATAAAATATAATAATAATATACTTGACATAAAACAGGTGAGACAGTGCATAAGCTGATAACTAAAATCAACATCGATCATCAGAGCAGCGGAAATCCAAATACAGCTTATTACAATTTTCCAAATTTACTGTCTCTAAACAAAAGAAAGCTAAAGTAGAAGATGCACCACCAATGCCCAAGCAGTGATCTTCAACAACACAGGGAGAATACTATATATATATATTACGTGGAAGCCTCCTGCTCGTCTCCGGATCATCTACCCGTGCATCACCAGCTAACCTGTCTCTAGTCTGCTCGTGTGAGCACCCAGAGTAATAAGAGGAGACATAAAACTCTGGGTCAGACATAAAGCCTGGTATGAGCGATAAGCATCTAAAAAGAATAATAACAGGTATACTAAACCATACCTGAACCTGGACCTGCAACCAAAGAGTTAGTACCACATACCGTACAGTACTCTAAGGTGACATAATGAGGAGTGTAAGAATACGGGGGTGGGGTGTGCATGTCATAGTGATAGCAAACAAATCAACCATAGCAACCATCCTTACATCCCTCACTCAGTGCGTAAAGCATACGATATCTACCACTTTGGAACACTAGACAAATTGAGGTAACGACGAATCCCGACTTGTAGAAACCCTGCTGTGACCAAGCTAAACACATGGAGTCATGACCAAACATTTCAATGACCCACCACATTGGTCGTAGCCCTTGGTCCTACCAATGCCATAATGGCCCTGAATCCGCCTTCATACCTCTTACCATAGTGGTCCAAAGCTATAGACATCGATAACCCCTTAACACGCGTCCCGCAGCAAAGCCCAATCATGAAGCAAACTCGTTGATTCCCATCTGGATCTTGAGCTCTAGCTTCTTATTTGGACTTCCTTTGCATCTCGGGTTTGGTCGAATTGGAGTGGGTCTTCAGAAGAGTTGTCGTGCAGTAGCAGCTCTAGAATTCGGTTCGGTTCGGTAGTCGTTACCCTCGTCGGTTCGGTTCGGTCCTCCTTCCTAGTCATCTTTCCATTCGGCTCGGGTCGGGTACTTCACTTCGGGTCGGGTCGGTGTCCTCCTCCGGGTCGGGTCGGGTTGCTGTCTTCCTTCCAGTTCATGCTCCTTCTCCGATCAGCTCCCTTGTTTTCCATCTGCTCCGATCCGATCCGATCCCTTCGCCTTACTCCAGTCGTAGCCTTCTATTCTTAAGTCGATCCGATCTGGCCTCCATTATTCTTCCGATCCGATCCGCTCTCTCCTACTCCGATCCGATCCTGCTCCATAGTTCCGATCCGCTCTCTCCTACTCCAATTTTAAGCAGTGGCCTTCCTTCTTGCCAAATTTCTTTTGTGCCAGGTTCCAGTTCGGGTCGGGTTCCTTACCCAGATCTCCGATCCGATCCGAGCCCATATCCGATCCGATCCGAAACCCTGCACAACTTTCAGCAACTTTTTCCAGCAACTTGTTTACGCCATTCGACGACGTTTTTGACAAATCTAACACTTCTAATCAATCATAAAACACACCATAGAGTCATAGCAACTTGTAATAGCAACCACAAACAACAAAACAACAATTCAAATGAATCAAAATGGATCAAAGTGGCTAAAACCTCACATTTCCCATAATCCCTCCTAATCATGTTTAAGCACATACTTAGTAAAACTTAATCAAATCGTCTAAATTTTCTAGCAGAGGCATAAAATATTATTTAAGAATTTCTAAACATTTTTCCAGAATTTATTAGTGTATAAATTCACTAATCTTCACTAATTACCCTTAATTACCGTAATTAGTGCAAAAACTATGCAAATCACTCACCTTGGCCACAAATGAAACACCAAATCTGAAATACACTCTGTTTGGGTCGAATTCCTATGTATAGCAGCAGCTCCAACCTTGCTCTGTTGCTATTTGGCCTTGTTTTGATGTAGTTTAGGCTTAATCTTCACTAAAAATGTGTTTTGGAGTGGTTTTAGAGGATGGAAGCCATTACTAAGGTCTCAAGAAGGTTTGTGGCGGCTCAAAACTGAAATTAAAGTGATTTCCTAACCCTAATCAGTCCTCCTATACCTCTAAACCCGAAATTCCCCTCTGGGCCTAGCTGCTAATCACCCGGATAAGCCCAATTAAGCTGTTTTTCACCATCTGAAACTTGTTTCAGCCATATCTCCCAAACGGTGAGTCCGTTTGGCTAATGTGACCACTCTACGGAATTGTAAACCATCATCCGGAGCCAATGGAAGTGGTTTCAGGTCAAAATTCCATTCCAGTCAAAATTTATGGCCAAAACAGTGCCAACTAGGGATAAAATGGTCATTTAAAAATCGGGAAAAATCATGAACATGGGAAATGACCCCAATAGTCGTCTCCCAAAATTACATGACCATACGACTTTATATGTGAAAGAAATAAATATCCTACGATCCTATGATGCGTAGAATACGGGTCGTTACACTCTCCCCCCCTTAAGAAATTTCGTCCCCGAAATTCCTTAACCCAAAACATACAAAGGATCCCGCATGTCTAACAACCACATACAACAATCAAACATGCAAAACAAGCAAACAAGCCTATCCTAGCATGCGGAAAACTAAATCGAAGTCAAAATCTTACCAGGCAAAGAGTTCTGGGTGCGTCTTCCTAATGTTCTCCTCTGTCTCCCAAGTACAATCATTCTCGTCCTCGCTCCACTGTACCTTGACTAGCTTCACCGCCTTCCTTCGAAGTCGCTTCATGTCGTGCGCGACAATACGGGCCGGCTTGCGGTTCCCAACCGCCTCGGGTTCTACTTCGAAGTCCTCTAACTGATCAGGTGAAATAGTCATATCTGAGTCGTGAACGAACTTCCTTAGTTGGGAAACATGAAATACGTCGTGAACTCCCGCCATCTTCTCCGGTAAGTCAATTCTGTATGCTAAATTCCCGACTAGTTCAAGAACAGGGAATGGGCCAACAAATCTTGGTGCCAACTTGCCTCTCCTGCCAAATCGTATTACGCTCTTCAACGGAGAAATCTTGACAAACACCAAGTCACCAACGGAGAATTTCAGGTCTCTTCTTCTCTTATCAGCATAACTCTTCTGCCTATCTTGGGCAGCCTTCATTCGTTGTTGAATGGTCTTGATTTTATCTGAAGTTTCCCTCACCACATCTGGCCCAAGCATAAACTTCTCGTCGGTCTCTATCCAACATGATGGTGAGTTGCACGGTCTTCCGTACAAAGCTTCAAACGGAGCCATACCGATACTGGATTGGTAGCTATTATTATATGCAAACTCTACTAGATGCAAATAGTCATCCCATGATCCACCAAAATCCAATATACATGCTCTCAAGAGATCTTCCAAAATACGGTTCACTCTCTCCGTCTGACCGTCGGTCTGAGGATGATATGCAGTACTGAGATGTAACTCTGACCCTAGAGCCTCTTGTAAGCTCTTCCAAAACCCACTAGTGAACAACGGGTCTCGGTCGCTCACAATGCTTTTAGGTACCCCATGAAATCTCACTACCCACTTCATATACGATTCTGCCAACTTGGCTGCCGTTCTGGTCGATTTGACTGGTATGAATCTTGCACTTTTAGTCAATCGATCCACGATTACCCAAATGCTATCATGTCCAGATTTAGTCTTTGGTAAACCATCGATGAAATCCATCGAGACTTGCTCCCATTTCCATTCGGGAATTTCTAATGGTTGCAATAACCCACTAGGCTTCTTTTGCTCGGCTTTAACTAGCTGGCAATTCATGCACTTGGATATAAACTTCCCAACGTCTCTTTTCATCCCTTCCCAGTAGTAAGTCTGCTTCATATCTCGATACATCTTGTTACCACCGGGGTGTATAGTCAGCTTTGAGTGATGACATTCTCTAAGCACTTCATCTCTCAATCCATTGACATTGGGTACAACAAGCTTTCCATTCTTTCTAAGCCATCCATCTCGATCAAGCCCATACTTGTTCATCTCCTCATCGATACCCATCTCTAACTTGGAGATGATTTCCAATAGGTTAGGATCGTCCCTCTGACTAGAGCCGATCCGCTCAATCAAAGTGGGTCTGATCGTCAAACTTGCTAACATTTCTGGATCCAATTCGCACTTTGGTCTGAAATCAAACCCCGCGATATACTCCAGTTGCTTCCATTCAAGGAACATAGCCCCTAAACTGGCATGTCTTCTACTCAATGCATCAGCCACCGCATTGCCCTTTCCCGGTGTATATGCGATGTCGAAATCATAGGAAGCCAAGAATTCTAACCACCTTTGTTGCCGTAGATTTAGATCCTTCTGGGAGAAGAGATACTTCAACGACTTATGATCTGTAAACAGCTCAAATCTTTCTCCCAAGAGATAGTGTCTCCACATCTTTAACGCGAACACGATCGCTGCCAATTCCAAGTCATGGGTAGGGTATCTTTTCTCGTGCGGTTTCAATTGCCGACTTGCATAAGCTACAACCCTACCGCCTTGCATCAATACAGCACCCAGTCCGGTACCACAGGCATCCGTGTATACCGTCATCTCTTCATCCCCCTTAGGAATGACTAACACTGGTGCGTTTGTCAACTTGTCCTTTAGACTCTTGAATGCATTCTCGCACCTTTCATCCCAGACAAAAGCTTGATTCTTCTTGGTCAACTGGGTCAATGGTGCTGTTATCTTGGAGAAACCTTGGATAAACTTACAATAATATCCAGCCAACCCCAAGAAACTCCTTACATCTGTTGCATTCTTGGGCGTAGGCCAATCCTGTACCGTAGCCACCTTCGCCGGGTCCACGGCAATACCATTCTCTGAAACAACATGGCCCAAGAACCTCACTTCCCTCTTCCAGAAGTGACACTTAGAAAACTTTGCTTTCAGTTGGTGTTTTCTCAACACCTCCATCACTACTCTTAAATGTTCCTTGTGTTCTTCCTCTGTCCTCGAATAGACCAAAATATCATCAACGAACACAAGGATAAACTTATTCAACTGATCTCTGAATACCCTATTCATAAGATCCACAAAATATGCTGGGGCATTGGTCAGCCCGAATGGCATGACCAACCATTCATAAAATCCAGACGGCGTTCGAAATGCCGTTTTAGCTATACTCTCAGCTTCCACTCTAAGCTGATGAAAACCTATCGCGAGATCCAACTGAGAAAATACTCTCGCGCCACTCAACTGATTGAACAAATCATCTATCCGCGGTAGAGGATACTTGTTCTTCCTCGTCACTTTATTCAACTCGCGGTAGTCTACACACAAACGAAGGGAACCATCCGCCTTGGTAGCAAACACAACTGGTGCTCCCCATTTAGAAACACTCCTTCTGATAAATCCCTTCTTCAAAAGATCGCTGATTTGCACCTCGAGCTCTCGCTACTCTCTTGGTGCCATACGACGAAGTGGCATCACTATAGGCCTGACATCTTTTACCAAGTCAATACGGAACTCAATCTCTCGGTGTGGTGGAAGCCCGGTCACTTCCTCGAAAACATCCGGATACTGGCCAACCACGGGCAAACCTGACAACTCACTATGCGGAATGTCGAGGGAGTTTAGAAAACTAGCCAATACCCCCTCACTGGGTAGACCACCAAACACTATCCTCCGCCCATCATCCGCTCTAGCTGTCACCAAAAAGCCCTCACAGTCTACCACCACCCCGTGTCTTCGGAGCCAATCTACTCCCAAAATAATGCCAAACCCAGTAAAGCCCAAAACAAAGCAATCACAAACAAACATGCATCCATGACTCGATAAGAACACATTACGACAAATCATGCTAAGGCTAGTTGAACCACCAATCGGGTTCGTCACTACTAAAGGTCTATCGACAATCTCGGGCTCCAATCCCAACCTATCTACCAGGTCACTAGATATGAAAGAACTGGAAGCTCCGGTATCAAACAAAACTCTAACAGGATCATCATAAACAGAAAGCATACCTTGAATGACGACATTCTTTCCCTTCTCCGCCGCTGTTGGGGCATTCGACGAAGAAGGAATAACATTAAGCGCATAGGCTTTCACTATTTGCTTTTCTTTAGGGGGTTGCGGACACTTGTCCTTGTGATGTCCCATTTGGCCACAGTTGAAGCACTTCCTATCCGCTGGCTTGGCCCGACAATTACTAGCATAATGGCCTGTAACACCCCACGCCCGCTAAGGTCACTCATACCAGGGGAATGCCTTAGTTTCGGTGAAGTATTTTAAGTGAATATAGAACAGAAGAATTACAGCAAGACAGATATAAATAATACTTGAAAATTTAAATCATCATTTCATTGCAACGGAAAGTAATACATGTTTGGTTACATCACAAAACCATAAACCAGAGTCAAGTACATAATATCCATCTTGATAAAATAGAAGTACATAATCCCACTACATAACTAATAGCCATAAAAGGAAAGATAAGCTCGGCTTCACTTCAGAGGTCCAAGCTCCATAGGATAGATACAGCAATCAGATCAAAGCCCACTAGCACCAGGCCCACTCTAATAACCTGGGTTTGGGGGAAAAAGATAAAAACAACGGGGTCAGACATAAGTCTGAGTGAGTCCTATAACCCTAACAATACAATCATTAAAATAACCAGAGAAGACATAAGTTGATATACGGTAACGACTGGGGATGAATGGCTACACTAAGCAGCTTGGTAAACTTAGGATAAACTAAGATCACCGTAAAGACGCATTTATCCACCCAAGGATAATTACTAGATTACACCGCCCCAGACTTATCCACCCAAAAGTAATTCCTACACTGCACCACACCAGTTTTACCTACCTAAGATTAATTCCTACTTAAAGGTTGATCCCACTAAATGTACTTAGTAATTTTTACCCAGTAGTTTCTGGTACCCCTACATAGGTGCCGTCTGCCCCTATCATTACTAGGTGTACCCACTACTCCCAAGCGATCGGCTCCCTAACGTAGATACCCGTGCTGGTCCCACAATGGGGTGTATCATTTCCCCAAGTGGCAACCTGATAATATCAACGGTGCACGGCTTTATACCTACACGATGCAACAACGATTTACTAACCAGCCCGGGTCCACACACGCATATGAAACCCGTTGGTCCTACGTTGCCACCGCTAACCCGTTTTTGGCCTCTTATAGTCAAGCCCAATATGCGTGTCCCGTCACTCGACTTGGGTCGAGCCCACAAAGATACGTTTGGGATATTGGTTGAGATGGGCCCCCACAAGCTACCACTTAAGCTTGTTAATTTTATCTAGTGTATCCCACTTAACCCCTTTAACCATGTCTACTTACATGTTATAAATACTTTGGTTAAGTCATTAATCATATTTTAATTACCTTTCAAGGCACCCACTAGATTTCCACATGACACCCAAGTCCTTTACTTAATTCCCACATGCCACCCGAGGCACTTACTTAACCCCTTAATCATGTTTAATTACATGTTCCACTTTGGTTAAGTATTCTAATCGTGTTTTCTATTGCCACCCAAGGCAACCCACTAGTTTTCTCATGCCACCCAAGGCACCCACTTAACCCTCAAGCCCCACTACATGCTTATATGGTTAAGTGTTTCTTAATTAATTAAGACCGTGATCCTCATAAAGACCTCTCACATTAGACTATCTTTTATGACCGCTGGTTAAGCCGGTTGGGTCCGGGCAGCCTTATGTCATAACCGAGTCTAACCTCGTGTCTTTACATTAATCACGTATTTAGTTTGTGCCTAAGACCTCTCACATTGGGCTAACATTTGTAGCAACTGGTTAAGCCGGTTGGGTCCGGGCAGTTTTACGCTACAACTGAGTCCAACCTCGTGTCTTAGTCGATTAATTACACCTAATTAATCACCCTCATAATTTATATTAATTATCCCTAATTAATATCAAGTTTTTCATAACATGGGTAGACCTAACTCAATAGGTAAATTCCCATGGGGTAGACCTAACTCAATAGGTCAATTCCCACTTATGTTAATTTATTTATTTTTATGGTATGCTTAATCATACCCAATCATACTTTAATTAACATATTTATTAACCCCATCGTTCCCCACGCAAATCGTTCTCATTTCACGACATAAATAAAGGGAAGATCCATCGCAAATATCATGGGTTTAACCAAATCTTAGTATATAACTTTGTCATGGGTTAAGAGGATGTCAACTTGCATATATGAGCATATATTAACCCAACTACATTTAACCCAAACTTGCATATTATCGCACATGACTTGCATAACATATCGCATATGAACTGGCATATTATTATACACATATCTTGCATAACATGTTGAACTTGCATATAAGCATTCACATAACTTACATAAGCACACATAACTTGCATAACATGTTGAACTTGCATATAAGCATTCACATACTTGCATATTAACAAACATGTAACTTGCATAGCATATCTTGCATATTAACATACATGTAACTTGCATATTAACAAACATGTAACTTGCATAGCATATCTTGCATATTAACATACATGTAACTTGCATATTAACAAACATGTAACTTGCATAGCATATCTTGCATATTAACATACATGTAACTTGCATAGCATATATTATCATACATGTAACTTGCATATGAACTTGTTAAACATGCATAAACCCACTTGTTAAATATGCATAAAACAACTTATTAATCATGCATATTATCACATACTTAGCATGCATAGAATCACATACTAAACTTGCATAATATCATATACTTAGCATGCATAGAATCACATACTCATTATGCATAATATCACCTACTTAGCATGCATAGAATCACATACTCATTATGCATAAACCACATACTTAACTTGCATGAAATCAATTACTTATTATGCATAAACCCACATATCCAACTTGCATAAACTCTCATATAAACTTACATATTCAACATGCATAAACTCACATATTCAACTTGCATAAACTTACATATTCAACATAGGATTAATATTATACATAGATTAGCATATCATTACAAATGATTCAAACTCACAAATCCGCATTCAAGACCATAAGTCTCATTACACCTAATCTACTTATCTTAACAATTGATCATCAAAGTGATAGAAACTCACCACTAGCAATTTGCACTCCAAATGAAGAAGATTAAGATGCTTAGAATGGATTAGAAGTTGATTAGAGAGGTTGATTAGCTTGCTTTCCTTCATTGATTTGTGGAGGCCATGATCAAGTTTCATTTTGCCATAGTTTAGTTACAAGATTTAATTATGAATGAATTAGGGTAGGGTTGTGGTCTTATTTATAGGATTAGGTTGCATTTTAGACCCTTAGATTAACCCTAGATTAGATTAGGACCCTTAGATCTCGGAACTCTCCAGAAATCAGCCCTAAGACCAAGCCCAAACCCCAAACTGGTGCACCCAACCACAGAACTCTCTAGAAACTGTGCAGGTTTCTTGGCTCGGCACGGGCGCACTTCCCAAGTGCGCCAGTCTATTTTTGTACTGGCGCACTTCACAAGTGCGCCAGTGCATTTTTGTTCTGGCGCACTTCGCAAGTGCGCCAGTGCATTTCTGGCCTGTTCCGGGTTCTTCTGCCTAACTTCGTTCGTCCATATCTCTTTCATACGGACTCCGATTCTCGAAAACTCGGACTCTATTTCGCGTATTTTTCCGAGACGAACGCAATGACGCAACCCGTTACCCTTGATTCCCACATCTGGGATTAGTTATTCTGTAATTAGTGAATTTTAGCATTAACCGAAATTCGGGGTGTTACATTCTCCCCTCCTTAAAGGATTTCGTCCCCGAAATCTCTAAGCTAAGGAGAATGCATATCCTACCATCCAAACAACCATCTACTCAATCCATCAAACACGGGCATCCATTGTCCTTAAACAATTTCTAATGATGTATGAGCATATGCGAAAAGTGTGTGTATATGTTCCCTATCTAATGTACGAACATATGCAAACCATGATAGTGCCATGCATCCAATATGTATGCGAGATAACCCTATCGACACATACAGTATCTATATGAGTGCACAATCATTCACCAAAATGCATCATCCATATGATAACACAATCATTATACATCCATAAATATAGCTAACTACACACAATTTTATGCAATATGAAGTGATTGAGCCGATCTAGTGCCTAGAGTGTGTATATATGCATCCACGAGCAACCACTAGCAAACACTTGCATCCACTTGCATCCATCAACCATAACATGTCTCAAACACATGTTTCAACCATAGGTTTTCCCTATCTAAAGGTCAAACAGGACTAACGAGAGGACCTACTAAAGATAAGATAAGTACTAGGCAAGCGATAAAGGAGAAGTTAAAAGACATACTCTCCAAAAGAAATGGATACAAAGAACGCATCTTCGCTTCCATCTCCCAAGTAGCATTTCTTTCGTCATCTCCCCATTGCACTCTAGCTAGCTGAACTTCTCTGTTCCTCAACTTCCTAGCCTCTGACCCAATGATGCGAGTAGGAGCTCGTCGAATCGTCTCATCGCGCTCTAACTCTACTTCTTTAAGCAAACTCGGCTCTACCACCTCAGCGGTCTTATGTAAGCACTTCCTCAAATGGGACACATGAAATACATCCGGTACACCACTAAGTCTGTCAGGCAACTCCACTCTATATGCCATCCGTCCAATTCTTTCCTTAATGGGAAATGGCCCTAAAAACCTTGGTACTCACTTCCTAACAGATCCAAAGTGAACCACATTCCGTAACGGAGACACCTTGATAAAAAGCATGTCCTAATATCAAACTCAAGCTCTGTTCTCCTCTTGTCCGCATAAGATTCCGCCGCTTTCATCCTTCTTCGAATCCAACCCATCTTCTCTGAAGTCTCTCTAACCATATCTGGCCCAAGCAAGATCTTATCCGTAGATTCCCACCAACATGTAGGAGATCGACAAGGCCTTCCATAAAGAGCTTTGAAAGGAGCCATACCAATACTGGACTGAAAGCTGCTATTATATGCGAACTCCACCAACGGAAGATGCTCTTCCCATGTACCTCCAAAATCCAAAATACATAACCTCAAAAGATGTTCTAGATACGGTTCACCCTCTTGGTCTGACCGTCCGTCTGAGGATGAGATGCGGTGCTCAAACACAACTGAGTCCCTACCGCCTCTTGCAAACTTCTCCAAAACTCACTAGTGAAGATAGGATCTCGATCGCTCACTATACTGGGAGGTACACCATGCAATCTAATACTCCCTTGAAGGTAAACTGAAGCTAGACATGGAATAGTCCTCTTGCTCTTCACGGGTATGAAATGGGCACACTTAGTAAGTCTATCTACCATAAGCCCAATCCCCGTATTACCCTTCCTTGATTTCGGTTATCCAACGAGGCACTATCCTACTTCCTATTTCGGAACTTCCAACGGGTGAAGCAACCCTCCGGGTTTCTTCTGTTCCACTTTCACTTGTTAGCATACCAAGCATCTAGCGACATACTTGGCCGCGTCTTTCTTCATATTGGCTCAAAAGAAAACTCGCTTCATGTCTTGGTACATCTTGTCCCTACTGGGTTGAATGGTCATCTTCGATCGATGTGCATCATCAAGTATAGCCTTCCTCAAATCCTCGTCTTGCGGTACACAAAGTCCACCGTCTCTACGCAACCACCCCTTACCATCTAGGGTGTACCTACTCAAATGGCTGGACGACTCCCCTCCTTATGAGCTTCTCTACTAACTCAACCAATTGTGGGTCGTCCCGCTGTGCTCTGCCAATACGCCCCAAAAGAGTAGGCCTAACCTCCAAGGAGGCTAGCAAACGGGATACAGAATCAACGGAAGGTCTAAGTCAAACATAGAAATAAATTCTAAACTCTATAGTTCAACGGACAACCTTTTTCTTCTTAAGACGTCTGCTACCATGTTTCCCTTGTTAGGGGTATACGCTATCTCAAACTCATAAGATGCTAAGAATCCTATCCAAAATCGTCACAACTGTCCATCTCTCACGCAGACCACCCTAGTCGAATTCGACATCCCCCAAATGCAAGCCCCAAAGGCCGAAACCAATATCAGACAAACACCCAAGGGACATCTCCTTCGAGTTCAGGCAACCTACGTGAGATGATACTAATAATAATAATAATAATGGCTAAACAATTAAGCCTTTGACCAACTTTGGATGTCCTCGCCAGTCTCGCTCCAAAACCACCGTTTATCCTATAACTGGCTTTGCTCACCCTATTGAGCACATACGAAAACTTATTACGCTCCTTGAAAAGACCAAGATGTCATTTACAAAGGCCATCACAAACTTATTTAGGTACTCCCTGAACACCCTTCTCTTCCAATCAACAAAGTATGCAGGGGCGTTCGTCTAACCAAATAGCATCACCAGCCACTCATAATACCATCCGGAGTCCTAAAGGCAATCTTCTCTATACTATCGTCAGCCACTCTCAACTGACGAAACCATGTGGCTTAGTCCAACTGCGAAAATACTGAGGCGCCAACCAACTGATCAAAGAGATCATCAATCTTTGGAAATGGGTGTCTATTCTTCTTTGTGAGTTTATTTAGTTCTCTTTAGCCTACACAAAGTCTGAGGGACCCATCCGCCTTCATGGCAAAAACTACTGGAGCGCCCCACTCCGATATACTTCTTCTTATGAACCCCTTCTCAAGCAATCGCCTACTTACTTATGGAGTTCCCTCCTCTCACGAGGAGCCTTGTGGCACACTGGCCAAGTCACTGGTTTGGCATTGTTTACCAGATATATTCGGAAGTCAATCTCCCGCTCCGGAGGTAAGCCCTTCACCTTCTCAAACACATCTGAGTGTTCCCGGACCACTTCTAACAGATCGCAAACTCTCGACCGACGTGTCAAGCGATTCTAGATAACTTAGCATAACAGATTCTATGGGATTACAAGAGATCTGGAGAGTGTTACCCAAGCGGGTCATAAGCCTAACAACTCTCCCTTCAAAATCAAGAACGGCCCCCTACTGGATAACCAGTCCATGCCCCAAAACTAACCCATAGTCCGTGAAGCCCAACAAGCATCACATCCAAACTCAACGCTAAGTATAGAAACTTTCAAACCCAAACACATCATGGAGCCCCAATTGGGTTTGAAACAACTAAGGGATCATCTACCAAACTGGTGTCTAAGTGCAGTGACTCAACTAACAATGATGAGATAAACAAACTCGATGCGTCAGAATCAAATAAAGTTCGAATCAGATAATATAGAAATCCCAAATTCCAACCTAGACGGTCCTATCCCCATCTGGTACACTAGCCGTGAGGGAATACAACCACCCTCCAGGAGATTCCGAACCTTGCCTTTGCCCCTTTGGATAATCCTAATAAAATGTCCTATTCCTCCCAAAAGGATAACGACTAGCCTTCTTCTTCTTCCCATTCTCCACTCGTAACCTCCCACCAATGAGGTTTCGTCCTTCATTAACCAAACAACTATTAGAGCCTTCCTCCCATCGTCCATCCAATAAGTACTTACAAGTCCTCCTCCTTCTTGAACCAACTTCTAACCTGATTTACGTCTAATTCCCTTGAAGCGGTTTTCCATTCTTATCTATCTTAGAAAGATCATCTACACACGGAGGGGAAACTCAAACCGAGGGAGAAAGAGATTCAAACGGAGAATTCGAAAGATAAAGATATGGCTATCGGGGATTACGCTTTTCTCTCAAAAACTTTTCTCTTAAAAGACATGTTTTTGAAAATACTCCTTCAAAAATTTTCTTAGAAAAATAGTTTTTCTAAAAATTTTATCTGTTCTGGTAACCTTAAGCTCTGATACCACGTGTAACACCCCACGCCCGTTAAGGTCACTCATACCAGGGGAATGCCTTAGTTTCGGTGAAGTATTTTAAGTGAATATAGAACAGAAGAATTACAGCAAGACAGATATAAATAATACTTGAAAATTTAAATCATCATTTCATTGCAACGGAAAGTAATACATGTTTGGTTACATCACAAAACCATAAACCAGAGTCAAGTACATAATATCCATCTTGATAAAATAGAAGTACATAATCCCACTACATAACTAATAGCCATAAAAGGAAAGATAAGCTCGGCTTCACTTCAGAGGTCCAAGCTCCATAGGATAGATACAGCAATCAGATCAAAGCCCACTAGCACCAGGCCCACTCTAATAACCTGGGTTTGGGGGAAAAAGATAAAAACAACGGGGTCAGACATAAGTCTGAGTGAGTCCTATAACCCTAACAATACAATCATTAAAATAACCAGAGAAGACATAAGTTGATATACGGTAACGACTGGGGATGAATGGCTACACTAAGCAGCTTGGTAAACTTAGGATAAACTAAGATCACCGTAAAGACGCATTTATCCACCCAAGGATAATTACTAGATTACACCGCCCCAGACTTATCCACCCAAAAGTAATTCCTACACTGCACCACACCAGTTTTACCTACCTAAGATTAATTCCTACTTAAAGGTTGATCCCACTAAATGTACTTAGTAATTTTTACCCAGTAGTTTCTGGTACCCCTACATAGGTGCCGTCTGCCCCTATCATTACTAGGTGTACCCACTACTCCCAAGCGATCGGCTCCCTAACGTAGATACCCGTGCTGGTCCCACAATGGGGTGTATCATTTCCCCAAGTGGCAACCTGATAATATCAACGGTGCACGACTTTATACCTACACGATGCAACAACGATTTACTAACCAGCCCGGGTCCACACACGCATATGAAACCCGTTGGTCCTACGTTGCCACCGCTAACCCGTTTTTGGCCTCTTATAGTCAAGCCTAATATGCGTGTCCCGTCACTCGACTTGGGTCGAGCCCACAAAGATACGTTTGGGATATTGGTTGAGATGGGCCCCCACAAGCTACCACTTAAGCTTGTTAATTTTATCTAGTGTATCCCACTTAACCCCTTTAACCATGTCTACTTACATGTTATAAATACTTTGGTTAAGTCATTAATCATATTTTAATTACCTTTCAAGGCACCCACTAGATTTCCACATGACACCCAAGTCCTTTACTTAATTCCCACATGCCACCCGAGGCACTTACTTAACCCCTTAATCATGTTTAATTACATGTTCCACTTTGGTTAAGTATTCTAATCGTGTTTTCTATTGCCACCCAAGGCAACCCACTAGTTTTCTCATGCCACCCAAGGCACCCACTTAACCCTCAAGCCCCACTACATGCTTATATGGTTAAGTGTTTCTTAATTAATTAAGACCGTGATCCTCATAAAGACCTCTCACATTAGACTATCTTTTATGACCGCTGGTTAAGCCGGTTGGGTCCGGGCAGCCTTATGTCATAACCGAGTCTAACCTCGTGTCTTTACATTAATCACGTATTTAGTTTGTGCCTAAGACCTCTCACATTGGGCTAACATTTGTAGCAACTGGTTAAGCCGGTTGGGTCCGGGCAGTTTTACGCTACAACTGAGTCCAACCTCGTGTCTTAGTCGATTAATTACACCTAATTAATCACCCTCATAATTTATATTAATTATCCCTAATTAATATCAAGTTTTTCATAACATGGGTAGACCTAACTCAATAGGTAAATTCCCATGGGGTAGACCTAACTCAATAGGTAAATTCCCACTTATGTTAATTTATTTATTTTTATGGTATGCTTAATCATACCCAATCATACTTTAATTAACATATTTATTAACCCCATCGTTCCCCACGCAAATCGTTCTCATTTCACGACATAAATAAAGGGAAGATCCATCGCAAATATCATGGGTTTAACCAAATCTTAGTATATAACTTTGTCATGGGTTAAGAGGATGTCAACTTGCATATATGAGCATATATTAACCCAACTACATTTAACCCAAACTTGCATATTATCGCACATGACTTGCATAACATATCGCATATGAACTGGCATATTATTATACACATATCTTGCATAACATGTTGAACTTGCATATAAGCATTCACATAACTTACATAAGCACACATAACTTGCATAACATGTTGAACTTGCATATAAGCATTCACATACTTGCATATTAACAAACATGTAACTTGCATAGCATATCTTGCATATTAACATACATGTAACTTGCATATTAACAAACATGTAACTTGCATAGCATATCTTGCATATTAACATACATGTAACTTGCATATTAACAAACATGTAACTTGCATAGCATATCTTGCATATTAACATACATGTAACTTGCATAGCATATATTATCATACATGTAACTTGCATATGAACTTGTTAAACATGCATAAACCCACTTGTTAAATATGCATAAAACAACTTATTAATCATGCATATTATCACATACTTAGCATGCATAGAATCACATACTAAACTTGCATAATATCATATACTTAGCATGCATAGAATCACATACTCATTATGCATAATATCACCTACTTAGCATGCATAGAATCACATACTCATTATGCATAAACCACATACTTAACTTGCATGAAATCAATTACTTATTATGCATAAACCCACATATCCAACTTGCATAAACTCTCATATAAACTTACATATTCAACATGCATAAACTCACATATTCAACTTGCATAAACTTACATATTCAACATAGGATTAATATTATACATAGATTAGCATATCATTACAAATGATTCAAACTCACAAATCCGCATTCAAGACCATAAGTCTCATTACACCTAATCTACTTATCTTAACAATTGATCATCAAAGTGATAGAAACTCACCACTAGCAATTTGCACTCCAAATGAAGAAGATTAAGATGCTTAGAATGGATTAGAAGTTGATTAGAGAGGTTGATTAGCTTGCTTTCCTTCATTGATTTGTGGAGGCCATGATCAAGTTTCATTTTGCCATAGTTTAGTTACAAGATTTAATTATGAATGAATTAGGGTAGGGTTGTGGTCTTATTTATAGGATTAGGTTGCATTTTAGACCCTTAGATTAACCCTAGATTAGATTAGGACCCTTAGATCTCGGAACTCTCCAGAAATCAGCCCTAAGACCAAGCCCAAACCCCAAACTGGTGCACCCAACCACAGAACTCTCTAGAAACTGTGCAGGTTTCTTGGCTCGGCACGGGCGCACTTCCCAAGTGCGCCAGTCTATTTTTGTACTGGCGCACTTCACAAGTGCGCCAGTGCATTTTTGTTCTGGCGCACTTCGCAAGTGCGCCAGTGCATTTCTGGCCTGTTCCGGGTTCTTCTGCCTAACTTCGTTCGTCCATATCTCTTTCATACGGACTCCGATTCTCGAAAACTCGGACTCTATTTCGCGTATTTTTCCGAGACGAACGCAATGACGCAACCCGTTACCCTTGATTCCCACATCTGGGATTAGTTATTCTGTAATTAGTGAATTTTAGCATTAACCGAAATTCGGGGTGTTACATGGCCCTTCTTACCACAGCTGAAGCACTCAACATCTTGCTTATTCTTTTTCTTCTGGCCATCCTTAGTCTGATTCTGCTTTCTCTTATTCTGGGAACCACCCTTGCCTCCACCACTTGCTTGTGGCTTTGGCTCATCTGCGGATGCAACCTCAGTCTTCGGCTTAGGGTAGAGACTTTCTGATCTTAATGCTTTCCCCACAATCGATTCAAACGTCTCATCGATGTGGTTAATAAGTCTTTCCCCCAAGTACTGATCCAAACCAGTTATGAATTTCTCATTCTTTTTCTCGGAAGTATCAATAAGAGATAACCCATACTTCGACAAAGTGTCGAATTCAGCAATATACTCTGAGACAGCTCTGACATTCTGCTTGAGCTCCAAGAATTTCTTAAACAGCACTGACTTCTGAGCAGCTGGAATGAACTTCTCGCTAAAGCGAGCTTTAAACTGCTCCCAAGTAATCTGATCTTCGGGAGTAGCTGCCTTTATAGCATTCCACCAATTCATTGCCCGCCCTTGCAGCTGACGGGACGCTAGCTTTCTCTTCATTGCATCCTCGATACCCAAATCCTCGAAGATACGTTCGCAACTATCCAACCAATCCTGAACATCCGTGGCCGACTCCGTTCCGTGGAACGGCTTCCCACCAAGGCTGGTACAATCCTTATTCCGCTTGGCGAAGTCGACTCTTGGCGCCTGCACTATTGGACCACCACCATTTCCACCATTGGGAGCTGCCCTCTGTACATCTCTAAGCATCTCTCTCATGAGGTCAGTAAACATCGTCCTCATGTCAGCAGCATTCCCATTATTGGCCCCTCTACCGGTACCTCTAACATATCGGCTCATCATCAATCTGGAAAAAGGAAACGATTAACGACTCCATAGTGGTGCTAGTGCAGTACGACTTCATCCATATACTACTAATAGTATATATATATAGCTTTTAAAAACCAAAGTAATCACAAATACGCTCTCTCGTATACGTATATTATCTCTCCCTGATAACTTCCCTAGGTTAACTACGCAACCTAGAGCTCTGATACCAAGTGTGACGGCCCGCCCCGCACCAGTCTGCATTTCCTCCAGAAGTGCGCTGTACACATGCCCGACTAGCACAGAACGGTTGCCAAAGAAAGGAAAGAAGAGAATGAACTAATCAAGGAACCTGTAGAATGTCTCACAGCGCATGGAATAAAATATAATAATAATATACTTGACATAAAACAGGTGAGACAGTGCATAAGCTGATAACTAAAATCAACATCGATCATCAGAGCAGCGGAAATCCAAATACAGCTTATTACAATTTTCCAAATTTACTGTCTCTAAACAAAAGAAAGCTAAAGTAGGAGATGCACCACCAATGCCCAAGCAGTGATCTTCAACAACACAGGGAGAATACTATATATATATTACGTGGAAGCCTCCTGCTCGTCTCCGGATCATCTACCCGTGCATCACCAGCTAACCTGTCTCTAGTCTGCTCGTGTGAGCACCCAGAGTAATAAGAGGAGACATAAAACTCTGGGTCAGACATAAAGCCTGGTATGAGCGATAAGCATCTAAACAGAGTAATAACAAGTATACTAAACCATACCTGAACCTGGACCTGCAACCAAAGAGTTAGTACCACATACCGTACAGTACTCTAAGGTGACATAATGAGGAGTGTAAGAATACGGGGGTGGGGTGTGCATGTCATAGTGATAGCAAACAAATCAACCATAGCAACCATCCTCACATCCCTCACTCAGTGCGTAAAGCATACGATATCTACCACTTTGGAACACTAGACAAATTGAGGTAACGACGAATCCCGACTTGTAGAAACCCTGCTGTGACCAAGCTAAACACATGGAGTCATGACCAAACATTTCAATGACCCACCACATTGGTCGTAGCCCTTGGTCCTACAATTCCATAATGGCCCTGAATCCGCTTTCGTACCTCTTACCATAGTGGTCCAAAGCTATAGACATCGATAACCCCTTAACACGCGTCCCGCAGCAAAGCCCAATCATGAAGCGAACTCGTTGATTCCCATCTGGATCTTGAGCTCTAGCTTCTCATTTGGACTTCCTTTGCATCTCGAGTTTGGTCGAATTGGAGTGGGTCTTCAGAAGAGTTGTCGTGCAGTAGCAGCTCTAGAATTCGGTTCGGTTCAGTAGTCGTTACCCTCGTCGGTTCGGTTCGGTCCTCCTTCCTAGTCATCTTACCATTCGGCTCGGGTCGGGTACTTCACTTCGGGTCGGGTCGGTGTCCTCCTCCGGGTCGGGTCGGGTTGCTGTCTTCCTTCCAGTTCATGCTCCTTCTCCGATCAGCTCCCTTGTTTTCCATCTGCTCCGATCCGATCCCTTCGCCTTACTCCAGTCGTAGCCTTCTATTCTTAAGTCGATCCGATCTGGCCTCCATTATTCTTTCGATCCGATCCGCTCTCTCCTACTCCGATTCGATCCTGCTCCATAGTTCCGATCCTCTCTCTCCTACTCCGATTTTAAGCAGTGGCCGTCGGTCTGAGGATGATATGCAGTACTGAGATGTACTTCCTTCTTGCCAAATTTCTTTTGTGCCAGGTTCCAGTTCGGGTCGGGTTCCTTACCCAGATCTCCGATCCGATCCGAGCCCATATCCGATCCGATCCGAAACCCTGCACAACTTTCAGCAACTTTTTCCAGCAACTTGTTTACGCCATTCGACGACGTTTTTGACAAATCTAACACTTCTAATCAATCATAAAACACACCATAGAGTCATAGCAACATGTAATAGCAACCACAAACAGCAAAACAACAATTCAAATGAATCAAAATGGATCAAAGTGGCTAGAACCTCACATTTTCCCATAATCCCTCCTAATCATGTTTAAGCACATACTTAGTAAAACTTAATCAAATCGTCTAAATTTTCTAGCAGAGGCATAAAATATTATTTAAGAATTTCTAAACATTTTTCCAGAATTTATTAGTGTATAAATTCACTAATCTTCACTAATTACCCTTAATTACCGTAATTAGTGCAAAAACTATGCAAATCACTCACCTTGGCCACAAATGAAACACGAAATCTGAAATACACTCTGTTTGGGTCGAATTCCTATGTATAGCAGCAGCTCCAACCTTGCTCTGTTGCTATTTGGCCGTGTTTTGATGTAGTTTAGGCTTAATCTTCACTAAAAATGTGTTTTGGAGTGGTTTTAGAGGATGGAAGCCATTACTAAGGTCTCAAGAAGGTTTGTGGCGGCTCAAAACTGAAATTAAAGTGATTTCCTAACCCTAATCAGTCCTCCTATACCTCTAAACCCGAAATTCCCCTCTGGGCCTAGCTGCTAATCACCCGGATAAGCCCAATTAAGCTGTTTTTCACCATCTGAAACTTGTTTCAGCCATATCTCCCAAACGGTGAGTCCGTTTGGCTAATGTGACCACTCTACGGAATTGTAAACCATCATCCGGAGCCAATGGAAGTGGTTTCAGGTCAAAATTTCATTCCAGTCAAAAGTTATGGCCAAAACAGTGCCAACTAGGGATAAAATGGTCATTTAAAAATCGGGAAAAATCATGAACATGGGAAATGACCCCAATAGTCGTCTCCCAAAATTACATGACCATACGACTTTATATGTGAAAGAAATAAATATCCTACGATCCTATGATGCGTAGAATACGGGTCGTTACACTCTCCCCCCCTTAAGAAATTTCGTCCCCGAAATTCCTTAACCCAAAACATACAAAGGATCCTGCATGTCTAACAACCACATACAACAATCAAACATGCAAAACAAGCAAACAAGCCTATCCTAGCATGCGGAAAACTAAATCGAAGTCAAAATCTTACCAGGCAAAGAGTTCTGGGTGCGTCTTCCTAATGTTCTCCTCTGTCTTCCAAGTACAATCATTCTCGTCCTCGCTCCACTGTACCTTGACTAGCTTCACCGCCTTCCTTCGAAGTCGCTTCATGTCGTGTGCGACAATACGGGCCGGCTTGCGGTTCCCAACCGCCTCGGGTTCTACTTCGAAGTCCTCTAACTGATCAGGTGAAATAGTCATATCTGAGTCGTGAACGAACTTCCTTAGTTGGGAAACATGAAATACGTCGTGAACTCCCGCCATCTTCTCCGGTAAGTCAATTCTGTATGCTAAATTCCCGACTAGTTCAAGAACAGGGAATGGGCCAACAAATCTTGGTGCCAACTTGCCTCTCCTGCCAAATCGTATTACGCTCTTCAACGGAGAAATCTTGACAAACACCAAGTCACCAACGGAGAATTTCAGGTCTCTTCTTCTCTTATCAGCATAACTCTTCTGCCTATCTTGGGCAGCCTTCATTCGTTGTTGAATGGTCTTGATTTTATCTGAAGTTTCCCTCACCACATCTGGCCCAAGCATAAACTTCTCGCCGGTCTCTATCCAACATGATGGTGAGTTGCACGGTCTTCCGTACAAAGCTTCAAACGGAGCCATACCGATACTGGATTGGTAGCTATTATTATATGCAAACTCTACTAGATGCAAATAGTCATCCCATGATCCACCAAAATCCAATATACATGCTCTCAAGAGATCTTCCAAAATACGGTTCACTCTCTCCGTCTGACCGTCGGTCTGAGGATGATATGCAGTACTGAGATGTAACTCTGACCCTAGAGCCTCTTGTAAGCTCTTCCAAAACCCACTAGTGAACAACGGGTCTCGGTCGCTCACAATGCTTTTAGGTACCCCATGAAATCTCACTACCCACTTCATATACGATTCTGCCAACTTGGCTGCCATTCTGGTCGATTTGACTGGTATGAATCTTGCACTTTTAGTCAATCGATCCACGATTACCCAAATGCTATCATGTCCAGATTTAGTCTTTGGTAAACCATCGATGAAATCCATCGAGACTTGCTCCCATTTCCATTCGGGAATTTCTAATGGTTGCAATAACCCACTAGGCTTCTTTTGCTCGGCTTTAACTAGCTGGCAATTCATGCACTTGGATATAAACTTCCCAACGTCTCTTTTCATCCCTTCCCAGTAGTAAGTCTGCTTCATATCTCGATACATCTTGTTACCACCGGGGTGTATAGTCAGCTTTGAGTGATGACATTCTCTAAGCACTTCATCTCTCAATCCATTGACATTGGGTACAGCAAGCTTTCCATTCTTTCTAAGCCATCCATCTCGATCAAGCCCATACTTGTTCATCTCCTCATCGATACCCATCTCTAACTTGGAGATGATTTCCAATAGGTTAGGATCGTCCCTCTGACTAGAGCCGATCCGCTCAATCAAAGTGGGTCTGATCGTCAAACTTGCTAACATTTCTGGATCCAATTCGCACTTTGGTCTGAAATCAAACCCCGCGATATACTCCAGTTGCTTCCATTCAAGGAACATAGCCCCTAAACTGGCATGTCTTCTACTCAATGCATCAGCCACCGCATTGCCCTTTCCCGGTGTATATGCGATGTCGAAATCATAGGAAGCCAAGAATTCTAACCACCTTTGTTGCCGTAGATTTAGATCCTTCTGGGAGAAGAGATACTTCAACGACTTATGATCTGTAAACAGCTCAAATCTTTCTCCCAAGAGATAGTGTCTCCACATCTTTAACGCGAACACGATCGCTGCCAATTCCAAGTCATGGGTAGGGTATCTTTTCTCGTGCGGTTTCAATTGCCGACTTGCATAAGCTACAACCCTACCGCCTTGCATCAATACAGCACCCAGTCCGGTACCACAGGCATCCGTGTATACCGTCATCTCTTCATCCCCCTTAGGAATGACTAACACTGGTGCGTTTGTCAACTTGTCCTTTAGACTCTTGAATGCATTCTCGCACCTTTCATCCCAAACAAAAGCTTGATTCTTCTTGGTCAACTGGGTCAATGGTGCTGTTATCTTGGAGAAACCTTGGATAAACTTACAATAATATCCAGCCAACCCCAAGAAACTCCTTACATCTGTTGCATTCTTGGGCGTAGGCCAATCCTGTACCGTAGCCACCTTCGCCGGGTCCACGGCAATACCATTCTCTGAAACAACATGGCCCAAGAACCTCACTTCCCTCTTCCAGAAGTGACACTTAGAAAACTTTGCTTTCAGTTGGTGTTTTCTCAACACCTCCATCACTACTCTTAAATGTTCCTTGTGTTCTTCCTCTGTCCTCGAATAGACCAAAATATCATCAACGAACACAAGGATAAACTTATTCAACTGATCTCTGAATACCCTATTCATAAGATCCACAAAATATGCTGGGGCATTGGTCAGCCCGAATGGCATGACCAACCATTCATAAAATCCAGAAGCGTTCGAAATGCCGTTTTAGCTATACTCTCAGCTTCCACTCTAAGCTGATGAAAACCTATCGCGAGATCCAACTGAGAAAATACTCTCGCGCCACTCAACTGATTGAACAATTCATCTATCCGCGGTAGAGGATACTTGTTCTTCCTCGTCACTTTATTCAACTCGCGGTAGTCTACACACAAACGAAGGGAACCATCCGCCTTGGTAGCAAACACAACTGGTGCTCCCCATTTAGAAACACTCCTTCTGATAAATCCCTTCTTCAAAAGATCGCTGATTTGCACCTCGAGCTCTCGCTACTCTCTTGGTGCCATACGACGAAGTGGCATCACTATAGGCCTGACATCTTTTACCAAGTCAATACGGAACTCAATCTCTCGGTGTGGTGGAAGCCCGGTCACTTCCTCGAAAACATCCGGATACTGGCCAACCACGGGCAAACCTGACAACTCACTATGCGGAATGTCGAGGGAGTTTAGAAAACTAGCCAATACCCCCTCACTGGGTAGACCACCAAACACTATCCTCCGCCCATCATCCGCTCTAGCTGTCACCAAAAAGCCCTCACAGTCTACCACCACCCCGTGTCTTCGGAGCCAATCTACTCCCAAAATAATGCCAAACCCAGTAAAGCCCAAAACAAAGCAATCACAAACAAACATGCATCCATGACTCGATAAGACCACATTACGACAAGTCATGCTAAGGCTAGTTGAACCACCAATCGGGTTCGTCACTACTAAAGGTCTATCGACAATCTCGGGCTCCAATCCCAACCTATCTACCAGGTCACTAGATATGAAAGAACTGGAAGCTCCAGTATCAAACAAAACTCTAACAGGAACATCATAAACAGAAAGCATACCTTGAATGACGACATTCTTTCCCTTCTCCGCCGCTGTTGGGGCATTCGACGAAGAAGGAATAGCATTAAGGGCGTAGGCTTTCACTATTTGCTTTTCTTTAGGGGGTTGCGGACATTTGTCCTTGTGATGTCCCATTTGGCCACAGTTGAAGCACTTCCTATCCGCTGGCTTGGCCCGACAATTACTAGCATAATGGCCCTTCTTACCACAGCTGAAGCACTCAACATCTTGCTTATTCTTTTTCTTCTGGCCATCCTTAGTCTGATTCTGCTTTCTCTTATTCTGGGAACCACCCTTGCCTCCACCACTTGCTTGTGGCTTTGGCTCATCTGCGGATGCAACCTCAGTCTTCGGCTTAGGGTAGAGACTTTTTGATCTTAATGCTTTCCCCACAATCGATTCAAACGTCTCATCGATGTGGTTAATAAGTCTTTCCCCCAAGTACTGCTCCAAACCAGTTATGAATTTCTCATTCTTTTTCTCGGAAGTATCAATAAGAGAAAACCCATACTTCGACAAAGTGTCGAATTCAGCAATATACTCTGAGACAGCTCTGCCATTCTGCTTGAGCTCCAAGAATTTCTTAAACAGCACTGACTTCTGAGCAGCTGGAATGAACTTCTCGCTAAAGCGAGCTTTAAACTGCTCCCAAGTAATCTGATCTTCGGGAGTAGCTGCCTTTATAGCATTCCACCAATTCATTGCCCGCCCTTGCAGCTGACGGGACGCTAGCTTTCTCTTCATTGCATCCTCGATACCCAAATCCTCGAAGATACGTTCGCAACTATCCAACCAATCCTGAACGTCCGTGGCCGACTCCATTCCGTGGAACGGCTTCCCTCCAAGGCTGGTATAATCCTTATTCCGCTTGGCGAAGTCGACTCTTGGCGCCTGCACTATTGGACCACCACCATTTCCACCATTGGGAGCTGCTCTCTGTACATCTCTAAGCATCTCTCTCATGAGGTCAGTAAACATCGTCCTCATGTCAGCAGCATTCCCATTATTGGCCCCTCTACCGGTACCTCTAACATATCGGCTCATCGTCAATCTGGAAAAAGGAAACGATTAACGACTCCATAGTGGTGCTAGTGCAGTACGACTTCATCCATATACTACTAATAGTATATATATAGCTTTTAAAAACCAAAGTAATCACAAATACGCTCTCTCGTATACGTATATTATCTCTCCCTGATAACTTCCCTAGGTTAACTACGCAACCTAGAGCTCTGATACCAAGTGTGACGGCCTGCCCCGCACCAGTCTGCATTTCCTCCAGAAGTGCGCTGTACACATGCCCGACTAGCACGGAACGGTCGCCAAAGAAAGGAAAGAAGGGAATGAACTAATCAAGGAACCTGTAGAATGTCTCACAGCGCATGGAATAAAATATAATAATAATATACTTGACATAAAACAGGTGAGACAGTGCATAAGCTGATAACTAAAATCAACATCGATCATCAGAGCAGCGGAAATCCAAATACAGCTTATTACAATTTTCCAAATTTACTGTCTCTAAAAAAAAGAAAGCTAAAGCAGAAGATGCACCACCAATGCCCAAGCAGTGATCTTCAACAACACAGGGAGAATACTATATATATATTACGTGGAAGCCTCCTGCTCGTCTCCGAATCATCTACCCGTGCATCACCAGCTAACCTGTCTTTAGTCTGCTCGTGTGAGCACCCAGAGTAATAAGAGGAGACATAAAACTCTGGGTCAGACATAAAGTCTGGTATGAGCGATAAGCATCTAAACAGAATAATAATAGGTATACTAAACCATACCTGAACCTGAACCTGCAACCAAAGAGTTAGTACCACATACCGTACAGTACTCTAAGGTGACATAATGAGGAGTGTAAGAATACGGGGGTGGGGTGTGCATGTCATAGTGATAGCAAACAAATCAACCATAGCAACCATCCTCACATCCCTCACTCAGTGCGTAAAGCATACGATATCTACCACTTTGGAACACTAGACAAATTGAGGTAACGACGAATCCCGACTTGTAGAAACCCTGCTGTGACCAAGCTAAACACATGGAGTCATGACCAAACATTTCAATGACCCACCACATTGGTCGTAGCCCTTGGTCCTACAATGCCATAATGGCCCTGAATCCGCCTTCGTACCTCTTACCATAGTGGTCCAAAGCTATAGACATCGATAACCCCTTAACATGCGTCCCGCAGCAAAGCCCAATCATGAAGCGAACTCGTTGATTCCCATCTGGATCTTGAGCTCTAGCTTCTCATTTGGACTTCCTTTGCATCTCGGGTTTGGTCGAATTGGAGTGGGTCTTCAGAAGAGTTGTCGTGCAGTAGCAGCTCTAGAATTCGGTTCGGTTCAGTAGTCGTTACCCTCGTCGGTTCGGTTCGGTCCTCCTTCCTAGTCATCTTTCCATTCGGCTCGGGTTGGGTACTTCACTTCGGTTCGGGTCGGTGTCCTCCTCCGGGTCGGGTCGGGTTGCTGTCTTCCTTCCAGTTCATGCTCTTTCTCCGATCAGCTCCCTTGTTTTCCATCTGCTCCGATCCGATCCGATCCCTTCGCCTTACTCCAGTCGTAGCCTACTATTCTTAAGTCGATCCGATCTGGCCTCCATTATTCTTCCGATCCGATCCGCTCTCTCCTACTCCGATCCGATCCTGCTCCATAGTTCCGATCCGCTCTCTCCTACTCCGATTTTAAGCAGTGGCCTTCCTTCTTGCCAAATTTCTTTTGTGCCAGGTTCCAGTTTGGGTCGGGTTCCTTACCCAGATCTCCGATCCGATCCGAGCCCATATCCGATCCGATCCGAAACCCTGCACAATTTTTAGCAACTTTTTCCAGCAACTTGTTTACGCCATTCGACGACGTTTTTGACAAATCTAACACTTCTAATCAATCATAAAACACACCATAGAGTCATAGAAACATGTAATAGCAACCACAAACAGCAAAACAACAATTCAAATGAATCAAAATGGATCAAAGTGGCTAAAACCTCACATTTTCCCATAATCCCTCCTAATCATGTTTAAGCACATACTTAGTAAAACTTAATCAAATCGTCTAAATTTTCTAGCAGAGGCATAAAATATTATTTAAGAATTTCTAAACATTTTTCCAGAATTTATTAGTGTATAAATTCACTAATCTTCACTAATTACCCTTAATTACCGTAATTAGTGCAAAAACTATGCAAATCACTCACCTTGGCCACAAATGAAACACGAAATCTGAAATACACTCTGTTTGGGTCGAATTCCTATGTATAGCAGCAGCTCCAACCTTGCTCTGTTGCTATTTGGCCTTGTTTTGATGTAGTTTAGGCTTAATCTTCACTAAAAATGTGTTTTGGAGTGGTTTTAGAGGATGGAAGTCATTACTAAGGTCTCAAGAAGGTTTGTGGCGGCTCAAAACTGAAATTAAAGTGATTTCCTAACCCTAATCAGTCCTCCTATACCTCTAAACCCGAAATTCCCCTCTGGGCCTAGCTGCTAATCACCCGGATAAGCCCAATTAAGCTGTTTTTCACCATCTGAAACTTGTTTCAGCCATATCTCCCAAACGGTGAGTCCGTTTGGCTGATGTGACCACTCTACGGAATTGTAAACCATCATCCGGAGCCAATGGAAGTGGTTTCAGGTTAAAATTCCTTTCCAGTCAAAAGTTATGGCCAAAACAGTGCCAACTAGGGATAAAATGGTCATTTAAAAATCGGGAAAAATCATGAACATGGGAAATGACCCCAATAGTCGTCTCCCAAAATTACATGACCATACGACTTTATATGTGAAAGAAATAAATATCCTACGATCCTATGATGCGTAGATTACAGGTCGTTACAGGTTGCCTCAGTCTTTTCCGAAGAGTGGCGAGTTAAGGGTTCGGAACACTTGAATCTGGATGTTGATTGATTGTTTATGTATAAGCTTTTATCCTCGGCGCGGGATCGAAGGCCTGTCTACAGACGGATAAGGCTTGTTTATAACTATAGCTCCCGCACCAACTTCCTGACATGGAAGAGGCAAAAATCCTTTAAGCATGGACCCATTTTCAGCCATGTTCTACTTCATAGCATGGAGAGTGCAAAGTTCCTCTAACCATAGATTTATTGTTCTCCTGCTAACCACCGTCCTAGAACCAATATGATGATGTGCTACTATTTATGGTACATACTGACTCCCTGACCCTCAATCCTTGCCTTTGGCATGGAGGCAAAAAGGCGATTCAAAGGAGATGCAATCTCGTCATTCGCTTACAGTGTTTACCTAGCTTCCTTTGTCGTTCCAAGACCCCAATCAAGCCATCCCCTGGCAGAGATTAGGGCAAGGCAAAATGGACCTACAAAGAACCTACAGTGCTATTTTCGCTCCAGATGATATTCATTCCTTTATGAGGATTACTCTTTAACCATAACTCTTATATTTGCATGCTTTATGAGTTATTGATATAATTAGCTCAGATGAATTAATATGTGTATGGTGTAGGTACCTAGGATTTGATACCGATCAGACTTCTAGCACTCGCATACAGAGTTATGGAGCAATATAATGACAAGTTTGACTGAACCACTCATTTACAAAGCCACGCCCTACGTCTAAAAGAGGTTGTATAGATCAAGGTGGATCTGAGATGACCATCCACTCCTTGGTTCATACATGGCAGAGCTAAAGATAATTATGCATTGTCTTTTGCATTTCAAAGTCGAAATCCGATTTGAGATGGATGCAGTTCGACCGTCAACATGGCTCGATCCTATATTTGACACCACCATATTACATGAATCCAAATGAAGGAGGCAGCATTACCCCTTGATATGCTTACTTTTCATTCATGCGATCTACTTTTACATGCTTCCTGAGTTGTTGACTTGAGTAACTCATGCAATATGAATGATGCAGGTATCCAAATTTCGGTGTGAATCACTCCTCCCATAGATTGAATGGAGGGTCGCAAAGATTTGGAAAGTGCGGCCCGACCACATGCCCGATAATGTACATCCGCCAGAGCGAAGCAGGAAGTATGGATTAAAATTGAGTTCGAGAACGACACTCGAGCCGGTAGAATCCCGCTCTTGGGATTAGAGTGCAGAAGGAAAGCCGGGGCAAATGACATGACCGTTCGCCTGATTAACTCTAACTCTCATGATTCAAGAGAGAGTATAAAGGACGGGAAAACGACGTCCCCAAGGCGTGATGGTGCACCAAGCCTAAAGGACGCTTTGATTCCACTCTACCCTTGGTATTCGACGGGAGAGTATAAAGGCGCTGGGGACTAAACGCTGCAAATGAAGTCCCACCCCACTGAAGGATTGGGGGGAAGACTGAAAGCTGAGTTCGAACTCTATCATGGGCATATGACAGGAGAGTATAAAGGCATTGCGATTAAATGCCATGGAAGAGCTCCTACCATGCTGTAGGATAAAGGGCAAGAATGAAAGCTGGGCCCGAAGCCCTTATTTCTAGACATGGGGGGAACACACTATCGATCCTAATCAATCCCAGAGGCCCTGGCCAGGCACTTATTCACTATTGATCGGAGGCATACACACACATCACAACCCTAAGATGGCCGCAATATGATATGCTAATTATTTGTAGGTATAATGAATTGAAACCCTTATCTGATTTGTGATGCGATTTATTGCTTGCTACTCAGTGTAGTAATGCTATGACTACAAGTATATACGATTGAAATATATATAACAAACTTGAAAATGTATGATATTGCAGGAATATCGCTTTGTTTGTTGATGGTAGATTTACAGAGGATAACTAGTCAAGAACACGAGGCGTGCACTCACAACAACAGCAGGCTAGTAAAAAACAAGTAAAGGGCCATGTCCAGAAGGCTAACGCTGATGCCCAATGCTAAACTTCCCATGTGACTCAAGGCGACGACCAGAAGGAGGCCTTGAGAGTGAGTTGTTTAATTACATGTCACACAACTTAAGGCAAAGACCGAAAGGAGGCCCTAAGAGTGATATATCAAACCAACATACGATTGGCCATAGCCCAAGTGCAACGACAGGTGCCACCTCGCAAATACACTGAATGGAGAATGCAATAACTTGAGCACTTGGATAACTCAATCACTTAAGCCTTGAAAGAAATTTATCTTTTCCATGCATCCATGTATAAATTTAAAAGGCCGCTTGAGGGTCATAGAATGGATGCAGAACGTCCATTTGCTAGTCCTGACAGACTTCCCGATTGAAAGACCCTGGATAAGGGGGAACTCCATTACTTTGACTCCTAGCTTGCAAGGAAGCGAATAGCCTGATACTTCAACTCAAGGGCTAAGAAGAAGGAAGATAGAAATTTCTTTCATGCTGAGGATGTTGGTGCAGAAGGCACTCGAAACAAAGGAAGTCAACGGATTTCTTCTTACGATGATCCCTCAGCATGTCAGACTAGATACAAAATGGAAGGTGTCGTTGCTGAATTGAGAACCCAGATGCTCAAAAAGATGAACTTCTCTAGAAATGACAGAAAATGATGGATAACTTCTTTACATAGATAGACGGAAGGCCGAGCAACTACGACTTACTTGCTGGAGCGAGCACCGTAGGAGTTCAAGCGATAACGAATTTTGCTCACGAACTCCCTGTTTCATGGTTCAGATCACATGACACCCCAGGATGAGTGGGCAACGTTGTCTTGAATGAAACAAGGTGCAATCGACCTCCTCCCAGACATTTGAAGCATGAAACTTCTGACTGCAACATTTTGGATGAAAGCGACGACAATGCAAGAGCCACTAGAAACTTAAACGGAGTCCGACCAACCTATACTCCAATTCAGATGAATTTTTCAAATCCAAATCAACTTCAACATGAAGCTTCCCATTCCTTAGTGTAAGGACAAGTGGAAACATTTGAAGTGACAATAATTTGACCTTATCGCTACCAGACTCCGATCCCCAGAGCCTGGATAGGAGACCAAAGAGAAACATGAGCTGGACACGAATAAATCATTTTGTATCGATCTCTAACTCACGGCTTGATGAGGGAATATGAATTCAAAGAAGACATGGATTTGATGCGCACCACTTAGCAAAACCTCCATGGATGAGGGGCACGAGATATTAGTTCCGAGCAGTGGATCACCATCCAGAATTAAAGGACAGAAGCCTGATTGACGGCTACTACATATGTGGAACCAAGAAGCCAGAACCGACTTCCACCTACTCCAAGACTTCATGCTGGGGGCACCTGCTCTAAATTAGATAACTAACAACAACTTCTCAAAGATGAAGGCCAGATTCCAACATTAATTGATGCTTCACAAGAGGTGGCACACTCAAATGCGACATAAGCAATGTCTGTAACAACTCGTATTTTCAATAACCTATTATAACGTAAATCGAGGCAGAAGTTAATTTATAAATCTGGATCAAGGGAAACGGGCTGTGCCATTGCGTTCGTCTCGGAAAAATACGCGAAATAGAGTCCGAGTTTTCGAAAATCGGAGTCCGTATGACCCGATTAAGGCCCAACGAAGTTTTCAGAAAATTTCAAAGTAAAAACAGATTTCAAATTCAAGTTTGAATTTGGAAATTAGGTCAGATTGGGCTAGGCGGGAAATTTCCCGCCAGAGCACCCAAGTCGACAGCCCTGTCGACTTGGGAGTCGACTTGGTTGGACCCAAGTCGACAACCCTGTCGACTTGGTCCAGCCGGGCAGTTTTGCCTGGTGCACCATTTTGGGTTTGTGTTGAGCTTGGGGGCCAGATTCGGTTTTGAGGGCTGAGATTGGAACTAGGGTTTAATCCTAAGGTTGAAACTAATCCTAATCTCTATAAATAAGGCCCTAACCTAACCCTAAATCATCATTATTCATTCATACAACTAAACTATGTCAAAATCATTCCTCTCATGGCCTCCACTCTCTTCATAAAATTCCTAAATAAATTTCTATGAGAGATTTTCCATGCATACAAGTGTTTTCAAGCTTGTATGAGCATCATTAGCTTGCATTCAAGTCAAGTTTCTATATTTGCATCATAAAGGAAGAGTTTTGATCATTTTGGCTTAAGGGTTTTTCTATTGAAGCTTGCATTTTGGGGTTTAATTGATGGCATAAGGGCTTTGTCATATTTTTGTGACATCATAAGCATTGTAAGCCCTTTTCTACTTTCATATTTAAACTCTAAAGTTAATGAATGATGCAAGATGTGTTTGATCATTATGATATGATATGCAAGTTTATCATGTTATGCAAGTTTGCTATGTTATGTTATGCAAGTTTATCATGTTATGCAAGTTTGCTATGTTATGATATGCAAGTTTATCATGTTATGTCATGCAAGTTTGCTAAGTTATGATATGCAAGTTTGCCATATGATATGCAAGTTATGTTATGCAAGTTTGGGATGATCATTTTGTTCATGTTATCATGTTATGCAAGCTTATCTTGAGCATATGAACATAAAGCTTCAAGCTTTATGCTAAAGGTTGCATTTTGGCAACATGTAGGATTATCATATCTCTTATGATAACTTGCATGTGAGGCTAAATGCGAACTTATGGCCATTTCTGCATGTCATTTATCACCATATATCACCAATATGCTAAGTTTGGTTTTATGCATGCTTTTGAGGCCTAGAAATGTAATATGCAAGTATATGAACATATGTACATTTCATATGCCACCATGTTAAACTTGTGGCTTCAACACCTTTATGTCATGATTATGCCAAGTTCCCTCTTTCTATCCTTTATGCGCTATTGCGATATGTAAGCGATGGGATTGCGTTTGGGGTTGGGTAAACTTAAAAGACATAAAAACACAAGATTGGGAATTTACCTATTAAGTTAGGTCTACCCATTGGGAATTTACTTATTAAGTTAGGTCTACCCAATTGCTTGAAAATTCGTAATATGTTTTGGAAACATGATGGACATGACACTTAGAAAAGATAAGTGTGACCAACTCGAGGTTGGGTTGAGTTTGTAGCGTAAACCTACCCGGAACCGACCGGCTTAACTAGTTGCTACAAACAATAGGACCCAATGTGAGAAGTTGGTCATGTGGTACCTTGAACCCGAGGTTAGACCAAGTTGTGGTGTAAAGCTACCCGGAACCGACCGGCTTAACTAGTAACCGAAACAAAGTCTAATGTGAGAGGTTAAGGCGCATTAATTAATTAATGCTACATGATAAGGTTAAGTAAATTTGACTTATGACACTTAACCAATTTGAACTCGGTAAATTAACGGGGTTAAGTTAACCTACACTTAACCAATCTGAACTCGGTAATTTAACGGGGTTAAGATGAACTATACTTAACCAAATCAACTCAGTAATTTGGTAAGGCTGAGAACCAATTTGATACCTGGTCTGGATAAACTAACTTGGTTGATAAATTAAACGAACCTGTTTTGCGGATCTGTAGGACCCACACTAAGTTAGGCAAATTTGTAAATCTGTTATCTGATCCGTTAGTCTGAAAACTAATCGTCTGAACTTTGTATGTCTGAACTCTGTTAATAAGTTAATCTGAATCTGATAGTCTGGGGACACAAGGGGGAATACTTGTGTCATTTGTTGTTTGGGACCCATATTAGCCAGTAACCCTTTCTGGTATCAAAACTTTGACCCAACTGTAGGTAGGGTCCGGGCACGCTTACTGAACTAATTATAAGTGGTTCATTCTGATAAGGGCGATGGGTGTTGATGGTGCGTTCCAACCGGGTCATGTGCGCGCATGGATCCCGGTCTGCCTCTGAGGATGTAAGACGCCATGACATCTGTAAATATGCCTGTGCCAATTGGTTGCCACTTTAGGGAGTGATACACCCTATCGTGGGGCCGACACAGGGTATTTATGTATTAGGGAGCCGATCACTTGGGTAGGATTTAGGGTACACTTAGCTCTGTCTGATTCTGTTGGTACCGTCTGTTTTGTTGGGTGGCAACACCCGTCTGTTTCTGCGTGGTACCATTCTGTTAGGGTGGTAAAGGCCCATTATTGTTAGCATTCCGTTTTTGTACTTTATCTGTTAGGGTGGTTAAGGCCCATTATAGTTAGCATTCCGTTTCTGTACTTTATCTGTTAGGGTGGTTAAGGCCCATTATTGTTAGCATTCCGTTTCTGTACTTTATCTGTTAGGATGGTAAAAGCCCATTTTTCCCAAACTCTATTTCTGTATGGACCATTCTGTTCCGTCTTGTTTCGATGTGAACATTGGGGTAACACCTAATCCTGTTATACTAGAATTGGTACCTAGAAGTTGGATCTTGATTTGAGTCAAACACCTGATACTGGGCCAAGTTTAGGCCAAGGGATAAATTCTTGATTATACATGACATGTTATAATGCTGGTACACCTGTGGGGAAAAACCTTAAACCTAATTATGCGATGACACCTTTATCTACCTTGTTAGTTAATCCTCATGCTAGTATGTTGTTATCCTTATGATCATCCCTGCTTCTCATGCCAGTTAACTTTATCAGTTTACATTGATTGTAGTAGGGCTTACTCAGTCTTTTTGACTGACCTGTTTTCTTTCGCCTCTTTTCTTCAGTTTCCCCCCCCAGGTTCTCAGGGAGGGAATATTGGAGCTTAGCTTGGATTTCTGACCGCTTGCTTGTGGGATTTTAGCTCATGTACGGTCTTGACATGAAGCTAACTATGGTTATCACTTATTGTGGGGATAATACTTATGTATTGCAGTTTTTCAGTGATGTTGTTTTTTTCTAGACTTGTGTATTTGGAAAGTTGACATTATGTTGTACCAGACTTGTTTTGAAATAGTTTGAAATCTTCCGCTGTTTTACTTATCTTATTTACTCTGTTTACATATATACATATGTTCTTGTTCTGCCTTGATATATCATTATGCATGTTTACCTGATTCAAACGCCCCTCCAAAGTCAGAGTGCTTGCAAGAGCCACCCTGGCGGAGGTGGGGTGTTACATTTGGTATCAGAGCATATGGTTTACGAGAAGGAACAAAAAGTTTTTTTTATTAAAAAACTTTTGGAAAACTATTTTCGAAACCAAGTATAAAGTATTTTCCAAAGAAAAGTCTAGTTTATTTTAAAAGGCTATTCCCCAAAAAGCCATTAGCAAAATTCCTTCGTTTTTTCTCTATTCTGAATCTGTCTTTTACTTCGTTTTCAGTATGGCCGATAACTTCGCTATTCCGGAGGGAGTACACGTACCTGTTTGGTATAGGAGACTTTTGGAGGCTAGGGCGACCGAAGCCGGCCCCGCAGATGTTCCTCCTCCTCCGGTAGTTAATGTTCCTCCTCCTCTTCCTCCAGTAGTTAATGTTCCTCCTCCTCCTATCGCTGAGGTTCCTCTTCCTCCTCCCCCTCAGCATCCTCAAGCTGACTTCGCAAAGACTTGCAAAGATTTCAAAGCAATGGGTGGCAAGAACTTTCAAGGCACTGAGACTTTTGTAGAGGCCCGGAATTGGTTGAAAGAGACCGAGGATTTATTCGCTATCTTTGGATTAGATGATCAGAGAAAGATCTTGTTGGCGGTTTGGCTTATGAAGGATGAAGCCGCTTATTGGTGGGAGATCACCACCGCGACTAGGCCCGTTGAGACTTGGGCCGATTTCAGGACAAGATTTGGGCTTAAGTTTCTGTCTTCTACTGAAGAGAATTTGCAAATGGAAAGGTTTATTGCTTTGAAGAAAGGAGACATGTCTGTCAAAGAATATGTGAACAAGTTCAATCAGTTAGCTCGTTTTGGCTTGGATATGGTGAGTACTACTCAGAAGAAGGCTCTTCGTTTTGCTAGAGGATTGAATGAGCCGTTACAGGAGTTAGCTATGTCTCATGTGCCCATGGGGGCCACGTTTGAGAGTTTGGTAGATATAGCCCTACTCAATGAAGAGAACAAGAGTGCAAAGAAGGAGGTCAAGGTGAATGAGTCTCAAAACAAGAAAACGGGGCCCAAAAAGGAAATGCAAAAGAAGGAGGAGAAGTCTGAAGATAAGAAGGAAAAGAAGTGCTTTACTTGTGGAAGCTCAACTCATCTAAACAAGGATTGCAGAAATAGGAAGGGCACTTGCTTTAACTGTGGAGAGATGGGACACTTCACTAGGGACTGCCCGAAGAAGAAAGGGACTACATCGGAAGGAACGGTGAATACTCGCATGGCGGGTGAATAGATTAGGGTTAGAATAATTTGTCTGTAGGATGTTTAATTTTCCTTGTCTGATTTTCAGTTTGAAACTTTTTTTCTGGTATTTTGATTCTGTAATGGAAACTCAGTACTTTAACGCTAGTCTTGCTTCTGATCTGGTAATAGTCTCAAACTCCCTGAGAGTTATAACTCATCTGTTTGTGATAAATTGGGATTTGAGAGTATCTGTGTTGGGCATGAGGGTGACTATGACGAATACATTCTGGGTTTCTACCATGCTTAGTTTCCTAAGAATCATTTGGGGAAAATCTGATCTGTACTAGTAGTCTGTAAGTATATGTACCAAGTTTTTGTTTTATCTGTACTCGCTTCCATCACTCGACTGTATCTTGTTGAGATAGGAATCCTATGGATGTAAACATGTGTTTGAGACATGTTATGTTTGATGGTTGCAAGTGGATGCAAGTGGTTGCTAGTGGTTGCTCGTGGATGCATAAACACACACTAGGCACTAGATCGGCTTGAAATACACTCTCATATTGCATATGGACATGTGTACATTTTCAATTCTTATGGTTGCAAGATGGTTAATTCAGCACATGGATGTTGCATATGGACGAATGTTTGTGCACACATATAGTATTATATGATTAGGACTATTTGCATACATATGGATTCATTTCACTAACATAATTTGCATTGATGATATCTGCATTAGATAAGTACATATACACACACCTTTGCATATGTTCATACAACATTTAGAATCTTGTAAGGACAATGATTGCTCGTGGATGATGTTTTGAGTAGATGGATGATTGGATGGTAGGATACGGTCTTCCTAACTTGAAGATTTCGGGGACGAAATCCTTTAAGGAGGGGAGAATGTAACAACCCGTATTTTCAATAACCTGTTATAACGTAAATCGAGGCAGAATTTAATTTATAAATCTGGATCAAGGGAAACGGGCTGTGCCATTGCGTTCGTCTTGGAAAAATACGCGAAATAGAGTCCGAGTTTTCGAAAATCGGAGTCCGTATGACCCGATTAAGGCCCAACGAAGTTTTCAGAAAATTTCAAAGTAAAAACAGATTTCAAATTCAAGTTTGAATTTGGAAATTAGGTCAGATTGGGCTAGGCGGGAAATTTCCCGCCAGAGCACCCAAGTCGACAGCCCTGTCGACTTGGGAGTCGACTTGGTTGGACCCAAGTCGACAGCCCTGTCGACTTGGCTGTCGACTTGGTCCAGCCGGGCAGTTTTGCCTGGTGCACCATTTTGGGTTTGTGTTGAGCTTGGGGGCCAGATTCGGTTTTGAGGGCTGAGATTGGAACTAGGGTTTAATCCTAAGGTTAAAACTAATCCTAATCTCTATAAATAAGGCCCTAACCTAACCCTAAATCATCATTATTCATTCATACAACTAAACTATGGCAAAATCATTCCTCTCATGGCCTCCACTCTCTTCATAAAATTCCTAAATAAATTTCTATGAGAGATTTTCCATGCATACAAGTGTTTTCAAGCTTGTATGAGCATCATTAGCTTGCATTCAAGTCAAGTTTCTATATTTGCATCATAAAGGAAGAGTTTTGATCATTTTGGCTTAAGGATTTTTCTATTGAAGCTTGCATTTTGGGGTTTAATTGATTGCATAAGGGCTTTGTCATATTTTTGTGACATCATAAGCATTGTAAGCCCTTTTCTACTTTCATATTTAAACTCTAAAGTTAATGAATGATGCAAGTTGTGTTTGATCATTATGATATGATATGCAAGTTTATCATGTTATGCAAGTTTGCTATGTTATGCTTTGCAAGTTTATCATGTTATGCAAGTTATCTATGTTATGATATGCAAGTTTATCATGTTATGTTATGCAAGTTTGCTAGGTTATGATATGCAAGTTTGCCATATGATATGCAAGTTATGTTATGCAAGTTATGTTATGCAAGTTTGGGATGATCATTTTGTTCATGTTATCATGTTATGCAAGCTTATCTTGAGCATATGAACATAAAGCTTCAAGCTTTATGCTAAAGGTTGCATTTTGGCAACATGTAGGATTATCATATCTCTTATGATAACTTGCATGTGAGGCTAAATGTAAACTTATGGCCATTTCTACATGTCATTTATCACCATATATCACCAATATGCTAAGTTTGGTTTTATGCATGCTTTTGAGGCCTAGAAATGTAATATGCAAGTATATGAACATATGTACATTTCATATGCCACCATGTTAAACTTGTGGCTTCAACACCTTTATGTCATGATTATGCCAAGTTCCCTCTTTCTATCCTTTATGCGCTATTGCGATATGTAAGCGATGGGATTGCGTTTGGGGTTGGGTAAACTTAAAAGACATAAAAACACAAGATTGGGAATTTACCTATTAAGTTAGGTCTACCCATTGGGAATTTACTTATTAAGTTAGGTCTACCCAATTGCTTGAAAATTCGTAATATGTTTTGGAAACATGATGGACATGACACTTAGAAAAGATAAGTGTGACCAACTCGAGGTTGGGTTGAGTTTGTAGCGTAAACCTACCCGGAACCGACCGGCTTAACTAGTTTCTACAAACAATAGGACCCAATGTGAGAAGTTGGTCATGTGGTACCTTGAACCCGAGGTTAGACCAAGTTGTGGTGTAAAGCTACCCGGAACCGACCGGCTTAACTAGTAACCGCAACAAAGTCTAATGTGAGAGGTTAAGGCGCATTAATTAATTAATGCTACATGATAATGTTAAGTAAATTTGACTTATGACACTTAACCAATTTGAACTCGGTAAATTAACGGGGTTAAGTTAACCTACACTTAACCAATCTGAACTCGGTAATTTAACGGGGTTAAGATGAACTATACTTAACCAAATCAACTCAGTAATTTGGTAAGGCTGAGAACCAATTTGATACCTGGTCTGGATAAACTAACTTGATTGATAAATTAAACGAACCTGTTTTGCGGATCTGTAGGACCCACACTAAGTTAGGCAAGTTTGTAAATCTGTTATCTAATCCGTTAGTCTGAAAACTAATCGTCTGAACTTTGTATGTCTGAACTCTGTTAATAAGTTAATCTGAATCTGATAGTCTGGGGACACAAGGGGGAATACTTGTGTCATTTGTTGTTTGGGACCCATATTAGCCAGTAACCCTTTCTGGTATCAAAACTTTGACCCAACTGTAGGTAGGGTCCGGGCACGCTTACTAAACTAATTATAAGTGGTTCATTCTGATAAGGGCGATGGGTGTTGATGGTGCGTTCCAACCGGGTCATGTGCGTGCATGGATCCCGGTCTGCCTCTGAGGATGTAAGACGCCGTGACATCTGTAAATATGCCTGTGCCAATTGGTTGCCACTTTAGGGAGTGATACACCCTATCGTGGGGCCGACACAGGGTATTTATGTATTAGGGAGCCGATCGCTTGGGTAGGATTTAGGGTACACTTAGCTCTGTCTGATTCTGTTGGTACCGTCTGTTTTGTTGGGTGGAAACACCCGTCTGTTTCTGCGTGGTACCGTTCTGTTAGGGTGGTAATGGCCCATTAATGTTAGCATTCTGTTTCTGTACTTTATCTGTTAGGGTGGTTAAGGACCATTATAGTTAGCATTCCGTTTCTGTACTTTATCTGTTAGGGTGGTTAAGGCCCATTATTGTTAGCATTCCGTTTCTGTACTTTATCTGTTAGGATGGTAAAAGCCCATTTTCCCCAAACTCTATTTCTGTATGGATCATGGATCATTCTGTTCCATCCTGTTTCGATGTGAACATTGGGGTAACACCTAATCCTGTTATACTAGAATTGGTACCTAGAAGTTGGATCTTGATTTGAGTCAAACACCTGATACTGGGCCAAGTTTAGGCCAAGGGATAAATTCTTGATTATACATGACATGTTAGAATGCTGGTACACCTGTGGGGAAAAACCTTAAACCTGATTATGCGATGACACCTTTATCTACCTTGTTAGTTAATCCTCATGCTAGTATGTTGTTATCCTTATGATCATCCCTGCTTCTCATGCCAGTTAACTTTATCAGTTTACATTGATTGTAGTAGGGCTTACTCAGTCTTTTTGACTGACCTGTTTTCTTTTGCCTCTTTTCTTCCGTTTCCCCCCCAGGTTCTCAGGGAGGGAATATTGGAGCTTAGCTTGGATTTCTGATCGCTTGCTTGTGGGATTTTAGCTCATGTACGGTCTTGACATGAAGCTAGCTATGGTTATCACTTATTGTGGGGATAGTACTTATGTATTGCAGTTTTTCAGTGATGTTGTTTTTTTCTAGACTTGTGTATTTGGAAAGTTGACATTATGTTGTACCAGACTTGTTTTGAAATAGTTTGAAATCTTCCGCTGTTTTACTTATCTTATTTACTCTGTTTACATATATACATATGTTCTTGTTCTGCCTTGATATATCATTATGCATGTTTACCTGATTCAAACGCCCCTCCAAAGTCAGAGTGCTTGCAAGAGCCACCCTGGCGGAGGTGGGGTGTTACAATGTCAATCAAAACCCTTGAACAAAATACATCAGGGATCTCAACAAACTCCTGTACTTCAAGCTGCCACTTCTGGATCTTGATTTATATTGTTGCTACACAATTTTGGCGGCATGCATCTGAATCGAACAATCGCTGGAACGCTTTGGTCACCGACTTCACTAAGCAGTCAAAGGTCCACATCTATCGACCCAAGAACGTCATGCTACTCATTTCAATCAAACAGAAGTCTGACGAGATCCTGCATTCGTTCCTCAAAAGATTCAGCACTGTAGTGATACCGGTATATTGGCTGAACCATCTATGGTGTTTATGGCAGCAGTACTAGGTAACTTAGACATCAATGTTTTTTTGCATCAAGGCCCACCAAGAAGCTTTGGTGAATTCTTGCAATAAGAGTATATTAATGTTGAGATGGATGATCTCAATGTTTTCATGACAAAGAATGGAGCACCATCTGACTTTTGAAATGATAATGACAAAAGAAAAGCCCTGGAAAAGACTGGCTGGAATGTATAATTCCAAAAAGGACAAATTTCATTTATTGATCCCACAATCTTGATTGTCAAGCTCAATGGAACTAACCATCAAAAATAGACTCAACAAGACTATGACGGCTAGTTCGAATTGTGCCAAAGCATGAATGAAGGAGCTTGAATAACTCCCTAATGACATCTTTCGCTTGCATGATTGGCGAACTTACTCTCAACTCCGTGACTGATGGAAGGAGAGTATCTAAGTTCGTTGACACTTAATAAGTCAATCCTCGCTTCCTGGCTAAAGAGATGGAATTACACCAAAGCAAATGTGACTTGACCATTCGTGCATACAACTCCGACTTTTGCTAACTTGAGAAAGAGCACAGAACGACTTGGGTCAACTAATATTATTAAACCTGCAACACTGACCCGATGAAACAACGAAAAGTATAAACGTTTTAAGACTAGTTTTTTGATTGACCTGTTCCAACTCCCACCAATGCTGGGGGAATAAGAGCTGACCTCACTTGTCCTCCACTGATGCTAGGGAGCACGAGTTTCAAATAGCAAACTGGCTTTGAACCTGACCCTGACTTGATGCGTAATTTAGAACATAGGCACTATGTCTCTGGAATATGACATGATTCATCTGGACCATCCAAGTGAGCCAACGACCCTACGTGACTTATGATGAAGGAATTAGACCTCTTGATTCAACGAAGTTTAAACGGTTACCTGATCATTTCAACTACTTCTTCCATAGAATTTGGAGTAACTAGCATCCATGGAAGCTGTAACACCCCGCCTCCGCTAGGGTCACTCGCAAAGGAATGCACTAGCTTTAGAGGGGCATTATTGGTAAACATGCACAGAAATATCACAAGACAGAACATATAAAATAGCGGAAGTAAAATCAATCTTTCATAACATGAATACATAAGGTCTAAAGCCTTTTACATCAGAGTACATCAAAACCTGTCTTGCAATATTAAAGAAGCATAAAGACTTTTTTTTTCATAAATTATTCCTCAAGTAAAAACAGTAAAGTAGCCATAGCCAGGAAAAGTCCAAGCCATCCATGATGACCTTCAAGCAGAAGAAGTCCGAACTAAACAGCAGTGTTTCCTCCCTGTAACCTGGGGGGGGGGGAACGGAAGAAAAGAGGCGAAACAAAACGGGTCAGTCAAAAAGACTGAGTAAGCCCTATCTACTATTAGTATAAAAACTAGTAAAGCTAACTGTCATGAGAAACTGAGATGAACATAAGCATGACAACAAGATAGATAAGCTAAATCAAAATAACAGGATGAACTATTGAACTTAGATAAACTAAGGTATCGCGATAAACTACGGTATCATGATAAATCAAAGTATCCCATCGTCAGATTTCTATCAAGTATACTATCCCAAGGTATCTACCCCGTCTAACATCCCACGGTATCTGTTTCGTATATTCTTCCTGGTTCTAACATGTATATTTGCTCTGCACCTCTCGTACTACTATCCCAACCCGCGTCATGTGTTAACCATGGATGTCCCTTGCCCAATGTCATGTAATGGTCCATGTCAACCTAATATATCGCATATATAGGTTACTCAAATCATATGTTTCTTTCCATGTATATAAGTTCAGTCCTTTGCCGTACCTCGTACGGGCTTCCTCATGTCGTATTATCCTTGAAATCGTTTGGACTGTCACCCTTGTTCTAGCTAGGCTCTTCCATATGAATCATCGTTTGAACTACTAGGACTTACGCCACCTAGCACCACTAGGGATTACGCTTACCCATTGCACGCTTTCGTGTTTCGGTTTGGGTTAAACCACCTAGGCCACTAGGGATTACGCTAACCCTCAACCGCGCCCTTTTTCCCACGCATTCATCGTGAATCGTTTTTCTATAACTGTATGCACATGTATCACATCGTGCCATCCGAGTCCTGTCACAGGGCAAAACAAGAAATACAGGACTCGGTCGGGAGCTTTAGATTTATCTGCCGATGCAGATACTAAGGTCTGCTTTTCTACATGTGGCTATGGTCCCACGAGACCCCTCCCTCAACTAGTGAAAGGCAACACAAGAGAAAATCTTGCATGAGAACTACACTCCGGCCAGCCCACATCCTACGGCCTACCTCACCCATAATTAGATAGCAATTATGGTCTGTTGGGTGTTCCCTGCCTTTCCGTACGTACACGCTTGACTCAAGATGGTAGATGATCGACGAACTTGCTATCTCGGGCACCTTATGTATTCGTCGACTCACTGCTATCCACCCCAGTCTTTAGGTCGCTCGCATAGCAACCAAGGCATATTCTTGGTTCTTCTACCGCAGACCTCAACCTCTCGTGAGCCTAGTATATTGACCTGGCAGCTCACAGAGGGATCCCAAGAATATCCTCACGTTCCCCGAAGCCGCTGCTTCGTTACCCAGTTCGTTGGAGCCTTTATCTAAATCAGATAGCCTGCTCCTACACGCATACTTAAACGTTGACCTAACGTATCGGGTTACTAATCTATCTAAGAAATGGTCCAAATTTCCTTGACTAAGAATTATTACTTAGTTTCCCTTAACTAAGGTTTACCACTTAGCCTTATTTCCATAATCCTTGTTAACTATGGTTATTTACCTAATCCTCCGAATTAGGGTTTATCTAATGGGTTAAGTGTCACTTAAGTTCATAACTTAGCCCGTCTACAAACCATGTCAAAATTGGCTAAGTATCCAATTCCAAGACTTAACCCTACAAACCATGTGTCAAGTTGGCTAAGTATATTAAGCAATCCATAACTTAACCTCGTCTAATTATCATTTTAGATTGGTTAATTATATAAATTAACTTGACCTTGTCAAATTACCGAGTCAAATCGGTCAAGCGTATCCAAGTGATTCGTGACTTAGCCTTATCATGTTTTCACGTTAGATTGGTTAAGTATAGGTCACTTAACCACATCAAACTAACGAGTTGGATTAGTTAAGTGTAAATTAACTTAACCCCGTCCAATTACCATGTTTAGATTAGTTAGGTCTGAGTTGACTTAACCCCATCCATTAACTGTATTAAACGGTTAAGTGTTACTAAGAAAATTTACTTAACCTTATCAAGTTATCGTGTTGGATTGATTAAGTGTTGGTTAACTTAATCCCGTCCCCTCGTCGTATAAAAATGGTCAAGTGTCGTTAGGCAAATCAAGTTACTTAACCTACCCAACCCTGTCATGTTTTGTTAAGTATCATTAGCCTAATCAAATTACTTAACCCATTTGTCCATGTCATATTTGGTTAAGCCTCATTAATCAAATTAACTTAACCCTATTATGTGGCATTAATTATTTAATGCACCCCAACCTCTCACATTAGACTTTGTTGTGGTTACTAGTTAAGCCGGGCGGGTCCGGGTAGATTTACACCACAACTTGGTCTAACCTCGGGTTCAAGCACAACATGACCAACTTCTCACATTGAGTCCAATTGTTTGCAACTACTAGTTAGGCCGGTCGGTTCCGGGTAGTTTTACGTTGCAAACTCAACCCAACCTCGAGTTGGCCACTTTCATGTTTAGTCTAGTGTCATGTTCATAGTCAAGTTTTCAAGCAATTGGTTAGACCTAACTTAATAGGTAAATTCCCAATGGGTAGACCTAACTTAATAGGTAAATTCCCAAGCTTATGTTTTTATGCATACTTACATGTCAACTTCCATGTTACATTTCAAGTTATGTTTTCAAGTATAAACACATGTCATATTTAACGTTACATGTTGTCATGTTTATACCCATTTACCCAAATCATATTCATGTCATTATGTTTCCCCATAATGTGACCCCAATGCTTTTTAAACTCGCATATACGTTTGCAACAACGTGATGGATTAAAAGAAGAGACTTGGCAAAGGCATGACAAAAATGGATATTAAGCCACAAGTTAATCATGGTGGCAAATGAGGCACACATGTGTTCATTAACTTGCATGTTACATTCCTACACCTCAAAAACATGCATAAACCCAAACTTGGCACATAAACGAATCATGGTGACAAAAGACAAGGAATGATGACTAGTAACTCGCATATATCATCATATAAGGGTTATGACTTCATATGCAAGTTGACATAATGATTATGAAGGTTTTCATGTTGCATAATGCAACATTTCAACATAAAGGTTGTGGCTTTTAGCTCATAAGATCAAGATAATGACTTCATAAACTTGCATAACATGATAGCATGCATCATTCTCAATGATCAAACCCAAACTTTCAACATGAACTTTTAACTTCATAGTTAATACCTAAGAGTAGGGAAGGGCTTACCTTGCTATGAAGGCCTAAATCGATTAAACCAAAGCTTATGATGAAGCCTATGCATGCCATCACCCAAAAACCCAAAGATGGATGCACCAAATCACTAAAAACACCATCTCTATGAACAAAGATCATAGCTTTTGCCTTGAAATCAACTTGAGAAGCTCTCATACTAACATAGGGACTCTCTAACACTCTCATGATCATGAAACCTCTCATAGAAATGAAGTGGAGGCTAGGATAGTTGAGTGGAGGCCATGAGAGTAGAATTTTGGCCATAGTTTAGTTACATGAGTGAATAATGAGGGTTTAGGGGGGTTTAGGGGCTTATTTATAGAAGATTAGGCTAGTTAGGACCCTTAGATTAACCCTAGGACCAACCTGAACCGTTAGATTTCAAGCCAGGCCCAAAAACCTAGCCAAGATAGAAAATAGGTGCACCAGGCCAGAATCAGCCGATAGGGCAAGTCGACAGCCCTGTCGACTTGCCTGTCGACATGCCTGTCGACTTGCAAGTCGACAGCCCTGTCGACAGCCAAGTCGACTTGTCTGGGCGGGAATTTTCCCGCCTGGCCCCATCTCTGCATGTTTCGAAATTCAAATTTCCCGAAAACTTCTTTGGGCCTTAACCGGGTCATACGGACTCCGATTTACAAAATTTCGGACTCTATTTCGCGTATTTTTCCGAGACGAACGCAATGGCATAGCCCGTTTTACTTGATTCAGAATTTAAAATTAAATTCTGCCTTGATTCTCGTTTTAACATGTTATCGAAATACGAGTTGTTACAGAAGCAGTGCAACAATTTGATAAAACCTTCTCATAGACGGATGACTTACCAGAAATATTCAGCTCGGCATATTCAAAGCATGCCTCATCTTTGATAAGACGTACTCTACGGGGCAAAATGTTAGCCTGTTTTGTGACCAGGCCACCCAAAACCCAAACGATCCGGGTTACATACATTAGAGGTTAAAGCTCTTATACGTTCTAAAACCAGAGTTCGGATCGGATCGGATTGCAGAGCTCGGATCAGATCGGATTGAAGAGCTTTGATCGGATTGGATCAGACAACCTTGACTCAGATAGATGGCATCTCTATCTTGCTACATCAACTTTGGGTTGGAGGCTACTTCGGGTAGAATGGCCTGGATTCGGACTTAACCTGGCTGCAAGTAATAAGGCACAACGAATAGGTCGGATCGGATCGGAGGCATTGATCCTATCTCATCCCTTCAACCATACCTGAAGGATTTCAGTTCGGCAGCATCAATTGCAAAGGTCAGATATAGATAGGCCCGAACTCCTTTTTTGCTTGAAGCGGTTACCAGGCATGTGAGATTGGACCTATTTTTACTCCTCCTTTCATGGGAAGGATTACACTTGGCACACATGAACAAGATATAACTTCTCCCACGTTTCCTACTATTTTCGAAGTTCTCTTTGATGCTGCCACGTGACCATTTATCCCACCGAATTTCTACCTATAAATACATGAATTCGCACCAGTTTACAGGGACTTTTGGCACTTAGTTCGTTCATGGCAGCCATGAGAAGTTTTCCTCCATAGAAAATCATCATCTCCTCCAATAGAATCCATGAATTCGGAGAGACAAATTCATTGTAATCAAGTGCTTGAATGATTCAAAGCCTTGTAATAGTAAGTCTATATTGAATTAAGAATCTACAAAGTGGATGTAGGCTCGTTAATGCCGAACCACTATAAATCTTGTGTGTTGATTGATTTCTCTTGCTTTCTCGTATATGATTTCTCATTATTCTCTTAAATCATTATCAATTGGGTGTTAGAACCAATTTTTGGTCTAACACTTCCCCAAAAGTTTTCACTCTTTCATTCATAGCACATGGCCATTATTTCCTCTTCTTTGAAAAATCGTTTCAATCAAATCTCTCAATGAAAATTCCAGATTTACATGTCATGTAATTCGTGTGAGTCTCCTCTTCGCACGACACTTGTAACGTGCTGGTCAATGATGGCCGGGAGGCTTGTTCGATTGTAGGGTTTGGGTTTTTGTGCGATATAGTGGGAGTTAGAGTACGGGGTGGTCTGATTTTGATTGTGGTACAAGAGGTGCATCACCACTATGATTTTGGGGTGGTGCGATGGACTTTAGGGGGTTGTGTCCTAGAGGGGCCAAATCAAAACATGTAGGAGATGGTCGGAACACATTTCGAACGTTGGGGTTGGAGATGGAGTAGGTAGCATTGGCAGGTTTGGCTCGGGAAAAGAAAGATGACGACAAAGTCAATTTCATATAGTTAACTAAATCTCCATATCATTGTAGAGGCATGCACAGGTTTGATATAGTTGCACAGCTTGGGTATTGGATGAATGAGGAAGAAGATAAAAAGGGTAAATATGTAATTAATTTGATTTAATTTGTGTTATATTTGATCATTAAACTTATATAATTCATATCTTTTGCATACGAGGTCGGAATTGGGCGTCGTTTCTTCCTATAGACTCATATTGACGAGCTCTACATTTTAGAGCTAGTTTGAGATGATTTGGCTTAGGTGAGTGATATTGTCTCTAACTGAACTGTTATTGTTCGTAGAGTGTAAATTTGATGTTTTAAATGACTTGTTAATTATAAAACGTGATATTTAGGATAGTTGAACCTAGTAAATGATAAATAAAGATATTAAAAACTAATTTAGATATTTATGATAATGATTATGAAATTTTACCTGGTTGTGCGCTATTTACCTGTTTCCGTGCTGGTTCGCGGTGTTTTGACCATATAGCAAGATTCAGACTATTTAGACATATATTTCACTTTTATTGCCATATATAGGTTCCGTTTGATTATTACCACTGTTATGGATGCATGTATTCTAGTTTAGGAGTTTGTTAGACTATTGGTTGCATGGTTGAATTGTTTACTTAGTATAGCTTAAAATGTCTTTCGAAGGCGATCTAATAGTAGGGAATATTCGTTCCTTAGAGTTTAGGGTGCTTATCAATCGAATACACACATTGGTGTATATTAATTGAATGCCCAAGGATGGCAGACTCAAACGGGCCAAAAGAGCTTCAGAGCGCTTGGATGGATTCAATGATGGGGCGACATCGTAGATCGGCAATAGGTCGAAGCCGAAGCGGTATTAAGGCTTAATTGCCAATCAAAAGACAAAGGATGGACTTGGTGATGAGATGGACTTGGTAACGAGCTAGATTTCGCAATGAATTCCAGAATTTTCGTTGGATGGGTACTTTACCAATTTTGGCTAAATACGTGATCTAGGTAGTCATTATCGATTACTATGAAGTAGTCGATATCGAATACTATCATATTTGACCATTCTGGTCAATTTTACATGGACGATGGTGTGATTTCAAGGAGCAGGATATGATGATTCGTTCTATAACAATTTTGACACGATGGCTTTTCGATTAGCAGCTTTGGCTTGAGACTGGGATGTGGGGTTTCTTGATTGTGGTTCATCATTCGACAATGTTGATTCTTGGATAGGGAACAAGGTTGCAACGAAGGATTGCGTCATCCAAAATGCAGAAAAGAAGACATTAAGTTGTACTGAGTCGACTGTCGGAGAGAAAAATGGGAGACATAGGATGATATCCTACGACATACGGATATAGTTTCTATATTGAAACAACTTCAGATGGGAGTCTTATGGACAGTATAGTAATGGATTTTGCTGTAGAGAACGTGTGCAAGGGGATTATCGATAACACAAAGTTTTAGAGGTTACTCGTAAGGATGGGGTAATGGGTATGATGATGTCCATTTGGACTAGAGGGGTCCTTGTACCAGATGAGTTCTCCTGGTTGTCGACGATGGGTGACTTAAGGCATTCACCTGGACCATACGGGTCCTTACCTTTGGAGCATACATGTGCAAAACACCACACCTCCGTTAAGGTCACTCGCAAAGGGAATGCATTAACTTTGGTGAAGTATTTTAGGTAAAAGGCACGGATAATTTACAGGACAGACATATAAGCAGCAGAAAACTGAAATCATTTCATAAATAACGTGGTTCAGTCAAAACATTACAAGCATTGTCTCAAAACTCAACTTCTAAATTGTTACAATAAAACATCTATCTTGATTTAAAACTCCAAGTACATAAAGAGGCATAAAACAACACCATAAACCCCCAATAAAAGTGTAACCACAGCCATAGCCCAAGAAAAGAGAATCCAAGCAATACATTTACTCTCTTCAAGTTGGAAAGGTCTGCACTAAGCTGAAGTATTCCCTCCCTGCGGACCTGGGGGGGGGGAATGGAAGAAAAGAAGGTGAAAGAAAACGGGTCAGACATAAGTCTGGTAAGTCCAGTGATTATTCATCATGTAAATAGGTAAAAGGAACATGACATGAATAAACTGAACATAGGAAAATACCATAGAAATAAGATAACATAAGATAAGGCAAGATAAACTGAATATACTATCGCACTCATTCCCATTTCTCTACACCTACTAACGAATGTTTCAACTACAATCATGTGTTCATAACAAAGTGATCCCTTTTTTCGATCGGCTTCTACTCGCATGCATTTATTACTTGTGTCATTTGGCCCGCTCGATTGTAGATACCTGTGCTGGACCCGCCATAGGGTGTATCAATTCCTATGGTGGCAACCCGACACAAATTCTAGATGCACAGTGTATACTACTGATGCTCAGTGCCTGCTTTTCCCTCTCCGGAGCACATGCACGCCCGTGCTTCGTCGAGACCCACACTGCCGCACCACCCACCGCTATTTTGACCGCTTATAATCAGCCCAGTAATCGGGCCCCACCCTACCTAGTTCAGGGTACCGCGATACTTCTACGTGGGTTAATGCTGAAATGGTTCCCCATTACTAGGGTTTCCTAATCAACATGTTATAATGGTTAAGTGTTCTCAAATTAACCTAACCCCACCCATCTGTAAATTTAACATGTTGTATTGGTTAAGTGTTGCCTTAATTAACTTAACCCTACCATTCTTAGCCTGTCTGTTTCTTATCTTTAATTCATTCATTAAAGCACCAACCTCTCACATTAGATCTATTTTGTTGCGGTCGCTGGATGTGTCGGGCGGTTCCGGGCAGTCTTACACCGCAACTCAATCTAACCTCGGGTTTTTGGGCTTAATGCGCTAACCTCTCACATTTGATCTATATTGTTACGGTTGCTGGATGTGACGGGCGGTTCCGGGCAGTCTTACACCGTAACTCAATCTAACCTCGGGTTAGGCGTATTCATCTTTTAATTAATTTACATATTTACAATTTATGTTCATATGTAAATTATTCACAAGTGTTGTCAATTCAAGTCATGCCCCATTTACCCTCTAAATTATGTCCATAATTCTAGGTATACAAATTCTACCATTTCATGCTACTAATCATTTACATGATTATGAGCTAACCTATGCCAATAGCATGTAGTTTAATATTTTTTCCCCAACGTCTCCCCCGTTATTCGATCGCATAATTCACATAGAACGTTAGGTTCGCAAATTAGCCTGACTTATAAACAAAAGGGAAAAGAAAGAACATGTAACATTGCAACAGGCATAAACAATATAGATCAACATGCATAGTATAAATTTGGGATAGACTGACATAAACTTAATTAAGCACATAAACGTGATCTTACATTTAAATTAGATCCAATTAACATGTGAACTAGGATAGATCTAATTGTATAAGCATGAACTTATATAGATCTTAAACATGGGTGCTAGCTTGGATCTAAACATGTAAGCATGTATGAACATAACCTATCATGTAATTTGCATATACAACATGGTAGGTTCATTTGTGTCAGTCCAATAGTCTCATTGGCATAGGATGTACAACATGATAAATCAATCACAACAGTCCCATAGGCATGATAGGTTCCATTTTGTCAATCCAACTATCTCATAGACATGTTAGGTTTCATTATGTCAATCACAATAGTCTCATAGGCATGATAGGTGTCATTACATCAATCACAATAGTCTCATAGGCATAGGCAATTCAGAATTGACACAAGGATATGCACAAATAGAATTTGGCATAGTTCTAGATCCAGTTATTTCAGTCATGATTTTTTAATTAGGTGTTCACATCTAAACAATAACTATACTTACAGAAAAAGGACGGATCTTGATTTCTGGGATCTTATTTCTAAATTTGAAAAGCTATCCTTTGATGTAGACATTTGATTCTCTAGTTCTTCTAATTGATTCCTAGTTTGAATTTGATTCTCTAGTTTGGAGAAGATGGAGGCTAGGCTAGCTTGTAGACGAACAACATGACAACACCATAGTTTTAGGGTTATGAGGTTAGGGTCTAGGTTTATCTACGTATATATAGATGTCTAGGTTTAATTCTAGCCTTTAGATTAACCTAGGAGTCACCAGAGTCACACAGCTCGAAGACAGGTCATCCAGCAAATCAGAACAAGACACGCCATCACAGAACACTCCAGAATGCTATGCTGGACAGCCCTCGGTATGGGAGCGCTTGGCAGGTGCGCTAGTGCAATTTTGTACTAGCGCACTTCACAAGTGCGCCAGTGTATTCTGGCCTATCTCCGGTTTTTCTGCCCAACTTCGTTCATCCATATCTCCTTCATATGGCTTCCGTTTTACGCAAACTCGGACTCTATCCCAAGCAGAATTCCGATACGAACGCATTAGCATAACCCTTTCACCTAATTTTTCTTTTAATAATTAATTATTCTTTAGTTATCTCTTATGTCCCATTTTAAAATTACGGGGTGTTACATTCCCCCCTACTTAAAGGATTTCGTCCCCGAAATCTCCAAGTTAAGAAGAATGTATTCTACCATCCAACATCCAACTACTCAACCATCAACCACAGGCATCCATTATCCTTAAAAATATTCTAATGCTTTCATGATCATATGCATAATATGTGTATATGTCCTTATCTAATGCAAAATCAGGCGGTCTACTGATTCAGTTGACCTCCTTGATGCGAATCATGTCAGTGCCATGAGTCCATTATGTATGCAATTATTCCTAAACATACTTTCTACTTGAGTGCACAATCATTCATACAAATGCAACATCCATATGATAACACATCAAGTTTCCATCCATATATAAACACATATATGCATATGCAATATTAAAGTGATTGAGCCGATCTAGTTCCTAGTGTGTGTATATGCATCCACGAGCGACCACTAGAAACCACTTGCAACCACCTGCAACCATCAATCATAACATATTTCAAATACATGCATCCGTTGGTTTATACCTAAGGATCAAGAATAGGACCGAGGAAATATACTTAAAAGACAGATGCAAGCATGCATAAACTTATGGAAAAAGAGATCAAGAATGTACCCTAAAAAAGATAAGGGTAGGCTGCGCGTATCTTGTCCTCAGTCACCCACGTTGCGTCTTCCTCAGCTTCACTCTATTGTATTCTAACTAGCTCGACCTCACGATTGCGTAGCTTTTTAACTTCTATACCCAAGATACGAATTGGAACTCTTCTCACCGTTGCTTCTCATTCCACTTCTATTTCCTCTAGTATGCTTGGCTCCACAACTTCCACAGACTCATGTAAGCACTTTCGTAGATGAGAGACATGAAGGACATTATGTACTCCAGCCAATCTTTCGGCTAGCTCTACTTTATAAGCCATCTTCCCAATCCTCTCAATGATAGGAAATGGCCCTACAAATCTTGGTGCCAATTTTCCTACGGACCCAAAGCGAACGACATTCTTCAAAGGAGATACTTTAAGAAAAACTCTGTCTCTAACCTCGAACTCAAGGTCGGTCCTTCTTTTGTCAGCGTAGGACTTCTGTCTATCTTGTGCGGTCTTCATTCGTCTTCGTATCAAGTCCACCTTCTCTGAAGTTTCTCTGACAATATTAGGCCCAAGTACGAGCTTGTCTGTAGACTCCCACCAACAAGTTGGTGATCGGCACAGTCTTCCATATAAAGCCTCAAAGGGTGCCATGCCTATGGTGGCTTGGTAGCTATTATTATAAGCGAACTCCACCAAAGGAAGGTGATCCTCCCATGTTCCTCCAAAATCAAGAATGCACAATCTCAAAAGACCTTCTAATACTCTGTTCACCCTTTCCGTCTGACCATCAGTTTGAGGGTGATAGGCAGTGCTTAAGCATAGCTGTGTGCCTACAGCTTCCTGCAAATTTTTCCAAAACTTGATCATAAAGATAGGATCTCGATCACTTACTATGATGGAGGGTATTCCATGCAATCGAACCACCTCTTTATGATAAATGGATGCTAACGATGAGGAAGTCCCCTTACTTTTAACAGGTATAAAGTGAGCGCTTTTAGTAAGCCTGTCCACTGTTACCCAAATACTGGTATTGCCCCTTCTTGACCTAGGCAATCCATCAATAAAGTCCATCAAAATGCTATCCCATTTCCACTGTGGGACCTCTAGAGGATGAAGCAGACCACCAGGCTTCTTCTGCTCTACCTTGACTTGCTGGCATATCAAGCATTTAGAGACAAACTCAACTACATCGTTCTTCATACGATCCCAGAAGAAAACCCTTTTTATGTCTTTATACATCTTGTCCCCGCCTGGGTGTATGGTCAACTTAGAATGGTGTGCTTCTTCGAGAACGGTCTTCACCAAATCCCTTGCTTGTGGGACGCATAGTCTTCCATCCCGTCTCAACCAACCCTTGTCATCGATGGAGTACCTATTGAGGTGACTAGAAGTCTCACCTCTAATTAGCTTATCCATCACATCAACTAGTTGAGGGTCTTCAGGTTGCACGGTTCCTATTGAGTCCTAAAGAGTAGGCCGCACCTCTAGCGATGCTAACAAACCAGGTACAAATTCAAAGGAGGGTCTAAAGTCAAAGTTTGCTATGTACTCCAAGCTTTGCCTTTCTACAAAGAGAGGACTTAAGATCAGCTTTTTCCTACTTAAGGCGTCTGCTACCACATTGCCCTTACCAGGGGTATAAGAAATTTCAAAATCGTATGAGGCAAGAAATTCCATCCACCTTTGTTGTCTTAAGTTAAGATCTTTCTACGAGAAAAGGTACTTTAACAATTTATGGTCAGTAAATAGTACAAACCTATCTCCTAGCAGGTAATGACGCCATGACTTAAGAGCGAAAACATTGGCAGCTAGCTCTAGATCATGAGTGGGGCAGTTCTTCTCATGTACCTTCAATTGCCTTCCCCCATAACAAACTACTTTGCCATCTTGCATCAAGACAGCGCCCAATCCTGTACCGCATGCGTCTGTGTACACTGTAAACATCTTACTCCCATCAGGCAACGTCAGAACTGGGGCTGTTGTTAGAGCCCTTTTCAATCATTGGAAAGCAACATTGCAATCCAAATCCCAGGCAAAAGTTAGGTTCTTCTTTGTCAACCTAGTAAGTGGGGCTGAGATCTTCGCAAAGTCCTTAATGAACTTTCGGTAACAGCCCGCTAGCCCGAGAAAACTTCGTACTTCGGTTGCATTTCGTGGAATCTTCCAATCTTGCACCGCAACTACTTTTGCGGGATCCACAGCTATCCCCGCTTTGGATACCACATGTCCAAGAAACCTTACTTCTTCTCTCCAAAAATGGCATTTGGAGAATTTCTCTTTCAGCTAATGTGCACAAAGAGTATCCACAACTTCCCTTAAATGCAAAGCATGTTCTTCCTCACTTTTTGAGAAAATCAAAATGTTGTCCACGAAGACCACTACAAATTTATTAAGGAACTCTCCGAACACTCTACTCATCAAGACTACGAAACAGGCAGGTGCGTTTGTCAAGCCGAAAGGCATGACAAGACATTCGAAGAAACCATCCGGGGTCCTGAACGCGGTCTTATCTATGCTGTCTTCAGCCACTCTTAGCCGATGAAATCCGGTGGCCAAGTCTAGTTGGGAGAAAAACTGAGGCACCTATGAGCTGGTTGAACAAGTCGTCTATTCTAGGAAGTGAGTGCTTATTCTTCTTGGTCAGCTTGTTTAGCTCCCTATAGTCCACGCACAGACGAAGTGAACCATCTGCTTTGGTTGCAAACACCAGTGGAGCACCCCATTCAGAAATACTCCGCCTTATGAACCCCTTTTCAAGCAACTCTTTAACTTGCTTGCTAAGCACTTTCCTTTCCCTCGGAGCCATGTGTCTAACGGGTAAAGCAACAGGTTTTGCAATATCAACAAGGTATATGCGGAAGTCTATCTCTCGCTTTGGAGGCAAACCTTTCACCTCTTCAAAGACATCCGAGTATTCACGGACTACTATTGCAAGTTTTCAACAGACGCATCAAGAGATTCTAGATAGCTAAGCATAACAGAATTCATGGGATTACAAGAGATTTCGAGAGTGTTACCGAGGCGATTCATAAGTCTAACCACTCTCCTTTCACGATCAAGGATGGCACCATTACTGGATAGCCAATCCATGCCTAAAATCAACCCATAGCCCATAAAGCCCAAAACATAAGCATTACATCTTAACCCAATGCTTAGTATAGAAATTTCCAAATCTAAAAAAATCATTGATAAATAAGATGATCCCCCAATTGGATTTGAAACAACCATGGGATCCTCTGCTATACTGGTATCTAGGTGCAGAGATTCAACTAAAGCAGTAGATATAAAAGAGTGCGATGCGCCAGAATCAAAATGTGTACGAACTGGATGATCAGAAAGATAAACTAAACTCTCAACAACGATATTTCTACCTCTTTCTTGCGGAGGTGCCATGAGAGCGTGAATCTGCCCTCCAGTATTAGATCCAGTCCTCTGCCCTTGCCCTTGCCTTTTTGAGAAATCCTTAGCCATATGTCCTGTCTCGCCGCATTGAAAGTAACCACCCATCTTCCTCTTCTTCTTCCTGCAGTCTTTAATTAGATGTCCAGGTATGCCACAAAATTTGCGCTTCCTCTTATCACGGGGTTTGTTATTCTTCCCGCCTTTCTTGGAATTCGTCTTCTTATTCTGCGATCCCTCCACTTTCTTGTCTAGAGGTTCTTCCGCCTTTGCCTCTTTCTTGCCATCCTTGTTTTCCTCCTGTAACAGTGCCATGTCCTACAGTCTCTCAAAAGTCGCACCCATAGGTATATGGGACATAGCTAGGTCGTGCAGTGGCTCATTTAACCCTTTAACGAATCAGAGAGCCCTTTTATGTGGAGTGTTTACTAACTCCAGTCCAAATCTAGCCAGCTGGTTGAGATGGTTGACGTATTCCCTTACCGATAGGCTTCCTTGTTTGAGTGCTAAGAATTTCTCCATCTGTAGGCTTCATTCATCTTGTGAGAGGAACTTTATTTCAAATCTCCTTCTGAAATCCTCCCAAGTTTCAAATGGTCTCTCAGCATTAGTAACTTCTCACCAGTAAGAGGCTTCGTCCTTAAGTAAACATACAGCCAATTGTATCTTCTGCCTATCATCCACTTCGAAGATAACTAACAAATCTTCTGTTTCCTTGAGCTAGTTTCTTGCTTCAACAAATGAATCAGTCCGATTAAAGTTCTTTCCACCCATAGCTCGAAAGTCTCTACATATCTTCGAGAAAGCATTCACATGCGGAGGAGGAGGCGGAGGGATGACTGCAGCTGGGGAGGAGGAACGTCTACCGGGCCTGCGCCATTAGCCTTAGCCTCTAGATACCTTCTGAACCAGCCAGGTATCGGTATGCCCTCGGGAAGATTAAGATCCCCAGACATGCTGAAATGAAAAAAAGGTTCAAAGCTAAGAATAGAAAGATAGTGCATATGACTTTGGGGATTATGCCTTTAAAATAAAACAACACTTTTCTTGAAAATGCATCTTTAAACTTCTTTTTGAAAAATAGTTTTCAAAAACTTTTATCTGATCTGGTAAAATATCGCTCTGAAACCATGTGAAATACCCCACCTCCGTTAAGGTCACTCACAAAGGGAATGCATTAACTTTGGTGAAGTATTTTCGGTAAAAGGCACAGATAATTTACAAGATAGACATATAAGTAGCGGAAAACTGAAATCATTTCATAAATAGCGTGGTTCAGTCAAAACATTACAAGCATTGTCTCAAAACTTAACTTCTAAATTATTACAATAAAACATCTGTCTTGATTTAAAACTCCAAGTACAGAAAGAAGCATAAAACAACACCATAAACCCCCAATAAAAGTGTAACCACAGCCATAGCCTAAGAAAAGAGAATCCAAGCAATAATTTACTCTCTTCAAGCTGGGAAAAGTCTGCACTAAGCTGAAGTATTCCCTCCCTACGGATCGGGGGGGGGGGGGACAGAAGAAAAGAAGGCGAAAGAAAATGGGTCAGACATAAGTCTGGTAAGTCCAGTGATTATTCAGCATGTAAACAGGTAAAAGAATCATGACATGAATAAACTGAACATAGGACAATACCATGGAAATATGATAACATAAGATAAGGCACGATAAACTGAATATACTATCACACTCATTCCCATTTCTCTGAACCTACTAATGAATGTTTCAACTACCATCATGTGTTCACAACAAAGTGATCCCTTTTTTCAATCGGCTTCTACTCACATGCATTTATTACTTGTGTCATTCTGCCCGCTTGATTGTAGATACTTATGCTGGTCCCACCATAGTGTGTATTAATTCCTATGGTGGCAATCCGACACAAATTCTAGATGCATAGTGTATACTACTGATGCCCAGTGCCTACTTTTCCCGCTCCGTAGCACGTGCACGCCCGTACTCCGTTGAGACCAACACTGCCGCACCACCCGCTGCTATTTTTGACCGCTTATAATTAGCCCAGTAATCGAGCCCTACCCTCCCAGTCCAGGGTATCGTGATACATCTATGTGGGTTACTGCTGAAATAGGTCCCCGTTACTAGGGTTTCCTAATCAACATGTTACAATGGTTAAGTGTTCTTAAATTAACCTAACCCCATCCATCTGTAAATTTAACATGTTGTATTGGTTAAGTGTTGCCTTAATTAACTTAACCCTACCGTTCTTAGCCTGTCTGTTTCTTAGCTTTAATTCATTCATTAAAGCACCGATCTCTCACATTAGATCTATATTATTGCGGTCGCTGGATGTGCCAGGTGGTTCCAAGCAGTCTTACACCGCAACTCAATCTAACCTCGGGTTTTTTGGGCTTAATACGCTAAACTCTCACATTAGATCTATACTGTTACGGTTACTGGATGTGCCGGGCGGTTCCGGGAAGTCTTACACCGTAACTCAATCTAACCTCGGGTTAGGCATATTCATCTTTTAATTAATTTACATATTTACAATTTATGTTCATATGTAAATTATCCACAAGTGTTGTCAATTCAAGTTATGCCCCATTTACCCTCTAAATTATGTCCATAATTCTAGGTATACAAATTCTACCATTTCATGTTACTAATCATTTACATGATTATGAGCAAATCTATGCCAATAACATGTAGTTTAATATTTTTTCCCCAACGTCTCCCCCGTTATTCGATTGCATAATTCACATAGAACGTTGGGCTCGCAAATTAGCTTAACTTATAAACAAAAGGGAAAAGAAAGGGATATGTAACATTCCAACAGGAATAAACAATATAGATCAACATGCGTAGTATAAATTTGGGATAGAACGACATAAACTTAATTAAGCACATAAACGTGATCCTACATTTAAATTAGATCCAGTTAACATGCGAACTAGCATAGATCTAATTGTATAAATCTTAAACATGGGTACTAGCTTGGATCTAAACATGTAAGCATGTATGAACATAAGTTATCATGTAATTTGCATATACAACATGGTAGGTTCAATTGTGTCAGTCCAATAGTCTCATAGGCATAGGATGTACAACTTGATAAATCAATCACAATAGTCCTATAGGCATGATAGGTTCCATTTTGTCAATCCAACAGTCTCATAGGCATGTTAGGTTTCATTATGTCAATCACAATAGTCTCATAGGCATGATAGGTGTCATTACATCAATCATAATAGTCTCATAGGCATAGGCAATTAAGAATTGACACAAGGATAGGCACGAATAGAATTAGGCATAGTTCTAGATCCAGTTATTACAGTCATGATTTCTTATTAGGTGTTCACATCTAAATAATAATTGTACTTACAGAAAAAGGACGGATCTTGATTTCTTGGATCTGATTGCTGAATTTGAAAAGCTATCCTTTGATGTAGACGTTTGATTCTCTAGTTCTTCTAATTGATTCCTAGTTTGAATTTGATTCTCTAGTTTGGAGAAGATGAAGGAGGCTAGGTTAGCTTGTAGATGAACAGCATGACGACACCATAGTTTTAGGGTTATGAGGTTAGGGTCCAGGTTTAGCTACGTATATATAGATGTCTAGGATTAATTCTAGCCTTTATATTAACCTAGGAGTCACCAGAGCCACACAGCTCGAAGACAGGTCATCCAGCAAATCAGAACAAGACATGTCATCATAGAACACTCCAGAATACTGTGCTAGACAACCCTCGGTATGGGTGCACTTGGCAGGTGTGCAAGTGCAATTTTGTACTGGCGCACTTCACAAGTGCGCCAGTATATTCTGGTCTATCTCTGGTTTTTCAGCCCAACTTCATTCGTCCATATCTCCTTCATACGACATCCGTTTTACGCAAACTCAGAATCTATCCCAAGCAGAATTCCGAGACGAACGTAATGATGTAACCCCTTTCACCTAATTTTTCTTTTAATAATTAATTATTCTTTAATTATCTCTTATCCCATTTTAAAATTACATGGTGTTACAAAGTGGGTACAACCTAGGTCCTACCCTACCGAGTGGAATGGATTCAAGTATCATGGAAACCGAGTGTTATCGCATATCCAATGCACTGAGTGAGTGGACGTGCGAATGAATGATGGATGCAATGTTTACTCAATCAGTTATCAATTTAGGGGAATTATATGATGTAGATATCATCGATTCGGATATCTGAACACCCCTAGTATTTTGATGTAGGGTGCAACCTTATTATCATTGAGTAGTATGTATTCTTATATGTGTTGACTCTATGGATGCAGTGGTAGGACATGTATGATTCTTATACCATCCATTTCGTATATACTATTATGACTTTTATAATACTTTGACATATGTTTATCGCTCACACCAGATCTTTTGTATGCCCCAAGGTTTTATTTCCCTCTTATTACCATAGGTGTTCATCGACGATGCTGATGAGTAGACGAGGTGACAGGTAGAGGTATTATTCGGAGCTGCATAGATGGGTTAGCAAGAGGCTACCTTTAACCTGTTTATATTTTTATCCTTATTATTTATTCCTTTGTGACACTATGGAGCCTTGACAATGTTATGTGTTTTGTTAAAGACAGTGTATCAGTTTAGTTTATTTAGCTCATGTATAAACTCCGTTACTGCTATATATAACCATATGAGCCTATATACTCTGATTTTCTGCTTTATATAGTTATTACAGTCTCACTTGTTTTATATATGAGATTGTTATTATTATATGTTGTCTGATGCACTATGAGATATATGACAGGTTCCGTGATTGTGTTTATGTTATGTGTTCTCTTCTTTCTCTTATCTTCTATTTCTTTCTCTTCTCTTCTATTTCTTTCTCTTTTCTTCTATTTCTTTCTTTTCTCTCTCCTTTCACTTCTTTTCTACCATTTCTTTCTCTTGACGATCGTTTTACATCGATCGGGTGCTTGTACAGTGATTTTTTAGTTCTGAGCACCGGTGGTGTAAGGCAGGTCGTCACATTTGGTATGAGAGCTTAGGTTACGTTGTTTAATCTAAGTGTTGAATTCGAAAGTTAATATATACAAGAGAGTACATATTTGTATATATATTTTGGTTTTCAAATCTATATATTATTAGTATATATAATATTTGTTGTTTTGCATACGAGTGTCGTAGGAATAGTTTTCTCCATTTATGAATGATAGTCTGAACACTTATTTGAGACGATCTAATGAACAAGAAATAGTCCTAATTACTCCATTTTTAGAGTTGAGAGTCGAGAATCATCAAGGATTACTAACCTCGATTTACATTTTATGTTTTCAGTAATGGTATGACCCATTATCTGGGATGCCCTTTTTATCTCTAATTTGTATTGGCACTCTAGTGCTGCGAGTCGAATATGCCGCGTTGTGTGGGCCCTCGTGTATCCATGTAGCATACTATTCCTTGGAACGGAATCGACTGTGCCATGCGAGAGTTGTTTGAGTTCCCACATGGGTTTTCCTCGATGACTTGGAATTACAATTGAACGAATTAGGAGTTTTACTCCTTAGAAGGGTTGTTATAGTAACGGTAAATTTACCATTACCATTTGATCGGTAATCGTTTTTGATTAAAATCGATATACCATTCAAAATAGTATGGAACGGTAAACCTACAATTTTTAACAGTAAATTATCGGTAACATTTCTTCAATACCAGTGGTAACGGTAATTTTATCAGTCAATTTAAAACATACATATATTCATCTTATATGCTTTATTACATGCTTTTAGAACCTGATAATTAATTACATTTAGTTCAACAATCAGGTGAAATAATAATTTTAAGTACACTTATTTTCTTTCTCATTCATGGTTTTTATTAACTAACACTACATATAGTATAATAAAGATGCATTGTGTACAAAAACATGTCAAGGTACAATTTTGATGGACAAACTGTAATTTACCATTGTCATTGTAACGTTACTAGATTATCGGTATACCAGTCTTTGATATACCAGTCGATCGGTAACAGTAAGCAATTTTGACTTACCAATAAAAATGGTACGTGATGATATTTGCAAAATGGTAACGGTATACCATAATTTCCTTACTCCTAAGAGACTCCACGGTTGAGCCTGAACTGGTCAAGAGTTCTTATCGTTTCGGGTTCTCGAAATCGATTTGCTCGAGACCAATTCATAACTTACTTTGAAGAGGTTTGTATTGACTTCTTAGAATTTGCGGTGGTTCTCTCTCTAATAGGGAGAGAAACTACTCCAACGATTTACTTTTTCTCCTCAAATATGATCTTCGATCGTGCTAAATTTTCTTTCCATTGCAATATTTAGATACTCCTTCGAATTTCGAAACACGGTGCTTTAGGTAGATCGATTTAGGATCACGCCATAAGGGATTAGGGATTTCGCTATAATTGTATTATATTTCTCCATCCCAAAGCTGTAATCCATTGTTATCCCACAACCGATGCGTTCAACAAATCGAGTCTTCAATTCGTTACGATTTCGTCTTTCTCCATAGGTAAAATTCTTTCTACTAGTTTACAGTCATTCTCTTTGGGAGATTATCTTGGTTACGCATAGAGTTTGAAGTGATGATTTTAGGGCTTATTTGATTACAAATAGAACCACTGTTAGGTATTTGAAGTATATTGATTGTTTTGTTTGATAGCCATAGAGTCGTGTTTATTTATCTCTTTGGCTTTCAGATTCAATGGCAAACTTGATTTTCACAGATTACTATATGTGTTGATAATGGAAAATTAATTTTATTCAACCATTTTCATCTACAACTCGCAAACTATATATTAATCTTTGCATTTCCCACGTAGTCGATTAGAGCGTGTTCATTATAGCAATAAAATAGGTTTAATTGCTCAAATAATTCAATACTACTTTTCTGAAATTATTGGTTACAAGCGCAAGCGAAGTCAAGAATTTTAATATGATCTTGAACCTATAGATTAAAAATATGTGTACCCATTTTATGTTTCTAAGATGTATATTTGGAATCATATTTAAAAGAAGATTAAATGCTTTCGGTAACATGAAAATCGGTTAGTTCATTAACCTATGATTCCAGCAAGAGGTGTTCTAGCATTGATGAGAACAGTTCTTGTATACGGTAGTAGGATGATGTATTAACATACTCAGAGAAAATTAGTTATGATTATCTTGTTTAATACATAACTGCTGTGAACATGTGGTTATGGGGGTTTCTTTAATGGAGTAAAATGGAGAAGTATATAGTAAAACGTGGAAGGCACATGTAGGGTGCTTATTTGGTGATGAATTTTAAAGTTGGTTGTTGCTTTCCAAATACACTTATTGTAAAGCAACAAAATTGAGGGGTTTACCTGTTAACTTGCTTAGGCAGATCCATTTGTTTACATGCATGTACTCAGTAATTATGGATGAAATATTGAGTTGTGGCGAATGAGTGGAGCAATGTGATTTATAAGCAGTGGTGCAGAGCCTAAATTTCAGTGCTGACCACATGTTAATTTTTTTTAAACTAGTTTTTTTTGAAATTATTTTGTAAATATAAACTTTGTAACAACCCGCACGGAATGGGCCCAAATTTCGACCCAAAAAGACCAATTGAAACTTAAACGAATCGTTGGTTCCTATAAGGAAATGGTATAACAGATATAACAGAGCATATTAAACGAAATCAGAATCTCACATAGTGGAAGGGATAAAGTATAATAATGTAAAATAGAAGTATTTTAGTTTAAAACTATCATAAATATTAGTTGCAACGAGTCTCATGCAATAATTGGTACATCAGAATTAATTGTCGCAACATAATAATACTGCCATAATGCCTAATAGCCATGGTTCCTCCACCGCTAGGCCACATCATCATTTCGTCCATCGAGTCGCTACCCTACCAATTAACCTATTAGATATGTTAAGGAGAGGGGTTGGAACAAAAAGACCTATGTGAATAAAATAATATTTGCTTAAAGACCATACCCTAGACTTTGCAGGCTATATACATGTCAAGGTGTGTCTATGAAACACACAAGCATGCACATACAAGAAATATTCTAATCAATGAGGTGGATATCTGAATTAATCAATTAGGACCTCCATTGATGCATTTAGGGTAGAGACCGAACGAGGTGGACATTCTCTCACTTAAGACGCATTCTAACATGTTTATTAAGGGTGGATTCTTATGATCTCTTATGACCCTAAGGCAAACCCTAGCCACTTAAGACCCCGTCTTAGCATGTCAACGTTCTTAAATATACATATATACATATATATTCTCACAAGTAATATGAGAAGTAGTATCTTGCTACTTAGTACCGGTTTAGGTAGGCCTGTATAGAGCCCTTTAAGACCCCTCTGTTGGATGCCTCATGTTACTACTTAACTAATATTATGGTAAAACACCTATGCCGCTTAAGACTTCCCTTAGACAGTTGGTGAAATAGATAGCATGATACGTCCTACGTATACCAATCTATCCCTAGGTTGGCCCTCACAGATCTCCAAATGGAAGTGGATTTTCCGGTAAACTACCCTATTCTGTTATTGTCATGACTAAACCACTTTTATAGAAGGAGGACCCAACGACCTACTTCAAATCTAATGAGGGAGGATCCTATGACTTTGGTCAAAATCCAAGAAATAAACCATCAGAATGGTCCTAGTCCTAACCACTTAAGACCGAAACTAGGTAAGATGGAAGTCAGACACTTAAGACCTTCTCAAAGCGTAGTAAACCTACCTATTTACATGCAAAATAGGTATATATATACACACACACTAGAGCTCTCGCATTAAACTGTCTACCGGTAGATGCCGCATATGCCGGGCTAGTCCGACAGACTTCTGTTACATGTGGGATTAACCTTGTGTCATAATGTAATAAATTAAATGGCCTATGACACCAATACCTCTCACATTAGCTGAACCCACTTGTGGTTGCTGGATTTGCCGGTTGGTTCCGTTTAGACTTCTACCACAAATAACGAATAACCTCATGTCTGTTTGTCATTATATAATATATAGATAAGCCATTTTATACACACACAAAAACAACAATTTATATGGGGACATTTCAAATTCCTAGCCTTATACTAGTCGTATTTAATACGTCATTATTACGTTGAATTACGCTATATAAATAGGATATTTAATACGTTTAATAAATGATAATTTTCATACGGATGAAGAAACGTTCTACCAATGTAAATTGTCAATTCGATCTATATTAAAGGCATACAAGTTAATTCCTACATCCGACCACTAAATACATGGCATAACGGCATAATTAATGATAGCAGTAATGGGAAAATACAACATGACGATCAGAACTTGCATCCTAGGTGTAACGACCTGGCATTTTGCCCATTCCAAACTGGTATTTAAACCAATTCGAAACGTCCAAAACGACAGTTTGTTATTGGCTTACACGGTTTAAACAGAATCAATATAAAATACATAGTACAAAATTGCAGCGGAACAAAATTTTCATATAAATATCAGAGTTGTACAAAATTTGCAGCGGAAGATAAATAAATTTGTACATAAATTTTTAATGAATAAAATTTTGCACTTTGTCTTCGATCTTAGTGTGCGCGAGCGTCTTCACGTCCTCTCCAGTTTGCGAGCTGATATCTATAACCTTGGAACACATAGGGCCTGACCCGAGTGTCCCATGCAAAATACATAAAACACCTGAGTCAGGATTAAACTTATTTCAAGTTAGAAAACTTTGGAAAACACGTAAATATAATTGTTAATCCTAAAATTATTTAAATAACTCGAGCAAAATAACCATGGACTGCTAAAATATACATCGTAGAGAAAAGCGCAAGTAAGACTGGTAATCGCAGGTTTACCTTTATTATACAACATGTGATAGTCATTAAACAAGGCACCAATAACAATAACTATCAAATATGGGACGTATGCAGCAAATGGGCAACCCAACTAGTCATAAACTCAAAGGCCAGAGAACAAGTATCGTTTTATGCACAGTCAACATATATCCGGAACAAAAGGAGTAAGGTTCAACAATTGGTCTATTCATACAAAGGTGATGTGATTTCACCAAGTAAACATGTGCAGGACTATTTACACAGGGAAATCATCAAAATATGAGTGTATCTAAAAGCTTATGACCCAAATCCGCATCTGAAAAGTAAATTTTATCTAGCTACCCTGAAGTTTGATGAAAAGTGATGCATGTAGCAAGAAGGACAGTAGGAACATGGCATGTTAATGATCATCGAAACTGTGTAACTATTTACATACAAATTTGGTGTAGTGAAAATACGTATGGGAATATTGCATGCAACATGAACTTGGAGTGGAATAAATGTATATTTCCAGAATAGAACTCTTAGAAGAAAAAAATGCAAGGTAAAATGCTACAGCTAGCACAAATGTGCCAAAGAGCATGAGACACGATAAGTGTGGATCTAAACTTCATTTTATACAAGATAAATTTTGTTATCATTTGAGTCATGAAGTACACAATTATAAACACACCATCATAAAGTTACTTATAGTAAGATAAAATAATAATATTAAGGTTAATATAGTCTAGTTATGACATTCATCATGAAGCTTAAAACATTCTAGGCTATATAATTATCAGAAGAAAACATCATATGCTATTGGGGAAAACATCATTTAATAGCCTACTCATATTCGGGTTGGATGCTTAATCTCATTGCAAATCTAAATACCATCATTACCAAAGCTTCACTTGATCACATTAGTACTAAACGCTAGCTACTAACAAATATTTGAACTTCTGGTAACATTTGAGGTATAATATTTGTACTTCTGGTGAGTTAGGGTGTATTTGAGTCTAAATTTTGTCCCAGTTTCAAGACAGCAAACATAAAACCCAACAATTGAAATTCATGCAGCAGCTATCACAGTGGTCAACTAGGACAGAAAATTCCAACCAAAACATTTAAATCAAAAGCAGCGGCGAGAAACCCAAAGGAATACATCACATTTTAGTGGATCCTAAGTACCCAACTTATAATAAGTCTAATCGTAAGTATAACTTACTTTTGATCGTCAGAGAATGAAGAACGACAACGGTGAAGGGGACATACAGATTTGGTTGGTGAAGTGGCTTCGAAGCAGCGCACGGATTTTTCTTCAACACCCCATCACAGTGGTGTAGCAAGGCTAAACAGGTTCGCTTAAGATGGACAAGGGTTTTCGGGCGCTTGACTGGTGGTTGGTGCGAAGGGCGCAGGAGGATACGATGACTCCAATCGACGGATGACACGTTGCAATTTCAACGGACGGTGGTGACAACGGTTCTTGCGATATGAGGAAGGATGAAGAGGTTGGATGGTTCGAACGAGGAGGCTTCGGTCAAGGGAAGCAAATACAATCGGCGGAGATCGATAAAGAAGAAAAAAAATAGGAGTTGCGGTGGTCATTTCACTTTGAGAAAGATTTAATATCGATTGAAAAAAAAATGGATTTGGGAATGGAATAAATTTGGGGAAATGAGTTTGCTGAGGAATGACTGAAAGTAAAGAAGGGTAGGCCTTAAGTTATATGGTACGCGGTGGAAAAATGAACGAGGACACGCGGTATTAATGTACAAACACAAATGAACACGTGTAGCCAATTTTAATCGGAAATCAACAAGTGTTAAAACCAACATCAAGGCAACAACAGGTGGCAAAACATTCTAGCACACCATGATTTTTAATTTGGAACGGTAGGCTAAACAAAAGCATGGTCGAACCAACCTTAATTGTGAACGGTGTACACATTGTTTACGTGTTTCAAACACATTATAATTCAACCGCTACAAGTCATAAATTAAATTTGAATGTTAATGCAAAATACACGAATTATTATTTTTCAATTTATTAATCAACCGTGTTTCTAATTATCCACCCTCCTTTACTGCTTATGTTTCAAAGTCAAATAAATAAATTTCTTAAATCCAATTGACGACAAATCATATATTCATTAAGTCTTAGAATAAAATTTTCTTTCAAAGTTTTAATTTAGCTTTAACATTAAATTCAAGCACTTCAAATTTGTTGATAATGTTTCTTTAAACAAAACATTCATATAGGATTAAATTTACAAAAGGAATTTTCATTTATAAGTTTATTCAAATGTGCTCAACAATGATTTTATCCCATATTATATTGTCGGAACCCATGTACAAATATTTATTTCAACGTCAAATCTTAATTTAAATTATATTTAAGACGTAAAAATTATGTTTTTCTAATGCTAAAATTCTTGGGCCGTTACAACCTCCCCCACTTAAATCTTTTCGTCCTCGAAAAGTAGAGTTATAAATTTAAACTTAAGTAAAACAAACCTTCCTTATAAAATTTTAGTGGACAAACACTTATCATTTCTAGTAAGTTTGAAAGTGTATCAAATAATTCATAAGAGTTCTAATCACAAAATTTTATATTCTTAAATTTGTAAAGCTTTTATATCAATCCTTTATTTACACAAAATTTAAATTATTGCATTGAAATTTAAATAAGAAAATTTTCTATATTTCAAAACATTTGAAAGTCCCAAAACAATTTCTTCAAACTTAGAATCTCATTTTCATTTCAAATCATAGAAATACTACATATTTTTTTTCATATAAAGAATCATACTTTACTTCGGGATTTCAAAACCAAAATCGCTTTCAAAACTTTCAACATATATGATAAACACTTGATACTCGAAGCCTAACAAGTCCATCGTCGTTCTTGCAAACTTTAGACATGCGTTGATCAGACTCGCGACTAAAATATACGAGTACTAAATATGCTTGTTTTGACTTCCAGTAAAAAAATTCTGTTTCATTTCCTCGAGAAGTTTTCCCCATGACAAGGTATAGGGATCGCCTAACGTATGCAATAATATCAACAAATAAGCTGCTCTGGGCACCTAAAACAGACCATCGTCAAGGGTTCTCAAGCGAAGTGTACATCACGGTTTTCATCCAGACACGGACTCCCAAGTACAAAATCGCGAAAAACATATGTCTCACGGTTTTCATCCGGACACGGACATCATATATGCCTAGGTTGCTCATCCGTAAATATCATCACCGAAGGATCTCAAGCGAAGTGTACATCACGGCTTTCGTCCAGACGCGGACCTCCAAGTACAAAATCGCGGAGCACATATATCTCACGGTTTTCATCCAGACGCGGACACCATATATTCCTAGGTTGCTTACCCTAAATCACACATACCCTTCTCTTAGTTATGGGTTACCCGAATCCATGAAAAATATTAAATCAGTTCATATCCCGAAGTCATAAATTATTTCGCAACCATAATTCGCAAATACTTTCAATCATAGTATTGTTGTCTTTCAAACATTTCAAATATCAGGTTCAAGTCATCGAAATTTTCTTAGTTCATAAATTAATTTATAAACTATTCATCATATCCAACTTAATTGGTAACCAATTCTTTCAATACTTGAAAATATATTCAATCATTTGAAAGAAAAATTTCAACATTCAAACATACAACTTATGTTTTCATATTTCAAAATCTATGATCTTATTCAAATATTCCAAGTCTAAATCAAAGACTTTAAAGAATCATAAAAATCTTATCAAGCTACATAAATTTCTATTTATTTCGAAATAACACCTTTGATAATCATACATAAGTTGGAAAATGTCTAAGAGACTCATAACGATGCTTTGGAAATCACATTTGATCACTACGATTTTCTTGTCACTTCTTTTTTTTCCCCTGTCAAATAAGCCTTTCAAATTTTAAAAGCTTAGGAAAATCGTTTACTCCATACTACTTATATCAATCTTTTTTTTTGAATCAAATTTCATTTCAAATAGTTTCGAACATTTCTAAGATTCCCAAATAAATTTCATATTCTCTTAATATAATATTTTCAAGAGTTTTAATCAATATCTTACAAATTATATAGTCATATAACCTTTTCTACCAACGGGAAAAATCTCTTGTAACCTTTTTATTCAAAATACAATCACGCTTCCGCTACGCACTTTGATTATGCGCTTATTCAAATTAGTATCGGTAAGACATTCCAAAACATGCATTTAAAAAATATTCGGAACCGAAACCTCATAACTAATATATCAAAATCCAAAGTTTCCTCGTGTAAGTTGGATAACAGTTAAATATTATGTAGAACTCATTTCTTGAGGTTACATTAATCATAATATTCAGGACAAATCAAAATTATCTAGTTTGAATTATACTTTAGTAACGTTCGATACATGGCACAAAGGGTATGCATTCATGGATCAAATCAGATTCCATGTATTAAAAATAGAAGTTCAAGATCAAGTGGACATCCATCAAATACGCCGATTCGAATCAAAGACATTTGGCCAAATTCATGAGATGCAGGGTACAAGAACAACGGTTCAAATCCAAGGGATGAGCTTTAATCGAGGCTACGATAGGAAGGTCGAATGCACACAAGGATACAAGTGTCAGTAGTTTAATCATGGGATACTCGGTTTCATTTATTTTTCATTCATTTTTCTCTTGAGTAATCCTTACTTCAAAAATTTCATTTTCCTCTGCATCATAACTGATCACTTATTAAGTAATTTACGTCCAATTCACACATAACCGTTTCAAGTGGGGTAATTAATCTTCTCTCCCACTTAGATTATTTGTTATAATTTGATTGTCAAAATTTGAAGTGTGGGGAATATACTCAACATATCTTAAACAAGATTTCTTAATACATAAGCTCAATTACCCAAAATTTACCATCCAATTCTTTAGGTGAGATTCACTTCTAAACATTTCCTTTTTCAGTTATTGACAAAATAGTTTGGTTTGCACTCATCACTAATTATCCAAGTTAAGTATGTTTATTCATTTAATATTTCCAAACCTTGTCGAGACAGTTTTAAGCATTACTCGACGTCTTAATCGGAAACATATAGTCATCCCACTTTCGAAACTCAAAAATAATACTGATGATGTACGTTAGCTAGGCGCAACATCACCAGATCATCCTCAAGCGACTAGAACGTGATTCTATATCTATCTTGTACTTCTCGAACTTTGGATATACGTTAGCTAGGCGTATATGCAAAATCCTTACATATATACTTGATAGTCCAACCTTGACGTCAAACAAATACTCGCAACTATCTTTATCACACATTGATTATTTTCCAAAACCATCATTTTGAATTTAACAACATTCTTATATAATTTTCATATATAAGCTTCAGACAAAATTCCTATTAAATGCTCCTAAAAATTCAACATATCATTCCTATCTATAAGATTCCATTTCATACTGAATTCCTTTCAAAATAATCGTTTCCGAATTAATCGCTTCCTTATGTTCATAAATAAATTTCAAATCTTGTATCTCGCGTACCCTGAAATTTTAATTTCAATCTAAATGTTCTTGAAATTTTCATCTCAATTCCGAAATTTATCTTGACTCATAAATCGATTCGTTATTTAATGTCATTCCAGAAATCCAGACTCATATTCTCAGATCAAATTTTGTCATTAAAATCATATTTGATTTGAATTACACGTTATGATTGTCATCAATTAAATTCTCACGCTCAACAGTTCGGACCAAATTCGTTTGGATCTTTATCAATTTGTAGGCAAAATAGTAAGTAAGACAGTAAGTTTGAAATAAATAGGTTTTAAATAAGGAAAGAGGGAAATATATATTTATATAAAAGGTTTAAATAGTTAAGTACAAAAATGATTTAGGAAAATAGTTTAAGAAAAATGGTGAAGTGAATTTTAAGAAAAATAGATAGTTTTTTTTAAAAAAATAGATTTGAATAAATTAGTAAAACAAACTTGTTATAAACCAAGCTTTAGAATAAAAGTGTTTAAATAAGATAAAATAATATATTAGTAATAATGAAAGTAGTATTACCTTAAACCAGGTCCAAGTCAAATTTAGCACCGATTCAGCGCACATCTTAATCCTTGCTTTCTTCTGTCGAGTAACGTCAAGTTCCGCTTTTGCCAAAAAAAAAAAATCAACGTACTTTCTAAAACCCATACTTAATATTTCCTTTTTCCTTACCAAATCTCTTCAAACAATAGCTCTCGGATAAACGACTTCTTTATATAAATCATTCACATATAGGTTTTGAAAACTTTTATTCTAATCATCTTTCATTTTAGTCCCGAAATTTTTCTCTCAAAGCTCCTTAATATTAATTGGAAAATTTCTAAATGTTTGGTAAAACCAATTCATTAGTTACCTTTATATTCCTTGGAAAATTTCAAACAACTCAACAACGGATTATGGAACTATATCGCAAGGCTTTTATGCAGGAAATCCGAAAAGGAGCTTATCTTTTTCTGAAAATATTTTCCATTAAAGTATTTTATTTTCAAAATCTCCTTTCAAAATACTTGGTTTTAGAAAATCTTTTCCAAAAAATGGTTTTATTTTTCCAAAATCCGCTGATTCTAGCATCAGTTCTTCTTATTCTAAGGTATTTCTACCTTATCTCTAATGAGTTTTTAAACCGAATAAGACAAGCTTTGTATGAACCTCGCTCCGATACCAACTGTAACGACCTAACATTTTGCTCGTTCCAAACCGGTATTTAAACCAATTGGAAACGTCCAAAACGACAGATTGTTATTGGCTTACACGGTTTAAACAGAATCAATACAAAATACATAGTACAAAAATTGCAGCGGAACAATTTTTTCATATAAATATCAGAGTTGTACAAAATTTGCAGCGGAAGATAAATAAATTTGTACACAAATTTTTAATGAATAAAATTTTACGCTTTGTCGTTGGTCTTAGCGCGCGCGAGCGTATTCACGTCCTCTCTAGTTTGCGAGCTGATATCTATAACCTGGAACACTTAGGGCCTGATCCGAGTGTCCCATGCAAAATACATAAAACACCCGAGTTAGGATTAAACTAGGAGTTGCGGTGGTCATTTCACTTTGAGGAAGATTTGATATCGTTTGAAAAAAAAGGATTTGGGAATGGAATAAATTTGAGGAAATGAGTTTGCTGAGGAATGATTGAAAGTAAAGAAGGGTAGGCCTTAAGTTATACGTCGCGTTGGAAAAATGAACGAGGACACGCAGTATTAATCTACAAACACAAATGAACAGGTGTAGCCAATTTTAATTGGAAATCAACAAGTGTTAAAACCAACAGCAAGGCAACAACAGGTGGCAAAACAATCCAACACACTATGATTTTTAATTTTGAACGGTAGGCTGAACAAAAGAGCACGGTCGAACCAACCTTAATTGTGAAAGGTGTACACGTTGTTTACGTGTATCAAACACATTATAATTCAACCGCTACTAGTCATAAATTAAATTTGTATGTTAACGCAAAATACACAAATTATTATTATTTTTCAATTTATTAATCAACCGTGTTTCAAATTATCCGCCGTCCTTTACTGCTTATGTTTCAAAGTCAAATAAATAAATTTCTTAAATCCAATTGACGACAAATCATATATTCATTAAGTCTTAGAATAAAATTTTCTTTCATAGTTTTAATTTATCTTTAATGTTAAATTCAAGCACTTCAAATTTTTTGATAATGTTTCTTTATACAAAACATTCATATAGGATTAAATTTACAAAAGGAATTTTCATTTATAAGTTTATTCATATATGCTCAACAATGATTTTAGCCCATATTCTATTGTTGGAACCATGTAAAAATATTTATTTCAATGTCAAATCTTAATTTAAATTATATTTAAGACGTAAAATTATGTTTTCTAACGCTAAAATTCTTGAGCTGTTACACTAGGCTTGTTAGAATAATTTAAGTAATGAATCAAGAACAAGGTGTACATTTCATACAACATATATATATATATGTACACACATATATAAATTGACCTTTATTTAATATAGTTTACCCTTTTCTATGCTGCACATAATAACGTTGATATTTGATTTGTTTCAAATCTGAATACGTTCAAATTATTCGTTTAGAATGGAAATTCAAACCTATTCAAATAATGAAACTAAATCAAATCTGAACCTTTTTACATCACAAACACTTTTAAATAAAAAGGATAAATCAAATCAAACAAAACTAAATCACTAAAAATGGTCTTCATCCATGACCTAAACAAATTCACAAACCCAAACATTTAATGATAATTCTTGCAAAACATATATAAAAATAGGATATTTGGGGGGTTTTACAATTTAATATTATCGTGAATCCAAATCCCCTTAGGCATACTAATCAATATAAAAACTACGAAATGTAGAATAGGCCTAAACAATTACTATTTCCACTCATAGTGATTTGGCTGTATGGAAATGTTGTAGATTTGACGGTGTTTGCCTATTGGACTTGAAAACCTTCAAGAACGAATACGAACTCCAAACCCTTAGAAATATATATATATATATATAAGAATTAAATGGTTACAATTCTTATATATATAAAAATCTTACTATTCCAGTTTCAGATGTTATCCGAATTTTATAAGAAAAAGGGATTTGAAAAGAAAATAGTTTTTAAGAGAGGAAGAAGAAAACCTATAATATACTTCTCTGGAATCAATGGCAGTGTGGAGGTAGGGAAGGAGGAAAAGACTAGGTTTAGGTCTGAGGTCTAGGGTGTTATTTATAGGTGTGTGAGTGTATAATAGTCATAGGATTATTTAGAATAAATCACGACTGTCAATTTATAAACAAACACCTAAAAACCTAACCAAAACCTGCCTAAATTGGGCATTGGCCGCACTAGGTAGTCGACACCCCTCCTAGGGGGCGGTCGACGTCCTAGTCGTATATTTGGCCAATGAGCATATTTGAGGACTAGAAAGATTTTATTATATTATGTAATTTATTTCATTTATAACTTTCCTTTAAAACATTATTCTCGTCCCCTGTTGTATACTTATATATACACAGAAATTCAATTCGGAAGGAATATTCCAATTACTCATTTATTGATCATATATTATCCCATACATTTAGATTGCATTTTGAATTTCAAACATTGTTGCATATATATTTAATGTACAACTTCTTTTAAGTGTAATTCTTTCATACGGGCTCGGATTCTGACATATTATACATGAAAATTAATAAAAATTTCGCCACAAATATAAATATAATATTTTAGTGGCCAAATTACTAATGCTGCAAAATTCTATTTGTTAGCCTATTAATATATTATTATTTTATTGTTAATTTTCATTATTAATTTGTTTAAGCTATATTTTTATGGGGTATTACATTCTCCCCCCTTAAAATAGATTTCGTCCCAAAATCTGTGTGAAGGGGAGAAAACACAATTCACTCTAAACAACCATTTTATACAACTAATGTTATTTTTGTTACATCTATAAAACATCCATGGCTCATAGTGATTATGAACTGCAAACTCACTATTGTGAGCTAAATCCTAGCGTGTAGAAGAAATAAGTGATGTCGTATGTATGCAAAACACCTTAACATGCATATAATTTCTATATGAGTGCTTGGTGCATTTGTGTTGCAACCATCTCCTACCATCCTCCCTTTTATCCATAAAGCTTTGGCTGTCTTCATTTTGTTTTCCATTCTTCAAGTGAAGTTTGACTTCAAAAGAATTTCTTTAAATCAAATTTTGAAATCTAACTAATTAATGTTTAATGTATACTAATGACTAGAATATTTTCCTATGCTCCAATTTATTGTAATTTAAATCCTAGTAAGGTCTTTTGTTATAATTTTCATAAATTTTCCCAAATGATAATATCGACATATTAAAATTACAAGGAATAGGTATTGTTTCATTTTGGATGGATAGTGTAATTTGTATGCAAACAAGGAGATTTACGTATAACATCCTTTTCCTTTTAAGTACATTCCTCATAATTTTAAATATAGTTTTTTTTAATAACGACAAAAGGGCTACTTTATAAAAATTAAACAAATATCCTTAAATAAACTAGAACACTGTTATATTCAAGCTAAAAGGCTATTACAAACCTAATTAACTAAGCCTTTTCCTTAATCTCATACTTAATGTTCTTATTCTTGAGGATGGCACTAAGGCTAAATTTCCAAAAATTACAAGATCAATACACTTCCTCTGTATAGGCTATAAATCCAATTTGGTTATTAACTTCCCTTTTCCATAAATAGTAAGTCGCTAGATTGAATGTCCCCATGAGGTTCTTTCTATACTTACACATTTATCTTAAGAATTTGATAAGGGTTTTAAATCCTGTCATCTCATATATAATAAGGATTTCCAATCAATATGGGGAACCACTATCTATCACAACCTAAAAATTATTTTGGAAGTTTTGTAACACCCCCGAACTTATACACACTATATCTATGTTTAAATATGATAAATTGAGAATATCTATATTAAATATTCAGAACTAAGTGAAACCGGCATTACCCTTGCGTTCATCTCAGAATTCTGGTTTAGATAAACCCCAAGTTTGCATAAAACGGATAACATTTGAAGAAGCTAGGGGATTTAGAAATTTGTACGCATATAACAAACTTATATATATTAAAACAATTTCCAGAAAATTGAGCGGAAGATGAGCGGGAAAATTTCCCATTGAAAGACGACCCAATCTCAAGCTTGGGTCGACCTATGGGTCAACCCACAGTGGATCTGGGCAGATCCATTCTGCGCACTTGGACTGTTCTCTGCACTATATTCATGCTGACTCAGCATGACTTGTATGATTCATATTTAAAACCAAGATCTAAGGGTTAACATTGGCTCTATAACTTTGTAAATAGGAGACTTTCCTCATTCTGAAATTTACACAAATTCTACGCACCAAGCCTAGGCCTTTAGAAGCCTAGGCTATACCCAATTAGGGTGTACATATAATTGGGGCAATAATGGATGAAATAAAAAGGAAGTTAGGCATATTAATTAATTGGGAATGACGGAATATACACTTGTTAGGCTTGTAGTAATGTGTATATGCTATAACTTGGTAGAGACATGCATAAACCTGTGTAAGTTATAAATCGGGGAAAAAGGATAAATACACATGTGTAGACTTGCCAAAGATACTTGGTGTAAATGGACCTTATGCATGAACCTATAACTTGGGAATGTAGCTAATCAACAATATGCATAAGGAATAGACATGTTAACGTTGGCTTAAATTGATATTAAGTAAATGAAGTGTTAAGAACTGGGTTGTATAGATGAAATGATATTACAACCATGCTTATTAATAAAACCTGAACCTGCTAAGTTGAATATAAGTATTAATAAGCAAAGTGGTCCCCTATCTTCTGTTGTATCGGGTTTTGGGGACTCTTAAATCCTAGATTTTGAGGACACCAGCTTAGGGGGTTTTGATTTGTGACAATCTGCTTTTTGGAACCCATACCAACCAGTATCCCTATTTGGCATCTTATTCGAACTGGCCTCGCAGTAGGTAGAGGTTAGGGCACGCTTTACTAAACTAGATAGTAAGAGGTTCACACGGGAGTGGTTACAGGCACGTTCCGGCGGAGTCATGAGCATGCATAGGTCCGATTAGGGAAGATAAGACGCTCTAACACCTACAGATATTGCTGTGTTATATAAGTCGCTGGGTTAGGGAGTGATACACCCTACTGTCGGGGCTGACACAGGATATTCAGGTACTAAGGAGCCGATGGCTTGGGTAGTAATTAGGTTAACACCTAATCCTGTTATGTAATTAGGGTACACCTAATCCTCTTGTTATTCCTGTTGTTATTCTTTCTATTATTCCTGTTAATATATAATCTTTTTGAACTTGTTATACTAGTACTGGTGCAGACTAAGACCTAAAAAAATGAAACATATATGTTCAAACATTTACCCTTGTAGGAAATAAAAGTGAAGCATTAACCGATCATAAGTTTATTCCTGTTATCCTGTCCATTCTGCTATTTTGTTTAGTTTATATGTTGTAACAATATACTTTTCTTATCTAGTCTTATTTACCTATCTTGTCATTTCTTATTTTGTACATATTTGTAAATCACTGGAACTCGCCAAACTTTATGTCTGACCCTTTTTCTTTTGCCTCTTTCTTCCTTTCCCCCCTAAGGTCCTCAGAGTGGCGACACTCAACAGTAACTAGGATATCTCTTTAGCTTGGACTTAACTCGGACTTCTTGAGATGTATCGCTTTGACTTGCTTTCTACTTTAGTTTGGCTTATGACATGGGATATGACTTTTTATACTTTGGAATTTTATTTTCTGAGTTGGCTTGAAAGACAGATTTGAGACAGTTTGCTAGTTGTAACCGGTTTTGAGATATTTCTAAGACTATGCTTTATTTCTTTTATAATAAGGTTTAAAATTTTCCATTTCTTATTTTATTTGTCTTGTATATTCTCTGTAATGATTGCCTGTTGCGCTTCACGGAACTTAATGCATTCTATTATGAGTGACATTAACGGACGTGGGGTGTCACACTTGGTATCAAAGATGAAGGTTACAAGATCAGAGAAAAGTTTTCAAACCATTTTCAAAAAGCAAAGTATTTTCAAGGAAAATTTTGATTTAGAAAATAAAAATAACATATCCCCTCAAGCCTTAGTCAATAATCTCTCGATCTCTTGTTGAATCCTTTTTATTTCTTTTTAGCATTTCTAAGGAACCTAATCTTCCCGAAGGCGCTCAAATACTGGCATGGTTCCGTAGATATATTGAGCCTACAACGCCTGCCGGAGGTCAAGGAGATGCCCATCCCCCAGCTGCAGCTGCTATTCCTCCACCTCCGCGAGTAGATGGTTTGTCTTAGATATGCAATGATTTCTGCGTTATAGGAGGAAAACCATTCCATGGAACTAAAAGCTTTGTTGAAGCATGGAAGTGGCTACAAGAGACAGAGAACTTGTTTGGACTTTTTGAGGTCGACAACTGAAGGAAAACACAACTGGCTGCATGACAACTTAAAGATGAGGCTTCCTACTGGTGGGAAGTAAAACGAGCTGGACAACCAGTGGTGACATGGGATGATTTTAGGCAAAGGTTCAAGATTAAATTCTTATCTTAGGCAGATGAGGGTCTACAAATGGAAAGGTTGTTAGCTTTAAAACAAGGAGATATGTCTGTGAAGGAATACGTGAACACGTTTGATTAACTAGCAAGGTTTGTGCTAGAGCTGGTGAATACGCCCCACAAGAAGGCACTTATATTTGCGAGAGGATTGAATCAACCTCTCCAAGGACTTGCTTTGTCTCACATACCGATGGGGGCAACTTTTGAAAGGCTAGTTGATATGACGCTTATGCATGAAGATGGTAAGGAGGAAAAGAAAGAAAATAAGACTGAGGAGACCCAAGCAAAGGGTGAAAAGTAGAAATGGTAGCCCGGAAAAGAAAAGCAAAAGCAACAAAAGAAAGGTGGAAAACCCAACAAAGCCCAAATCAAAAAGGAGGTAAAGTGTCATGATTGCGGTTGTATGGGTCATTTTGTAAAAGGCAGCAGAAAGACAAGGGAGCTTGCTTTAATTGTGTACAGATGAGACACTTCACCAAGAAATCCCTAGCAAGTAAGGGAAAGGGGCAGGAACTTTTGGGCAAGTGCATGCTTTTGAAGCAAGCAGACCCGATCGAGGCAGGAAAGTCACGGTTGAAGGTTTGATTTTCCTTTTTGACTATCCTGTCGAACCCTATCTGGTTCTGGTGTTCACACTCATTTATATCTAGTTCTTTAGTAGGTAGTCTACACTTAAATATTAGTATGGTCTCTCAACCTGTAATAGTCTCAAGCCTCATAGGAGGATCGGCTCATTTATCCATGATGTGTAGGAGTTTGAGAATTTCTATCTTGGGCATTGAATTTGAATGCGATGCATATTAACTAGGCTTTATGGGCTAGGTTTGATTCAAGGCATGGATTGGCTAGCCATGTATGGTGTCATCCTTGATTGCAAAAAGAGAGTGGTTAGACTTCTTTCCTGCCATGGTAGGACTCTCGAAATTTCATGTGGCCCATAGGGGTCGGTGATGTTCAGTTTTCTAGAATCACTCGATACTTCTGTTGATGACTTGCGATCAGTGCCCATAATTAGAGACTTTCCAAATTTGTTTGAGGAGATTAAGGGACTACCTTCAAAGAGCGAGATAGACTTACGGATTTACTTGGTAGAGGACACGAAGCCAGTTGCTCTACCAGTGCACCACATGGATCTAAGGGAAAGGAGGAAGCTCAGTAAGCAAGTAGGGGAGCTATTCGAGAAAAGTTTTATTAGTGAAGCATTTCAAAATGGGGAGCTCCAGTCATCTTTGCAACTAAGGCAGACGACTCACTTCGTCTTTGTATAGATTATAGGGAGCTGAATAGGCTCACTAAGAAGAATAGACACCCGCTACCAAGAGTCGATGACCTGTTTGATCATCTGGTTCGCGCATCAGTTTTCTCGCAAATGGATCTGGCCACGGGGTTTCATTAGTTAAAAGTGGTAGAAGACAACATTGATAAGACTATATATAGAACTCTGGATGGCTTCTTCAAATGGTTGGTTATGCCTTTTGGGCTAACCAATGCACCCACCTATTTTGTGGACTTGATGAGTAGGGTATTTAGGGAGTTTCTGAACAAGTTTATAGTGGTCTTTGTGGATGACATCCTGATCTTCTCAAAGAACGAGGAGGAGCATGCCCAACACTTAGGCGAGGTTCTACGTACCCTCAGGTCACATCAACTCAAGGCGAAGTTTTCTAAGTGTCACTTTTGGAGAAACAAAGTAAGGTTCTTAGGGCTTGTGGTCTCCAAGGACAGGGTAACTGTGGATTTCACGAATGTTGTTGCAGTTCAAGATTGGAGGGCTCCAAAGAATGCAACAGAGGTGAGAAGTTTCCTAAGAATGGTGGGCTACTATAGAAAGTTTATCAGAGATTTTGCAAGAGTATCAGCCCTGCTTACCCGACTGACGAAAAATAACTTGGGTTTTTCATGGAGCACTGATTGCGAGGATGCTTTTCAAAGTTTAAAGAGGGCTCTGACAACAGCCCCGGTTCTGACTCTCCTCGACGGAAGCAAGATGTTTACGGCTTACACCAATGCTTGTAGCATATGACTTGGTGCCGTTCTAATGCAAGAGGTCAGGGTAGTGTGCTATGGAAGCAGACAGTTAAGAGTTCATGAAAAGAACTACCTAACCCATGATCTAGAGTTGGCTGCTGTAGTGTTCGCACTGAAGTCTTGGTGACACCATCTAATTGGAGAAAAGTTTAAGCTATACACGGATCATAAGTCACTCAAATACTTGTTCTCATAAAAGGATCTCAACTTGAGGCAATAAAGGTGGATGGAGTTCCTGGAGTCCTACGACTTCGAGATAGCTTATACCCCTGGCAAGGGTAACGTAGTGGTAGATGCACCGAGTAGGCAAAGGATGACATTGAGTCCTCTATTCATATAAATGAGGAGCTTGGAGTACATCTCAACTTTTTTACTTTAGGCCTTCTATGGATTTCATAGAAGGATTGTTAGCATCATTGGAGGTGCGGCCTACTTTATTTGAGCAAGTTGGATCTAGGAAACGAGAGGACCCACAGATTTCAGACATCTTGGACAAGGTAGATAGAGGAGAGACTTCTAGTCACCTTTCTAGATATGCTATGGATGATAAGGTGGTGGCTAAGACGAGATGGAAGGCTATGTGTCTCTAAGATTGAGGAATTGCTTAAGGCAGTGCTTGAAGAGGCTCATTAATCTCAGATGACTATCCATCCGGGCGGTAAAAAAATGTACCGAGACATGAAGAGGGTTTTCTTTTGGACTGGAATGAAGAAAGATGTAGCAAAGTTTGTATCTTGATGCATGAATTGCCAAAGAGTAAAGGATGAACAAAAGAAACCTGGCAGATTACTTTAGCCCTTGGATATCCCATAATGTAAATGGGAGAGCGTCTCTATGGATATCATCGATGGATTGCCACGATCAAGGAACGGTAATATGAGCATCTGTGTGATAGTGGATAGACTTAAAAAGAGCGCTCATTTTTTCCTGTAAAGATCAAGAGGATAGCGTCTAGGCTAGCATCGATTTATCTCTAAGAGATACTTCGTTTGCATGGGGTACCTTCCAGTATAGTAAGCAATGACGACCCCATCTTTACTAGCGAGTTTTGGAAAAGCTTGCAAGAGGATTAGGTACACATCTACGTTTGAGCACTGCATATCACATACAGATGTACAGATTGAGAGGGTGAATAGAGTTCTTGAGGATCTTCAAAGACTGTGTATCCTAGACTTTGGAGGGACATGGGAAGAACACCTTCCTTTGGTGGAGTTTGCCTACAATAACAGTTACCAGTTGAGCATAGGCATGGCACCCTTCGAAGAGTTATACGGATGACCATGTAGATCACTGACTTGTTGGTGGGAGTCTATGGACAAACTTCTACTTGGGCCAAATATGATTCGAGCTACTTATGAGAAGATTTATCTCATCCATCAGAGAACGAAAGTCGCTCAAGACAAAAAGAAATCTTATGTCGATGAGAGGAGGACCGACTTGGAATTTGAAGTGGAAGATAGGGTCTTCCTTAAAGTGTCACCGTTGAGGAATGTAGTTCGCTTTGGTCCTGTAGGGAAATTGGCGCCAAGATTTGTAGGACCATTCCCTATAGTAGAGAGGATAGGACAGATGGCTTATAGGATTAAGCTACCAGACAGACTGGCAGGCGTACACGACGTATTTCACATTTCCCATCTAAGGAAATGTCTCCATGATTCACAGAAATAATAGAGCCGAGCACTCTTGAGGGCATAGAAATTGAGAAGGAAGCATCAATGAGACAAGTTCCTACTTATATCCTTGGATCAAAAATCAAGAAGCTTCACAATAATGAGTTCAAATTGGTTAAAGTGAAATGGAGAGAAGATCACGAAGATTCTACATAGGAACCCGAAGAGAGGATTCACGCTTCTTATCCTTTTCTTTTTGAGAGTATGTTCTCGGCTTCTTTTTTAATCTTTTATTTTACATTTACTTCTACTGTTCAAGTTTATCCTATCGTTCGAACCTTTCAATCTCTAATGGTTGGAAACATGTGTTTGAAACAAGTTATGAGTGATGATTGCAAGTGGATGCAAGTGTTTGCTAGTGGTTGCTCGTGGATGCATATACACACACTAGGCACTAGATCAGTTCAAATCACTTACATGTTGCATATGGATGTGTGTGCATTTTCGATTTTCTATGGATGGAAATGGATGTATCATCATATGGATGTTGCATTTGGACGGATGATTGTGCACACATATAGAATTTACATGATATATGTAGGACTATTTGCATACATCTTGGATTCATGGCACAAACATATATTGCATTAAAGGGGTCAACTGATTTAGTCGACAACCTGATTTTCGCATTAGGGTAAGGACATATACACACACACCTTTTCATATGTTCATACAAGAATTAGAAAAATCTTAAGGACAATGGATGCTTGTGGATGATGGATGAGTATATCGTTAGGTTGTTAGGATAGTAGCATTCTTCTTAACTTGGAGATTTCGGGGACGAAATCTTTTAAGTAGAGGAGAATGTAACACCCCAGAATTTAAACACACTATAACCAAGCTTAATGATGATAAATTGAGAATAACTTAATAAAATATTCAGAATTAAGTGAAACCAGCATTATCGTTGCGTTTATCTTAGAATTCTTGTTCAGATAGCCCCAAGTTTGCGTAAAACGGAAAATTTATGAAGAAGATAAGGGAAGGGCTTTAGAAGTTTATATGCTTATAGCAAGCTTATATATATTAAAAAAATTCATAAAATTGAACAGACGATGAGCGGGAAAATGCCCTATTTAGGGACGACCCAAGCTCCAACCCGGGTCGACCTATGGGTTGGATTTAAAACCGTGGATCCATTTTGCGCACCTGGACTGTCTTCTGCCCTATATTCATGCTGACTCAGCATGACTTATACAGTTTAGATTTAAAACCTAAATCTAAGGGTTGATGTTGGCTCTGTAACTCCATAAATAGATGGCTTCCCTCAGTCTGAAATTCACACAAATTTTTTCTCCTCTTACTCTGCCTCTCAATTATTCTGAAAACTATACACGCATAATGGGGGAATGCTGCCAGAGATTGGATTAAACAGAAGCAACATCAAAACTTGCATACATTGGACTTGGATTTTTAGTGGCCTAGTGTTGCGTACATACTTATCTTCACCAAGACTCACAGTGAGTTACAGTTATTTACAAATCTGATTTCTTAGGCCTTGAACATGACAGTTAGATGAGACTGGCTAGGATCTACAGTAAAATAAATATACCTGATTCACTGTTATCGTCTATGCTATTATAATCTATTAATTATATGCCTATAATATTGTTAGTAAACAAACTATATGTATGCATGTGATATTGTAAGTTATATACATGCCTATGATGTTAATTAAACAAGTCATGCATGCGTGAAATGTTTAAACAAAGTTATATATACATGCGTAAGATGTTGATTAAACAAGTTATACATAGGCCTGTGATGTTGGATAAATAACAAGTAAAATGTATCTATCTTCATTTTCCCACTTTTCTATGTTTATTTCCAGTCTTTCATATATGCCTATGTGATTCTATTCTTCTTCCTCTGTTTCCTTTTTATTTTACACCGAGCCTAGGCCTTCAGAAGCCTAGGCTATACCCGATTAGGGTGTACGTATAATTGGGGCAATAATGAATGAAATAAAAAGGAAGTTAGTAACATTAATTAATTGGGAATGATTGAATATACACATGTTAGGCTTGCAGTAATGTGTATATGCTATAACTTGGTAAAGACATGCATAAACCTGTATAAGTTATAAATCGGGGAAAAAACGATAAATATACATGTGTAGACTTGCTGTAGATACTTGGTGTAAATGGACCTTATGTGTGAACCTGTAACTTGGGAATGTAGCTAATAAATAATATGCATAAGGAATAGACATGTTAACTTTGACTTAAACATACATTAATTAAATGACATGTTAAGAATAGGGTTGTATACATGTAATGACATTACAACCATGCTTATTAATAAAAAACATGAACATGCTAAATTGAACATAAGTATTAATAAGCAAAGGGGTCCGCCGTTTGCCATGGTATCAGGTTTTGAGTACCCTTAAATCCTAGATTTTAAGGACACAAGTTTAGTGGTTTTTTTGCTTGTGTCAGTCTGCTGTTTGGAATAGTATCCCTGTTTGGTATCTTATTTGAAGGGGCCTCGTACTAGGTAGAGGCCAGAGCACGCTTTATTGAACTAGATAGTAAGAGGTTCACGTTCGGGTGGTTACGATCGCGTTCCGGCGGAGTCATGAGCATCATGAGTCCGACTAGGAAAGATATGATGCTATAAAACCTATGGATATTGCTGTGTTCTATAAGTCCTTAGGTTAGGGAGTGATACACACTACTACTGGGGAAAACACAAGATATTCAGTTAGTAGGGAGCCAATCGCTTGGGTAGTAATTAGGTTAACACCTAATCCTGTTATGTAAATAGGGTACGCCTAATCCTGTTGTTATTCATGTCGTTGATCCTATTAATATATAATCCTGTTGAACTTGTTATACAAGTAATGGTGCAGACTAAGACTTAAGAAATGAAACATGTATGTTCATATGTTTACCCATATAGGATATAAAAATGAAGCATTAACCGATCATAACTTTATTCATGTTATCCTGTCCATTCTGCTATTTTGTTTAGTTTATCTGTTGTAACACTATACCTTTCTTATCCAGTCTTATTTACCTGTCTTGTCATTTCTTATTTTATACATATTTGTAAATCACCGGAACTCTCCAAACTTTATGTCTGACCCTTTTTCTTTCGTCTCTTTCTTCCTTTCCGCCTTCAGGTCCTCAGAGTGGCGGCACTCAACAATAACTAGGACATTTCTTTAGCTTGGACTTGACTTGGACTTCTTAAGATATATCGCTTTGACTTGCTTTCTGCATTAGTTTGGCTTATAGCATGAGATATGACTTTTTGTACTTTGGTATTTTATTTTCTGAGTTGGCTTGAAAGACAGATTTGAGATAGTTTGCTAGTTGTAACTAGTTTTGAGATATTTCTAAGACAATGCTTAATTTCTATAACGACCTGCAAGAATTCGACTCCCGAATTCTGATAATAATACATACATTCCATATTATTTGCTGAAACTCAAGTATCAAAAACACAGATAGTTATTAGAAAGAAATAAAAGATAAGAAAGAAATATTAGAATAGAAGAAGAAGAACTAACATAGATTTAGAGTCTCACATCGCAGCGGAAAAAAATATAATATAGAAATAAATCTATACCGAGAATTTGAAATAAAACTTACAATCATCAGAGTACATCACACATCTGGACAGTTATAAGAATTTGTCCTCATATACAAGCACATAGCAGAATATATAATATCATACGTCTGAACTCTTCTGTCTCGTCGCTTCATATCAACCGATAACCTGAAGTTGTACAGCTCGGTCTAACCCGAGCATTGCAAACACCGGATCAGTTTGGTGAACTAGAGTGAGTAAAACACACTAAGTTTAAAGGAATCACACAACTTGATTTTAATATCAAAATCTTTTCGAAAGAAAAGAATAATCATAAGACCGAATCCACACATAAATACGGACGGTTTTTACCTTATGATAACCCAAAACATTTTTTAAACAATATTATTCTGATATTATGATAGTGTCTAAATACAAGTAAATAGTAATCTAGTGGAACGCTTGCATCTCAGGCTCCACATATATAGTATACAATCAAAATTGCGGGATCTTATTGGAGAATGGATTTCCGGGCAAGGTTTGGGACCACGATGTACCACTGGAGATGAATACATTGGGGTTCAACAAGAACATCTTGCAACCCAGGCTAAGCATGACCGACCCCTCACTTTCTCTTAAGAGTATCGAACATATCATTACCACGGTTGGGGGCCAGCCAACCGAACCGATAGCATACATACAGAAAATAAAAAGGGACAACCGAAGCATTTGATTTCTCCAGATCAAGTAGTGATATACCCTTTTGATTGGTGCGACCCACATAGCCATGCGACCTACCCGATTTTGTGCCATTTACCGGTTGTTGAGGCTAGAGGTCATAATCTTCTTATAACATCCGGTCACAATTCACTTTGAATGCCACATCATCATATCTATCAGATATCACTAATTGACGTCCACAAAAATACTCTAATTGTTAAGCTAAGAGAAGGAGTACTGCCTTCTCCACTACCAACTAAAATACGTTTGAAGAAATCAACGTACGTGATCCTTTTGGAAATGTTGTGTCAGACACTCGTTCATACGAGTCATCCAGGAACTGGATGAACCGAAGTCACCCCCTACCACGTCCTATACAGGTATCACCCCAAGGATTAGTAGTGAGTAGTCCTTGAAATCCGTAGATTCCAACCACGACAGAATCATCATTTATCTCCGGGAGCTAACCAGAGATTTTTAGTAATCCTTCCTCTTTTGAAGGTCCACTATCTTCAATGCTCCATTTTTAATCTTTATCTTTACATATTTGTTGGTCGGAATGGTTTTTCGAATATAAATTCGATCCCGGTCTTACCGTGCCAACAATCGTATTGGCCAGATTTGATAGTCGGTTATTTAACTATCAATTAAATAATCATGAGAAAAAAATGAGTTCACTGATTTAGTATTTGGCATTACTTGGCCTCTTTAATTAAAATAATTAATGAAAATCTCTTACATCTTTAAATATAACAAATACAGCTTTTCGCTTCTTATCTAACATAGGGTTATTTATAAAACCATTTTATATTAATACTTTGGAAAATATTCTGTAATCATGTTCAATATCCATTTAATTCTGTTTTCAAAACATTTGCTCCATCATTATATATATTCTCAAATCTCTTTAATTTCCTTTACTTTGGAATCCTCATTATAAATTCTTTAAATTATTACCAATAATTTTGCATTATTATTTATCTAATGGAAATAATAAATTATTACTCTTCTTTACCATTACAACTAATATCATCTCAAATAATCCTGAAGTTGTTCTAGTTGGGATATTTTAATCACCTTTTAGACCAAAATCAACAACGTTCTTATCTTAAGATAGATATGAGTTGTAATTCCAAAATCCGATATTTCATTCTAATATCAAAACAAACCCCTTTTAACTATTTTATTTAAACATGGTTTTATCAAACCTTCTTACGTTTGAAAACACCTTCTCGAATATAACCATTATTCCTTAATTCATTAACTAAGTAAGTAATTTATTTTTAAAACATCACCTTTTAACTTTTACTTCTTTGAAAAATTCATTTCAAAATTCAGATTTTGTTACAAAATCCTATGACTCACTTTTTTACCAAATTCACGTTTAACCATCCCCTTTTCTGATCCATTTCATCATTTCCCGCTTAAAACCTTATTTAAATTCCATTCATTCTCTTAATTCTATTATTAAGCAATGTTAATTTAAAATTAACGCTTTAACACCTCATCTCATTTTATAAACTTTGTTTATATAACTCTGGTTTAATTTAACCCTTTGATTCCCAGTTTCCTTTTGCGTAATTTAATTATTAATTAAACATTTAATTTAAGCTGTCTTGTTCGCTTAAAATCACTTTTATAATTTTTTTGTAAAAACTCTGGTTTTAATATAAAACCCATTCATAAACTCCTTTCATAATTTAATTATGTTTCATTTCAACTTCGATTACTTTTTAAATGAATTCCAATTAAAAAGTAATCTCCTAAGTTATTATTAAAATAATAATTTACTTGAATCATTAACTACTGTAATAGTAGTTAACTTTTTTTATTCACTAAAATAAATAGTAAATTCCTTTTTAAAAAACTTATTAAAATTTTAAATAAATATTGTTTAAACTATTGTGTTAGGTTAATCAATGACAAACTAATTTAATAATCAATCTCAATTTAAAACGGTCAACTTAGCCAACTCCAAACATGATTATTTCGTGAACCATTTCCAATTAATTCACGCTTTAAATTAATTAATAATATAATTAATTTAAATCATTATGTTTAATTGCTCTTAAAACAATTATCCAATTCTTAACCGTTAGGTTAATATTATATACTCTCTTGCTTATAATCTAATTAATATCAGAATTTTCTTTATAAAATCATTTAATAATCTCTTATAACTCAAATCATAAAAATAAATATTTATTTCCCTTTAATAAATTTTATTCAAAATAATATATTTCAAAATTTATCTTCAGTTGTAAAAATAAATTTTATAACTTCATTTATATCTATTCACCTGATGGTAAATCCACATTTCGAAAACGATTGACTTATAGTGTGATGGCCCGCTCCGCACCAACCGACATTTCTAATGAAAGTGCATTGTGCCAATGTTCGACTAGCACGGGAAGGTCGCCAAAGAAAGGAAAGAAGGGAATTTGAACAATAAGGAACCTGTAAAATGTCTCACAGCGCATGAGATAAAATATAATAACAACATACTTTGACATAAAACAGGTGAGACAGTGTAAAAACTGAAAACTAAACATCATAGCAGCGGAAAATCCAAACACAGCTTATGTTCCACATCATCATTATTACAACTTTTGAAAACTGTCTCTAAAGCAAATAAGTAAGGTTCACTACTAATGCCCAAGGTAGTGACCAGCAGCGACACAGGGAGAATATATGTAGGACATACGTAAGAGCCTCCTGCTCGTCTCCGGATCAGCTGCTCGTGCATAACCAGCTAACCTGTCTCTAGTCTGCTCGTTTAGGAGCACCCAGAGTAATAAGAAGAGACATAAAAATCTGGGTCAGACAAAAGTCTGGTATGAGCGATAAGCAGCAAAACAGAACAATAACAGGTATACTAAACCATACCTGAACCTGGATCTGCAACCAAAGAGTTAGCACAACATACCGCTCAATACTCTAAGGTGCCACTAACGTATGGTGTAAAGAATACGGAGGTGGGGTGTGCATGTCATAGTGATGGAAAACAATCAAGCATAACAACCATCCTCACATCTCTCACTCAGTGCGTAAAGCATACGATATCCACCGCTCTAGCCACCCATTCCTTGCTATGATCACTCTGCCACATGGAGTCATAATGACACCACTGCACTGATCCATAGCCACTAATCCTTCCTATGTCCACTCTGCCCGATGGAGTAATAACTACCCCACTGCACTGACACGTAGCCTAACATCCATCTTGATGGTGAGTCAAAGCTATGAACGTCGATAACCCCTTTCCACACGTCCCGCAGCAAAGCCCAACTCATGAAGTTGACCCGTTGGTTCCCAACTGGATCCTGGAAACAAACTTCCCATTTGGACTACCTTTGCATCTCGGGTTTGGGTCTTTATCTTGGTTCGGCCTCCATTTGGTTCGGCTCTCCTGGGACGGTTCATATCGGTCGTGGTTACCCTCCTTCTGTTCGTGAACTCCAAGTCGACTCATGGTCATCACATTGGATCGGTTCGTGCTTCCTCCGTTGGATCGGGTCATGGCACGTGGACCAGCTCGTGGCTCCTCCTCTCAACCGGATTCGGTTCGGCGTGCTCTATTCGGGTCGGATCGTGGAGCTTCCAGGGTGAACGGGTCGGGTAGGGAGCTCTTACCTTGTGGTGATTCATGATGCAACAGTTTGGGGCGGTTCGGCTCGTGCGTTCCCCCTCCAATCCGATCCGGTTCGGGTAATTTCATGCACTTCTTTCCAGCGACTGTTTTACGCCATTCAACGACTTTTTCGACCAATCGAACTTTTCTAAGCAATCACAAAGCATACCAAACAGACATAGCAACATGTATAATTGGCCACAAACACTAAAACAACAATTTGATGTGTTAAAACGGATCAAACATAGCCAAAACCCCATATTTTCCCTTAATCATGTTTAAGTAAATCAAATAATAGGATTAGCAAATCTTAACCGAATTAACCAAATTTTCTAACAGAGGCCTAAAGCAATATTTTCGAAATTTATCAATATTTTTCCAGATTTTTAACATGTATAATTTCACTAGTTATCACTAATTACCCTTAATTAACCATAATTAGTGAGGAACTATGCAAATCACTCACCTTGGCCACAAATAAAATACCAAATCTGAAGATATCTCTGTTTGGGCGTGAATACCAAGGCAATACAACAGTTCTAATACTGATTTGGTGAAGATCTTCCTTGATTCGATTTAATCTAGCCAAATCTTCAATTAGAAAGTGGTTTAGAGGTGTTTTAGATGTTGGAGGCCATTACTAGGGTTTGGGAAATGTTTTAGGCGGCTAAGAAAACGAAAATAGATCGTTTTCCTATTGTTCTCAGCCTCCCCTATAACCCTAATCCCGAAAAGGGTTATGGGCCCTCTTGATAATCACCCTAATTAGGCCCGGTTAAGCTATTTTTTTACCTTCTAAACCTTATTCCAGCCATATCTCCCAAACGATAAGTCCGTTTTTCACATGTAACCACTCTACGGAAAGATAAACCATCATCCAGATCCATTAGAAGTGGTTTCGGGTCAAAACTCCTTTCCAATCAAAAGTTATGGCCAAAACAAGATCAGCTAGGGGCAAAATGGTCATTTAAAAATCGGCAAAAATCATGAACATGGGAAATGACCCCAATAGTCGTCTCCCAAAGTTACATGGCTATACGACTTCGTATGTGAAAGAAATAAATATTCTACAATCCTTCGACGCGTAGAATGCGGATCGTTACATTCTCCCCCCTTAAGAAATTTCATCCCCGAAATTCCTTAACTAAGAAACAAACAAAGGATCCCGCATGCCTATCAATCATTAACAAAACAATAAAGCATACAAAAACAACATAACAAGCCTATCCTAGCATACGGAAAACTAAATCGCGATTAGAATCTTACCAGGCAAAGAGTTCTGGATATGCCTTCCTAATGCTCTCCTCTGTCTCCTAGGTATAGTCATTCTCATTTTCGTCCCCACTGAACTTTGACTAGATTCACCGCTTTCCTTCGAAGTTGCTTTGTATCGCGCTCGACAATACGAATCGGCTTGCAGTTCCCAACCGCCTCGGGTTCTACTTCTACATCATCCAACTGATCAGGTGAAATAGTCACATCGGGGTCGTACATGAATTTTCTTAACTGGGAAATGTGAAATACGTTGTGTACTCCTTCCATCTTCTCTGGTAATTCAACTTTATATGCCAAATTCCCAACTTGTTCGAGAACTGGGAATGGCCCAACAAATCTTGGTGCCAACTTACCTCTCCTGACAAATCGAATCACGCTCTTTAGCGGAGAAATCTTGATAAACACCAAGTCGCCAATGGATAATTTTAAATCTCTTCTCCTCTTATCAGCATAACTCTTCTGCCTATCTTGGGCAGCCTTCAATCGCTGTCGGATAATCCTGATCTTGTCTGAGGTTTCTCTTATCACATCCGGTCCAAACACAAACTTATCACCAGTTTCTAACTAACATGACGGTGAGTTGCACGGTCTTCCGTACAAAGCTTCAAATGGAGCCATACCAATACTGGATTGATAACTGTTATTATAGGCAAACTCTACTAGATACAAATGCTCATCCCATGAACCTCCAAAATCCAACACAAAAGCTCTTAAGAGATCTTCTAACACTCAATTCACCCCCTCTGTTTGACCGTCGGTTTGAGGATGATACGCGGTACTGATATGTAATCCTGATCCTAACGCCTCTTGTAAGCTCTTCCAAAATCCACTAGTAAACAATGGGTCTCGGTCACTCATAATGCCTTTGGGTATTCCATGAAATCTCACTACCCACTTTACATATAGTTCCGCTAACTTAGCTGCCATTCTATTCGACTTGACGAGTATAAACCTTGCACTCTTAGTTAATCGGTCCACAATCACCCAAAATGCTATCATGGCCCGATCTGGTCCTTGGTTACCCATCAATGAAATCCATTGAGACTTGTTCCCATTTCCATTTTGGAATTTCTAATGGTTGTAACAAGCCACTAGACTTCTTTTGCTTAGCTTTAACTAGCTGGCAGTTCACGCATTTGGATATAAACTTCCCAACGTCTCTTTTCATTCCTTCCCAGTAGTAGGTCTGCTTCATGTCTCGATACATTTTATTACCACCGGGGTGTATAGTCAGCTTTGAGTGATGACATTCTCTAAGCACTTCATCTCTCAATCCATTGACATTGGGTACAACCAGTCTTCCATTCTTTCTAAGCCATCCATCTCGATCAAGCCCATACTTGTTCATCTCTTTGTCGATTCCCATCTCTAACTTTGAGATGATTTCCAATAGGTTAGGATCGTCCCTCTGACTGGAACCAATCCGCTCAATCAAAGTGGGTCTGATCGTCAAACTTGCTAACATTTCTGGATCCAATTCACACTTTGGTCTGAAATCATACCCAGCGATGTACTCCAGTTGCTTCCATTCAAGAAACATAGCCCCTAAACTGGCATGTCTTCTACTCAATGCATCAGCTACCGCATTACCCTTTCCTGGTGTATATGCGATATCGAAATCACAGGAAGCCAAGAATTCTAACCATCTTTGCTGTCAGAGATTTAGATCTTTCTGAGAAAAGAGATACTTTAATGATTTATGATCGGTAAACAGCTCAAATCTTTCTCCCAAGAGATAATGTCTCCACATTTTCAGCGTGAACATGATCACTGCTAATTCCAAATCATGGGTAGGGTATCTTCTCTCGTGCGGTTTCAATTGCCGACTTGCATAAGCTACAAGCCTACCTCCTTGCATCAATATAGCACCTAGTCCGGTACCACATGCATCATATATACTGTCATCTCTTCATTCCCGTTAGGAATGACTAACACTGGTGCACATGTTAACTTTTCCTTTAGACTCTTGAACGCATTCTTGCACTTTTCGTCCCAGACGAAAGCTTGATTCTTCTTGGTCAACTGAGTCAACAGTGCTGCTATCTTGGAGAAGTCTTGGATAAACTTACAATAATATCCAGTTAACCCTAAGAAACTTCTTATGTCTATTGCAATCTTAGGCGTAGACCAATCCTGTACCATAGCTACCTTCGCAGGGTCCACGGCAATACCATTCTCTGAAACAACATGGCCCAAGAATCTTACTTCTCTACTCCAGAAGTGACACTTAGAAAACTTTGCTTTTAATTGGTGTTTTCTCAACACCTCAATCACTATCCTCAAGTGTTCCTTGTGTTCATCCTCTGTCCTCGAATAAACAAGTATATCGTCCATGAACACAAAAACAAACTTATTCAATTGATCTCCGAATACCCTATTCATAAGATCCACAAAATATGCTGGTGCATTGGTCAACCCGAATGGCATGACCAACCACTCATAAAATCCAGACGGCGTCCGAAAGGCCGTTTTAGCTATACTCTCAGCTTCCACTCTAAGATGATGAAAACCGGTTGCGAGATCCAACTGGGAGAACACTCTTGCGCCACTCAACTGATCAAACAAATCATCTATCCGCGGTAAAGGATACTTATTCTTCCTTGGCACCTAATTCAACTCGCGGTAGTCCGCAAATAATCGAAGGGAACCATCTGCCTTGGTAGCAAACACAACTGGTGCTCCCCACTCAGAAACACTTCTTCTGATAAACCCCTTCTTCAAAAGATCGCTCACTTGCACCCCGAGCTCTCGCTGCTCCCTTGGTGCCCTACGACGAAGTAGCATCACTATAGGTCTGGCGTCTTTCACCAATTCTACATGGAACTCAATTTGTCAGTGTGGTGGAAGTCCGGTCACTTCTTCGAAGACATCCGAATACTGGCCAGCCATGGGCACATCTGACAACTCATCATGTGGGATGTCAAGGGAATTTAGAAAACTAGCCATTACCCCATCACTAGGTAGACCACCAAACACTACCCTCCGCCCATCATCCGCTCTAACTGTCACCAAAAAGCACTCACAGTCTACCACCACCCCGTATCTTTGGAGCCAATCGACTCCCAAAATAATGTCAAACCTAGTAAAGGCCAAAACAAAGCAATCACAAATAAACATGCATCCATGACTCGATAAGACCACATTACGGCAAATCATGCTATGGCTAGTCAAACCACCAATCGGGTTCGTCACTACTAAAGGTCTATCGACAATCTCGGGTTCCAATCCTAACCTACCTACCAGGTCACTAGATATGAAGGAACTGGAAGCTCCGGTATCAAACAACATCTAACTGGAACATCGTAAACTGAAAGCGTACCTTGAATAACAACATTCTTTCCTTTCTCCGCCGCAGTTGGGGGCATTCGACGAAGAAGTAACAATATTGATAGCATATGCTTTCACAATCTGCTTTTCTTTAGGGGGTTGCAGACACTTTTCCTTGTGATGTCCCACTTGGCCGCAGTTAAAGCACTTCCTATCTGCTGGCTTGGCCCGACACTCTTTGGCATAGTGGTCCTTCTTACCACCGCTGAAGCACTCAAAATCTTTCTTACTCTTTTTCTGGCCATCCTCGGTCTGATTCTACTTTCTCTTATTCTGAGAACCATTCTTGCCTCCACCGCTTACTTGCGGCTTTGGCTCTTCCGCAGATGCAACCTCAGTCTTTGACTTGGGGTATAACTCTCCAATCTTAAAGCTTTCCCCACAATCGATTCAAACGTCTCATCGATGAGGTTAATAAGCCTTTTCCCCAAGTACTGATCCAAGCCTGTTATGAACTTCTCATTCGTCTTCTCGGGTGTGTCAACAAGGGATAATCCATACCTCAATAAAGTATCAAACTCAGCAATATACACCGAGATAGCTCTACCATTCTGCTTTAGCTCCAAGAACCTCTTAAACAATACTGACTTCTGAGAAGCTATAATAAACTTGTCGCTAAAGCGAATCTTAAATTGATCCCAAGTAATCTGATCCTCGGGAGTGGCTGCCTTGATAGCATTCCACCAATTCATCGCCCGTCCTTGCAGCTGACGAGATGCTAGCTTTCTCTTCATCGCATCCTTGATACCCAAATCTTCGAAGATACGCTCACAACTATCCAACCCATCTTGAACATCCGTGGCCGACTCCGTTCCGTGGAACGGTTTCCCACCATGGCTAGTGTAATCCTTACATAGCTTGGCGAAATAGGTCCTAGGCATCTGCACCGCTGCACCGCCGCCATTAGCAGCATTAGGAACTGTCCTCTGAACATCCCTAAGCATCTCTCTCATGAAATCAGTGAACATAGTCCTCATGTCAGGAGCATTCCCATTATTGGCTCCTCTACCCGCACCTCTCGTATATCGGCTCATAGTTCAATCTGTAAAGAGAAACGATTAACCATCCTCTTTGTGGTGTCAGTGCAGTGCGGCTTCATCCTTAGCTATACTAATAGTATATATATAGCTTTTGAAAACCAAAATAATCACAAATACGTGCTCTCATATACGTATTATCTCTCCCTGGTGTCTTTCCCTAGGTTAACTACGCAACCTAGAGCTCTGATACCAAGTGTGACGGCCCGCCCCGCACCAGCCGACATTTCCAATGAAAGTGTGCTGTGCCAATGTTCGACTAGCACGGGACGGTCGCCGAAGAAAGGAAAGAAGGGAGTTTGAACAATAAGGAACCTATAGAATGTCTCACAGCGCATAAGATAAAATATAATAACAACATACTTTGACATAAAACAGATGAGATAGTGCAAAAGATGAAAACTAAACATCATAGCAGCGGAAAATCCAAACACAGCTTATGTTCCACATCATCATTATTACAACTTTTGAAAACTGTCTCTAAAGTAAATAAGTAAGGTTCACTACTAATGCCCAAGGTAATGACCAGCAGCGACACAGGGAGAATATATGTAAGGAATACGTAAGAGCCTCATGCTCGTCTCCGGATCAGCTACTCGTGCATAACCAGCTAACATGTGCACTAGACATCGATAACGATTCACGACACGTGCGTGGGGAATGTCTAGGAACATACATCGCTCTGGGTAGTGTGTCCTAGACTAGGGTACATCGTTCGATAGGTAGCATAATCCCTGGTTGGGCCTAGGTCGCGTACCCTAAATCCGAGAAGCGTTTAATAGGTAGCATAAACCCCAGTGGTCCTGGGTAGCGTAAACCCTGGTTGAATCTAGGAAGCAATCGATAATAAACCTTAGACTAGATCTAGATGATACACGGAATCTACCACGATCGAGAATGGCAGTCCAAACGGTTTCGAGAATGGTGGCACTACACTAAAGTAGTATAGATTTACATGATGAATCCCGTACAACATACGGTAAGGGACTGTGTGTGTGTATATATATATGGAAAGGATTAGATGAGTTGGGGGTATCAACATATACATTGTACTAGGTTAGCCTACTAGTGGGACATAAGTATAGCCTAGAGAGCTAATATCGCAAATAACCTAATAAGCAAGAAAATATAACTAAACGGTATATATAGGATTATACAGAAGTTTATTCTAAGTCCACTCAATAAGAACTTATGTTCTGACACCCCTCCTCATTACATACTTCCAGGTTAGGTTCATGACAGAGATGGTATAGCTTTGGATACTGGTTTAGCAGTATTGTTAATAAGGTAAAGCAATATTTGAATATTATACTTTATTTCCTTCCGCTGTGAGATGCTTTACGAATTATGACATGTTTCTTTATCTTTGTCTTTTTCTGCAGGATACCAGAGCACACAACTCGGCTTTTGATAGATAGAATTTGAAAAATTCGGTCTGTCGGAATCCGGGTTAAGTCAACATGAACCACTAGACAACACTTAAACAATTTGACATGATATATAGGTGGGTTAAGTCGACGTGAACCGCTAGATAACATTTAACCAATTTGACATGATATATGGGTGGGTTAAGTCAACATGAACTGATAGAGAACACTTAACCAATTTGGCAAAGTAAGTGGGTTGTCACATCTGAGCAGACTAGAGACAGGTTAGCTGGTTATGCATGAGTAGCTGATCCGGAGACGAGCAGGAGGCTCTTACGTATTTCCTACATATATTCTCCCTGTGTCACTGCTGGTCACTACTTTGGGCATTAGTAGTGAACCTTACTTATTTTTTTTAGAGACAGTTTTCAAAAGTTGTAATAATGATGATGTGGAACATAAGCTGTGTTTGGATTTTCCGCTGCTATGATGTTTGGTTTTCAGCTTTTGCACTGTCTCACCTGTTTTATGTCAAAGTATGTTGTTATTATATTTTATCTCATGTGCTATGAGACATTCTACTAGTTCCTTATTGTTCAAATTCCCTTCTTTCCTTTCTTTGGCGACCGTCCCGTGCTAGTCGGACATTGGCACAACGCGCTTTCATTGGAAATGTCGGCTGGTGCAGGGCGGGCCATCACATATAGACCATATACTGTCAATTAATCAACCAATATTGCCCACTGGTTAAAACAAAACAAATGTTGAATTTCAGGTCAATGGACAACAACCAAATCAATCGTCTAATCAGAACTGTTCATATGATGATAATAGGAAAATAAATATCATTAAATATATTTGGGGAATCCCGTTGGATCCCTCCAACATGTTCTTCCCTGTATCCAAATACATTACCTTAATATAATCATTCAATTCAAATAAATAGTGGTTTCATAACAGTCAATAATGACAATTCAATATCAACCAATTTATTTAACACAACCATAGCAATTCAAACAAATTCATTAAATTAAACACGTTTATTTTATAACGTGACCAATAAGGTAAGTTACCTTAATTGGGACCAACCGTTAAGATAACGATTTGGCGTTTCATTGAAATTAAACAACCGTTTACTTCCACAAATTCAATTAATATATGTATATAAAATTAAAAAATAGTCAACCATTAGCAAGCATAACACACAATTATAAAAATCCGACTTATATAAAATATAAGTGGGAAGTACTGAGTGAGTTTAACTCACCTTGATTCGATTTATCATTAGAACAGCTTGTTTCAGTTAAATTAAACAACGTTTAATTTAACCGAAAATATCAGTTGATTCCAATCCCGTCCAGTCATGTGCCATAATGTAGTGATCGACAATGCGGTTCAAATGACACCTTGTTTGTCCAATTCTGATGTTATATTGTCGAGTTATTAATATTTAAAAGTAAATACAATTTATTTAATAATTTAATTCCTAATGATAATTAAAATTATGAATTACATTTTACTTATCTGTTAAAAGTTCCGGCTCAATAATAATTTCTTGGTTCCATCTGCTGCTTTACTGTTTCCTTCATTCGCTGTTATACCTGGTATACCATTCATAATAATCTAATTATAAAATAACTCCTATCTTAGAGTGTTCATAAATTCAACTAATTATATTTCTAATTACTTTGATTTAAATTAACGTTAAAGTCCCTTAACGTTTTGATTGCAAGAGGGCCGACACCCTTCTCCACTGTTTCATGCCAACGCGAAACATAGCATCCTAGAATCCATTCGAACCTGTCATAAGTATCGTTTAGAAATTTTTTAGATTAATTTAATCAATACTTAAATAATTCCTTAATTATGTTTTTAAATAACCAGATTATGGCTCGATACTGTTCTTTGGTTATGCGACCCTACTATTTTCCATTTCCAGTTCGCAAGTCACGATGCCAAAATCTGCTTGCAGTGACACCATCACATCGCCGGACGCCATCTGAGAACTCCAACTGGCCTGGCTGAGCTCAACCAATACTCGATCCAAGCGTCACCAAGCTCGGCGCTGTCTCCTGCCACCAAGAGCCCTTCGAACGCAGAAAACTCCATGGCCGATTACGGCCTCCACCGCCTTCCTGATCTGATATTAACCGGTAAGAATACAGACCTTGTTGAGCCGATGAAATTTGTAGTTAAAGATCCCTTGATTGGATGAACTATTTCCATGATTTAAGAGTGGAAATTTAAGGTTCTAACCACCGTTAATTTGGTGTGGGTGGCGGCGATTTTGTCATTGACTGCAGAAACAATTTGAAAAAGGAAATAAGGTTTGAAACGAAACGTGTTATATATATAGTGAGGAGTGGGACTAATTTATTAATATAATATTCCATGAAACTTCAACGTGAAGTATCTTCTCAAAACATTCACTTATGAGCTCCATTTTTGACAAAAATGTAATCTTAGCATAAAAAATATTCCGGACCCAATGGGACATGTTTCGTCGAAATCCGAGGTCGTTTGTAAAAATCATTTATAAACCACGGGCTAAAAATCACGCGTTTAAATTTCCCACGATCACAAAATAAATCCAATCAACTTGAAACTTTGAAATTATAAAAGACCTTTTCCTTACGGATCCAAGAAATTTATTTTGTTAAAATCGAAGTTCATTTGGCCAGTCGTTTATTTCCTTTAAAGTAACCCCTGTCTAAATTGACCAAAATAATATAAACGATAAAGGCGTTTATCGTTGCCACGTTCAAACGGTAAGTCCGATTGACACGAAAATTGAAATCTTATACTAATTAATTAATACAAATCTAACAGCACAATTTTCGTTGCATTCTGAGACTATTTCCCAATACGCTGTTTTTATATGCACCATAATGCTATTTTGAACACCAAATTACCCAGTCTCCAAAAAAAACTATATACCTGCCTTGACTCTAAATGTCGATATGAACTCAACGGAATTGGTTTCGTGGCTTAATTCGATCGTCTGCTCAAGTTATACACAAATACCTCTTTATTAAATTAATTTAATTACACGCTATAGAAAATGACTAAGCATGTACGGCTGCCATTGTCACATACGATATCGGTTTGCCACGAAATTTAATACCGTACTATAATTTAAAGATACAGTTCCAATGAAACTAATTTCATCGAAAACAGAGACCATTTGCAAAAGTAGCTATTTTGAGGCTTATATAATATTAATAAAATATTATACAAATTCCAAAATAATCGAATTAAATGAAAATAAATTATTGTTATCATAAATACCTACTAGAAATATCATATAGCTTCAAATATAGATTATACAGCTCAATATCATCAAGTTCGAGTTAAAACCGTATTGAAATTATATTAAAATCCTTTTTAAACGTTATATTTTAATAACGATTTCCATAGCGACTATTTTAAAATTTGAAATGGACATGACTAACAATCTATCACATAAAATTTGGATTTTTCTCTTTCATTAGAAAATTAAAATCAACAAGATTCCATTGTTTCTTGTTTCGCAAGAATACGGCTTAAAACGGATTTTGTACATACAATTGAAGTTCAAAACTAAACATTACGAACTACCGGGACATTTCGAGCTCGTTTCAAATTATATATAATTTAACATTCAAACTTCGTTTTAATAACGAATTCAACATTAAAATCCATTAATATTCCAAATATAATATTTAAAATAATAAATTAAATTATATATTTGACTACAAAAAATATGAGACATTACTATATCTTTTATAATAAAGTTAAATTTACGCTACTAATTTTATCTGTCTTGTATATTATTTGTAATGATTGTCTGTTGTGCTTCACGGAACTTAATGCATTATGTTAAGAGTGACATTAGTGGACGTGGGGTGTCACAAGTTTTCTCCTATAATTAAATGGTCTTAATAGTGCTGAGGCCTTAATACTTTTTATCTAAATCCTTAAGATGTCCAATCCATATCTTTAAATCTTCTAATTTTGTCCTCTCTATTAATGTCGTCCATTCAAATATATATATATATATATATATACAGACCGTTAGAATGTTCCCCGAATGCTTATTTAATTCCCTCAAAATCCTTTAAGTTTGAAATATATTCATCTTGTTCAAACCAATTTTTCTTTTTAAATCAATCCCCATAATTTCCTTTTGATTTTATTAATTACAAATTCATTGCCTACTAAATTTGCAATTAATAGTCATGAATTCTATATTCGGAAATCATGAATTACATTGCCTGAGTTTTACCTATATCTTTGTTTATATATATACATATTTTTTTATATATATATTGCAAATTGTTTATTAACGTATCAACTCCTAACCAAACTATCACGGGAAAATTAGTTTACAACCAAATCTTATTTCTAGAAATCTATAGAATTCACCAACTTTTCGAATATAATTCTTTCTGGGACTGACATTAAAATTTCCAGATTTAGTTGTGTAAGTTATTGTATCCTAATTCTTATTTGCCTAATTTATTACTTCAAAATCTATTTCTTTTGTAACAGAGTGACATTAAATAAATTTATTTGTATGCAACTCTCATTTACCTGTATATATATATATATATATATATATCCCATTTTGACAATAAGTTATTAAGGTTCCCTGAGTTCCAAAAGACTCACATTCAATGTCGAAGCATTAAAAATTTGGATTTCCACTTTAAAATTTAATTCTATTATTTCTTAAGAAACCATTCCCAATAATTGTCTCTTTTTAGATTTGTAATGTTTTGAAAACATTATCTACACGTTCATAAATCTCTGATTATTAGGAGTAGAACAGCTTTCCACATTCTATTGCTTACTGAATAAAATATTAAGGCATGCGTAGTTTTAACAAAGCATTTTTCAAAGACTCCAAAAAATGTTGCAATAAGAAATTTATTGTCCCTTTTTAATGTTTTGAAAACACTCACTAAATGCTTGATGATAAGAAAATGTCTAATTGACATTCATTATCATATTTTCAAAACACCTTTGAAACATTACCGAATAAAGTTAAATGACTTCTTTATTTCAAGTAAATTGTATCAATTTTAACTTTTTACAAATATTTACTACATACTTAATATTGCTTAATTTGAGAGTAAAATATCTTTACATATTCCAACACTCATCTTTTATTCGTATACTGAATGTAAGTATTTAATGACTTTCAAAACAACAACTGTTTAGAAAGAAATATTCATTTTTATTTGAAAATGAGACCTAAATCTCTTAGCATTGAATTAATTAGAAATTAACTCTTCTATTCGTATATATATTTTCAGCTTATTCTTTACTTTCAAATATATTTTGAAATATTAGACCGAATTCATTTTAGCACTAAATTCAAAACTATTATATATATATGTATATATATATATGTATGTATGTATGAATATTGAAAGTCCTTAATGAACATAACTATTCATTACTCTTTTGTTTACATAATGAGTGGTCTTTCAAAATTTAATTTAATGGTATTAAATAAATTCCAAATTACTAAATAAATTTCTTGGAATATGATTTTATCCTTTATACTACTCCCATTACTCTTACCTTTTCAAATGCTCCTCATTTTACGAAGATTTTATTATCACAACTCCACCCAACTTTAGTAAATAAATTTACTATCTTTTCTTTGAGCATGTCAACAACGTTTATTTTACCAAGCTTATATGTCTTGTCTTCTTTCTCTTTTAATTTAGTACCACAATCTGTACATAGACCTTTATTTAATCTAATTTACCCTTTCTTGTGTTGTACATAAAACGCTGATATTTGATTTGTTTCAAATCTGAATACGTATAAATTATCCATTTAGAATGTAAATTCAAATCTATTCAAATAATAAAACTAAATCAAATCGATCCGAACCTTTTTACATCACAAAAACTTTTAAATAAAAAGGATAAATCAAATCAAACAAAAGTAAATCACTTAAAATGTTCTTCATCCATGACTTAAATAAATTCACAAACCTAAACATTTATTGACAATTTTTGCGAAACATATATAAAAATAGGAGATTTAGGGGTTTTACAATTTAATATTATCGTGAATCCAAATCTCCCTACCATACTAATCAATATAAAAACTAAAAGTTGTAGATATGCCTAAATAGTTATTATTTCCCTCACAATGATTTCGCTGTATGGAAATGTTGTAGATTTGACGCTGTTTGCCTTTTAAATCTAAAAACCTTGAAGAACGAATACGAATGTGAACTCCAATCCCTTATATATATATATAAGAATTTAAACCATTTAATTCTTATTTATATATATATCTTATGATTCCAGATTTAGATCCTATCCAAATTCTATAATAAAAAGGGATAATGAAGAAAATAGTTTTTAAGAGAGGAAGAGGAAAACCTATAATATACTTCTCTAGAATCATTGACAGAGTGGAGGCAGGGGAGGAGGAAAAGAGTAGGTTTAGGTTTGAGTTCTAGGGTGTTATTTATAGGTGTGTGAGTGTATAATATACATAGGATTTTTTAGATTACATCCCGACTGTCAATTTACAAACAAACACCCAAAAACCTAACCAAAACCAGCCCGAATTAGGCATTGGCCGCACCAGGCGGTCGACCGCTCCCCTAGAAGTGCATTTAACCAACGGTCAACCAACAGTTGACACCCATTCTAGTGGGGCGGTCGACGTCGTGGTCGTATATTTGGCTAGTGAGCGTATTTGAGGGCTGGAAAGATGTTATTATATTACGTTATTTATTTCATTTATTACTCGTCTTTTAAACATTATTCTTATCCCATGTTGTATACTTATATATACACACAAATTCAAATTGGATGGAATATTCCAATTACACATTTACTGGTCATATATTATTGCATATATTTATTTTGCATTTTGAATTTCAAACACCGTTGCATATATATTTAAATCAGTGTACTCTTTCATACGGGTTCTGATTCAGACATATTATATATGAAAATTGATCAGAATTCGCCATGAAGATAACTACGATTTTTTGTGGCCAAATTCCTAACGTTGTAAAATTCCATTTTTTAGCCCATTAATATAAGATTACTTTATTGATAATTTTCATTATTTATTATTATTAGTTTGTTTTAGGTATATTTTTATGGGGTGTTACATACTACCCCCTTAAAATAGATTTCATCCCGAAATCTGTCTAAAGGGCCGAAAAACACAACTCGGTCTAAACAACCATGTTATACACCCAATGTTATTTTAAATACATCCATAACATCCATGACTCAAAGTGATTTTGAACTGCAGACTCACTAAAGTGAGCTTAATCCTAGCATGTTTGTGAAATAAGTGATGCAGTACGTATGCAAAACAATTTAACATGCATGTAATTTCTATATGTTTTCTCAGTGCATTTGTGTTGCAACCATCTCCTACCATCCAATCTAGTAATCACAGTGCAACCAAGAATCTTAAATTTTCCAAGAAGGCTACACATTTAATATTTTCATGTCTTTCCTCAAAAATTTCTTCCTTATGTGTGACGACCGCCCATAAACCCTGCACTGAACTGGAAGAATAATGCGTTGGAGGGTGTGCCAGGCAGCTATGGGCGATCACCAGGGTAGGTAAACAACATCGGAGCCTATTGTAAAACTCACAGCGCAAGTATAAAATATAATTGAATATATACAACAGGTAATAGTAATGAAGCATCATATAGAAAACTTTTGAAACTTCTTCCACATCCTGAAAGATTATCCAACTGATACCAAAGTTAGTACATAAGGCCTCACTACAACCCTCATAGAACACTCAAACAGTGGAAACAGAAATACTAGATAGTAATAAAACTGGTATGCCAGCCTCTTGCTCGCCTCCGCACAGCAACAACGTCCTCACTAATCACCTGTTACTTAGTCTACCCATCGACAATCAGATGAACAACCCAGGGTAATAAGAGGAGACATAAAACCTTGAGTCAGACAATAGTCTTAGTGAGCAATAAAACAGCTAACAAACTTCAACAATAAAGTATATGAGCATGGGTAGATAAGCATACCAAACTAGACACAACACCAGAGAAGAATTCAACCCAATCTTCTCCACATCGGACAGTGATAGCCTTTACAATAACATTTCAACCATACACTCATTGAAACCAGAACACCCATTCGACCATGGAAAAGCACTTATGACATCCAAATTATAGGTACCTCACATAAGCCATCCTAATCGAGTTTAACATTTCACAAGCACAAGCCCCAGAGGCCTAAACCAATATCAGACAAGCACCCAAGAAACATCTCCTTTAACGTTGAACGATTTACGTGAGATAATACAAACAAGGCAACTAATTAACCATGACAGACTCTGGCTATCACCGCTAATCCTGCTTCGAAACCATCGTTAATCGCATGACGGATGACGATCAACCTTGCCATATGTCAAGGGTTAACGGTAACCCCAGTTCTAGCATAAACTCCATATGTCCAACCTTGACAATGTCCAACCTTGACAACTAGGCCATTCTATAAGACCCAGGGTACTCGACCTACAACCGGTCTTCTAGACATCTCTAATGTACCCCTGCTTCGAGCTTGCTAGAACTTACGAAACGATAATATCTCGGCTCTCGCATCTCCAGTCATCCAACCCGATGACTTTTCATAGCTCAAACAACCTTCTCGAGCAACCATTATCAACCAACTCACCACCTTTGAGTTGTCACCCCATTCGCTGTTCTACACTGATCAACGAACACCTTTCAACACTTCGAACCATCCTAATTGAATTTACTTCGAAGTCATACCATCACCAAGCCAAAATGTTAGAACAACCTTCTGTAGTGCTTTTAAAATGATATTATTTCTCCTTTCTGCACAAAACAACCTTTCACACCGTTCCGTCACTGACCTAAGCTGATCCATTCCGTCGCAGATCCATCAAAAATCCGAGCCATCTATTTCGTCACTGATCTGGACCATCCATTCCGTCACTGGATCGGTCACTGATCCATCACTGGATCAGTCGCAGATTAGTCACTGGACCGGTCACTGATGCATTACTGGATCAGCCACCGATCGGTTGGTCACTCATCCATCACTGGACCAGCTACCGATCTGTCACTGGATCAGCCACCGATCGGTCGATCACTGATCCATCACTGGGTCATCCACCGATCGGTCACCGGATCGGTCACTGATCCATTACTGGATCAGCCACCGATCGGTTGGTCATTGATCCATCACTGGATCAGCCACTGATCGGTCACGGGATTCGTCACTGGATCAGCCACCGATTGGTCTCTGGATCGGTTACTGATTCATCACTGGATCAGCCACCGATCCAACTCCAATTCTGACCAAAACTTCGCCAAACAACTATATTGACAAAATCTACTCATCCAATTCATCGAATAAAATCATAAGAATGTATGGAACCACTAACACCATGAAAATAACAATTATCATCAAATTATGCAACTTTCACCAAAAACCATAGTAAATGAATATATGATCTGAATTGCGGATCTAACTTGCATAAACATATAAAATAACATAAGAATTATCGGTTTTAAACATGCTAACTAGATCATACAGTGATTCATATGAAAATGAACTTAATATGGCATAGATCTATGGGAAGACACTTAAATATGATGAAAAACATGATCAAAAGCTCATATACTTCATTGAATCCATGTGAGAGATGTATACCACTCACCGATTCTCCAAAACAAACTAAAATCAATGAGATATGAATCCGAACAGCAAGCACCTTGCACCAAGCTCCTTGATCCATTGAATCCTTACTTCAATTGATGTAGATCTAGCCTCGAACTATGTAGATCTATGATTTCCCTCCTTGGATTTTGATTTTCAATGGTGGAAAGGTGTTAGAGGAAGGAGGAGCACAAGGCTACCAAATGAGAGAATGGGGAAGTAAATTATTTCCCATACCTATCCCCCTCTATTTATAGTTTCCACCAGCCCACTAATGGGCCTCTCTCAAATCAGCCCATTAGGCTTCCAAAATCTAGACAACTAACTGAAAAACCTTAAAGCAGCGATTTCTCCCGAACCGCTAAGCCAAATCTTTAATGTAACCACTCTACGGAAAGACAATCATCAATTCCTTTCCAATGACATAGGTCTCACCCTCTCATTTGATCTAAGCCAAAAGTTATGCCCTGTACAAGACTGACAGAGGTAAAATCATTGTAAAAAAATTGGTAAAAATTATGGATATGTCTCGCATCCCCATAAACAACATATCAAAAGATGAGAATGATCCAACCCTCGGGGAATAAAATAAAAATATTTTATGATCTCCTAATAAGTAAAATGCAGCTGTTATATTATGTACCCAAACTAATCTAAATAAATATTGCGGAATCCTGAAGTCCCATACTCCAAAATTTCTATGGTGGCATAAAACTCCCAAGGTTCCGTCTTTGTCCCCATTTCTTGATTAGGCCCTACCAAAAACCCATTGTACCATGGAGGTATCTTATCAAACATAAAACTTTTATGGGTTCCTATCCATAATACCGTATATCCTCCTAACTTAGGGAAAACCCAAAATATACTATCGAATCATTACCCTTCATAGTTGACTTAATCAAATTAGTTTTTTACTAAAGTCTAACCACAAATTTGGTTCGAGTAGAAATTTGTCAATGGCTATTCCATTAACACTTTTGTATTTTAGGCGTCCTCCTAGTAATTCTTCAAGAGTGCCCTAATTACCGAAAAAGATAATTACACCACTCTTATAAAGGTTATTATTATTCCTGTTATCTAAGGGACAAATGTTGTAGATCCTTCCTCTTATCCCTAAAGCTTTGGATGTCTTCATTTTGTTTTCCAGCCATTAAATGAAGTTTGGCCCAAAAAGAATTTGTTTAAATCAATTTTTTTAATCTGACTAATTAATGTCTGACTTATACTAATGACTAGAATATTTTCCTGTGCTCCAATTTATTGGAATTTAAATCCTAGTAAGGTCTTTTGTTATAATTTTCATAAGTTTGCCCAAACGATAATATTGACATATTAATATTACAAGGGATAGGTATTGTTTTATTTTGGATGTAGTGTAATTTGTATGCAAACACAAAGATTTACATATCACATCCTTTTCATTTTAAGTATATTCCTCATAATTTTAAACATAGTCTTTTTTTAATAAGGGATAATTTATAGAACTTAAACAAACCAAAACACAGTTATATTTAAGCTAAAATGCAAATACAAACCTAATTTACTAAGCTTATTCCTTAACCTCATACTTTATATTCTTATTCCTGAGGGTGGCATTAAGGCTAAATTTCCAAAAAATACAAGACCAATACACTTCCTCTATGTAGGCCATAAATCCAATTCAGTTATTTACTTCCCTTCTCCATAAATAATAAGTTTCTTGGTTGAATGTCCCCATGAGGTTATTTCTTTACTTACACATTTACCACAAGAACCTGATAAGGGTTTTAAATCCCGACATCTCATGTATAACAAGGCTTTATTACTTATATTACATTTATATCCTTATCCAATCAATACGGGGAACCACAAGCCACTATAGCCCAAAAATTATTTTGTAAGTTTTCTCTTATAATTAAATGGTCTTAATAGCACTGAGGCCTTAATACTTTTGATCCAAATCCTTAAGATGCCCAATCCATATCTTTAAATCTTCCATCTTTGTCCTCTTTATAAGTGTGGTCCTGTAACACCGCAAAATGTAATACACTATAACCATAAAGTAAAGATAATAAATTGGGAATTACTTAATAAAATATTCAGAATTAAGTGAAACATGCTTTACCGTTGAGTTCGTCTTGGAATTTTGGTTCATATAGAAAACAAGTTTGCATAAATCTGATAATGTATGAAGAAGTTATGAGCATAAGAAGTTTGCATACATATAAAGGGGTTATATATAAATTCAAATTAGAAACAATGCAGAAAAGTAACGATTGTGGGAAGACCCGACCAAGCACTGGGTCAACCTATGGGTTAACCCATGGCAATGTGGGTCGACCTATGGGTCGATCCAGTATGTCGGTGGGTTGACCCGCCCAGATGAATGACAGATTCTTGGCTCTGAACTTGGACTGTTTTGTTTGCTGGGTTCATTCGCTGACTCAGTGCTATGTATATGGCTTAGACTGAAACCCTAATATCTAACAATTAAGGGTTGGCTCTGTTAATCTATAAAAAGGGGCTCTCTCTCCCCCACTTTATCTACACACAATTCTTTACCTCTCTCTGCCTCCACGACATGTTCTAAATTAAATAATAAAATATGGAGATGCTGCTGAAATCTAGATTAATAAAGAAGATTCAAGATCTATAACCAACCTCCGGCCCTGCAATCAACATACAACTCTGCAACATTATATATATATATATAAGAGAATAATCTCTTCTTCACCAAGACCCGCTATGAGTTTCATGTTATTTTCAGATCTGATACTTAGAGCTATATCATGACATTAAATAAATTGGATCTAGAACATACAGTGCCTATAAGATAATTTATATACTTGTTCTTTCACTGTTATTCATATATGCCGTTGTTACAACAATATATGTTGATTAATCAGTCATGCATATTTGTCTTCCTTTTCTCTATTTCTACTGTTTTATTTTATTTCTTGTCTTGCCTATATGCCTATTTATATATGATGATTTGATTATATTCTCCTCCTTCTATTTTTCCCTTTTATTCAAGCTAAGCCTAGGCCATGGAAAGCCTAGGCCATGTCCGATTTAAGATTGCATATAACCAAGTTTAGGGTAATATGAAATGACAATAAAAAAGTGGAATTTGGGCATATTGTTAAATTGAGGATTGTCTGAATATAATTTGGGAAAAGGATAATACGCATATACTTGTACTTGATGTAAATTTGGAACATAATAAAAAGGGATAAATGCATATACTTGTACTTGCTATAAATTGGGAATGTAATAAAAAGGGATAATATGCATAAACTTGTACATGCTGTAATTTGGGGAATGTAAATTGAAAGGAATAATATGAATATGAATAAACATGTTAAATTTGACTTAATATGGACATTAAGTAAAGGACATGTTAAAATAATGTAAGTACCATATGTAGGTTTGACAAACTGAACTCCTATAGTAACTATACATCTGGACAGGTGCTAGTTTTGAAAAAGGGTTGTACACATATAATAACATGTAATATTACAACCACACTTATTAATGAACCTAAACATGCTAGGTTAAACCTGACTATTAACATACTAAGAGGTCCTCCGTTATGCTGTTGCATCGGGTTTTGGGGACTCTTAGATCCTAGTTACTTGGGGCACAAGCTTAGGGGGTTTGGCCTGTGTCAATCTTACCGTGTGGAACCAATATCAGCCAGTATACTTGTTGGATTTTTTTAGAGGGCCTCACATTAGGTAGCACTCCTCAGTGATTAGGACTTTCTCTTTCATCTTGGTGGACTTTCTGAGATGTACCGCTTTGATTTACTTTCTACTCTGTTATGTCTTGCTATGGGGGTTATGGTCTTATATTATCGCACTTTGTTATTTTGCATTATGAGATAGATTTTAGGTTCTTGGTTCTGATGTAACTGGTTTGATAACGTAACCTAGTTTGAAACAATACTTTATTTTCAATAATAAAAGTTCAATTTTCTGTTGCTTATTTATATTTGTCTTGTTAAATTCTGTTACCGTTTACCTATTGCGCTTCATGAAATTTAATGCATTCTCTTATGAGGGACTACGTGGGGTGTCACATTTGGTATCAGAGTTGAAGGTTACAAGATCAGAGAAAATTTTGGAAAATTGTTTTCAAAAGCAAAGTATTTTCAAATAAAAATTTATTTTTGAAAAACATATCCTCTCAAGCCATATTCAATATTCTCTCGATCTCTTTTGTTTCTTCTCTTTTTAGCATGTCTGGGGCACCCAATCTTCCTGAGGGCATTCCCCTACCCACATGGTTCCGTAGGTATCTAGAGGATACGACACCTGTCGGAGTTCAAAGAGATGCCTCACCCCCAGCTGCAACCACATTAGCTCCACCTCCACGAGTAGATAACTTTTCTAAGAATGGGAGGAAAACCGTTCTGTGGTACCATAAGATTTGTTGAGGCACAAAATTAGCTTTGAGAAATGGAAAAAGTGTTTGATCTTTTTGACCTCAACGACAAAAGGAAGATACAGTTGGCCTTACGGCAACTGAAGGACAAAGCTTTATACTGGTAGGAGGTGACACAGGCAGGACAACTAGTAACTACTTAGGATGATTTCAGAAAAAGTTTTTAGATGAAGTTTTTATCTCAGGCGGAAGAAGGATTACAGATGGAGATATTCTTGGCTTTGAAACAAAGGCACATGTCTGTTAATGATTATGTTAATAAGTTTAATCAATTGGCGAGATTTGGTCTGGATTTGGTGAATACACCCCACAAGAAGGCTCTTAGGTTTGCGAGAGTATTGAATCAACCTTTCCAAGGACTTCTATTATACAATATACCGATGGGGGCGACGTTTGAGAAACTGGTTGACATGGCTCTAATGCATAATGATGTCAAGGATGAGAAGAAAGACAGTAAGACTGAGGAGTCACAGGCCAAAGGCGAGAAAAAGAAGCGGTGGCCCAAGAAGGGAGCACCAAAGAAAGGAGGGAAGCCTGACAAGGCTCAGATCAAGAAAGATATTAAGTGTCTTGGTTGCGGAGCTATGAGTAATTTTGTGAAAGACTATAGAAAGAAAAAAAGCCTGCTTTAATTGTGGTCAAGTGGGACACCTCACTAAGCAATGCCCTAACAAGCAAGGACAAGGGGCAGGATCTTCTGGACAAGTACATGCTCTTGAGGCTAGTAGACCTGATCGAGGTAGGAAAGTCATGGTTGAAGGTTTGATTTCCCTTTTTCGCTATCCTTCTAGAGCCCTCTTTGATTTTAGCGCTTCACATTCATTTGTATCCAGTTCTTTAGTAGATAGTCTTCACCTTAATACTAGTATAGTCTCTGATCCTATAGTAGTCTCAAATCCCATAGGAGGTGCGACTCATTTATCAATGATATGTTGGGGTTTGAGAATTTCTATCTTGGGCATCAAGTTTGAATGCGACGCATACGTGCTGGGCTTTATGTGCTATGGTTTGATTCTAGGAATGGATTGGCTACCATGTATGGTATCATCCTAGATTGTGAGAGTAGAGTGGTTAGGCTTCCGATTTGCCCAGGAAGAACTCTCAAAATTTAATGGGACCAATGGGGGTTATTTATGCTTAGTTTCCTAGATTTTCTTGATACTTCTGTTGATGATTTGCGATTAGTACCAATAGTCATAGATTATCCATGCTATTTGATGAGGTTAAGGGATTACCTCTGAGGCATGAGATAGACTTCCAGATTTACTTAGTAGAGAATGCGAAGTCATTCGCTCTACCGGTGCGCCACATGGCTCCTAGAGAGAGGAGGGAGCTAAGCAATTAGCAAGTAGGGGAGCTTTTCGAGAAATGATTATTAGACAGAGCATATCAGAGTGAGGATCTCCAGTCATCTTTGCAACTAACGCAGACGGCTCACTTTTTCTATGCGTGAACTATAAAGAACTGAATAAGCTCAACAAGAAGAATAGGAATCCACTTCTGACGATTGACGACTTGTTTGATTAGGTAGTAGGCGCATGAGTTTTCTCGTAAATGGATTTGGCCACGGGATTTCATTAGTTGAGGGTGGTAGAGGGCAGTATTGATAAGACTACATTCAAAACTCTAGACGGTTTCTTTGGGTGGCTAGTTATGCCTTTTGGCCTAATCAGTGCACCCATATATTTTGTGGACTTGATGAGTAGGGTGTTTGGAGAGTTTCTAAACCAGTTTGTGGTGGTCTTGTGGATGATATTATGATCTTCTCAAGGAACGAGGAGGAGCATGTCCTACACTTAGGAGAGGTTCTACGCACTCTCAGATCACGTCATCTCAAGGAAGTTTTTTTATGTGTCACTTTTGGAGAAATGAAGTAAGGTTCCTAGGGCATATAGTCTCCACGGAGGGATAGCAGTGACCCCGCTAAAGTCGTCGCAGTTTAAGATTAGAGGGCTCCAAAGAATGCGATGGAGGTGAGAAGTTTTCTAGTGTTGGAGGGCTATTATATATAGTTTATCAAGGACTTTGCAAGGGTATCAACCCCACTCACCAGATTAACAAAGAAGAACTTGGCTTTTCGTGCAGCATTGATTATTAGGATTCCTTTTAGAGATTGAAAAGGGCTCTAACAACAGCCCCTATTCTAACTCTCCCTGATGGAAGCAAGATGTTCATGGTCTACACAAATGCTTGTGCCACTGGATTTGGTGCATTCCTAACGCAAGAAGTAATGATAGTATGCTATGGCAGCAGACAGTTGAGAGCTCACGAGAAGAACTACCCTACCCATGATCTAGAGTTGGCTGCAATAGTGTTTGCACTGAAGTCTTAGTAACATTATCTACTTGGAGAAAAATTTGAGCTATACACTGATCATAAGCCGCTCAAATACTTATTCTCACAGAAAGATATCAACCTGAGGTAGCAATGGTGGATGGAGTTCTTAGCGTCCTATGATTTTTAGCTTATACCCCGGGTAAGGGTAATGTAGTTGCGGACATATTGAGTAGGCAAAGGATGACTTTAAGTCCCTTATTCGTTGAAAAGCAAAGCTTGGAGTTTATATCGACCTTTGATTTTAAGCCATCTACGGATTTCACCTTGGAATTATTGGCATAAGTGGATGTGCGACCTACTCTCATGGAGCGTATTAGATCTATGCAACAAGAGGACCCGCAGATGGCAGACATCTTGGACGGGCTTGGAGGGACTTCTAATCAACTAGCTAGATATACTATGGATAAGAAAGGGTGGCTAAGACAAGATGGAAGGCTATGTGTCCCTATAATTAGGGAATTGTTAAAGGCAGTACTTGAGGAAGCTCATTATTCTTGAATGACTATCCATCCGGGCGGCAACAAGATGTATCGAGACATGAAGAGAGTTTTCTTTTAGACTAGTGTGAAGAAGGACATGCCACAATTTGTAGCCTGATGTTTTACTTGTCAGCGAGTAAAGGCTGAATAGCAGAACCCTGACGGATTGCTTAAGCCCTTGGATGTCCCACAATGGAAGTGGGAGAACGCCTCTATGGATTTCATTGCTGGACTGCCTAGATCAAGGAAGGGAAATATGAGGATTTGGGTGATAGTAGGCAGACTTACGAAGTGCACTCACTTTATTCCTGTCAAGAGTAAGAGGACGACAGCTTGGCTAGCATCGGTATATCTTCGAGAGATAGTCTGACTTCATGGGGTACCTTCCAGTATAATAAGCGACCGGGACCCTATCTTCACTAGTGAGTTCTAGAAAATCATATAAGAGGAATAAAGTACATAACCATGTTTGAGCACGGCATATCACCCTCAGAACAATGGACAGACCGAGAGGGTGAATAGGGTTCTTGAGAATCTTCTAAGACTGTGTATCCTAGATTTCAGAGGGACTTGGGAGGAACATCTTCCATTGGTTGAGTTCGCCTACAACAGCAGTTATCATTCAAGCATAGACATGACACCCTTCAAAGCGTTATATGGATGACCTTGCAGATCGCCAACTTGTTGGTGAGAGTCTACGAGCAGACTTCTACTTAGGCCTGAAATGATTCGAGAGACATCCGAGAAGATTGATCTTACCTGTCGGAGATTGAAAGCAACTCAGGATAGATAGAAATCATATGTCGATAAACGGAGGACCAATTTGGAATTCAAAGTAGGAGATATTGTAACAGTCCACATTTTACGTATCGAAGGATCGTAAAATATTTTTATTTTATTCACTGAGGGTGGGATCATTTTCATATTTTGACATGTTGCTTATGGGGATGTAAGACATGTCTATAATTTTTACCAATTTTGTTTGTGACCATTTTTCCCCTGTCAGTCTTGTACAAGGAATAACTTTTGACTCAGGTCAAATCAGGTGGTGAGACCTATGCCATTGGAAAGAAAATGATGATTTCCTTTCCGTAGAGTGGTTACATTAAAGATTTGGCTCAGTGGTTTGGGAGGAATCACTGTTTTAAGGTTTAAGGGTTGGTTGTTCAGGTTTTTAAGCAATAATGGGCTAATTTGAAGAGGCTCATTAGTGGGCTGATGGAAAGCTATAAAAAGGGGGTGTGAGGTATGGAAAATAGTTTACTTTCCCCATTTTCTCAATTTGAAGAACCAAGGGATCCCCTATTCTTCCATTTCTCCATCTTTCCACCATTAAAGCTTAGTAAATCGAAGATCTACATCATTTGAGGCCAGATCTACATCGTTGCAAGGGAGAGTTCATCGAATCAAGGAGTTTGGATTCAATTCTTTGCTGTCCGTAATTCAGTGTTTTTTACTTTGATTGGAGAATTGGCGAGTGATATGCATCTCTCATACGGATTCAATCAAGTATATGAATGTCTGGTCATGTTTTCCATCAAATTCAAGCATTTTCTCATAGATTGATACCTTGGTAAGTTCGTTTTCATATGAATCACCCTAAGATCTAATTTAGCAAGTCTAAACCGGTAGTTCCTATGCTATTTTATATGTTTATGCAAGTTAGATCCGCCATTTAAATCATATGTTCAATTATTGTGACTTTGGTGAAAATTGTATGATTTTGATGAAATTGTCATATTCATGTTGTTAGTGATCTCATAACATGTATATATTTGTATTGGATGGACTAGACGAGTATGTTTCATCGAATTTGTCGTTTGACGAAGTTTTGATTGAAATTGGACTTGGCTTGAGGTTGTACAGGCCAGGGGTCGAGCGTGTGGTACAAGCGTAGTATAGTGTAGTACAACATGGGGCTGGTCGAGCATGCATATGGCTAGGTCGAGCGAGCTAGAAGAGGTCGGTCGTGCAAATGGTGGGAGGGTCGGTCATCTGTGGAGGTCGGACCACTTTCAATGAGAAGACATCAATTGGATCATACACCCTAGGTTTCGGGTCGGTCAAGTTGCCTCCTGGTCTGGTCGAGCAGGACATGGTAGATCAGAGTGCCAATATGGGGTTGGTCTCTGGTCAGTCGTGCACGCGTGGGTCGGTCATAATTCCAGGGTCGGTCGAGTGGTGATCGAGCAGTGAGTGGCTCGAGCAGGGTCGGTCGTGCATAACAGGTTCATTTCTAAAAAATTATATTTTCATGTACGAGCCAGGTTTGAACAAAAAGGTCTAAAAAAATATTTTTCAGGGGCAACCCCCCCGAACCCTAGCCGCAACGCAGTGATGTAATTTGGCTCAGTAATGGTGTGACTTCGAAGTAAATTCAAGTAGGAAGGTTCGAAATGTTGAATGTGTTCGTTGATCGGTGTACAACAGCGAATGAGGTGACACCTCAAAGGTCGTGAGTTGGTGGATAATGGTTGCTTGAGCTATGAAAATTCGTTAGGTTAGATGACTAGAGATGCGAAGGCCGAGAGATTATCGTTGTCATAAGTTCTAGCAGGCTCAAAGAAGGGGTACAATAGGGGAACATAAAAGACCGGTTGTAGAATATTCAACGTCGAAGGAGATGTTTCTTTGGTGCTTATCTGATATTTGTTTAGGCCTCTGGGGCTTGTGCTTGAGGGACGTTGAGTTCGATTAGGGTGGTTTACGTGAGATCTATAATCTAGATCCAAGAGCGCTATTGATGGTTGTTTCTGATTTCCATGAATGAATGGTTGTTTTAATTATCATGGATGAATGGTTGAGATGTTATCGTAAAGGCTATCACTGTCCGATGTGGGGAAGATAGGGTTGAGTTGTTCTCTTGTATTGTGGGTAGATTAGTATGTTTATCTATCCATTCTCATATACTTTATTGTTGATGTTTATTAGTTGTTTTATCACTCACTAAGACTGTTGTCTGACTCAAGATTTTATGTTTCCATTTTATTACCTTGGGCTATTCATCTGGTTGTGGATGGGCAGACTAAGTGGCAGGTGATAGTTTAGTGAGGACAATGTTGCAGTTCGGAGGCGAGCTGGAGGCTTACGTACCGGTTTTATTACTATCTAGTATTTATGTTTCCGTTGTTTGAGTTGCTCTATGAGTGTTGTAGTGAGGCTTTATGAATAGACTTTGATATTTCCTATGATGTTTGAATAATCTTTCAGGATGTTGTGAAAGTTTCAAAAGTCTATTATATGATGCTTAGCTATTATTACCTGTTGTATATTTTCTACTATATTTTACCCTTGCGTTGTGAGTTTTACTGCAAGTATCGATTGTGTTATCATACCATGATGACCGTCCATAGCTTCCTGGTACGCCCTACAACGCATTATTCCTCTTGTTTAGTGTGGAGGTTGTGGGCGGTCGTCACAGATATGGTCTTCATTAAAGTATCACCGCTGAGGAATGTAGTTCGCTTTGACTCAGTAGGGCAGTTGGTGCCAAGATTCGTAGGGCCATTCCCTATAGTGGAGAGGATAGGTCAGAAGGCCTATAGGATTAGACTACCAAACAGACTGACAGACGTACACAATGTGTTTCAGGTTTTCCATTTGAGGAAATATATACATGATACAACAACGATAGTGGAGCCGAGCACACTTGAAGATGTGGAAGTTTAGAAGCAAGCATCAGTGAGAAGAGTTCCTACTCTTATTCTTTGGGTCAGAGATCAAGAAACTACACAACAAGGAAATCAGATTAGTGAAAGTACAATGGGGAAGAAGACTGTGAAGATGCAATATTGGAACTCGAAGACATGATTCACACTTTTTATCCTTTTCTTTTTGAAAGTACGTTCTTGATTTCTTTTCCAAGCTTTTACTTCGCATTTGATTCTATCATTCAAGTATGTTTATCCAATCATTCAAACTTTCGATCCTTGGGTAGAATCTAATGGTTTAAAACATGTGTTTGAAACATGTTATAATTGATGGTTGCAAGTAGATGTAAGTGTTTGCTAGTGGTTTCTCGTGAATGCATATACACAAATTAGGCACTAGATTGGCTCAAGCACTTACATATTGCATATGGATGTGTGTGCATTCTAAATTTTCTATGGACGGAAATGAGTAAATTATCATATGGATGTGGCTTTTTGGTGAATGGTTATGCACACATATAGGGCTTATATGTTATACTAGGATCCTTTTTGCATGCATATTGCATGCATTACACGAATATATATTGCAATAAGGAGGTCAACTGAATCAGTCGACCGCCTGATTTCCGCATTAGTGTAGGGAAATATACACATAACACCTTTGCACATGTTCATAAAAGCATTAGAAATTCTGAAGGACAATGGATGCCAGTGGATGATGGATGAGTAAAAGACTGTAGGTGGTTGTTAGGATAATAATATTCTTCTTAACTTGGAGATTTTGGGGACGAAATACTTTAAGTAAAGGAGAATGTAACACTCCAAAATTTAATACACTATAACCATCAAGTAAAGATAATAAACTGGGAATTACTTAATTAAATATTTAGAATTAAGTGAAGCCGGCTTTACCCTTGCGTTCGTCTCAGAATTTTGGTTCAGATAAACCCTAAGTTTGCGTAAACCGGATAATGTATGAAGAAGTTACGAGCATAAGAAGCTTGTATACATATGAGGGGGTTATATATACATACACACACACACACACACATATATATATATATATGTATTTATGTATGAATCTAAATTAATTCAAACTAGAATCAACGTAGAAACTGACAAAGAAAAGTAACGGTTGTGAGACAACCCAACCAAGCACTGCGTCGACCCAGTATGTTGGAGGGTCAACCTGCCCAAATGTAGGACGGATTCCTGGCTTTAAACTTGGACTTTTTTGTTTGCTTGGTTCATTCACTGACTCGGCGCTACATGTATGGCTTAGGTTGAAACCCTAATATCTAACGGTTAAGGGCTGGCTTTGTTAATCTATAAGAAAGGACTCTCTCTCCCATTTTATCTGCACATAATTCTTCACCTCTCTCTCTGCCTCCATGACATGTTCTAAATTAAATAATAAAATGGGGAGACGCTGCTGAAATCTTAATTAACATATAATATTCAAGATTTGTAACCACTTCTAACCCTGCAATCAACATACAACTCCGTAATGACATATATACAAAGAGATATAATCTCTTCTTCACCAAGACCCACTATGAGTTTCATGTTATTTTCAGATCTGATATCTAGAGCTATATCATGACAATAAATAAAACTGTATCTAGAACATAAAGTGCCTATAAGATAATTTCTATACCAGTTCTTTCACTGTTATTCATCTATGCCGTTGTTACAGTAATATATGTTGATTAATTAGCTATGCATATGTCTCTTCCTTTTCCCTATTTCTACTGCTTTAGTGTATTTCCAGTCTTGCCTATATGCCCATTTATATATGATGATTTGATTTCATTCTCCTCCTTCTATTTTTCCCTTTTATTTAAGCTAAGCCTAGGCCATGTCCGATTTAAGATTGCATATGTTAGAGTTTATGCCCTAGAGGCAATTCATTTGATGAGATTGATAACACTGTTGATGTTATTGTTTTATTTGGAATAAAATATTATTATATTATATTTACTACGTAATATAAATATTAATATAATATAAGTCCTTAGAATTATAATACAGAATTATATAGTTCAAGTGAGTGACTTGAACTTGAGATTATATAATATATTAAGTATTATAATTCTTAAATGTCCCTGGTCAAGTTTTATTGTTTATATAGTACAACAATATATGTTGATTAATTAGTTATGCATATCTCTCTTCCTTTTCCCTATTTCTACTGTTTTAGTGTATTTCCAGTCTTGCCTATATGCCTATTTATATATGATGATTTGATTTCATTCTCCTCCTTCTATTTTTCCCTTTTATTTATGCTAAGCCTAGGCCATGTCCGATATAAGATTGCATATGTTAGAGTTTATGCCCTAGAGGCAATTCATTTGATGAGATTGATAACATTATTGATGTTATTGTTTTATTTGGAATAAAATATTATTCGATTATATTATATTTACTGCGTAATATAAATATTAATATAATATAAGTCCTTTGAATTATAATACAGAATTTTATAGTTCAAGTGAGTGACTTGAACTTGAGATTATATAATATATTAAGTATTATAATTCCTAAATGCCCCTGGTCAAGTTTTATTGTTTATATAGGACAACAATAAAGCGTTGAGACTAGTATGTTAATTGACTGATGATCACATCTCATTGATCAATAATATATGTGATATTAATGTCAAAACATAAATACGTATTGGAGAATATCGTATTGGGCTGACCCACCGTGAGATAACTACGTGGAATATAATTAACAGTATCATAAGTTATTCTCATAGTGACAGTGATGTAATGGTCCTCAGACCTGAAATCATTATAATTTTATTCGAGGATATTTGTGTTTTGATATCATCTAAAGTTATTTGTAATAGAGTAATGATAACAGTGACTATTGGATACATCTCGAGTTGAATGAAAATTATGAATGATCTAGATGGAATTTAACCCTACGATATATTCATAGTGATATCCATGGCCCTCTTGATTGAGTGAGATTGTGAAATGCATGGCCGTGCTCAAATATTGATTTGTTTAAAACAGTCTACTCATCGATCAAGATAAACAGATTAAATTATTAAGAGGATGATACGATCCATGCCTTGAGTTTAATCTTGGATATATTGGTCAAAAGGATTATATTACATTGAGACACTGGTCACGAAAAGGTTGTATCGAATTTTTGATCTTATTATTACTTGGGTAGCAGCGATGTATTGCTAGATGCCAATCACTGTAACACCCCACCTCCGCTAGGGTCACTCACAAAGGGAATGCCCTAGTTTGGAGGGGTATTATCTAGTAAACAGGCACAGAGATAACACAAAACAGAACATAGATAAACTAGAGTATATAAAGTAGCGGATATAAACTTTAAAACCAAATCTCATTACTGAAAAATAGAGTCAAAACCTCTTACATCAAAATGCCAAGTCATTATTTCATTACATCAAGTTCTAAAGAAGCAAAGTACTTAAAACAACATAAGTAAAATATTATTCCCCAAAAAGTGCATGAGTGCAGCCATAGCATAGCTCAAGACCAAACCGTACATGAGCTGTCAGAAAGCAAGCAAAGTCCAAGCTAAGAGCTAGAGTTTCCTCCCTGAGAACCTGGAGGGGGAGGGGGAACGAAAGACAAAGAGGCAAAAGAAAACAGGTCAGTCAAAAAGACTGGTAAGCCCTAGTGACTATCAGCATAGAAACTAGTAAAGTTAACAAGACATAAATAAACTGGAATTAAACATAGGAATGATGATAAGTCTGACATGATAACTAAGCTAACAAGATAACTCAAGTCTAACATTGAGTATTCAAGGTTCGCCATACCAACTATACTGGTATACTAATCCCGTGTCAATTATAAATCAAGAAATAGTCCCTTGGCCCAATATCGTGAAGTGACCCAATTCGGGGTCCAACGGTATTATCTAATCGATCGGCTCCCTATAAGTCTAGCTCGTCGTGTGTCTGTGTCATACGGCCCTATCACGAATGTAGTCACCTGTGCTAGGTCCACCATAGGGTGTATCAAGCCCTAGGGTGCCAACCACCAACACGAATCAAGAATGCACAGATAATTCTACTGATGCAAAATGCCTGCTTTTTCATCTCCGGACTAAGTGCACGACCCTAGTCCGCCTGAACCTACAATGGCGCACCAACTCAGCCGTCGTTCTGGTCGCTTATAATCAGCCCAGCAATCGTGCCCCACCCTGCCTAGTCCCAGGGTACCGTGATACATCTAGTGGGTTACTGCTGAAAAGGACCGCGTAACTAGGGTTTCGTTCAGCAGGTTAAGTTGTCATTTAAAATCGAGACTTAACCCCATCTACGTGTCATGTCAAATTGACTAAGTGTGTCGTTCTAGTTCAAGACTTAGTCCTACGAATCATGTGTCAGGTTGGTTAAGTGTGTTCAAGCAATTCATGACTTAACCCTATCAAATAAACGTGTCAAATTGGTTAAGTATATTCAAGTGGTCCATGACTTAACCCTATCCAGTGGCATTAATTTACTTAATGCACCCCTAACCTCTCACATTAGACTTGGTTATGGTTACTGGATGTGCCGGGCGGGTCCGGGCAGTTTTACACCATAACCTAGTCTAACCTCGGGTTTTGAGTGCGATATGACCAACTACTCACATTGGGTCCTATTGTTTGCAGTTACTGGATTCGCCGGGCAGTTCCGGGCAAATTTATACTGCAAACTCAACCCAACCTCGAGTTGGCCACGTTCAAGTTATCTAAGTGTCATGTCCCAAATTCATATTTTCAAGTAAAATTTCATGTCAAGTTCATGTTCCTATCCAAGCTCAAGTTATAACGATATTCATGTTTTCAAGTTCATACTAAATTCAGGTTTTCCTAAACTACCCAAATCGCATCCCCAACGCTCGTGAATTCGAATTAAGGCAATAGATGTAACTAGGGAATAACATAACAAGGATGGGTATAAAGTGGCAAAGGTGATTTCAAGGCAAGCATGGTGTAACTTGAGATATGATCATAACATCACTGGAATATGAAATAGGGTGATAAACATAGCAATAAATGACATAAGATGATAATCCTAAACTTGTGACTAGCAATAGTTTCAACATCACAACATCACAGGCATGTTAAAATAATGACAGGGTTTAGGTTATGACATGAACAGGCCCCTAAATCAAGTTCTTATCAGTATTCCACAAATCAAGGTTCAATATGAACGGTACTAGGGTAAAGGTGAATAGATCTAGGGTGAACAAGAGTAGATCTAAAATAATAGATCAAAAAGGAATAGTCATAGATCAAAGATATACAAGAGTAGGTCTCAAGTAGTTATCATGTTTATGTTCAACTTCAATTTACACATGTCCATATTGAGTTTAGAGTTTAGATCTAAGAGTAACTGGGGCTTACAGATCGTGGTTTTTGAGAACTAAGAACAGAAATTGTCGTCGGATCATTGTTGAGATGTTGATCTATTCCCTTGAATTGTTGTAGAAACGTTGGCCTTCGATTTGGATCTAGTTTGAATGTTTAAGCTTCAAGTTGGAGGCGGCGACCATGGTTTAAGAGGAGACTTAGCAGCAAAATGGTGTTAGAAAGATTTGTTGTGGATTAGTCTAGGTATTAGGGTGTTTTTATAGTTGCAACAACTAGTTTAGGCCATAGGATAAACCCTAGAATCGATCTGAACCGCCAAAAATCGTCACAGGCCCTCAAACAAGCCAACAGGGTCAAGCAGGAGCAACCAGGCCCAAACCAGGTTCGGGGACCAGGTCAACACCCAAGTCGACTGCGTAGTCGACCTGGTCCTGGGGGTGTCGACTGTCCAGTCGACTCCCCAATCGACCTGGGGTGCTGGGCGGGAAATTTGCCGCCCAGTCTGTCTGGGTTTTGTAATTCGAATTTGAACTCGAATTCGAACTGTTTTGAACTCTGAAAATTTCTGAAACTTTGGGGAGCCATAACTTGGTCATACGGACTCCGATTTTCAAAAAATCGAACTTGATTTCATGCAGAATTCCGAGACGAACGCAATAGCGCAACCCACTTCCCTTGGTTCTTATTTTAAAATTTAATTCTGCCTAGATTTATGGTTATAACACGTTATCAAAATACGGGTTGTTACATTCTCCTCTTCTTAAAGGATTTCGTCCCCGAAATCTCTAAGTTAGGAAGAACGTATCCTACCATCCATCATCCATCTACTCAAAACATCATCCACAAGCAAACATTGTCCTTAATAGATTTCTAATGCTGTATGAACATATGCAGAAAGTGTTTGTATATGTTCCTTATCTAATGCGAATGATCAGGCCTGATTGATCTTTCTAATGCAAAATATGTTTAGTGTCATGAATCCAACATGTATGCAAATAATCCTAGTCACGTAAGCACTATATGTGTGCACAAACATTCATATGATAACACATTCAATTTCATCCATAAATAAGTATAAACACTCATGCATATGCAATATGAAAATGTGTCTGAGCCAATCTAGTGCCTAATGTGTGTTATGCAACCACGAGCAATCACTTGCAACCATTCGCAAACATCAAGCATAACATGTTTCAAATACATGTTTACATTCATAGGATTCTACCTAAGGTTCTCAAGATAGGATCGAAAGGATATACAAGATAAAATAGAGTATCTAGAGAAAAGAAGTTTAAGATGTACCCCTAGAAGGTCCTTCTTGCGGGGCTTGCCCTTGCTTCTTAGGGCAGTTCTTGCTGATGTTTCCAGTTTCACCGCATTGAAAACATGCTCCTATCTTCATCTTCTTCTTCCTACAGTCTTGGACTATATGCCCGTCAATACCACAGAAGTTGCATTTTCTTTTCTCATGTGACATGTCATTCTTGTTGTTGCTGTTCTTTCCTCCTTTCTCGGAGTCTACCTTCTTGTCTTGAGACTCATTCGCCTTGACCTTCTTCTTGCCATTCTCGTCTTCTTCATGAAGTAGGGCCATATTCACCAAGATTTCAAAGTTCGCCCCCATGGGTACATGAGACATGGCAATAGTGTGGAGTGGCTCGCTCAATCCTCGAGCAAAGCGTAGAGCCTTCTTCTCAGCCGTGTTGACTAAGTCCAAACCAAACCGAGCAAGCTGATTAAACTTATTCACGTATTCCCTAACTGACATGTCCCCTTGCTTGAGTGCCAGGAACCTCTCCATCTGAAGACTCGCTTCTGCGGATGATAAAAACTTAAGCCAAAACCTCTCTCTAAAGTCTTCCCAAGTCTCAATTGGCCTGGTAGCGTTGGTGACTTCCCACCAAAATGCAGCTTCCTCTTTCAACAACCATGCTGCCAACTGCACTTTCCTATGATCCTCCATATCGAAAATAACAAACAAGTCTTCAGTCTCTTTTAGCCAGTTTCGCGCCTCAACGAAGGTTTCAGTTCCAACGAAGTTCTTGCCGCCCATTCCTATAAAGTCCTTGCATATTTTGGCGAAGGCGGTACCCGGAGGAGGAGGAGGAACCGTGGCCACCGGGGGAGGAGGAGGAGGGATATCTGCCGGGCCCGCGCCGTTGGCCCTAGCTTCCAAGTATCTTCGGAACCAACCAGGTATGGGTACTCCCTCAGGAAAGTTAAGATCAGACATGCTGAAAAGCGAAAAGGAAAAAGATTCAAACGAGGAAACAAAGGAAAGTGCTAATGGCTTTTGGGGAATAGCCTTTTCTTAAAAATAAAACTTTTCTTTAAAAATGCTTCTTTATAAACGGTTTTGAAAATAGTTCCAGAAGGTTTTTAAAACTTTTGCCAAGTCTGGTAACCTTCTGCTCTGATAACAAATCTAACACCCCACCTCCGCTAGGGTCACTCACAAAGGGAATGCCCTAGTTTTGGACGGGTACTATCTAGTAAACAGGCACAGAGATAACACAAGACAGAACATAGATAAACTAGAGTATATAAAGCAGCAGATATAAACTTTAAAACCAAATCACATTACTGAAAAATAGAGTCAAAACCTCTTACATAAAAATGCCAAGTCATTATTTCATTACATCAAGTTCTAAAGAAGCAAAGTACTTAAAACAACATAAGTAAAATATTATTCCCCAAAAACTGCATGAGTGCAGCCATAGCATAGCTCAAGACCAAACCGTACATGAGCTGTCAGAAAGCAAGCAAAGTCCAAGCTAAGAGCTAGAGTTTCCTCCCTGAGAACCAGGGGGGGACGAAAGACAAAGAGGCGAAAGAAAACGGGTCAGTCAAAAAGACTGGTAAGCCCTAGTGACTATCAGCATAGAAACTAGTAAAGTTAAAAAGACATGAATAAATTGGAATTAAACATAGGAATGATGATAAGTCTGACATGATAACTAAGCTAACAATATAACTCAAGTCTAAAATTGCGTATTCAAGGTTCGCCATACCAGCTATACTGGTATACTAATCCCGTGTCAACTATAAATCAAGAAATAATCCCTTGGCCCAATATCTTGAAGTGACCCAATTCGGGGTCCAACGGTATGATCTAATCGATCGGCTCCCTGCAAGTCTAGCTCGTCGTGTGTCTTTGTCATACGACCCTATCACGAATGTAGTCACCTGTGCTAGGTCCACCATAGGGTGTATCATGCCCTAGCGTACCAACCACCGACACGAATCAAGAATGCACAGATAATCCTACTGATGCCCAATGCCTGCTTTTTCAACTCCGGACTAAGTGCACGACCCTAGTCCGCCTGAACCTATAATGGCGCACCAACTCAGCCGTCGTTCTGGTCGCTTACAATCAGCCCAGCAATTGTGCCCCACCCTGCCTAGTCCCAGGGTATCGTGATACATCTAGTGGGTTACTGCTGAAAAGGACCGCGTAACTATGGTTTCGTTCAGCAGGTTAAGTTGTCATTTAAAATCGAGACTTAACCCCATCTACATGTCATGTCAAATTGACTAAGTGTATCGTTCTAGTTCAAGACTTAGTCCTACGAATCATGTGTCAGGTTGGTAGAGTGTGTTCAAGCGGTTCCTGCCTTAACCCTATCAAATAAACGTGTCAAATTGGTTAAGTATATTCAAGTGGTCCATGACTTAACCCTATCCAGTGGCATTAATTTACTTAATGCACCCCTAACCTCTCACATTAGACTTGGTTATGGTTACTGGATGTGTCGGGCGGGTCCGGGCAGTTTTACACCATAACCTAGTCTAACCTCGGGTTTCGAGTGCGATATGACCAACTACTCACATTGGGGCCTATTGTTTGCAGTTACTGGATTCGCTGGGCGGTTCCGGGTAGATTTATACTGCAAACTCAACCCAACCTCGAGTTGGCCACGTTCAAGTTATCTAAGTGTCATGTCCCAAATTCATATTTTCAAGTAAAATTTCATGTCAAATTCATGTTCCTATCCAAGCTCAAGTTATAACAATATTCATGTTTTCAAGTTCATACTAAATTCAGGTTTTCCTAAACTACCCAAATCGCATCCCCAACGCTCGTGAATTCGAATCAAGGCAATAGATGTAACTGAGGAATAACATAACAAGGATGGGTATAAAGTGGCAAAGGTGATTTCAAGGCAAGCATGGTGTAACTTGAGATATGATCATAACATCACTGGCATATGGAATAGGGTGATAAACATAGCAATAAATGACATAAGATGATAATCCTAAACTAGTGACTAGCAATAGTTTCAACATCAAAACATCACAGGCATGTTAAAATAATGATAGGGTTTAGGTTATGACATGAACAGGCCCCTAAATCAAGTTCTTATCAGTATTCCACAAATCAAGGTTCAATATGAATGGTACTAGGGTAAAGGTGAATAGATCTAGGGTGAACAAGAGTAGATCTAAAATAATAGATCAAAAAGGAATAGTCATAGATCAAAGATATACAAGAGTAGGTCTCAAGTAGTTATCATGTTTATGTTCAACTTCAATTTATACATGTCCATATTAAGTTTAGAGTTTAGATCTAAGAGTAACTGGGGCTTACAGATCGTGGTTTTTGAGAACTTGTAACAACCCGAAAATCTGGGCCAGTTTAAAAATTTTATTTTGGCAATTTTAGCGGATTTTGAACATTTAAATTGAATTATTTTAAATAATATCGACGAGAAATTTATTTTGAATATAATTCGACGTATATATTATATACGTCGTCGTTAGAATATAAATAATTTTATTTTAATTATAAATAGAATTGAAAATGGCGCGGTAGTTCGATAATTCGATTTCAAACTTCAATTGGACGTACCGGGTGCAAAACAATCCAGATTTTAGCGAAACCAATAACATTAGAATCTAATTGATGATATCTTTCCAACGAATCCGAAAAATCAAAATTTCATAGCAGGAATCAAAAGATATGTCCAGTTGAAAATTCTGAATAGTCGCTTTGGAATTCAGGCCCTTAAAAATGGGAATTTTGCAAATGACCTCGGATTTCAACGAAACCACTTTTGTTGGGTCCGTGATGTCAAATTATTGCTAGGTTTTAGATTTCATAATTTTTCGATTCAATATGTGAGCGTGGCAAAGGAAAACGCGTTTAACCAGTTTTAGTTGATTTTAATCGACTGGAAAATGGCCATTTTTCTAACGGTCTCAGAATTCGACGAAACTAGTTTTGTTAGGACCGTATCGTCAATACAAAGCTCGAAAATATTTTTCTGGAATTTTTCTAATTAGTATGTGACCCCGATAAATTGAAATGCGCGTTCAAATTCAATATATAGAGTTATATGTTGATTTTGACGAAAACTGATTGTAATAGCCGAATCAGCTTGCGATACGTATCCCATTGTGTTCGGAATGGGGGTAAAACGCTATAGACGACAGGCGGTGGGCCTTGTTTCGAGGTCGTATGTAAAAGTCAACTTTTTGCAAAATAAAATAATTAAAAATAAAAAATATCTCTCCCCCTTTAACTCTGCCCCCCCCCCCCCCCGTTCACTTTAGATTCGGTCGATTCAAGAAAAGGAAGAAAAAAATCGCTCGATCCCGCCGCCGCCTCCCCAATGTCGCCCCTCTAACACAACCGCCCTGCCCTCTCTCTCCTCCTCCTGAAACCCCCCCAGTTCCGCCGCAACCCTAAACACCCGTCGCCCCTTTCCTCCAGTCGCCCTCCCTCCATGAACGCGCCACCTCCGACCGTTTTACCCGCCGTCGGTCAGCCCTACTCCCCCCCTCCACCTACTAATTCTGGCGCCACCATCCTTGTGAGTTTTTCTTTTATTATTTTATTTTTATTTATTTATTTTCAGTCTTGTTAATTTATGTGCGTGATTAAAATCTGAAATTTATATGTATGTGTATGGCAAAAGATTTGATTTTTAAAATGGAAAAGATTTGATTTTTAAAATAGGAAAGAGTATATTTTTAGAGAAAAAAAATAGGATTTTTGCTTTCGTGAAGTTCGGATTTTTAATATCTAAAAGTTTGGATTTTTAATATCTAAAAGTTCAGATTTTTAATATCTAAAAGTTCGGATTTTTCATATTAGAAAAGGCGAAAACTTCATACAAGAAAAGGCGAAAACTTCATATTAGAAAAGGCGAAAACTTCATATTGGAAAAGGCGAGATCTTTATATTTGAAAAGGCGAAATCTTTGTATTGAGAATAGCGAGGTAAAAATATTATTTTTATCTATAAAGTAGCAATGTAAAAATAGAATTTTTATCCATATAGCATAGTAAAAATTCGATTTTTATATATTGAATAACGAAGTAAAAATTCGATTTTTATATATTGAATAACGAAGTAAAAATTCGATTTTATATATTGAATAACAAAAAAAAAATGCGATTTTTATATATTGAATAACGAAGTAAAAATTCGATTTTTATATATTGAATAACGAAGTAAAAATTCCATTTTTATATATTGAATAGCGAAGTGAAAATTCGATTTTTTTAAATGTATGAAGCGATCATAAAAATATGATTTTTAAATTGTAAGTGAACAAATAAAAATGTGATTTTTATTTTAAAAACATCAAAATATAAAAGTGTGTGATTTTTATATATGTAGTGGCCACGGGCAACGAAGATGACGAAGATGCGATAGCGACGAAGATTTCTATCAATGAAGTGTCATGGAGTTGGATAGCTATTTGTGAGAACTTCTCACTTTTCAATTTCTTTTTCTAGTTATATATATATACTAGGATGCAGACGGTGTTTAGTAGCACCCGACACCCGTCATCCACAGACCATGGATGGCTTGTTTGTTAAATTGTTTGGTTGTGTAGTTGGTTAGTTTATTTGGTTCGAATTGAATTGTTTGGTGAAAGGGAATGGATTTGATTGATGTGTGAATGGCGTGGGCCTTCACTAGACTGGGGATAAGGCTAGGCCTCGTCCCGTTTCTAGTATCGTGCCGTTATGCCGCCGAAATTTTCTAAAATATGTTAGAAAAATAAAAATATCATTTTTATTGAGTAAATGAACTGAATAGGAATTCATGTGTTGAAATAAAATATTTTATCGTTAAAAAAAATATAATTTTTAATGTGGAAGTGAATAAAATAAAATATTCATTTACAAACCGGACGGTTTGTTTATGTACACCTATTTGAAGGACATTGATTGGGACGATAAATTTTACACATCGCCCAACTGCACAAATAAATTAAGTGTTTGATTGTTTGAAACCCCACACGGGTGTTGGGATGAAATTTGAAGTTCACTCATCCTGATTGATTAAATATGTCGATCGATTGATTGACAGGCTGTTATAAGCGTTAGATATCTATATTTGATGCTTATACAGTGTAGTGCACTTTGGTTGATGGTTGATTATTTTTCAATGCTATTATATACATGTGTTGCATGGAATCCATATAATTAACATTATATGGTGATTGATTGGGCCTCATTTCAATCGGGAAAATAATGAATGTTATAAAAGAAAATTCATGTGTTGAATATAAAAATAGTCATGTGTTGACGATGTTCATGTGTTGAAAATATTCATGTGTTGAGTAAAATATTTTATACAATAAAATTTACATCTTTATCATATTTAAAATTAGAACTATTTTACGGTTGAAGTCTAATTGAAAATCCAACGATAGATACCATAGTTTTATAAAATATTTTACATAACAAAAATAGTCGTGTGCTGAAAGAAATATAGATTCATGTGTTGAATAGAATAAATATTCATTTGTTGAATAGAATAAAGAAGTTTTTGAAAAATATAAAGCCGTGTGGATTAGAGGGACGCCATTTTGACGCGAACGATATTTATATCGATTTATTCATTTTAAAATGAATATAAAGTGATTTCGAAATGAATTGAATATAAAACGATTTTGAAATGAATTGAATAGAAAACGATTTCAAAATGAGTTGAATAGAAAACCAATTCGAATTGAATTGAATAGATAACGAATTCGAATTGAATTGAAAACGAATTCGAATTGAATTGAAAACAAATTCGAATCGAATTAAAAGCGAATTGAAATGAATTCAAATTGAATTGAAATTTGAATTGAATAGAAATGAATTTTAAAACGAATTTATAAAGAAGAATTCAATTTTGGTTTGGATCGAAATGGAAGTTGAAATTGTTTTTGAAACGAATGCAAAACTATTTATAAAATTCGTTTTGAATAGTAATCGACGATAATATATATTATATATTATATATATATAATATAATGGCCTGAATAGAACGCGCCGCGCCGCGGCAGTTCGTGAATTTCGACCATTTATTTCAAACGGACATTACGGGAGATCCGACCGTCGGATTCTCCTAAAACCGGAACCGTTGGGTTCGTATCGAAAAGAGCTTTCCAATGAATATCAGAAATTTGAAATCTAATGGTTGGATTTGGAATTATGTCCAAATCAAATTGGGAAAAGGTCGCTGTAAGTGCAGTTCGATGGCCGTTGATGGAAATCGACTGTACGGGCCTTAATAAAATTATTAAAAATATCTATAATTTTTGTAAAATCATAATATGTGAATTGGAAAGAATTGGGATGAAAAACTCCATATGTGAAAAGATAAAAATAGATTTTTATCGAAATGAACTTGTTTTGAACTAGAATAAAAATCAATTTATTTTTAAATAAATAAATTGAATTTGAAAGGATTAAAACTAAGTGGAGTTGAATCGAAATTATCTTCGGAATATTTCGATGTTGGATTTCGTGACTATACAGATATTGTTATGGGAATTTGAAAGATATATTTTATATCGTTATTTCCAATACGATATTTGTTGGTTTCAGAATTTGATATTGAATATAAGCTGGTATATTTTCTATTCAGAGCCTTGTATTTAATATCAAATGTGATTTGGGTTTGTCGTGAATCGTGTTTTAGAAGACATTGGTTCTTTAACCCAGTTAAAGACAGAATATTGATTTTTGAGAAGATTAAAACTAAGTGGAGTTTTAATGAATCTTTAATTAGATTAAAATGTGAATTGATAATTTAAATTATCAAATCTGAAAAGTGATCGAGAGTGGAGTATCACCAGTTTTGCTCCAAAGCGATAGTTAAATCTTTAATTAGATTTGAACGTGAAATGGTAATTAATTTTACCGATAACACCGTGGTGTTAGGAATGGAATATCACCAGTTTTGCCCTATGGGATATATAGGTTGGGATTGGGAAATAAAATAAATAATTACTTCGGTGTGGTTCGTTAATCCCAACTAGTTTGAAATGATATCCAAAGGAAGATTATAGGATAAATTTAGAAGAATTTATCTTGGATAAAATTAATGGGAACATTTCCCTAAGAATGTGATTTTGTGAATAAAAGAATATTCTGAATTGGAATGAGGCGTTTGTTGTGTTTGTGTAACATTCGTTTATTATATACGTGGGTTATTTTATACCCATTCTAAATAACCGATTCGACGAGATGTCGAAGATGAAGACGGTGGTTGAAGACCGGAAGTCTTCACATCGTTTGGGTGATTACTGATGATCTTGATTGGGCTGTACACCCAAGATGAGGGAAACAATTGGTGATCGTCTAGACGTACTTGGAGATGGATCGATATGCGAGGAAAGTGCCTCCGGTTTCGTTCAGACCCAGAACGAACTTGTAAATGGATTGTGTGTCTGACATTGGATTTTATTATGTGTTGATTGATCTCTATTAAATATACATCTGTTTGGCGGCGGAGAATTTATTCTCTTGCTTAACGCCCTTCTCTGAGACGTACGAGCTCAGAGGTTGTATATCGATGGACATCAGTCGCATGGAGTGAATTGCCAGTGTGGCACGCGTAAGTGGCAATTGATCAGGGCTTCTGTTGAAAGCAAAGTCTTGTGGTTGATGATCAAAGCACGGCCTGTGTGGTGTAGCTTTGTGTATAACGTGAATTCGCGAGCCTCACACCTCGATATGAGTCAAAAACGGGAGACGGACCCAAGGAGCGCACGACGTTTCTTTCTAGCTAGGCTGGTGTCAGTGACCTACCAGCCCTGACATTTATATACTTCACCTGTGTGGTTGTTGGATACGAGGCGCCTCGGATATAGGTCTGTAAGGACCGGGAAACGTGTGTTCAGGAATTGCCAATCCTCAAAAGTAAGAGAGGACCGGCCTTGGAGGATCCAGGGATTGTTGTGTGCGGTCCCGAGGCATTTGCTAGAGTGTCTCGAACGCGGAGAGGAGCTTTCCCCTTGCCTCGACTCATGACGGAAATCCAATTTCCAATACGTGATAGTGCGGTTTTATTTGTAGAACCTAGTATGGCGACATAGTGGTATGGGTCATTCATGCCGCCTATGATTGATATTTATGATTGAAATTGTTTTGACACTATACACCTATAATAATATCAAATAATGTGTTTTGAACATATCAAGCATGCTTTGGCTATTATAAGGTAAAAACCCTATCCTCCGGCTTGCGTTGCATTGTGTGATGGGACCTGGGTCTTATAATAGCTTCATTTTTCTTTATTTAGCATTGCGTTGTTTGTTTTATGCACTGGTATTCTTGGGAGGAAACCCGTTCCGTGTTATACGGCGTGGTCCCTTGATTTACCGAACTTTGAAAATAAAGATTAATAACTGTTTTAGTTCTCACACCAGTCACATGACTGACCTGGAGTTTATTGTTTTAACCTAAACTCTGGGTGCCCCTATTTTCCACATGGGCAGCTAGTAGTTTTGGTTTTGCAGATTTATGTTCACAGGATCCTGATTTACAGCTGGAACGATGCTCGGAAAGCTCTGTATCCGTGTATCACTTTCAGTTGTGTTATGTATATTTTTTCGCTGCTATGTAATTTATTGTAATCTCTGATATTTGTTGAATGTAATTTATTCATTTATACTGTGTATATTCTTGTATCTGATGGAATTGTTGTAATAACAATGAAATGTTCTTCCGTCTGCGTTCTATTTTGTCTTGTCCTCAATTCTATTCGGGCTTTCCTTCACGGGGAAGTTCGGGTCGTCTCAGTTTGGTATCAGAGCTTTGGTTTACAGAGCTCGAGAACAAGACACATTAGAACCATACGAAAGAATTCATCTGATATTGGATTAGTAATATCCAATTAGAATGACTCGTTAGATATAGGATCAGTAGTATCCTAGAACGAGTGTAAAGAGTATATTTTTCAAATGAAAACGATTTTTGTTTTGAAAATTTAAATCTCTTTATACGTATTTGAATATTTATTTATTTTGAATATGGACAATCGAGTATATAAAGATTTCACGTATACGCGTCATGAACGTATATTCGAAGTTTTAATATATTAGATAGATATAGAGTCACACTCTAGTTGCCCGGGGATGATTCTGATAATGCTGCAGCCTTACCAGTATTTATTTTCGTGTTTCGAAGGTGTGATTTCTATATATTTCCATTAGACTGGTGTGAGAACCAAAACTTATATAGATAGATTTATTGTTGTGATTTGGCACCAAAACATGATTTTTGTATATGTATCAAAATTATGAATTTGAAACTCTAATTCACTAATTGATTGATGTTTGTGTTGTTTGTTTATTTGTTTGATAATTTTGAACCATTTAGCCTAATAGCATCAAATATTGAATTGTAACAACCCGTATTTTTGAATAACATGTTATAACATAAATGGAGGCAGAATTAAACTGTAAAATCTGAATCAAGGGAAACGGGCTACGCCATTGCGTTCGTCTCGGAAAAATACGCGAAATAGAGTCCGAGTTTTCGAAAATCGGAGTCCGTATGACCAAGCTATGGCCTCGCGAAGTTTCACGAAAAATTCCCAAATTAAAGTATACTTAATTAAGTGAAATGGGTTGCGCAGAGAAATATATATATATTGATATATATATAATTGAAAATTAAATAAATATGCAAAAATGTTCAAAACAGCGAATTGGGAGAGGGGAATAACCGAACCGACCGATTTTTGAGGTCGACCCGAGCTCGCTGGGTCGACTGGGGGTTAATCCAGGGTGTTTGGCTGTCAACCCGTGGGCCGATTCGCTCAAATGCAGATTTTGCATTTGAATGGTTCTCATGGTCCATCTTTAATCTAAAGGCCCTAGATGGTTCCTACACTTGACTTCTTCCCCAAGACATGCTTTGATGGCTTGGATTGAATCTAGGGTTAATCCTATGGCCTAAAACACTTGCCTAATCTATAAATAAGACCCTAACCTACCCTAAATCATCATTATTCATTCTAGCAACTAAACTATGGCAAAATCAATCCTCTCATGGCCTCCACTCTCTTCATAAATTCCTAAACAAATTCTTATGAGATTTACCATGCATACAAGTGTTTTTAGACTTGTATGATCATCATTAACTTGCATTCAAGTCAAGTTTCTATCTTTGCATCATAAAGAGAGAGTTTTGATCTATTTTGCTTGCATTTTGGGGTTTAATTGGTTGCATAAGGGTTTTCTTACATTTGCTATACTCATTTGAGTCCACATAAGCATTGTAAGCCCTATTCTACTCTCATACTTAAACTTTAAAGTTAAACGTATGATATGCAAGTTGTGTTATGCAAGTTTGATATGTAAGTTGTCATATGATAAGCAAGTGTGTTATGCAAGTTTGATATGTAAGTTGTCATATGATAAGCAAGTTGTGTCATGCAAATTTGATGTGCAAGTTGTCACATGATATGCAAGTTATGCTATGCAAGTTTGATATGTAAGTTGTCACATGATATGCAAGTTATGCTATGCAAGTTTGATATGCAAGTTGTCACATGATATGCAAGTTTGATATGTAAGTTGTCACATGATATGCAAGTTATGCTATGCAAGTTTGATATGCAAGGTGTCACATGATATGCAAGTTATGCTATGCAAGTTTGATATGCAAGTTGTCACATGATATGCAAGTTATGCTATGCAAGTTTGATATGCAAGTTGTCATATGATATGCACGTTATGCATGCTTTTTGAGGCCTAATGCAAGTATTTGAACATATGTACATTTCATATGCCACCTTGTTGAACTTGTGGCTTCAACACTTTTATGTCATGATTATGCCAAGTTCCCTCTTTCTATCCTTTATGCGCTATTGCGATATGTAAGCGATGGGATTGCGTTTGGGGTTGGGTAAACTTAAAAGACATAAAAACATAAGCTTGGGAATTTACCTATTAAGTTAGGTCTACCCATTGGGAATTTACCTATTAAGTTAGGTCTACCCAATTGCTTGAAAATTTGTAACATGTTTTGGAAACATGGTGGACATGACACTTAGAAAAGATAAGTGTGGCCAACTCGAGGTTGGGTTGAGTTTGTAGCGTAAACCTACCCGGAACCGACCGGCCTAACTAGTTGCTACAAACGATAGGACCCAATGTGAGAAGTTGGTCATGTTGTACCTTGGACCCGAGGTTAGACCAAGTTGTGGTGTAAAGCTACCCGGACCCGCCCGGCCTAACTAGTAACCACAACAAAGTCTAATGTGAGAGGTTAAGGCGCATTAATTAATTAATGCCTCATGATTAGGGTTAAGTCATGGTCCATTTAATACTTAACCAATTTGGGCTTGGTAGATTAACGGGGTTGAGTTAACCTACACTTAACCAATCCGAACTCGGTAATTTCACGGGGTTAAGTTGAACTATACCAATCCAACTCAGTAATTTGATAAGGCTGAGAACCGATTTGATACCTGGTCTGGATAAACTAACTTGATTGATAAGTTAAACGAACCTGCTTTGCGGATCTGTAGGACCCACACTAAGTTAGGCAGGTTTGTAAATCTGTTATCTGATCCGTTAGTCTGAAAACTAATCGTCTGAACTTTGTATGTCTGAACTCTGTTAATAAGTTAATCTGAATCTGATAGTCTGGGGACACAAGGGGGAATACTTGTGTCATCTGTTGTTTGGGACCCATATTAGTCAGTAACCCTTTCTGGTATCAAAACTTTGACCCAACTGTAGGTAGGGTCCGGGCACGCTTACTGAACTAATTATAAGTGGTTCATTCTGATAATGGCGATGGGTGTTGATGGTGCGTTCCAACCGGGTCATGTGCGTGCATGGATCCCGGTCTGCCTCTGAGGATGTAAGACGCCGTGACATCTATAAATATGCCTGTGCCAATTGGTTGCCGCTTTAGGGGGTGATACACCCTATCGTGGGGCCGACACAGGGTATTTATGTATTATGGAGCTGATCGCTTGGGTAGGATTTAGGGTACACTTAGTTCTGTCTGATTCTGTTGGTACCGTCTGTTCTGTTGGGTGGCAACACCCGTCTGTTTCTGCGTGGTACCGTTCTGTTAGGGTGGTAAAGGCCCATTATAGTTAGTATTCCGTTTCTGTACTTTATCTGTTAGGGTGGTTAAGGCCCATTATTGTTAGCATTCTGTTTCTGTACTTTATCTGTTGGGATGGTAAGAGACCATTTTTCCCAAGCTCTATTTCTGTATGGACCATTCTGTTCCGTCCTGTTTCGATGTGAACATTGGGGTAACACCTAATCCTGTTATACTAGGATTGGTACCAAGAAGTTGGATCTTGATTTGAGTCAAACACCTGATACTGGGCCAAGTTTAGGCCAAGGGATAAATTCTTGATTATACATGACATGTTAGAATGCTGATACACCTGTGGTGCAAAACCTTAAACCTGATTATGCGATGACACCTTTATCTACCTTGTTAGTTAATCATCATGCTAGTATGTTGTTATCCTTATGTTCATCCCTGCTGCTCATGCCAGTTAACTTTATCAGTTTACATTGATTGTAGTAGGGCTTACTCAGTCTTTTTGACTGACCTGTTTTCTTTCGCCTCTTTTCTTCCGTTTCCTCCCCCCCCCCCCAGGTTCTCAGGGAGGGAATATTGGAGCTTAGCTGGATTTCTGATCGCTTGCTTGTGGGATTAGCTCATGTACAGTCTTGACATGAAGCTAGCTATGGTTATCATTTATTTTGGGGATAGCACTTATGTATTTCGGTTTTCAGATGATGTTGTTTTATCTAGACTTGTTTATTTGGAAAGTTGATATTATGTTGTACCAGACTTGTTTTGAAATGGTTTAAAATCTTCCGCTGTTTTATCTATGTTATTTACTCTGTTTACATATATACATATGTTCTTGTTCTGCCTTGATATATCATTATGCATGTTTACCTGATTCAAACGCCCCTCCAAAGTCAGAGTGCTTGCAAGAGTTACCCTGGCGGAGGTGGGGTGTTACATTTGGTATCAGAGCATATGGTACGAGAAGGAACAAAAAAAAAAGCTTTTATAAAACTTTTGGAAAACTATTTTCAAAACCAAGTATAAAGTATTTTCCAAAGAAAAGTCTAGTTTATTTTAAAGGCAATTCCCCAAAAAGCCATTAGCAAAATTCCTTCGTTTTTCTCCATTCTGAATCTGTCTTTTTCTTTTTCAGTATGGCTGATAACTTTGTTATCCCGGAGGGAGTGCACGTACCTGTTTGGTATAGGAGACTTTTGGAGGCTAGGGCGACCGAAGACGGCCCCGCAGATGTCCCTCCTCCTCCTCCTCCAGTAGTTAATTTTCCTCCTCCTGTAGTTAATGTTCCTCCTCCTCCTGTCGCTGAGGTTCCTCTTCCTCCTCCCCCTCAGCATCCTCAAGTGGACTTCGCAAAGACTTGCAAAGATTTCAAAGCAATGGGTGGCAAGAACTTTCAAGGCACTGAGACTTTTGTGGAGGCCAGAAATTGGTTGAAAGAGACCGAGGATTTGTTGGCTATCTTTGGGTTAGACGATCAGAGGAAGCTCTTGTTGGCGGTTTGGCTTATGAAGGATGAAGCCGCTTATTGGTGGGAAGTCACCAATGGTACTAGGCCTGTGGAGACTTGGGCCGATTTCAGGACAAGATTCAGGCTTAAGTTTCTGTCTTCTACTGAAGAGAATTTGCAAATGGAAAGGTTTATTGCTTTGAAGTAAGGAGACATGTCTGTTAAAGAATATGTGAACAAGTTCAATCAGTTAGCTCGTTTTGGCTTGGATATGGTGAGTACTACTCAGAAGAAGGCTCTTCGTTTTGCTAGAGGATTGAATGAGCCATTACAGGAGTTAGCTATGTCTCATGTGCCCATGGGGGTCACGTTTGAGAGTTTGGTAGATATGGCCCTACTCAATGAAGAGAACAAGAGTGCAAAGAAGGAGGTCAAGGTGAATGAGTCTCAAAACAAGAAAACGGGGCCCAAAAAGGAAATGCAAAAGAAGGAGGAGAAGTCTGAAGATAAGAAGGAAAAGAAGTGCTTTACTTGTGGAAGCTCAACTCATCTAAACAAGGATTGCAGAAAGAGGAAGGGCACTTGCTTTAACAGTGGAGAGATGGGACACTTCACTAGGGACTTCCCGAAGAAGAAAGGCACTACATCTGTAACGACCCAGATTTTTCTGGTCGGTTTATTTTGAATATTTAATATTATTTTAAATATAGAGCCGATAATATAAATCGTTTTTTCATAGTGAGTTATAGATCTAATTACCGTAATACGGGATATATTGAATTCGAAGTTAGAATTGAATCAAAACAGTTCAGTTGATTTATATAAATTCTGTTTGGATTAGAAGGATAATAATAATTTATTTTCATTGAATTCTATTTTCTGAAATCGTTTTATTTGTTAAATCAAAATTTATTTAAATCGTTAATTTAAATGGTTTTCTGCTTTATACAGTTAAATTAAAATTCCAGAATCAATCCCGTGGAGTTCAAAATAACGTTATAATCCGAGAACATCGGTCGTTAGGTTAGAGTAGCGGTTTAGAATTTCGGGTCTAAGGACTCCAAGATATTTGGTTGTTAAAATTAGATCACTTCAAAATCACATCGAATTAATTTAAATTTTTTTAGAGCCGATCTATATTGTTTTCCCGCAAGCCTACCTTCTAGCTTCAACCTCTTCTTTCATTTCGCAGACAATATTGTCTCCCACGCTCAACATCGCAGATTTATTTTGCATCGAGCTGACAAATTTGTTTCTCCTTAGTTCTTAAGTAATAAGAGAATTTAATGGCGTTGTACGAGATGTCTCCATTCAGGGCCAAGTAACTCCTCATCTATAAATCGCGACATCCTCCTATTTCAGTTCTTCAGTAGAAAATCAAAGCTTCAATAAGAAATAAAAATGGCCGTCCTTTGTCTTCAATTATTCACAAATTAAAATCAGAAAAGGGAAACGGAACTGAGAACTAGCTGGCAACGCTCGCGATTTAGGGGGAGTAGGGCGACTGTCGATTTAGGGTAACGAGCACAGTAAGCGGCAAGGCTAAAGGAGATATCGATTCTCCACTTAGGTGAACCGTGGGTTTCGACTTCAAGTACGTGGCGATGGGCTAGGCGAGTTGGTTGTCAAAGGCGGTGAATTTGATCAAGGGGGTGGTCGCGACTGTCTCGTGATGTTGGAGTTTGGAGAGTTCGAATTGGGGGTTTAAGTTGCCAATGGTTGGAGTGTGATATTGAATGGATAAACTGAATTCGAATCTAGGTTTAGGGTAGGGTGTGATAGGATTAAAGGCATTCGAAGTCCACAGCTTCGATCGATCTGCTGTAGCGTGAGTGAGTTCAGGCCAAAGTCATGGTGTGGGAGTTGGAGCTTGCGCAGAAAAGGGGAGTGTGGTAAACTCATTCGTTCTGCTCTAGTAAGATGAAGAGAAGGCTCAAATTTCTTGTGTGGTACAATATTGGGAGTGCGATGTCTAGAGGGGATCGACAGTTGAAATCAAATGGGGTGTTTGGCAGTGTGGTTTTGGAAATTTTACAGTGGTGGTTTAAGGCATTTTTGTGAGGTTGATCAAAGAATATTGAAGTCGGATAGTGGATTAGTCAACGCAATAAGGTATACCGTTTTGCAAAATTTAATTTACATAGAATAATTTACTTATTCATATGTTAAGTTATTTTAGATGAATCAAAGATTAATCGATTAATAAAAATAAATAATCATGGGTACATATTCAGGCAAGACAATTCGTAACAGAGATGATTTGGAATCGGAATGGATATTCTGCAAATAAAAACCACGGTAAGTAAATCTCACTCACCTTTAGAATTATTTTTATTTCATTAAAAATAATTGTTTGCTGCTTGTGTGAATGCTTTCTGTTTTATATATATATTAGTTATTTAGGCTATATATATATATATTGGGTTGATTGATTGGTTGGATTCCCGCAGTCTCATTAGCGGATGCCCGCAGTTTCATAGCGGATGATTACCCTATACGCCCCACGCTATGATTAGTGGATGACCTTCTATACCGCGATATTCTGCCACGAAGCAGAATGGGTATTATTTATGTGCTAACATCTGTGGATGCAGGAAAACAGGTTGGAGGGATCCAACTGGATTCCTCAAAAATATATTATCTGTTTGTTTGTTGTTTGTTTGATTTCATATATATATATATATTCATATATGATGTGTTAAAAATCAAATGATTGAAAATTGGGTGATTTGATTGTTTTAAATATCACTGGGCTAAGTGTTAATTTATTTAAAATATCGTGAAAGGATATTTGAGATTTTAAAAGGGAAAATTCTATTTTTTTAATAGAATTTGAATTTTAAATGGAAATAAAATATAAACTTGTTTTTGAAAAATAAAACAAGTAGTTTCTTTTTAAACGAAATTTATAAATAGTTCTTTTATAACGAAGTTATAAATGAAGTGAAAAGAATTATCATTTGATAATTCAGAAATAGAAATACCAGTGTGAAATTGGAATTTGAAATGAAATTTCAAAATAGGATGTGAAATGAAATTTTTAAATATATAACTCAAATGAAATTTGAGTATAACATTTGAATAGTAGAATTAGAAAAGGAATTTAAATGTTTGAATTTTAAAAGGGGATTGAATATAGAAATTCAAATGAAGTTTTGAAAATAGATTTGAATATAGAAATTCAAATGAAGTTTTGAAAATAGATTTGGATATAGAAATTTAAATGAAGTTTTGAAACTAGATTTGAAATAGGATTCAAATAAGAGGATTTGAATGATAGAATTAAAAAGGGGTTGAATATTTGAAATTTCAAAATAGAATTGAATCGGAGTTTGGGTATTTGAAATTCAATAGAATAAGTATAGAATTTGAATTCGAAGAGAATTGAATAGGGAATTTGAATGTAAAATTCAAAAAGGAATTCAAATGGAATTTAAATTATAGAATTTGAATATAGCATTCAAATGGAATTTTAAACTATGGAATTTTGAATCTAGAATTTAAAAAGGAGTTTGAATATTTGAATTTCAATAGAATTCAAATATAGAAATTGGAATATAGAAGTTCCAATGGAATTTAAATATAGAGTTTGAATAAGAGAATTCAAATGAATTCAAACATAGAATTTGAATATGGAATTGAAATAGAAATTCAAGTATTGAATTTGAATATCCAATAGAAAAGGAATTGGGATTTGAAATATAGAATTCAAAAGTAAGATTTGAATTTGAATCAAGGAATTCAAATAGAGTTAAAATGGAGTTGAATTCATTTTAAAGAAGTTTAAAGGTATATATATATAAAAATATAATTAAAACGAACTCGCCGCAGCGCTGCAGTTCGTAAAATAGCGATTCGAACTTCAATCGAGTATACAGGACCCAATTGGAATCGGATCTCTTTGAAATAAGAAACGTCAGGACCGGTTTGATAATAGTTTTCTAATGAAAGAGAAAAATATGAATTTTTTTGTATAGATTTTGAGTTATGTCAAAATAAATTTTCAGAAAAACAGCGCCAGAACTATTTAAAAACCATAACGGTTTATTTCATTTTATAAAAGGATTTTAAGCGAATAAAAATCCGAATTGTCTATGTAGAAAATTTCAGAGTTAAGTTGTAAAATATATGCGAATTCAAGTTGTGTAAATGAATATGATTTTTGAAACAGAAACCGGATTTTGATTTATTGAATAGAATTAACTAAATTGAATAGAAATTAGTTAATGAGATTTCGAATGAATATTGGGGTTTGAATAAGTAAATTCGATTTGAAATTTATATTCGAAATCGAAAAGGAAACTAGAATTGAAATGGAAACGCAATTTGGTTATGAACAAGCTAAATATTTTGTTAAAAATGCTATGTTCAAACAAAGGAGTATAATAGGCAAAATGGCCGATTTAAAGAATAAATGGCGGAACTGAATTCAAACGATTAGATAGTGTGGAATTGAATTGAAAACAGGTGAACAGGTGTTGGGCATGTATGGAATGAAGTATATAATGTATATGAAGATTTTTAATGTATGTGCCCGACAAAAAGGTACGTTTTAATTCATATATGAGATTTTATGCGCCGTATCGGCAAGCCGCTTGGCTTTTTCTTTTTGAGATGAGAAGATACCGGGATGCTATTTGAAATTTCCCGATGCTCCCGATACAGGGGAGGTTATGGCGAATTTTTCCGAGAATTTAAGGAGTTAGAATATTTTTAAGAAATTTGACAATTAGAAATCTATATATCGATATATATATATAGAATTCGATAAGGAAACAAAATCAAAAATAGCGTAAAGAGCCAATATGGTTATTGAAATATTTGGATAACAAATATTGATGGAAGAAATGGAAAAGTGATTTAATTAATGAAATATTAATTAAAGAGCCCAGTGATTTGTTTGATATGTTGATTGAACACTTGTTTTTATTCGATAGTTAAATCACAGACTATCGGAGTTTTGACCATCGTTGTCAATATGGAGAGACCGGTTGGATTATTATCCGAAGAACCACTCCGTATCGGCATAAGCGTTGCGAACCAAGTATGCTGAATATATTGAAGACGGAGTAAAGTGCAAGGGCTTTTCTATTAAATAGAAATAGTGCCTTCGGTTTCGTTCAATCCCAGAACGAACGTAAATGGACGAATGTCTGACAGAGTATTTCCAATGATCAAATGGGTTGGTCTGTATGAATATATATGGTTGCAACGGATTTATCCCTTAGCATAATATCCAGAATATTTGTGCAAACTCAACTAGTGATTAACGGATCTGACAATGTGGCATTCAAAGTGATTGTGCTATCAATGAATGGTAAGTATTCGTAGCCTCAGGCCTCAACAACCGGGAAAGGACAAAAATCGGGCAGGCAGCATGGCTATGTGGGTCGCACCCATTAGGGTGTATAATCACCTATCTAGAGAAATTCCTTTTGTTTCTTAATCTATCGATTCTGCCCATTCGGGAACGGTGGTTTGAGTCCAACCGTTGGTGATATACATTCGATACACTCAAGCGAAATGAGTGGTCGGTCATGTGTGGGCCGGGTTGCAAGACGTTCTTGTTGAACCCAGGTGTATTCGCCTCTAGAGATACATCATCGGAAGGTGGTTCCATACCTTGTCACGTTGGAAATCCAATCTCCAATAAGCGCCATGCGGTTTTTGATTTTATACTATATAGGTAGAGCGTGAGATGCAAGTGTTCTGCTATTTGGTTATTTACTTGATGTAGACATTATTATAATACCACTGGATTTTGATATCCAAAATGGTTTGGGTTATAGTAAGGTAAAAACCATTCGTATTTATGTGTGGACTGGTCTTACTATTATCTTTTCTTTTTGAAAGGATTTTTAAAGTTAAACAAGTGGTTGGAGTTTACTCACACCAGTCCCATGACTGACCCAGAGTTTATTTTGTTTTGTTTTCCCTAAACTCTTGGGTGCCCAAATTTGTACGGGCAGTCAAGTAGTTAGGATTTTTCAGATTCCCTTGGAAGAGCTGGAAGCAGGAGGCTTCACCAGTTAGATATAGACTATCATATATTCCGCTGTGTACTACGTTGTATTTGGAAACAGATGTTTATAACTGTTCCAGAAATGACTGTTGTGCTCTGATGATGGTATGTATATAAAGTTACTGATTTGTATTTCAAAGTTATGTTATATAATATATTTTATTCGTTCCGCTGTGAGTTTGTGATCTTCGTTTTTCTTCTATTCTAATATTTCTTTCTTTCTATTTCTCATCTTCTAACTTCTTTCTATTAATGGTTCGTATTTCTGTGTTATTTGGGTTGGACGTGTGGTGTATTTAGTCAACTCAGATAGCTCGGATTTACGGGTCGTTTCAACATCGGAAGGAGCGGTGAATACTCGCATGGCGGGTGAATAGATTAGGGCTAGAATAATTTGTCTGTAGGATGTTTAATTTTCCTTGTCTGATTTTCAGTTTGAAACTCTTTTTCTGGTATCTTGATTCTGTAATGGCAACTCAGTACTTTAATGCTAGTCTTGCTTCTGATCTGGTAATAGTCTCAAACTCCCTAAGAGTTATAACTCATCTGTTTGTGATAAATTGGGATTTGAGAGTATCTGTGACTATGACAAATACATTCTGGGTTCCTACCATGCTTAGTTTCCTAAGAATCATTTGGGAAGATCTGATCTGTACTAGTAGTCTGTAAGTATATATACCAAGTTTTTGTTTTATCTGTACTCGCTTCCATCACTCGACTGTATCTTGTTGAGATAGGAATCCTATGGATGTAAACATGTGTTTGAGACATGTTATGTTTGATGGTTGCAAGTGGATGCAAGTGGTTGCTAGTGGTTGCTCGTGGATGCATAAACACACACTAGGCACTAGATCGGCTTGAAATACACTCTCATATTGCATATGGACGTGTGTACATTTTCAATTCTTATGGTTGCAAGATGGTTGATTCGGCACATGGATGTTGCATATGGATGTATGTTATGTGCACACATATAGATACTATACATTATGTTAGGAATTGCATACATATGGATTCATTTCACTAACATAATTTGCATTGATGATATTTGCATTAGATAAGTACATATACACACACCTTTGCATATGTTCATACAACATTTAGAATCTAGTAAGGACAATGATTGCTCGTGGATGGTGTTTTGAGTAGATGGATGTTGGATGGTAGGATACGTTCTTCCTAACTTGGAGATTTCGGGGACGAAATCCTTTAAGGAGGGAAGAATGTAACAACCCGTATTTTTGAATAACATGTTATAACATAAATGGAGGCAGAATTAAACTGTAAAATCTGAATCAAGGGAAACGGGCTATGCCATTGCGTTCGTCTCGGAAAAATACGCGAAATAGAGTCCGAGTTTTCGAAAATCGGAGTCCATATGACCAAGCTATGGCCTCGCGAAGTTTCACGAAAAATTCCCAAATTAAAGTATACTTAATTAAGTGAAATGGGTTGCGCAGAGAAATATATATATATATTGATATATATATATATATAATTGAAAATTAAATAAATATGCAAAAATGTTCAAAACAGCGAATTGGGAGAGGGGAATAACCGATCCGGCCGATTTTTGAGGTCGACCCGAGCTTGCTGGGTCGACTGGGGGTTAATCCAGGGTGTTTGGCTGTCAACCCGTGGGCCGATTCGCTCAAATGCAGATTTTGCATTTGAATGGTTCTCATGGTCCATCTTTAATCTAAAGGCACTAGATGGTTCCTACACTTGACTTCTTCCCCAAGACATGCTTTGATGGCTTGGATTGAATCTAGGGTTAATCCTATGGCCTAAAACACTTGCCTAATCTATAAATAAGACCCTAACCTACCCTAAATCATCATTATTCATTCTAGCAACTAAACTATGGCAAAATCAATCCTCTCATGGCCTCCACTCTCTTCAAAAATTCCTAAACAAATTCTTATGAGATTTTCCATGCATACAAGTGATTTTAGACTTGTATGATCATCATTAGCTTGCATTCAAGTCAAGTTTCTATCTTTGCATCATAAAGAGAGAGTTTTGATCTATTTTGCTTGCATTTTGGGGTTTAATTGGTTGCATAAGGGTTTTCTTACATTTGCTATACTCATTTGAGTCCGCATAAGCATTGTAAGCCCTATTCTACTCTCATACTTAAACTTTAAAGTTAAATGTATGATATGCAAGTTGTGTTATGCAAGTTTGATATGTAAGTTGTCATATGATAAGCAAGTGTGTTATGCAAGTTTGATATGTAAGTTGTCATATGATAAGCAAGTTGTGTCATGCAAGTTTGATGTGCAAGTTGTCACATGATATGCAAGTTATGCTATGCAAGTTTGATATGTAAGTTGTCACATGATATGCAAGTTATGCTATGCAAGTTTGATATGCAAGTTGTCACATGATATGCAAGTTATGCTATGCAAGTTTGATATGTAAGTTGTCACATGATATGCAAGTTATGCTATGCAAGTTTGATATGCAAGTTGTCACATGATATGCAAGTTATGCTATGCAAGTTTGATATGCAAGTTGTCACATGATATGCAAGTTATGCTATGCAAGTTTGATATGCAAGTTGTCATATGATATGCAAGTTATGCATGCTTTTTGAGGCCTAATGCAAGTATTTGAACATATGTACATTTCATATGCCACCATGTTGAACTTGTGGCTTCAACACTTTTATGTCATGATTATGCCAAGTTCCCTCTTTCTATCCTTTATGCGCTATTGCGATATGTAAGCGATGGGATTGCGTTTGGGGTTGGGTAAACTTAAAAGACATAAAAACATAAGCTTGGGAATTTACCTATTAAGTTAGGTCTACCCATTGGGAATTTACCTATTAAGTTAGGTCTACCCAATTGCTTGAAAATTTGTAACATGTTTTGGAAACATGGTGGACATGACACTTAGAAAAGATAAGTGTGGCCAACTCGAGGTTGGGTTGAGTTTGTAGCGTAAACCTACCCGGAACCGACCGGCCTAACTAGTTGCTACAAACGATAGGACCCAATGTGAGAAGTTGGTCATGTTGTACCTTGGACCCGAGGTTAGACCAAGTTGTGGTGTAAAGCTACCCGGACCCGCCCGGCCTAACTAGTAACCACAACAAAGTCTAATGTGAGAGGTTAAGGCGCATTAATTAATTAATGCCTCATGATTAGGGTTAAGTCATGGTCCATTTAATACTTAACCAATTTGGGCTTGGTAGATTAACGGGGTTGAGTTAACCTACACTTAACCAATCCGAACTCGGTAATTTCACGGGGTTAAGTTGAACTATACCAATCCAACTCAGTAATTTGATAAGGCTGAGAACCGATTTGATACCTGGTCTGGATAAACTAACTTGATTGATAAGTTAAACGAACCTGCTTTGCGGATCTGTAGGACCCACACTAAGTTAGGCAGGTTTGTAAATCTGTTATCTGATCCGTTAGTCTGAAAACTAATCGTCTGAACTTTGTATGTCTGAACTCTGTTAATAAGTTAATCTGAATCTGATAGTCTGGGGACACAAGGGGGAATACTTGTGTCATCTGTTGTTTGGGACCCATATTAGTCAGTAACCCTTTCTGGTATCAAAACTTTGACCCAACTGTAGGTAGGGTCCGGGCACGCTTACTGAACTAATTATAAGTGGTTCATTCTGATAATGGCGATGGGTGTTGATGGTGCGTTCCAACCGGGTCATGTGCGTGCATGGATCCCGGTCTGCCTCTGAGGATGTAAGACGCCGTGACATCTATAAATATGCCTGTGCCAATTGGTTGCCGCTTTAGGGGGTGATACACCCTATCGTGGGGCCGACACAGGGTATTTATGTATTAGGGAGCCGATCGCTTGGGTAGGATTTAGGGTACACTTAGTTCTGTCTGATTCTGTTGGTACCGTCTGTTCTGTTGGGTGGCAACACCCATCTGTTTCTGCGTGGTACCGTTCTGTTAGGGTGGTAAAGGCCCATTATAGTTAGTATTCCGTTTCTGTACTTTATCTGTTAGGGTGGTTAAGGCCCATTATTGTTAGCATTCCGTTTCTGTACTTTATCTGTTGGGATGGTAAGAGACCATTTTTCCCAAGCTCTATTTCTGTATGGACCATTCTGTTCCGTCCTGTTTCGATGTGAACATTGGGGTAACACCTAATCCTGTTATACTAGGACTGGTACCAAGAAGTTGGATCTTGATTTGAGTCAAACACCTGATACTGGGCCAAGTTTAGGCCAAGGGATAAATTCTTGATTATACATGACATGTTAGAATGCTGATACACCTGTGGTGCAAAACCTTAAACCTGATTATGCGATGACACCTTTATCTACCTTGTTAGTTAATCATCATGCTAGTATGTTGTTATCCTTATGTTCATCCCTGCTGCTCATGCCAGTTAACTTTATCAGTTTACATTGATTGTAGTAGGGCTTACTCAGTCTTTTTGACTGACCTGTTTTCTTTCGCCTCTTTTCTTCCGTTTCCCCCCCCCAGGTTCTCAGGGAGGGAATATTGGAGCTTAACTGGATTTCTGATCGCTTGCTTGTGGGATTAGCTCATGTACAGTCTTGACATGAAGCTAGCTATGGTTATCATTTATTTTGGGGATAGCACTTATGTATTTCAGTTTTCAGATGATGTTGTTTTATCTAGACTTGTTTATTTGGAAAGTTGATATTATGTTGTACCAGACTTGTTTTGAAATGGTTTAAAATCTTCCGCTGTTTTATCTATGTTATTTACTCTGTTTACATATATACATATGTTCTTGTTCTGCCTTGATATATCATTATGCATGTTTACCTGATTCAAATGCCCCTCCAAAGTAAGAGTGCTTGCAAGAGTTATCCTGGCGGAGGTGGGGTGTTACATGAATTATATTGAAAATTGGTTGCATTTGCTTGCATATACATATACTTACATTGAACAGGTCATAGCAAGGAGGCTAGAGCAGAGAATAAAATTTGTTTGCCCGACAAATAGGTACATGTTTACTACATAATTTACTGTTTTGTTTGGGTGATGATGATTTTATGAGCCTATTGGCTAGCCGCTTGGCTATTTCTTTTTCTTTTTGAGATCAGAAGGCCTATATGGCAATTTCGGGATTTTCCCGTGGCTCCCGGTGCAGGGGAGGTTATGGCGAAATTTTTCGAAAATTTAGGGTGTTAGCCAAATTTTTGAAAATTTGAAAATTCTCAGAAACTGAAAATTTGGAGAATGGAAGCCAGATCGAACGTAGAGTTGACTAATCAAACCACTTTCGACTATGTTCCTTTTCGGGGACGAAAAGTTTTAAGTGGGGGAGATTGTAACAACCCGAAAATCTGGGCCAGTTTAAAATTTTTATTTTGGCAATTTTAGCGGATTTTGAACATTTAAAATGAATTATTTTATATAATATCGACGAGAAATTTATTTTGAATATAATTCGACGTATATATTATATACGTCGTCGTCAGAATATAAATAATTTTATTTTAATTATAAATAGAATTGAAAATGGCGCGGTAGTTCGATAATTCGATTTCAAACTTCAATTGGACGTACCGGGTGCAAAACAATCCGGATTTTAGCGAAACCAAAAACATTAGAATATAATTGATGATATCTTTCCAACAAATCCGAAAAATCAAAATTTCATAGCGGGAATCAAAAGATATGTCCAGTTGAAAATTCTGAATAGTCGCTGTGGAATTCAAGCCCTTAAAAATGGGAATTTTGCAAACGACCTCGGATTTCAACGAAACCACTTTTGTTGGGTCCGTGATGTCAAATTATTGCTAGGTTTCAAATTTCATAATTTTTCGATTCAATATGTGAGCGTGGCAAAGGAAAACGCGTTTGACCAGTTTCAGTTGATTTTAATCGACTGGAAAATGGCCATTTTTCTAACGTCTCAGAATTCGACGAAACTAGTTTTGTTAGGACCGTATCGTCAATACGAAGCTAGAAAATATTTTTCTGAAAATTTTCTAGTTAGTATGTGAACCCGGTAAATTGAAATGCGCGTTCAAATTCAATATATAGAGTTATATGTTGATTTTGACGAAAACTGATTGTAACAGCCGAATCAGCTTGCGATACGTATCCCACTGTGTTCGGAATGGGGGTAAAACGCTATAGACGATAGGCGGTGGGCCTCGTTTCGAGGTCGTATGTAAAAGTCAACTTTTTGCAAAATAAAATAATTTAAAATAAAAAAGAAATATCTCTCCCCCTTTAACTCTGCCCCCCCCCCCCCCCCCCCGTTCACTTTAGATTCAGTCAATTCAAGAAAAGGAAGAGAAAAAAAACAAATCGCTCGATCCCGTCGCCGCCGCCTCCCCAACGTCGCCCCTCTAACACAACCGCCCTGCCCTCTCTCTCCTCCTCCTGAAACCCCCCCAGTTCCGCCGCAACCCTAAACACCCGTCGCCCCTTTCCTCCAGTCGCCCTCCCTCCATGAACGCGCCACCTCCGACCGTTTTACCCGCCGTCGGTCAGCCCTACTCCCCCCCCCCCCACCTACTAATTCTGGCGCCACCATCCTTGTGAGTTTTTCTTTTATTATTTTATTTTTATTTATTTATTTTCAGTCTTATTAATTTATGTGTGTGATTAAAATCTGAAATTTATATGTGTGTGTATGGCAAAAGATTTGATTTTTAAAATGGAAAAGATTTGATTTTTAAAATAGGAAAGAGTATATTTTTAGAGAAAAAAATAGGATTTTTGCTTTCGTGAAGTTCGGATTTTTAATATCTAAAAGTTCGGATTTTTAATATCTAAAAGTTCGGATTTTTAATATCTAAAAGTTCGGATTTTTCATATTAGAAAAGGCGAAAACTTCATATTAGAAAAGGCGAAAACTTCATATTAGAAAAGGCGAAAACTTCATATTGGAAAAGGCGAGATCTTTATATTTGAAAAGGCGAAATCTTTGTATAGAGAATAGCGAGGTAAAAATATTATTTTTATCTATAAAGTAGCAATGTAAAAATAGAATTTTTATCCATATAGCATAGTAAAAATTCGATTTTTATATATTGAATAACGAAGTAAAAATTCGATTTTTATATATTGAATAACGAAGTAAAAAATCGATTTTTATATATTGAATAACGAAGAAAAAAATGCGATTTTTATATATTGAATAACGAAGTAAAAATTTGATTTTTATATATTGAATAACGAAGTAAAAAAATCCATTTTTATATATTGAATAGCGAAGTGAAAATTCGATTTTTTTTAAATGTATGAAGCGATTATAAAAATATGATTTTTAAATTGTAAGTGAACAAATAAAAATGTGATTTTTATTTTAAAAACATCAAAATATAAAAGTGCGTGATTTTTATATATGTAGTGGCCACGGGCAACGAAGATGACGAAGATGCGATAGCGACAAAGATTTCTATCAATGAAGTGTCGTGGAGTTGGATAGCTATTTGTGAGAACTTCTCACTCTTCAATTTCTTTTTCTAGTTATATATATATACTAGGATGCAGACGGTGTTTAGTAGCACCCGACACCCGTCATCCACAGACCATGGATGGCTTGTTTGTTAAATTGTTTGGTTGTGTAGTTGGTTAGTTTATTTGGTTCGAATTGAATTGTTTGGTGAAAGGGAATGGATTTGATTGATGTGTGAATGGCGTGGGCCTTCACTAGACTGGGGATAAGGCTAGGCCTCGTCCCGTTTCTAGTATCGTGCCGTTATGCCGCCGAAATTTTCTAAAATATGTTAGAAAAATAAAAATATCATTTTTAATGAGTAAATGAACTGAATAGGAATTCATGTGTTGAAATAAAATATTTTATCGTTAAAAAAATATAATTTTTAACGTGGAAGTGAATAAAATAAAATATTCATTTACAAACCGGACGGTTTGTTTATGTACACCTATTTGAAGGACATTGATTGGGACGATAAATTTTACACATCGCCCAACTGCACAAATAAATTCTGTGTTTGATTGTTTGAAACCCCACACAGGTGTTGGGATGAAATTTGAAGTTCACTCATCCTGATTGATTAAATATGTCGATCGATTGATTGACAGGCTGTTATAAGCGTTAGATATCTATATTTGATGCTTATACAGTGTAGTGCACTTTGATTGATGGTTGATTATTTTTCAATGCTATTATATACATGTGTTGCATGGAATCCATATAATTAACATTATATGGTGATTGATTGGGCCTCATTTCATTCGGGAAAATAATGAATGTTATAAAAGAAAATTCATGTGTTGAATATAAAAATAGTCATGTGTTGACGATGTTCATGTGTTGAAAATATTCATGTGTTGAGTAAAATATTTTATACAATAAAATTTACATCTTTATCATATTTAAAATTAGAACTATTTTACGGTTGAAGTCTAATTGAAAATCCAACGATAGATACCATAGTTTTATAAAATATTTTACATAACAAAAATAGTCGTGTGCTGAAAGAAATATAGATTCATGTGTTGAATAGAATAAATATTCATTTGTTGAATAAAATAAAGAAGTTTTTGAAAAACATAAAGCCGTGTGGATTAGAGGGACGCCATTTTGACGCGAACGATACTTATATCGATTTATTCATTTTAAAATGAATATAAAGTGATTTCGAAATGAATTGAATATAAAAAGATTTTGAAATGAATTGAATAGAAAACGATTTCAAAATGAGTTGAATAGAAAACCAATTCGAATTGAATTGAATAGATAGCGAATTCGAATTGAATTGAAAACGAATTCGAATTGAATTGAAAACGAATTCGAATCGAATTGAAAGCGAATTGAAATGAATTCAAATTGAATTGAAATTTGAATTGAATAGAAATGAATTTTAAAACGAATTTATAAAGAAGAATTCAATTTTGGTTTGGATCGAAATGGAAGTTGAAATTGTTTTTGAAACGAATGCAAAACTATTTATAAAATTTGTTTTGAATAGTAATCGACGATAATATATATTATATATTATATATATAATATAATGGCCTGAATAGAACGCGCCGCACCGCGGCAGTTCGTGAATTTCGACCATTTATTTCAAACGGACATTACGGGAGATCCGACCGTCGGATTCACCTAAAACCGGAACCGTTGGGTTCGTATCGAAAAGAGCTTTCCAATGAATATTAGAAACTTGAAATCTAATGGTTGGATTTGGAATTATGCCCAAATCAAATTGGGAAAAGGTCGCTGTAAGTGCAGTTCGATGGCCGTTGATGGAAATTGACTGTACGGGCCTTGATAAAATTATTAAAAATATCTATAATTTTTGTAAAATCATAATATGTGAATTGGAAAGAATTGGGATGAAAAACTCCATATGTGAAAAGATAAAAATAGATTTTTATCGAAATGAACTAGTTTTGAACTAGAATTAAAATCAATTTATTTTTAAATAAATAAATTGAATTTGAAAGGATTAAAACTAAGTGGAGTTGAATCGAAATTATCTTCGGAATATTTCGATGTTGGATTTCGTGACTATACAGATATTGTTATGGGAATTTGAAAGATATATTTTATATCGTTATTTCCAATACGATATTTGTTGGTTTCAGAATTTGATATTGAATATAAGCTGGTATATTTTCTATTCAGAGCCTTGTATTTAATATCAAATGTGATTTCGGTTTGTCGTGAATCGTGTTTTAGAAGACATTGGTTCTTTAACCCAGTTAAAGACAGAATATTGATTTTTGAGAAGATTAAAACTAAGTGGAGTTTTAATGAATCTTTAATTAGATTAAAATGTGAATTGATAATTTAAATTATCAAATCTGAAAAGTGATCGAGAGTGAAGTATCACCAGTTTTGCTCCAAAGCGATAGTTAAATCTTTAATTAGATTTGAACGTGAAATGGTAATTAATTTTACCGATAACACCGTGGTGTTAGGAATGGAGTATCACCAGTTTTGCCCCATGGGATATATAGGTTGGGATTGGGAAATAAAATAAATAATTACTTCGGTGTGGTCCGTTAATCCCGACTAGTTTGAAATGATATCCAAAGGAAGATTATAGGATAAATTTAGAAGAATTTATCTTGGATAAAATTAATGGGAACATTTCCCTAAGAATGTGATTTTGTGAATAAAAGAATATTCTGAATTGGAATGAGGCGTTTGTTGTGTTTGTGTAACATTCGTTTATTATATACGTGGGTTATTCAGAAAGGCCGGGTTTATACCCATTCTAAATAACCGATTCGACGAGATGTCGAAGATGAAGACGTTGGTTGAAGACCGGAAGTCTTCACATCGTTTGGGTGATTACTGATGATCTTGATTGGGCTGTACACCCAAGATGAGGGAAACAATTGGTGATCGTCTAGACGTACTTGGAGATGGATGGATATGCGAGGAAAGTGCCTCCGGTTTCGTTCAGACCCAGAACGAACTTGTAAATGGATTGTGTGTCTGACATTGGATTTTATTCTGTGTTGATTGATCTCTATTAAATATACATCTGTTTGGCGGAGGAGAATTTATTCTCTTGCTTAACGCCCTTCTCTGAGACGTACGAGCTCAGAGGTTGTATATCGATGGACATCAGTCGCATGGAGTGAATTGCCAGTGTGGCACGCGTAAGTGGCAATTGATCAGGGCTTCTGTTGAAAGCAAAGTCTTGTGGTTGATGATCAAAGCACGGCCTGTGTGGCGTAGCTTTGTGTATAACGTGAATTCGCGAGCCTCACACCTCGGTATGAGTCAAAAACGGGAGACGGACCCAAGGAGTGCACGACGTTTCTTTCTAGCTAGGGTGGTGTCAGTGACCTACCAGCCCTGACATTTATATACTTCACCTGTGTGGTTGTTGGATACGAGGCGCCTCGGATATAGGTCTGTAAGGACCGGGAAACGTGTGTTCAGGAATTGCCAATCCTCAAAAGTAAGAGAGGACCGGCCTTGGAGGATCCAGGGATTGCTGTGTGCGGTCCCGAGGCATTTGCTAGAGTGTCTCGAACGCGGAGAGGAGCTTGCCCCTTGCCTCGACTCATGACGGAAATCCAATTTCCAATACGTGATAGTGCGGTTTTATTTGTAGAACCTAGTATGGCGACATAGTGGTATGGGTCATTCATGCCTCCTATGATTGATATTTATGATTGAAATTGTTTTGACACTATACACCTATAATAGTATCAAATAATGTGTTTTAAACATATCAAGCATGCTTTGGCTATTATAAGGTAAAAACCCTATCCTCCGGCTTGCGTTGCATTGTGTGATGGGACCTGGGTCTTATAATAGCTTCATTTTTCTTTATTTAGCATTGCGTTGTTTGTTTTATGCACTGGTATTCTTGGGAGGAAACCCATTCCGTGTTATACAGCGTGGTCCCTTGATTTACCGAACTTTGAAAATAAAGATTAATAACTGTTTTAGTTCTCACACCAGTCACATGACTGACCTGGAGTTTATTGTTTTAACCTAAACTCTGGGTGCCCCTATTTTCCACACGGGCAGCTAGTAGTTTTTGTTTTGCAGATTTATATTCACAGGATCCTGATTTACAGCTGGAACGATGCTCAGAAAGCTCTGTATCCGTGTATCACTTTCAGTTGTGTTATGTATATTTTTCCGCTGCTATGTAATTTATTGTAATCTCTGATATTTGTTGAATGTAATTTATTCATTTATACTCTGTATATTCTTGTATCTGATGGAATTGTTGTAATAACAATGAAATGTTCTTCCGTCTGCGTTCTATTTTGTCTTGTCCTCAATTCTATTTGGGCTTTCCTTCACAGGGAAGTTCGGGTCGTCTCAGAACTAAGAACAGAAATTGTCGTAGGATCGTTGTTGAGATGTTGATCTATTCCCTTGAATTGTTGTAGAAATGTTGGCCTTCGATTTGGATCTAGTTTGAATGTTTAAGCTTCAAGTTGGAGGCGGCCGCCATGGTTCAAGAGGAGACTTAGCAGCATAATGGTGTTAGAAAGATTTGTTGTGGATTAGCCTAGGTCTTAGGGTGTTTTTATAGTTGCAACAACTAGTTTAGGCCATTGGATAAACCCTAGAATCGATCTGAACCGCCAAAAATCGTCACAGGCCCTCAAACAAGCCAACAGGGTCAAGCAGGAGCAACCAGGCCCAAACCAGGTTCGGGGACCAGGTCGACACCCAAGTCGACTGCGCAGTCGACCTGGTCCTAGGGGTGTCGACTGCCCTGTCGACTCCCCAGTCGACCTGGGGTGCTGGGCGGGAAATTTCCCGCCCAGTCTGTCTGGGTTTTGAAATTCGAATTTGAACTCGAATTCGAACAGTTTTGAGCTCTGAAAATTTCTGAAAATTTGGGGAGCCATAACTTGGTCATACGGACTCCGATTTTCGAAAACTCAGACTCAATTTCATGCAGAATTCTAAGACAAACGAAATGGCGCAACCCGTTTCCCTTGGTTCTTATTTTAAAATTTAATTCTGCCTAGATTTATGGTTATAACACGTTATCAAAATACGGGTTGTTACAATCACTGTTTATAATTTAAATACAATTTAAATTATTGCCAACGTTATAATAACCTGTCGGGTCACACACTTAGAACGTTATAAAGGAAGAACATATATTGGGTAAATAAATTATCAAGTTTGTTGATCTTTTATATTGCATTGAAATGGAATACATGTGGTTCCTTAATTAATGGAACATACTTGATTGTATAAGGGTTTAACTATTCTCTTTATAAAGGATAAGGAGGAGCCGTCATTTTCTTTTTATCTTAGATAAAATTAAAATAAATCCCTAACCTTCACGAAACCCATATATGGCGGCTAGCACCTAAACTCCTGGTTCTTCTTCGATTTTGATCGGAAAAGGGAAACGTTCGTGTGGATAACCAACAGAGGCCGGCAATTGACGTGCTCTACGATTTGATGCTTCAACCTTCATTGATTTGGCTTCACTTGGTTATTCACGGATATGCTTTGAAGGTATAAACCCTAGCCCTTAATTGTTCGATTTACATTTTTCTAGCATAGATCATTCGTTTAATTAGTTAAACTATTGTTATTGGATCTCAATTTGACAATTGAAATTCCTACAATGGTATCAGAGCCATGTTTGCTAGAAATTGTAGGTTTAACGTCGATTTTGGTCTCTAGGGTTTGCGAAAGTTAGTAAATTGATCTTTGTTTTGTGTTCTTATGTTTGAATTCTTCAATTTCTATTTATTTGAGAAAACTTGGATTCAAGATCTAAACAAATAGCCGATTATCAGTGAAATTGTTTCACTGAATTATAACTGTATTTGATACACACTGTAAAACAATTTTGCAATAAATAAAGTTTTATATTTAGTATAAAACTTTGAAATGAAATTATTGTTGGTTATAAAATGTATATTAGCTAAATTTAAAATTTCTTCTTCCTTGTCTGTTTATGACGGAAACCAATTGATAGATCAAAAACAGTTTTTGATTAATAAAAAATGTCCAGTCATAATGGATGCTGATTTCATAAAATCCTTTTATTGCTTGTTCAAATATGAAAGGATTGATCAATTGTTGTTTCCGTATATTATATACATATTTGTGTATGTATATATATATATATATTTGTATTTGCTTAAAATTTTGTTAGACGGCAAGTCATAATATCGAAAGTCGATATTGATGTTTTAGTTGTTTTATCAACATAATTTCGATCGGTTCACATATAAGTTAAGCAAAATAATCAAGACTGGGTATTTTGTGAATCCGTAACTATATGTTAATCCAGTTATATAAACTAGATCATGTAACTAACTTTTTTATTTCTTGTCAGCATAAATTTTGTGTACTTGTGAAAAGTATATTTGATTTAGTTTATTCACATCTGTTAAGTTTATAATTTGATGAACACTCATTGGATAGGTGATCATCAAAGTTTGAATGATGAAAATTTGTTATGTATGACAAGGGTCATTTGAGAATGTATTTCAATGTTGTTTCTGATATTGATCGAGTAACAACAATGAATCATTAATTCTATATAGAAACATTAATAAGATTTGATCTATTAACCTGTCATTAAAATTGCTGTATGATTTGTATGCATGCATAAACCCTGATAATCCCATAATCAAAATGTTTGATTAACCTGAATTTCAATGTTTTGATTCAGCTTTGCATATAATTTACTTTGATAATTGACCTGCTGTAAATATTTGACCTTTCAGGTTTTGTTTTTAATAATATTTGATTTGATGAAATTAATTATTATTAGAAACATATTTCTGTTTTAATTATAAAATCAGAGTATTTGACTCTGTTTTGATTTTAAAATGTGAAACTGTTCCATTTGTTCAAGATTTTGTATGCTTGAAATTATTCATAAGTCCATTCTTTTACTTACATTATATAGATTATGTTCAAAATAGTATGAAATCATAGCAATTGTATTATGATTTGTTAACTTGGTAATGATCATAAATGATGTGCTTTATAAAAGCACATATAATATATATGCATTATCATATATTATTGACCTATTATGTAAAAGTACATTTGGACTTAAAAGTTATAATTATGTATTTATGATGATAAATATGTAAGTTATAATCAGATTTCAAAATTTACAGGGAATACGATTTCCTGTTTACCTAAGCTTTAAGCTACTTGAATAAATGATTGTATTAACATACTAAAGAATTTCAGAATTTTATTAATATGTTGCTGTGAGGATTATTCCAATATGTACACATGCATATATATTTCTCCTATAAATATATTATTAGAACACCAAGCAAAATATTAATGTATGTTCAACATACATTTATGACATGATTTGTATGTTTGACAAACTTGTGCATGTCTATATATATAAATAAACATTGCTTGATGGGTATGCATACAAATAAAATTAATATTGTTGTTTACCACTTGTAGTTTGTCAAATACACAAAGCAAAAGTTGCTGGTGTTATTCTGATCATACATCAGCAAGTGAAGATAACTAATTTTGATTAGATATCGCTTGAAAATATTAAAGTATGATGATACTATATTAAAATATACAATATTATGATACTCTAAATGGGTCAACACCTATAGCATATCAACACCATAAAAACATAGTTGCTCACACCTTTATCCATTAATGAATGAACAGGTACAAGTATGACTTGTGAATTGGTTACCTTGTGCTTTCCTATATCAATATGATAAAAACCATCTATTCTGGTGTAACATGTTTTGATTTGAAATTCCTACAATTATCATTTCAGATTACTTGTTTCAAATGTTATAGTAGTCTGTTTAAATATTTCAAACTTGTATGTGTGCCTAATCTAAATGTTAAGCATGGTTAAGAAAAATATTGAAGATATTGTTCCATTAAATACTGCTGCAAATATGTTGTGTAGTTAAACATATACATATATGTATAATATGTATATGTAATTTTGGAATCATACTTGTTTACATATATAAATGTTAGATTGAATTGAACCTGCTGCTTTATAAATTACTATTCTTACCAATACAATGATATCCTATTTGATAAGATAAAACAGGGCATTAGAAAATTGTTTCATCATGTGACTATGATTATCATAAGAACGATAAGACAGTATTCACTGTTATGCATAGACATGATTATACCCTTACATGAAATAAGCTAGTTGAGAACTATACATAACATGTTATTAATGAATACAGGTTATGTTAAAAGGGGGTATTACTGTAGTATGATATATTTCAATTAACATTTGTAGTCACCCTGTAGTTATATATGTTTTAAATTTTGGTCGATCCTTAAATGAAACATATCTCAATGAATTCACTATATAAAGATTGCCAATATGATTTGCAATGCATTGTTAGAAATCGTAAATCTGATATGCTGTATGCAGTACACAACATTTCAAAAATCGATTATGAGTATGCTGATTACATTTATTTTGATAAATATACAACAAATCGAACATTGATGTCTCCCTTTAATTCAACATGTATCAGAATGAAAAGTTCAATGATGATACACACACATGTATTACTGAATGATTAATTAAACATGATTACATACATATGATGTATTCTAATCAGTCTGACCCTGTAAATTAAATTGATTTAACAAGGGCATCCATAATGCAGCTGAATACTAAAATCGTTTCGGTAGAAAGGAGAACATACATCATCGTGACAACTGATCCTCTGTAAAATCTGTTAACTGAATAGATGCTTCAGTGAAAATGCACAGAAAACATATTGTACGTTTGTAGATGAGTACCACATGTAAATTGTAAATAAATGTATTTTTTATAGGGTCTGACTATACATGTTAATGGAAGTTATATTATGCATTTTATTATGATTTGACATGTTCTATCTATATGCCTGTATAAACGTGACATGCATACTGTATGCACATGTGATTAGTTTTGATTTCGAATTGTGTTTGGTGTTACAAACACATATGTATGTCCATAATTTTACAAAATTCTGGGAATATGCTGCAATATATACTAGTCCCTGCAAATGTTAAAATATGTATGTTTTTGTTTTGAGCAAAATATCCAGGAGCTTTAAAATATATGAGAACAACGTATAAACTTGGAAGAAGAATTGAAAAACTAGGTATTCTTATTAGATTTGAATATAATCATTGATTCTAGAGTTATGGTAACCAATTGTTTTGGAAAAGGAATTTGTAGGCATGACACTTATATGTTGTTGAATTTAAATATATTTAAATTCAGTTTATATTACGAATATAAAATACATATATTTTAATATATATGTAAGTAACTCTGATATTGTTCGCCACTACGAATTATAAATTCCCTTTAAAGCAAATTCTGTTATATTAAGTCATGGTGGGGTCTTCCAATAATACACTCATCAATGTCCAGAATCACTGGATGTAGGTAATGCCAAAGCATTGTGCATCCTTTTATTCTGGTTATATGCGACGGAGTAAAAGTGATACTTGAATTGTATTACTGGGTCTGACTTAACTAAGCTGCATAATAAGATTATGGCTTAGAGACAACAGCATGAATTATTCTATATTTTGAGCAAATGAATAATACTGAACAAAATGTTCATCATGCGATCCAAGAATTATATTCACGATATAATTGACATAGGATGCCTACCTAAAAGGTTGTGTTTTAGGGATTAGCCAAAGCTAGGTCAAGACATGACTAGATATGGATCTTGGAACACCATTATATATATAATGATATATTTATATAAATAGAGGGATGTTAATTTGAGTGGGAGCGTATTTTAGTTTAAAATTATACATTTATATTAATATAAACTTTGATTGTAAAAATTTTGTGTTTATATTAAATAAATGTTAAAGAATCAGTTATTATTTATTATCAACTGCAGATATTAAATAACAAATAACTCCGATAATTTAAATTAATCCTTGAGAAGGATAAATTAAATTAAATCAAAATTCTTAACTAACACTGAAATTTGAAGATTGTCCTCAAACAAACTAAACGTAATTGCTTTACAAACACTGAAGATCTAAAATAAAAGTTAAAGTGTGACTTCAACTGAATAAAAAAATATAAATGTTATAATTATCTACTTATACATTTCTAGTATTAGATACTAGATATAAATCACATAAATGTATATTGATTTACAGAAATTGCAAAGTAAGTAGAAATCTGATAAAATGACAAGTGGACTTACGATTGGAAATGAAGCAAATGTTGCTAATTATCCATAGGAAGTTGATTCTTATTGAATATACAGGCTTAATTAAATAAAAAACATATTTGTTATTATGAAATTCCACTTAAAATAAATGTTATAATATATATGTTGTTCAGACAAGTTTGAGTTTCATTTACAATAAAAGAATAATTGTTATTCATTTCATTTAAATGAAATATCGTATGGAATTTCACAAATAATTAATGATCTTTTTAAATCCTTAACTATAATGTACTTGAAATTAATAATAAATGGATTAAATTTAGTGATTTAAATCCAATATACCTTTAGTATTACCAGCTAGCCCAGTAAACAAGAAAGTATATCAAAACTCCATAATGATGGAATTTTGAGATCATTTGATTTTGAATTATATGAAGAATACAGATCTTGTTTGTTAGGCAAAATAACTGAATCATCTTTCACTTGACACAGTGAATGAGTGATAAGTATTGGGTCTCATACATAAAGATGTATATGGAGCAATGAATACATAAAATAGAGGTAGGTTTTATTACTTCATAATGTTTAATGATGATATTAGTAGATACAAATATGTGTATCTTATGAAACTCGCATCAGAATCCTTTGAAAAGTTCAAAGAATTGAAAAAGGAGTTAGAAACCAATTTTAAATAGCAAATAAAAACTTTTCAAACAGATAGAAAGAGAATATTTAAGCCAACTATTTAATGAATATCCAAATGAGTTTGAAATTGTTTCACGACTCACTCCACCTAGAACACCATATTGAAATGATGTGCCTAAAAGGAGTAATCACACCTTATAAGATATGGTACGACCAAGATAATTTATATAGATCTTCCAATTAATTAAATACAGAACAATTGCATTTAATCATACTAAAATGATTTTAAAGACGCTATATAAGATATGGACTAGGAAATGTCCTAGTGTGTCTAATACACAAATTTGGATGCAAGGTGTTTATTAAACGTCCTTCCTCTGATAAGATCGGACCCAAATAAGATAATTATTTTGTGTAATATCCACAAGATATAAATGGATTTTATTTCTATAAATTCTCTAAGAATAATATGTTTATTGCTCAAATAGGTATCCTTTATAAAGGAGAACCAGTCTCTAAGGTACCGATAGGAATGAAATTGTAACAACCCGAAAATCTGGGCCAGTTTAAAATTTTTATTTTGGCAATTTTAGCGAATTTTAAACATTTAAAATGAATTATTTTAAATAATATCGACGAAAAATTTATTTTGAATAGAATTCGACGTATATATTTATATACGTCGTCGTTAGAATATAAATAATTATATATAATTATAAATAGAATTGAAAATGGCGCGGTAGTTCGATAATTCGATTTCAAATTTCAATTGAACATACCGGGTGCAAAATAAACCGGATTTTGGCAAAACTAAAAATATTAGAATCTATTCGTGAATATCTTTCCAACGAATCCGAAAAATCGAAATTTTATAGCGGGGATCAAAAGTTATGCCCAGTTGAAAATTCAGAATAGTCGCTATGGAATTCAGGCCCTTAAAAATGGAAATTTTGCAAACGACCTCGGATTTCGACGAAACCACTTTCGTTGGATCCGTGATGTCAAATTATTGTTAGGTTTCAAATTACATAATTTCTCGAATCAATATGCGAGCGTGGCAAAGGAAAACACGTTTGACCAGTTTCAGTTGATTTTAATCGACTGGAAAATGGCCATTTTTTCAACGGTCTCAGAATTCGACGTAATTAGTTTTGTTAGGATCGTATCATCAATACGAAGCTAGAAAATATTTTTATGGGATTTATAGGGTTAGTATGTGACCCCAGTAAATTGAAATGCGCGTTCAAAATCAATATATAGAGTTGTATGTTGATTTTAGCGGAAACTAATCGAAATGGTCGAATCAGCTTATGGTACATATCCCATTGTGTTTGAAATGGGGGTAATTAGCTATGGACGACAGGCGGTGGGCCTCGTTTAGAGGTCGTATGTAAAAGTCAACTTTTTGAAATAAAATAAAAAAATAAAAAAATAAAATATAAATATACATCAGCCCCCCCTTTTTACATTTCATTTTGACGATTCCTCCTCCTTCCCAAATCGGGAAATTCGATTTCCCTCTTCCCTCCCTCGTCGAGCCCCCGCCGCTCCGCCGTACATCGCCCCACCTTCGCCGACGCCGCAGCACCCCCAGGCGACCCCGCTCCACCCTCCTCTCCTCCTTCTTTCTCCCTTCCCTCTCCGTCCAGGCTTGAACGAGGCCCCCAGTCCCCCAAAACCCGAAGCCCTAGGCGTCGCCAGCCACCCCCTGGCCTACCACGACCGACGAACCACCCCACCACCCAGACCCCCATCGACCCAAACCCTCCGCCCTCCTGAAACCCGACAAACTCAGCCCCTCTTCTTGAAACCGCTCCCAAACGAGATCCACCGCATTTCAAGCCCCTGCGCCTCTCCTCCGCTGCCTTGATCAGCTGTGGGATCCTCCTCCATCCACAAACTGATTTTTTTCTAAGGAAAAGGTGAGTTTTTCTTTATATAGATCTTGTTTCAGTTTTAAAAATATATATGGAAAGCAAGGAAAAGATCGGGTTTTTAATTTAAGAAAAGTTCGGGTTTTTAATTTAGGAAAAGATCGGGTTTTTAATTTAGAAAACAAGGTCGGATTTTTATAGTGGTGAAATAAGAAAGGTGAAATCTTTATATTTAGAAAGGCGAAATATTTATTTTTGAAAAGGCGAAATCTTTTTATAAAGAATAGCATGGTAAAAATAGAATTTTTATTTATATAGTAGCGAAGTAAAAATTCGATTTTTATATATTGAATAGCGAAGTAAAAATTCGATTTTTATATATTGAATAGCGAAGTAAAAATTCGATTTTTATATATTGAATAGCGAAGTAAAAATTCGATTTTTTTAATATTTAATAGCAAAGTAGAAATTAGATTTTTATATTGAATAGCGAAGTAAAAATTCGATTATTATATATTAAATAACGAAATAAAAATGTGATTTATATATATGTAGTGACTACGGGCAACGAAGGTGACAAAAAGGCGAAAACGACGAAGATTTCTATAAATGAAGTGTCGTGGAGTTGGAATAGCTATCGGTGAGAACTTCCCACTCAAATTTCCTTTTCTAGACATATATATATACTAGGATGCAGACGGTGCTTAGTAGCACCTGACACCCGTCATCCACAGACCATGGATGGCTTGTTTGTTTGATTGATGTGTTGTGAAATTTGTTTGTGTTGTTGATGTGAAATTGATAATATTAATTAATGTGTTGAAAGGAAATAAAATATTTATATAGTTAAAAATATTTTATCGTTAAAAATTTAAATTTTAACGTGAAAGTGAATAAATAAATATTTATAAATGAAACGGCCGATTTGTTTATATACACTGATTTGACTAATATTGATTGGGTCGATAAATTTTACACATCGCCCAACTGCACAAATAAAATCTGTGTTTGATTATTTGAAACCCCACACGGGTATTGGGATAATATATGACATACACTAATCCCAATAATTAGTTGTATGTCGATCGATGGATCGACAGGATGTTATAAGCGTTAGATATCTATATTTGATGCTTATACAGTGTAGTGCACTTTGGATGATGGTTGATTATTTATCATTGCTATTATATACATGTGTTGTATGGAATCCATATAATTAACTTTATATGGTGATTGATTGGGTCTCATTCCAATTTACAAAATAAAGAATATTATAAAATAAAGGTTTATGTGTTGACCGTACTCATCCGTTGAGATTAGTCATGTGTTGAACGAAATATTTTAATAATAAAATCTACATCCTTATCTTTATAAAGTAAACGTTCATGTGTTGACCGTACTCATCCATTGAGATTAGTCATGTGTTGAACGAAATATTTTAACAATAAAATTTACATCTTTATCATATATGAAATTAGAAACTAACTGGGAAATAGATAAGATGAGTGGTCTCCTGGATATTGATCTGATGTTGGTTTCGGCCTTCGGGGTTAATATTCAGGGAATCGTCCTCTTACTAGTTTACGGTTGGAGTCTGATTTGAAATCAAACGATAGATGCCATAATTTTTATATTAAATATATTAAATAACAAAAAGAATCACACGTGGACAGTACTCATTCTTTGAGATTAGTCGTGTGTTGACAAAAATATAGATTCACGTATTGAATAGGATAAATATTCATTTGTTGAATAGAAAACCAATTTGAATTGAATCGAATAGAAAACGAATTTGAATTGAATCGAACAGAAAACCAACTTGAATTGAATCGAATAGAAAACGAATTTGAATTGAATCGAATAGAAAACCAATTTGAATTGAATCAAATAGAAAACGAATTCGAATTGAATTGAAAACGAATTGAAATGAATTCAAATTGAATTGAAATTTGAATTGAATAGAAATGAATTTTAAAACGAATTTATAAGGAAGAATTCAATTTTGATTTGAATTGAAATGGAAGTTGAAATTGTTTTTGAAACAAATTTAAAACGATTTATAAAATTCATTTTAAATAAAATCGACAAAATATATATTATATATATATTATATATATAATATAATGGCCTGAATAGAACGCGCTGCGACGCGGGAGTTCGTGAATTTCGACCATTTATTTCAAACGGGCATTACGGAAGATCCGACCGTCGGATTCTCCTAAAACCAGAACCGTTGGATTCATATCGAAAAGTGCTTTCTAACGAATATTAGAAATTTGAAATCTAACGGTTGGATTTGGAGATACGTCCAAATCAAATTTGGAAAAGGTCGATGTAAGTGCAGTTCGATGGCCGTAGATGGAAATCGACTGTACGGGCCTTGATAAAATTATTAAAAATAGTAATAATTTGTGTAAAATCGTAAGTAATGATTTGGGAAAAATTGGGATGAAAAACTACATATTTGAAAAGATAAAAATAGATTTTTATCGAAATGAACTAGTTTTGAACTAAAATTAAACCCGTTTATTTTCAAATAAATAAATTGGATTTGAAATGGGTTTTAAATAGAATTGATTTGTGGGTTTATCGTGAACGGTGTTTTAAATAACACTAGTTCTTTAACCCGATAATAAATAGAATGTGATTTGGGTACATCGTGAAATGTGTTTTAAATGACATTAGTTCTTTGACCCAGTAAAAGGAGTTTTAATGAATCTGTAATTAGATTGACAAGTGAATTGATAATCTAAATTATCAATTTTAGAAAGTGAGCGAGAATGGAGTATCACCAGTTTTGCTCCACAGCGATAGTTAAATCTTTAATTAGATTTGAACGTGAAATGGTAGTTAATTTTACCGATTACATTGTGGTGTTAGATATGGAGTATTACCAGTTTTGCTTCATGGGATGAATAGGTTGGGATTGGGAAATAAAATAAATAATTACTTCGGTGTGGTTCGCTAATCTCAACTAGTTTGGGAAAACCATAATTTGGTTTGAAATGACATCCAAAGGAAGATTAAAGGATAAATTTTAAAGAATTTATCTTGGATAAAATTAATGGGAACCTTTCCCTAAGAATATGAAATTTAGAAACTAGCTGTAGGTTAGCTAAGAAGAATGGTTTCCTGGGTATTGATCTGATGTTGGTTTCGGCCTTCGGGGTTAATATTTGGGAAATTGTTCTCTTGTTGATTTACGGTTAGTAGCTACTGAATTGGAATGAGGCGTATGTTGTGTTTGTGTAACATTTGTTTTTAATATACGCGGGTTGTTCGGAAAGGCCGGGTTTATACCCATTCTGAATAACCGATTCGACGATAAGTCGAAGATGAAGACGGTGGTCGAAGACCGGAAGTCTTCACATCGTTTGGATAATTACTGACAATCCTGATTGGGATGTACACCCAAGAGGATGGAAATAGTTGGTGGTCGTCCATACGTACTTGGAGATCGATGGATATGCGAGGAAAGTGCCTCCGGTTTCGTTCAGACCCAGAACGAACTTGTAAATGGATTGTGTGTCTGACATTGTATTTTATTCTGTGTTGATTGATTTCTGTTAAATATATATCTGTTTGGCGGCGGAGAATTTATTCTCTTGCTTAACGCCCTTCTCTGAGACGTACGAGCTTAGAGGTTATATATCGATAGATATCAATCGCATGGCATGAATTGCCTGTGTGGCACACTGAGTTGCATGGATCAAGGCTTCTGTTGAAAAGCAAAGTCTTATGGTTGATGATCAAAGCACGGCCTACGTGGAAGCTTTGTGTATAACGTGAATTTGCGAGCCTCACACCTCGGTATGAGTTAAAAACGGGATACGGACCGTTGGGAGAACACGACGTTTCTTTCTAGCTTTGGTGGTGTCAGTGACTTGCCAGCCCTGACATTTATATATTTTTCACCTTTGTGGTTGTTGGAATGAGGCGCCTTGATTATAGGTCTGTAAGGACCGGGAAACGTGTGTTCAGGAATAATTAATCCTCAAACGTAAGAGAGGACCGGCCCAACCGATCCAGGGTTACCCAGAGTGTGTAGTCCTGAGGCATTCGCTAGAGTGTCTCGAAGCGGAGAGGAGCTTGCCCCTTGCCTCGACTCATGACGGAAATCCAATTTCCAATACGTGTATTGCGGTTTTAATTGTAGAACTAGTATGGCGACATGATATATGGTACCCATGTCGTCTATGATTTATATTATGATTGAAATTGTTTTGACACTATACACTTATTATAGTATCAAATGATTTGTTTTAAACGTACCAAGCATGTTTGGCTATTATAAGGGAAAACCTTATCCTCCGGCTTGCGTTGCATTATGTGATGGGACCTGGGTCTTATAATAGCTTCATTTTTCGAAAAAGCATTGCGTTGTCTTTTCTATGCACTGGTATTCTTGGGAGGAAACCCGTTCCGTGTTATACGGCGTGGTCCCTTGAATTACTTTCTTTAAAAGTAAAGTTTTAAATAATTGTTTTAGTTCTCACACCAGTCACATGACTAACCTGGAGTTTATTGTTTTAACCTAAACTCTGGGTGCCCCTATTTTCGACACGGGTAGCTAGTAGTTTTGGCTTTGCAGATTTATATTCACAGGATCCTGGTTTACAGCTGGAATGATATCCGGAAAGCTCTGTATCCGTATATCACCTTCAGTTGTGTTTTATATTATTTTTCCGCTGCTATGTAATTTATTGTAATCTCTGATATTTATCGAATGTAATTTATTCAATTATACTCTGTTTATTCTTATATCTGATGGAATTGTTGTAATAGCAATGAAATGGTCTTCTGTTTGTGTTCTGATTTGTCCTGTTCTCAAAAACGATCAGGGGTTTCGAACGGTCTAGATCGGTTTAACGACTGATTCGGATCGAGCGAAATTTTTTGACGTCACATTTGGTATCAGAGCTTTGGTTTACAGAGCTCGAGAACAAGACACATTAGAACCATACGAAAGAATTCATCAGATATTGGATTAGTAATATCCAATTAGAATGACTCGTTAGAGATAGGATCAGTAGTATCCTAGAACGAGTGTGAAGAGTATATATTTCAAATGAAAACAATTTTGTTTTGAAATTTAAACCATTTTACACGTATTTGAATATTTATTTACTTTGGATTTGGACAATCCATTATATAAAGATTTTGCATATACGCGTCATGAACGTATATTCGAAGTTTTAATATACTGGATAGATATAGAATCACACTCTAGTCGCACGGACATGATTCTGATGATGGCGCGCCATCACCAGTATTTATTTTCGTGTTTTTAAGGTGTGATATCTATATATTTCCATTAGACTGGTGTGAGAACCAAAACTAATATAGATAGATTTATTGTTGTGATTTGGCATCAAAAACAAGATTTTCAGTATATATATCAAAATTATGAATTTGAAACTCTAATCCACTAATTGATTGATGGTTGTGTTGTTTGTTTATTTGTTTGATAATTTTGAACCATTATGCCTAATTGCATCAAATATTGGATTATATTGAAAATTGGTCGCATTTGCATGCATATACATGTACTTACATTGAACAGGTCATAGCAAGGAGGCTAGAGCAGAGAATAAAATTTGTTTGCCCGACAAATAGGTACATGTTTACTATAATTTACTGTTTTATTTGGGTGATGATGATTTTATGAGCCTATTGGCTAGCCGCTTGGCTTTTTCTTTTTCTTTTTGAGATCAGAAGGCCTGTATGGCAATTTCGGGATTTTCCCGTGGCTCCCGGTGCAGGGGAGGTTATGGCGAAATTTTTCGAAAATTTAGGGTGTTAGCCAAATTTTTGAAAATTTTGAAAAGTTCTTTGTAACAACCCGAAAATCTGGGCCAGTTTAAAATTTTTATTTTGGCAATTTTAGCGGATTTTGATCATTTAAAATGAATTATTTTAAATAATATCGACCAGAAATTTATTTAGAATATAATTAGAACGTATATATTATATACGTCGTCGTTAGAATATAAATAATTATATATAATTATAAATAGAATTGAAAATGGCGCGGTAGTTCGATAATTCGATTTCAAATTTCAATTGAATGTACCGGGTGCAAACCAATCCAGATTTTAGTGAAACCAAAAACATTAGGATCTAATTGATGATATCTTTCCAACGAATCCGACTAATCGAAATTTCATAGCGGGAATCAAAAGATATGTCCAGTTGAAAATTCTGAATAGTCGCTATGGAATTCAGGCCCTTAAAAATGGGAAATTTTGCAAACGACCTCGGATTTCGACGAAACCACTTTTGTTGGATCCGTGATGTTAAATTATAGCTAGATTCCAAATTTCATAATTTTTCGAATCAATATGTGAGCGTGGCAAAGGAAAACGCGTTTGACCAGTTTCTGTTGATTTTAATCGACTGGAAAATGGTCATTTTTTTAACGGTCTCAGAATTTGACGAAACTAGTTTTGTTAGGACCGTATCGTCAATACGAAGCTAGAAATAATTTTTCGGGAATTTTTCGAGTCAGTATGTGGCCTCGGTAAATTAAAATGTCCGTTCAGACTCAATATATATTGAATTAAATGTTAATTTAAACGAAAACTGATCGAAACGATAAAATTGGTTAACGAAACATATCCCATTGAGTTCGGAATGGGGGTAATTAGCTAGGGACGACAGTCGTTGGGTCTCGTTTTGAGTTCGAATGAAAAGTCAACTTTTTATGGGGAATTAAATAATTAAATAAAATAAAATAAAATATTCCCTTGTCCTTTTCCCTTATACCCGGTCAAGCCCATTTCCGCCCTCCCCATCGTTCAAACCGATTCATTCAGGAGTAATAAAAAAACACAAAACAAAACCCCTGTAGCCCTAATCACCGCCGATACCCCATCGATCGCCTCTGCCCCCCCTACGCCTCCACCACCGTCGACCGAAGTCCCCCCCCCCCCAGTCGCCGCACCGCCTGACTCCACTTCCCCCTTCTTCCTTCCTCCTCGCGCTGAGCGCGATCCCCCTTTCCCTTTTTTTTCCTACTCGACGCGCACACCTCCCGACCCCACTTCGATTCCCTCTCCTCCCTAAGACGCAGCGCTGAAGACCAGACCCCCTCGAGCACCCCTCCGATCATCGTTGGCAGCGGCGTTTGGCAATTGAAGGGTGCGAGCTCCAACGGGTTTCGTTCCAGAAAAAGGACAAACCAGTGAATGGAAAAGAGGAAGATAGCTTGACCATTATTTTCTCTGATAATTGAGGTGATTATTTATTTTTAAATTCAGTTTTAAATTTCAGTTTTTATATATAAAGTATGAAATTTATTTTCAGTTTTAAAGTAATAAAAATTTAATTTTTATGAAGTATAAAAATTTGATTTTTATGAAGATTAAAGATTTGATTTTTATATATTGAATAGCGAAGTAAAAATATGATTTTTATATATTGAACATCGAAGTAAAAATATGATTTTATATATTGAACATCGAAGTAAAAATATGATTCTTATATATTGAACATCGAAGTAAAAATATGATTTTATATATTGAACATCGAAGTAAAAATATGATTTTTATATATTGAACATCGAAGTAAAAATATGATTTTATATATTGAATAGCGAAGTAAAAATATGATTTTTATATATTGAATAGCGAAGTAAAAAATATGATTTTTATATATTGAACATCGAAGTAAAAATGTGATTTTTATATATGTAGTGGCTATGGGCGAAGAAAGTGATAAGAGACGAGAACAGTGAAGATTTCCTGCATTAGAAGTGCCGTGGCGTTTGGATAGCTATTTGTGAGAATTTCTCACCTTTCAATTTCTTTTTCTAGTTATATATGTATATACTAGGATGCAGACGGTGTTTAGTAGCACCCGACACAATCGTCCACAGACCATGGACTTGTTTGTTTGGCTGTGTTGTTAGTTAGATTGTTTGGGTTGATTTGAATTGTTTGGTGAAATGAAATTGATATGATTGATGTGTGAATGGCGTGGGCCTTCACTAGACTGGGGATAAGGCTAGGCCTCGTCCCGTTTCTAGTATCGTGCCGTTATGCCGCCGAAATTTTCTAGAATAAGTTAGAAAAATAAAGTTAACATTTTATTTGATAAATGAACTGAATAGAAAATTTATAGGTTGAATAAAATAGTTTGATCGTTAAAAATATAAATTTTAACGTGAATGTGAATAAATAGATATTCATTTACAAACCGGACAGTTTGTTTATATACACCTATTTGAAGGACATTGATTGGGACGATAAATTTTACACATCGCCCAACTGCCCAAATAAAATCTGTGTTTGATTGTTTGAAACCCCACACGGGTATTGGGATGATAATTGACGTACACTAATCCCGATTGTTTAGTTGTATGTCGATCGATTGATTGACAGACTGTTATAAGCGTTGAATATTTATATTTGATGCTTATACAGTGTAGAATGCACTTTGGATGATGGTTGATTATTCATCGTTGTTATTGTATACATGTGTTGTAGAAAATCCATATAATTAACACTATATGGTAATTAATTGGGCCTCATTCCAGTTTTGAAATAGAAATATTTGAATAGAAATATTTGAATAGAAATATTTGAAATAAAATATTTGAATAGAAATATTTGAATAGAAGTATTTGAATAGAAATATTTGAAATAGAAATATTTGAAATAGAAATATTTGAATAGAAATAGTTGAAATAGAAATATTCGAAATGGAATATTTGAAAATATCAATATATGAAGCCGTGTTGATTAGATTGACGCCATTTTGACGTGAACGATATTTATATCGATTTTATTCATTTTATAATGAATATCGAAAGTGATTTCAAAATCTAATATTTTGAAAAGAATAGAAATTCGAATTGAAATTGAATAGATTTGAAATTCGAACTATATTGAAAATAAATAGAAAGGAATTCGAATTGAATTTGAATGTAAATGAATTCGAATAAAAATCGATTTGAAATGAATTTAAAACGAATTTATATTGTAATATTCAATTTTGATTAGAAATTGAATATGAAGTTGAAACCGTTTTGAAAACGAATTTAAAACGATTTATAAAATTCGTTTTAAATAGTAATCGACGAAATATATATTATATATATATATATAATATAATGGCCTGAATAGAACGCGCCGCGCGGCGGCAGTTCGTGAATTTCGACCATTTATTTCAAACGGACATTACGGGAGATCCGACCGTCGGATTCTCCTAAAACCGGAACCGTTGGGTTCGTATCGAAAAGAGCTTTCTAATGAATATTAGAAATTTGAAATCTAACGGTTGGATTTGGAATTATGTCCAAATCAAATTTGAAAAAGGTCGTTGTAAGTGCAGTTCGATGGCCGTTGATGGAAATCGACTGTACGGGCCTTGATAAAATTATTAAAAATAATAATAAATTGTGTAAAATCATAAGAAATGATTTGGGAAAAATTGGGATGAAAAACTCCATATTTGAAAAGGTAAAAATAGATTTTTATCGAAATGAACTGGTTTTGAACTAAAATTAAAACCGTTTATTTTCAAATAAATAAATTGGATTTGAAATGGGTTTTAAATAGAATTGATTTGTGGGTTTATCGTGAACGGTGTTTTAAATAACACTAGTTCTTTAACCCGATAATAAATAGAATGTGATTTGGGTTTATCGTGAAATGTGCTATAAATGACATTAGTTCTTTGACCCAGTAAAAGGAGTTTTAATGAATCTGTAATTAGATTGACAAGTGAATTGATAATCTAAATTATTAATTTTAGAAAGTGAGCGAGAATGGAGTATCACCAGTTTTGCTCCACAGCGATAGTTAAATCTTTAATTAGATTTGAACGTGAAATGGTAATTAATTTTACCGATAACACTGTGGTGTTAGATATGGAGTATTACCAGTTTTGCTTCGTGGGATGAATAGGTTGGGATTGGGAAATAAAATAAATAATTACTTCGGTGCGGTTCGCTAATCTCGACTAGTTTGGGAAAACCATAATTTGGTTTGAAATGACATCCAAAGGAATATTAAAGGATAAAATTTTAAAAATTTATCTTGGATAAAATTAATGGGAACCTTTCCCTAAGAATATGAAATTTAGAAACCAGCTGTAGGTTAGCTAAGAAGAATGGTTTCCTGGGTATTGATCTGATGTTTGTTTCGGCCTTCGGGGTTAATATTTGGGAAATTGTTCTCTTGTTGATTTACGGTTAGTAGCTACTGAATTGGAATGAGGCGTATGTTGTGTTTGTGTAACATTTGTTTTTAATATACGCGGGTTGTTCGGAAAGGCCGGGTTTATACCCATTCTGAATAACCGATTCGACGATAAGTCGAAGATGAAGACGGTGGTCGAAGACCGGAAGTCTTCACATCGTTTGGATAATTACTGACTATCCTGATTGGGCTGTACACCTAAGAGGATGGAAATAGTTGGTGGTCGTCCAGACGTACTTGGAGATCGATGGATATGCGAGGAAAGTGCCTCCGGTTTCGTTCAGACCCAGAACGAACTTGTAAATGGATTGTGTGTCTGACATTGGATTTTATTCTGTGTTGATTGATTTCTGTTAAATATATATCTGTTTGACGGCGGAGAATTTATTCTCTTGCTTAACGCCCTTCTCTGAGACGTACGAGCTTAGAGGTTATATATCGATAGATATCAATCGCATGGCATGAATTGCCTGTGTGGCACGCTGAGTTGCATGGATCAAGGCTTCTGTTGAAAAGCAAAGTCTTGTGGTTGATGATCAAAGCATGGCCTACGTGGCAGCTTTGTGTATAACGTGAATTCGCGAGCCTCACACCTCGGTATGAGTTAAAAACGGGATACGGACCGTTGGGAGAACACGATGTTTCTTTCTGGCTTTGGTGGTGTCAGTGACTTACCAGCCCTGACATTTATATACTTTTCACCTTTGTGGTTGTTGGAATGAGGCGCCTCGATTATAGGTCTGTAAGGACCGGGAAACGTGTGTTTAGGAATAATTAATCCTCAAACGTAAGAGAGGTCCGGCCCAACCGATCCAGGGTTACCCAGAGTGTGTAGTCCTGAGGCATTCGCTAGAGTGTCTCGAAGCAGAGAGGAGCTTGCCCCTTGCCTCGACTCATGACGGAAATCCAATTTCCAATATGTGTATTGCGGTTTTAATTGTAGAACTAGTATGGCGACATGATATATGGTACCCATGCCGTCTATGATTTATATTTATGATTGAAGTTGTTTTGACACTATACACTTATTATAGTATCAAATGATTTGTTTTAAACGTACCAAGCATGTTTGGCTATTATAAGGGAAAACCCTATCCTCCGGCTTGCGTTGCATTGTGTGATGGGACCTGGGTCTTATAATAGCGTCATTTTTCGAAAAAGCATTGCGTTGTCTTTTCTATGCACTGGTATTCTTGGGAGGAAACCTGTTCCGTGTTATACGGCGTGGTCCCTTGAATTACTTTCTTTTAAAGTAAAGTTTTAAATAACTGTTTTAGTTCTCACACCAGTCACATGACTGACCTGGAGTTTATTGTTTTAACCTAAACTCTGGGTGCCCCTATTTTTGACACGGGCAGCTAGTAGTTTTGGTTTTGCAGATTTATATTCGCAGGATCCTGGTTTACAGCTGGAATGATATCCGGAAAGCTCTGTATCCGTATATCACCTTCAGTTTTGTTTTATGTTATTTTTTCGCTGCTATGTAATTTATTGTAATCTCTGATATTTATCGAATGTAATTTATTCAATTATACTCTGTATATTCTTGTGTCTGATGGAATTGTTGTAATAGCAATGAAATGTTCTTCTGTTTGTATTCTGATTTGTCCTGTTCTCAAAACGATCAGGGGTTTCGAACGGTCTAGATCAGTTTAACGACTGATTCGGATCGAGCGAAATTCTTTGACGTCACAGAAATAGAAGTCGAAATGTTTCGAAACCACAAAATGTCATTGAATCTTGTATAGATAAGAAATTGAGTGGGAGTGGGACAATAATTCTAATGTTATTTGATAACACATTAATTACTGTAAATTATGTTAGTTTTAAAACAAGAAATATATACTGATTCTTAGAAAGAAAATATTTGGATTAAGAAGTTCATGATTGAACTTAATTCATTGTTGATCCAATGTAATACATTGCGATAACAATATGGTTGTTGTCCAGGCCTAAAACATTAAACTCATTATCGATCCAAACATATATTTAAGAAATATAGTTCCTATGTGAAGTTGTTCACAAAGGAAATGAACATATCTACAAAGTTACAAACGTTGTAATGTTACAGACCTACTGAATTGAACTATGTCGCAGCAGAAGCTAAATAGTCACACTGGTTTCATGAGTATACGATACGTGAATGATTGACTCTAGTGCAAGTGGGAGATTGTTAGAGTTTATGCCCTAGAGGCAATTCATTTGATGAGATTGATAACACTGTTGATGTTATTGTTTTATTTCGAATAAAATATTATTCTATTATATTTACTGCGTAATATAAATATTAATATAATATAAGTCCTTAGAATTATAATACAGAATTATATAGTTTAAGTGAGTGACTTGAACTTGAGATTATGTAATATATTAAGTATTATAATTCTTAAATGTCCCTGGTCAAGTTTTATTGTTTATATAGGACAACAATAAAGCGTTGAGACTAGTATGTTAATTGACTGATGATCACATCTCATTGATCATAAATATATGTGATATTAATGTCAAAACATAAATACGTATTGGAGAATATCGTATTGGGCTGACCCACCATGAGATAACTACATGGAATATAATTAACAGTATCATAAGTTATTCTCATAGTGACAATGATTTAATGGTCCTCAGACCTGAAATCATTATAATTTTATTCGAGGATATTTGTGTTTTGATATCATCTAAAGTTATTCGTAATAGAGTAATGATAACGGTGATTATTGGATACATCTCGAGTCGAATTAAAATTATGAATGATCTAGATGGAATTTAACTCTACGATATATTCATAGTGATATCCATGGGCCTCTTGATTGAGTGAGATTGTGAAATGCATGGTCGTGCTCAAATATTGATTTGTTTAAAACAGTCTACTCATCGATCAAGATAAACATATTAAATTATTAAGAGAATGATACGATCCATGCCTTGAGTTTAATCTTGGATATATTGGTTAAAAGGATTATATTACATTGAGACACTGGTCACGAAAAGGTTGTATCAAATTGTTGATCTTATTATAACTTGGGTAGCAGCAATGTATTGCTAGATGCCAATCACTGTTTATAATTTAAATACAATTTAAATTATTGCCAACGCTATAATAACCTGTCGGGTCACACACTTGGAACGTTATAAAGGAAGAACATATATTGGGTAAATAAATTATCAAGTTTGTTGATATTTTATATTGCATTGAAATGGTATACATGTGGTTCCTTAATTAATGGAACATACTTGATTGTATAAGGGTTTAACTATTCTCTTTATAAAGGATAAGGAGGAGTCGTCATTTTCTTTTTAACTTAGATAAAATTAAAATAAAACCCTAACCTTCACGAAACCCATATATGGTGGCTAGCACCTAAACTCCTGGTTCTTCTTCGATTTTGATCGGAAAAGGGAAACGTTCGTGTGGATAACCAACAGAGGCCGGCAATTGACGTGCTCTACGATTTGATGCTTCAACCTTCATTGATTTGGCTTCACCTGGTTCTTCACGGATACGCTTTGAAGGTATAAACCCTAGCTCTTAATTGTTCGATTTACATTTTTCTAGCATAAATCATTCGTTTAATTAGTTAAACTATTGTTATTGGATCTCAATTTGACAATTGAAATTCCTACAGTATATAACTAAGTTTGGGATAATATGAAATGACAATAAAAAGGGGAATTTGGGCATATTGTTATATTGAAGACTATCTGACTGTAGTTTGGAAAAAGGATAATATGCATATACTTGTACTTGCTGTAAATTAAGAATGTAATAAAAAGGGATACTATGCACAAACCTGTACATGCTATAATTTTGGGAATGTAAGTTGAAAGAAATAATATGCATATGTAGAAACATGTTAGATTTGACTTAATACAGACATTAAGTAAAGGATATGTTAAAATAATGCTTGTACCGGATATAGGTTAGGCAAACTGAATTTCTACAGTAATTATATACATCTGAGCAGGTTCTAGTTTTGGAAAAGGGCTGTACATATATAATAACACGTAATATTACAGCCATGCTTATTAATGAACCTTAACACGCTAGGTTAAACCAGACTATTAATAAGCTAAGAGGTATCTCGTTCTGTTGTTGTATCGGGTTTTGGAGACTCAAATCCTAGTTACTTGAGGGCACAAGCTTATGAGGTTTGGCTTGTGTCAATCTTGTTGTATGGAACCCATATCAGTTAGTATCCATGTTGGTATTTTGTTAGTGGGCCTCAAGCAAGGTAGGGGCTAGGGCACACTTTACTAAACTAGATAGTAAGAGGTTCAAACGAGGAAGGTGGGTACGGGCGCATTCCGGTAGAGTCATCAACGTGCATGGGTCCGATTAGGGAAACCGAGTCGTTGTAACACCAGTATATAGGTTTATGTTATATAAGTTGTCGGGTTAGGGTTTGAAACACCTTACTGCCAGGCTGACACAAGGTATTTACGTATTAGGGAGTCAGTCGCATGGGCAGTAATTAGGATACACCTAATCCTGTTGTTATGTAATTAGGGTAACTCATAATCCTATTATGTAATTAGGGTACACCTAATCCTGCTGTTTAGTCCTGCTATTTAATCCTGTTGTTCCTGTTAAGTAATTAGGTTGATGCATAATCCTATTATATTAGTATTGGTGTTGACACAACCTGTTTTAGCGATTTAATGAGAAGCTTAACACGATCACTGTTTTATCCTGCTATTCTGTTTACCTGTTGCCTTATTTGTTACTGTACTTTCTCATCTAGTCTTGTTTATCTATCTTGATGTCCCTATTTTATGCATATTTGAAAATTTCTGGAACTCGCCAGGCTTTATGTCTGACCCTTTTTGTTTCGCTTCTTTCTCTTCCTTTCCCCTCAGGTCCTTAGAGTGGTAGCACTCGTCAGTGATTAGGACTTTCTGAGATGTACCTGTTGACCTAATTTTTAGCAAAAGCTTTCACGGTTCAACGGATTGAAGCCCAAAATCATCAGGCTCGCCGTCTCATACTAACTGACTCTAGCAAACGACCCTCAATTCTGGAAGGTCCAAGCAAAGCCCAACCCGGTTACCTTCGAGCAACGAGATATCTCTGTCTCGTGTAACAAGTCTACCAAACGAACGAGTCGAGCTCTCCTCAAAATTCAAATCTACTAGATTTACTTGGAAATACCTAGATAACTCATTTATTCTCTAGAGAAGCCCGATTCTCACGGCAATTAATGCGGTCAAAGCGCATCTCGACAAAGCTCTACTTTTAATACACCATATTTCAAATGCCACGCAAGCAGCAATTCTCGAGAGAACTATTACTCAGCAGCAGACTAGGTCCCACCGTCACAACTATTCCAATGGATCGAGCTCCACATGTCCAAGCTTCGAAAAAGCGGCAACCCACATGGCCCACAATTCGCTCTATTCATCCAATTATAAATACCACATTGCTAAAAATAGAAAGGCATGTTGAATTCTCCACTTCCAACCCACGCTCGGTATACTGGAAAACTTTCAACTGTGCACTTCAAATATTACAAAGAGATTGTAATCTTGCTTTCTCTTCTACCGGGAAAAAAATCAATTATACTTTGTAATCCTAAAAAATCAGCACATATAAAGTGGACGTAGGCACCGATTTTGCCAAACTACTACAAAATTCTTGTGTATGTTCCCCCTTTTTACTTACTTTACCATACTCTATGATTGTTATTCATGTGTTCTACGCACAATTGGTGGCTGACTGTCACTAGTGGCCAACTTTTGACGTCAACACTTTGGCGCACCAGAAGGGGACGCGCCCAAACATACTTTATGACATTCGACTGCCTTTAGCAATTTCTAAGCTAACTATGGCAAACAAGTGGAAGAAGGATGCTTCGTCTTCAAATCCTTTACCTGCCGATACTGTAGGAATAACAACAGCGAGGTCAAACCATGAGGCTTCCTCCCACGAAGAGGCATCCCATTATCTCACCAGGGACGACATGGATAAAATCTATCCGAGTTCAGAAATCAGATGGCATCTTAGGAAGAACTTCTTTAACATCAGCAAGAAGCAATGAACGACCTTCGCGCTCGGATGGAGAAGGGACCTCACATTCTAGTATCTTTTCCTCCATCGGACGAGGCTATGGCAACAACTGATCTTCGATCTACAGAATTCCAAGTCGAAGATCGAACCTAACCTTTGCTTCCTCCTAGCTCAACTTCACTTCCCGATCGGCCAGTGCAAGGATCATCACTACCAGTACTGCACGAAGTTATAAAAGCCACAGATTCTCGAGTCGACCACCTTTCCTCCACTCCAAGGCTCCACTCAGCCCCCTAGACAGATAGCTCCGGATCCAATCCAACCCATGGGTCGGCCAGAACTAGGAACGTTGCTACCCCCGGATTGACCCAATATCTCACTACAAACCCGTCTCATGCCACCTCTCCTTCAACGAAGAGCTGGTGACAGTAGCCCGCGTCACCAAGACCACTCTACAATACCGGTTCCTAGCGTGACGGAGGGAAACACTACCGTAAACCCTTATAACATAGCCCCAAACGGGGGAAATGCTGAATTCCAGACGGTTACCACTCGCCTGAGCCCATTTCTCCCAACAGGAATGGGTATGGTTCAGTCCAATAACAACTGAATGACCCCAGTAGCAGCTGAACCAGAAGCCGAGGCTAGGATTCACCCTCACTCTCATCTTCACTCAAATCTCGTAGATTGAGCCCAACCAACCGCTCATCTTCCGAGAATGCTTTCGGTAGATCCCAATCCTGGGATTCTTACCAATGTCCCAAGTGCCGAATTGGATTCGTGGCAACGACTCCTCGGAGATGGAATCCAACTTGCAAGTATTATCAGACGCTTCACCCGAGGCACGTCTTCTCAACAAGAAGTCAATGACATCCATCGTATTCCATTCACTCGAGAAATCAGAAATTCTTGAAATTCTCTAGACTTTAAACTACCGGCCATGGAGTCCTACAACGGCGAGGCCAAATCGACCATTCATCTCATGTGATGCATGCGTCACATGGAAGTACTCTCTGCAACGACCAACGTCATGGCTAAGTTCTTACCCCTCTTTATTACCGACATAGCTAACATGTGGTTCCGGCGGCTAACAACTGAGGTGATCAATAGCTGGAATATGTCGATCACCCGCTTCAACGAGCAATTCAGAGTTCACATCTCCCATCTAAAGTGCATCTTGTTCCTCACCACCATCAAACAATGACCCGGCAAGACCCTCCGATCCCTCCTAGAAAGATTCAACGTGGCCTTAGCATCAGTCGATCGACCTGAGCCATCGATGGTGCTTATGGCCGCCATTGTAGGTGTTCAGAACCGGTCAAAGTTCAAGATCTCTTTAACTAGAGATCTCCCAAGGACGTTGACGACTTCTATGCCAAAGAAAACTGATTCCTCCTACAAGAGGATGCCAGCATCGAGATGGAAAGCCTCGAAGTTCTTGCCACCAAGAATGGAGGCCCATCTAACACCAATGGCTAGAACAAGAGCAAAGAAAAAGCCTCGGAAAAGAATGACCGCAATGTGTTGTAACACCCTGTATTTTCTATGAATATTAAAGTAACAAATTAAAGAATACTTAATTTTAAAAGTGGGAATTAAGGGAAATGGGATAAGCCATTGCGTTCGTCTCGGAATTCTGCTTAGGATAGAGTCCGAGTTTGCGTAAATCGGACAATGTATGAAGAAGTTATAAGCCGTAGAAGTTTGTATATGCGCAAGGAAGTATATATATATACACACACACACACACAAAATCATCTCCACAACAAAAATAAGTCAAAGACGAGTGATCGGGAAAGATCCTGCTCAAATGGTGTCGACCCCTCTTAAGGGGGGTCGACATAGGTGTCGACCCCCTTTAAGGGGGGTAGACCACTTCCGAGATCTAGTTCCTGTGACGATTTCTGTAGTTCTGAGTTGATGTGGCCTTCTCTGATTGGCCCGGTGACGAATTATGATGTATTAGGGATTATGTGTCGTACTGTGATTGGCTGAATGACACATCTCTTTGGTTTGGATGGCTCTGATTACTCCTAGACTGATCTAAAGGCTATAATTAATCCTAGACTTCTATATAATCAACTCAAACCCGACACCTAAAACACATAAACGCATTCTATGAATCCGTCATGATGTCTCTCTCTAAAGTAGCATAGCCTCCATCTTCTTAAAACTAGAATATCTTCTTCAACTAGAAATCAATTAGAAGAACATCAATAGTCTACATCAAAGGAGTAGCTTAACAAATTCAAAAATCGGATTCCAGAATACAAGAACTATTCTTTTTTTGTAAGTTCAGTTATATTTCAGATTTAAATATATAAAAGTCATGACTTGAAATAAATAAAATCTAGAACTGTGCCTAATTGTGATTCTGATTCATGTTTATCCTTATGACAAATCTGAAATTAACTATGCCTATGAGACTATTGTGATTTGTACAATTGAACCTATCATACTGTATATTAGTTTGGTGATGCTTTTATGTTATGTTATGTACATGTTCATAAGCTAAGTCATGTTCATATATGCTTATATGTTTAGATCTACATGCTTGCTTTTATGTTATGTTACGTACATGTTCATAAACTAAGTCATGTTCATATATGCTTATATGTTTAGATCTACATGCTTACATGTTTAGATCCAAGTTAATACATATGTTTAAGATCTATGTAAATTCCTGTTAATATGCTTAAGATCTATGCTAACTGGATCTAACTCAAGTACAAGTTCACATTGATATGCTTGATTAAGTTTACATTGTTCATAAAAAATTTGTATTACACATGCTTAGTTAGATTCATATTATTTCGTGCTATTGGAATGTTACATTTCTTTTCCCTTTAGTTTATGAGTTAGGCTAATTTGCGAGCTTAACATTCTTTGTAAATTATACGAACGAATAACGGGGGGAAACGTTGGGGTAAAATATTAAATTACTTGCTAATTGCATAGATTGGCTCATAATCATGTAAATGATTAATAACATGAAATGGTATAATTTGTATACCATTAATTATGAACATAATTTAAATATTAAATGTGACATGACAACACTTGTGGATAATTTACATATAAACTTGACATAAATGACGAATATGTAAATTAAATAAAGGATGAACATGCCTAACCCGAGGTTAAATTGAGTTGTGATGTAAAATTGCCCAGAACCACCGGTACATCCAGTAACCGCAACAACACCTATCTAATGTGAGAGGTTAGTGCATCATGTCCAAGAAAAATCCGAGGTTAGATCGAGTTGTGGTGTAAAACTGCCCGGAACCGCCCGACACATCCAGTAACCGCAACAAGACAGATCTAATGTGAGAGGTTGGTGCATTAATAAATCAATTAATGCTAATGAACAAGACATGCTAAGAATGGTAGGGTTAAGTTAACAAAGGCAACACTTAACCAGTACAACATGTTTATTAAACAAATGGGAGGGTTAAGTTAACTAAGGAAACACTTAACCAGTATAACATGTTAATTAAACAAATGGTAGGGTTAAGTTAACTAAGGCAACACTTAGCCGATATAACATGATGTATGGTAGGTTAAGTAACACAAGAAGGCAACACTTAACCAATATATAACATGATGTATGGTAGGGTTAAGTAACACAAGAAGGCAACACTTAACCAATATATATAACATGATGTATGATAGGGTTAAGTAACACAAGAGGGCAACAATCAACCAATATAACATGATGAACGAGTGGGGTTAAGTTAATAGAAAACACTTAACCAATACAACATGATGTGTGGGTAGGTTAAGTTAACATGAATGGAGAACACTTAACCAATATTACATGAACGAAGCGGATAGGGTTAAGGAAAGCTTAACCAATAATACACATTAACTTGATCAGTGGGAGTGTTAAGTACATCTCATGTAGGTGTGTAATATTAGTATATATAGGCCCAAAAACTTAATTGTTAAGTAAACATGCTTGATTCGGTGGGAGGGTTAAGTACATCTAGTGTAGGTGGGTAATATTTGTATATATAGGCCCACAAACTTAACCAGTAGGAAACCCTAGTAATGGGGACCCATTTCAGCAGTAACCCACACAGATGTATCATGGCACCCTGAACTAGGCAGGGTGGGGCACAATTACTAGGCTGATTATAAGCGGTCAAAATAGCGGCAAGGGGTACATCAGTGTTGGTTTCGACGGTTTACGGGCGTGCACATACTCCGAAGTAGGAAAAACAGGCACTGGGTACCAGCAGTTACACACCGTGCATCTTGAATCGTGTCGAGTTGTTATCATAAGGATTGATACACCTTATGGTGGGACCAACATAGGGTATCTACACGCAAGAGAGGGTCGATTGACACATTCACATGGAACATTAATACAAGTAGGGAGCCGATCGATAGGGTAGTAGGGGTTCATCTAACACCTTTGTGGAAATTAGGCTGATTGAGGTAAGATCCTCCTACTAGATGTACACCTGAAGGCTACCACAATTGCGGGGATTGGGATCACATTGTAATATTATCATTTTATACAAATTACTAGTTGGGACACTAGTTAGGCAGTGTAGAGATATAGAAATCAGAATAACAGGGTAGTAGCGAAGCAGAGAATGTGTAGAAGCGCATTCAGTTTGCCTTGCCTTATCTTGTCTTAAGTTATCTTGTTTTATGGTATTGTCCTGTTTTCAGTTTATTCATGTCATGATCCTTTATCTTGTTTACATGCTGAAAAGTCATTGGACTTACCAGACTTATGTCTGACTGTTTTCTTTCGTCTTCTTTTCTTCCGTTTCCCCCCAGGTAGTTAGGGAGGGAATAGCTCAGCTTAGTTTGGGCCGTTTCTCTTTCCATGCTCGAAGATAGTTGGTGTATTGCTTTGAACTCTCTTTTCCACTTCTATGACTGGCTCATGCTTTATTGGGTAATTTCATTGTCATTTTATGCTTCTTTATTTTGTTAAACAAGACAGATGCTTTATTGTAATGGGCATTGGAAAACAATCTTTTTACAAGTTGTTTTACCTAGCTGTTGTTTATCAATAAAGTAAAGTTTTATTTATTTTCCGCTGTTTAAATATTGTCTGTTTTGTAATTTATCTGTTCCATACACTCATGACGCTCCACTGAAGTTAATGCATTCCCTTTGTGAGTGACCTTAATGGAGGTGGGGTGTTACATTTGGTATCAGAGCTGAAGGTTACTAGATCAGATAAAAGATTTGAAAAATTATTTTCAAAATGGTTTTAAAAGAAGCATTTTCTAAAGAAAAGTTTTGTTTTAAAGGGATATTCCATAAAGCCATATGCATTATCTTTTGATCCTCTGTTTGAATCCTTGTTTTCCTTCTTTACTGAGTCTCCGGGGCTCCTGGCTTTCTGGGGGGTAACCTCATCGCGGCATGGTTCCGTAGGCTTGATGAGAATATGAAACCTGTCAAAGGGTGAAGAAATGCCAAACTTCCATATATAGCCGCAGTAGTTTCACCTGCGGCTAATTTTCTTTCAAGCTTTGTAGGGTTTTCCATGCGATGGAGGCAGCTTTCAAGAGACTTGTCAACAAGTTACACAAAGATGGCAAAGATGAGAATAAGGGAGTTTGGCTAAGAAACACAACCCAAGGATGATAAACTCATGGATATGGACTTGGTTCACGAAGGAGGAAAGAATAGAAAATTCTAAGACAAGAGGAAGTGTCATTATTATGGTATAACGCGTCATATAATTAAGGACAAGGGCAAGAACAAAGGACAAGATTTTCAGGAGGGCAAGTGCATGCTCTCACCGCCCCCGTACCTGAGAGAGAGGTAGTAGAGTTTTTGTTGAAAAAGTCTAGTTTTTCTTTTTGATCATCCTGTTAGTACTCTTTTTGATTTTAGTGCTTCACATTCGTTTATATCTACTTCCATAGTTGAGTCTCTGCACCTTAGTGCTTGTATAGTAGAAGATCCCATAATTGTCTCAAATCCAATTGGTGGTTCGGCTCATTTATCTTTGGTTTGTAAGGATTTGAGAATAGCTATGCTAAGCATTGAGTCTAAGTGTAATGCTTATGATTTTGGTTTCATGGGCTATGGGTTGATTCTAGGCATGGATTGTTTAGCTAGTAATTGTGAAAGGAGGGTAGTTAGACTTTCGACTTGCCTCGGGAATACCCTCGAGATTTCGTGTGATCCTAAGGGATCAGTTTGTCTTGGCTACCTAGAATCACTTGATGCATCTATCGATGATTTGCGATCTGTTGGAGTAGTTCATGAGTACGTAGATGTTTTTGATTAGGTTAGGGGTTTATCCCCTAAAACATGAGATAGACTTCCGCATATATCTAGTTGACAATGCAAAACCCGTTGCATTACATGTACGACACATGAATCCAAGGGAAAGGAAGGGCTCAGTAAACAAGTAAAAGAGTTACTTGAAAAAGAGTTCATAAGGCGAATTATTTCTGAATAGGGTGCTCCGGTCGTTTTCGTTACAAAGGCGGATGGTTCACTTTGCTTGTGCATAGATGATATTTTGGAATAAGGAAGAACATGCTTTGCATCTCAGGGAAGTCTCGGATACCCTCCAAGCGCATCAACTTAAGTAAAGTTCTCCAAAAAAATATGTCATTTTTAGAGAGAAGAAGTAAAGTTTCTAGGACATGTGGCGTCCAAAGAAGGGATAGCAGTAGATCCCACAAAAGTAGTTGCGGTGCAAGACTGGAAGGTCCCAAGGAATGCAACATAAGTAAGAAGCTTTCTTGGACTAGCAGGCTAATATAGGAAGTTCATTAAGAACTTTGCAATGGTATTAGCCCCACGTACAAGGTTGATGAAGAAGAATCTAACTTTTGCTTGGGATTTGATTGTGATGTCGCTTTCCAATGATCGAAGAGGGCTCTTACAACGGCCCCAGTTTTGACTTTTACCTTACGGTAGTAAAAAGGTTTACGGTATACACGGACGCATGTGGCATGGGACTAGGTGTCATTTTGATGTAAGAAGGAAGGGTAAGGTCGTAGCGGATGCCTTAAGAAAGAAAAAGGATGACTTCAAGTCCTCTTTATGTGGAAAGGAAAAGTTCAGAATACATATCAACCTTTGATTTAAAAACCTTCGGTTAAGTTAGTTAGCATCGCTAGAAGAGCGACCTACGCTCTTAGATAGGATAGGAGCGGTGTGACATGAAGACCCTCAGATTTTTGACATGATGGGTAATCTAAATAGAGGTGAGACCTCTAATCATCTTAGTATATACACTTGGTAACATGGTTAGCATCTATTTATTTTCAAGAAATAGTTCTGGGAATGTTACCATGACACAGCAGAAGTTGTAGTGCCGAGTATACTAGAAGGAGAAGAGGTGGAACGAGAGGCGATAGTGAAATGAGTCCCAACTTATATTTAGGAAATAGAAATTAAGAAGCTACGCAATCGTGAAGTTAAGAAAGTCAGAGCACAATGGAGGGAAGCTCAAGAAGATGCGACTTTGAAGACTAAAGACTAGATACGCGCATCATACCCTTTTTGAGGATATACCCTTGATTCCTCTTTTTCTGTAAAATTTATTTGCATGCTAGACTTTATCTTTTAAGTATATCCTCTCGGTCCTATCCTCAATCCTTAGGTAGAAGGCAACGAATGTAAACATGTGTATGAGACATGTTATGTTTGGTGGATTCAAGTGGATGTAAGTGTTTACTAGTGGTTGCTCGTGGATGCATATACACACCCATTAGGCACTAGATCGGCTCAGTCACTTTCATATTGCATATGCATATATGTATTGGTATGTGGATTGAAACTTGATATGTTATCATATGGATGTTGCATTTGTATGAATGATTGAGCACTCATATAGAAGTTACAAAGTACGATTTAGGAATAATTGCATACATAATGAACTCATAGCACTGACATAATTTTATTAAGGAGTTCAACTGAATCAGTAGACCGCCTGATTTTGCATTAGATAAGGGCATGTACACACACTATGCATATCATGAAAGCATTAGAAATCCTTTTAAGGATAATGGATGCCTGTGATTGATGGTTGAGTAGATGGATGTTGAATGTTAGGATACATTCTTCTTAACTTAGGGATTTTGGGGACAAAATTCTTTAAGGAGGGGAGAATGTAACACCCTATATTTTCTGTGAATATTAAAGTAACAAATTAAAGAATACTTAATTTTAAAAGTGGGAATTAAGGGAAACGGGTTATGCCATTGTGTTCGTCTCGGAATTCTGCTTGGGATAGAGTCCGAGTTTGCGTAAATCAGACAACGTATAAAGAAGTTATAAGCCGTAGAAGTTTGTATACGTGTAAGGAAGTATATATATGTACACAAAATCATCTTCAGAACCAAAACAAGTCAAAGACGAGTGAGCGGGAAAGATCCCGCTCAAATGATGTCGACCCCTCTTATGGGGGTCGACATAGGTGTCGACCCCCCTTAAGGGGGGTAGACCCCTTTTGAGATCCAGTTCCGGGGATGATTTCTGTAGTTCTGAGCTGATGTAGCCTTCTCTGATTGGCCCGGTGACGAATTTTGATGTATTAGGGCTTATGTGTCATACTGTGATTGGCTGAGTGACACAACTCTTTGGTTTGGATGGCTCTGATTACTCCTAGACTGATCTAAAGGCTAGAATTAATCCTAGACTTCTATATAATCAACTCAAACCCTAGACCTAAAACACATAAACACATTCTATGAAGTCGTCATGCTGTCTCTCTCTGAACTAGCGTAGCCTCCGTCTTCTTAAAACTAGAATATATTCTTCAACTAGAAATCAATTAGAAGAACATCAATAGTCTACATCAAAGGAATAGCTTAACAAATTCAGAAATCAGATTCCAGAATACAAGAACTGTTATTTTTCTGTAAGTTCAGTTATATTTCAGATTTAAATATATAAAAGTCACGACTTGAAATAAATCGAATCTAGAACGGTGCATTGTGATTTTGATTCATGTGTATCCTTATGACAAATCTGAAATTAACTATGCCTATGAGACTATTGTGATTTGTACAATTGAACCTATCATATTGTATATTAATTCGGTGATGCTTTTATGTTATGTTATGTACATGTTCATAAGCTATGTCATGTTCATATATGTTTATATGTTTAGATCTACATGCTTGCTTTTATGTTATGTTATGTACATATTCATAAACTAAGTCATGTTCATATATGCTTATATGTTTAGATCTACATGCTTACATGTTTAGATCCAAGTTAATACATATGTGTAAGATCTATGTAAATTCCTATTCATATGCTTAAGATCTATGTTAATTGGTTCTAACTCAAGTACAAGTTCATATTGATATGCTTGATTATGTTTATATTGTTTATGAAAAATTTATATTACTTGTGCTTAGTTAGATTCATATTATTTTGTGCTGTAGGAATGCTGCATGTTCCTTTCTTTTCCCTTTTGTTTATGAGTTAGGCTAATTTGCGAGCCTAACGTTCTATGTAAATTATGCGAACGAATAACGGGGGGAAACATTGGGGTAAAACATTAAATTATATGCTAATGGCATAGATTGTCTCATAATCATGTAAATGATTACTAGCATGAAATGGTATAATTTGTATACCATTAATTATGAACACAATTTAAATAGTAAATGTGACATGACAACACTTGTGGATAATTTACATATAAACTTGACATAAATGACGAAATGTAAATTAAATAAAGGATGAACATGCTTAACCCGAGGTTAGATTGAGTTGTGGTGTAAAACTGCCCGAACCGCCCGACACATCTAGTAACCGCAAAAACACCTATCTAATGTGAGAGGTTAGTGCATCATGCCCAAGAAAAACCCGAGGTTAGATTGAGTTGTGGTTTAAAACTGCCCGGAACCACCCAGCACATCTAGTAACTGCAACAACACATATCTAATGTGAGAGGTTGGTGCATTAATAATTCAATTAATGCTAATGAACAAGACATGCTAAGAATGGTAGGGTTAAGTTAATTAAGGCAACACTTAACCAGTACAACATGTTAGTTAAACAAATGGGAGGGTTAAGTTAACTAAGGCAACACTTAACCAGTACAACATGTTAATTAAACAAATGGTAGGGTTAAGTTAACTAAGGCAACACTTAACCAGTACAACATGTTAATTAAAAAAATGGGAGGGTTAAGTTAACTAAGGCAACACTTAACCAGTACAACATGTTAATTAAACAAATGGTAAGGTAAAGTTTACTAAGGCAACACTTAACCGATGTAACATGATGTATGGTAGGGTTAAGTAACACAAGAAGGCAACACTTAACCAATATATAACATGATGTATGGTAGGGTTAAGTAACATAAGAAGGCAACACTTAACCAATATATATAACATGATGTATGATAGGGTTAAGTAACACAAGAGGGCAACAATCAACCAATATAACATGATGAACGAGTGGGGTTAAGTTAATAGAAAACACCTAACCAATATAACATGATGTGTGGGTGGGTTAAGTTAACATGAATGGACAACACTTAACCAATATTACATGAACGAAGCGGATAGGGTTAATGCAAGCTTAAACAATAATATGTATTGACTTGATCAGTGGGAGGGTTTAGTACATCTCATGTAGGTGGGTAATATTAGTATATATAGGCCCACAAACTTAACTGTTAAATAAACATGCTTGAATCGGTGGGAGGGTTAAGTACATCTTGTGTAGGTGGGTAATATTTGTATATACAGGCCCACAAACTTAACCAATAGGAAACCCTAGTAATGGGGACCCATTTCAGCAGTAACCCACATAGATGTATCATGGAACCCGGAACTAGGAAGGGTGGGGGCACGATTACTAGGCTGATTATAAGTGGTCAAAATAGCGGCAGGGGGTACGTCAGTGTAGGTTCCGACGGTTTACGGGCGTGCACGTACTCCGGAGTGGGAAAAAGTAGGCACTGGGTACTAGTAGTTACACACTATGCATCTTGAATCGTGTCGGGTTGCTATCATAAGGATTGATACACCTTATGGTGGGACCGGCACAAGGTATCTATACACAAGAGAGGGCTGATTGACACAGACACATGGAACATTAATAGAAGTAGAGAGCCGATCGATAGGGTAGTAAGGGTACATCTAACACCTTCGTGGCAATTAGGCTGATTGAGGTAAGATCCTCCTACTAGATGTACACCTGAAGGCTACCACAATTGCGGGGATTGGGATCACATTGTAATATTATCATTTTATACAAATTACTAGTTGGGACACTAGTTAGGCAGTGTAGAGATATAGAAATCAGAATAACAGGGTAGTAGCGAAGCAGAGAATGTGTAGAAGCGCATTCAGTTTGCCTTGCCTTATCTTGTCTTAAGTTATCTTGTTTTATGGTATTGTCCTGTTTTCAGTTTATTCATGTCATGATCCTTTATCTTGTTTACATGCTGAAAAGTCATTGGACTTACCAGACTTATGTCTGACCTGTTTTCTTTCGTCTTCTTTTCTTCCGTTTCCCCCCAGGTAGTTAGGGAGGGAATAGCTCAGCTTAGTTTGGACCGTTTCTCTTTCCAAGCTTGAAGATAGTCGATGTATTGCTTTGAACTCTCTTTTCCACTGCTATGGCTGCCCTATGCGTTATTGGGGAATATCATTATCTTTTTATGCTTCTTTGTTTTGTTAAACAAGACAGATGCTTTGTTGTAATGGGTATTGGAAAACAATCTTTGTACAAGCTGTTTTACCAAGCTGCTGTTTATCAATAAAGTAAAGTTTTATTTATTTTCCGCTATTTAAATTTTTGTATGTTTTGTAATTTATCTTTTCTATATGCTCATGACGCTCCACTGAAGTTAATGCATTCCCTTTGTGAGTGACATTAACGGAGGTGGGGTGTTACACGTGTGATCCCGGAGAGAGAATAAGTATGATCAATACGTCGAGCTTAACTCCTCTCTACTCGACATCTACCTCAACGTACGAGGGACTCTACCCTTCCTAAAACCTCCTCGAAGGGAGCCAAACCAAAAGGAACTCGAATCTAGAAAGCATTGCATGTACCACAATATGGCAGGCCATGGCACCAGTTAATGAAGGTACTTACGGGATCTCATCGAGGATAAGGTTAGGCATGGAGAATTGCCTGAGTACGTAAAAAACCTACATAACGCATGCTACCACAATCTTCCGCCCAAGCTCATCAGGTCGGTCCTCGAGCTCCTAGAAACGGAAAGGATCCTAAGCCCAGCAATCTCAACATCATCAGCAATTAATAAGATTTTGATTTTTACCCATTTCCTAAAGATTTAAGAAATGTATTTTTAGTACCCTCTTTCAATAATGTGAATATGTTGAAGTACACACGTACAGAATTAGCTCCTAGACATGCTCTAGATTCAACTGTCACACCCTTAGAATTTGTTTTCATTTCTCTGTAATAGTTATTCAACAACAATAAACTTTCTTTTTCAAACATAGATTATGTTTATCCAAGCATGTTTGATGCTCGCCAACCCAAAGACGGTTAGTGCTAAGCCACGTTTTTTTTAAACACGTCGATGCCTGCCACCATATCCAAACCAACTCCACAAGCCGAGTATGGTTAACATCCCATAAGCCGAATATGGTGAGTACTTGCCACTCTTACAAGCGAGTATGCTTGATAGTCGCCGTTATATTTAGACCAACTCCATAAGCCGAGTGTAGTCAATAGTTCATAAGCAGAGTATGATCGATACTAACCCCTCTTTAAGCCGAGTATAGTTTATGCTCGCCAACTCTTAAAGATGAGTATGTTTAATACTCACCACTATTTCCTAGCTAAGCCCGTAGCCATCTCTAAACTGAGAATGGTCGATACTATCTATTCAAGCATCATGACAAAATATGTCATCAACATTCCTAGCCTTAATATGGTCTTCGGTGGTTGTTGATTTTCTTTCCTTAATATGATATACACCGATCGTTGATTTTCCAGCCTTAATACAACCATCAGGGTCGACAGTTATTCGGCCTTAACATGGATCAATGCATCCACAAACTATCTACATAATTAAGCACTAGCGCAACATCTAGAACACACCTTCTACCCAAAAATGTATTTCCTGGAGGGCAGAGCGTTGACCTACTTTTCGGAAAAAGCTGTCACGGTTCAAAGGACCGAAGCCCAAAATAAAAAAGGCTCGCCATCCGATACTGACTGATTTTGGAAAATGACCCTCAATTCTGGAAGGTCCAATCAAAGCTTGGCCTGATTACCTTCAAGCAGCGAGATATCTCAATCTTGTGTAACAAGTCTACCAGCCGACCAAGTCAAGCTCTCCTCAAAATTCGGATCGACTAAATCTACTTGGAAATACCCAGATAACTCATTAAATCTCTAGATAAGCCTGATTCTCAAGGCAATTAAAGTGGTCAAAGAGTGTCCTGACAAAGCTCTACTTTTGATACACCATAGTTTAAATGCCACGCAAGCCGCAATTATCGAGGGAACTATTAGTCTGCAGTAAACCGGGTCTCACTGCCATAAATATTCCAATCTTGTGGCCCACAATTCGCTCTATTCATCCAACTATAAATACCCCATTTATAGAAACAGAAAGGCATATTGAATTCTCCACTTCCAACCCACGCTCGGTATACTGGAAAACTTCTAGGTGTGCACTTCAAATATTACAAAGATATAATAATCTTTCTTTCTCTTTTACCGAGAAAAAAATCAATTGTACTTTGTAATCCTAAAAAATCAGTATATATAAAGTGGATGTAGGCACTAATTTTGGTGAACCACTATTAAAATTATGTGTGTATTCCCCGTTTTTACTTACTTTACCGTACTATGTGAATGTTATTCGTGTGTTTTACACACGATTGGTGGTTGACTGTCACTAGTGACCAACTTTTGACGTCAACACTTTTGCGCTCCAGGAAGGGGGATGCGCCCAGACATACTTTATGACTTTCGACCGCCTTCAGCAATTTCTAGGCCGACCATGGAAACAAGCGGAAGAAGGATGCTTCATCTTCTCATCCTTTACCTGCCGATAAAGTAGGAATAGCAACAGGGGGGGCAAGCCATGAGGCTTCCTCCCACGAAGATGTGTCACAATATCTCACTAGGGATGACATGGATAAAATCTTGTCCGAGTTCAAAAATCAGATGGCATATCCGGAAGAACTTCTCAGACGTCAGCAGGAAGCGATGAACGACCTAATCGCTCTGATGGAGGAGGGACCTCAAATTCCAGTATCATTTCCTCCACTAGGCGAGGTTGGGGCAACAACTGATCTTCGGTCTGTGAAAATCCAAGTAGCAGATGTGAAAACCCGTAACTTCCCCGTAAAGGAAAGAGCGGATAGTTCGAGAACAAGCCACAACAGAACGCAGATGGAAGAACATTTCATTGTATATTACAACAATGCATCAGATTACAAGAATATACAGAGTATAAACAAATAAATATTACACAAAAATATCAGAGATTACAATAAATTACATAGCAGCGGAAAATAATACAATACACAACTAGAAGAGATATACGGATACAAAGCTTTCCGGATATCATTCCAGCTGTAAACCAGGATCCTGTGAATATAAATCTGCAAAACCAAAACTACTAGCTGCCCGTGTCAAAATAAGGGCACCCAGAGTTTAGGTTAAAACAATAAACTCCAGGTCAGTCATGTGACTGGTGTGAGGAATAAACAGTTACTAATCTTTGTTTTTAAAGTTAGGTAAATCAAGGGACCACGCCGTATAACACGGAACGGGTTTCCTCCCAAGAATACCAGTGCATAAAACAAACAACGCAATGCTGAATAAAGAAAAATGAAGCTGTTATAAGACCCAGGTCCTATCACACAATGCAACGCAAGCCGGGGGATAGGGTTTTCCCTTATAACAGCCAAAGAATGCTTGATACATTTTAAAACAAATCATTTGATACTATTATAAGTGTATAGTGTATAAATCAACTTCAAATCATAAGTATCAATCATAGGCGACATGAGCGTCCCATGCCACTATGTCGCCATATATAGGTTTACAAATAAAACCGCAAATGTCACGTATTTGGAAATTGGATTTCCATCTATGAACCGAGGCCAGGGATCGTCCTCTACCAATTCGAGACTCTCTAGCTCGAGCCTCAGGAACAGCCGCAACTGCCCCATGGAGCGACAGAGTCGGTCCACCGATGTGGATTATTATGCCTGAACACTACGTTTCCCCACCCTTTGGGGCGTAAGTGAGCCAACGAATGACTCCATCGGACCCGGATCGTCCGATAAAATCGAGGCGCGTCGCAACAGCAACAACCACATAGGTGAAAAGTATATAAATGTCAGGGATGGTAGGTCACTGACACCACCCTAGCTAGAAAGAAACGCATGCCCTCCTTGAGGTCCTCTCCCGTTTTTGGTCCACAACCGAGGTGCGAGGCTCGTGAATTCACGTTACACAAAGCTGTTCCACACAGGCTGTGCTTTGATCATCACCACAAGACTTTGCTTTTCAACAGAAGCCTCGATCAATTGCCACTTAGGCATGCCACACAGGCAATTCACTCCATGCGTTTGATATCCATCAATATATAACCCCTGAGCTCGTACGTCTCAGAGAAGGGCGTTAAGCAAAAGAATAAATTCTCCGCCGCCAAACAGATATATATTTAATAGAAATCAATCACACGGACTAAAATCCAATGTCAGACACACAATCCATTTACAAGTCCGTTCTGGGTCTGAACGAAACCGGAGGCACCTAGTACCCCGCATATCCATCGATCTCCAAGTACGTCTAGACGACCACCAACTGTTTCCATCTTCTTGGGTGTACAACCCAATCAAGATCATCAGTAATTACCCAAACGACGTGAAGACCTCCAGTCTTCAACCACCGTCTTCAACTTCGACTTATCGTCGTATCAGTTATTTAGATTGGGATAAACCCGGTCTTTTCGAATAACTCGCGTATATTCTAAATAAGTGTTACACAAACACAACATACGTCTCATTCCAATTCATCAGTCACTAACCGTGAATTAATCAAGAGAATAATTTCCCAAATATTAACCCCGAAGGCCGAAAACAACATCATATCAATATACAGAAAACCATTCTGCTTGGCTAACCGACAGTTAGTTTCTAAATTTCAAATTCATAGGGAAGGGTTCCATTAATTTTATCAAAGATAAATTCCTTGAATTTATTCTCTAATCTTCTTTTGAATTTCGATTCAACTAGTCGGGGTTAACGAACCTTACTGAAGTAATTATTGTTTTAATTTCCCAACCCCAACCTATTAATCCCATGAAGTAAAACTGGTCCTACTTCATATCTAACACCACGGTGTTATCGGTAAATTCAATTACCATTTCTCGTTCAAATCTAATTAAAGATTTAACTATCGCCTGGAGCAAAACTGGTGATACTCCATTCTCGATCATTTCAATCTAATTAAAGATTCATTAAAACTCCACTTAGTTTTAATCTTTAACTGGGTTAAAGAATCAGTGTCATTTAAAACACAGTTCACGATAAACCCAAAATCACATTCCATTAATTATCGGGTCAAAGAACGAGTGTTATTTAAAACACTGTCCACAATAAACCCAAAAATCAATATCAATTCAATTCCAATTAAATATTATTTAATCGGTACACTTCATTAAATCCAAATAAAAAGATTTAATCTTTTCTTAACTGGGTTCAAGAACAGTGTTAATGAAGACACCATTCACGACAAACCCAAATCACATTTGATATTAAATACAAGGCTTTGAATAGAAAATATCCCGGCTTATATTCAATATCAAATTCTACGACCAACAAATATCGTATTGGAAATAACGATATATATATCTATATCTTTCAAATTTCCATAACAACATCTGTATAATCACGAAATCCAACATCGAAATATTCCGAAGACAATTTCGATTCAAATCCATTCCAATGCAATCATTGGAAATTCTGGTTATTTTCAAAACCATTTCAAATTCAATTTATTTATTTAAAAATAAATAGAATTATAATTCTAGTTCAAAACTAGTTCATTTCGATAAAAATCTATTTTTATCATTTCAAATATGGAGTTTTTCATCCCAATTCTTTCTAAATCATTTCTTATGATTTTACACAAATTATTACTATTTTTAATAATTTTATCAAGGCCCGTACAGTCGATTTCCATCAATGGCCATCGAACTGCACTTACAGCGACCTTTTCCAAATTTGATTTGGGCATAATTCCAAATCCAACCGTTAGATTTCAAATTTCTAATATTCGTTAGAAAGCTCTTTTCGATACGAACCCAACGATTCCTGTCTTAGGAGAATCCGACGGTCGGATCTCCCGTAATATCCGCTCAAAGTCAATGGTCGAAATTCGCGAACTGCCGCGGCGCGGCGCATACTATTCAGGCCATTATATTATATATATACTATATATAATATATACTTCGTCGATTTTCTTTTCAAAACGATTTTTAATTCAATTTCCATTCGTTTTCAATTCAATTTGAATTTCAACTTAATTCAATTTCAATTCAAATTCATATTTATTCAATTTCTATTCGAATTCATTTTAAAACGATTTCAATTCTATTTCAACTCTATTCGAATTCAAACCATTTCAGTTTATTTCGAATTTCAAATCAATTTAATTAAATTAAAATTTCAATTCACTTTAATATTCACTTCAATTTGAATAAAATCGATATAAATATTGTTCACGTCAAAATGGCGTCATTCTATCAACGCGGCTTCTTATATTTCGATTTTCAAATATTCTACTTCAAATATTTCTTTTTCAAATATTTCTATTCAAATATTTCTATTTCTAATATTTCTATTCAAATATTTTGTTTCAAATATTTATTTCATAACTGGAATGAGGCCCAATCAATTACCATATAATGTTAATTATATGGATTTTCTACAACACATGTATACAATAACAACGATGAATAATCAACCATCATCCAAAGTGCATTCTGCACTGTATAAGCATCAAATATAAATATTCAACGCTTATAACAGTTTTCAATCAATCGATCGACATACCACTAATTATTGGGATTAGTGTATGTCATATATCATCCCAATACCCGTGTGGGGTTTCAAACAATCAAACATAGATTTTATTTGTGCGGTTGGGCGATGTGTAAAATTTATCGTCCCAATCAAGATCAGTCAAATCAGTGTACATAAACAAACCGTTCGGTTTGTAAATGAAAATTTATTTTATTTATCGCAGTACAAGCTAAAAATAATATTTTTGCTTAGCTAAATTTTTTGAGACGACCCGATTTCCCGTTCTCACGGAAACAAGGTTATCTTTGGAATATAACACAGAAACATATAATAGCAGAACAGAATTAAATAAATACACCAGAATGAACAACAAAATATACTGGATAAAAGTAATCATCAGAGTTACACAGTATACAGGATCTTACTTAGTACAAATACAGTTCAGCTATACATAAATGTCTACAGCGGAAATAAACAAAATATGTACAATAGGAGCTGAACGGCATAAAAAGAAATAAATGATAGAATCCATCTTCAGCTCCAGCTATCCAGAAAGAACCAGCTAAACCTGAATACAAGGCTGCCCGTGTAGAAAAAGGGGCACCCGAGTTTGAGAGTGAAACAAACTACGAGTCAGTCATGGGACTGGTATGAGAAATCTACTCAACACATATTTAATATGGCAAATCACAGGACCACGCCACTTTCGTGGAACGGGTTTACTCCATTGGATTGCCAGTGCTTCAAAACAAATCTTTCTTTTAAACATCGCTATGCTTTTTATAAAAATGAAGCCGTTATAAGACTCAGTTCCCATCACACAATGCAACGCAAACCGGAGGATAGAGTTTTTACCTTATAACGGCCAAGATATGCTTGATACGAATAAAACAAAGGCATTTGATATTATTACTAGTGTTTATATGTTTTGAAAACAATTTCAAATCATAACTATCAATCATAGACGGCATTAATGCCCCATACCACTATGTCGCCATATATAGGTATACAATCAAAACCGCATCGTCACGTATTTGGAAATTGGATTTCCATCATGAACCAAGGCAAAAGATAGTCCTTCCCGAATTCGAGACGCTCTAGCCCGCCCCTCAGGCAAGCGCGCAGGCAAGCCTTGGATCGTCAGGGCCGGTCCACCGATATGGATTATTATGCCTGAACAATACGTTTCCCCGCCCTTTGGGGCGTAAACGAGCCAACGAATGACTCCATCGGACCCGGATCGTCCGATCAAACCGAGGCGCCTCGCAACAGCAACAACCACATAGGTGAAAAGTATATAAATGTCAGGGCTGGTAGGTCACTGACACCACCCTAGCTAGAAAGAAACGCATGCCCTCCCTGATGTCCTTCTCCCGTTTTAGGTTCATACCGGGGTGTGAGGCTCGCGAATTCACGTTATACACAAAGCTACGCCACACAGGCGGTGCTTTGATCATCACCACAAGACTTTGCTTTTCAACAGAAGTCCTGATCACTGCATCTTAGCATGCCACACAGGCAATTCACACCGTGCAACTGATGGCTATCAATCACACAGAACAAATTCCAATGTCGGACACACAGTCCATTTACAAGTCCGTTCTGGGTCTGAACGAAACCGGAGGCACTAAATACCTCGCAAACCCTTCGATCAACACGTACGTCTGAACGATCACCACTCATTATCCATATTTCGGGATGCCTCCCAATCAGGACCTCGGTTACCATCCAAACGAGGTGAAGATCTCCGGTCTTCGACCATCGTCTTCATCTTCGAATTTCAATCGACGGTCGATTATTCGAAATGAGAATTAACTCGGCCTTTTCAAATAATTCACGTATATTTAGAATTTCAATTCGATTTATTTCAATGGTTAAATTATTCGACAACACCAATTTTGTTCTTTAATGTAATTTTCACACCAAACACATTCAACCATCAAATATCACATAAATCAAGCAAATTCAGTTTATTTCCATTCCATATCGCTTATGATATTTTATAACTATTTATCGCTATTTTTATTTATTTTAAAATAGCCATTTTATTCAAAACGACGCTTCGGGCCATAAGGCGGCCGTGGCGCTGTTTTTCTTCAGATTTGATTTACACATATCTGAAAATCTAACCGTTGGATCTTCGCAAAATTTACATCATTAGAAAGGTCTTTTCAAAACGAATCCAACGGTTCCAGTTTCGGGAAATTCCGACGGTCGGATCTCCCGGTACAATCGTTTGAAGTTTCGATTTCAAAATACGAACTGCAGCGTCGTTATTCGATTAAATATAATTATATTTATATATATAAATAAATATAATCGTTTCTGGCGCTGTTTTTCTTCAAATTTGAATTAAACATTCCAGACAATCCAACCGTTGGATTTTTACAAGGTTGGTGCCGTTGGAAAGATTATTCCAAGGCGAACCCGACGGTTGAGGTTTCGGGAAAATCCAATGGTCGGATTTCCCGTACTAGTCGTTTGAAATCACGGTTTCGAAATACGAACTGCACGGCTTCGTTTCGTTTTAATTTTATTTATATTTATATATTTATATAAATATAGTTCATTCAACGATTTTCATATCGTTTTCAATTCAAATATTTTTCTAACACCTTAAATTTTGGAAAAATTTCGCCATAACCTCCCCTGCACCGGGAGCGTCGGGAAATCGCAAATAGCGTCCCGGTCCTTCTAATCTCAAAAAGAAAAAGAAAAAGCCAAGCGGCTAGCCAATCAGGCTCAAAATCATCACCCAAACAAATCAGTAAATGTGTACCTATTTGTCGGGCACAAAATTTTATTCCTCTTCTCTAGCCCCTTTGCTATAACCTGTTCAATGAATATACATGTACATATATATACAGTTCATATCATTTTTCATTTTCTATTCAACTTCATATTTGATTTCTATTTGGTTTAAAAACTCCATTCATTCTAATGTTACATAAATAGGTGCAAATCATTTCATTAGCTAATTAATGAATATTTCAACTCATCTATGTTTATTTTGAACAAATGGCTGTTTTTAACACTTCACATTTCAACGTTTTATGCATACAATAAAAATGTGATTTTTATTGTAAAACAATTCATTTCAAAACACTATTTTTCTATATAGTTCATATAGTCGATAAAAGGTGATTTTTATTATCAAACAGTTTATTTCAAAATATGAATACCATTCAACACATGAATTTCTAAACAACGAATGAATATCAATTCAACACATGAATGTTTTCTATAGTTTTTATATATAGATAAAAATGTGATTTTTATTATCGAACAATTTATTTCAAAATATGAATACCATTCAACACATGAATTTCTAAACAACGAATGAATATCAATTCAACGCATGAATGTTTTCTATAGTTTCTATATATAGATAAAAATGTGATTTTTATTATCGAACAATTTATTTCAAAATATGAATACCATTCAACACATGAATTTCTAAACAACGAATGAATATCAATTCAACACATGAATGTTTTCTATTGTTTTTATATATAGATAAAAAATGTGATTTTTATTATCTAACAGTTTATTTCAAAATATGAATACCATTCAACACATGAATTTCTAAACAACGAATGAATATCAATTCAACACATGAATGTTTTCTATTGTTTTTATATATAGATAAAAAATGTGATTTTTATTATCTAACAGTTTATTTCAAAATATGAATACCATTCAACACATGAATTTCTAAACAACGAATGAATATCAATTCAACACATGAATGTTTTCTATATAAGGAATAAATATAGTTTAAGCATATGAAAATAATTCAAACACACAAATATTATTCAAAATTTCGGCAGCATAACGGCAGGGTAGTTACACCGGCACCGTCCCTAGTACGGCTCCTCGCTCTACCTTAAAACCTCGCGGTTTTTGACAATGGGAAACATGCATCTAGTTCGCACGCAGGCGGCATGTATACATTTATTTCATTTCCACAAACTAATCCTAAGTGGTTTCAACCAAATATTTCTCAACCACAAATGGGTATTTTTCAACCACAATCAACCAATATCAATCACAAACAATCCCAAACAATCATTCAATTTTCACCACAATTTCAACCAATAAATATCGTCCATGGTTTGTGGACGAGGGGCGTATATATATATATATATAGATATTTATATATAGCAATTCATATATAGTTATTCACTTTCATTTCACACAAATATAATATATTTTAAATCAGAAATCTCACCAATAGCTATCCAACTGCAAGACTCTTCTTAATAGAAATCTTCGCCTATTTGTCGCTTTCGCCCGTATCCTCTACACATGTAAAAAAAAAGATCGAATTTTTACTATGTTATTCAATATATAAAAATCTGATTACTACCTCGACTTTCGATAAATAAAAATATGATTTTTACTTTTGCTTTCACATATAAAAAATATGATTTTTACTTTTGAAAGAAATTCAGTTTTTAATTTTTAAAAACCAAATCAGTTTTTATATTGTTTAAAATTTCAGTTTTAAAATTCTTTTATAAAAACAGTTTTAAAATTCTTTTATAAAAATCTGTTTTACACCTTTAAAACTTTCAGTTTTTATACTAAAAAAAAATATTCAGTTTTTTTTTTCTTTATAAAAATTTCAGTTTTTAATTCTTTCAAAAATTCTGTTTTTATAATCTTTTAAAAATTTCTGTTTTTAAAATCTTTTAAAAATTCTGTTTTAAAATCCTTTTTAAAAATTCTGTTTTAAAATTCTTTTAAAAATTTCTGTTTTTAAAAATTTCTGTTTTTAAAATCTTTTTAAATCAGTTTTAATCCTTATAAAAAAAATCTGTTTTAAACCCTTATAAAAAAATCTGTTTTTATACCCAAAATCGGAATTTTTATATTAAAAATAAAAAATGAAATAAAATAAAAACGTACCTGCAAAAAAAAGGGGGGGGGGGGGCGACTCGTCCTCGTCGGCGGCGGGCTTCGAAGGGGGGGGGGCTCGCGCTGCTTTCGAGGTGGGCGGCTTCGATGACGTCGGCGGCAGCTTCGAAGGGGGCGCTTCCAGGTTCGAACGCGAGGCTTCGATCGAATGGGGGGGCGAGAGCAAGGACGAGGGGCGGGCTTCGACGTCTTCGATCGTCGGAGGGGGCTTCGGAGTCGAATCGATTCCTAGGGTTTTTTTTTTTTTTTTTTCTCTGGATTGTGAATCGGGGGGGGGGGGCCTTCGCAGGAGATAAGGAGGGAAGGGGGGGGGATTAAAATATATTTTTTTTTTTTATTTATTTAATTATTTAATTTCGCAAATAGGTTGACTTTTACATATGACCTCGAAACGAGGCCCACCGCCTGTCGTCCATAGCGTTTTACCCCCATTCCGAACACAATGGGATATGTATCGCAAGCTGGTTTGATCGTTACAGCCAGTTTCCTTTTGAATTTTCTTTTAAATCATTATATTAAATTTTAAACGTACATTTCAAATTACCGGGGCCACATACTAACTAGAAAAATTCCAGAAAGATATTTTCTAGCTTCGTATTGACGATACGGTCCCAACAAAACTAGTTTCGTCGAATTCTGAGACCGTTTGAAAAATGGCCAATTTCCAGTCGATTAAAATCAACTGAAACTGGTCAAACGCGTTTTCTTTTGCCACGCTCACATATTGATTCTAAAAATTATGAAATTTGAAACCTAGCAATAACCTGACACTGCGGATCTAACAAAAGTGGTTTCGTCGAAATCCGAGGTCGTATGCAAAATGTCCATTTTTAAGGGCCTGAATTCCATAGCGACTATTCAGAATTTTCAACTGGACATATCTTTTGATTCCCGCTATCAAATTTCGATTGGTCAGATTCGTTAGAAAGATATTACCAATAAGATACTAATGTTTTTGGTTTCACTATAATCCAGATTGTTTTGCACCCGGTATATTCAATTGAAGTTTGAAATCGAATTATCGAACTACCGCGCCATTTTCAATTCTATATATAATTATAATTAATTATATTCGTTTTCAAATGTCGATTCAACTCAGTTTTCATCGCCATTATTTAAAATATTTATTTTAAATATTTAAAATCCATTATTTTAGCCAATTTAAAATTTTTAAATTGGTTCAGATTTTCTGGGTCGTTACAATCTCCCCCACTTAAAACTTTTCGTCCCCGAAAAGGAATAAAGTCGAAAGTGGTTTGATAAATCTACGATCCCACATCACAACAACCAATTTGTTTTTAATATTCAGAGTATAGAATAAACAATACACATCCATGGGAAGAAAATAGCAACAGAATAGAATAGAGAATTATATGGTAATGCAAGGTAGGGTAGATGTACCTTGCACCGGAGTCAATCAGAGATATCTACTCGGCATCTAGGATAAGCTTTCTGAATGCTCTCCTCAGTTTCCCAAGTACAATCGCGCGGATCACCACTCCATTGCACTTTGACTAAGTGAACCTTCTTGTTCCTCAGCTCTTTGGTTTCTTTGCCGATAATCTTTAGCGGCTCTCGCCTCACAGCTAATTCTGGAGTAATTTCAATGTCCTGCTGAGCTGCTTCTTCCACGATCAAGTCTGGATCATGAACGTGCTTTCGAAGTTGAGATATGTGAAATACATCATGCACACCAGGCAACCAGTCAGGCAGTTTGACCCTATAAGCGAGAGTTCCAATCCGTTCCAGAATAGGAAACGGACCAATGAATTTGGGTGCTAACTTCCCAGTTTTACCGAACCTGATAACTCCTCTCATCGGCGATACTTTCAAATATACATAGTCGCCAACCTCAAAGGATATATCTCTTCTTCTTTTATCGGCATAGCTCTTTTGTCGGCTTTGAGCGGCGAGTAATCGCTTCTTAATAAAATCGACTTTGTCAGCAGCTTCGCGAATCATATCAGGACCCAACACAAGTCTATTTCCAGGCTCGACCCAACAAGCAGGAGATCGGCACGGTCTACCATACAATGCTTCGAATGGCGACATTGTCAGACTTGCCTGGTAGCTGTTGTTATAAGAGAATTCAGCCAAGTGCAGATGGTCTTCCCATGATCCACCGAAATCTATAACACAAGCCCGCAATAGATCTTCTAAAATGCGATTCACCCTCTCAGTCTGACCGTCTGTCTGAGGATGATAAGCGGTGCTCAAGTTTAACTTCGTTCCCAGCTCGACTTGAAATGCTTCCCAGAATTTACTAGTGAATATTGTATCTCTATCACTTACTATACTGAGCGGCACTCCATGCAGTCTAACTATTTCCCTGAAATAAGTCTGCGCCAGACTCTGAGCGGTTCTATTTGATTTGACAGGTATAAAATGGGCGGTCTTCGTGAAGCGATCTACGATCACCCAAATACTGTCATTTCCCTTTCTGGTTCTGGGCAAACCATCAATGAAATCCATAGAAATATGTTCCCACTTCCAGCCAGGAACTTCTAGCGGTTGTAATAATCCAGCCAATTTCTGTTGGTCGCTTTTGACTAGCTGGCAAGTAGGGCATCGACTAACATATATCGAAACGTCTCTTTTCATAGCCTTCCACCAGAAAGTTCTTTTGAGATCGTTATACATTTTGGCCACACCTGGATGGATACTCAGCTTGGACTTGTGACACTCGTCTAACACTTCCCTTTTTAACTCTGGGATGTCAGGAACACAAATCCTTCCTTTTAATCTCAAGGTTTCGTCGTTATCTATTTGAAAACACGAGGGTTCGCCTTTCTGAATCCTTTTTATCATATCTTTAATAAAGTTATCCTCCTTCTGAAGAATAGATATTTTGTCAATCAAGGAAGTCGTGATAATAAAGCTGGCGATCATTACATTCTTTCGACTCAGCGCATCGGCCACGACATTGGCTTTCCCTGGAGTATATATAATTTCAAAGTCATATGCTGCAAGAAACTCCAGCCAACGTTGCTGCCTCAAATTCAAGTCCTTCTGAGTGAACAGATACTTTAATGACTGATGATCTGTAAACAGTTCGAATCTCTCACCGAGAAGATAGTGTCTCCAGATTTTCAAAGAGAATATGATAGCCAATAACTCAAGATCATGAGTTACATAGTTTTTCTCGTGCGGCTTCAGTTGACGGCTAGCATAGGCAATTACTTGGCCTCTTTGCATTAGCACTGCTCCAAGGCCTTCTCTAGAAGCATCAGTCCAGACTTTCAAATCTTGGTTGCCATCGATGATGGTTAACACTGGAGCTGTGGTTAATCTCAACTTTAGCTCTTCAAAAGCCTCCTCATTTTCTGGAGTCCATTTAAATTTAGAATGCTTCTTTGTCAGCTTCGTTAAGTGGCCAGATATCTTCGAAAAGTCTTTAACGAACTTCCGGTAATAGCTAGCCAATCCGAGAAAACTGCGGACTTCAGTGGGAGTACTGGGCTGTTTCCAATTCTGAATAGCTGTGATTTTGCTTGGATCCACAGCGATTCCATCTTTCGATACTACATGACCCAGAAATTTCACTTCATCTTGCCAGAATATACACTTGGAAAATTTGGCTTTCAGTACATTCCGTCTGAGAATTTCTAAAACCTGTTCCAGATGCTTTTCATGTTCGGCCTTTGATTTAGAGAAGATTAGAATATCGTCAATAAAAACCAGAACAAATTTATTCAATACTCCTCTGAATACTCTGTTCATTAGATCGACGAAATAAGCTGGAGCGTTACATAAGCCGAACGGCATTACTAACCACTCGTAGAATAAGTCGGGGCCTCTGAACGCTGTCATTGGAACACACTCTTCGGCAATTCGAAGTTGATGGAAACCTGTAGCTAGGTCCATTCGTGAAAATACTTGTGCTCCATTTAATCGATCCAACAAATCATCAATCCGCGGCAATGGATATTTGTTCTTTATAGTCTGCTTGTTTAAATCACGATAATCCACACATAGCCGTAGAGTACCGTCAGATTTTGGGACAAACACCACTGCTGCACCCCAATCAGAGAAACTAGGCCTTATCAGACCTTTCCATACTAGCTGTCGTGTTTGATTGTCTAATTCCTCCTTCTCTTTCAAGGACATTCTTCGAATAGCGTGAACTACCGGCCTTGCATTGGGAATCAAAGCAATCCTGAAATCTATTTCTCTTTGCGGAGGTAAGTGAACAACTTCCTCGAACACATCCGCATAGTTTTTGACGACTGGAATGTCTTTGATGAGGTCAGGAATATTCTCTAGGACTTCAGGAATATTTTCTATTTGAGCTGGAGAAACATTCAAAGCTGCCCAGAAGTCTTTTCTATTAGCATTCTGACCTTCACAGGGAATGGTTATATAATCACCTGATTTAATCTTAGCTCTAACAACCCTCTCGGCGCATCTAACCTCTGCTTCGTATTTGGTTAACCAATCCAATCCCAAAATAAGATCGAATTCATCAAAATTCATGACGACAGAGATAATAGGGAATTTATAGCAGGAAAAAGAGACGGGTACTGCACAAATCCAACTGAGATTGATGGAACCCCCGACCGGATTCTGGACAGTCATTGGTTCCTTGAGCTTCCTCAAATTCACATCTAGTTTCTTAGCGGCACTCTTGGCAATAAAGCTTCGGGACGCGCCTGTGTCAAACAGTACTTTGACTGGAATGTTTTTGACAGTAAGCGTGCCTTCTAACACATCGGGCCTTTCCAGAACATCTGCGGGCCCAGAAGTTTCTGCTAGTTCATTTACCTGAACTGTTTTGGTCTTTCTTAACAGCCAGCAATCTCGCTTTATATGACCGGCCTGATGGCAGAGATTGCATTTTCTATTCGCTTGAAATCCTTTCTTGGGTGGGAACTTATTCTTTCTTTGCTGGTTCCAAGATTTGCAACTTATCGCCAAATGCCCCTTTCTATTGCAGCTTGAGCACGTGGCGGTCATTATTCGTTCGTTCCCAGATTCAGCCCTTTTTCTCTTGGCACTGGGCTTCTTACTGACCTCAGATGTTGTACTGGCCTCAGGACGATCAGTTTCAGACTCAATTTTATCACTAGAGCTGACTTCCTCTTCGTCGCGTAACATGCCCTTCTTATGGAGATCTTCATATTGATAAGCCATATAAATCATTTCCGAAAAAGGAAGCTTCACATGCCCCAATACTTTATTCTGGTATTTCCTTTGAAGCCCGTGAATAAATCTCATATTCTTCCTCTTCGGATTTTGAATTAGATGAGGAGCAAAGTGAGCAAGTTCATTGAATTTCTTATGATATTCGGGAATGGTCATATCACCTTGTATTAGATAAGAAAATTCATCACATAATCTCTCGGTTACTTCGGGAGGAGTAAACCTTTCTAGGAAAATCACTTTAAATCTGTCCCAGGTGATATCACCTTCTGGATTATCTTTGATGATTGAATCCCACCAAAACAAAGCTTCTTCTTTGAGTGCCCAAGACGCCAGTAATCTTTTCTGATCATTTCTCAGCTTTAAACCCTCAAAGATTTTCTCTGCAGAACGAATCCAAGCTTGTGTTTCCATAATGGGCTCCTTGCCTAAGAATGGCGATCCACCAAGATTTCGAAATCTCTTGTATAGAACTTCTATATTGGATTCTGGCTGCGGGAGCACAACTGGCTCATTAGCTGGTCGAGCCATACGATCACTTCTTCTGTTTCTGGCACTCATTTTCTAGTACTTCTGCAAATAGCAGATCAAGTGTCAGGTCACAGAAAAGGTATTTCAAAATATAGAGACAAATACTTGTATGTAAATGTGTCTATCGAGGTGTTATTTCTTTCTGCTACTCATACTAGGATATTTCTGATCCTATCTGTATGGAGTTGCCCGTCCTAGAACACTACTGGTTCTATTTCTGACGAGTTCGTTCAAATGTTATATTCCAGAACTAAGCTTAACCAAAGCTCTGATACCACGTTGAGACGACCCGATTTCCCGTTCTCACGGAAACAAGGTTATCTTTGGAATATAACACAGAAACATATAATAGCAGAACAGAATTAAATAAATACACCAGAATGAACAACAAAATATACTGGATAAAAGTAATCATCAGAGTTACACAGTATACAGGATCTTACTTAGTACAAATACAGTTCAGCTATACATAAATGTCTACAGCGGAAATAAACAAAATATGTACAATAGGAGCTGAACGGCATAAAAAGAAATAAATGATAGAATCCATCTTCAGCTCCAGCTATCCAGAAAGAACCAGCTAAACCTGAATACAAGGCTGCCCGTGTAGAAAAAGGGGCACCCGAGTTTGAGAGTGAAACAAACTACGAGTCAGTCATGGGACTGGTATGAGAAATCTACTCAACACATATTTAATATGGCAAATCACAGGACCACGCCACTTTCGTGGAACGGGTTTACTCCATTGGATTGCCAGTGCTTCAAAACAAATCTTTCTTTTAAACATCGCTATGCTTTTTATAAAAATGAAGCCGTTATAAGACTCAGTTCCCATCACACAATGCAACGCAAACCGGAGGATAGAGTTTTTACCTTATAACGGCCAAGATATGCTTGATACGAATAAAACAAAGGCATTTGATATTATTACTAGTGTTTATATGTTTTGAAAACAATTTCAAATCATAACTATCAATCATAGACGGCATTAATGCCCCATACCACTATGTCGCCATATATAGGTATACAATCAAAACCGCATCGTCACGTATTTGGAAATTGGATTTCCATCATGAACCAAGGCAAAAGATAGTCCTTCCCGAATTCGAGACGCTCTAGCCCGCCCCTCAGGCAAGCGCGCAGGCAAGCCTTGGATCGTCAGGGCCGGTCCACCGATGTGGATTATTATGCCTGAACAATACGTTTCCCCGCCCTTTGGGGCGTAAACGAGCCAACGAATGACTCCATCGGACCCGGATCGTCCGATCAAACCGAGGCGCCTCGCAACAGCAACAACCACATAGGTGAAAAGTATATAAATGTCAGGGCTGGTAGGTCACTGACACCACCCTAGCTAGAAAGAAACGCATGCCCTCCCTGATGTCCTTCTCCCGTTTTAGGTTCATACCGGGGTGTGAGGCTCGCGAATTCACGTTATACACAAAGCTACGCCACACAGGCGGTGCTTTGATCATCACCACAAGACTTTGCTTTTCAACAGAAGTCCTGATCACTGCATCTTAGCATGCCACACAGGCAATTCACACCGTGCAACTGATGGCTATCAATCACACAGAACAAATTCCAATGTCGGACACACAGTCCATTTACAAGTCCGTTCTGGGTCTGAACGAAACCGGAGGCACTAAATACCTCGCAAACCCTTCGATCAACACGTACGTCTGAACGATCACCACTCATTATCCATATTTCGGGATGCCTCCCAATCAGGACCTCGGTTACCATCCAAACGAGGTGAAGATCTCCGGTCTTCGACCATCGTCTTCATCTTCGAATTTCAATCGACGGTCGATTATTCGAAATGAGAATTAACTCGGCCTTTTCAAATAATTCACGTATATTTAGAATTTCAATTCGATTTATTTCAATGGTTAAATTATTCGACAACACCAATTTTGTTCTTTAATGTAATTTTCACACCAAACACATTCAACCATCAAATATCACATAAATCAAGCAAATTCAGTTTATTTCCATTCCATATCGCTTATGATATTTTATAACTATTTATCGCTATTTTTATTTATTTTAAAATAGCCATTTTATTCAAAACGACGCTTCGGGCCATAAGGCGGCCGTGGCGCTGTTTTTCTTCAGATTTGATTTACACATATCTGAAAATCTAACCGTTGGATCTTCGCAAAATTTACATCATTAGAAAGGTCTTTTCAAAACGAATCCAACGGTTCCAGTTTCGGGAAATTCCGACGGTCGGATCTCCCGGTACAATCGTTTGAAGTTTCGATTTCAAAATACGAACTGCAGCGTCGTTATTCGATTAAATATAATTATATTTATATATATAAATAAATATAATCGTTTCTGGCGCTGTTTTTCTTCAAATTTGAATTAAACATTCCAGACAATCCAACCGTTGGATTTTTACAAGGTTGGTGCCGTTGGAAAGATTATTCCAAGGCGAACCCGACGGTTGAGGTTTCGGGAAAATCCAATGGTCGGATTTCCCGTACTAGTCGTTTGAAATCACGGTTTCGAAATACGAACTGCACGGCTTCGTTTCGTTTTAATTTTATTTATATTTATATATTTATATAAATATAGTTCATTCAACGATTTTCATATCGTTTTCAATTCAAATATTTTTCTAACACCTTAAATTTTGGAAAAATTTCGCCATAACCTCCCCTGCACCGGGAGCGTCGGGAAATCGCAAATAGCGTCCCGGTCCTTCTAATCTCAAAAAGAAAAAGAAAAAGCCAAGCGGCTAGCCAATCAGGCTCAAAATCATCACCCAAACAAATCAGTAAATGTGTACCTATTTGTCGGGCACAAAATTTTATTCCTCTTCTCTAGCCCCTTTGCTATAACCTGTTCAATGAATATACATGTACATATATATACAGTTCATATCATTTTTCATTTTCTATTCAACTTCATATTTGATTTCTATTTGGTTTAAAAACTCCATTCATTCTAATGTTACATAAATAGGTGCAAATCATTTCATTAGCTAATTAATGAATATTTCAACTCATCTATGTTTATTTTGAACAAATGGCTGTTTTTAACACTTCACATTTCAACGTTTTATGCATACAATAAAAATGTGATTTTTATTGTAAAACAATTCATTTCAAAACACTATTTTTCTATATAGTTCATATAGTCGATAAAAGGTGATTTTTATTATCAAACAGTTTATTTCAAAATATGAATACCATTCAACACATGAATTTCTAAACAACGAATGAATATCAATTCAACACATGAATGTTTTCTATAGTTTTTATATATAGATAAAAATGTGATTTTTATTATCGAACAATTTATTTCAAAATATGAATACCATTCAACACATGAATTTCTAAACAACGAATGAATATCAATTCAACACATGAATGTTTTCTATAGTTTCTATATATAGATAAAAATGTGATTTTTATTATCGAACAATTTATTTCAAAATATGAATACCATTCAACACATGAATTTCTAAACAACGAATGAATATCAATTCAACACATGAATGTTTTCTATTGTTTTTATATATAGATAAAAAATGTGATTTTTATTATCTAACAGTTTATTTCAAAATATGAATACCATTCAACACATGAATTTCTAAACAACGAATGAATATCAATTCAACACATGAATGTTTTCTATTGTTTTTATATATAGATAAAAAATGTGATTTTTATTATCTAACAGTTTATTTCAAAATATGAATACCATTCAACACATGAATTTCTAAACAACGAATGAATATCAATTCAACACATGAATGTTTTCTATATAAGGAATAAATATAGTTTAAGCATATGAAAATAATTCAAACACACAAATATTATTCAAAATTTCGGCAGCATAACGGCAGGGTAGTTACACCGGCACCGTCCCTAGTACGGCTCCTCGCTCTACCTTAAAACCTCGCGGTTTTTGACAATGGGAAACATGCATCTAGTTCGCACGCAGGCGGCATGTATACATTTATTTCATTTCCACAAACTAATCCTAAGTGGTTTCAACCAAATATTTCTCAACCACAAATGGGTATTTTTCAACCACAATCAACCAATATCAATCACAAACAATCCCAAACAATCATTCAATTTTCACCACAATTTCAACCAATAAATATCGTCCATGGTTTGTGGACGAGGGGCGTATATATATATATATATAGATATTTATATATAGCAATTCATATATAGTTATTCACTTTCATTTCACACAAATATAATATATTTTAAATCAGAAATCTCACCAATAGCTATCCAACTGCAAGACTCTTCTTAATAGAAATCTTCGCCTATTTGTCGCTTTCGCCCGTATCCTCTACACATGTAAAAAAAAAGATCGAATTTTTACTATGTTATTCAATATATAAAAATCTGATTACTACCTCGACTTTCGATAAATAAAAATATGATTTTTACTTTTGCTTTCACATATAAAAAATATGATTTTTACTTTTGAAAGAAATTCAGTTTTTAATTTTTAAAAACCAAATCAGTTTTTATATTGTTTAAAATTTCAGTTTTAAAATTCTTTTATAAAAACAGTTTTAAAATTCTTTTATAAAAATCTGTTTTACACCTTTAAAACTTTCAGTTTTTATACTAAAAAAAAATATTCAGTTTTTTTTTTCTTTATAAAAATTTCAGTTTTTAATTCTTTCAAAAATTCTGTTTTTATAATCTTTTAAAAATTTCTGTTTTTAAAATCTTTTAAAAATTCTGTTTTAAAATCCTTTTTAAAAATTCTGTTTTAAAATTCTTTTAAAAATTTCTGTTTTTAAAAATTTCTGTTTTTAAAATCTTTTTAAATCAGTTTTAATCCTTATAAAAAAAATCTGTTTTAAACCCTTATAAAAAAATCTGTTTTTATACCCAAAATCGGAATTTTTATATTAAAAATAAAAAATGAAATAAAATAAAAACGTACCTGCAAAAAAAAGGGGGGGGGGGGCGACTCGTCCTCGTCGGCGGCGGGCTTCGAAGGGGGGGGGCTCGCGCTGCTTTCGAGGTGGGCGGCTTCGATGACGTCGGCGGCAGCTTCGAAGGGGGCGCTTCCAGGTTCGAACGCGAGGCTTCGATCGAATGGGGGGGCGAGAGCAAGGACGAGGGGCGGGCTTCGACGTCTTCGATCGTCGGAGGGGGCTTCGGAGTCGAATCGATTCCTAGGGTTTTTTGTTTTTTTTTTTTCTCTGGATTGTGAATCGGGGGGGGGGGGCCTTCGCAGGAGATAAGGAGGGAAGGGGGGGGGGATTAAAATATATATATATTTTTTTTTTTATTTAATTATTTAATTTCGCAAATAGGTTGACTTTTACATATGACCTCGAAACGAGGCCCACCGCCTGTCGTCCATAGCGTTTTACCCCCATTCCGAACACAATGGGATATGTATCGCAAGCTGGTTTGATCGTTACAGCCAGTTTCCTTTTGAATTTTCTTTTAAATCATTATATTAAATTTTAAACGTACATTTCAAATTACCGGGGCCACATACTAACTAGAAAAATTCCAGAAAGATATTTTCTAGCTTCGTATTGACGATACGGTCCCAACAAAACTAGTTTCGTCGAATTCTGAGACCGTTTGAAAAATGGCCAATTTCCAGTCGATTAAAATCAACTGAAACTGGTCAAACGCGTTTTCTTTTGCCACGCTCACATATTGATTCTAAAAATTATGAAATTTGAAACCTAGCAATAACCTGACACTGCGGATCTAACAAAAGTGGTTTCGTCGAAATCCGAGGTCGTATGCAAAATGTCCATTTTTAAGGGCCTGAATTCCATAGCGACTATTCAGAATTTTCAACTGGACATATCTTTTGATTCCCGCTATCAAATTTCGATTGGTCAGATTCGTTAGAAAGATATTACCAATAAGATACTAATGTTTTTGGTTTCACTATAATCCAGATTGTTTTGCACCCGGTATATTCAATTGAAGTTTGAAATCGAATTATCGAACTACCGCGCCATTTTCAATTCTATATATAATTATAATTAATTATATTCGTTTTCAAATGTCGATTCAACTCAGTTTTCATCGCCATTATTTAAAATATTTATTTTAAATATTTAAAATCCATTATTTTAGCCAATTTAAAATTTTTAAATTGGTTCAGATTTTCTGGGTCGTTACATTTTTCTAACGCTTTTTTGAAAATTTCGGCGGCATAACGGCACGATACTAGGTCCGGGATTAGGCCTCGCCTTATCCCCAATCTATTCGTGGCCCACGCCATACACAAACCAATTCTACTCAATTCCATTTCATTTCACAAACCCAATTCAACCAAACAATCCCCTCAAACCCATTCAAACAAACTTATCAACCAAACCACAAATCACAACACAACATAAACAAACAAACACACAAGTCATCCATGGTCTGTGGACAACGGGGAACAGTTCATATATGCAGTTCTAAACTAAATAACTGAACAAAATAATTTGAGTGAGAAGTTCTCACCAAAAGCTAAATCCAAACGCCACGACTCTTCATATGTAGGAAAATCATCGTCGTGCTCCCACGAGATCTGTTACACGCGGTTCATGTTAAAACTCACGTTTTAATTTTCTACACATATGTAAAAATTATATTTTTAAACCGCTACCTTCTGTATAAAGATTATATTTTTATACCGCTACTTTCAATATAAAGATTATATTTTTATACCGCTACCTTCTGTATAAAGATTATATTTTTATACCGCTACTTTCAATATAAAGATTATATTTGTATTCCGCTACTTTCAATATAAAGATTATATTTTTATACCGCTACTTTCAATATAAAGATTATATTTTTATTCTCAACTCAAACAAAGAAAGGTCAATACTTTTTCTCGGTTTCAAAAATCTATTCTTTTAGGTTAAAAATCAAGACATTTCAAATTTAAAAGAAAATTTTGATTTTGATTTCATAAAAATTTTGATATTTAAAAATCATAACTTTCTTCTATTTACAAAGTCATGTTTTCTATTAACAAAAAATCATATTTCTCTATGCATAAAGATCGTATTTTTCTACGTATAAAAATCATATTTTTAACTCTAGTCAAAGATCCAAACTTTTTCTTTATAAAAATAATCTTTTTCAAAGTAAAAAAATCTTCCCTTTGCTACTATACAAATTCTTACTTTCATTCGTTCTTCATATTAATAAAAACCAAGTTTTTATAATGCTGAAAATCAGTTTTTATCACAAAGGAAAAATCAGTTTTTACATAAAGAGAAATCAGTTTTATATTAAAAATAAAATCAGTTAAAAACTCACTTTTAATTCACGCCGGAAGGGGAAGAAGGTCCGTCGGTCGTTGGTGGCTCGCTAGAGGTGGTTGGTGGTCTGGGCTGACGCGGAGGGTGGCTGCAGCAGTGGCGCGGGCTTCCGATTTGGGGCACACGGCTTTCGATTGGGGGAGGTTCGACATTCAACGACGAATGGGAGGGGCTGGGGCCGTCGAAGTGGAAGGGAGTGCAACCGGAGGTGGGGGTAGCCTGGGCTGGGACGCGGTGGCCTTCCAGGGTGGTGGCGGAGGCTGTTTTGGTCGGCGGTGGGTTTAGGGCGCAGAGGGTTTTAAATGGAGAGGAGGAGAGAGAAATGAGGAGAGGAAGGGGTGGAGGAGGGTCGCTGGCGGAGGCGGCTGGTGGTGGGGCATTGATCGACGATGATGGAGCTGCTCTGGGGCGGCGCGATGGCTTCAGGGGGGCGATGTCACTGGCGGGATCGATTTCTTCTTTTTGTTTTTTATTTTTTTATTTTGGTTTGACTGAGTAAAGTAAGAGAGAGAGGGGAGAGGATGAGTGTATATATATAATTAATTAATAAATTTTATTTCCATTAAGCAACTTTTTAAATCGAACTCCAAATGAGTCCCAACGACTGTCGCCCTTAGCTAATTACCCCTATTCCGAACACAATGGGATATGTTTCATAGGCCAATTCCATCGTTTCGACCAGTTTCTATTCAGATTAAAATATAAATCAGTACATATTCAATTTGATCGTACATTTCAAATTACCGGGGCCACATACGGGCCCTAAAAATTCCCGAAAAATATTTTCTAGCTTCGTATTGACGATACGATCCTAACAAAACTAGTTTCGTCAAATTCTGAGATCGTTGGAAAAATGGCCATTTCCAGTCGATTAAAATCAACTGAAACTGGTCAAACGCGTTTTCCTTTGCCACGCTGACATATTGATTCGAAAAATTATGAAATTTGAAACCTAGCAATATTTTGACATCACGGACCCAACAAAAGTGGTTTTGTCGAAATCCGAGGTCGTTTGCAAAATGTCTATTTTTAAGGGCCTGAATTCCATAGCAACTATTCTGAATTTTCAACTGGACATATCTTTTGATTCCCGCTATGAAATTTCGATATCCAGGATTCGTTGGAAAGATATTCTCCATTAGATTCCATTATTTTTGGTTTCACTAAAATCCGGTTTATTTTGCACCCGGTATATTCAATTGAAGTTTGAAATCGAATTATCGAACTACCGCGCCATTTTCAATTCCTTTTATAAATATAAATAAATATTCATATTCTAACGACGACCTATATAACTATAAACGATTGAATTTTATTCAAAAGAAATTTTCTCGTCGATATTATTTAAAACAATTCATTTAAATAATCAAAATTCGCTAAAATTGCCAAAATAAAAATTTTAAACCAGCCCAGATTTTCGGGTTGTTACAGCAGATCGGGCCAAACCTTTGCTTCCTCCTGGCTCAACTTCACTTCCCGATTGGCCAGTGCAAGGATCATCATTGCCAATACTACACGGAGCTATGATAGGCACATATTCTCAGGTCGGCCATGGCCAAATTCTGGATTAGTCGACCACCTTGCCTCCACTCTAGGGCTCGACTCAACACCTTGGAAAGATAGCTCCAGATTCAATCCAATTGGGTCGGCTAGAAGCAGGAACGTTGCTACTCCTGGATCGGCCCAATATCTCACTGCAAACCAGTCTCATGCCACCTCTCCTTCAACAAAGAGCTGGTGACAGTAACCCTCCGCGTCACCAAGACACTCTACCATTCCGGTCCCCAACATTACAGAGGGAAACACTATTGTAAACCCTTCTAACATAAGCCCGATCGGGGGTAATGCCGAATACCAGACGGGTACCACTCACTTGAGCCCATTACTCCCGACAGGAACGTGTATGGTTTAGTCCAATAACATCCGAATGACCCCAGTAGCGGCTGAACCAGAATGCGAGTCTAGGATTCACCCTCACTCTCACCTTCACTCAACTTTCAGAGGTCGAGCCCAACCAACCGCTCTCCTTCCAAGCATGCTTTCGGTGGATCTGAATCCTGGGATTCTAACTAACGTGCTTAGTATCGAATTTGATTTGTGGCAACAACTCCTCGGAGATGGAAGCCAACTTCCAAGTGTCATTAAACGCTCCACTTGGGGCACGTCTTCTCAATAGGATGTCGATGACATCCATCGTAGTCCATTCGCTAGAGAAATTAGAAATTCCCGAAATCCTCCAGACTTCAAACTTGCGATCATGGAGCCCTACAGCGGCCGGACCGACCCGACCATTCATCTCATGCGATACATGTGTCACATGGAAGCACTTTCCTTATTCCAACACTTATATTATTCGTATACTGAAGGTCAGTCTTTAATGACTTTCAAAATGACAATTGTTTTGAAAGAAATGTTCATTTTTATTTGAAAACGAGACACAAATCTCTTAGCATTGAATTAATTTGAAATTAATTCTTCTATCCATATATTCAATTTTAGTTTATTCTTTTACTTTCAAATATATTTTGAAATATTATACTACATTCATTTTAGCACTAAATTTAAAACTCTCATTTGTGTGTGTGTGTATATATATATACATGAAGGGAAAGCTAGTTAATGGTGGCAGGAGGTTTTTCTTTGCCTGATTTCGTTATGCGTAAGCTTTCCCTTATCTCTATATTCATCATTTATTTCTATCCAATTTCCTCTAGCCAACTCTCAACGAATTCTTATTTCGATTTTCTTTGAAAAGCCATTAGAAACTTTATTTTCTTTTTACAATAAAATCTAGATCTCAGATCTACTTTCAATCGCCGAAACTGTAAGGTATCATGCCAGATCCATGCTATTCTCAGTATACATTTCAACAAATTTATCGTTTTTGTTCATAATCCCCTATATTATTTCCTCTTCCTATCACAAATCAAACGGTGGTTTCGGATCTCTCTCAAATATTCATACAAATTATGCCTAATGTAGATTTATGTCACTAACCTTCAGATCGACTATGGGATTTGGCCGATTTTTGAATTACAGCGAATCAAGACATCCGGGCTCTTGGTTTTAGCATAGCTGGCGCAAGCTTTATGCTTCCAAGTTCTCAAACCGATTGTTCAAGTAGTTTGAATTTTTGTCTGCATTAGTCAGTGGGAGTCTTCATAGTTATTAGGGTTTTGGAATTTCAATCTATTATGTCGAGGTTGAGATATGTTTGTACCATGGTTTTTTGATTTTACAAAGCATTAAGCAAGATATTCATTCATGGTTGTTTGAATGGAGTATATTTTACCTGATTTTAGTCTCAAATGTTGTTTCTCCGGAATGGCAGTTGTTAGGAAATTACCTCATTCATTTATAATTACCATATGAGTTAGCCAGTGGTGCTACTGCCTTTGCGTTGGGTAAACAAGTGATAATTTTGAGGAGCAGTTGCGCTGTTTCGTATGTTGTTAACTTTTGGGGCTTAGTGACTTCATCTAGAAATCTATTTCAACATTTATGCTGGTTCATGAGCAGTTGGTGTTGATTATTAGAAGATATAGCTCATATACTTTGAACAGCGCTATGTTAATGGTCTATTAGCACAAGTGCTATATGTTTTTCACTTTCCATTAGAAGCTACTAGTGGTGTTAATAGTTAGATTTTCCACGAACTGCTTTTCGTTCGTTTGATGGATTTGGGATGCAAAGGTTCAGAAAAGGTTCTACAAATGGTGGTACGTTTCAACTTGTTCTGTAGTTGTGCATTATCCACATATTCATTAATCAATCATAGAGCAATGTTTCTTTGGGTAAAATCATGTTCAGAAATTTCACGCAGTTCTACACTGCCGGTTGTTGAATCACTAAGGAGCAAAGAAGAAAGCACCGTTACCGAGGTATGAGGATTCCTTGGCTCGGGGATGGTGCAACAAGTAGCACTCAAGTGGGATGGAGGCCTCATCATGGGCCGAATTTATGTAAATTAGGTTTATATATTTTTTGTATTTTCTGACTTTTTATGCTTTTGGTTTTATGTTAATAATGGTTAGTATGCTAACTTGCCTTTTGTAATATTTTTTAGTAGATGATAAAAGCGAACCAATTTTCAAATATATATATATATATATATGTGTGTGTGTGTGTGTGTGTGTGTGTGTGAATTTTGATAGTCCTTAATGAACATAACTATTCATTACTCTTTTGTTTGCATAATGAGAGTTCTTTCAAAATGTAATTTAATGGTTATAAACAAATTCAAAATTACTAAATAAATTTCTTGGAGTAGTCTTTTATCCTTTATACTACTCCTAGTACTCTTACCTTTTTAAATGCTCCTCATTTTACGAGGATTTTATTATTTCATCGCTACCCAATTTTAGTAAATAAATTTACTATCTTTTCTCTTTTAATTGAGCACGTCAACAACTTTTATTTTACCAAGCTTATATGTCTTGTCTTCTTTCTCTTTTGATTAAATGTTAATTTAGTACCACAATCTATACTATATTTTAGGAGAAGAACATTTTCAAATCTAAACTTAAAATTTTGTTACACCAAGACAATGATAATTACAAATTAACCATTTGAATTGCTTATTGCTTGTCTCTTTAATTCCTTTTCCAATAAATCTCTTGTTTGCAAATATTTACAATTAACCTTTTCATCTTTTGTTTGTTTTGCTAAAACTCATATCTACTATTTGTCCAACAGAAGATCAAATGAATATTTATAACCCCAAAATTTATATTTTAAATTGGATTTTTTTGTAATTCTAAGCCATATACAAGAGGTTAAATAGTTCTTTTTGAAATTTCCTCCTTCAAATAATTTTGTTGTATGTCAAAAATTCATCTTGATGGGCTTTTAAATATTCTTGGTCTTTCCTTTAAATTTTCTGGCACATTATCATATAGAAGTCAATTTCTTAAAATTTCTATTTCAAAATAAATTAATGGTATGTCAAAAATCATATTTGCAGGCTTTACATTTCTTTGTCGATTAGGAAAACATGTTTATTCTTTCAATTTTGCTAATGCGCCTACAATCTTCTCAACAAAGGTTGATATCTTCATTTATGGAAGTATGTATCTTGTCTTAACCCTTTTCTTCCATATTATTTATTTTTTCCCATCCCTACACATTCTTAATACATGTCCATTATGTCCATTTAAACCATTTTAAATATTGCTTATTGTTTTGGACATTTTCAACATCTCATCCAAATATTTATACCTATAAATGGTCTTAATAAATACACGAACACTTTCCTTTCTGACAATTTAGAGTTCCTTTGACGCCTTAGACACTCATAGCTTTATTCTCGAAGTTTATTCAATAATCAAAGATGTACTTTTGTTTCTTAGCAAATCTAGACATATTTCTCAAATTGGTCCATACTAATTGTTAACCTAACGGACACTTCTGTGAATGTTTTCTTTATCCTAATAGATAATTCATCCGATTAATTCCCATTTATTGTTTACTGAATAAGGAGGTTGCCAAATTACTTTATGGCCTCCAAATTATTTCTAGAATTTATGCCAAACCTTTCCTAAAAGGACCTACACATGCTTTTTTCTAAAGCTATGCTTGCTTTATATATATACACTTATATATATAGTAATACTTTCGAAAATCCTTTTCCAAAATAAAAAGTGTGCCTATCATCCATATATATTTTCCTATAATCGGGTAACCTATGGTCTGATACCAAATGCAACAACCCGCCCGTAATGGGCCTAAATTTCGACCCAAAAAGGCGAATCGAAACTTAGAGTCATTCTAAAAGGATCGTTGGTTCATATAAGGAGATGGTATAACAGATATAACAGAGCATACTGAATGAAATCAGAATCTCACACAGTGGAAGGGAAAAAGTATAATAACGTCAAATAGATTTACCTTTAGTTTAAAACCATCATAAATATCAGTTGCAATGAGTCTCATGCAATAATTGGTACCTCAGGGTTAATTATCCCAACATAATACTGCTGTACGGTTCCTCCACCATTAGGCTCCATCATCATTTCGTCCATCGAGTCGCTACCACACATATTAACCAGTTAGATATGTTAAGGAGAGGAGTCAGAACATAAAGTCTTGTGTGACTGAAAATATTATTTGCTTAAAGACCATACCCTAGATTTGGCAGGTTATATATATGTCAAGGTATGTCCATGAAACACACAAGCACACTCATACAAGAAATATCCTAATCAATGAGATGGATATCTAAATCAATCACTTAGGACCTCCGTTGATGCATTTAGGGTGGAGACCCAACGAGGTGGACATTCTCGGCCAATTAAGGCCCATTCTAACATGTTTATTAAGGGTGGATTCTTATGATCTCTCATGACACTAAGGCGGATCCTAGCCACTTAAGACACCATCCTAACACGTCAACATTCTTAAATATATACATGTTCTCACAAGTAATATGAGAAGTAGTAACTCGCCGCTTAGTGCCGGTTTAGGGTAGGCCCGTATAGGCCCCTTTAAGACCCCTCCGACAAATGCCTCATGTTACTACTTAACTGATATTCCGGTAAAACACCTATGCCGCTTATGACTTCCCTTAGGCATTTGGTGAAATAGATAGCAAGCTACGTCTCACGTATACTAATCTATCCCTAGGTTGGCCCTCACAAACCTCCTAGAGTAAGTGGATATTCCGCTAAACTACCCTACTCTTTTATTGCCATGACTAAACCACTTTTAAAGAAGGGGGACCCGTAGACCTACTTCTAATCTAATGAGGGAGGGTCCCATGACTTTGGTCCAAATCCATGGAATATACCTTTGGAATATTCTTAGTCCTAACCACTTAAGACCCAAAATAGATAAGAAGGAAGTCATTCACTTAAGGCCTTCTCAAGGCATACTAAACCTACCTATTTACTTGAAAAATAGGTGTATATATAGATACACTAGACCTCTCACATTATACCGTCAACTAGTAGATGCTGGACATGTCGGGCGGTTTCGGGCAGACTTCTACTATAAGTGGGCTTACCTTGTGTCATAGTGTAATAAATTAAATGGCCCATGGCACCCAGACCTCTCACATTATTCGAACCCACTTGTGGTTGCTGGATTTTCTGGTTGATTCTGGATAGACTTCTACCACAAACGACGACTAACCTGGTGTCTGTGTGTCATTATTTAATATATAGATAAGCCATTTTATACAAACACACAAAAAAACAATTTATATGGGGGGCATTTAAAGTTACTAACCTTATTCTAATCATATTTATTACATCATTATTATGTTTAATTACGTTAGTTACAGTATATAAATAGAATATTTAATATGTTTAGTAAACGCTAATTTTCATACGGATGAAGAAGCATTCTACCGATGTTAATTGTCAATTCGATCTATATTAAAGGCATACAAGTTAATTCCCATATCAAACCACTAAATACATGGCATAATGGCATAAATAATGATAGTTGCAACAGGAAAATACAACATAACTATAAAAACTTGCATCCTAGGCTTGTTAGAACAGTTCAAGTAATGAATCCAAAAACAAGGTGTATATGTCATAAAATACATATACATATACATATACATATATATATATATACATACATATATATATACACACATATATATACATAGACCTTTATTTAATCTAATTTACCCTTTTCTATGTTGTACATAAAACATTGATATTTGATTTGTTTCAAATCTAAATACGTTCAAATTATTTGTTTAGAATGAAAATTCAGACTTATTCAGATAGTGGAACTAAATCAAATTTGAACCTTTTTACATCACAAACACTTTTAAATAAAAAGGAAAAATCAAACAAAAGTAATTCACCTAAAATGTTCTTCATCCATGACCCAAACAAATTCACAAACCCAAACATTTATTGACAATTCTTGCGAAACATATATAAAATTGGAGATTTGGGGATTTTAAAATTTAATATTATTGAGAGTCCATATCTCCCTAGTCATACTAATTAATATAAAACAACAAAATGTATAATATGCCTAAACAATTATTATTTCCACCCACAGTGGTTTCACTGTATGGAAATGGTGTAGATTTGACAGTGTTTGCCTGTTATATCTGAAAACCTTCAAGAACAAATACGAATGCGGACTCCAATCCCATATATATATATATATTAAATAGTTAGAATTCTTTTATATATATATAAGTCTTATGGTTCCAGATTCAGATCCAATCCAAATTCTACAATAAAAAGGGATTAGAAAAGAAAATAGTTTTTAAGAGAGGAAGAAGAAAACCTATAATATACTTTTCTGGAATCAATGGCATAGTGGAGGCAAGGAAGGACGAAAAGACTTGGTTTAGGTATAAGGTCTAGGGTGTTATTTATAGGTGTGTGAGTGTATAATATACGTAGGATTATTTAGATTAAATCTCGGTTGTCAATTTGTAAACAAACACCCAAAAACCTAACCAAAACCATCCTGAATTGGGGACTAGCGGCACCAGGCCGTCAACTTCTCCCTTAGGAGGGCGGTCGATCGGCAGTTGACACCCCTTCTAGTGGGGCGGTCGACCTCCTGGTCGTATATTTGGCTAGTGAGCGTATTTGAGGGATGGAAAGATTTTATTATATTACGTTGTTGATTTCATTTATAACTTGTCTTTTGAATGTTATTCTTGTCCCATGTTATATACTTATACATACACACAAATTCAAATGGGATGGAATATTCCAATTACTTATTTATTAGTCATATATTATTCCATATATTTATATTGACTTTTGAATTTCAAACACTGTTGCATATATATTTAACGTACAACTTCTTTTAAGTGTAATTCTTTCATACGGGCTCTGATTCTGACATATTAAATATGAAAATTGATCAGAATTTCACCACAAATACAACTACGATATTTTTGTAGTCAAATTCCTAATGCTATAAAATTTCATTTTTTAGCCTGTTAATATATTATTATTTTATTGTTAATTTTCATTATTTATAATTATTAGTTTGTTTTAGGTATATTTTTACGGAGTGTTACAAACTTATATATCATAATTTGAAATTTTATAAAACTTTATTAATGTAGTAAATGTATATTCTAATTGTAAAAAACTTTTGAAAAGTATTTTAAAAAATTAAGTAAAATCAAAATATTTATATATTAAAACTATGTACAATCAAATATATTAATCTTAATGGCTTTGCCAAAAAATATTAATCTTAAAATATAAGTATCAAAACTATAATAGTATTAAATTATAATTATTAAGTTTTAAATCAAAATTGAATTATAATTTACAGTCAGTGTATAATATTGAAATCAAAGTATAAGTATTATCAACATATAAAACCCAATGTAATTATTTGAAATCAAAGTATGAATAAAAATCAAAGTATCAATGGCGAATGTAGAAAGCAAAAATAAAGACTAGGATTTAAGCGTCGCCACCTTCTTCTTGCCATTTCTTCCCTTTCGTTGTCATCCTTTCTCTGCCTCGACCATAAACCCTTAGCTTTATCCACGCTTGTCTTTTGCTCTCGTAATACCATCATTTCGATGCTTCGCTTCAGATCTACTAATCGAAGCTTCCCTTCACTGATTTCCTACCTCTATTGATTCTACGATGATGGATCTTGTGCTGATGTTTTGCCCTTTTGATTAACAACTTAGTCTTCCTACTGAGCCTCATGCGAGACTGATTCAACTACCTAGGTTTGGCAGTCTTTGACTGATTTTTTTTTCCGTTTTGGAGTTTGTACTTTGAGTGTTTTATTGATCACAGTCTGCAACTTCCTCTTTTCTAATGAACGGTAGATTTTCGGCTCCTTAGATCTATCTCATTTGGTTGGTGGTTGTTTTGGGTGCCTTTAAGATGATGTATGGATGTGTGCAGGCGTTTGTTCTATCGCTGCCAATATTCTCTCGACGATTGCTTGCAACATAGAGTATGTTTTCTAGAGAGGTGCACTTTCTTATTCAATGCCCTCAACAGGCCAAGGTAATCTAATCATGCTGTGGAGTTCAACATGGATTAACCCTCTTCTATTTTTCCTTTTTAAAATTCCTAGGAGGTGCTTCTTTGTTAGTTCCTGTGCAAGCAACTTTTTGTGGACACTGTTTACATTGAATTCATTCTTCTTGTGAATGTTTAGGGTTCTTATTGCTATTTTGTCCAGTGATGCCCTTCCTTCCCCAACTTAGTACTATAGGTAAAGGCTTCATTTAGTTTGTGCATTGCAACTGAATATATTCATGTCAACCTTTCAGTCCTAGCTCGATTGGAATGTGACCTTTGTGGTGATTTTGAATTAGTCAATCTTTCTTGTTTTGGATATGCTATGTTTCTGCTAATGAATGCATTTTGTTAAGTGCAACTATGTTGATTGGCTTGCAATTGTGATGAAGTTATGTTTAACACCAGTTTGTTGTATGTAAAAGTTTTTTAGGGTCAGTTTTGTTATTTATATTTCACACCTGATGGTGTATGTAGTGTGTCAAGTTAATTTCGTATAAGATGTAATTTGTGATCCCTGCATGGAGTTTGGCGTCTTTGGTAGTCTTGGTATATGTCCTAGCTCTTGTACTATAAACTAGAATAGTTGCAGTGGTTGGTCCGCTTTGAAAACCAATTGTAGTAGTTAGACAATCTGTCTGACTCCTGTACATACTGCATTTGTTATTTATTATAATAAAAAGTATTATAGACCGCTATGAAAATGGATCGGCTTTACCAAACAAAAATCAAAGTATAATAATTAAAATATAAAAACTATAATATGGAAATATATAATATTTTGAAAAGTATAAATATAAAAAATATATAAGTATAAAGTGTAAATATTAAAATCTAATAATAGGTATAAAAATTGTAATAACCCCGAAATCCGAGGCAATTTAAAATTATTATTTGGCAATTTTAGTGAATTTTGAATATTTAAAATGATTTATTTTAAATAATAACGACGAGAAATTTATTTTGAATAAAATTAGAATGAATATATTTATCTGAATTTATGTTAGAATATAAATATTTATTTTTAATTATAAAGGGAATTGAAAATGGCGCGGTAGTTTGAAAACTCGATTTCAAATTTCAAATTTCAAATGAATATATAGGATTCAAAATAAACCGGATTTTGGCGAAACTAAAAATATTAGAATCTATTTGAAAATATCTTTCTAACGAATCCGAAAAATTGAAATTCCATAGCGGGAATAAAAAGTTATGCCCAGTTGAAATTTCAGAATAGTTGCTATGGAATTTTAGCCCTTAAAAATGGAAATTTTGCATACGACATCTATTTTCGACGAAACCACTTTTATTGGATCTAGGATGTCAAGTTATTGCTAGATTCCAAAATTCGTAATTTTTGAAAGTAACATGTGAGTGTGGCGAAAGAAAACGTGTTTTGACAGTTTCGGTCAATTTCGATCGACTGGAAAATGGCCATTTTTCAAACGGTCTCAGAATTTGATGAAATTAGTTTTGTTAGGACCGTATTGGCAATACGAAGCTAGAAATAATTTTTCTGTAATTTTTTGAGTCCGTATCTGACCCCAGTAATTTGAAATGTGCGTTCAAAATCAATATATAGATTTATATTTCGATTTGATGGAAACTGATCGTAACAGCCGAATTTGCTTACTGGAGATATCCCATTGTGTTCGAAATGGGGGTAATTAGTTAGGGACGACAGTCGTTGGGTCTCGTTTCGAGTTCGAATAAAAAGTCAACTTTTTATGAAAAAAATAAATTAATTAATTAAATAAATATAAAAAGTGGACCACCCCCCTTACTCCCTCAACCCGGTAAACCCTTTACTTCTTTGCCCCATTGTTCAATTAAAAGGAAAAAAACACAGTTCTATCTTGTTCAAACCGCCGACGCCGTGCTCCAGACCGCCGCTTACCCCATCGCGCCACCACCGCGCGCACCAGCAGCCCTGATACGCCTCCGGCGAACCTCCCTCCGGCCACCACGTCGCCTAGCGGCTCCCCTCCTTTCCCCAATTGAAACCCTAAGCCCCTTTTCCCCAAAATTCAACCGCGCCTAGCCTGAGACCACCGCTCCAACCTCCTGCATGCACCCTCCCCCCTTCCACCTCTAGAGCGCAGCACCCCTTCCCCATTAGCAAAGGTGAGTTTTATTTTCATTATTTAGTTGAAATAAATTTTAGTAAGTAAATAAAATCAATTTTATAGACATTATGACAAGGTATTACAAAAAAATCAGTTTTTGAAAATATTTAACATGATAAAGATTATATTTTTCTTCATGGAAAGTTTAGATTTTAATTTATGGAAAGATAAGATTTTTATTTCGAAAAAGGTATGATTTTTAACGGCATAAAGATATGACCTTTCACGGTATAAAAGTTAGATTTTTATACATGAAGTAGCGGTATAAAAATGAGATTTTTACATATACAGTAGTGATATAAAATTATGATTTTTATAGGTAGCACTAATAAAAATATAATTTTTATAGAAATGATATTAGAATAAAAATAGGATTTTTATTATGCATGTAGAGAATTAAAAATAAAATCTTTATGATGAAGTAGCGATGTTAAAAACATGAATTTTAACGTACACCACGTGAAACAGATCTCTTTAGAAGCACGACGAAGATTTGCCACATATGAAGAGTCGCAGCGTTTGGTTTAGCTTCTAGGTGAGAACTTCTCACTTTTAATTTGATTTCTATTTGAAATATATACTAAGATGCAGACGGTGCTTAGCAGCACCCGACACCCGTTGTCCGCAGACCATGGACGACTTGTTTGTTTGTTGTTTGTGGTGTGAATATTGATTGTGTAATGTGGAATGGAATAAATTATTTTATGGTTAAAAATATAATTTTAACGTGCATATAAAATAAATATTTATAAAAAATCGGATGATTTGTTTATGTTCACACATTTGACGGATATTGATTGGGAAGATAAATTTTACACAGCCCAACTGCACAAATAAAACTTGTGTTTGATTGTTTGAAACCCCACATGGGTGCTGGGATGATATTGGACATAAACTAATCCCAATAATTAGTTGTATGTCGGTCGATTGATTGACAGGCTGTTATAAGCGTTAAATATTTATATTTGATGCTTATACAGTGTAGAATGCACTCTGGATGATGGATTGTTGTTATCGACTGTACGGGCCTTGATAAAATTATTAAAAATATCGATAATTAATGTAAAATCATTAGAAATGATTTGGAAAGAGTTGGGATGAAAAATCCCACATTTGAAAAGATAAAAATAGAATTTTATCGAAATGATTTTGAACTAGAATTATAATCCATTTGCTTTTAAAATAAATAAATTGGATTTGAAACGGTTTTGAAAATAACCAGAATTTCCAATATATAAAGTGGAAATGGATTTGAATTGAAATTGTCTTTGGAATATTTCGATGTTGGATTTCGTGATTATACAGATATGGTTATGGAAATTTGAAAGATATATTTATACTGTTATTTCCAACACGATATTTGTTGGTCGTAGAATTTGATATTGAATATAAGCCGATATATTTTCTATTCAGAGCCTTGTATTTAATATCAAATGAGATTTGGGTTTGTCGTGAATGGTGTCTTCATTAACACTGTTCTTAAAACCAATTGAGAAAAATATTAAATCTTTTTATTTGGATTTAATGAAGTATACCAATTAAATAATATTTAATTGGAATTGAATTGGGATTGATTTGTGGGTTTATCGTGAACGGTGTTTTAAATAACATTTGTTCTTTAACCCAATAATTTATGGAATGTGAATTGGGTTTGTTGTGAACTGTGTTTTAACGACATTCGTTCTTTAACCCGTTTCACATTGAAATGTGATTTGGAATTTTTAGATCTTTTGTTAAGATTTAATGGAGATTTTCCAAGGTAAAGTTTTCCAATTTAAATAAAATAAATTGGAATGGAATGGAATTCGATTTGGTAATAATCGAAGTGAATTTCTGTGGATGAGGACTGCTAATATATATGGAATTTAAAAGGCTTTGTCGTTATTCCATTTATATTGTTAGTCAGATATGGAAGTCTATATCGATTATATATATCGATTTGTTTTCCATGAAGATTCCATTGTTAACGGAATGTGATTTTGGGTTGTCCTGAATGATATCTTTAATGATACTGTTCTTAGAACCAACGAAGTTAAGAAAATCAGAAACTAACTGGAGATTAGTTAAGTTGGATAGTTTCTTGGGTATTGATCTGATGTTGGTTTCGGCCTTCGGGGTTAACACTTAGGAAATTATTCACTTGTTAATTTACGGTTAAAGGCTGATGGAATAAAATGTGGTTTTGGGTTGTCGTGAATGGTATCTTTAATGATATTGTTCTTAGACCCAACGGAGTTAAGAAAATCAGAAACTAAATGGAGATTTGTTAAGTTGGATAGTTTCTTGGGTATTAATCTAATGTTGGTTTCGGCCTTCGGGGTTAAAACTTAGGGAATTATTCACTTGTTAATTTGCGGTTAAAGGCTGATGGAATAGAATGTGATTTTGGGTTTATCATGAACCGTGTTTTAAACAACACTGGTTCTTTAACACAGTTAAAGACAGGATATGATTTCTCAAGTTAAACAATCGTTAATATTGATTTTTGGGAAGACTAAAACCAAGTGGAGTTTTAATTTATCTTTAATTAGATTGAAATGGTCGAGAATGGAGTATCACCAGTTTTGCTCCAGGCGATAGTTAAATCTTTAATTCGATTTGAATGTGAAATGGTAAATGAGTTTACCCGATAACACCGTGGTGTTAGATATGAACTATTACAAGTTTTACTTCATGGGATGAATAGGTTGGGATTGGGAAATTTAAAACAAATGATTACTTCGGTAAGGTTCGTTAATCCCGACTAGTTTGGATAAACCATAATTTGGTTTAAATTGAAATCCAGAAGAAGATTAAAGAATAAATTTAAAAGAATTTATCTTCGATAAAATTAATGGGAACCTTTCCCTATAGATGTGAATATTTGAATAAAAGAATATTCTGAATTGGAATGAGGCGTATGTTGTGTTTGTGTAACACTTGTTTATTATATACGTGAGTTATTCAGAAAGACCGGGTTTATCCCATTCTGAATTACTGATTCGACGAGGTGTTGAGGATGAAGATGGTGGTCGAAGACTAGAGGTCTTCACATAGTTTGGATAATTACTGATGATCTTGATTGGGCTGTACACCCAAGAGGAGGAATTAGTTGGTGATCGCCCAGACGTACTTGGAGATCGGTGGATATGCGAGGAATAAGGTTCCTCCGGTTTCGTTCAGACCTAGAATGAACTTGTAAATGGATATGTGTCTGACATAGGATTTCATTCTATGTGATTGATATCGGTTGCATAGCATGAATTGCCTGTGTGGCATGCTGAGATGCAAATGACCAAGGCTTCTGTTGAAAAGCAGAGTCTTGTGGTTGATGATCAAAGCACGGCCTTTGTGGCGTAGCTTTGTGTAGTGTTAATTCATGAGCCTCACACCCTAGTGTGAACCAAAAACGGGAGAGGACCTCAGGGGGGGCATGCGTTTCCTTCTAGCTAGGGTGGTGTCAGTGACCTACCAGCCCTGACATTTATATTATTTTCACCTGTGTGGTTATTGGATTGCGAGGCGCCTTGGATATACCGGTGACTATGCGGAGCTGATGGAGTTATTTGGCTCATTTACGCCCCAAAGGGCGGGGAAACGCAGTGTTCAGGCATTATAATACACATCGGGTGGACTGACCCTGACGATCCATGGGGCAGTTGCGGTTGTTCCTGAGACTCGGGCTAGACAGTCTCGAAGCGGTGAGGACGATCCCTTGCCTCGGTTCACAGATGGAAATCCAACTTCCAATACGTGACTTTGCGGTTTTGATTGTAGAGCCTAGTATGGCGGCATAGTGGTATGAGGCACTTATGCCATCTATAATTGATACTTATGATTGAAATTGTTTTGACACTATACACTTACAGTAATAATAAAAGATGAAATTTAGTGTATCAAGCATTCTTTGGCTATTATAAGGAAAAACCCTATCCTCCGGCTTGTGTTGCATTGTGTGATGGGACCTGGGTCTTATAATTGCTTCATTGTTCTTTATTTAGCATTGCGTTGTTGTTTTATGCACTGGTATTCTTGGGAGGAAACCCGTTCTGTGTTATACGGCGTGGTCCCTTGATTTACCTAACTATAAAATAAAGATTAATAACTGTTTTAGTTCTCACACCAGTCACATGACTAGCCTGGAGTTTATTGTTTTAGCCTAAACTCTGGGTGCCTTTATTTTGACACGGGCAGCTAGTAGTTTTGGTTTTGTAGATTTATATTCATAGGATCCTGATTTGTAGCTGGAACGATATCCATAAAGCTCTGTATCCATATATCTCTTTTAGTTGTGTTTTGTATTATTTTCCGCTGCTATGTAATGTATTTAAATCTCTGATATTTCATAAATGTGTAATATTTATTTATACTTTGTTATATTCTTGTATTCTGATGGAATTGTTGTAATAAACAATGAAATGTCCTTTTGTTTGTGTTCCGATGTGTCTTGTCCTCAGTACAATCCGTGATTTCCCGTAAGGGAGAATTCGGGTCGTTATAGTTTGGTATCAGAACTTTGGTTTACAGAGCTCAGAGAACAAGACACATTAGAACCAAACGAAAGAATTCATCAGATATTGGATTAGTAATATCCAATGAGAATGACTCGTTAGAGATAGGATCAGTAGTATCCTAGAACGAGTGTGAAGAGTATATTTTTAGAAAAATGAAAACGAATATTGTTTTGAAAATTTAATCCTTATTCAACGTATTTGAATATTTATTTGTATTGAATTTGGACAATCCAGTATATAGAGATTTTCATATATGTCTGATCCACGTGTATTGAAGTCTCAGATATACTGGGTAGATATAGAATCACACTCTAGCCACCCGGAGATGATACTGATGATTGATATATCATCATTAGTTGATATACGTTCGAGTGACGAAAGTGGGATTTCTATATGATTCCAGTTGAATGGTGTGAGAATCAAAACTAGACAGGGCCTATTGTTGTGATTTGGCATCAAAACCTGATTTTTTGACTGTATATCAAAATTATGTGTTTGAAATGATAATCAACTAATTGATTGATGGTTGTGTTGTATGATTATTCATTTAAACCAACATGTGAATGAAAGGTGAGTCAGGCCAAAATTATCAAATTTTGAACTGACTTGAAAATTGTTTGGAATTGCATGCATATACATGTCTATACATTGAACAAGTCATAGCAGGAAAGCTAAGCAGAGGAATAAAACTGTTTGCCCGACAAATAGGTACATGTTTATTGTATTTCTTGGGTTTTGGATGATTTTATGAGCCGACTGGCTAGCCGCTTGGCTGTTTTTTTTTTCTTTTTGGATTGGAGAGACCTGTATGGCAATTTCGGGATTTTGCTGATGCTCCCATGCAGGGGAGGTTATGGCGAAATTTTTCGAAAATTTAGGGTGTTAGCCAAATTTTTGAAAAATTTGAGAAGTTCTTAGAAACTGAAAAGTTGAGGGACTTAAGCCATAATGAAAATAATGAAAGTTGAGTTGGTTTGTAAAACAACTTTCAGCTTCGTTCCTTTTCAGGGACAAAAAGTTTTAAGTGGGGGAGATTGTAATAACCCGGAAATCCGAGCCAATTTAAATTTTTTATTTGGCAATTTTAGTGAATTTTGAATATTTAAAATGGTTTATTTTAAATAATAACGACAAGAAATTTATTTTGAATAGAATTAGAATGAATATTGTTTGCTCCAAATTTGGGACCAAACACCAAAGGTGTAAAGCTACACTTCACCGATTCGGTAAGAGTACGGAACCGCGTAATCACAAAATAAACGAATAAAAACAAGTAAGAACACAAAAGAATTTTTATAGTGGTTCGATTCAATATGAATCTACGTCCACTTTCAGTCAATTATCATTATGATATTCAAGTTTACAACATATGAATTTTCCCTCATTACAATCATTTCTCTCTTTTAACTCTCTTTTCACTCTCTTGACGATTTACTTTCACTCAAGTTTGGCGAAGAAAAGGAAAGAGGTTTAGCTTTGTGATGAATCTTCAACCACTTATGTGCTTTGATCCTTTCCCATGATCTTCATAGATTTCATAGTGAATTAGCATTTGATTTAAGATTTGGAGAGGATTAGAGATCGTTCGAATGATGCTTGAGAGATTTATGGTGTAGCTTGAATGAGACTGAAGGTGTTTAGATTCAATTATAGAAAGCTCTAATGATCATTAACATTGATTTGATCTTCATGAAGTTAGAAAAGTACTGTTGAATCCATATAAGCCATTAGAGAAGTTGTAGATGAGCTTTTAATTTGACGAAGTTTCCTTGTAGAAAAGAATTTTCGGTCCCCCTCTCAAATGAATTATAAGGGGTATTTATAGGTGATTTTAGCCCGGGTGGAAATTCTGTAATTATGCAGAAAATGCCATGACTCCACTCGACATGACTCATGTCGCCATGAATACCTTTTACAACATGAATGGTTGAAACGCCTTGACTCGAGTATCAATCCATGCGGCATGACATGCTGTTGTACTGGAACGACATGAATTAATTCTTGCAATATACGGTTTGACTGTTGTTCCCATTCTACCTTTACAGCTATACATGAGCTGTTGCAAGCTATCAAACGGGATGCCTCTTGCGCCATACGACATACTTCCAGAATGAAGGATTAACGACTTGACTTAATGACATGAATATTGTGGCATGAAGTTGCTCACGACATGGGGCTGTTTACTGCGTGGTGACGCTCACGACTTGATTTGTTATAATGTGAATAGCGACATGTTTTATAAATAGTTTAACATCATGCAATGAACACGGTTACATCATGTCGTGAGCTCCTTAACAGTTTGAGAGGACCTTGCCTTTTATACTCAACGACTTGGAGGTTGGTGAGACGTGACAATGGCGACATGATAGCTCTCTGATATGATCCTACGGCTCCTCCATACGCCATGTAATGAGCTTGCGACACGGTGGAATTTGTGACCCGACATGATTATTTTACGCCTTGGAGCTTCTGCGGCATGGATGAGATCAGTACGGCTTGTTTTCATTGGTATGCGGTTTGGCTATGTAGCACCAGCGTCATGGAGGGATTACCGACATTATACCAAACTACGACATGGCTTGAACGCCATAGCTGAAGCCACGATATGAACTCAACGTCGTGGCATATGACATAGTCTAACTGTATTAACGGCATGCAGCGATACGACTTGGTATTAATGACCTTACTTTTCATTATTTACGACATGCGACTTAAGTATTTAGATATTCCCTGTCACAACATGGTTTAAATGACATGATGCTAGCGGCTTGAGTGTAACGGTCACCATGGCGCACTGAACGCCTTAATTCCATGTCGTGTTCAATGACTTAGACACGTGCCGTGTAAATGACTTGGAACCATCTTGCGTTAGTGACTTAAAGTCTTGTCGTGTGGATGACTGCAGGATCCATGTCGCAGAAACGACTTGAGTCAGTTATGTCATGTGTCATCTTTCGTAAATACTTCTTAGTTCTGAATAGCGTTCTAAGAACGGGGTTAACATTTGGCCCTCGAAGTTCATGTTATTAGAAATAGCATGGGCTTCGAATCCTTATATTTCATGACATCTTTTCCATGTATTTTAGTTAAGTCGTTAGGGTACTATTGGATTTATGTCGCAAGTCATCACCATGTCACGACTCGTGCTGGCCTCTCCATGCCACGCGAAACCCTCTAAGCCGTTTTGGGCTTCAATCTGAACTGACCTTGGCCCAATTATTTCAGCATCCCATATATTATTCCTAACCTGTATGTTCATTCCTACTCCTCTTCTCATTCTAAGGTTTTATCTCGTTAATGGCGGATTAGGTCAGAGATATCATCGCCTTCCTCATAAGCAATTCATTCAACCAAGTCGATGCCTTCATCTCAATCATTGCGACCAAATTCTGACCGACTTCAACGAACTCCATCAGCCCGATTCGATACCCATACTCTCGATGTTTGGAGAATTCTTCCTTCAACAATCATTTCAGAGCTTAATACAAGTAACTTTTAGATCCGAATTCCTTTTTTTTGGATGCTAGGACTTGTATAGAATTCAAGGATCTTTTCTTACTTCCGATAAAGTGATGATCTTGTGAATCGATTTTGGCTGTTTTGTGTTATTGAGATGCTTGTGAATCAAAAACAAGTTGAATTATAATGAGTATACTTTTGTATGAGGGCTCTGAAATTCTTTGATTCTCTTTAAGCCCCAACTTCTTTGTAATACATACGGTTTGCATTTTACGTCGTTCCAACGTTATGAGTTTCAAACCGTGCTTGAGAGACATGACTTTAACGCCATAAAAAGCCTTGAATTGGTCGATGATAATTGTATGAGTTGTTCTTGAAGTTTTTTGTTATATCGCACACCAATTGCTTGCCGAAATGTCTGAATCATGAATTTTATTGTTTTATCATAGCTGTTGTATGATCCTTTTTAAAGCCAGGACCTCTGTGTTTGACGCTGAATTGCTTTTAGGGTCTTATGTCATGAGTTGTCATGTGGACCGACATGAATCTCAAGTCGTAGATTGACACGAGTTCCATGTCGTGAACCGACATGGGTTACAAACCGTGGCAACGACATGTGCATGTCGTCATGCCGCTGCTACGGTATGGAGGACCATGCCATAATGACCTAACCCTAATGTCATCCAACGTATTACTTCAACATTTTCAATGCTTTAATGTATTTTCACACCTTTATTCTATGAATTTTGCTGCTAGAAAACTGAAACGTATTCAAGTATATCTGTTAGAATGACTACTGAAAAGCAAGTTCTTCCTCAAAGTAAAAAGACCTCCTCGGTTCAAACCGATCCTTCCTTAAACAAATATATTTATTTGAATTGACGTTAGAATATAAATATTTATTTTTAATTATAAAAGGAATGGAAAATGGTGCGACAGTTTGAAAATTCGATTTCAAATTTCAAATGAATGTGCAGGATTCAAAATAAATCGGATTTTGGCGAAAGCAAAAAGATTAGAATCTACTTGAAAATATCTTTCTAACGAATCCGAAAAATTGAAATTTCATAGCGGGAATAAAAAGTTATGCCCAGTTGAAATTTTAGAATAGTCGCTATGGAATTTTGATCCTTAAAAATAGAAATTTTGCAAAAGACATCTGTTTTCGACGAAACTACTTTTGTTGGATCCGGGATGTCAAGATATTGCTAGATTCCAAAATTCGTAATTTTTGAAAGTAATATGTGAGCGTAGCGAAAGAAAATGTGTTTTGATAGTTTCGGTCAATTTCAATCGACCGGAAAATAGCCATTTTTCAAACGGTCTCAGAATTTGACGAAATTAGTTTTGTTAGGACCGTATCGGCAATACGAAGCTAGATATAATTTTTCTGGAATTTTTAGAGTCCGTATGTGACCCCAGTAAAGTGCGTTCAAAACCAATATATTGATTTATATTTTGATTTTGACGGAAACTGATCGTAACAGCCGAATTGGTTTACCGGACATATCCCATTGTGTTCGGAATGGGGGTAATTAGTTGGGGACGACAGTCATTGAGTCTCGTTTCGAGTTCGAATAGAAACTCAACTTTGTATGAAATAAATAAATTAATTAAATAAATATAAAAGGTGGACCACCCCCTTTACTCCCTCAACCCGGTCAACCCTTTACTTCTTTGCCCCGCCGTTCAATTGAAAGAAAGAAAAAAAACATAGTTATATCTCGTTCAAACCGCCAACGCCCTGCTCCAGACCGTCGCCTACCCCATTGCGCCACCACCGCGCGCGCCACCAGCCCTGCTATGCCTCCGGTGAACCTCCCTCCGGCCACCACGTCGCCTAGCGCCGCCCCTCTTTTCCCTAATCGAAACCCTAAGCCCCTTTTCCCCAAAATCCAACCGCGCCTAGCTTGAGACCACATCTCCGACCTCTTCCACGAACCCCCCCCCCACCTCTAGAGTGCAGCACCCCTTCCCCATTCACAAAGTTGAGTTTTATTTTTATTATTTAATTTAAATAAATTTTAGTAAGTAAATAAAATCAATTTTATAGACATTATGACAAGCTATAAAAAAAGTCAGTTTTTGAAAATATATAGCATGATAAAGATTAGATTTTTCTTCATGGAAAGTTTAGATTTTTATTTATGAAAAGATAAGATTTTTATTTTGAAAAAGGTATGATTTTTAATGGCATAAAGATATGACCTTTAACGGAATAAAAATTAGATTTTTATACATGAAGTAGCGGCATAAAAATGAGATTTTTACATATACATACAAAAATTTGATTTTTATAGGTAGCGCTAATAAAAATATAATTTTTATAGAAATGATATTAGAATAAAAATAGGATTTTTATTATGTGTGTAGCGAATTAAAAATAAAATATTCATAATGAAGTAGCGATGTTAAAAACATGAATTTTAACGTATACCGCGTGAAACAGATCTCGTTAGAAGCACGGCGAAGATTTGCTACATATGAAGAGTCGCGGCGTTTGGTTTAGCTTCTAGGTGAGAACTTCTCACTTTTAATTTGTTTTCTAGTTGAAATATATACTAGGATGCAGACGGTGCTTAGAAGCACCCGACACCCGTTATCCACAGACCATGGACCACTTGTTTGTTTGTTGTTTGTGGTTTGAATATTGATTATGTGATGTGGAATAAGTTATTTTATGGTTAAAAATATAATTTTTAACGTGTATATAAAATAAATATTTATAAACAAATCGGATGATTTGTTTATGTTCACACATTTGACTGATATTGATTGGGACAATAAATTTTACACATCGCCTAACTGCACAAATAAAACTTGTGTTTGATTGTTTGAAACCCCACAAGGGTGCTGGGATGATATTGGACATACACTAATCCCAATAATTAGCTATATGTCGATCGATTGATTGACAAGCTATTATAAGCGTTAAATATTTATATTTGATGCTTATATAGTGTAGAATGCACTCTGGATGATGGATTGCAGTTTTCATTGTGGTTATACACATTTGTTGTGTGAAATCCATATAATCATATTATATGGTTATTGATGTGTCTGATTCCAGTTCATAAGAAAAGAATATTTTAAAATAACAATTATTTTGAAATAACGAATATTTTCAAACAATATTCAGAAAAGAATCAAAATATGATTTTGATGTCCGATTTGGGATGGACACGAATATATTTAAATATATAAAGCCGTGTTGATTAGATTGACGACATTTTGACGAGAACGATATTTATATCGATTTTATTCATTTTTATAATGAATATCGAAAAGGAATTGATTTCAAAATATAATGTTTTGAAAATATTATCATTGATATATCGATGATACGGAATATTCAATTTTGATTTGAAATTGAATATGAAGTTGAAATCATTTTGAAACCGAATTTAAAAGGATTTATAATATACGTTTTAAATGGAAATCGACAAAATATATATAATATATATATAATGGCCTGAATAGAACGCGCCGCGCGACTTCAAACAGATATTACGGGAGATCCGACCGTCGGATTCTCCTAAAACAGGAACCATTGGGTTCGTATCGAAAAGAGCTTTCTAACAAATACAAGAAATTAGAAATATAAAGGCTGGATTTGGAATTATGTCCAAATAAAATTTGGAAACGTTGTTGCAAGTGCAGTTCGATGGACGTTGATGGAAATCGACTGTACGTGCCTTGATAAAATTATTAAAAATATTAATAATTAGTGTAAAATCATGAGAAATGATTTGGAAAGAGTTAGGATGAAAAATCACACATTTGAAAAGATAAAAATAGATTTTTATTGAAATGAACTAGTTTTGAACTAGAATTATAATCCATTTGTTTTTAAAATAAAAAAATTGGGTTTGAAATGGTTTTGAAAATAACCAGAATTTCCAATATATAAAGTGGAAATGGATTTGAATTGAAATTGTCTTCGGAATATTTCGATGTTGGATTTTGTGATTATACAGATATGGTTATGGAAATTCGAAAGATATTTTTATATCGTTATTTCCAACACGATATTTGTTGGTCGTAGAATTTGATATTGAATATAAGCTGATATATTTTCTATTCAGATCCTTGTATTTAATATCAAATGGGATTGGGTTTGTCGTGAATGGTATCTTCAATAATGTTGTTCTTAAACCCAATTGAGAAAAAGATTAAATCTTTTTATTTGGATTTAATGAAGTATACCAATTAAATAATTTTTAATTGGAATCGAATTGGGATTGATTTGTGGGTTTATCGTGGATGGTGTTTTAAATAACATTTGTTTATTAAACTGATAATTTATGGAATGTGAATTGGGTTTGTTGTGAACTGTGTTTTAACGACATTCGTTCTTTAACCCGATTCACAGTGAAATGTGATTTGGAATTTATAAATCTTTTGTTAAGATTTAAAGGAGATTTTCCAAAGCAAAGTTTTCCTATTTAAATAAAATAAATTTGAATGGAATGGAATTCGATTTGGTAATAATCAAAGTGAATTTCTGTGGATGAGGACTGCTAATATATATGGAATTTAAAAGGCTTTGCTGTTATTCCATTTATATTGTTAGTCGAATATGGAAGTTTATATCGATTATATATATCGATTTGTTTTCCATGAAGATTCCATTGTTAATGGAATGTGATTTTGGGTTGTCGTGAATGGTATCTTTAATGATACTGTTCTTAGACCCAACGGAGTTAAGGAAATCAGAAACTAACTAGAGATTACTTAAGTTGGATAGTTTCTTGGGTATTGATCTGATGTTGGTTTCGGCCTTCAAGGTTAACACTTAGGGAATTATTCACTTGTTAATTTACGGTTAAAGGATGATGGAATAGAATGTGATTTTGGGTTGTCGTGAATGGTATCTTTAATGATACTGTTCTTAGACCCAACGGAGTTAAGAAAATCTGAAACTAACTGGAGATTAGTTAAGTTGGATAGTTTCTTGGGTATTGATCAGATGTTGGTTTCGGCCTTCGGGGTTAACACTTAGGGAATTATTCACTTGTTAATTTACGGTTAAAGGCTGATGGAATATAATGTTGAGTTTGGGTAACACTTGTTTATTGTTTACGTGAGTTATTCAAAAAGATCGGGTTTATCCCATTCTGAATTACTGATTCGATGAGGTGTCGAGGATGAAGATGGTGGTCGAAGACCGGAGGTCTTCACATTGTTTGGATAATTACTGATGATCTCGATTGGGCTGTACACCCAAGAGGAGGGAATTAATTGGTGATCGTCCAGACGTACTTGGAGATCGATGGATATGCGAGGAATAAGGTTCCTCCGGTTTCGTTCAGACCCAGAACGAACTTGTAAATGGATGTGTGTTTAACATTGAATTTCATTTTGTGTGATTGATATCGGTTGCATAGCGTGAATTGCCTGCGTGGCATGCTGAGATGCAAATGATCAAAGATTCTGTTGAAAAGTAGAGTTTTGTGGTTGATGATCAAAGCACGGCCTTTGTGGCATAGCTTTGTGTAGCGTTAATTCGCGAGCCTCACACCCCGTTGTGAACCAGAAACAGGAGAGGACCTCAGGGAGGGCATGCGTTTCCTTCTAGCTAGGGTGGTGCCAGTGACCTACCAGCCCTGATATTTGTATTATTTTCACCTGTATGGTTATTAGATTGCGAGGCGCCTCGGATATATCGACGACTATGTGGAGCCGTTGGAGTCATTTGGCTCATTTACGCCCCGAAGGGCGGGGAAACGCCGTGTTCAGGCATTATAATCCACATCGGGTGGACCGGCCCTGACGATCAATGGGGGCAGTTGCGACTGTTCCTGAGACTCGGGCTAGACAGTCTCAAAGTGGTAAGGACGATCCCTCGCCTCGGTTCGTAGATGGAAATCCAACTTCTAATACGTGACCTTGCGGTTTTGACTGTAAAGTCTAGTATGGCGACATAGTGGTATGAGGCACTTATGCCGTCTATGATTGATACTTATGATTGAAATTGTTTTGACACTATACACTTATAGTAATAATAAAAGATGAAATTTAGCGTATCAAGCATTCTTTGGCTATTATAAGGTAAAACCCTATCCTCCGGCTTGTGTTGCATTGTGTGATGGGACTTGGGTCTTATAATAGCTTCACTGTTCTTTATTTAGCATTGCGCGATTGTTTTATGCACTGGTATTCTTGGGAGGAAACCCGTTCCGTGTTATACGGCGTGGTCCCTTGATTTACCTAACTTTAAAATAAAGATTAATAATGGTTTTAGTTCTCACACCAATCACATGATTGACCTTGAGTTTATTGTTTTAACCTAAACTCTGGGTGCCCTTATTTTGACGTGGGCAGCTAGTAGTTTTGGTTTTACAGATTCATATTCATAGGATCCGGATTTGCAGCTGGAACGATATCCGGAAAGCTCTGTATCCGTGTATCTCTTTCAGTTGTGTTTTGTATTATTTTCCGCTGCTATGTAATGTATTTAAATCTTTGATATTTCGTAAATGTGTAATATTTATTTATACTCTGTTATATTCTTGTATTCTGATGGAATTGTTGTAATAAACAATGAAATGTTCTTTTGTTTATGTTCCGATGTGTCTTGTCCTCAGTACAATCCGTGATTTCCCGTCAGGGAGATTTCGGGTCGTTATAAAAATATTTCAAAGTAAAGCTATCCAAAATTATGAAATTCCATTTTTGAAAATTCTTTGAAAAACAATTTTGAAAAAAGGGTATTTAAAGCTTTTTGTAAAGATTACTTAAAAGCAGAATTTGTTTTGATATCATTTTGAAAATAAAGTTGAAAAGAGGAATATTTTCGAAAAATCATTTTGTAAAATGGAAGAAGATTAGATAAGTGCAACATGGGTTTTAACATAATTTATAAAAATCTATAATACCTTGAATTGTTGTGCTCTTAAAATATTGAAGCTCACGAGTCTTCTTACTCTGGAATCAGCAGTCTTGATACAGTAAAGTCTTGATTACCGATTTCCTGCAATATGCAATATATACATCTCGATAATAATTACTACATATTATATGCAGAATATTCATTATCTGAGGTTGTTATCATCAAAAGTACCATTCAAGGTACTAACAACTGAATATTTGAAAAATATTATTTTATTCTCGAATCCTAACCCTAATTACCATGAGAGTTCTTAATTGAATGCTCTATATTTCTCATCTCATTCCGTCCACTTTCAGCCAAAACTCCCAGCATGAAAATTATTGTATCGTTGATATGAATTTATCCACAGTCTCGGGTTGTCGATCGCATCATGTTACGACCCGATTTTTGACTGACTTTGTAATAAAATTTATTTTGGATTATTTCAGTTAAAGATTTAAATTAAATAAATTTTGAATAATAAATATTAGGAAATTCCAAGTGTATATTTTTAATGGTTTTAAATTCTTTAACCAATGTATATAAAATAAGTACGTAATGTTTTATCATTTTTTTTGTATTTTTAAATTGTTTTAATTATTGTAAAATAAATAATATTGCATGTGAATATTATAAAAAAAACTAGAGTAATAATTATTTAAAAATCATATGTGTATATTTTAAGCCTTATATATATATACAAGAATGTTGTTTTAACATTTTGTTTGCACCATAACTTGTTTCAAATTCATATAAATCTAGAATTACCTAGGGTAACTAATAAGAATATTAAAAGAAAAATCTCATTTACTTCATATTTAAGTATGTGAAAAGATATGACATTCATACGATAGGAAAGATGAGATCATATCCATTATTGGGTTGATTTTGCTTAGATGCTAAGTTTGATTTGTTAATACATTAAATACATAGTCTTTAATGGTTTAAATTACTTGGGTATGACGTTTAGCCCTTTTTAAGACATTTAAGTACATACTACTAAATGAATGGAATTGCTTAAGTGCAAAGAGTGTGTGTGTGTGTGTGTATATATATATATGTATATATATATATGCAGGTTCAACAGCACGCCGAACAGTGCAACACCCAAAAAGCCCCTCAATAACAACCAAGTATTTCGCACTCTCTCCTTCCACTCAAATGCTCTCATTCCACTAACATATTTAAACATAAATACGTGGCTATGGTTTGGGTGCAAATGGAAGGCTGAAATTCTGGGAGGCTCCTAAATCATATCCCATATATACATACATACATATGGCATGGCCATGCTAAACTAAACCTGGGAGAGAATTAAATAAGAAACATCCCTTTCATCAAGTTAAAGCAGCCTAAACCATTACATTAGCAAAGCCTAGTTTTTTAAAACCCTTAGGCACATGGCTTATACACATATGTACATATATGTAGGCTGCAAACATAGTTGGCCGTGCATTGCAGCTGGAAGAATTTAATGTGCGAATAGCCTTCACACCATATCCTTTCCATCAAAGCAAAGACAACCTAAGACATCCCATCTTCGACTCGACCCAAGGCCTATATGATAGGCAATAATTTATCATTTGGTTCATCTATAAATATACTAGTATACCCTCACCGATTTAGTCATAATCTGAAGCAAAACTCAAACAAAAACCAGGAACTAAAATGGTAGCAAACCTAAAACCAAAGAGAACAAAATCTAGAACCAAAAGCTGAAAACAGTGAACAAAAGAATGTAAGTAAACACCTCATCGTTCCATTTTTAAATCAATTCATGATATTGCCTTGTTGACTCAAACTTATGCATATACATACGCATGCTTCTAGATGTATTTCATCATACATTGATCAAGTGTCATAATGTTTTCACCTGATATTGACCATTGTTAGTATTGAAATATGCCTGTAGGTTTAAAACTTATACAAGAACTCTCACCCTACCGACTTTAAAAATCTATAACACTAATTCTATTGTGTTTGAGAATCTGAGTTCAACATGGAAGTTTCTCAAATTAGAGTATAGTTCATTTTAAAAATAGTTTCACCTTTAATCGTAAGGTATATTTGCAGATATATGTGATATACAGAAGGGGCGTTTAAAAATTCAACTTTTTTATTAATGAAAATTTTAAAATTAGGCATACCAATGTGATCGTACAAAAAAATCATGATTTTTAAAACAAGAAACGGGATTTTTAGTGTCCTATATTGTGTGCTAGGATTTAATGTTTTTTTTTTGGGGTTTAAAATAAAATTCTAAGATTTTGGTAATGGATTATGGAAACTGCTGTTACGGGGGCTGCGGGTGTCAGTTGAAGGTAGGGACGGAGTTTCGGGGAGCACGATGGTCGGAGATAACCATGGGAGGAGGTTTTAGGTTTTGTGTCTTTGTTTTTGGGTTGGGTTTTTAAATAGGTTGTGCGCTGGCTATATACATGCGAGTTGAATGAGAATTGGTGGAGAGGTGTTCGAAGTGGTGGGGGTGCAGCGGTGGCATACATAGGACGTCTGGTGACCTATGGCGGCGGTAACAGATCTTATTGGTGGCGACGTGTGATGTGTGTGCTGAGTTTAATGGCCTTGAAGTGATTTTAAGAAGATGTATTGTTTTGGGTCTTTAGGATAGATAGTAGGGCTGATGGATCCATTCGTGGTTTGCGTAGGGTGGTCCGGCGATGCTCTGATCATCAAAGTTAGGGTTGAGGTGCACGGGGTGACGTGCACAAGGCTATGCATTCTTATTTTTTTAGGGTTTTCTTTTTTTGTGTTTGGTCTTGGTGATGGGGTTTGGGAAACCTTGTTTTGCCTGGATTCAAGGATAGGAGGAAAAGGACTGGTGCATGCTAGGTAGTGGTATTGATGTTGGGTTTGGCAATTTCAATTTGCCTTGGTTTGCGGTAAGAATGAAATAAAGGAAGCAAAGAAAAGAAAGAATCAGGAAAAAAAAAGAAGAGAAACGGGAAAAAAATAAAAGGAAGGGAGAAGGATTTTGGGCAACGGGCGGGGCTTGGCCCATGTTAAAAAGGAAAAAAATGGAAGGAGTTGTAGGTTGGGATGGGCTGTGGGCTCGAAAGGAAAAAAATGAAAGAAGAAAATAAAGAAAGAAAAGAAATGAAAGAAAGAAAGGAAAAGAAAAATAAGAAGAGAATTTAAATTTAAATTAAATTTAAATAGCATATACACATAGGTGAGTATGTATAAAATTATAACATAGATATTAGCACACATAGATTATAGCGTGCGTGTTCGAGTGGTAAATAAAGATGTTAATAACTAGATTGTCTTTATAATACAACTTGAGAACTTGAGTTTGAGCTGTCGAGTTTTAAAAGAATTTGAATTTGGTAAGCAATTATAAATTGGTTTAATTTCTATAAATAGTTATATTTATAATAATGCGTAAATTTAGTTGCTGAACTAAATTAGCGCACAACTGTTAATAATTAATCTGTAATGATCTGTAAATTCAATAGATTCTGAATTGATTGTTCAATTAATTGTTTAGGTAATTGAGTTGTGTTATATTACGTTATTATAATTAAATATTGACGTCTATTAGTCGAAATACATATCATTCCACCATAAATTGAATTGACTGAATTGTTTGGACATCCTGCTAGCAAAAATAAACACCGTTATGCTATTGTGTTAGTTGGACATATTTTATCATAAAATATATGTTATTGAGATATTATATTATCAATTGATAATGTATAATTATATTTACATGGTTGTTCGTGCAAATTGGGTTAACGACTTGAATGTCGTTTGTTAAAAGAACTTCTATATGGGAACCGCTAAGTTATAATTTCTGTAAATTAAATCATAAATAAACTTAATTTTTAATAGCTGAATATAAATTGTTTTTAAGAAACTATTAAATGAATTATTTTAAATTAATTACATTATTAATTAAAATAAAAGGAAAGATTATGTAATCAGTTAATCAGGTTATTTTTAGGTCGATTTAAATCTACTGTTTTAAATGGAAATTAGTTATTAAATTAATTTATTTTAAATTAATTTAATAGAAAAGGTATTAATGAATTGTTGTTTAAAACTTAATAACGTTTATTAATGTTAATTAACCTTTCGATTAACTATTTTAAAGATAACTTTTGAGTTAATAATAAAGTAACCATTCTTACTTAGTTAATATTAAAGTTAAGTATTATTTTAATTAATACTAATTAAAGTGATTATCTTTGCAATTAGAATCATTTAAGTTAATTATTTTCTTAAATGAAATCCGAGAAGTTAATTAGTGTCTAATTAAAAGATTTTGATAATTTAATTGTCAAAGGGTAAGGGAAATTAGGTTGGCCTATAACGATGAGATTATTTTGAAGTTCGAAATATAAATCAAATGGAGATGAATCGAAAATAGATTTTTAACTAGAAATCGACTATGTCGAATTCAGGAAAGTATCGTTTACTTTCCATTTTAAATAAAGATTTATATATTTATTTACCTATTTATCTAAAGAAAGGAAATTCTAGATGAATATAATATTGAAATAATCATTATCCATTATTTAACTATTTATGAACAATGATGGGTTGAATTTGAATTGTCGAATTGTAACCAAAAAGATATGTTGCAATAATCAGTTTGTTGATTCGATTGATTGTAATGCTGTGATATGAACCAATAAACCTAAACAGTTCAAACTAAACGTTGACATCATCATGTATAGATCACAGTTTAAATCCGGAACATGAACAATATATGAGAAATAAATTCTAATAGAGAAGCCATGAGAATAAATTTGAATATAGAAATCAATATGAAATATTTTGACTTGGTTCCTATTAATATCAATTAACCCTAAAAGATATTAATGTTGTCATTTCGAAAAGTCCGAAATCTAAATTCCACTTCAATCCGATATATACATTGCGAGTTAGATTATATCAAAGACAATTGAAGACGAAGTTTATGCAAGCGTTATTCTGTTAATCCTAAGTAGATATTCCCTAAGACGGATTTACCGGATAGTGCCTTCGGTTTGTCTAGTCCCAGGACAGCATTTATGGATGAATGTCTGACAAAGTGTGCCTAATAGATCACGTACGTTGATCTCTTCAAATTTTCGTTTGGTGGTGGAGAAATTCATTCCTCTTAGCTTTATACCTGTGTGTTTAGGGAAATCAATTTGTGGTTTGATGGGTTTGATGATGTGGTATTCGAAGTGAATGAAGATGTGATATGCCTAAAGGTAAGTTTGGCCTCAAGCTTCACAACCGGGAAATGAAAAAAAAATCAGGCAGGCAACATGGCTATGTAGGTAGCTCCCATTAGGGTGTATTGTCACCTATCTAGAGAAATATTCACTTGCTTCTTTATTCTATCGTTGTTGCATGCTTTGGAAACGAAGGTTTGAACACAATTATTGGTGACAATATTTCAGTACATTCATGCGAAATGAGTGGCCGATCATGTGTGATGGGGCTACATGATGTTCTTGTTGAACCCAATGTATTCCTCTCCAGAGATACACTATTAGAAGGTGTCTCAATACCTTGTCATAGTTGAAATCCATTATCCATAAGCGCCACGTGGTTTTGTTTGTAAACTATGTAGTGAAATGTAGGATGCAAGCATTTTGCTAGATTCTTATTTAATTGAAAACTCTAGACACTGTCATGATATCTGATTTCAATATACAAAGTGTTTTGGTTCTCTTAAGAGAAAAACCCGTTCCGTGTTTATAAGCGGCATGGTCTTATGAGATACCTTTAATTTCTCAAGATGTTTTAAAACCGTTTACTCACACAAGTCTTGAGATGACCCGAAATCCCGTTCAGACGGAAACAGGGTTATCTTTGGAATACAACACAGAAACAGATAATAGCAGAACAGAATTAAATAAATACACCAGATAATAAACAACAAAATATACTGGATAAAAGTAATCATCAGAGTTACACAGTATACAGGATCTTACTTAGTACAAATGTAGTTCAGCTATACATAAATGTCTACAGCGGAAATAAACAAAATATGTACAATAGGAGCTGAACAGCATAAAAAGAGATAAATGATAGAATCCATCTTCAGCTCCAGCTATCCAGAAAGAACCAGCTAAACCTGAATACAAGGCTGCCCGTGTAGAAAAAGGGGCACCCGAGTTTGAAAGTGAAACAAACTACGAGTCAGTCATGGGACTGGTATGAGAAATCCATTCAACACATATATAGTTTGGCTAATCACAGGACCACGCCACTTTCGTGGAACGGGTTTACTCCATTGGATTGCCAGTGCTTTAAAACAAATCTTTCTTTTAAACATCGTTATGCTTTTTATAAAATGAAGCCGTTATAAGACTCAGTTCCCATCACACAATGCAACGCAAACCGGAGGATAGAGTTTTTACCTTATAACGGCCAAAATATGATTGATACGAATAAAACAAAGGCATTTGATATTATGACTAGTGTTTATATGTTTCAAAAACAATTTCAATCATAACTATCAATCATAGACGACATTAATGCCCCATACCACTATGTCGCCATATATAGGTATACAATCAAAACCGCACAGTCACGTATTTGGAAATTGGATTTCCATCATGAACCAAGGCAAAAGATAGTCCTTACCGAATTCGAGACGCTCTAGCCCGTGTCTCAGGATCAGAGCTCGAGTGACCCTAGAATCGTCAGGGCCGGTCCACCGATGTGGATTAAAATTCCTGAATACTGCGTTTCCCCGCCCTTTGGGGCGTCAACGAGCCAACGAATGACTCCATTGGACCCGGATTGTCCGATCAAACCGAGGCGCCTCGCAACAGCAACAACCACATAGGTGAAAAGTATAAAAATGTCAGGGCTGGTAGGTCACTGACACCACCCTAGCTAGAAAGAAACGCATGCCCTCCCTGAGGTCCTTCTCCCGTTTTAGGTTCATACCGGGGTGTGAGGCTCGCGAATTCACGTTATACACAAAGCTACGCCACACAGGCGGTGCTTTGATCATCACCACAAGACTTTGCTTTTCAACAGAAGTCCTGATCACTGCATCTTAGCATGCCACACAGGCAATTCATGCCATGTGACAGATGTCCATCGATATACAACCTCTGAGCTCGTGCGTCTCAGAGAAGGGCGTTAAGCAAAAGAATAAATTCTTCGCCGCCAAACAGATGTATATTTAACAGAGATCAATCAACACAGAATAAAATCCAATGTCAGACACACAGTCCATTTACAAGTCCGTTCTGGGTCTGAACGAAACCGGAGGCACTAAATACCTCGCAAACCCATCGATCACCACGTACGTCTGGACGATCACCACTCATTATCCATATTTCGGGATGCCTCCCAATCAGGACCTCGGTTACCATCCAAACGAGGTGAAGATCTCCGGTCTTCGACCGTCGTCTTTATCTTCGAATTTCAGTCGTCGGTCAATTATTTGAAATGAGAATTAACTCGACCTTTTCAAATAGTTCACGTATATTTAGAATTTCAAATTAATTTATTTTAATGGTTAAATTATTCGACAACACCAATTGTGTTCTTTAATGTAATTTTCACATCAAACACATTCAACCATCAAAAGCCACATAAATCAAGCAAATTCAGTTTATTTCCATTCCATATCGCTTATGATATTTTATAACTATTTATCGCTATTTTTATTTATTTTAAAATAGCTAATTTATTCAAAACGACGCTTCGGGCCATAAAGCGGCCGTGGCGCTGTTTTTCTTCAGATTTGATTTACACATATCTGAAAATCTAACCGTTGGATCTTCACAAAATTTATATCATTAGAAAGGTCTTTTCAAAACGAATCCAACGGTTCCAGTTTCGGGAAAATCCGACGGTCGGATCTCCCGGTACAATCGTTTGAATTTTCGATTTCAAAATACGAACTGCAGCGTCGTTATTCGATTAAATATATAATTATATTTATATATATATAAATATAATCGCTTCTGGCGCTGTTTTTCTTCAGATTTGAATTAAACATTCCAGACAATCCAACCGTTGGATTTTTACAAGGTTGGTGCCGTTGGAAAGATTATTCCAAGGCGAACCCGACGGGTGAGGTTTCGGGAAAATCCAATGGTCGGATTTCCCGCACTAGTCGTTTGAAATCATGGTTTCAAAATACGAACTACACGGCTTCGTTTCGTTTTAATTTTATTTATATTTATATATTTATATAAATATAGTTCATTCAATGATTTCCATATCGTTTTCACTTCAAATATTTTACCAACACCTTAAAATTTTGGAAAATTTCGCCATAACCTCCCCTGCACCGGGAGCATCGGGAAATCGCAAATAGCTTTCCCGGCCCTTCTAATCTCAAAAAGAAAAAGAAAAAAAAAGCCAAGCGGCTAGCCAACAGGCTCATAAAATCATCACCCAAACAAAACAGTAAATGTGTACCTATTTGTCGGGCACAAAATTTTATTCCTCTTCTCTAGCCCCTTTGCTATAACCTGTTCAATGGATATGCATGTACATATATATACAGTTCTTAACATTTATCATTTTCTATTCAACTTCATATTTGATTTCTATTTGGTTTAAAAACACCATTCATTCTAATGTTACATACATAGATGCAAATCATTTCATTAGCTAATTAATGAATATTTCAACTCATATATGTTTATTTTGAACAAGTGGCTATTTTTAACACTTCACATTTCAACGATTTATGCATACAATAAAAATGTGATTTTTATTGTAAAACAATTCATTTCAAAACACTATTTTTCTATATAGTACATATTGGTGATAAAAATAGGATTTTTATCATAAAACAATTTCTTTTAAAACAAGATTATTTTACACAGTTCATATAGTCGATAAAAGGTGATTTTTATTATCAAACAATTTATTTCAAAATATGAATACCATTCAACACATGAATTTCTAATCAACGAATGAATATCAATTCAACACATGAAGGTTTTCTATAGTTTCTATATATAGATAAAAATGTGATTTTTATATTTAAAACGCGAATACCATTCAACACATGAATTTCTAATCAATGAATGAATATCAATTCAACACATGAAGGTTTTCTATAGTTTCTATATATAGATAAAAATGTGATTTTTATATTTAAAACGCGAATACCATTCAACACATGAATTTCTAATCAATGAATGAATATCAATTCAACACATGAAGGTTTTCTATAGTTTCTATATATAGATAAAAATGTGATTTTTATATTTAAAACGCGAATACCATTCAACACATGAATTTCTAATCAATGAATGAATATCAATTCAACACATGAAGGTTTTCTATAGTTTCTATATATAGATAAAAATGTGATTTTTATATTTAAAACGCGAATACCATTCAACACATGAATTTCTAATCAATGAATGAATATCAATTCAACACATGAAGGTTTTCTATAGTTTCTATATATAGATAAAAATGTGATTTTTATATTTAAAACGCGAATACCATTCAACACATGAATTTCTAATCAATGAATGAATATCAATTCAACACATGAAGGTTTTCTATACAATGAATAATTATAGTTTAAGCAAATGAAAATAATTCAAACACACGAATATTATTCAAAATTCGGTAGCATAACGGCAGGGTAGTTAAAACCGGGACCGTCCCTAGTACGGCTCCTCGCTCTACCTTAAAACCTCGCGGTTTTTGACAATGAGGATCATGCATCTAGTTCGCACGCAGGCGGCATGTATATATTTATTTCATTCCCACAAACTAATCCTATGTGGTTTCAACCAAATATTTCTCAACCACAAATGGGTATTTTTCAACCACAATCAACCAATATCAACCACAAACAATCCCAAACAATCATTCGCTATCAATCAATTTTCACAACAATTTCAACCAATAAATATCGTCCATGGTTTGTGGACGAGGGGCGTATATATATATATATATTATATATAGCAATTCACTTTTATTTCAACACATATATATTTATTTATATAGAAAAAAGAAATTGAAGAGTGAGAAATTCTCACCAATAGCTATCCAATACCACGACTCTTCCTTTATAGAAATCTTCGCCTATTTCGCCTTCTTTTCGCTTTCGTTGCCCGTATTCTCTACATATGTAAAAATCGAATTTTTACTATGTTATTCAATATATAAAAATCGAATTTCAAAAATATAGATTCCGCCTTTTCAAAAATAAAGATTATATCTTTAATATTCCTATGATGTAAAAATTATATTTTTATTACTTTAAAAATATAAAAATCATATCTTACTTCTTCTACTTAATAAAAATTCCGTCTTTTCTATTTTAAAAATATGATCTTTTCTATTCTAAAAAATCTGATCTTTTTCTTTTTAAAGTTCAAATCTTTTCCTATTTAAAGTTTAAATCTCTTCCTATTTAAAGTTTAAATCTCTTCCTATTTAAAGTTTAAATCTCTTCCTATTTAAAGTTTAAATCTTTTCCTTTTTAAAATTCAAATCTTTTCTAAAAATCAGAATTTAAACGCTTTTAAAAATCAGTTTTAAATGCTTTTAAAAATCAGTTTTAAATGCTTTTAAAAATCAGTTTTTAAATCATTTTTAAAATCAGTTTTTAAATCATTTTTAAAATCAGTTTTAAACCTAATTAAAATAAAAATAAAAATAAAATAAAATACTTACTTTGTCTGCGAAGAAGGGGGGGCGTCGTCTTCGTCGGAGCTGGCTTCTAGGGCGGGGGCGGTGCTAGGGTTTCGAACGGGGGAAGGCGGCTTCGTGGGTCTCGAACGGGGAAAGGCGGCGCTAGGGTTTCGAACGGGGGAAGGCGGCTTCGTGGGTGGAGCTCCGGTGGTGGCGGCGTCGCGATTTTGGGGAGCAGCGGGTTTTTTTTTTCTGAATGAAGTAAGAGAGATAGAGAGAGGGAGTGAATATATATATATATATATATTATTTCTTTTTTAATTCAAAAAGTTGACTTTCCTATCGAACCCCAAACGAGACCCAACAACTGTCGTCCTTAGCTAATTACCCCCATTCTGAACACAATGGGATATGTGTCGTAAGCTGATTCGATCATTTCGATGAGTTTCCGTCAAATTTTAAAGTGCAATTCTTTATATGTTCAATTTAAACGCACATTTCAATTTAGGGGGGCCACATACAAACTCGAAAAATTCCAAAAAAATATTTTCTAGCTTCGTATTGACGATACGGTCCTAACAAAACTAGTTTCGTTGAATTCTGAGACCGTTTAAAAAATGGCCAATTTCCAGTCGATTAAAATCAACTGGAACTGGTCAAACGCGTTTTCCTTTGCCACGCTCACATATTGATTCGAAAAATTATGAAATTTGAAACCTAACAATAACTTGACACTGCGGATCCAACAAAAGTGGTTTCGTCGAAATCCGAGGTCATTTGCAAAATGTCCATTTTAAGGGCCTGAATTCCATAGCGACTATTCAGAATTTTCAACTGGGCATATCTTTTGATTCCCGCTATCAAATTTCGATTTGTCAGATTCATTGGAAAGATATTATCAATTAGATTCCATTATTTTTGGTTTCACTAAAATCCGGATTGTTTTGCACCCGGTATAGTCTGACAAAGTTTGAATTCAATTTTTGAAACCGCCACGCCATTTCAGGCCTTGTTTATAATTATAATTAATTATATTCGTTTTCAATTGTCGATTCAAACTCAGTTTTCATCGCCATTATTTAAAATATTTATTTTAAATATTTAAAATCCGTTATTTTAGCCAATTTAAAAATTTTAAATTGGTTCAGATTTTCTGGGTCGTTACAATCTCCCCCACTTAAAACTTTTCGTCCCCGAAAAGGAACAAAGTCGAAAGTGGTTTGATAAATCTACAATCCCACAATACAACAACCAATTTGTTTTTAACCTTCCAAAAATATATTAATCAAATCTTATATTCCCTTTAAAATCATTCAGACTATATAATCAAAAGTGTATATCTATGAAAAGAAAATAACAATAGAGTAGAGAATGGTAATGCAAAGTAGGGTAAATGTACCTTGCACCGGAGTCAATCAGAGATATCTACTCGGCATCTAGGATAAGCTTTCTGAATTCTCTCCTCAGTTTCCCAAGTACAATCTCGCGAATCTCCACTCCATTGCACTTTGACCAAGCGAACCTTCTTGTTCCTCAGCTCTTTGGTTTCTTTTCCTATTATCTTTAGCGGCTCTCGCCTCACAGCTAATTCTGGAGTAATTTCAATGTCCTGTTGAGCTGCTTCTTCCACCATCAAGTCTGGATCATGAACGTGCTTTCGAAGTTGAGATATATGAAATACATCATGAACTCCAGGCAGCCAGTCAGGCAGTTTGACCTTACAAGCGAGAGTTCCGATCCGTTCCAGAATAGGAAACGGACCAATAAATTTGGGTGCTAACTTTCCAGTTTTACCGAACCGGATAACTCCTCTCATCGGCGATACTTTCAAATATACGTAGTCGCCAACTTCAAAGGATATATCTCTTCTTCTTCTATCGGCATAGCTCTTTTGTCGGCTTTGAGCGGCGAGTAATCGCTTCTTAATAAAATCGACTTTGTCGGCAGCTTCTCGAATCATATCGGGCCCTAACACAAGTCTATTTCCAGGCTCGACCCAACAAGCAGGAGATCGGCACGGTCTACCATACAGTGCTTCGAATGGCGACATTGTCAGACTCGCCTGGTAGCTGTTGTTATAAGAGAATTCAACCAAATGCAGATGGTCTTCCCATGATCCACCGAAATCTAGAACACAAGCCCGCAATAGATCTTCTAAAATACGATTCACCCTCTCAGTCTGACCGTCTGTCTGAGGATGATAAGCGGTGCTCAAGTTTAACTTTGTTCCCAGCTCGACTTGAAATGCTTCCCAGAATTTGCTAGTGAATATTGTATCTCTATCACTGACTATGCTGAGCGGCACTCCATGTAGTCTAACTATTTCCCTGAAATATATCTGTGCCAGACTCTGAGCAGTTCTATTTGATCTGACAGGTATGAAATGGGCGGTCTTCGTGAAGCGATCTACGATCACTTAAGTACTGTCATTTCCTTTTCTTGTTCTGGGCAAACCATCAATGAAATCCATAGAAATATGTTCCCACTTCCAACCAGGAACTTCTAGCGGTTGTAATAATCCAGCCAATTTCTGTTGGTCACTCTTGACTAGCTGGCAAGTAGGGCAGCGGCTAACATATATTGAAACGTCTCTCTTCATAGCCTTCCACCAGAATGTTCTTTTGAGATCGTTATACATTTTGGCCACGCCAGGATGGATACTCAGCTTGGACTTGTGACACTCGTCTAACACTTCCCTTTTTAGCTCAGGAACGTCAGGAACACAAATCCTTCCTTTTAACCATAAGGTCTCATCGTTATCTATTTGAAAACACGAGGGTTCACCTTTCTGAATCCTTTTGATCATATCTTTAATAAAGTTATCCTCCTTCTGAAGAATAGATATTTTGTCCATCAAGGATGTTGTGATAATAAAGCGGGCGATCATTACGTTCTTTCTTCTTAACGCATCAGCCACGACATTGGCTTTTCCTGGAGTGTATATAATTTCAAAGTCATATGCTGCAAGAAACTCCAACCAACGTTGCTGCCTCAAATTCAGGTCTTTCTGATTGAACAGATACTTTAACGACTGGTGATCTATAAACAGTTCAAACCTCTCACCCAGAAGATAATGTCTCCAGATTTTCAAAGCGAACACAATAGCCAATAACTCAAGATCATGAGTTACGTAGTTTTTCTCGTGCGGCTTCAGTTGACGGCTAGCATAAGCAATTACTTGGCCTCTTTGCATTAACACTGCGCCAAGGCCTTCTCTAGAAGCATCAGTCCAGACTTTTAGATCTTGGTTGCCATCTATGATGGTTAACACTGGAGCTGTTGTTAATCTCAACATCAGCTCTTCGAAAGCCTCCTCACTTTCTGGAGTCCATTTGAATTTAGAATGCTTCTTTGTAAGCTTCGTTAAGTGACCAGATATCTTCGAAAAGTCCTTAACGAACTTTCGGTAATAGCTAGCCAATCCGAGAAAACTGCGGACTTCAGTGGGGGTACTGGGCTGTTTCCAGTTCTGAATAGCTGTGATTTTACTTGGATCCACAGCAATGCCTTCTTTCGATACAACGTGGCCCAGAAATTTTACTTCATCTTGCCAGAAGATACATTTGGAAAACTTGGCTTTTAATACATTCCGTCTCAGAATTTCTAGAACCTGTTCCAGATGCTTTTCATGTTCGGCCTTTGATTTAGAGAAGATTAGAATATCGTCAATGAAAACCAGAACAAATTTATTCAATACTCCTCTGAATACTCTGTTCATCAGATCGACGAAGTAAGCGGGAGCGTTACATAAGCCGAATGGCATTACTAACCACTCGTAGAATAGGTCGGGACCTCTGAACGCTGTCATTGGAACACACTCTTCGGCAATTCGAAGTTGATGGAAGCCTGTAGCTAGGTCCATTCGTGAGAATACTTGTGCTCCATTTAATCGATCCAACAAATCATCAATCTGCGACAATGAATATTTGTTCTTTATCGTCTGCTTGTTCAGATCACGATAGTCCACACATAGCCGTAGAGTACCGTCAGATTTTTGGACAAAAACCACTGCTGCACCCCAATCAGAGAAACTAGGCCTGATCAGACCTTTCCATACGAGCTGTCGTGTTTGATTGTCTAATTCCTCCTTCTCTTTCAAGGACGTCCTTCGAATAGTGTGGACTACCGGCCTTGCATTGGGAATTAAAGCAATTTTGAAATCTATTTCTCTTTGCGGAGGTAAGCGAACAACTTCCTCAAACACATCCGCATAATTCTTGACGATAGGAATATCTTTGATGAGGTCGGGAATATCCTCAGTAACTTCAGGGATATTTTCCATTTGAGCTGGAGAAACATTCAAAGCTGCCCAGAAGTTTTTTCTATTAGCATTCTGACCTTCATAGGGAATGGTTATATAATCACCTGATTTAATCTTCGCCTTTATGACTCTGTCGGCGCATTTAACTTCAGCTTCATATTTGGTCAACCAGTCTAACCCCAAGATAAGATCAAACTCTTTAAAATTCATGACGGCTGCGATGGTAGGGAACCGATAACGAGAGAAAGAAACCGGCACTCTACAAATCCAACTGAGATCAATGGAACCCCCAACCGGATTCTGGACAGTCATTGGTTCTTTGAGCTTTTTCAAATTCAAATCCAGTTTCTTAGCTGCATCCTTGGCAATGAAGCTGCGTGATGCGCCAGTGTCAAACAGTACTTTAACTGGGATGTCTTTGACAGTTAGCGTGCCTTCTAAAACATATGGCCTTTCCTGAATAGACGAAGATGCAGGCACTTCTGCCACTTCGTTCACATGCACTGCTTCAGATTTTCTAAATAACGGGCAGGCCTTAGAAAGATGACCGACCTCATGGCATTGACTGCACTTTCTATTCTCTTGAAATCCCTTCTTGGATTGAAACCCGCCTCTTAATCTCTTCTTTAAGGGTCCGCAGTTAATCGACAAATGCCCTGGCTTCTTACAGTTACTGCATATGGTAGTCGTTCCTTGCCCTTTCTCAGATTCAGCCCTTTTACGATTTGCTTTGGGCTCCTTGCTGACCCCTGACATCGTACTGGCTTCAGGAATATCAGTTTCCGAATCTTCTTTGTTACTACAACAAACTTCTTCTTCGTCGCACAACATTCCTTTCTTGTCTAGATCTTCATATTGATAAGCCATATAAATCATTTCTGAGAAAGGAAGCTTCACATGCCCCAATACTTTATTCTGGTATTTCCTTTGAAGCCCGTGAATAAATCTCAGATTTTTCCTCCTTGGGTCTTTAATCAGATGAGGAGCAAAATGAGAAAGTTCATTGAATTTCTTATGATATTCTGGGATGGTCATATCACCTTGTATTAGATAAGAAAATTCATCACATAGTCGCTCGGTCGCTTCAGGAGGAGTAAATTTTTCTAGGAAAATCACTTTGAATCTATCCCAGGTGATATCACCTTCTGGATTATTCTCTATAACCGAATCCCACCAGAACAAAGCTTCATCTTTGAATGCCCAGGAGGCCAGTAATCTTTTCTGGTCATCCCTCAGCTTTAAACCATCGAAGATCTTTTCAGCCGAACGAATCCAAGCCTGTGTCTTCATAATAGATTCTTCACCAGAGAACGGTATTCCACCCATATTTCGATACTTGATTAATAGGGCCTCAATATCCGGTTCTGCATTCCTTCTGCTTCTGACACTCATTTTCTAGTACTTCTGCAAATGGCAGATCAAGTGTCAGGTCACAGAAAAGGTAGTTTAAAATATAGAAACGCATACTTCAATGTAAATGTGTCTATCGAGGTGTAATTTCATTCTGCTTTACTCATACTAGGATATTGCTGATCCTATCTGTATAGAGTTACCCGTTCTAGAATATTACTCGTTCTATTTCTGACGAGTTCATTCAAATGTTATATTCCAGAACTAAGCTTAACCAAAGCTCTGATACCACGTTGAGACGACCCGAAATCCCGTTCAGACGGAAACAGGGTTATCTTTGGAATATAACACAGAAACAGATAATAGCAGAACAGAATTAAATAAATACACCAGATAATAAACAATAAAATATACTGGATAAAAGTAATCATCAGAGTTACACAGTATACAGGATCTTACTTAGTACAAATACAGTTCAGCTATACATAAATGTCTACAGCGGAAATAAACAAAATATGTACAATAGGAGTTGAACAGCATAAAAAGAGATAAATGATAGAATCCATCTTCAGCTCCAGCTATCCAGAAAGAACCAGCTAAACCTGAATACAAGGCTGCCCGTGTAGAAAAAGGGGCACCCGAGTTTGAAAGTGAAACAAACTACGAGTCAGTCATTGGACTGGTATGAGAAATCCATTCAACACATATATAGTTTGGCTAATCACAGGACCACGCCACTTTCGTGGAACGGGTTTACTCCATTGGATTGCCAGTGCTTTAAAACAGATCTTTCTTTTAAACATCGCTATGCTTTTTATAAAATGAAGCCGTTATAAGACTCAGTTCCCATCACACAATGCAACGCAAACCGGAGGATAGAGTTTTTACCTTATAACGGCCAAAATATGATTGATACGAATAAAACAAAGGCATTTGATATTATGACTAGTGTTTATATGTTTTAAAAACAATTTCAATCATAACTATCAATCATAGACGGCATTAATGCCCCATACCACTATGTCGCCATATATAGGTATACAATCAAAACCGCACAGTCACGTATTTGGAAATTGGATTTCCGTCATGAACCAAGGCAAAAGATAGTCCTTACCGAATTCGAGACGCTCTAGCCCGTGTCTCAGGATCAGAGCTCGAGTGACCCTAGAATCGTCAGGGCCGGTCCACCGATGTGGATTAAAATTCCTGAATACTGCGTTTCCCCGCCCTTTGGGGCGTCAACGAGCCAACGAATGACTCCATCGGACCCGGATCGTCCGATCAAACCGAGGCGCCTCGCAACAGCAACAACCACATAGGTGAAAAGTATAAAAATGTCAGGGCTGGTAGGTCACTGACACCACCCTAGCTAGAAAGAAACGCATGCCCTCCCTGAGGTCCTTCTCCCGTTTTAGGTTCATACCGGGGTGTGAGGCTCGCGAATTCACGTTATACACAAAGCTACGCCACACAGGCGGTGCTTTAATCATCACCACAAGACTTTGCTTTTCAACAGAAGTCTTGATCACTGCATCTTAGCATGCCACACAGGCAATTCATGCCATGTGACTGATGTCCATCGATATACAACCTCTGAGCTCGTGCGTCTCAGAGAAGGGCGTTAAGCAAAAGAATAAATTCTTCGCCGCCAAACAGATGTATATTTAACAGAGATCAATCAACACAGAATAAAATCCAATGTCAGACACACAGTCCATTTACAAGTCCGTTCCGGGTCTGAACGAATCCGGAGGCACTAAATACCTCGCAAACCCATCGATCACCACGTACGTCTGGACGATCACCACTCATTATCCATATTTCGGGATGCCTCCCAATCAGGACCTCGGTTACCATCCAAACGAGGTGAAGATCTCCGGTCTTCGACCGTCGTCTTTATCTTCGAATTTCAATCGTCGTTCAATTATTTGAAATGAGAATTAACTCGGCCTTTTCAAATAATTCACGTATATTTAGAATTTCAAATCAATTTATTTTAATGGTTAAATTATTCGACAACACCAATTGTGTTCTTTAATGTAATTTTCACACCAAACACATTCAACCATCAAAAGCCACATAAATCAAGCAAATTCAGTTTATTTCCATTCCATATCGCTTATGATATTTTATAACTATTTATCGCTATTTTTATTTATTTTAAAATAGCTAATTTATTCAAAACGACGCTTCGGGCCATAAAGCGGCCGTGGCGCTGTTTTTCTTCAGATTTGATTTACACATATCTGAAAATCTAACCGTTGGATCTTCACAAAATTTATATCATTAGAAAGGTCTTTTCAAAACGAATCCAACGGTTCCAGTTTCGGGAAAATCCGACGGTCGGATCTCCCGGTACAATCGTTTGAATTTTCGATTTCAAAATACGAACTGCAGCGTCGTTATTCGATTAAATATATAATTATATTTATATATATATAAATATAATCGCTTCTGGCGCTGTTTTTCTTCAGATTTGAATTAAACATTCCAGACAATCCAACCGTTGGATTTTTACAAGGTTGGTGCCGTTGGAAAGATTATTCCAAGGTGAACCTGACGGTTGAGGTTTCGGGAAAATCCAATGGTCGGATTTCCCGCACTAGTCGTTTGAAATCATGGTTTCAAAATACGAACTGCACGGCTTCGTTTTGTTTTAATTTTATTTATATTTATATATTTATATAAATATAGTTCATTCAATGATTTCCATATCGTTTTCACTTCAAATATTTTACTAACACCTTAAAATTTTGGAAAATTTCGCCATAACCTCCCCTGCACCGGGAGCATCGGGAAATCGCAAATAGCTTTCCCGGTCCTTCTAATCTCAAAAAGAAAAAGAAAAAGCCAAGCGGCTAGCCAACAAGCTCATAAAATCATCACCCAAACAAAACAGTAAATGTGTACCTATTTGTCGGGCACAAAATTTTATTCCTCTTCTCTAGCCCCTTTGCTATAACCTGTTCAATGGATATGCATGTACATATATATACAGTTCTTAACATTTATCATTTTCTATTCAACTTCATATTTGATTTCTATTTGGTTTAAAAACACCATTCATTCTAATGTTACATACATAGATGCAAATCATTTCATTAGCTAATTAATGAATATTTCAACTCATATATGTTTATTTTGAACAAGTGGCTATTTTTAACACTTCACATTTCAACGATTTATGCATACAATAAAAATGTGATTTTTATTGTAAAACAATTCATTTCAAAACACTATTTTTCTATATAGTTCATATTGGTGATAAAAATAGGATTTTTATCATAAAACAATTTCTTTTAAAACGAGATTATTTTACACAGTTCATATAGTCGATAAAATGTGATTTTTATTATCAAACAATTTATTTCAAAATATGAATACCATTCAACACATGAATTTCTAATCAACGAATGAATATCAATTCAACACATGAAGGTTTTCTATAGTTTCTATATATAGATAAAAATGTGATTTTTATATTTAAAACGCGAATACCATTCAACACATGAATTTCTAATCAATGAATGAATATCAATTCAACACATGAAGGTTTTCTATAGTTTCTATATATAGATAAAAATGTGATTTTTATATTTAAAACGCGAATACCATTCAACACATGAATTTCTAATCAATGAATGAATATCAATTCAACACATGAAGGTTTTCTATAGTTTCTATATATAGATAAAAATGTGATTTTTATATTTAAAACGCGAATACCATTCAACACATGAATTTCTAATCAATGAATGAATATCAATTCAACACATGAAGGTTTTCTATAGTTTCTATATATAGATAAAAATGTGATTTTTATATTTAAAACGCGAATACCATTCAACACATGAATTTCTAATCAATGAATGAATATCAATTCAACACATGAAGGTTTTCTATAGTTTCTATATATAGATAAAAATGTGATTTTTATATTTAAAACGCGAATACCATTCAACACATGAATTTCTAATCAATGAATGAATATCAATTCAGCACATGAAGGTTTTCTATACAATGAATAATTATAGTTTAAGCAAATGAAAATAATTCAAACACATGAATATTATTCAAAATTTCGGCAGCATAACGGCAGGGTAGTTAAAACCGGGACCGTCCCTAGTACGGCTCCTCGCTCTACCTTAAAACCTCGCGGTTTTTGACAATGGGGATCATGCATCTAGTTCGCACGCAGGCGGCATGTATATATTTATTTCATTTCCACAAACTAATCCTATGTGGTTTCAACCAAATATTTCTCAACCACAAATGGGTATTTTTCAACCACAATCAACCAATATCAACCACAAACAATCCCAAACAATCATTCGCTATCAATCAATTTTCACAACAATTTCAACCAATAAATATCGTCCATGGTTTGTGGACGAGGGGCGTATATATATATATATATTATATATAGCAATTCACTTTTATTTCAACACATATATATTTATTTATATAGAAAAAAGAAATTGAAGAGTGAGAAATTCTCACCAATAGCTATCCAATACCACGACTCTTCCTTTATAGAAATCTTCGCCTATTTCGCCTTCTTGTCGCTTTCGTTGCCCGTATTCTCTACATATGTAAAAATCGAATTTTTACTATGTTATTCAATATATAAAAATCGAATTTCAAAAATATAGATTCCGCCTTTTCAAAAATAAAGATTATATCTTTAATATTCCTATGATGTAAAAATTATATTTTTATTACTTTAAAAATATAAAACTCATATCTTACTTCTTCTACTTAATAAAAATTCCATCTTTTCTATTTTAAAAATATGATCTTTTCTATTCTAAAAAATCTGATCTTTTTCTTTTTAAAGTTCAAATCTTTTCCTATTTAAAGTTTAAATCTCTTCCTATTTAAAGTTAAAATCTCTTCCTATTTAAAGTTTAAATCTCTTCCTATTTAAAGTTTAAATCTTTTCCTTTTTAAAATTCGATCTTTTCTAAAAATCAGAATTTAAACGCTTTTAAAAATCAGTTTTAAATGCTTTTAAAAATCAGTTTTAAAATCATTTTTAAAATCAGTTTTTAAATCATTTTTAAAATCAGTTTTAAACCTAATTAAAATAAAAATAAAATAAAATACTTACTTTGTCTGCGAAGAAGAGGGGGCGTCGTCTTCGTCGGAGCTGGCTTTTAGGGGGGGGGGCGGCGCTAGGGTTTCGAACGGGGGAAGGCGGCTTCGTGGGTCTCGAACGGGGAAAGGCGGCGCTAGGGTTTCGAACGGGGGAAGGCGGCTTCGTGGGTGGAGCTCCGGCGGTGGCGGCGTCGCGATTTTGGGGAGCAGCGGGTTTTTTTTTTCTGAATGAAGTAAGAGAGATAGAGAGAGGGAGTGAATATATATATATATATATTATTTCTTTTTTAATTCAAAAAGTTGACTTTCCTATCGAACCCCAAACGAGACCCAACGACTGTCGTCCTTAGCTAATTACCCCCATTCTGAACACAATGGGATATGTGTCGTAAGCTGATTCGATCATTTCGATTAGTTTCCGTCAAATTTTAAAGTGCAATTCTTTATATGTTCAATTTAAACGCACATTTCAATTTAGTGGGGCTACATACGAACTCGAAAAATTGCAGAAAAATATTTTCTAGCTTCGTATTGACGATACGGTCCTAACAAAACTAGTTTCGTTGAATTCTGAGACCGTTTGAAAAATGGCCAATTTCCAGTCGATTAAAATCAACTGGAACTAGTCAAACGCGTTTTCCTTTGCCACGCTCACATATTGATTCGAAAAATTATGAAATTTGAAATCTAACAATAACTTGACACTGCGGATCCAACAAAAGTGGTTTCATCGAAATCCGAGGTCATTTGCAAAATGTCCATTTTAAGGGCCTGAATTCCATAGCGACTATTCAGAATTTTCAACTGGGCATATCTTTTGATTCCCGCTATCAAATTTCGATTTGTCAGATTCGTTGGAAAGATATTATCAATTAGATTCCATTATTTTTGGTTTCACTAAAATCCGGATTGTTTTGCACCCGGTATAGTCCGACAAAGTTTGAATTCAATTTTTGAAACCGCCACGCCATTTCAGGCCTTGTTTATAATTATAATTAATTATATTCGTTTTCAATTGTCGATTCAAACTCAGTTTTCATCGCCATTATTTAAAATATTTATTTTAAATATATAAAATCCATTATTTTAGCCAATTTAAAAAATTTTAATAGGTTCAGATTTTCTGGGTCGTTACAAGTCTCATAACCGACCCAGAGTTTATTTTTCTATATTTTCCCTAAACTCTTGGGTGTCCAAATTTGTACAGGCAGTCAAGCAGTTAGGATTTTACAGATAAACTTAGGAGATTGGAGCAGAAGGCTTCAACATTAGATATATTGAGTTTATTTCTGTTGTGATGTGAATGTGAGTTACTCTGATGATGTATGTAAGCAGAGACACAACTTTTTTATTCCTAAAGATTCGTATTTTCGTGCAATTTGGGTTGGACGTGTATTGTACTCATTCGACTCAAAAGGAACAGATTATGGCTGGAGATATACTCTGGATTATTTCTTAGTCTTCCACTGAGAGTTTTACATTTTTCGCCGTGTACGTACTTTTCTGACGTACTCGAATATATGTTGTACTCTGATGTAATATTGCGATGATATTAATGAAAAAGTTGTTTTGTTATGTTCTTATGTGTTATATACCCAAAGGCAATATAGAATCCGACATTTGAATCTCCGACCAATGACGCTTGAGTTATGTCAAACACCGAGCTTTAAAGGTTGTTCTTTCAGAGTCGTTACATTTGGTATCAGTGCTTTGATTTATTCAAAACTTTGGGGCAAGACTCATTAGAACAGAAGGAAAGGACTCATCAAAGCTAGGATTAGTGATATCCTAGAAGAAAATTCATTAGAAACAGGGTTAGTAATACCATAGAATGAGTTCAGTGTTAATATGAGAGAGCGTAACTTCAACATAAAAATGAGTTTTAAAAATTTGTGTTTAGAATATATAAAAGAAGATTGTTTATGGTAATTATAAAAGTTTGGGATATAAATTGAGAATATCGATGATTTTTGGACAGTCAATAAGTTCTGAAACCTGTTAGGTGAGAAAATGAAATGTGTTAGTAGTTACCAGTACCTTATGAATTAAGTTTCACAATTTTGACCAAAAGTTATTTGGTAAATAGTTTAAAGTGTTATTATAAACAAATTTGCATACATCTTCTTTCCTTTTCGCTGATGAAAAGTTTTTAAGGAGGGAAGTCTGTAACATCCCAGGTTTTTTTGGCCTAATTTATTTAAATTAATTTAATAGGTTTAAACCAATAATATTGATTTCAAATATATGATAAGTTAAACTTGATATTAAGATTAAATTTTATCAAATTTTAATGATTAACAAATTTATTGAAAGAGGATTTTTGTCAAAAAGTATCAAAACATGATTCTATAACTTATCGACTTGAATGTAAATTCAATTTGAGCTTATGAAATTGATGTAATATAGTTGTTTAAACTATAAAATAATTTATTTTAAAGGGTAATTAAAGTTATTTGAGAATATAAAACATGTCGACAAAATATGTCAACTTTTGTAAAAACCTGCTTTTGTCAAGTATTAAAATTCTGTCAAAAGCGAGATTTTATAACTTGTAAATTTTAAGTTGATTTAAACATTTGAAAATGTAAATTTAAAGATGTTAAGTTGAATTTTGAATTTATTTTAGTAGTTGTTCAAAACTATAAAACTTGGCAGTAAAATATGTCGACAAAAATGTACCGGCTTTTGTCAAAATGAAGCGTATAAATACGTACAAATAAAACTATTTTTACTACGGTTTATATTGATTTAATATAGGTATTCAATGTGGTTTATTAAATAAAATAACTTCTTTAGAAAAAAATAAAATGTTTACAAAACATCGTTATATTTAATCGACAAAAGTTGTAGTTATTTTGTTAACAAAAGTGCAAATTGAATTGTAACATATGAAAGTATAGCAACTTAAAACACTTAAAAAAGTGTGAAAAAAGTTTCACAAAAGCTTTAGAATAAACCAAAATTCCTAAGCATATGTCTTTTGTCTTATCACAAAAGTACTTTACACATGTTATGCATCCTTGGTTACTTCCGTGTTAAGGAAGATGACATGTGTCCTGTCATATATTACACTTTAACCCCTCCTTCCCACTTATAAAAAAGCCTCCTTCTCTTCCATTTCATTCATTCCACCTCTTTTTTTCTAAGAGCTCTTTCTTAATCTCTAATGGCTTCCAAGCCTCTTCTTCCTCCCCCTCCCCTCCCCTAGGCCATGCAACACCACCCTTCCCCCTCCTCTTCCTTGCGCCTCCATTAAAAAAAAGAAAAAAAAAGATATATATTTATTTATTTATTTATTTATTTATTATATACGTATATAAGTTTAGGGAGAGGAAATATTTTACGATGCGGTTACGCCGTCCGACGGTCCAATAAAGCATAGTGGAGCGAAACCCAAAAATGAAAAACACTATATATATTTATTCGTAAAATAATATATGTATAGTGATGTATGCTTGTGAATGGTTAATGGTTGTTAATGTTTGGGTTAATTAGAAATTGATTATAATAAAAGCGTTATTGACAAAACGCTTATATAGATGTATATTTGTGAAATATATATCGAAATGTATGAAGTGATGTTATGAATATGGTTATGGATGTTGAAATGGTGATTAGCAGTGGTAATGTGTACACTACATAAGTTACACCCACAAATATGGAAATATACGGGTGTTTAATAAGTCTCGGGTAATTTAAATGAATATTTCATTCATTTAAATAATGGGTGAAAAATAAAAAGTGGAATTTTAAATCCAAAATGAATAGGAAATAAAATTAAGATATGTATGAAAAACTTTTGTTAAGGTGGAAATTAGTTGAAATTTATTTCAAGTATAAATGGCATGTTTAAATTTGAATTTGAAAATGAGTAGTGACTTTAAAAAGTGAAGTTTGGCTTGATTATATAGAAAGTGTTTTAACTCAATTTTATTATTCAAAGTATATTATTTTATTTTTAACGGGTTTTAAGAAAGTTTGGGTTCAAAAGGATAAGTTTCGAAAAATAGTATTATTTTAATAATAAAATAATATTACAATATTCATTAAATAGGAATATTGAATTTTAAAGGTAAAATTTGAAATATTGTTTTCAAATAAGTATATATGTGCTATAAAACAATTTATAAACTATTTCAAAGTAAATTGGATTTTTTATAACATAAAATTATAATATAATCTGAATGGGACTAGTTCTGTAGCGGTAGTTCACGAATTTCGACTATAAGCTTCAAACGCTCATAACATGAGCAAATTTAATCAGATTTCTTCGGAACGAAAAACATTTTCTTTCTAATGATAATAGTTTTCAAATGGAAAAGACATTTTAAAATTATAATATGTAGATTTCAAGTTATGTGTAAAACTGTTTTTGAAAAGGTCGCCTAAGTGTAGTTCGTTGATTGCAATGAGAAATGACAAATTTTAAATAAATATAAATATGGAAACTTTTTGTAAATCATTTAAAAGTGATTTACATTGATAAATTGAAGTTTTAGATAATATAAAAGTCATTTTGACTAAACTAACTAATATAAGCCTATTTGTAGCACTTTTTGTGATGCTATTACAACATTTTCCGAAAAGGGTTTATTTAAATGTTTACACTCATTTCTTTTCATCTATGACTTAAGTAATCATTTTTGAATGATAAATAAAATGTTTTTGGAAGTTTTAATCATTTAAAAAAATTGATTTTAAATGGACTACGATTACTTAAAGGATATAAAATGTAATAACCCTGAATTTTGGAACCAACTTAAAATTTATTTTTAATTGATTTTAGTGAAAATTAAATATTTTAAACGAATTATTTTGAGAATAAACGACTTAGATATTTTTTTAAAACAAAGTTAGATCGTATAAATTTAAAATTTAATTAAAATGAACTCATAACTTCTCTGTAGTTTGAAAATTTGGTTTCGAATATTAAATGAATATATAGAATTCATAATAAATCAAATTTCAATAAAACCAGAAATGTTAGAGTCTATTTAATTATATCTTTCTAAGGAATGTAGAAAATTGAGATTTCATATTGTAAATTGTAAGTTATGTTCAAATTAAAATTTAAAATAGCCGTTATAGAATTTATTAATATATTAATATTATTTAGGGTGCATTTTTTACAGGTCCCTATTAAGTTTCAAAATTAGGCTCACATCCGGTCATAGTTTATAATACAAACCCGCCCCCTATTATGAGTTACAATATCATAGTTTCAAAATTAGGTTCACATTCGGATTTACTAGCACACTTGAATGCAAATAAAAATAAACTGAGTTACAATATTATGAAATATTGCATATTTTTATGCAAGAATGATGCAATACTTGCACATAAATATGCAGAAAATCAAATGCAAATGCAACACTGGAATACTTGCACATATAAATGCAAGAAATTGGAATTCTTGCATAACATTATGCATTTAACTGCATTTTTCGTTATTTTTTTGCGTGTTTTTGATTTTTTTGAGCGATTTTTTTGTCGAATCCATAATTTATTTAAATAATACTTTCCATTTTTTTAATTCATTTTTTGCTACTTTTTAAAAATAGGTCCTAATTTATAATAAGTTTATCACTGAATGTGAGCCTAACTAAGTTTGCTTTTAGGGACTTGAGCCTTATTTTCACTATTATTTAAGCCCTTAAAATTAGCCATTTTGTAAATGACCTCTATTTTTGACGAAACTAATTTTGTTTGATCCCGAACGTCAAATTATTATCAGGTTTAACATTTCAAGTCAACTGGAATTCATATGTAAGTCTGGTACATTTTAATGCGTGTTCAATTTTAGTTGTAAATTTAATAAGATAGAAATAAAGCCATTTTTCAAACGATTTCCAAATTAGACGAAATTAATTTTGTTAGAACCGTATTTGAGAAACATAGCAAGATTTCAAATTTTGTAAATTTTGGAGTCAGTATGTAGCTGTGGCAAATTAAAACGTACATTCAAATTCAATATTTAACGTTATATTTTAATTTTAATAAAAACTGATCAAAACAGTCGAATTGGCTTACAAAACCTATTTAATTGAGTCCGGAATGGGGGTGCGTCGTTCGTTCAGATTCATTAGGAGTTAGGAAAAGGAATTTTGATTACAAAGCAATAAAAGGATTAAATAATATAAAAATGAAAATGGGGCATAAATATTCTAAATTTCCACTAAACCCTAGACCTCTGAATGCGCCGCCAGTCTTATTTCGAATGGCCATTATCATTCAAACGATCTTGCCGAAAATCACGATAATCCATTCACTTATTTGAAAATCTTCCTTTTACAAAACTAATCAGCTGGGCAAGATCTCCTAATCTAATGGTTGTGATGAATTAAAGTTGCGTGGATTCGCCAAAATCGAAGCTCAAAGCCACGGTGTTTGGTGCAGATTTCGAGGTCCTGGCGGTGTGGAAGATGGCTGATGCTGGAGGCGTGGGGAGTGGTGATGAGCGTCTTCTATGTGGAGGTGACTGATGGTGGTCTGGACCACCGTGGCGGCGTGCGTGGGTAGTCGTAGAAGGCGATGGATGGGTTCGTTAATTCAGGCAATGAAGAAAATGGGTCTGGAGAAATTATACAAGGGGGAAAAGGTTAATTGACCTAATTAATTATTTAATTATATTAAAGAATTGATTTATGTAATTAAAAGTTTAAACCTCTGGAAATTTTGCAACCGATATCATAATTCAACGAAACTGAGTTGTTGGAATCGTGATGAAAAATCTACGCAATGGAACCGACTAGAACGCGATTGGAGCTAAATGCAATTTTTGACTGAATTGAAAGCATAGTTTAATTAAACTAGAACAATCATTATTTAATGATTTCAAATCGACCAATGTGAGAACTCTCTCACTCAAATATTTTTGTATATCTATTTATGTTTATAACTGAATATACGTATTCATTGCCTATGCTGATCTACATTTGATTTAATTATCAAAAATTTGTATACGGTGCATGGTAGCTCACATCACAGTTGTCTGCAAACCCGATGGATGAATTGTTGATTGTTTTCTTTATGATTTGAATGCGATTTTGAAATAATTAACATATTAAAATAATATCAAAATATTTATGGTAGTTGAAATTGGATTTAATATCTATTTCAACCCGACTTGTTTATGTTCGCCTATTTAAGTAATATCGATTGGAATAAATAATTTATTTATTAAATTATTATTTATTGGTTGAAAACCCCACACGGGTCTTGGGATGTTAATTGATTCACACATCTCTCTTGTATGTATTTGTAAGTCAATCGATTGATTAACAGACCATTATAAGCATTGTTTAATTATTTAATGCTTATATATTTGTAGATGCACTCTGGATGTGAACTGGATGTTTAATAATTATTTATGAATATTGTTGAACCCATGTGATGTATGATCCATATAAATAAAATTATATGGTACTAGGTGAATCTCATTTCAACCCAGAATTTAAACGAATATTCTAATATAATATTCAATGAAGAATAAAAATATGATCTTGATGTCCAATTTTGGATGGACATGAAAATATTGAAATATTCATAACTGAAATGAATATGAAACCAAGTTAAGTAAATAAATTCTATTTTAACTCGATCGGATTGTTTTATCGATATTATTTTTATAATAAATATCAAGAAAATTTAATTTCAAAATTTGATATTTTGGAAATATTATATTTTAATATTATAATAATATGGGATTTTCAATTTTGATTTAAAATTGAAATGGAAGTTTAAATCATTTTTAAACGAGATTATAAATGTTTTATAAAATATGTTTTGAATAGAAGTCAATGGAATCTATTATATATAATATAATGGCTTAAAATGAAGATATTTGATTTTGAAGTCAAATGATTGAAATACAATTTCAAATCGTAGTTGTGAATAATTTATAACATTTATAAATTATTTTGGAAACATTTTCGATTTACTTTAATTATAAACCAAATTCGGGCAAGATAAAACGCGTCGCGTAGCGACAGTTCGCGAATGCCAACTCGTAACTTCGAATTGACGGAACAGGAGATCTGACCGTCGAATTCTCCTAAACCGAAACCCATTGGGTTCGTATTTAAAATATGTTTCAAATGAATATAAAAGATTTAAAATCCAATGGTTAAATTTTAAAATGTGTCCAAATCAATTTTGGAAAAGGTCGCTATGGATGTAGTTCAATGACCGATATTGGAAACTAACTGTAAGGGCCTTAATAAAATTATTAAAAATACGAATAAATTATGTAAATTCATAATAAATTATTTGGAAATATTTTGGATGAAATATTCCATATTTTAAAAGATAAAAGATATTTTTATCTAAGTTAGTTGTTTATCAAATAGAACAAGGAACTGAAAAGAATTATAATGGTTTTAATATAACCAGAATTTTTCCAATGTATGAATTGGAATGGAGGAAATTATCTTTGGATATTTTGATATTGGATTCCATGATAATTACGGATATCACTGAGGAAGTTGGAAGATATAGATATTGTTATTCCCAATACAATATCTTTTGGTTTCAGAATTTGATGTTGAATATAAGTCGATATGATTTCTATACAGAGCCTTGTATTTAATATCAGATTGGTTTTGGGTTTGTCATGAACGGTGTCTTCAATACACAATTCTTAAAACTAGTTGGGAATAGAATAAACCTTTTAGTTAAGATTATGAAGTTTTCCAATTTAGTAAATATAGTTGGAATTAAATAAAAGTTGATTTTGGGTTTATTCTGAGTGATGTTTTAAATAACATTGGTTCCTTAACCCAATTAACAGTGAAGTTATGATTTGGAATTTATAAATCTTTTAATTTAGATTTTACGGAATTTTCCAAAGTAAGTTTTCTAGTTTATTATACTAAATTGGAATTGAATGGAATTCGGTTTAGTGATAATCGAGATAAGCATCTGTGAAGGAAGACTGTTACTATTTATGGAATTTAAAAGGCTTTTCCATTATTCCATTTGTAGTATTAGTCTGAACGGAAATTTATATCAATTATATACTACTATGATTTCTGTGAAAATTCCATTTTGATGGAAAATGATTTTAGATTTATCGTGAATTTTGTTTTAAATGACACTAGTTCTTTAACCCAGTTAAAGATGGGATAAATTTCCAAAAGTCGAATAATCATTAAATAATGATTTTCGAAGATTAAAACTGAGTAAGTTTTAATGAATCTTTAATTAGATTGAAATGTTAACGAGGTTGTTAAATTTACTGAATTTAAGAAATGGTCGAGAATGGAGTACCACCAGTTTTACTCTATGCGATAGCTAAATCTATAATTAGATTTGAAACGTGAAATGATAATTAAATTTACCGATAACACAATGGGTGTTAGATATGGAGTACTACCAGTTTTGCACCGTGGGATGAATAGGTTGGGATTAGGATAATAAAATGAATGATTACTGCGGCAAGGCTCGTAAACCGAACTAGTTTGATAAAGCTTAATCTGGTTTAAGTTGAGAAAAGATATAATAAAATCTTTTAAAATGGTTTCCAAAAAATGGATTAAACAATAAGTTTAAAAGAGAAATCTTTGATAAAATTAATGGGAACCTTTCCCAATAATATGAATTTTTGAATAAAAGAATATTCTAGATTGGAATGAGGCGTATAATGTGTTTTTATATCACTTGATTATAAGATACATGAGTTATTTGGAAATACCGGGTTTAACCCATTTTTAATAACTGATACAATGATTAAAAGTTAAAGATATGAAGACGATGGTTGAAGACCGGAGATCTTCACATTGTTTGTATGATTACTGATGTCTCGAGTAGGTTGTACACTTGAGACGAGGTAACAAGTGGTGGCCATCCAAACATACTTGGAGATCGACCAGATATGCGAGGGTCTCTCTTCTGTTTTGGACACACGGGACGATGAATAAGGTGCCTCTGGTTTCGTTCTGACCAAGAACAAACTTACAAATGGATTGTTTGTATGACATTGTACTTCACGATGTATTCGTTGATATTTGATAAATATATATACATCTGTTTGGTGGTGGAGAATTTATTCTCTTTGCTTAACACCCTTCTCTGAGACGTACGAGCTTAAAGGTTTTATATTGGTGGAAATCAATGGTATGGTATGGATTGACAATGTGGCATGCTGAGATGCATGGATCAAATATTTTGTTGAAAAGCAGGGCTTTGTGGTTAATGATCAACGCATAGCTTTAATATAGCACATCTTTGTGTAGCATTAGTTCGCGATATTCAGACCCTGGTTGGAACAAAAAAATGGATGTGGATAGTAGGGAAATGGATATACGTTGGTTTCTAGATACAGTGATGTCATGGTATGGATTCTAGACATTTTACTTATATGGATATTGGATGATGGATAGCGTGGTACCTCGGATTTGATTTGGCTGTACAAGGCCCTTAATGGTCGACATACTGACCAAGATGGTCGACGTACTAACCAGGTGACAAGTCCGATATGACCGACGAACATATTGTTTATGGAGTAATCCTAATCAGCAATGGTTGGACGACCCTACCGCTAACTTAGGGTCACTTGCGAGTGGTCTTGAGGCACATTCTAGAGTGCCTCGAATCGGAAAGGAAGATCGCTTGCCTTGGTTCATAGAATAAAACCCAATTTCCAATACGTGATTTTACGGTTTTAGTTGTAAACCTATATGGCGACATAAACCTATATGGCGACATAATATTATGGTACGTATACCGTCTATGATTGATACATTTATATTTGAAGTTGATTTCTTCACTATGCACTAATAATAATAAAAGATAAATTCCACGTATCAAGCATATTTGGCCATTATAATGTAACTCTATCCTTTGGTTTATGTTGCATTGCGTGATGGGACCTAAGTATTATAATGGCTTCATTTTTCCTTTTTAGCATTGCATTGTATTTTATGGTATTCGTGGAAGAAAACCAATTCCATGTCATATGACGTGGTCCCTTGATTTACCCAACTTTAAAATAAAATTAATAACTATTTGTTTCTCACACCAGTCCCATGATTGGCTCAGAGTTTATTGTTTCCCACCTAAACTCTGGGTGCCCATACTTTCCACACGAGCAACTAGTAGTTTTGGTTTGCAGATATTTCTTTTCACAGGATCTTGCATTATGGCTGGAGTTATACTATGGAATGTTTTGTATCCGTGTATTTCCTTCAGTTGTGGTAGTTGTTGTATTTCCGTTGTTATGCATGTTAAATCTCTGATATTATTTTTCCGCTGTATATTATTTATTTGTACTCTAATGTAAATTGTTGTAAAAGCAAAGAAATGTTCTAACTCTTTTTGTTCTGATGAATCGTATTCTACAAACAACCCGTTTTCTTGTTCGGTCTAAGCTGTCTGGGAAGTACGGGTCGTTTTAGTTGGTATCAGAGCTTTGGTATATAAAGCTCGAGAATAAGAAATATTAGAACCAGACAAAAGAATTCATCAGAGATAGGATTAGTAATATAATGAGAACAACTCGTTAGAGATAGGGTTAGTAATACCCCAGAATGAGTTTGTAGAGTGATATTTCTAAAAATGAATTTAGTTTTGAATAATTATATCTTATTATAAGAAATTGAGTAATTTATTTGATATTGAATTTGGACTATCGAGTATTAGAAGACTTTGAATATACACGTAATTAACGTGTATTTGAAGTCTCAAATATACTGGGTAGATATAAAATCACACTCTAGTCCCCGGGGATGATTCTGATGATATCTGGACATCATCAACATCTATGTCGAGTTTTGAAAGTGGGATAACTATATGATTCTTTGGTGTGAGATGTTAGAGTTTATGCCCTAGAGACAATTCATTTGATGAGATTGATAACACTGTTGATGTTATTATTTTATTTGGAATAAAATAATATTATATTGTATTATATTTACTGCGTAATATAATATTAATATAATAAATGTCCTTAGATGATAATGCAGAATTATATAGTTCAAGTAAGTGACTTGAACTTGGGACTATATAATATGTTAAGTATTGTAATTCTTAAATGTCCGTAGTCAAATTTTATTGTTTATATAGGACAACAATAAAACATAGAGACTAGTATGTTGATTGAACGATGATCACATGAAACGACCCGAACTTCCGTACCCTTTGAGTTGACAAATTTCACCACACGTCCAACCCAAATTGCACAGAAATATAAATCATTATTAGAAAGAAACTAGAGGATGAGAAATAGAAAGAAATATAAGAATAGAAGCAAAACGAAGATCACAAACTCACAGCGGAACGAATAAAATATATTAGATAACATAGACTTTGAAATACAAATCTGTAACTGTATATATACATACCATCATCAGAGCACAAAAGTTATTCCTGGAACAGTTATAAACTCTTGTTCCCAGATACAACATAGTACACAGCGGAAAATATGATAGTCTATAGCTAATTGGTGAAGCCTCCTGCTTCAAGCTCCTCCAAGTAAATCTGTGAAACCCCGACTACATGACTGCCCATACAAATTTGGGCACCCAAGAGTTTAGGGAAAACAAACAAAATAAACTCTGGGTCAGTCATGGGACTGGTGTGAGTAAACTCCAACCATTTGTTTAACTTTCAAAATCCTTTCGAATGAAATGATAATCGTAAGACCAATCCATACATAAACACAGATGGTTTTTACCTTACGATAACCCAAAAATAATTTTGATACCAAATCCAGTGATATTATAATAATGTATACATCAGATAAATAGAATCTAGCGGAACGCTTGCATCTCATGCTCTATATATAATATAAAATCAAAAACCGCATGGCGCTTATTGGAGATTGGGTTTCCAACATGACAACGTATGAGACCACCTGCCGATAGTGTATCTCTAGAGGCGAATACACTGGGTTCAACAAGAACGTCTTGCAACCCGGCCCTCACATGACCGACCACTCATTTCGCTTGAGTGTATCGAATGTATATCACCAACGGTTGGGATCAGTAACCGTTTCTCGAAAGGGACAGCATCGATAGATTAAAGAAAAAATGGAATTTCTCTAGATAGGTGATTATACATCCCAATGGGTGCGACCCACATAGCCATGCTGCCTGCTCGATTTTTGTCAATTCCCGGTTGTGAGGCATGAGGTTTGAATTATCTCCTAGGACCTCTGGCCACCATTCACTTTGAATGCCACATTGTCAGATCCATCGGAAATCACTAATTGATTCCCACAAAAACACTCAGATTATTAGGCTAAAGAAGTTTCCCTTCCGTGCCACCAACTTCGTACGTTTGAAGGAATCAACGTACGTAACCCCTTTGGAAATACTCTGTCAGACACTCGTCCATACAAGTTGTCCTGGGTCTGGACAAACCGAAGGCACCGTCCTGTTAATCCATCTTGGGAAATTTCTACCTAGGATTAACAGAACAACCCTTGCATTTTACTCCGTCTTCAATTATCTTCAACATAAGCCGATTTGTAATGCTTATGCCAATACGGAGTGGTTTTCAGATATTAAATCTGTTCCCGGTCTCCCCATATTGACAATGGATGTATAAAATGAATCAAAACTTTGCTAGTCGGTGATTTAACTAACAAAGGACATCCATGCAATCAACGGTCCTACTTCCAAATGGAAATTTCTATCGATCAACCATCAGACAACACGGGCCCCTTTCTATATTAGTTCTTTATTATATTATCGATTTCAAGCCTCTATCTTTCCTATCTTTTCAAAGCTCGATCGCCTCTCTAGATTCTATTGGAAACATTTCCAATATTCTAATTTCTCTATTCAAGAAAATATCTCTTATTTTAGATGGAAAACATTTCTAATTGTTCACGAAATCCTTATTTGTATATTCAGAAAACATATGTTGTGAATATCGGAAGAATATTTCCATTTTCATTTCTTAATTTCTCGTTGACCAATTTGTTTCATTTTCTATGCGTAGAAAATATCTCTACTTTTATTTGGGGAACATTTCCAAGTCCTTTTAAATTAACCTGATGTTATAAAAACATCGTTATCATAACTCAACCCATTTATCGTTTTTTAACTAACCATATTGCAAACCCATCTTCACTATCGAACCTTAACCATTCCTCCATCAATCATGAAGCCAGTCAAGTTGGGGTATACTTACCTCTCAGAACTTAACTGAACAACGTTCTCAACTTTGAAATAGTCAAAGATCAGAATTTCAAACCTGTCATCGCTTACGCGACTCCTAGATTTAATCTAGGAATCCACTCCTTTTACATAAGAACATTGATTATAACGACGACGTTATAATCGCTGTTTCCAAATATTTGATTTATAAAACCTTTAATTTACCGATAGCTTTACCATCGCTGTTTAGATTTATAACGATATGTTATAACAACAGCGTTATAATTGCTATTTAGATTTACAAAACAACAGCACTATAATCGTTGTTTAGATTTTCAAAACAAATATTATAACAACAGCACTATAATCGCTGTTTAGATTTTCAAAGCAAATATTATAACAACAACGCTATAATCGATGTTTAGATTTTCAAAACAAATATCTTATAAAATTGTTTAAAATCAAATTCTTGTTTTAATAAAACAAGTTCCTACTTTTTGACTCCATTCGAAATTACACTTTTTCTTTAAAACATGAATATCCTTTCTTATAGAAATCTTGTCTCATTAAGTCAGTCTGAACTTGATTTTATAAGAAATTATCATTACAGGTTAAATCTATCTACTAAGTTATTTCCAAAATTTAAAATCCAACTTCGCCTTATAAACTCCATCTTCAAGTCAATCTTCCCCTTAATCATAAATCTAGTTTGTAAGTTATATTTTGATTACATATCCTATTATAAATTATTGGTTTTAAACCAAATACGAACCGTTTACTCAAATTCTAAAATATAGAATATAAAGTTTCCAAAAGTAAACCATTTTAAAACCATTTGATATAGTTTAATTCTAATTACAAATCATTGTCAATACTACTCATATTTCGAATATCGAAATAAGTTTCCACGTTCACTTTTTAACTGATTATATTTCTAATCTAATTTCATGGTATTCAAAATACCAATACTTTCAGGGCCAGTGTAATTCTAACATCACAAACACACCATAATTAACCACAATTTATTTGTCACATAATAATATGCAATATATGGAAAAACAAGAATATAATTATTTGAGGAATCCTGTTGGATCCCTCCAACCTGTTTCCCTACATCCACAGATGTTAATCAACATCAATCAGAACCAATAATCAATCAACGAGGCAACCATATCAACCAACTTTATCAACTACTCACCAAACAATATTGAATTACTCTAATAAATTAAAACTTTTTATATAAAATATAAAGGAGGTAGATTTAGTGAGTTTACTCACTTTGTTTGCAGTTGACGATTCTGCCTTTGTTTCGATCGGCGGTTTCTGTATGATTTATATGATTTCAAACGAGTGTTTGAAATCATACAAAATTCCAATTGTTCTGAATCCTCCCAAACTAGTTAGTTCGCGTAGACAATGTTCACATAATTCCAATGGACCCGGCTGCGCTGAATTCTATTTAGGAATCATAAAGATATAACTACTTCAAGTTTTTACTTATATATAAAAAAAATTTAAATCTTTATCCATGTCATTGTTAGTTTTAATTTATTACCGTATTACTAAAATTGGCCATCCCCTTGATTACGTTAATTAGTCTTCTTCTCTAGAAAGGCCATGACCTCGCTGAAATCCTTTTACCATTTTTGTACCTTCTGATGCCATTCTTTCTCTCAACTTACCACCATTTCACAAATAGTAATTAGCGTTGAACCACCCTTCGATTTCTTCCCACAATACTGCTTCCCTTTTCAACCATTCTACTCTTCTCAGTACATAAATCTTAACTCCATCAGTAAGACACACTCCAGAACCTAACACACATGCAACTCCTCCTATAACTCATCGACCTTCCTCTTTTTCTTCACAAATTATATATATACTCCACCCAAGCTAATAACTCCCTATACCACATCCATCAATTTCACGCCCATCCCTGTTGGAATACTAGAGCAATCCCCTATTTACATTTAACACAACACTGCTTTTGCTTCCTTCACTTTCATCCTTGGATCAATACACATCCGCATATCTTTTAATATCATATGAACTCTTCACCAAATAGCTCACTATTGTACTCAACGTGACAACCCCTTTCTCCAATTTACCATTTCTGCTATCACTTCTCTACACCTCGCCCAACTCCCCACTTCGACGTCATCCTGTACCCATACAGACTTGCTCCAGTTCACCACGTTAAACCACAGTCGCCAAACACCACTTCCGCTTCCACCATCAACCTCCCTACCGCATAACCTTCACGATGGACTCCACAGCTTACCACTCGCACTACCGCACCAGAGTCCGACCCTCGACTTAAAACGCCGGCTTCATAGATACGATCGTCCTTTTGTTGGCCCCTGACCTCACTAAGCCTAGCTCAAATCCCTAATCGAACCAATGCTTCTTTGTTTGCACACAGATTCGAGTCCTAGGGTTTTGTTTTGATCTTCGTTGTTTTGGGATGGAAAAGAAATAGGAGTGAGATGGAGGAGATCTGGAGTGAAGAAAGTGGTGAAACGATGGTCGTTGTTTTCGTGAAATGAGAAGGAAATGAAGATGATGTTTCTGTCCAGTATTTAAAGAAAAACAACACATTGGGTAGCACGGATATAAAAATCTTGGTACACACGAAAACGAGTTGGATTGGCAGTCACAAGTTCGGCAATCACGTTTCTGTTTCTCTCTTTATTTTATTTAATTTAAAAGCTCGAAAATCACGATTTAAAAAGCGTGGTATGCACGGTACATAACAGCTTGAGGCGCACAGTGTTGGATAGCTTGGGAGTCACAGTTCCGAATGACTTGCTTACGTCCTGCTATATGCATGTGCTGTTAGCATTTGTATTGAGAAATGCTTTGTAATAAAAGTATCCCTTAGATTTTATAACAATTGTGTCCATTTAGCTACTGTGAAGAAACCCTATTTTGGATTTCCAGTCTTCATACGTCAATATATCCCTTAGACCATTTACTTTCCTCTCAAGTTTCCTATACTCAAAAGTTATTACAAGAACCATTTATATTTTTTATTTTGTAATATTAATTTGTTTTGTTTTTATTCATGCCATTTTTATTTGTTTTGACTCATTTAAGTGAACATGTAGGATAAAGATTTCATTTATGTTCGAGCCGCTACAGACAGAAGTAAGAATACGATCGTGTCCAGTGGGGTACCACGATCCCAAAAATATAATAATATCGGTAGTTCAACTTATATTATGAAACCCCAAAATATTGATAAAGGGTGCAAAATACTCCAAATAAAAAGTTGCGTATTTAATTAATTAAAAATTACAGTAAAATTCTAAAAATTAAATTATAACTACGCCTCAAAAGATTCCTATTCAAATTCAAGACCGATATTTAAATATATTCAAATAACCGTTATGGCCTATTGGCGATTCTACGACTATTTCTAAATTTGATTTGGACATAAATTTTTATTCCCGATATGAAATCTGCATTTTTCACATTCGTTGGAAAGATATTTTCAAACAGATTCAAATATTTCTTGTTTCGCTAAAATCCGATTTATTTTGAATCCTGTACATTCATTTGAAATTTGAAATTGAATTTTCAAACTACCACGCCATTTTGAGCTCGTTTTAAATTATATTATAAATTATATGTTTTAAATATCTTTTGGTTAAATAAATCCCTATATATAATTCAAATCAAAAATTTAAAACAAATTTAAATATTCAGAATTCAACGGTTGAAAATCCGGGTCGTTACATCACATCTTATTGATCATTAATATATGTGATATTAATGGCAAAACATAAATATTCATTGGAGAATATCGTATTGGGCTGACCCAATGTGAGAAAAACTACATGGAATATAATTAAAAGTATCATAAGTTATTCTCATAGTGGCAGTGATGTAATGGTCCTCAGACCTGAAATTATTATAATTTTATTCGAGGATATTTGTGTTTTGATATCATATAAAGTTATTCATAACAGAGTAACGATAACAATGATTATTGGATACATCTCGAATTGAATGAAAATTATGAATGATCTAGATGGTATTTAACCCTACAATATATATATATATATATATTTGTAGTGATATCCATGGGCCTCTTGATTGAGTGAGAATGTGAAATGCATGGCCGTGCTCAAATATTGATTTGTTTTAAACAGTCACTCATCGACCAAGATAAATGGATTAAACTATAATGAGGATGATACGATCAATGTCTCGAGTTTAATTCTGGATATAACGGTTAAAAGGATTATATTACATTGATATACCGGTCATGGAAAGGTTATATCGAATCGTCAATATTATTATAACTTGGGTAGCAGTGATGTATTACTAGCTGTCGCTCACTATTTACAGTTTAAATATTATTTGAATTGTTTCCAACATTACGATAACCTATCGGGTCACACATATGAACGTTGAATAAGGTGAGAGTCATTCGAAATTAAAGGAGTTCAAAAGGTTGAATATTCTTCTATTTAAAATGGTTGAACGGTTAAATAGGGTTTTTAAAATATCTCGTATTGTTACAATATATAATAAGGCCGGTCCCTTGTTTTTGTATTCTGAAATACACACAAGATCTTAAAAAAAAAAAACTAAAATCTGAATCTACTGGCTAGTACCACTTCATCCTGTCTCGATTTCATCTGGATTTAGAGATCATCATTCGTGGACACCCATAGAGATTCGGCGCTTGTCGAGTTCTCGATTCGATCCATTAGATTCCATTGCTTCTCAGATCGAAGTAACTAGGGTTTTAATGATTTCGCGGAACCCTACAAAGGTATGATTTTTGATTTACCAATTTTACATAAATCCTTAGATTTTAAACAATTAAAATTGTTAATTACTGGTTGCAATTAGATCGATTAGAACCAACAGTGGTATCAAAGCTACAACTTTGTAAAATTGGTATTTTGAGGATTTGTTTGGTCGCTGGATTGAATGATGTGTGTCACGAACATAAGAGGAATTAGCTAGCAGATATACTACACAATTTTTAGATGAAATTTGTTTCATCATAAACAGAATTTTGTTCTGTTAAGTAATCTGAATGGATCATAAATTAATATTTGATGTTAATAATGATATTTTGATTGCCAATTTTAATTGTTAAAATATGGAGACACAATGGTTAATATAATTACCTGTGTATTAACTTTTATATATTGATATACATATATGGTTTTGCATATGATTTGAAATCTGTTAGACATAAATTCAACGTATTGAAAGGTAATGACCTTAATATTGGAGTTTCAATGTTTAGTTCAATAACGTGTTTGACACACTGATATTGTTTTAATAAAATATTTAAAACATAGTTTTATTCTAACATGAAATGTTTCACTTAGAATAAAATTTGTGTTTATTTAAATTCAAAAACCATTTAAAATGATATTGGATATCAATTTAATCACTAATACCTATTCAATTAATCCTTTCAAACTGGATTAATTATCTTAGTAAACTGGTATTATGGGTTTAATTTTGAATTGAACCTCTTATTGTTGAATGCAGATTATATATTCATCTCTATTTTCATTGATTTCTGAAATCAATAAAATTACTTATTCAGTCAAACACATGATGAAATAAAATATATCTATTGATTAAAATTGTTAATTCTATGGATATTTAAAATGTGTTTGAATCTAGAATTATAAGCAATGTCATAATATGAATCAATTTATTTTATTGTTGAAATTTTATATTGTTTAGCAGGGTACTTTAAAACCATTTAGATTACGTAAAATGTTTAAATAATAATCAGCAGCTGTTTAGGTTTAATTGTAAGAGTATACTTTTATTTGATAATGATACTGATCATTTAATCATTGATCTAACATTTATACATCTGTTGAAAGTTATGAACACCTCCACCTGACTACCATACACATACTCATGACATTACAATTTTGATGGTGAATCATTGTCTCATATATGATTTTAAATCATGTTGAAAATTGGATATTTTTCTCAAATATATTAAGCTATACATAGGTCATACAGATGATAGTATAGTGTGTGTGTGTGTGTATATATATATATATTCAATACCCTGCCAAATATATTTTATGTCTTAGTTATTGTTTTGCATCACTTTGTTACCTTGTTTAAAGCATTTAACTCTGATCTTTAACAAGTCATGTTATTATATAAAACAGCTTATTTTACAAAGTAGTTTTGGACCACATAGAAATGGTTTGTATATATATATACACACACATAATCATTCAGATGAGATTTATATAAACTAGTTATACAACATCTATATTCATAATTGTACGAACATGTTTTTATGTATATAGATAAATATGGACTGATAATTACATCTGTATGTAATTATACATGAATGTTCTATGATTTACATGTTTAGAACATAATCAAATCCAGATAATGAGTGATGTTATTTTTTTCAATCCAATTCAATTTACACTTGTAAGTGAATATAATATTCAACTGCACCTTTTGAAAAATTTCAAGTTGACCAGTTTTGCAAAAAGATCAATATATATTAGATATATTGCTTGTAGTATGACTTATAGCCTATGGTATATTAGGAGGTACTTTTAGGTTTTAAATTCTGATTTTACATTTACCATGATGAATTAGAATATTTCAAATCAAATTCTAAAAGGGTTACAACAAATATGATGTACTATTTAACTTTATAATATTTATGTGTAAATGTATATAATGATACATCTATGATACATTTGTGTTAAAATATTGTTTGTATACCTATATTATTGGATATATGATACAAATATAATTTGAAAGCTAAAATAAATATGATTTATTGTCTGCTTTTATGATATTAGTATAAATGATGGTATTTAGACACTAAGTTGACCATTGTTTATCCTTACTATATATATATAAATACACAAACATGTGCGTTGATAAGTTATGAGCATTGAAAATTTTGTTATTAAATCCTCCAATCTATATTTATAAACATTATGAAGTAGAATCAATTCTATAAAGTCTTGCAATAGTAAATTAGATTTGCTAATTAGATTTTGAACAGTCTAGAAATACTTGGTATTTTGCAAGCTTTAGAACTTGGCATAATGTGTGGAACACCAAGATGCTCGCAAATTTTAAATTTGGTGTGATCATATTTAATTTGGGTTAAAGAAAAACAATAAAAGATAATTATGTTTGTTGTTTTTCCCTCTACTTTAAAAACCCTGTAAATTTTTGTTTGTACCAGTTTAAAGGTATTTCTATAAAACAATATGACTGGTTTTATTTCTCCCCTTTAATCATAGGATACCAAAATTATGTGTATTATTTGTTTCACAACTATGTGCAAAGAAATATTGCATATATGGCTTGATGAAAGCAAACTGGCAATATGACATGTATTAACATCGTCATTATTCCATATAGTATTGAAATACATTCAATAGCAAATGTTGATTTATTAATTGAAAAATTATGGAATTGATTATTATAAACTGTATGGTATATAAACTGATAAACAATTGTTGTCCTTTATATTTTTTATATATAAACTGGATATCATAATTTTAATTCACATATTGGAATATTAGACCATGCATTCTATTTTAAATAGCTGGGTTATGAATCAATACCTCATTTTGTGTTAGGATGGGCTTTTGAAGCCACATAACATTTTCTATAGGTTGTAAAGGAGTCTACTTAATTATATAAACTGTAAGGCTTCAAAACACTTTGCAACATTATGCACCAGCTAATAATACTGTGGTTCTTATGTAATCGGTTTTTCTATGTTTGACATAGATAAAGATGCTAATTACATATACATAATATATATGTATGTTAACTTCAATACATTATTGTTTCATAGGGAAAAATGATGTTACAACAATGTCATGAACATTGAAGCTTGGATCAGTGTGACTAAACAGCGATTGTAACGACCCGTCTTTTTGCCCACTTTCGCCGGTAATTAAACTGACTTAAACCGTTCAGAAAGACGAATTGTTATGGGTACATACATTGAACAAAATAATAGGACTTTTTATTTCATTACAAATATTACATCAGAGCTACACATAATATCGGAGTTACAACATATACAGCGGAAGAAAAGATAATATACTCTCAGCGGAAGAACTGTATGTTATAGCGGAAGCTCCAACTCTAGTGTGGACGCCAACTCTAAAAGCGCTTCGAATCTTGCTCCAACGACCTATAACTGCAAAAACCAAACACAAGCCGCCCGTGTGGAAATTAATGGGCACCCAGAGTTTAGAAAGGAACAATAAACTCCAGGTCAGTCGTGGGACTGGTGTGAGAACTCAAAAACAGTTGTTATTTAGGATTCATTTTAAAGTTCGGTAATTCAACGGACCATGCCGCTAACGCAGAACGGGTTAACTCCATATGAATTCCCGTGCATAGAAATTCGCTATGACTTTTGAAAAGGAAGCTATCATAAGCTCGTCCCATATCATACAATGCAAGCGCACACCAGATGGGCGAGTTTTATCTTATGATAACCAAACGTGCTTTCATACGTGAAAATCCTCTTCTGATATTATCATATAGTGTGAAAAGCAATTTCTCAAATAAATGTATTAATCCTAGACGACATAATACCATTAATATTATCTCGCCATATATATATACAAACCAAAACCGTATGGCTCTTATTGGAGATTGGATTTCCAACTTGATGATTCCTGGCATGAAAGATCAATCAGGGATACAAAACGAAGTGCCTCAACGGATTTATCATCCATCATGCGGACAACGACTACACATCGTCAGGCAGATCAACGGGTTTCGATCAGACACGACCCCCCGAACATACCCAACTTCCCCAGGTTCATGAGTGGTTTCCCACTGCTGCACAGCTTCATCATTAATTCATATATAAGTATAAAACCTAACCGCCAGTTTCTCATTAATCCGGGGTGTGAGGTTTGTCGATGTCACGTCATACACAAAGCGATGCTTCGATAAGCCATTCTTTGATCATCATTAGCTCGTTTCATAACTCGGGTATGCCACATTGACAATTCACGACATATCACTGATTTCAATCAATGCATACCCTCTAAATTCATATGACTTAGAGACGAGGATAATATATTGCCACAAATCCGATATACATTAACGGAAATCAGTGTTATGCGGTCAATTTCAACGTCAGACACACCATCCATACAAATCCGTTCTAGGACTGAACGAAACGACATACCCGAAAATACTTAAATATGTTCAGGTCTCATGAAATTTGAATTAAATTGAATAGAAAATGAATTTGAATTGAATGGAAAATGAATTGAATTTGAATTGAATATATAACGAATTTGATTTCAATTGAATATATAACGAATTTGAATCGAATAGAAAACCAATTTGAATTGAATCGAATAGAAAACCAATTTGAATTCAATCGAATAGAAAACCAATTTGAATTGAACCGGATAGAAAACGAATTTTAATTGAATCGAATAGAAAACCAATTTGAATTGAATCGAATAGAAAACCAATTTGAATTGAATCGAATAGAAAACGAATTTGAATTGAATCGAATTGAAAACGAATTCGAATTAAATTGAAAACGAATTCGAATTGAATTGAAAACGAATTCGAACTGAATTTAAAACGAATTGAAATGAATTCAATTTGAATTGAATAGAAATGAATTTTAAAACGAATTTATAAGGAAAAATTCAATTTTGATTTGAATTGAGATGGAAGTTGAAATTGTTTTTGAAACGAAGTTAAAACGATTTATAAAATTAGTTTTAAATAGAAATCGACGAAATATATATTATATATATTATATATATAATATAATGGCCTGAATAGAACGCGCCGCGCTGCGGCAGTTCGTGAATTTCGACCATTTATTTCAAATGGACATTATGGGAGATCCGGCCGTCGGATTCTCCTAAAACTAGAACCGTTGGGTTCGTATCGAAAAGAGCTTTTAACGAATATTAGAAATTTGAAATCTAACGGTTGGATTTGGAGATACGTCCAAATCAAATTCGAAAAAGGTCGCTGTAAGTGCAGTTCGATGGCCGTTGATGGAAATCGACTGTACGGGCCTTGATAAAATTATTAAAAATAGTAATAATTAGTGTAAAATCATAAGAAATGATTTGGGAAAAATTGGGATGAAAAACTCCATATTGGAAAAGATAAAAATAGATTTTTATCGAAATGAACTAGTTTTGAACTGAAATTAAAACCCATTTATTTTTAAATAAATAAACTGGATTTGAAATGGGTTTAAATAGAATTGATTCATGGGTTTATCGTGAACTGTGTTTTAAATAACACTGGTTCTTTAACCCGATAATAAATAGAATGTGATTTGGGTTTATCGTGAATTGTGTTTTAAATGACACTAGTTCTTTAACCCAGAAAAAGAAGTTTTAATGAATCTGCAATTAGATTGAAATATGAATTGATAATCTAAGTTATCAAATTTGGCAATGAGCGAGAATGGAGTATCACCAGTTTTGCTCCAAAGCGATAGTTAAATCTTTAATTAGATTCGAACGGGAAATGGTAATTAATTTTACCGATAACACCGTGGTGTTAGATATGGAGTATTACCAGTTTTACTTCATGGGATGAATAGGTTGGGATTGGGAAATAAAATAAATAATTACTTCGGTGTGGTTCGCTAATCCCGACTAGTTTGGAAAACCATAATTTGGTTTGAAATGACATCCAAAGGAAGATCAAAGAATAAATTTAAAGAATTTATCTTGGATAAAATTAATGGGAACCTTTCCTTGAGAATATGAATTGGAATGAGGCATATGTTGTGTTTGTGTAACATTTGTTTTTAATATACGCGGGTTGTTCGGAAAGTCCGGGTTTATACCCATTCTGAATAACCGATTCGACGATATGTCGAAGATGAAGATAGTGGTTGAAGAACGGAAGTCTTCACATCGTTTGGGTGATTACTGATGATCTTGATTGGGCTGTACACCAAAGATGAGGGAATCAGTTGGTGGTCGTCCAGACGTACTTGGAGATGGATGGATATGCGAGGAAAGTGCCTCCGGTTTCGTTCAGACCCAGAACGAACTTGTAAATGGATTGTGTGTCTGCCATTGGATTTTATTCCGTGTTAATTGATTTCTATTAAATATATAACTGTTTGGCGGTGGAGAATTTATTCTCTTGCTTAACGCCCTTCTCTGAGACGTACGAGCTTAGAGGTTATATATCGATAGATATCAATCGCATGGCATGAATTTCCTGTGTGGCACGCTGAGTTGCATGGATCAAGGCTTCTGTTGAAAAGCAAAGTCTTGTGGTTGATGATCAAAGCACAGCCTACGTGGCAGCTTTGTGTATAGCGTGGATTCGCGAGCCCCACACCTCGGTATGAGTCAAAAATGGGATGAGGACCCAAGGAGTGCACGACGTTTCTTTCTAGCTATAGGTGGTGTCAGTGACCTACCAGCCCTGACATTTATATACTTTTCACCTTTGTGGTTTGGATGCGAGGCGCCTCGATTATAGGTCCTATAGGGCCGGGAAACGTGTGTTCAGGAATAATTAATCCTCTAACGTAAGTGAGGACCGGACTTGGAGGATCCCAGGGTTACCCAGAGTGTGTAGTCGTGAGGCATTTGCTAGAGTGTCTCGAACGCGGAGAGGAGCTTGCCCCTTGCCTCGACTCATGACTGAAATCCAATTTCCAATACGTGTATTTCGGCTTTATTTGTAGAGCCTAGTATGGCGACATAGTGGTATGGGGCACTTATGTCGTCTATGATTTATATTTATGATTGAAATTGTTTTGACACTATACACTTATTATAGTATCAAATGATTTGTTTTAAACGTACTAAGCATGTTTGGCTATTATAAGGGAAAACCCTATCCTCTGGCTTGCGTTGCATTGTGTGATGGGACCTGGGTCTTATAATAGCTTCATTTTTCGAAAAAGCATTGCGTTGTTTATTATATGCACAAGTATTCTTGGGAGGAAACCCGTTCCGTGTTATACGGCGTGGTCCCTTGAATTACTCTCTTTTAAAGTAAAGTTTTAAATAACTGTTTTAGTTCTCACACCAGTCACATGACTGACCTAGAGTTTATTGTTTTAACCTAAACTCTGGGTGCCCCTATTTTCGACACAGGCAGCTAGCAGTTTTGGTTTTGCAGATTTATATCCACAGGATCCTGGTTTACAGCTGGAATGATATCCGGAAAGCTCTGTATTCGTATACCACCTTCAGTTGTGCTTTGTATTATTTTTCCGCTGCTATGTAATTTATTGTAATCTCTGATATTTATTCGAATGTATAATATTCATTTATACTCTGTATATTCTTGTATCTGATGGAATTGTTGTAATAACAATGAAATGTTCTCCCGTCTGCGTTCTATTTTGTCTTGTACTCAATGCTATCCGCGCTTTCCTTCACGGGGAAGTTCGGGTCGTGTCAGGTTTACACAGGCTTTTCAGTTCAAATCTCCTTCTAATTAGTTATCAATTCATTTACGACTCAAGATTTGAATTACAATAAATTTAATACATCTCGTTATCATCTTATCTCTTCCTTGAAATCAAAGATTTCCCTTCGCTTTAATTTTTTTTTTTTTACTTTTAATTCCCATGAATCAAAGATTTGATTAAATCCCCAATTAAGATATGAATTTCCACCATTCAATCTCATCCGCTTATATTCGATATAAATTCTCATAATCAACAAATACCATAAGTGGAATAACGATATAATAATATCTTCCAAATTCTCCAGATAGTATTCATTTACACCATGAAATTTTATACCAAATATCGAAGATTATTTCTATCTAACTTATTTCAATCAGGTGGAAAAACCCATATCTTAATTACAAGATTTATTCAACTCTTCGACACTAGATCTGGATAGAAATACCATCAACTTATTTTCAATATCAATTACTGTATCCAACTCATATTATAAGCAGAATAACGGTGAATTACCTTTTAAATTCCTCAGATAATATGAATTTTCATCCACCGAGTTAATATCAAGCATCCGAAGATTTATCCCCAACCATATCCAAATTAAAAATTGGAAAAACCAATTTCAATCCCATATAAGTATTCTCGATACTTTAAAAATCTTCGAACTATTTTATAAATCATTCTTATAATCAAATAATTGTTCCTGCTTTAAATTTCAAACCCATAATTACATTTGGTAATGTTACCAGAGTACTGCTAACAAAATGGCCCTTTTTAAATCAACTAGATTTAAAATTTCTCGAAATTCAAGTATTCCAATTCTAATCACCTTTTAGGAATTATCACAGATTTCTCCAATTTAATAAACTTGTTTTATTTGATTATGATCGGCAACTACACGTATTTTAAACTCGTTTGAATATAACTCGAAAATCATATGTTGAAAATCGAAATTGTTCTTTCTATTCAAATACTATTATAATTTGAAATCCAACGCGCCTTATTTCGAGTCAAGTCAATCTAAAATAATCAAGTCATAGCCATTAAAGTTAGAAACCGATATTTACGAATTGTGTCATCATAGTGCGTTCTATTCAAACCATATAATTAATATAAATTTTCACGTCCTTTCCAATTTTAATTATATTTCTAAATCATTTGAAATAGTTTCAAATTAGATTTCAAATTAGATTTTGAATTTACCATCCTGTTGTCAGACCAGTTAGGGATAGCCAGGGAGAGCAGGAAACTGAATTTCCAAACCCAAGCCTAGACACCATCCTCTCTGTTATCCTAGAACGTTCTGGTGTATATTTTATCATTACTATAATATATAAAAACCATATTCAAATTTCAAAAATCTTATTTTGAATTTAAATTGAAAATATTTTTACCAAAACCAAATTTCAAGTAGATATAAAAATCAATACATAATCCAAATCATTTTCCAAATCCAAATTCAATATTTAAAAGTTGATATTAAATTTAAAAACCAAAATTTAAATATTATTTAATAATTAAACAAAAACGTATATAGGAAGGAGATTCTAAATCGATCACCCAAATATTTTCCACAACCACGGTGTGTTTCTGTGTGTGTGATATCATAAAATGTAATCATATATATCCAAATGAACCATACGATCAGATGGATACGAATTCATTATCACAACAACATTTTTAACTGTGCACAAGCATTATAGTCAATAACGCTTAATCGTGTTCAGTGTATTATCTAATTACATGAGCAAACATCCAAACATCAACATCCATCACACAATCATCATCAACAAATTATAATTAATCTCAGCTAATTATAATTAACTAATTTAAATAAAAATTTAAATTAGAAGTTCTCACCAGTCGAGCTCCAAAATCTTCATTACCAAAGCGAATAGACCAACGAATAATGTCACTGCTACTCATACTGTTTTCAGTTCACTTCCATTAGCAGTTGGATGTTTTTCTGCTAATTATTACATATTGAAATTTATTAATAATGATATTCGATATATATATATATACAAGGGGCTTTTATTTTATTTTTATTATAATTTTTACTTAATAAAATTTATCAAAACTATATACCACTATATTCTAATTTCTGATATGATTCTAACGCCTCTGACGGCGAGTAAATTAGATTTAAAATGAAGGAGATATTAACTTTTAAAGTTTGACAATTTAGATTTAAATTAAATTGAATTTTCTTACCAAAAATTGAAGAAGCCCAGCCCAATTTCCTTGATCCAAGCCCAACCATGCCTCCTCTTCTTCTTCCCTCATCTTCCTTCTCACGCACAAGACACCTTTCCTGGAACCCATAAACGTACACCGTGTGCACATACACACGTCCATCCCTCCACCTTTCAAACATCCGACTCCACCCACATGTTTCTCTTCACCCTCTCACTCGAACGCACCCATTCTCTAGTACCTTGGTCTCCAAAATCAAAATTCGACGCATTGCCGAGACAAAAAAAAACTACTACAGACAATGCGTGAATTCCCATATCGCACCATCCAATATTGCACCGCACTTCATCAATTTCTGCCACATGAATGCTCTCTCCATCCTCATCACAACACCACCCTCTGATTCTCCTATAGTTGCTTGAATCTTCGACCATCCGTAACCCTAATTTTGAACAATTCCAATTGTCGAAACAGATTCGTACCAAACTCTCATGAAAAATCCTACATCCTCCACTGATCGCAATGGTGGTGACGGCGTCGAGCGATTCATCTTGTATTGGGAGATTTTATTTTTTTGAATTTTCTACACACATTTTCCATTTTACAGTAAATATGATATTTCTCCTTCGATATATGATAAAAACAGGATTTGTTAATTTCTAAATATCACAAACGATGATACGAACAATATTCGTGCAGATCATTTCAACAAAAACTAAATAGATTGGAAGATGTGGATTTTTAATTGGGGAGAACATGAATTTTTCATGTACAGGAAAATTAAAAACAAAGAACAAGAAGAAAATGTCGTGAGGAGATTCACCGCAAGTGATTAATGGATGAAGTGCACAAGAATATGGAACTATGGTCCTCCTTATATAGGGTGATTCAAGGGTATATTGGTCAATTTATTCAAGGACACTTGGCAACATTCACAAACCCATTTACATGCATTTTTACACCTATGTAGCCACATGTTGGCATTATAATTTCATTTAAATGCATGGTTTCCAAATTGGCATATTTATTTATTTAATAAAATTTAATTTTAGTAACATCCTTGTAACCTTTATATATGAAACCATTCTTTAACACATATAAGTGTACCTTAAATAAAATGACTTTATATTTCATATACAACATATAGAAATATATTTATAAAAATTTTCAAAATACAAATGTATAAATATTTTAACTTAACAATATCTATGTACATTAAATATAGTCTAAAATAGAATAATAATCTTTTTGAACATATCAATATATTTTATCATTACTTAAAATAAACTCTTATAAAATAGTAAACTAGAATTTGAATATTTTAATAGATTTTTAAAAAAGATATATCTTGTAAATAAAATTATAAAATAGGAATTTTAAACTTCTACGAAATCTCATGTTATTTTAAATTAAATCTTACTTTACAAATATATTACTATCGTATCTAAATTACTTAATAAATATTCATTAAACATTAAATATAGCCTTAAATGGAATAACTATCCTTTAAAATAACTTTTTAAAATAAGTTCTTCTTAAAATCATACAAAATAAAACAAGATACTTAATCTAAGTAAAAATTTATATTCAAAACTTATAAACATCAATTTATATCTAGAAAAATCAAAATTATATAAATAAAAATCCAAATCAAACTTAGTTAAAATTCTGGGATCTCACATTCACCCCCCCTTAGAAACTTTTCGTCCTCGAAAAGGATGTCGAGTAAATTTAAACTCCTTAACCAATTTTAAATTTGAATTTCTCCCTCAATATATCCAAAATGAAATGGTCAGAACCAAGGCTTATATCATTCTCAGGGTACTCTATCTAATTCTTACTAATGGTAGAGTCTAAGGAAACTTCAATAATCTCGTGATTTCTAGGGTCGTCACTGGTCACAATTGCAATCGAATATTTTTCGAGTTAGACTCCTAGCTGCTACCACTACCACTGGGAGAAACTAGAATAGATATGGTCTAGTACTTAGAGGTCTATGACCCTATGAAAATTCTAAAAGTTTGGAAATCATCTTTCTAACTTACTCTTACGGAACCCATTACTTTCCTTATCAATTCTAAGGCCAAGTGCTTAAATTAGAATTCAAATCTAAATTCTCAAATAAACTTCTCCTAATTATTCAATTACCCTGCAAAATACCGTCTTGGCAAAAATTCAGTATTAGAAATTCTATTGCTCTCAATACAAATTCAAGTTTAATTCAAGAGAAACTTTAAAATACTGGTTTCAAATCCAAATTAATTCACTTATCCATGGCTTTATCAGAGCAGGGCAAAGGAAAAATTTAGAAATAAAGTTGGATAGTTAAAATTTCATGCACGACAATTTGGGGTGATAATCAAAAGATGACAATGGGTCGAGCAAAACTCAACGACAAGGAAAGAGATTGAATTATATTTCCGAAATACTTGTTTTATTTCAAAAAATTTATTCCAATCATTTCCAATTTCATATTAACCCATTTGTAAGTTAAATTTGTACTCATTATTTTAGTTGTCATATTCACCAATCGAATAATACTTTTTCTAAATCCACTTTAAAATTCAAAAATATATAACTCTTTTCATTCTTGTTTAGGTATCAAATCTTGTTTAGAAAATTTTCTTACTCAACTAGCCGGAAAATCTCTTTAAATAGTTTTATTTAAAATACCACCATGCTTCCTCTGCGCACTCTGATTATGTGTATACATGTTCAAGCTAGGGTTGTTTCAAATATTAATCTTAACATTTTCAGAACTCACTTCTTCAAATTTAATATTTCAAAGATTCAAATTTTCTTACTTCGAGGTTTGTTACGATTTAAATTAACTTTTTAAACTCATTCTTATGTCAAAATCATCTCTTTAAATAAATTCTTAACTTAAGTCTAAATCATCTACAGATTCTTAAGGGGTTCTGATAGCTAAGATATTCTTGGATATTCTCATTTTCAATTCATGTTAAGGATTTATCCAATTTTGGTTACAACTTATTAGATCATATTCAGACATTAGTTATGACTTGTTTAACTTGAAGTATGGGTGCTGTTTTTGATATAATTTCTTAATGTATTATCTTATTTCCCCATATTAGCTTCCTAATCTTAAAGTGGATTTACCTCAAAATCCTTCTGGTTACTAAAATAGTTTGTATTTATATCATATTAAATTCTCTCTTAATAGTTCCAACCTATCGAAATAATTCAAGTATCCCTTGACGTCTTAACTGGAGTCATATAGTCATCCCACTTTCGAAACTCGAAAATGAGTACTGATGATGTTACAATCATCATCAGATCATCCCCGGGCGACTAGAGAGTGACTCTATATCTATCCAGTATATATTGGCTTCGCATATACGTTGATCAGACATATATTTAAAACTCTTACATACTCGATAGTCCAATCGTGATGTCGAATAAACACTCGAAATCCTTATTTCCAATTATATTTCAAAATAATTATCGTTTTCAAATTGATTTACTTGTTCAAAGATACCTTATATAGGTTTCAAAAGTACGCTTTCTCGTCATAATATTCCAAAATCTCATTCTAGGGTATTTCTAACCCTATCTCTAATGAGATTATATAACTCTGAGGAGTCCTATTCTTTTGTCCAAATATGTACGTACGCCATAGCTTTGTATAACCAAAGCTCTGATACCAAATGTAACGACCCCTCTTTTTGCTCGATTTTCGCCGGTAATTAAACTGACTTAAACTGTTCAGAAAGACGAATTATTATGATTACATACATACATTGAACAAAATAATAGGACTTTTTATTTCATTACAAATATTACATCAGAGCTACACAGAATATCGGAGTTACAACATATACAGCGGAAGCAAAGAAAATATACTCTCACCAGAAGAAATGTATGCTATAGCGGAAGCTCCAACTCTAAAAGCGCTTCGAATCCTGCTCCAATGACCTATAACTGCAAAACCAAACACTAGCTACCCGTGTGGAAATTAATGGGCACCTAGTGTTTAGAAAGGAACAATAAACTCCAGGTCATTCGTGGGACTGGTGTGAGAACTCAAAAACGGTTGTTATTTAGGATTCATTTTAAAGTTCGGTAATTCAACGGACCACGCCGCTAACGCAGAACGGGTTAACTCCATATGAATTCCCGTGCATAGAAATTCGCTACGGCTTTTGAAAATGAAGCTATCATAAGCTCGTCCCACATCACACAATGCAAGTGCACACCAGATGGGCGAGTTTTATCTTATGATAACCAAACGTGCTTTCATACGTGAAAATCCTCTTCTAATATTATCATATAGTGTGAAAAGCAAATTCACAAATAAATGTATTAATCCTAGATGACATAATACCATTAATATTATCTCGCCATATATATACAAACCAAAACCATATGGCTCGTATTGGAGATTGGATTTCCAACTTGATGATTCCTGGCACGAAAGATCAATCAGGGATACAAAACGAAGTGCCTCAACGGCTTTTTCATCCATCATGCGGACACCGACTACACATCGTCAGGGAAGATCAACGGTTTTCGATCAGACACAACCCCCCGAACATACCCAACTTCCCCAGGTTCATAAGTGGTTTCCCACTGCTGCACAGCTTCATCATCAATTCATATATAAGTATAAAACCTAACCGCCAGTTTCTCATTAATCTAGGGTGTGAGGTTTGTCGATGTCACGTCATACACAAAGCGATGCTTCGATAAGCCATTCTTTGATCATCATTAGCTCGTTTCATAACTCGGGTATGCCACATTGACAATTCACGACATATCACTGATTTCAATCAATGCATACCCTCTAAGTTCATATGACTTAGAGACGAGGATAATATATTGCCACAAATCCGATATACATTAACGAAAATCAGTGCTATGCGGTCAATTTCAACGTCAGACACACCATTCATACAAATTCGTTCTGGGACTGAACGGAATGACATAACCAAAAATTCTTAAATATGTTCAGGTCTCGTTTAACTCATACCTCGTATCGGTGGCCTATCGAACCGAGACATTAATCAACAATCAATCTAAACAAATTTACATATTCCCGGTCTTCATTCGCCGCTTATCGAGTCTTGAATTGCTTCATAACGTCGTATTATTACTTGGAATGGTTTTCGAATGTATATTCGATCCCGGTCTTCCCAAGTAACAAGCGTACACAAAACATTAGCTATGGTTTACACAGGCTTTTCAATTCAAATCTCCTTCCAATTAGTTATCAATTCATTTACGACTCAAGATTTGAATTACTATAAATTTCATACATCTTGTTATCATCTTATCTCCTCCTTGAAATCAAAGATTTCCCTTCGCTTTAATTTTTTTTTCATTCCCTTGAATGAAAGATTTAATTAAATCCCCAATTACGATATGAATTTCCACCATTCAATCTCATCCGGTTTCAAGAATGATATTGTTGAAGATACGATTCACTACAAAACCCAAATAAATCGATATTGAATCATAAATTACACAGAAATTTTTATCCACTTATATTCGATATAAATTCTCATAATCAACGAATACCATAAGTGGAATAACGATATAATAATATCTTCCAAATTCTCCAGATAGTATTCATTTACACCATGAAATTTTATACCAAATATCGAAGATTATTTCTATCTAACTTATTTCAATCAGGTGGAAAAACCCATATCTTAATTACAAGATTTATTCAACTCTTCGACACTAGATCTGGATAGAAATACCATCAACTTATTTTCAATATCAGTTACGTATCCAACTCATATTATAAGCGGAATAACAGTGAATTACCTTTTAAATTCCTCAGATAATATGAATTTTCATCCACCGAGTTAATATCAAGCATCCGAAGATTTATCCCCAACCATGTCCAAATTAAAAATTGGAAAAACCCATTTCAATCCCATATAAGTATTCTCGATACTTTAAAAATCTTCGAACTATTTTATAAATCATTCTTATAATCAAATAATTGTTCCTGCTTTAAATTTCAAACCCATAATTACATTTGGTAATGTTACCAGAGTACTGCTAATAAAATGGCCCTTTTTAAATCAACTAGATTTAAAATTTCTCGAAATTCAAGTATTCCAATTCTAATCACCTTTTAGGAATTATCACAGATTTCTCCAATTTAATAAACTTGTTTTATTTGATTATGATCGGCAACTACACGTATTTTAAACTCGTTTGAATATAACTCGAAAATCATATGTTGAAAATCGAAATTGTTCTTTCTATTCAAATACTATTATAATTTGAAATCCAACGCGCCTTGTTTCGAGTCAAGTCAATTTAAAATAATCAAGTCATAGCCATTAAAGTTTGAAACCGATGTTTACGAATTGTCTCATCATAGTGCGTTCTATTCAAACCATATAATTAATATAAATTTTCACATCCTTTTCAATTTTAATTATATTTCCAAATCATTTGAAACAGTTTCAAATTATATTTCAAATTAGATTTCGAATTTACCATCCTGTTGTTGAACCAGTTAGGGATAGCCAGGGAGAGCAGGAAACTGGATTTCCAAACCCAAGCCTAGACACCATCCTCTCTATCATCCTAGAACGTTCTGGTGTATATTATATCATTATTATAATATATAAAAACCATTTCAAATTTCAAAAATCTTATTTTGAATTTAAATCGAAAGTATTTTTACCAAAACCAAATTTCAAATAGATATAAAAATCAATACATAATCCAAATCATTTTCCAAATCCAAATTCAATATTTAAAATTTGATATTAAATTTAAAAACTAAAATTTAAATATTATTTAATAATTAAACAAAATCGTATATAGGAAGGAGATTCTAAATCGATCACCCAAATATTTTCCACAACCATGGTGTGTTTGTATGTGTGTGATATCATAAAATGCAATCATATATATCCAGATGAACCATACGATCAGATGGATAAGAATTCATTATCACGACATTTTTAACTATGCACAAGCGTTACAGTCAATAACGCTTAATCGTGTTCAGTGTATTATCTAATTACATGAGCAAACATTCAAACATCAACATCCATCACACAATCATCATCAACAAATTATAATTAATCTCAGCTAATTATAATTAACTAATTTAAATTAGAAGTTCTCACCAGTCGAGCTCCAAAATCTTTATTACCAAAGCGAATAGACCAACGAATACTATCACTGCTACTCGTATTGTTTTCAGTTCACTTCCATTAGCAGTTGGAGATTTATCTGCTAATTATTACATATCGAAATTTATTAATAATGATATCCGATATATATATATATATATACAACGGGCTTTTATTTTATTTTTATTATAATTTTTACTTAACAAAATTTATCAAAACTATATACCACTATATTCTAATTTCTGATATGATTCTAACGCCTCTGACGGTGAGTAAATTCGATTTAAAATGAAGGAGATACTAACTTTTAAAGTTTGATAATTTAGATTTAAATTAAATTGAATTTTCTTACCAAAAATTGAAGAAGCCCAGCCCAATTTCCTTGATCCAAGCCCAACCGTGCCTCCTCTTCTTCTTCCCTCCTCTTCCTTTTGACGCACTAGACCCCTTTCCTGGAACCCATAAACGTGCACCATGTGCACATACACACGTCCATCCCTCCACCGTTCAACCATTCGACTCCACCCACATGTTTTTCTTCACCCTCTCACTCGAACGCACCCATTCGCCAGTACCTCGATCTCCAAAATCAAAATCCGACGCATTGCCGAGACAAAAAAAAAACTACTACAGACAATGCGTGAATTCCCATATCGCACCATCCAATATTGCACCGCACTTCACCAATTTCTGCCACATGAAAGCTCTCTCCATCCTCATCACAACACCACCCTCTGATTCTCCTATCGTTGCTTGAATCTTCGACCATCCGTAACCCTAATTTTGAACAATTCTAATCGTCGAAACAAAATCGTACCAAACTCTCATGAAAAATCCTACATCCTCCACCGATCGCAATGGTGGTGACGGCGTCGAGCGATTCATCTTGTATTGGGAGATTTTAATTTTCAAAGTTTCTACACATATTTTCCGTTTTACAGTAAATATGAGATTTCTCCTTCGATATATGAGATTTCATATTAAATTTAAATAAGATATGTCATGCTAGTTTTATTATAACTAATTGTTTTGAAATGTTTAAAAGAATATGTTGGTATGATATCTATATATCGTTGAATTGAAATAAATATACATGATTGATATATTTATTTAAATCCAATTTATATTATGATGGAGTAAAAGTGATACTTGAATTGTATTATTAGGTCTGACTTAACTAAGCTGCATAACAAGATTATGGCTTAGAGACAACAACATGAATTATTCTATACTCTGAGCAAATGAATAATACTGAACAAAATGTTCATCATGCGATCCAACAATTATGTACACGATATAATTGATATAAGATGTCTACCTAAAAGGTTGTGTTTTTGGGGATTAGCCAATGCTAGGCCAAGGCATGACTAGATATGTATCTTGGAACACCATTATATGTATATACTGATATATTCATATAAATAGAGGGATGTTAATTTGAGTGGGAGCGTATTTTTGTTTAAATACACATTTATGTTAATATAAAATTTTAATTGTCAAAATTTATATTAAAGAATCAGTTATTATTTATTATCTATTGTAGATATTAAATAATAAATAACTTCGATAATTTAAACTAATCCTTAAGAAAGATAAATTGAATTAAATCAATTTTCTTGACTGACGTTGAAATTTGAGGATTGTCTTCAAACAAGTTAAACATAATTGTTTTAGAAGTAAAGAGTGGATCTAAAATAAGTTAAAGTATGACTTCAACCAAATTAAGATATAAATGTTATAAAATCTACTTATACATCTCTAGTATTAGATACTAGATACAAATCACATAAATGTATGTTGATTTACAGAAATTGCAGAATAAGTAGAAATCTGATAAAAGGACAAGTGGACTTACGATTGGAAATGAAGCAAATGTTGCTGGATTATCCATAGGAAGTTGATTCTTGTTGAATATACTAGCTTAATTAAATAAATAAAATAATTGTTATTATGAAATTCCACTTAAGATAAATGTTATAATAGATCTTGTTTAGACAAGTTTGAATTTCATTTATAATAAAAGAATAATTGTTATTCATTTTATTTAAATGAAATATAATATGGAATTTCACAAATAGTTAATGATCTTTGTAAAACCTTAACTATAATGTACTTGACAAAAATAATGAGTGGATTAAATTTAGTGATTTAAATCCAACACACCTTTAGCATTACTAGTTAGCCCATATAAACAAGAAAGCATATCAAAAATCCATAATGATGGAATTTTGAGATCATTTGATTTTAAATTACATAAACAATGCAAATCTTATTTATTAGGAAAAATAACTGAATCACCTTTCAATTGACACAATGAATGAGTGATAAGTATTAGGTCTCATACATAGTGATGTATATGGAGCAATGAATACATAAACTGGAGGCAGGTTTTATTACTTCATTATATTTACTGATGGTATCAGTAGATATACATATGTATATCTTATGAAATACATATCAGAATCCTTTGAGAAGTTCAAAGAATTCAAAGTGAACTTAGAAACTAATTTTAATAGAAAATAAATACTTTTCAAATAGTTCGAAAGAGAATATTTAAGCCAATAAGTTTAATGACTATCCGAATGAGTTTGGAATGGTTTCACAACTCTGTCCACTTAGAACACCATATTGAAATGAGGAGTTTGGAATGGTTAATCTCTTTCAAATTCTCCCTAATACATATGATTCTTGTATAACTGATGTGCTGTTATTTTTCAAGTGAACCCAGTGGGTCCTGAATAAACAGGAGCTGAGACTGTTGGTTCCAGGGGAGGAGTCCAATTGGATCGACTTAATAACATCCCAGACTTTCCTTTTAGCAACTATATATGCTCGTCAGCAAACGCCTACCACTGGAGTTGATCAGTCTTCAGGTAGTAATACAGGTAAGTCTTTCATTGTATTCCCATTGTATAAGTCATTGAAATACTGGATAGCTCCCACTTCAAATTTGGCCAAATGCATCATGCAATTACCATCCTGATCATAAGATTATAAGTTGGTGCATTCGTCTCCCTTTGTCAGCCACTTCTCCATAGCCTTTTTCTTAAGCACTTTTGCCTTAATATGAAGAAGTTCTTTAAGTTTGTTTTGGGCTTCATGATACTGTTTCCATGTGCCATCAATTGTGTCCCCTTGGTCAATTTTTTTCCAGTAACTCTTCATTAAGTTTCTCGAGTTTTTGGATAGCTTAATGGTCCTTTGGTCGTACCTTTATCCATTGTTTAGTCTATCTTTAACATGCTTGAGAAACTTCATCACATTGTATAATTGAGCTTTATCAGTTGTTTGTAGATCATTTAGATCCACTGCCTCCATATAACCTTCATAATGCTTCCAATCATTAACATATTTAAATGGTTTACCTTTCTCCATCCTATAAGTTTCTTTAAGCACAATGTGTAGTGGGCAATGGTCATTGATGGAATTAGGTAGGACATTCACCTTGACGCCTGCAAAAATGTTCCTGCATGCAACATTGACCAGTGCTTTATCGAGTCTACACATAATTTTCTTAAGTTCCCTACTGTTCCATGTGAATTGCAGGCCACCATTGATAGGCTCGATTTGTCCAGCTACAACCAAACAATTATTGAATTCATACAATTGTGTTACTCTTTAGGTACTCCCTCCATGCTTCTCTTCATCTTTTAGAATAGAATTGAAATCTCCCATGACAAGCCATGGGTCAGCTATATTTGTAGCTAAAGCTTTAATTTTCTCTGATAGGTTAACCTCGTGACTTACCAAGTTTCTAGCAAACACCATCATAATATAAATGGCAAGTCCACTAGTGGTTGTTTCTTGGACAGTGATTTGATGATCATCCATGCCATACACAGTCATCTTACAAACATTTTTGCACCATGTAAGCATAATGCGACCATTGTACCCAAATCATTGTTATGAATAACTTCTCAATCATCACCTAAGTAGTTAGAAAAGAAACTAGTGTTTTCTCTATTCATTTTATTTTCAAGGATACCCATAATGAAAAGGTTATAACATCTTCTAAAATTATAGAGGTCAAGAACACGAGTATCATTGTTCAAGCCTCTTACATTCTAGTTTTCTATGGACATTTGGACTTCAGGGTTTTACTCCTCAACTTCTTAGGAGATACTTCTCAACTAGTCGAGACCTTATTTTTGCCTTTCTTATAATCAGTTTTGAACTGTTCCTCGTATTTCTGATTTTGGGTTGTGAATTTGCCTTCATGTTCATTTGTTGCATCTTCCTCGTTCGGTTCATGCAATTCCACTTCTAATTGTTTTAATTCTTCAAAATTTTCAGGAGCCTTGTCTGGTAGATTGGCGTCAATATCATGGGTTTCTGGCTGTGCTGACAATTCCTTAAGTTGTTGGTCCTTCAGGGGCTCATCCAACTACACCACCACAAGCTGGGCTTCACGATCTTATGAATCTTATAATTAGTGTTGTTTGTCTCATTTGTGATGTATATTTGTGAATTACTAGTAGTAACTTGGGTGGGGTCAAGTATGACTGTCGTACTTGTCGTTTTATCGAGAACAAATGTTGTTGTTTTATGGTTTGGCTGTCACACTTGATGGAAAGATGTGGAGCATTAGGCATCATCATGTCCAAAGCATTTGCAGTTATTGCAAACGGAGGTTATAACTCGTACTCAATGTCTTGAATATAAACATTTCGTTTTTTGTCTTTCGCTCTAACTTGTTTTTTGATGGCGTTACCTGCCTATAGTTCAACTAGCACTCTAGCATAGTTTAATCTCTTAATATTTTGGTGCAATCATCCATTGCGAGGGGATTTCCAACAAGACTTGCTATACTTGTTCCTCTGGCATTCCATAGCGTCAAATCCAAGTTTAGAAGCCTTTTTCTAAAAGGGCGAGATTCTAGCATGTCTCTTTCTAATTTAAGGTTTGGTTCCCATCTCTTGATGAATACCAATTTACAGCCCATAAACCATTGATCACCTTCTAAAACTTTTGATCAATCATAAACATTTGTGAAATTGATTAGATAAAACCCATTTTCTCTTGCATAAACATACATCTACCCTTAGGTTTCTATTCACGTCTAATATAAGCATTAAGGTCGATATAGTATCGTCTTTTACCTATAAGTTAAATGTGTAGATAGAATTAGTCCACATGTCAGTAGCTACTTTGAAAATTTGATCATTTAACTCTGCGTATTCACCCTCATCATCCTTCTTAGCTTCGAACTTTTGTACACCTCCAGCGATTTTAGTGTTCTCTGCTACCGCCTCAACCCCAATTTCGAGTGCCAGGCTTGAAGTTCAAAGACGGCCCATTTGTCGCCTGAACCCTAGCTCCAACTCGATTGACTATTCCTTTGCCATCTATAACCACGTTGGCAAAAAAATTCCCTTTCTTTGGCACCACTTTCCACCCAGAATACCTATCGATTGCAATTTTTTCAGTGCTAGGGTTTGTAACCCTAGTCTTCTGGGAAGACACCATTTGTTATTTCTCTTTCATTATTGAATGAGAATATGCATTATATATATATATATATATATGTGTGTGTGTGTGTCTATATATATATATATATATATATATATATATATATATATGAGGAAGGTTATATGGTACCCCTCTTTCTTGGCATCTCTTTTGCACCCCAATCATAGACACACATTTATAATTAAATAAGTTAGTGGGGAGAGTGAGAATTATTGGAAGAGGAGAAAAGTAGAATGTGTGGTGGAAATCAAGTGGTTATAGGTGTGCTGCACTATTTGGGGCGCTCTTGATTTTTTACATATATATATATATATTAGTTATTTAGATTTCATTTTACATGAACTAGTTAGTTGCAATGCAAGATTTTCTTAGTTTTATTCAAATTTATTTTCTTAATATACAATCAAACTTTACTTGGTCAGTTACATTGTTTTCCATACAACAAACCTTTTACTCTTTTTTCATTACATTGTAAATGTAAAACTTACACGAATATAGAAAACTATAATATTTGCTAGATGAACTCTAAGAAGCAAGTATGCGTTAAAATCAATCATCTAGGTGAGATTGATCCAAAATTAATCAGGACTAGGCGTTTTTAAACTAATGTATTTATAATAGAATTTAAGTGCTCTATGTACAAGAAAATCATTTAGAAAATAAACATTAGTTGAATTCTACAGTTTAGTAGATAACATAGTGTTTTGATTCTAAGATACTATATACTTCATATCAAGTCGGCACAAAGGTATGAGTATAGTTCCATGTAAAGTGAAATAATTCATTACAAAATCAAGTTTATGAATGTAATATGTATGGATTGTAAAAGACGAGATAATTGGATATGCAATCTATATAAATATGACTTCTCCAAAGCTACAAAGAAGTAGTATTCAATAAGTTTTTTTGCTGAAGTTGATTAGATATGATAGGGCATTTAACAAAATCAACGAAAGTAAAAGAAGAAATGTTATATATATATATATACATACTCTCTTGCTATAATATCTAGTTAATTGGGGGACACATAAGATGATATGGAGGTCCTTGATGGCAACAACTTGGGCAATAATGCTTCTGGTCAGTGTGCTTCAAGACCTAAGGAAATACGCAAGGTAAAAATAATGAAGCTCCTTTTGAGTCTCAAGTGATTTCAACTTTTGTAGTAATTGAAAATTCCACTTGGGATTGAATGGTCATTCATATGAAAAAGAAAAAAACGATGAAGTTTTAAAAAGCGACGCCTTTCTCTTTTTTCAGTCTGAGAGTTTCCGGTGGATCTTGAGGCAAATTTCTTTATGGAAACGATGTTATATGGCTTATGGGTCTTCTTTTTTATACATTTAGCAGGCAAGATGGTGAACTCAAGATAATAAGCCATATAACATCATTTCCATTAAGAAATTTGCCTCACTGGCTTTTGGTTATGATGTGGTGGTCCCCGAATCACTAGCTTTGCTCCTTTGTTTCACTTCATCCCATCTCTTTATCAACATGTTTTCAGAAACTTCGCTTATTTCATGATATCACCCCTTATGTAATACACTGTTAATAATTTAGACAACTATATTAATTTTCACTATTCCTTTCCATGTTTAAGGGAAAGGGGAAAACTTTGCTATACCAAATCTAGAAAGTAGAAATAAATTTTGTAGCATCCAGAAGAAAGTAGAATCATCATTCCATGCAGAAATGAATCTAATATATGGTCCAGCATGTTGTAAGTAAACTTAAAGAAATGAGGTGAACTTATGGGGTAATATTTGCGGTGGTCATATGAAGCCGGGGATGTTGGCGAATTGTTAAAATTTTAGAATAAGTGTGAAATGGCTCGTATATGTGAATAGTCCCAGATCTTGAGACTACATGAAAGAAGAAAAGTATTTATGTTTATTTCTTAGAAGACATGTTGGGGCCTTGGGACTCCCAATACATTCTTTGTTGTGAGGAGGGAGACCATGCATCATGACCACCACACACACGCACGACCGACCGACTCGTCCCTTCCTGGCTCGGCTTTGGGCCTTGGTGGTGTAGAAACTTATTATTTTAGACTGAAAAACATTGCTTTTTCCGAATCGTTTTTTTTAAACTTTAAAATTTCTATACCGAATTTTGTTTGAGAAGGTAGAACTTTGATCCTATTTTCCGGCTTTGGACCCAGCTTTCTCCCACTAGCCAGTAATAGCTCGGCACACGTTTTAGTATATACGATATACAAAAGTCTAAGGTATCTTGGCTGCAGTATGGTGACGCAAACTCAAAGTTCTTTCACTCTAAAATGTCAAATAGAAAAATTTCGAATAATCTTAAGGCACATATCAATGATAATTGTGATCTTTTATTCAAACAGGATGAAGTAGATGAAGAAGCAATTTCATATTTTGCATCATTATATAACGGATTTGTTAGTAAAGAGTTCACTTCATTTCAGTCCCCTTATGTGATCAATGCACAAGGACAGCAGGCACTTATTAAATCAATTACAATGGATGAAGCTAAGGCAGCAGTTTTTTCAATACACGATTGTAAGATCCGGAAATTTTAGCAATTGAATAACTAGTTAATTTAATTGTTTTAATAAAGTAGTTTGATAATTTAAATGGTTTGAATTTAAATTATTTAATTATTATAAATAGTAAGATAATAAATTTAAATTCTAAAATATTCGGAATAAGCTGAATTTGCAATATTTTGTAAACTGGAATATTAAGATATTTAATTGAGTTTAAATTCTAATTACAATAACGAATATATTAATTAAACGACGATTGAACGTAATAATTATAATATAACTTAAATTGGGCTCGTAATGTCACATTAGTTTGTAATTTAACGTTTTGAACTTCCACTGTGTGTACAGGATCCGTTATAAGTCGGATTTCTGCGAAACAAGAAACGTTTGGATCTATTAGATTATATTTCTCTAATGGAAGTAAAAAATCGAGATTTGGATTATAGATTGTAAGTTATGTCCAAACCAAATTTCCAAATACTTGCTATGGAATCGTTTATAAGGCATAACGATTTATTTAATATAATTAAATATTGGTTTCGAATTCGGACAAGATTTTTAAGATGTAATTTTAATTTAATTTATAGAACTTTTCTGATTTTTAGTTTGGAAAATAAGCAACTTTTTGTTTAATGTTTTTGCACTCTAAATCAACATTTTTTTGTACTACACAGAATAAGTCATCTAGTTTATTTTATTATACTTTTTGGATCATCGCACATTGCTCGTCACGATAGCATTTTTATTTTTGTCTACAGCAGTCCATATCTCAAATTTCATACAGTGGATACCCTTATTTTCTAACTATAAATAAAAAATATGTTTTCCTTATGCTAAATTGTACGCACTATTTCATTTCAGTGATGTAAACTACACACTATTTCCTTTCAGTGATGTAAACTACACACTATTTCCTTTCAATGATGTAAACCATTCACTGTTTCCTTCCAAACAATGTACATTTAGACACCCATGAGTTTGAAGGAAACAACAGAGAAACCATATGCCTAAGGGTAGTTATGCTGAAATATTTCAAAAGACTTATGCTGAAGTAATTCACGCAGAAGGAAAAAAATAGAGGAATGCGCCTGCATGTAAGAAATGAAATTACACTGCCATATCTTTTTTAAAAGCTAAAACCTTCCCTGAAATATAATTCAACACAGACCTTCAGACCATATTCTCCTCTAAATTCATGGTGAAACCTTAATCTAGAGTAGCTGCAACTCGCGCATGGCTAGGATAATGACCCTGATCTTATCTTCATCTCATCACATATATATGCACAACAACTTACACTGTGAGCCTCGTTCTTCTTGAAATAAGGACTCAAGAAATCATGGCTTCAAACAGAACAAAATAAAAATCTAAGTTTTCGAAAAATCGTAAAACCAATCCTTCAACTAAAAATCACAAGCTAACTATATTCGAAACTAGTATTCTCGGATTGTTGTTGAAAAATCTTTTCAACCCTATACTGGTTTTACCCGGTGCACGCAAATTTTTTGGTTGTGGAATATGTCACGCAGCGGTAGATAATAATAATATGAATATGTCCTTCTTCTTGATTAGGTTAGCGGGTAAAGCATGGTCCTTATACATCCTTGTAAAGTATTTATTAAAATGGTGGAAAACGAAGTGTTCAAAGCTCGCTAATGTCGTATTTTGCGAGTATGACGATACATGTGGGGTTAAAGTAAAAGGGTGGAGGAAGGAGCATAATGGGTTGGTCAGAGATAAGGGTACGTTAATGGTGTGGTGGCTTCTGGAAGCTCAGAATAATATGGGAAGTAGTGTGGAGGACAGGCTGATGCATTCGTAAGGGTGACAGGGTGTTCGAAGGTTTTGGAATGGCGGCGGAGAGGAGGAGTAGAGAAGCTCGCTGGTGGTTTTTTCATGTTAATTTGTGGAGTAGAGGAATGGTGGTTGAAGCAATAAATATTGGCAGTGGAGTGTAAAAAGGTATGTGACTTATGTTGACGAGAAGGAAGGATTACTGTATATATTACAGGCAGGTCGGGTTTTTGATTGAAAGGGAATTGGGCAGAAGTAAATAAAAGGAGCAAGGCTCATACTAAAACAGAAAATAAGAATAAGAAAAAAGAGTGCCTTGTAAAATGCCGAATGGTGGAATGGCATCCAGGGTACGGGTTTATCATTGCATAAGATAATAATGTTTTGAACTGGTTAAAGAATATAGTGGGCCAAAATCAAATAGGTAAGGCCCGATATTTTAATTAATATAAGTTAAAATTTGAAATTAATAACATATTATCTTGTGATATTAAAATATGTTACATACTTTATCCAAAATTAACGAAACAGGACCCATTAGGATCGTTTGAATGCATGCTACACAATGGAACCAGCCTGGTGCAATTTGTAGTACGTTACCAACTGTGGAAGAATTAAACGCCTAAATTACTCAATCGAACGTTAATCGTTATTTAATTATTAACGACCAAGGTGAGTAAACTCACTAACTCTGTCCAGTTCTATAATTTTATAAACATTATTTAATATTGATAAAAATGATTGAATGCTATGTATAATGGTTGTTTGGAATATTTGCTAGTTAATTGGTTGAAATTATAAATACCGTTATATATATATATATGTAGCATTGCTTAAATATTGATTCTATTTATTTTCCATATTAATATGAAACTAGTGTAATTTATGTTAATTAATGTCTGTGGATGCAGGGAAACTGGTTAAAGGGATCCAACTGGATTCCTCAACAATTTTGTTGTTGATTTTCATATATTGCTTTATTTGATGTGACAAATAATCCGGTGTTGATTATTGTGTGTTTTGCGATATTTGAACAACATTGACCTGAAATAGTTGGTATATAAATACCATAAATATATTCGAATATATTTGAAAGGAATTTTGGGATTTTAAAAAGGAAAAATATACTTTTAAAATAGAAATGAAATTTCAATTGGGCTAGAATGTAATAACTTGTTTTATTATATTAAAACAAGTAATTTGATTTATAAAGGATATTTATAAATGAAGCGAAATGATTATAATTAAATAGTTTGGAAATATAAATTCAAGAAATGAATTTATTTAAAAGAAAAAGGGAAGTCGTTAGAAAGAAAAACGATGAGATTATTTTTATACTCAAAATATAAATAAAGTTAAAACCATAAGGATTTGTAATTATAATTAGACGATGTCGAACGTTATTAAAATGATTTATTTTTAGAATTTACAAATTATATAATTTGGTATTGGACAAGATAATTAAGGGTTGGTTTAGAACCAATAGATTATAATAGAATATAAAGTCGAGATTTAATTATAAACGCGATTTATAATTAATAAGAAGTTTACTTGGAAATAGAGTTTACGAAGTGAAATATGAATATAAATTTATGAAATAACTCGATAAATGGAATTTTAACATGTATAGGTATTTATAAATATAAATCAGGATTTGATTTGATATAACAAGTCCAGTCTTCGGTAAAGAAATAATATTCACGTTCTAAAGTGTATAATGATTTAAAAGTAAAAGTTTTGCAGATAAAATTGGTCATAAAAGGAAATTGGTAAATATTTGAAGTGACAAATTCAAAAATGAATTTTGAAATCAAGTTTACTTGAAACGGTGAGATTATTCCAACATTCGGAACGTTGATCGAATACTGATTATTCGTAAGAGATTTATATGGTGAAATTTGATTATATCAAATTCAAGAAGGTACTATTTGTAACAACCCGGAAAATATGAGCCAATTTAAAAATTTTAAATTGGTTATTTCAAAGGAATTTGAACAATTGAAATAGAATATTTCAATAAAATAGTGAATTAGAAATAGTGAGTCAGCTTGAAAATTTGAATTCAAACTTTGACTGACTGTGCAGGGTGGAAAATATAACGGATTTTAGTGAAATCAAAAATATTTGAATCTGTTTATCAATACCTTTCTAACGAATCTGAAAAATCGAAGTTTCATAACATGAATCAAAAGTTATGGCCGAATGAATTTTCAGAAAGATCACTATATATAATATATAGCCCTGGAAATTTGATATTTTGCAAACGACCGCAGAATTCGACGAAACCACTTTTGTTGGGTCCGGGATGTCAAACTATTGTTAGGTTTCAAATTTCATAATTTTTGAAGCTAGTATGTGAGCGTGGCAAAAGAAAATGTGTTTGGTCAATTTTTGTTATATTGGATCGACCAGAAAATGGCCATTTTTCAAACGGTCTCAGAATTCGACGAAACTAGTTTTGTTGGGACCATAGCATCAAAACATAGCTAGATTTGTTTTTCTGGAATTTTTCGAATCAGTTTGTGGCCCTGGCAAATTGAAATGTACGTTCAAAGTTAAAAATTAAATGTTTTATACTTTAATTTGAAGAATAACTGACTGTAACAGTCGAATTGGCCAACGAAACATATCCCATTGTGTCCGGGATGGGGGTAATTAGCTAGGGACGACAGTCGTTGGGTTTGAATTGGTGTCCATGTGGAGAAACACTATTTAAAAATTTATTAAACTATGGGCTAATCAGAATTTTCCTTTCATTATTTTTAAAAATAACAAAAACATCAGAAACCTAGCCGCCTCTCTCCTGATCGACGATTCATATCGTTCGCCGCTTCTCCTCCAAATCGCCGCCGCCACAGGCGATTTCTGCCTGCGCCACCACCACCAATCGACGCGCCTCCCTCTCCTCTTCCAATCTAACCCAAGCTCCACCCCTATCGCCGCCTCCATCGCCAGTTTCGTCGACCCAAAGTCGAACGCTTCGCATCGCCGCCACGTGCGCCACCGACCACCAAACCACCTCAAACCACCTTGCGCCGACTCCCCTGTCCTCCATCTTCCACGTCATCACCTCTGATCATCCCATCGTGCCTCGGTTTTCGCGAAAACTGCAACCCTAGTTTTGAACCATCGATAAAGGTGAGTTCTTTTTGATGTTTGAACTTTGAAAAATCATATCTTTATGGTGTGTTGACGAAATTCGATGAAACAGGAAACATTGGGACCGCAAGGAAGCTCTCTACCACATAGAAGAGACCGCGGATTTTTCTGAGTCATCTACGATTTTTAGCACTCCGAAAACCAAAGTGAGAAATCTAAATTAAATGAATTTGAATGGAAAATGTCATGTATAAATTATATAAGCGAAATATAAATTACACACGTGTTGTATACCTCAAGTACATGCGTTGTGTAAGCTATGTAAGCGAAATATGAATTATACATGCACAGAATAATTGGTATATTTGTTGAAATGCAAGTGAAATATAGCAATTATATATATACTTCCCTCTTCCACAAACCATGGACGATATTTATTGTTGTGTATTGGTGTGAAATATTGGATGAAAAATGCGAATGGTTGAATAATAGTTTGTGGTTGATATTGGTTGGTTGTGGTTGAAAAATACCCATTGGTGATTGAAATGAATTGGAAATAATTGTGGAAATAAAAATAAAACATGCCGCCTGCGTGCGAATTAGATGCATGAATCCCCATTGTTAAAAACCGCGAGGTTTTAAGGTAGAGCGAGGAGCCGTACTAGGGATGGTGCCGGTTTTAAATACCCTGCCATTATGCTGCCGAAATTTTGAATAATATTCATGTGTTAGAATTATTTTCATATGTTGAAATTATCTTCATGTGTTGAAATTAAAGTCATGTGTTGAAACTATATCCATGTGTGGAAATGTTCATGTGTTGAGAAGTGATGTGTGAAAATTAAATTCATGTGTGAATGAATAAAGTGTTTAAACAATAAAAATCACATTTTTATAATATATATGAAGTATGTAAAATATTCGCCTTATATATAAATAGTTTCAACAATAAAAATTTCATATTTCTTATATGAACAACATATATAAAATATCCATGTGTGGAGGTGCTCATGTGTTGAGAAATGTGTGTATTGGAAAAGTTCATGTGTTGAATAAAAAGATCGAACAATAAAAATTACATTTTTATTGAAACTATGAAGTGTTGAAAACATTCATTTGTCGAATAAATATTTTAAATGATAAAAATATCATTTTTATCATATATGTGATATGCTAAAGATATGCGAGCGTTGAAATAAATATTTGTGAAAGAAATATTATTTTTAACATGCATAGGAACTAAATAAAATAGTCATGTGTTGAAATATATTTTAGTTCGCTGAAATTATCATCTTTGAAATGTGAAGTGTTAAAAATAGCCACTTGTTCAAATAAATATGCATGAGTTGAAATATTCATTAATTAGCTAATGATATGATTTTTGCCTATGCATGCAACATTAGAATGAATGGTGTTTTTAAACCAAAGTGAATCAAATATGAAGTTGAATGGAAAATGATAAGTGATAAGAATTGCATATATGTACATGCATATTTATTGAACAGGTTATAGCAAAGACGCTAGAGAAGAGGAATAAAATTTTGTGCCCGACAAATAGGTACACATTTACTGTTTTGTTTGGGTGATGATTTTATGAGCCTATTGGCTAGCCGCTTGGCTTTTTCTTTTTCTTTTTGACAAGAGACGCCTGTGTGGCTATTTGGGAATTTTCCCAGCCCCTCCCGTACAAAGGAGGTTATGGCGAAATTTTCCAAAACTTAAAGGCGTTAGTGAAATATTTGAAGTGAAAACGATATAGGAATTTTTGAATGAACTATATTTATATAAATATAAATAAAATTAAAACGAAACGTGGCCGTGCAGTTCGTGTTTTTAAACCGTGATTTCAAATGACTAGTGCGGGAAATCCGACCATTGGATTTTCCCGAAACCGCAACCGTTTGGTTCGCCTTGGAAATATCTTTCCAACGGCACCAACTTTGTGAAGATCCGACGGTTGGATTGTCTGGAATGTTTAATTCAAAGCTGAAGAAAAACAGCGCCAGAAACGATTATATATATATATAATTAATTAAATTAAATCGAATAACGACGCTGCAGTTCGTAATTTGAAACCGTAACTTCAAACGACGAGTGTGGAAGATCCGACCGTCAGATTTTCCCAAACCTGAAACCGTTGGATTCGTTTTGAAATGATCTTTCTAATGATATAAAATTTGTGAAGATCCAACGGTTAGATTTTCAGATATGTGTAAAACAAATTTAGTGAAAAACAGCGCCAGTGCATCGGCACGACCTGAAACGTCATTTAATTAAATATGGCCGTTTTAAATAAATAAAAATGGTGATATATCGTTATAAAATACTATAGACGATATAGAGAGGAAATAAACCAATTTTGTTGTGCTTGCTTGATATGTGATGGTTGAATGTATTTAACATGAAAATTATAACTAAAGAACTGAAATGTGAATGTTGAATAGTCCAACCATGTGATAAATTGATTTGAAAATCTAAATATACGTGGGTTATTTGAAAAGGCCAAGTTCATCTCATTTCAAATAATCGATCGACGTTGAGAAGTCGAAGAGTCGAAGACGATTGAAGACCGACGATCTTCACATTGGATGGATGGGCGCCACTGATGCTCGTGATTGGAGTAGCTACCGTGAAGGAGCTGAAGTAGTAGCCGTCCAGACATACTGTTGATTGTACGGATATGCGAGGAATTTGGTGCCTCCGGTTTTGTTCAAACCCAGAACGGACTTGTAAATGGACTGTGTGTCTGACATTGGATTTTGTTCTGTGCTGATTGATCTCTGTTAAATATATATCTGTTTGGTGGCGGAGAATTTATGCTCTTGCTTAACGCCCTTCTCTGAGACGTACGAGCTCAGGGGTTATGTATTGATAGAAATCAGTCGCATGGAGTGGATTGCCTGTGTGGCACGCCTAAGTGGCATATGATCAAGGCTTCTAATACAAAGCAAAGTCTTATGGTTGATGATCAAAGCATGGTCTGTGTGACGTAGCTTTGTGTATAACATGAATTCGCGAGCCACACACCCCGGTATGAGTCAAAAACGGGAGAAGGACCCAAGGAGTGCACGACGTTTCTTTCTAGCTATGTTGGTGTCAGTGACCTCCCAGCCCTGACATTTATATCTACTTTTCACCTGTGTGGTTGTTGGAATACGAGGCGCCTCGATATAGGTCTGTAAGGATCGGGAAACGTGTGTTCAGGAATAATTAATCCTCAAAAGTAAGAGAGGACCGACCTTGAAGGATCCAGGACTTGATGTGTGCGATCCTGGGACATTTGCTAGAGTGTCTCGAATCGGAGAGGAGCTTGCCCCTTGCCTCGACTCATGAATGAATCCAATTTCCAATACGAAATATGCGAATGTGATTGTATTACTAGTATGGCGACATAGTAGATGGTAGCTATGCCGCCTAGGATTGATATTTATGATTGAAATCGCTTCTGAAACATATATGCACTAGTAATAACATCAAACACTTTTGTTGTATTCGTATAAAGCATTTTTGGCCATTATATGGTAAAACTCTATCCTCCGGCTTGCGTTGCATTGTGTGATGGGACCTGAGTCTTATAATGGCTTCATTTTATAAAAAGCATTGCAATGATTTTATCATTTACTTTATTTCATGCACTAGCACTCATTGGAGTAAACCTGTTCCGCGAAAGTGGCGTGGTCCTTTGATTTGCCTTATTATTGTTGTTAATAAGTTAAGTAGATTTCTCATACCAGTCCCATGACTGACTCGTAGTTTGTTTCACCTTGCAAACTCGGGTGCCCTCATTTTCACACGGGCAGCCTAGTTACAGGTATCCAGTGCACTTTTTGGCTCATGACGAGGCTTGACTACACCGTGCTGACTTTGACTCTTTCCGCCATTATAGTATATGTATTATGATTCCACCATTGGCGATGTAGACTGATATTTATTTTGTGTGCTCTTTACGTATGATTCCGCCTCTGGCGATGGTGACTGATTATGTATTATTATGCACTAAGTTGTATCCTGCACTGTGCTCTCTGATGTGATGATATCTATATGATCCCGCTGTCATATGTGTGTAAATTATTCTATTTTATGTTTATGCTATTATCTGTGATCTGCTAATGATGATTAATGTGTTATATTCCAATGATTATCCTTAACACCGTGTCACGGGGTTTTGGGATCGTCACAGCTGGTATCAGAGCTTTGGTTAACCTTAGTTCTGGAGTCTAACACATTAAACACTTCTTCAAAATAGAATCAGTAGTATTCTAAGGCGAGTAGCTCGTTAGAGATAGGACTAGTAAAGTCTTAAAATGAGCCAAGCAGAATAGCAAAAACAATTTGATCAGTCCATCGTTATCTTTCCTTAAGTTTTTCTACTTAACCATGCAATAAATTATCGTTTCTGTAAGCTGACTCTTTTCTTGCTTATACAGAACTTGAAAAATGGCTACCCGAGCAGCCACGGCTAGAGGAGGCCGTGTTGGCTGTGGCAGAGGACGGGGAAAAGTCCCAGTTGAAGAAGGACCCTTGATACAACCCCCGGCCGCTCAATACTTCGAGCTGGACCACGTAGCTAAGAGATACAAAAACCTAGGAGGCAAGACCTTCTCGGGAACTGGCACAGTAATAGAGGCCCTTGCATAGCTCAAAACATGCGAGAAAATACTAGAAGGCCTAAGGCTTGGAGACCAAGATAAAGCTATTATGGGTGCCTGGCTTATGCAGGAACAAGCTGAACAATGGTGGGAATCTCTCACCGCCGGGAATAGAGAAGCTGGAAGAACCTGGGACAGATTCAAAGAACTCTTCAAAGAGAAATATGTCCCAGAACAAGCCTTAGAACGCATGCACGATGACTTCGCCAACCTCTAGCAGGGGGATCTTTCAGTGTAGGATTATCTGAATAAATTTACACAGTTGTCCCCCTATGCTCTGGAGCTTGTCGCCACTGCAAAGTCCAAAAATAAGAGGTTCATCCTCGGGCTGAAGCGACAGTACCATGATAGAGCCATGGCCCACATCAAGCTGGGATTTAATGAATTGGTGGAAATGACATGCAACTACGAAGACCTTGACCAATGGCACTTGGAGTAGGATCGCGCTAAAAGCCAAGCCGGAAACAAACGCAAGCCTGCTGTGAATCAAGCTGAGTCAAACCAAGCAGCATCCTCGAAACCACAGACTGGCAGGCCGCCAAGAAGAAGCTGCTATAACTATGGCAAAATGGGGCACTTCTCTAATGTGTGCACAGCCCCAAAGATGCAGAAGACAAATTCACAAGGTTCAAATCAGGGCTCTCAGAACCCTCGCTCCTGTTTTAATTGCCGCAAGACGGATCATCTTGTCAAAGACTGTCCTTTGCTGAAGAAGGCCGCAGTAGCTCACGTGTATGACGGGTCGAGCCCGCCAGCTGCTTCCGAAGGAGCAGGTAAACCCGATGTTTTGGGAGGTACCCTTACCATTAAAAATATTCCTATTTCTGTATTGTTTGACATGGGTGCATCGCGTAGTTTTATTGCTAGTAACACAGTGCACAAATTAAAGTTAAAACAGAGAAAGCTGAAAGATTCGGTTGAAGTTCATAATGCAATAGGGGGTTCTATTATTCTCAGTTCATGTTGTAGAGTGCCAATCTCTTATTCTTTCTACAAATTTCCCATTAATTTAGTCGTTATGGATTTTCCCGAATTCGACGTTATCCTTGGGTTAGAATGGTTAACGAAATACGAAGCTGAGGTAAAGTGTGCGGAAAGAATCGTTAAAATTCGAACGAAGCTTGGATATATTACTGTACCATGTCATGGTTCGAATCCAAATAGAGAAGAATTTTGGTCGGCATTAGAAGTTATCCCCACTTCCATAGAAAAGATTCCGATTGTCAGAAACTATGCGGATGTGTTTGAAGAAGTCGAAAACTTACCTCCGCAAAGAGAAATAGAATTCAGAATCGATCTAATTCCCAATGCCAGACCAGTGATTCATCCAATTTGCAGAATGACTCCAAAGGAAAAGAAGAATTAGGCGATCAGACTCGTCAACTGTTGTGGAAGGGTCTAATCAGACCTAGCTTTTCTAATTGGGGTGCAGCTGTAGTGTTTGTCCCAAAGTCAGACGGTACTCTTCGATTATGCGTTGATTGCCGAGACCTCAACAAACAGACGCTCAAAAATAAATACCCATTACCCCGCATCAATGATCTGCTAGACCAATTGAATGGGGCGAGAGTATTTTCCCGAATGGACCTAGCTACAGGTTTTCATCAATTGAGAATAGCGGAGGAGCGTGTTCCTTTGACAGCTTTCAGAGGTCCAGACATATTTTATGAATGGTTAGTAATGTCGTTCGGCCTGTGCAATGCTCCAGCATACTTTGTCGATCTAATGAATAGAGTGTTTAGGGGAGTTCTGAATAAATTTGTCCTCGTATTCATCGATGATATTTTAATCTACTCCAAATCAAAACCCGAGCATGAAAAATACTTAGAACAAGTATTGGAGATTCTAAGAAAGAACGTCTTCAAAGCCAAATTCTCTAAATGTGTCTTCTGGCAAGAAGAAGTAAAGTTTCTTGGCCAAGTTGTGTCAAAGAAAGGGATTTCTGTAGATCCGAGCAAAATAACAGCGGTTCAAGACTGGATACAACCCACTACCCCCACAAAGGTTAGAAGTTTTATGGGGTTGGCTAGTTATTATCGAAAGTTCATTAAGGGTTTTTCGAAGATATCCGGTCCGTTAACGAAGCTCACGAAGAAGCATGATAAATTTAAGTGGACTTCCGACTGTGAAGAAGCTTTCCAGGAATTGAAATCGAAACTGACAACTGCTCCAGTGTTTACCATTATTGATGGCAATCAGGATTTGACGGTTTGGACAGATGCTTCTATTAGAGGTCTTGGTGCAGTGTTAATGCAAAGAGGCCAAGTAGTCGCTTATGTAAGCCGCTAACTGAAACCGCATGAGAAGAATTATGTAGCTCATGATCTTGAGTTGCTAGCTATCGTTTTTGCATTGAAAATCTGGAGGCATTATTTATTGGGCGAGAAATTTGTACTGTACACTGATCATCAATCATTGAAGTATTTATACACCCAGAAAGATCTGAATTTGAGACAGCAGCGTTGGCTAGAATTTCTTGCAGCGTATGATCTTGATATCCTGTATACGCCGGGAAAGGCTAACGTTGTAGCAGATGCGCTTAGTAGAAAAACAGCAATCATTGCCAATCTTATAATTACGCCTGGATTGATTGATAAGATTTCAGCCCTTCAAAAAGACGATGAATTCATCTAGAGAATCAGTCAGAGGGTCAAGGAAGGAGAAACCACAAGCTTCTGTATTGACGATAAGGGGGTTCTCAGGTTAAATGATAGGATTTGCATTCCAAATATTTCAGGCCTTCGAAGAGAAGTGCTAGATGAATGCCATAAATCCAAACTTTGCATTCATCCTGGTGTGAGTAAAATGTACAACGATGTCAAATGCACTTTCTGGTGTAAGGCAATGAAGAGGGATATTTCTTTGTATGTTAGCAGATGCTCTACTTGTCAATTAGTAAAGAGCGACCAACAGAAGCTAGCTGGATTGTTGCAACCGTTGGAAGTACCAGGTTGGAAATGGGAACAGATTTCCATGGATTTCATAGATGGTTTGTCGCGAACCAGGAAAGGTAATGACAGCATTTGGGTAATCGTAGATCGCTTCACGAAGACTGCCCATTTTATACCTGTTAGATCCAATAGAACCGCTCAAAGTCTAGCACAGATATATTTCAAAGAAATCGTTAAGCTGCATGGAATTCCCATCAACATAGTCAGTGATAGGGACCCAATATTTGCTAGCAAATTCTGGGAGGCTTTCCAGACAGAATTGGGAACGAAACTGAATATGAGCACCGCTTATCACCCTCAAACAGATGGCCAAACTGAGCGGGTGAATAGAATTCTAGAAGATTTATTGCGGGAGTGTATAATTGATTTTGGTGGGTCATGGGAAGATCACTTGCATTTGGCAGAATTCTCATACAACAATAGCTATCAAGCAAGTTTGGGAATGTCGCCATTTGAAGCATTATATGGCAGACCGTGCAGATCTCCAGCATGTTGGGTAGAACCTGGCAACAGACTTGTGTTAGGACCCGATATGATTAGAGAAGCATCTGATAAAGTCGACTTCATCAAAAAGCGATTGAGAACCGCACAAAGCCGACAGAAAAGTTATGCAGATTCTAGAAGAAGAGATTTGACATTTGCTGTTGGTGACCATGTTTATTTGAAAGTTTCTCCGATGAGAGGAGTAATCAGATTTGGCAAAACTGGGAAGTTGGCACCGAGATTTATTGGTCCCTTTCCTATATTTGAACGGATTGGAACTCTTGCTTATAGGGTTCAATTACTAGATTGGTTGCATGGAGTGCATGATGTATTTCACGTATCACAACTTAGAAGACATGTGCATGATCCGGATCTTGTTGTAGAAGAAGCAGCGCAACAGGATATAAACATAACTCCAGAATTCGCAGTCAGAAGAGAGCCATTAAAGATTGTTGGCAAAGAAACTAGAGAACTAAAAGCCAAAAGTTTCATTTAGTTAAAGTGCAATGGAGTAGTGATCCTAGAGACTGTACTTGGGAGACTAAGGAAAGCTTTAAGCAAGCTTACCCCAAATGCAGAGTGGACATCCCTGATTAACTCCGGTGCAAGGTACCTTTACAATACTTTGCATTTACATTTTGTTTCCTACTTTACTGTTGTTTCCTTTTAGAGGACGAAAAGTTTTAAGTGGGGGAGATTGTAACAACCCGGAAAATACGAGCCAATTTAAAAATTTTAAATTAGTTATTTCAAAGGAATTTGAACAATTGAAATAGGATATTTCAATAAAATAGTGAATTAGAAATAGTGAGTCAGCTTGAAAATTTGAATTCAAACTTTGACTGACTGTGCCGGGTGGAAAATATAATGGATTTTAGTGAAACCAAAAATATTTGAATCTGTTTATCAATACCTTTCTAATGAATCTGAAAAATCGAAGTTTCATAACGGGAATCAAAAGTTATGGCCGAATGGATTTTCAGAAAGGTCGCTATATAGAATATATAGCCCTGGAAATTTGATATTTTGCAAACGACTGCGGAATTCGACGAAACCACTTTTGTTGGGTCCGGGATGTCAAACTATTGCTAGGTTTCAAATTTCATAATTTTTGAAGCTAGTATGTGAGCGTGGCAAAAGAAAATGTGTTTGGTCAATTTCTGCTAAATTGGATCGACCAGAAAATGGCCATTTTTCAAACGATCTCAGAATTCGACGAAACTAGTTTTGTTGGGACCTTAGCGTCAAAATATAGCTAGATTTATTTTTCTGGAATTTTTCGAATTAGTTTGTGGCCCTGGAAAATTGAAATGTACGTTCAAAGTTAAAAATTAAATGTTTTATACTTTAATTTGAAGAATAACTGACTGTAACAGTCGAATTGGCCAACAAAACATATCCCATTGTGTCCGGTATAGGGGTAATTAGCTAGGGACGACAGTTGTTGGGTTTGAATTGGTGTCCGTGTGGAGAAACAGAATTTAAAAATTTATTAAAACTATGGGCCAATCAGAATTTTCCTTTCATTATTTTTAAAAATAAATAAAACATCAGAAACCTAGCCGCCTCTCTCCCGATCGACGATTCATATCGTTCACCGCTTCTCCTCCAAATCGCCGCCGCCACAGGCGATTTCAGCCTGCGCCACCACCACCAGTCGACGCGCCTCCCTCTCCTCTTCCAATCCGACCCAAGCTCCACCCCTATCGCCGCCTCCATCGCCATTTTCGTCGACCCAAAGTCGAACGCTTCCCATCGTCGCCACGTGTGCCAACGACCACCGAACCACCTCAAACCACCCTGCGCCGACTCCCCTCTCCTCCCTCTTCTACGTCATCACCTCTGATCATCCCATCGTGCCTCGGTTTTCGCGAAAACTGCAACCCTAGTTTTGAACCATCGATAAAGGTGAGTTCTTTTTGATGTTTGAACTTTGAAAAATCATATCTTTATGGTGTGTTGACGAAATTCAATGAAACATCGGGACCGCAAGGAAGCTCTCTACCACATAGAAGAGACCGCGGATTTTTCTGAGTAATCTACGATTTTTAACACTCCGAAAACCAAAGTGAGAAATCTAAATTAAATGAATTTGAATGGAAAATGTCGTGTATAAATTATATAAGCGAAATATAAACTACACACGTGTTGTATACCTCATGTACATGCGTTGTGTAAGCTATATAAGCGAAGTATGAATTATACATGCATAGAATAATTGGTATATGTGTTGAAATGCAAGTGAAATATAGCAATTATATATATATATATATATATATATACTCCCCTCGTCCACAAACCATGGACGATATTTATTGTTGTGTATTGGTGTGAAATATTGGATGAAAAATGCGAATGGTTGAATAATAGTTTGTGGTTGATATTGGTTGGTTGTGGTTGAAAAATAACCATTGGTGATTGAAATAAATTGGAAATAATTGTGGAAATAAAAATAAAACATGCCGCCTGCGCGCGAATTAGATGCATGAATCCCCATTGTCAAAAACCGCGAGGTTTTAAGGTAGAGCGAGGAGCCGTACTAGGGGCGGTGCCGGTTTTAACTACCCTGCCGTTATGCTGCCGAAATTTTGAATAATATTCATGTGTTAGAATTATTTTCATATGTTGAAATTATCTTCATGCATTTAAATTAAAGTCATGTGTTGAAACTATATCCATATGTGGAAATGCTCATGTGTTGAGAAGTGATGTGTGAAAATTAAATTCATGTGTGAATGAATGAAGTGTTTAAACAATAAAAATCACATTTTTATAATATATATGAAGTATGTAAAATATTCGCCTTATATATAAATAGTTTCAACAATAAAAATTTCATCTTTCTTATATGAACAACATATATAAAATATCCATGTGTGGATGTGCTCATGTGTTGAGAAATGTGTGTATTGGAAAAGTTCATGTGTTGAATAAAAAGACCGAACAATAAAAATTACATTTTTATTGAAACTATGAAGTGTTGAAAACATTCATTTGTCGAATAAATATTTTAAATGATAAAAATATCATTTTTATCATATATGTGATATGCTAAAGATATGCGAGCGTTGAAATAAATATTTGTGAAAGAAATATTATTTTTAACATGCATAAGAACTAAATAAAATAGTCATGTGTTGAAATATATTTTAGTTCGCCGAAATTATCATCTTTGAAATGTGAAGTGTTAAAAATAGCCACTTGTTCAAATAAATATGCATGAGTTGAAATAATCATTAATTAGCTAATGATATGATTTTTGCCTATGCATGCAACATTAGAATGAATGGTGTTTTTAAACCAAAGTGAATCAAATATGAAGTTGAATGGAAAATGATAAGTGATAAGAATTGCATATATGTACATGCATATTTATTGAACAGGTTATAGCAAAGAGGCTAGAGAAGAGGAATAAAATTTTGTGCCCGACAAATAGGTACACATTTACTGTTTTGTTTGGGTGATGATTTTATGAGCCTATAGGCTAGCCGCTTGGCTTTTTCTTTTTCTTTTTGACATGAGACGCCCGTGTGGCTATTTGGGAATTTTCCCAGCCCCTCCCGTACAAAGGAGGTTATGGCGAAATTTTCCAAAATTTAAAGGCGTTAGTGAAATATTTGAAATGAAAACAATATAGGAATTTTTGAATGAACTATATTTATATAAATATAAATAAAATTAAAATGAAACATGGTCGTGCAGTTCTGTGACGACCCCAGATCCCGTTCAGACGGAGACAAGGGTAATCTTTGGAATATAACACAGAAACAGATAATAGCAGAACAGAATTAAATAAATACACCAGATAATGAACAATAGAATATACTAGATAAAAGTAATCATCAGAGTTACACAGTATACAGGATCTTACTTAGTACAAATACAATTCAGCTATACATAAATGTCTACAGCGGAAATAAACAAAATATGTACAATAGGAGCTGAACAGCATAAAAAGAGATAAATAATAGAATCCATCTTCAGCCCAGCTGTCCAGAAAGAACCAGCTAAACCTGAATACAAGGCTGCCCGTGTAGAAAAAGGGGCACCCGAGTTTGAAAGTGAAACAAACTACGAGTCAGTCATAGGACTGGTATGAGAAATCTACCCAACACATTTATAATATGGCTAATCACAGGACCACGCCACTTTCGTGGAACAGGTTTACTCCATTGGATTGCCAGTGCTTTAAAACAAATCATTCTTTGAAACAGCGCTATGCTTTTTATAAAAATGAAGCCGTTATAAGACTCAGTTCCCATCACACAATGCAACGCAAACCGGAGGATAGAGTTTTTACCTTATAACGGCCAAAATATGCTTGATATGAATAAAACAAAGGCATTTGATATTATTGCTAGTGTTTATATGTTTTGAAAACAATTTCAAATCATAACTATCAATCATAGACGGCATTAATGCCCCCATACCACTATGTCGTCATATATAGGTATACAATCAAAACCGCATAGTCACGTATTTGGAAATTGGATTTCCGTCATGAACCAAGGCAAAAGATAGTCCTTACCGACTTCGTGACTCTCTAGCCCGAGCCACAGGGTCAGATCGCATCGACCCTTGGATCGTCAGGGCCAGTCCACCGATGTGGATTAAAATTCCTGAACACTGCGTTTCCCCACCCTTTGGGGTATAAATGAGCCAACGAATGGCTCCGTCGGACCCGGATCGTCTGATCTAACCGAGGCGCCTCGCAACAGCAACAACCACACAGGTGAAAAGTATATAAATGTCAGGGCTGGTAGGTCACTGACACCACCCTAGCTAGAAAGAAACGCATGCCCTCCCTGAGGTCCTTCTCCCGTTTCTGGTTCATACCGGGGTGTGAGGCTCGCGAATTCACGTTATACACAAAGCTACGCCACACAGGCGGTGCTTTGATCATCACCACAAGACTTTGCTTTTCAACAGAAGCCCTGATCATTTGCCACTTAGGCATGTCACACTAGCAATTCATGCCATGCGACTGATGTCCATCGATATACAACCTCTGAGCTCGTGCGTTTCAGAGAAGGGCGTTAAGCAAAAGAATAAATTCTCCGCCGCCAAACAGATGTAGATTTAATAGAGATCAACCAACACAGAATAAAATCCAATGTCAGACACACAGTCCATTTACAAGTCCGTTCTGGGTCTGAACGAAACCGGAAGCACTAAATACCTCGCAAACCCATCGATCACCACGTACGTCTGGACGATCACCACTCATTATCCATATTTCGGGATGCCTCCCAATCAGGACCTCGGTTACCATCCAAACGAGGTGAAGATCTCCGGTCTTCGACCACCGTCTTCATCTTCGATTTCTTATCGTCGATTCAGTTATTCAGAATGGGATAAACCCAGACTTTTTGAGCAACTTGCGTATATAATAAACATGTGCAACACTAACATATACACGCATCATTTCAATTCATTAGTCACTAACCATCAATCAGTAAGAGAACGATTTCCCAAATATTAACCCCGAAGGCCGAAACCAACATCAGATCAACACTCAGGAAACCATTCGACTTAGCCAACTTTCAGTTAATTTCTAAATCACATCCATATTGTTTATAATATTTTATAACGATTTATCACTATTTTTATTTATTTTAAAATAGCCAATTTATTCAAAACGACGCTTCGGGCCATAACGCGACCGTGGCGCTGTTTTTCTTCAGATTTGATTTACATATATCTGAAAAATCTAACCGTTGAATCTTCACAAAATATACATCATTAGAAAGATCTTTTCAAACGAATCCAACGGTACCAGTTTCGGGAAAATTCGACGGTCGGATCTCCCGGTACAATCTTTTGAAGTTTCGATTTCAAAATATGAACTGCAGCGTCGTTATTCGATTAAATATAATTATATTTATATATATATATATAATCGATTCTGGCGCTGTTTTTCTTCAAATTCAAATTAAACATTCCATACAATCCAACCGTTGGATTTTTACAAAGTTGGTGTCGTTGGAAAGATATTTCCAAAGCGAACCCAACGGTTGCGATTTCAGGAAAATCCGATGGTCGGATCTCCCGGTATAATCGTTTGAAATCACGGTTCCAAAATACGAACTGCACGGCCACGTTTCGTTTTAATTTTATTTATATTTATATAATTATATAAATATAGTTCATTCAAAAATTCCTATATTGTTTCCACTTCTAATATTTCACTAACGCCTTTAAATTTTGGAAAATTTCGCCATAACCTCCTTTGTACGGGAGGGGCTGGGAAAATTCCCAAATAGCCACACGGGTGTCTCATGTCAAAAAGAAAAAGCCAAGCGGCTAGCCAACAGGCTCATAAAATCATCACCCAAACAAAACAGTAAATGTGTACCTATTTGTCGGGCACAAAATTTTATTCCTCTTCTCTAGCCCCTTTGCTATAACCTCTTCAAATAAATATGCATGTACAGATATACAGTTCTTATCACTTATCATTTTCCATTCAACTTCATGTTTGATTCCATTTGGTTTAAAAGCATCATTCATTCTAATGTTGCATGCATAGGCAAAAATCATATCATTAGCTAATTAAGGAATATTTCAACTCATGCATATTTATTTGAACGAGTGGCTATTTTAAACACTTCACATTTCAACAATTCATGTATATAATAAAAATGTGATTTTTATTGTAAAACAATTCATTTCAAAACACTATTATTTTATATAGTTTATATAGGTAACAAAAATAGGATTTTTATTATAAAACAATTTCTTTTAAAACGAGATTATTTTACATAGTCCATATAGTTGATAAAAGGTGATTTTTATTATGAAACAATTTATTTCAAAATATGAATACCATTCAACACATGAATTTCTAACCAACGAATGAATATCGATTCAACACATGAAGGTTTTCTATAGTTTATATATATAGATAAAAATGTGATTTTTATATTTAAAACACGAATACCATTCAACACATGAATTTCTAACCAACGAGTGAATATCGATTCAACACATGAAGGTTTTCTATTCAACGAATAAAAATAGTTTCAGCAAATGAAAATAATTCAAACACATGAATAGTATTCAAAATTTCGGCAGCATAACAGCAGGGTAGTTAAAACCGGGACCGTCCCTAGTACGGCTCCTCGCTCTACCTTAAAACCTCGCGGTTTTTGACAATGGAGATCATGCATCTAGTTCGCACGCAGGTGGCATGTATATATTTATTTCATTTCCACAAACTAATCCTATGTGGTTTCAACCAAATATTTCTCAACCACAAATGGGTATTTTTCAACCACAATCAATCAATATCAACCACAAACAATCCCAAACAACCATTCGCTATCAGTCAATTTTCACACCAATCACAACCAATAAATATCGTCGATGGTTTGTGGACGAGGGGCGTATATATATATATATATTTATATATAGCAATTCAATTCTATTTCAACACATATATAATTTTTACAACGCATATATAACTTATACATCAAACATACAACTTATACAACGCTTATACAAGAGGTGTACACCGCTTATATAACTCATACATCGACTATATAATTTATACATCGTCGTTTTCCATATTGTTTATAAATTAGAAATCTCACATTGGGTTCCACTCCACCAAAAATAGCAGAAGGCTCAGAAAAATATGCGGTCTCTTCTAAAATGTAGAAGACGTCCACACGAGTCCACTGTTTCTTGTTTCACTGAATTTCGACCACAAAGCAAAAAGATATGATTTTTCAAAGTTTGCAACGGTTTTAAACTGTTAAAATCAGTTTTTAAATTAAACAGCCGTTACCTTTCAGAAATCTTCAAAACTAGGTTTGAATTTTTCGATCAATCCGTGCAATGGTTCCACGATCGGGTTGCGCAGGGTCGAAGGCCTACGTGAGGCGCACGTGCACCAGGGAGGAGGGCCAACTCGGTGGGCCCCAGCGGTCGTGGCGGCGGTTTCAACGTCGAAACTTCAAGGAGGTGATTCGACCGATTTACACAACTATAATTGCTGCTCCTTATATGGATTTGAAGATCTCTCCGAGCTCTACAAAATCCTCAATAGGAGGAAGGCGTAATTTTGCTTGTCGGAGGAGGAACGGTGGAGAGAAGGCACGAGCGGTTTCCGCCGTAAATCGTTTATCGGGGAGAGAGAAGTGGGGTGGGGGGTCTGATGTGGACGAGTAGATTTTTTTTAATTTATAAAGTTTAAAAATCCGAAAATACCCCTTGCCTCTTGCGAACCCCTATCCAAACCCAACGACTGTCGTCCCTAGCGTTTTACCCCCATTCCGAACACAATGGGATATGTTTCGTAGGCCCATTTGACTGTTTTAATCAGTTTTCCTTCAAATTAAAATATATTACATTCAATATTCAATTTGAACGTACATTTCAATTTGCCAGGGCCACAAACTGATTCGAAAAATTTCAGAAAACTAAATCTAGCTATGTTTTGACGATACGGTCCCAACAAAACTAGTTTCGTTGAATTCTGAGACCGTTTGCAAAAAGGCCCATTTCTAGTCGATCCAATTTAACTATAATTGACCAAAACACATTTTCCTTTGCCACGCTCACATATTAGCTTCAAAAATTACGAAATTTGAAACCTAGCAATAACTTCCCATCCCGGATCCAACAAAAGTGGTTTCGTCGAATTCTGAGGTCGTATGCAAAATGGCCAATTTCACGGGCTATATAAATTCCATAGCGACCTTTCTGAAAATTCATTTGGCCACAACTTTTGCTTTCCGTTATGAAAATTCGATTTTTCAGATTCGTTATAAAGGTATCCACTAACAGATTTAAATATTTGTGGTTTCACTAAAATCCGTTTTGTTTTGCACCCGGTACAGACCGACAAAGTTTGAATTCAATTTTTGAAACTGCAGCGCCATTTCAGGCCTTGTTTATGATTATAATTAATTATATTCGTTTTCAATTGTCGATTCAAACTCACTTTTTATCTCCATTATTTAAAATATTTATTTTAAATATTTTAAATCCATTATTTTAGCCAATTTAAAAAAAATTAAATTGGTTTAGATTTTCTGGGTCGTTACAAGTTCGTGTTTTGAAACCGTGATTTCAAACGACTAGTGCGGGAAATCCGACCATTGGATTTTCCCGAAACCGCAACCGTTGGGTTCGCCTTGGAAATATCTTTCCAATGGCATCAACTTTGTGAAGATCCGACGGTTGGATTGTCTGGAATGTTTAATTCAAAGATGAAGAAAAACAGCGCCAGAAACGATTATATATATAATTAAATTAAATCGAATAACGACGCTGCAGTTCGTAATTTGAAATCGTAACTTCAAACGACGAGTGTGGAAGGTCCGACCGTTGGATTTTCCCAAAACTGAAACCGTTGGATTCATTTTGAAATGCTCTTTCTAATGATATAAAATTTGTGAAGATCCAACGGTTAGATTTTTAGTTATGTGTAAAACAAATTTAGTGAAAAACAGCGCCAGTGCATCGGCACAACCTGAAACGTCATTTAATTAAATATGGTTGTTTTAAATAAATAAAAATGGCGATATATCGTTATAAAATACTATAGACGATATAGAGTGGAAATAAACCAATTTTGTTGTGTTTGCTTGATATGTGATGGTTGAATGTATTTAACATGAAAATTATAACTAAAGAACTGAAATGTGAATGTTGAATAGTCCAACCATGTGATAAATTGACTTGAAAATCTAAATATATGTGGGTTATTTGAAAAGGCCGAGTTCATCTCATTTCAAATAATCGATCGACGTTGAGAAGTCGAAGACGATTGAAGATCGACGATCTTCACATTGGATGGATGGGCGCTACTGATGCTCGTGATTGGAGTAGCTACCGTGAAGGAGATGAAGTAGTAGCCGTCCAGACATATTGTTGATTGTACGGATATGCGAGGAATTTGGTGCCTCCGGTTTCGTTCAAACCCGGAACGGACTTGTAAATGGACTGTGTGTCTGACATTGGATTTTGTTCTGTGCTGATTGATCTCTGCTAAATATATATCTGTTTGGAGGCGGAGAATTTATTCTCTTGCTTAACGCCCTTCTCTGAGACGTACGAGCTCTGAGGTTATGTATTGATAGAAATCAGTCGCATGGAGTGGATTGCCTATGTGGCACGCCTAAGTGGCATATGATCAAGGCTTCTGTTGCAAAGCAAAGACTTATAGTTGATGATCAAAGCATGGTCTGTGTGACGTAGCTTTGTGTATAACGTGAATTCGCGAGCCTCACACCCCGGTATGAGTCAAAACGGGAGAAGGACCCAAGGAGTGCGCGACGTTTCTTTCTAGCTATGGTGGTGTCAGTGACCTCCAGCCTTGACATTTATATCTACTTTTCACCTGTGTGGTTGTTGGAATAAGAGGCGCCTCGATATAGGTCTGTAAGGACCGAGAAACGTGTGTTCAGGAATAATTAATCCTCAAAAGTAAGAGAGGACCGGCCTTGAAGGATCCAGGGATTGCTGTGTGCGATCCTGGGACATTTGCTAGAGTGTCTCGAATCGGAGAGGAGCTTGCCCCTTGCCTCGACTCATGAAGGAATCCAATTTCCAATACGAAATATGCGAATGTGATTGTATTACTAGTATGGCGACATAGTAGATGGTAGCTATGCCGCCTAGGATTGATATTTATGATTGAAATCGCTTTTGAAACATATATGCACTAGTAATAACATCAAACACTTTTGTTGTATTCGTATGAAGCATTTTTGGCCATTATAAGGTAAAACTCTATCCTCCGGCTTGCGTTGCATTGTGTGATGGGACCTGAGTCTTATAATGGCTTCATTTTATAAAAAGCATTGCGATGATTTAATCATTTACTTTATTTCATGCACTAGCACTCATTGGAGTAAATCCGTTCCGCGAAAGTGGCGTGGTCCTTTGATTTGCCTTATTATTGTTGTTAATAAGTTAAGTAGATTTCTCATACCAGTCCCATGACTGACTCCTAGTTTGTTTCACCTTGCAAACTCAGGTGCCCTCATTTTCACACGGGCAGCCTAGTTATAGGTATCCGGTAACACTTTTTAGCTCATGGCGAGGCTTGACTCCACCGTGCTGACTTTGACTCTTTCCGCCATTATAGTATATGTATTATGATTACGCCATTGGCGATGTAGACCGATATATATTTTGTGTACTCTTTACGTATGATTCTGCCTCTGGCGATGGTGATTGATTATGTATTATTATGCACTAAGTTGTATCCTGCACTGTGCTCTCTGATGTGATGATATCTATATGATCCCGCTGTCATATGTGTGTAAATTATTCTATTTTATGTTTATGCTATTATCTGTGATCTGCTAATGATGATTAATGTGTTATATTCCAATGATTATCCTTAACACCGTGTCATAGGGTTTTTGGATCGTCACACTATTTACCATCCATTTTTAATCAAGATTATTTATTTAGTTAGTTAATTACTATTTCTTTATTCTAATAAAGAGTCAAAGTTATATTTGTAATATTTTGGAAGTAGGTTTGTTACACTATCGTTATACTCAATATTTTATACATCGATCGTTAAATCAATATAAAGGGATTTTGGAAATGTTTTCCAAATATAACTAGAGATGTTTTCTAAGTATAGGAAATGAAATGATTTTGAAGTTGAGAAACGGAGTACTGGAAATTAGAAACTGACTGAAGAATAGTAAAGTTGAATGATTTTCCGAGTATCGATCTGATTTTGGTTTCGGCCTTCAGGATTGATATTCAAGGAATTATTCTCTTTCTAGTTTACGGTTAGGGACTATTGGATGTGAAAGGATAGTGATACATGAATAAGATATGGAAATGTTTTCCAATGTTAATAACATATGTTTTCGAAATACGGGAAATAAGGAGTTATAAATATATGGAAATATTTTCAAAGAAATCGTGAAAGGCTAAACGAGTTGGAGAAATATTTAGGTAAAAATATTGAAAGGAAAATAGGAAATGAATAATTTAATGATAATTTAAATTAAAGGGGATCAGTGTTGATTGATGATTGATCGGTAGGATTTCCATTTGGAAATACGACCGTTGTTTATATATATGTTTTCCTTTGATAGTTAAATAACCAACTATCGAAGTTTTTGACCATTTATCCATTGTCAATACGGAGAGACCGGGATCAAATTTCTTATCTGAAAACCACTACGTATGGACATTAGCGTTGCGAATCAAATATGATGAAGATAATTGAAGATGGAGTTTATGCAAGGGCTACTATGGTGATCCTAGGTAGAAATTGCCTAAGATGGATTTACAGAATAGTGCCTTCGGTTTGTCCAGTCCCAGGACAACTTACACTATGTCATAATTGGCCTAACACAATGCAAAAAAATTGTTGGCACAGGCCCAAAAAATGTTTGCATCGGTCTTCGGCAACATTTTTGGAGTGATGCAAGTTTCATTGTTGCTTCAAACCTCAAAAGCAACATTTTGACTATCTACGGCAACACAACAAATATTGTTACAATAGAGTCCTATTTAGGTCTATAGCAACATCCTTAGGTGTCTGTAGCAACATCCAAAAATGTTGCTATAGATATTAATTTTATTTATATATTTTGTGGGACCCATAATATAGGGCCCATTGGGCCCACGTCCCAAGCTAATCCCATCCCTACGGCAACACCTTGTATGACTATTGCAATATTATTTCAGCAACATTTATAACCCGATGGCAACACTATATTAAAGCTACTGCAACGCTAAGTTGAAAATAATTAACGACCAAGGTGAGTAAACTCAGTAACTCCGTCCAGTTCTATAATTTCATAAATATTATTTAATATTAATAAAAATGATTGAATGTTGTGTGTGATGGTTGGTTGGATGATTTGCTAGTTAATTGGTTGAAATCATAGATATAGTTATATATATAAACGTTGCTTAAATATTGATTCTATTTATTATAATATTTCATATTGATATGAAATTAGTGTTGTTTATGTTAATTAACGTCTATGGATGCAGGGAAACAGGTTGGAGGGATCCAATTGGTTTCCTCAACAATTTTATTGTTGATTTTCATATATTGTTTTATATGATGTGACAAATAATCTGGTGTTGATTATTGTGTGTCTTGGGATGTTAGAACAACATTGAACTGAAATAATTGGTATATAAATACCATAAAATATATTCAAATATATTTGAAAGGAATTTTGGGTTTTTAAAAAGGAAAAATCTACTTTTAAAGTAGAAATGAAATTTCGATTGGGCTAGAATATAATAGCTTGTTTAGTTATATTAAAACAAGTAATCTGATTTATAAATAATATTTATAAATGAAGCGAAAATATTACTATTAAATAGTTTGGAATTATAAATTCAAGAAATGAATTTATTTAAAAGAAAAAGGGAAGTCGTTAGAAAGAAAAACGATTAGATTATTTTTATACTCGAAATATGAATAAAGTTAAAACCATAAGGATTTGTAATTAGAATTCGACTATGTCAAATGTTATTAAAATGATTAATTATTAGAATTTATATATTATATAATTTGGAATTGGACAAGATAATTAACATTTGGTTTAGAACCAATAGATTATAATATAATATGAATTCGAGATTTAATTATAAACGTGATTTGTAATTAACAAGAAGTTTACATGGAAATATTGTTTATGAAGTGAAATATGAATACGAATTTATGAAATAACTCGATAAATGGAATTTTAGCCTGTATAGGTATTTATAAATATAAATCAGGATTTGATTTGATATAACGAGTCCGGTCTTCGGTAAAGGAATAATATTCACGTTTTAAAGTGTACAATGATTTAAAAGCAAACATTTTGCAGATTAAACCGGTTATAAAAGGAAATTGGTAAATATTTGAAGTGAAAAATTCAGAAATGAATTTTAAATCAAATTAACCTAAAACTGTGAGTTTATTCCGACATTCGGAACATTAATCTAGTACAGATTATTTGAAGAATGTTATATGATGAAATTCGATTATGCCGAATTCAGGAAGGTGCCGGTTACCTTCCATTTTTAATCAAGATTATTTATTTAATTAATTATTTAGATACCATTTCTTTATTCGAATAAAGAATCAAAGCTATATTTATAATATTTTGGAAGCAGGTATTATAACGTTATCATTATAATCAATAGTTTAAACATCGATCATTAAATCAATGTAAAGGGATTTTTGAAATGTTTTCCAAGTATAAACAGAGATGTTTTCTAAGTATAGGAAATGAAATGATTTTGAAGTTAAGAAATGGAGTGAAGAAATTAGAAACTGACTGGAGATTAGTAAAGCTGAATGATTTTCTGCGTATCGATCTAATGTTGATTTCGGCCTTCGGGATTGATATTCAAGGAATTTTTCTCTTACTAGTTTATGGCTGGGGACTGATGGATGTGAAAGGATAGTGTAATAACACAGAAATCCGAGCCAATTTAAAAAATTTATTTTGGCAATTTTAGTGAATTTTGAATATTTAAAATGATTATTTTAAATAATAACGACGAGAAATTTATTTTGAATAGAATTAGAATGTATATATTTATATAGCTCGACGTTAGAATATAGATATTTTATTTTAATTATAAAAGGAATTGAAAATGGCGCGGTAGTTTGAAAATTCGATTTCAAAGTTCAAATGAATGCATAGGACTCAAAATAAACAGGATTTTAGCAAAACCAAAAATATTAGAATATATTTGAAAATATCTTTCCAATGAATCCAAAAAATCAAAATTTTGTAGCGGGAATAAAACGTTATGTTCAATTGAAAATTCATAATAGTCGCTATGGAATTCTGGCCCTTAAAAATGGAAATTTTGCAAACGACCTCAGTTTTCGATGAAACCACTTTTGTCGGATCCGGGATGTAGAATTTTTGCTAGATTCCAAAATTCGTAATTTTTCGAATCAATATGTGAGCGTAGCAAATGAAAACGTGTTTTGACAGTTTTAGTCAATCTCGATTGACCGGAAAATGGCCATTTTTCAAACGGTCTCAGAATTTGACGAAATTAGTTTTTATTAGGATGGTATCGTCAATACGGAGCTAGAAATAATTTTTCAGGAATTTTTAGAGTCAGTATGTGGCCCCGGTAAATTGAAATGTGCGTTTGAATTGAATATATAAAGATTTATATTTTAATTTAAACGGAAACTGATCGAAACGTTGGAATTGGCTCGCGAAACATATCACATTGTATTCGGAATGGGGGTATTATTCTAGAGGCAACAGTCATTGGGTTTGAATTGGATTTCGTGATGTTAAACAACTAATGTACAAATTAAATATAATATAATATAATATTATATATATTTATAAATCTCCACTAAACCCTAGTCAAAACTCCTTTCATAGTCAAACCTTCTGAAAAACCGCCGCCCTCAAGTAAAACCGCGATCGCTCAGATCCCCACTCGTTGCCGTCGACCGCCGCCAGAGGCGCACCGCACCACCCCGCCTCCGCCCTACCTTCGCCGCACCCCACTTTAGCTCCTCCCTCCTCTGCCACTTTCCTCTTCCCCAATTCGAACTCCATCACCCAATTCAACCCTAAACCTTGCTGCCAGGCCCTCGGGTCCTACCGCCCACCACCAGTGACCTGCCCCGTCGCTCCTGCATCCCCTCCAACATACGACACTGCCCCCAGCCCTTTCTCAATCCGTGCAAGCCCACCGCAAACACCATCGCGAAATCTCCAAAACCTCGACGCTTATGACCCCGTCGCCTTCGCAGCAGCACTACCATGGCATCCCCTCCTTTTCCCAATCGATGTGAGTCTTTGATTATGATTTTTTTTAGCAATGAAATTATATGATTTTCGATGATGAAAGTGAAGCAACCCATAACTTCCCGTGTAAGGAAAGAGCAGATACTTTGAGAACAACACACAAAAGAACGCAGACAGAAGAACATTTCATTGTATATTACAACAATTCCATCAGAATACAAGAATATACAGAGTAAGAAAAAATATTACATAGAAAATATCAGAGACTTAAATTACATTTAAATACATCGCAGCGGAAAAATAATACACTACACAACTAGAAGTAATACACGGATACAGAGCTTTCCGAGTATCGTCCCAGCTGTAAATCACGATCCTGTGAATATAAATCTGCAAAACCAAAACTACTAGCTGCCCGTGTCAAAATAAGGGCACCCAGAGTTTAGGTTGAAACAATAAACTCTAGGTCAGTCATGTGGCACGTGTGAGAACTAAAACAGTTATTAATCTTTATTTTAAAGTTAGGTGAACCAAGGGACCATGCCGTATAACACGGAACGGGTTTCCTCCCAAGAATACCAGTGCAGAAACAACAGCGTCATGCTAAATAAAGAAAAATGAAGCTATTATAAGACCCAGGTCCCATCACACAATGCAACGCAAGCCGGAGGATAGGGTTTTTACCTTATAATAGCCAAAGAATGCCTAATACGGTAAATTTCATGTTTTAATTCTTAATCAGACTCCAACCGTAAAATAGTAAGAGAACGATTCCCTAAGTATTAACCCCGAAGGCCGAAACCAACATCAGACCAATACCTAGGAAACCACCCATCTTGGCTGTTTCCAGTTAGTTTCTGATTTTATATACAATCATAAATATCAATCATAGGCGACATGAGCATCCCATGCCACTATGTCACCATATATAGATTTACAATCAAAACCGCACATATCGTATTTGGAAATTGGATTTCCATCTGTGAATCGAGGCAAGAGATAGTCCTCTACCGATTCGAGACCGTCCAGCCCGAGCCTCAGGACCTAGACACAGGTGAGCCCTTGGATCGTCAGGGCCAGTCCACCGATGTGAATTAAAATGCCTGAACACTGCGTTTCCCCGCCCTTTGGAGCGTAAATGAGCCAACGAATGACTCGGTCGGCTTCACATAGTCACCGATATATCTGAGGCGCCTCGCAAACCAACAACCACATAAGTCAAACTCGTCAGGGCGTGTAAAACCACTAACGCCACTTCTAGCTAGAAGGAAACTCATTTCCTCCCTGAGGTCCTCTCCCGTTTCTGGTTCACAACCGGGGTGTGAGGCTCGCGAATTAACGCTACACAAAGCTGTGACACACAGGCTGTGCTTTGATCATCAACCACAAGACTCTGCTTTTCAACAGAAGCCTTGATCATTTTCATCTTAGCATGCCACACAGGAAAACCACTCCATGCAACCGATATACATCAATCACACAGAATGATATCCAATGTCAGACACACAGTCCATTTAAAAGTCCGTTCTGGGTCTGAACGAAACCGGAGGCACCTTGTACCTCGCATATCCATCGATCTCCAAGTACGTCTGGATGATCACCAACTGATTCCCTCCTCTTAGGTGTACGGCACAATCAAGATCATCAGTAATTATCCAAACGACGTGAAACCTCCGATCTTCGACCACCGCCTTCACCTTTGACTTATCGTCGTATCAGTTATTCAGAATGGGATAAACCCGGTCTTTCCGAATAACTCGCATATATAATAAACAAGGGTTACACAAACACAACATATGCCTCATTCCAATTCATCAGTCACTAACCATAAATTAACAAGAGAATAATTTCCCAAACATTAACCCCGAAGGCGAAACCAACATCAGATCAATACCCAGGAAACCATTCTTCTTAGCTAACCTACAGTTAGTTTCTAAATTTCATATTCTTAGGGAAAGGTTCCCATTAATTTTATCAAAGATAAATTCTTCTAAATTTATTTTTTAATCTTCCTTTTAATATCAATTCAAACCAAATTATGGTTTATCCGAACTAGCCGGGATTAACGAACCTTACCGAAGTAATCATTTGTTTTAATTTCCCAATCCCAACCTATTCATCCTATGAAGTAAAACTGGTAATACTTCATATCTAACACCACGGTGTTATCGGTAAATTCAATTACCATTTCACGTTCAAACCTAATTAAAGATTTAACTATCGCCTGGAGCAAAACTGGTGATACTCCATTCTCGATCTTTTCAATCTAATTAAAGATTCATTAAAACTCCACTTAGTTCTAATCTTTAACTGGGTTAAAGAATCAATATCATTTAAAACACGGTTCACGATAAATCCCAAAATCACATCACATTTCAATCAGTCCCTAACCGTAAATTAGCAAGTGAGCAATTCCCTAAGTATTAACCCGAAGGTCGAAACCAACATCAGATCAATACCCAGAAAACCATTCATCTTAACCAATCTCCAGTTAGTTTCTGATTTTCTTAACTCCTTTGGGTCTAAGAACAGTATTATTGAAGATACCATTCACGACAACCCAAAATCACATTCCATTAATTATCGGGTTAAAGAACAAGTGTTATTTAAAACACTATTCACGATAAACCCAAAAATCAATACCAATTCAATTCCAATTAAATATTATTTAATTGGTATACTTCATTAAATATAAACAAAAAGATTTAATCTTTTTCTCAACTCGGTTTAAGAACAGTGTTAATGAAGACACCATTCACGACAAACCCAAATCCCATTTGATATTAAATACAAGGCTCTGAATAGAAAATATATCGGCTTATATTCAATATCAAATTCTACGACCAACAAATATCGTATTGGAAATAACGATATAAATATATCTTTCAAATTCCCATAACGGTATCTGTTTCATCATGAAATCCAACATCGAAATATTCCAAAGACAATTTCGATTCAAATCCATTCCAATTCAATTATTGGAAATTCTGGTTATCATCAAAACCATTTCAAATCCAATTTATTTATTTTAAAAATAAACAAATTATTATTCTAGTTCAAAACTTGTTCATTTCAATAAAAATCTACTTTTATCTTTTCAAATATGGAGTTTTTCATCCCAATTCTTCCCAAATCATTTCTTATGATTTTACACAAATTATTACTATTTTTAATAATTTTATCAAGGCTCGTACAGTCGATTTCCATCAATGGTCATCGAACTGTACTTACATCGACCTTTTCCAAATTTTATTTGGACATAATTCCAAATCCAACCATTAGATTTCAAATTTCCAATATTCGTTTGAAAGCTCTTTTCGATACGAATCCAACGGTTCCGGTTTTAGGAGAATCCGATGGTCGGATCTCCCGTAATATCCATTCGAAGCTAATGATCGAAATTCGCGAACTGCTGCGGCGTGGCGCATTCTATTCAGGCCATTATATATATAATATATATTTTTCATCTATTTCCTTTTAAAACATATTTTATAAATCGTTTTAAATTCGTTTTCGAAACAATTTCAACTTCATTTCAAATTCAAATCAAAATTGAATTTTTCCTTATCATTAACATATAAATGATAATATTTTCAAAACGTTATATTTTGAAATCACTTCCTTTTCGATATTCATTATAAAAACGAATAAAATCGATATGAATATCGCTCGCGTCAAAATGGCGCAAATCTAATCAACACAGCTTCATATATTTCTATTTTCAAATATTCTATTTCAAATGTTTCTTTTTAAAATATTCTATTCAAATATTTCTTTTTCAAATATTCTATTTCAAATGTTCTATACAAATATTTTTATTCAAATATTTTATTTCAAATATTCTATTTCAAAACTGGAATGAGACCCAATCAATTACCATAGATTTTATTTCTATGGATTTCCATACAACGCATGTATATATCAACAATGACAAATAATCAACCATCATCCAAAAGTGCATTCTACACTGTATAAGCATCAAATATAAATATTCAACGCTTATAACAGTCTATCAATCAATCGATCGACATACAACTAATTATTGGGATTAGTGTATGTCATATATCACCCCAATACCCGTGTGGGCTTTCAAACAATCAAACACAGATTTTATTTATGCAATTGGGCAATGTGTAAAATTTATCGTCCCAATCAATATCAGTCAAATGTGTGTATATAAACAAATCGTCCGATTTGTTTAAATTTATTTATTCACATTCACGTTAAAAATTATATTTTCAACTATAAAATAATTTTAACTACTTAAATATTTTATTTCATTTCACATCACATCACACAATCAACTACGCATGAAAATCAAACAAACAAGAATACAAGCCGTCCATGGTATGTGAACGACGGGTGTCGGGTGCTACTAAACACCGTCTGCATCTAAGTATATATTTCAAACTAGAAATGAATTAAAAGTGAGAAGTTCTCACCGACTAGCTAAACCAAACGCCATGACTCTTCTTATGTAGAAATCTTCGCCGTTCTCGCCTTTTTTACTTTCGTTGACCGTAGCCACTACATATATAAAAATCACATTTTTATATTGTTGCTATTTATATAAAAATCACATTTTTAATTCGCTCTATATGGATAAAAATTCTATTTTTACATCGCTACTATATAGATAAAAATTCTATTTTTATTCTTCTCACTATATAAAAATTATATTTTTATTCTCTATGTCTTCATATATAAAAATCTCATTTTTACTTCACCATTTCAACCATATAAAGATTCAAACTTTTCTAATATAAAAATTCGACCTTTTCTATTCGATTTACTATATAAAAATCTGACCTTTTCTACTCGATTTACTGTATAAAAATCCGACCTTTTCTATTCGATTTACTATATAAAAATCCGACCTTTTCTATTCGATTAACTATATAAAATCCGACTTTTTCTATTCGATTAAATATATAAAAATCCGACCTTTTCTATTCGATTAACTATATAAAAATCCAACCTTTTCTATTTGATTAACTATATAAAAATCCGACCTTTTCTATTTTTAAACATCAATCCTTTTCTAGTTTAGAAACCAAAACCTTTTCCTTGTTAAAAATCAAATCTTTTATATTAAAAATTAAAACTTTTTCTAAATAAAAATCTAAACTTTATGCTAAATAAAAATTAGTTTTAATGTTACACTAAAAATCAGTTTTAATGTAAATAAAAATCAGTTCTTAATGTAAATAAAAATCATAGAAACTCACATTGTTTTCTGCGGAAGAGGAGGAGGTTAGGGTTCGTCGGAGGGTGGCCGAAGGCTGCAGGGGGTCGCCAACGGTGGGGTTTCTTGGGCCGAGGCAGGGTGTTGGAGAACGGAGGGTTGGACTGAGGTGCGTGTTCGATTAGGGCTCGGGGTTTAGGTAGGGGGGTCTTCCTCGATCGATCGCTTGGGGGGAGGAAGGGAGGAGCAGGCGGAGGGAGCCAACGTGGTGGGGGTGTGCTCCAACGGAGGCGCGACGAGGTCCTGGTGGGGGGGGCGATGGGTTAACGGTGGGATCGGGTTTTTGCCCTTTTTTTATTTAAAATCGATCTGTATTGATGTGGAGGGGGAGAGAGTAAAAAAGGGGGCTATGTATATATTTTAATTTTTTTAATTTATTTTCTTACCCAAAAAGCACCTTTTATTTTCAAACTCAAAACGAGACCCACCGCCTATCGTCCCTTGCTACTTACCCCCATTTCGAACCTAATGGGATATGTATCGTAGGCTGATTCGATCGTTTCGATCAATTTTCGTCAAAATCAAAATATAACTCCATATATTGAATTTGAACGCACATACGAGCTCTAAAAATTCCCGAAAAATATTTTCTAACTTCGTATTGGCGATACGGTTCTAACAAAACTAGTTTCATCGAATTCTGAGACCGTTTGAAAAATGGCCATTTTCCAGTCGATTAAAATCAACTTAAACTGGTCAAACGCGTTTTCCTTTGCCACGCTCACATATTAATTCGAAAAATTACGAATTTTGAAACCTAGCTATAACTTGATATCACAGATCCAACAAAAGTGGTTTCGTCGAAATCCGAGGTCGTTTGCAAAATTTCCATTTTTAAGGGCCTGAATTCCATAGCGACTATTCAGAATTTTCAACTGGACGTATCTTTTGATTCCCGCTATGAAATTTCAATTTTTCGGATTCGTTGGAAAGATATTCTCGATTAGATTCAAATATTTTTGGTTTTTTTAAACTCCGATTTATTCTGAATCCTGTACATTCATTTGAAATTTGAAATCGAATTATCGAACTACCACGCCATTTTCAATTCCTTTTATAATTATAAATAATTATTTATATTCTAACGACGATTCAATTAAATATATACATTCTATTCTATTAAAAATAAATTTCTCTTCGTTATTATTAAAAAAAAAATCCATTTTAAATAATGAAAATTCGTTAAAATTGCCAAAATAAAAATTTTAATTGGCTCAGATTTCCGGGTTATTACAGAAAATGTGGAATCGACGATAATAAAATACGATTTTTTTTAGTTCATAAAGCTTTGATTTTTATTGTATAAAGATTCGATTTTTGAAAATGAAAAGATATGATCTTTATGTTACAAAAATAAGATTTTTAAATTTATAAAAATTCGATCTTTATTTTATGCATATAAAAATATATTTTTAGTCATGAAAGAAAATATTTTTAGATGGATAAAAATATGATTTTTATATAGTAGGGATTATAAAAATATGATTTTTATTATATAAGGAGAATTATAAAAATATGACTTTTAATCGTATGAAGGTAAGATTTTTAAAGCGTTGTAAAGAAATAATTTTTATCATATGAATGGCAAGTTAAAAATATGATTTTTAAATCATATACGTTGTTTGGAAAATGTCATAGCGATAAAAATTCGATTTTTATATATGTAAAGAAGCGATAAAAAGATTATATTTCTATAAGTGAAAAGTTAGATTTTTAAAAGTAGAAAGACGAGATTTTTAGAAATATATAAACATCATATTATAAATGTGATTTTTAATATGAACAACGTAAAAAGGATGGCGTAGGAATTTCGGGCAAATCAAATGGATCAGAAATTCAGAATAGAAAGGCGGAGTGGATCCCAAAGGTGAGAACTTCTCACTTTTAATTTGTTTTCTAGTTGAAATATATACTAGGATGCAGAAGCACCCGACACCCGTCGTCCACAGACCATGAATGACTTGTTTGCTTTATTTCTGTGTAGTGAAATTTGATAATGTGATGTGGAATGAAATAAAATATAAATTCATGTGTTGAAATAAAATATATATTCATGTGTTGAAAAAAAAAATATTCATGTGTTGAAATAAAATATATATTCATGTGTTAAAATAAAATATGTATTCATGTGTTGAAGTAAAATAAATATTCATTTACAAATCGAACGATTTGTTTCTGTACACCGATTTGACTGATATTGATTGGGACGATAAATTTTACACATCGCCCAACTGCTGTGAAGACCCATAAATTCCCGCTCTTTGGATCGACCATAAACCACACAAGTCTGACCCAAAAGTTGGAAATCCACGAATACTTTAACTTTGGACTACAGCAACATCAGAACAACAACAGCAGACTTTTATAAACATCATAATAATGTTACATCAGAGTACAGAATATCAGAGTACATCAAATAAAATAACAGCGGAAGATAAATTACAATAAATTATTATACAATACAGTGCAGCGGAAATAAAATAACTAAGGCAGCGGAAGACAACAATGCTTTGGACATAGCTTTAGGCTTCAATCCAGAATCCTGCTCGAGATAAGAACCAGTAGACAAACGACTCGACTGCCCGTGTGGAAAGAGGGCACCCGAGTTTGTAAAGGTGGAAACAAACAACGGGTCAGTCATGGGATTGTTGTGAGAATTCTTAACTAATTTCACTAATAACAATAAGACAAATCCAAGGACCACGCCGCTAACGCGGAACGGGTTTACTCCAATGGATTGTCGTGCATAAATTAAAGTAAATCCTTAAAAAACGCAATGCTTTTGGAAAAATGAAACCATCATAAGACTCAAGTCCCATCACACAATGCAACGCAAACCGGAGGATAGAGTTTTACCTTATAATGGTAAAAAATGCTTGATACGTTAAAAATGAATTTGATATTATTATTAGTGTTTAAATGTTTCAAAAACATTTTAAAATAAATGTATTAATCCTAGGAAGCATAGCTACCATATACTATGCCTTCGTACTAGTAATACAATCAAATTTGTAGGGTCGTATTTTGTAACAACCCGCAAAATGCGAGCCAGTTTGAAATTTTTATTTTGGCAATTTTAGCGAATTTTAATTATTTAAAATAGATTATTTTAAATAATATCGACGAGAAATTTATTTTGAATAGAATTCGAACGTATATATTTATACGCGTCGTCGTTAGAATATAAATATTTATATATAATTATAAATAGAATTGAAAATGGCGCGGTAGTTCGATAATTCGATTTTAAACTTCAATTGAATGTACCGGGTGCAAAACAATCCGGATTTTAGTGAAACCAAAAATAATGGGATCTAATTGTGAATATCTTTCCAAAGAATCCGAATAATCAAATTTTCATAGCGGGGATCAAAAGATATGTCCAGTTGAAAATTCTGAATAGTCGCTATGGAATTCAGGCCCTTAAAAATGGACATTTTGCAAACGACCTCGGATTTCGACGAAACCAGTTTTGTTGGGTCCGGGATGTTGAATTATTGCTAGGTTTCAAATTTCATAATTTTTCGAATCAATATGTGAGCGTGGCAAAGGAAATCGTGTTTTGACCATGTCAGTTGATTTTAATCGACTGGAAATTGGCCATTTTTCCAACGGTCTCGGAATTCGACGAAACTAGTTTTGTTAGGACCGTATCGTCAATACGAAGCTAGAAAATATTTTTCTGGAATTTTTCTAGTTAGTATGTGACCACGGTAATTTGAAATGTACGTTTAAAATTCAATATAGTGATTTAAATGTAAATTCAACGAAAACTGATCGAAACAGTCAAATCAGCCTATGATACATATTCCATTGTGTTCGGAATGGGGGTAATTAGCTATGGATGACAGGCGGTGGGCTTGATTTCGAGTTCGAAATAAAAGTCAACCCTTATGGATTTAAAAAAAAAAAAAAATTAATTAATTAAAATTAAATTATTATATAATATAATTGGCCCTCCCCTTATCTTTCCCTCCTCTCTCTCATCAGTCATTACCGAATAAAAAAAAAAAGGGGGGAAATGGAATCCCGTCGCTCCTCCTAACCGCCCACCGCCGGAGTCCCCAGCCAGTCGCCGACGACCGTGGCCTACCCCCCCTCCTCTCCTCCGCTACCCCCTCTCTCTCCTCTCCATGAACCCGCGACCCCAATCCCCGAACCCAGCAGCCCCAAAACCGCAAGACCCCCCCCCTTCAAAACCCCTCACCACCGGAAAACGCGCAGCCGCCGGTCTCAGGCACCACTGTCGCCACCGCGAATCAGATACCGCGCCACCTCGAGCCTGCCGCAACCGGAAACCCCTCCCTAAAGCTTCTGTAAGCCTTCCCTTCCTTATTTTATTTTGTTTCTTTTATTTTATTTAAAGTATTTAGTCATAGGGAAGTATAATATCAGTTATACATAAAATACGATTTTTAAAATAAAGTTGAAGTTATAAAAACGGGATTTTTATGTTGCTAGTAATAAAAAGATTGAATTTTTCATATAATATAGATAATAAAAATATGATTTTTATATTTTTAAAGTATTAAAAATATAATCTTTACTATATAGAAATATTAAAAATATGATTTTTATATTTTTAAAGTATTAAAAATATAATCTTTATAGGATAGAGAATATAAAAATATCATCTTTGTATGTGTAGCGAAATAAAAATCTGATTTTTATTTTATATACGTTGAGATAAAGTGGTAATTTTTATAAAGGCGAAAACTTTATTTTTATAAAGGCGAAAACTTCATTTTTATAAAGGCGAAAACTTCATTTTTATAAAGGCGAAAACTTTATTTTTATAAAGGCGAAAACTTCATTTTTATAAAGGCGAAAACTTCATTTTTATAAAGGCGAAAACTTTATTTTTGAAATGGAATTTTTGTCTATATGGTAGCAATGTAGAAATAGAATTTTTATCCATAGAACGAGATAGTAAAAATTCGATTTTTATATATTGAACTTTGAAGTAAAAATTCGATTTTTATATATTGAACTTTGAACTAAAAATTCGATTTTTATATATTGAACTTTGAACTAAAAATTCGATTTTTATATATTGAACTTTGAAGTAAAAATTCGATTTTTATATATTGAACTTTGAACTAAAAATTCGATTTTTATATATTGAACTTTGAAATAAAAATTCGATTTTTATATATTGAACTTTGAAATAAAAATTCGATTTTTATATATTGAACTTTGAAATAAAAATTCGATTTTTATATATTGAACTTTGAAATAAAAATTCGATTTATATATATTGAAATTCCAAAGTAAAAATTCGATTTTTACCTATGTAGAGAATACGGGCGAAAGCGATAAAAAGCGAGTCGACGAGGACTTCTGCAAATGAAGAGCCGTGGAGCTAGGATAGCTATAGGTGAGAACTTCTCACTCAAATTCTATTTTTCTAGTTATATATATATATACTAGGATGCAGACGGTGCTTATTAGAAGCACCCGACACCCGTCCACATACCATGGACTTGTTTGTTTGGTTGTGTAGTTGGTTAGATTATTTGATTTGAAATTAAATTGTTTGGTGAGATAAATGGATTTAATTGATATGTGAATGGCGTGGGCCTTCACTAGACCGGGGATAAGGCTAGGCCTCGTCCCGTTTCTAGTATCGTGCCGTTATGCCGCCGAAATTTTCTAAAACACGTTAGAAAAATAAAAATATCATTTTATTGAATAAATGAATTGAATAGGAATTCATAGGTTGAAATAAAATGTTTTATCGTTAAAAATATAATTTTTAACGTGAATATGAAAATAGTGAAGTGAATAAATAAATATTCATTTACAAACCAGATGGTTTGTTTATGTACACTTATTTGAATGATATTGATTGGGTCGATAAATTTCACACATCGCCCAACTGCACAAATAAAATCTGTGTTTGATTGTTTGAAACCCCACACGGGTGTTAGGATGAAATTTGAAGTTCACTCATCCTGATTGATTAAATATGTCGATCGATTGATTGACAAGCTGCTATAAGCGTTAAATGTCTATATTTGATGCTTATACAGTGTAGTGCACTTTGGTTGATGGTTGATTATTCATCGTTGTTGATATATACATGTGTTGTAGAAAATCCATATAATTAACATTATATGGTAATTGATTGGGCCTCATTCCAGTTTCGAAAAGAAAAAGAAATATTTGAAAAAGAAATATTTGAAATAGAATATTTGAAAATAAAGGAATATATGAAGCCGTGTTGATTAGATTGACGCCATTTTGACGTGAGCGATATTTATATCGATTTAAAAAAAAAAAAACAATTTCGAAATGAATTGAATTGAAAACGATTTCGAAATGAATTGAATTGAAAACGATTTCGAAATGAATTGAATTGAAAACGATTTCGAAATGAATTGAATTGAAAACGATTTCGAAATGAATTGAATTGAAAACGAATTCAAAATGAATTGAAAACGATTTCGAAATGAATTGAATTGAAAACGAATTCAAAATGAATTGAAAACGATTTCGAAATGAATTGAATTGAAAACGAATTCAAAATGAATTGAAAACGATTTCGAAATGAATTGAATTGAAAACGAATTCAAAATGAATTGAAAACGATTTCGAAATGAATTGAATTGAAAACGAATTCAAAATGAATTGAAAACGATTTCGAAATGAATTGAATTGAAAACGAATTCAAAATGAATTGAAAACGATTTCGAAATGAATTGAATTGAAAACGATTTCGAAATGAATTGAATTGAAAACGAATTCAAAATGAATTGAAAACGATTTCGAAATGAATTGAATTGAAAACGAATTCGAAATGAATTGAAAACGATTTCGAAATGAGTTGAATTGAAAACGAATTCAAAATGAATTGAAAACGATTTCGAAATGAATTGAATTGAAAACGATTTCGAAATGAATTGAATTGAAAACGAATTCAAAATGAATTGAAAACGATTTCGAAATGAATTGAATTGAAAACGATTTCGAAATGAATTGAATTGAAAACGAATTCAAAATGAATTGAAAACGATTTCGAAATGAAATAAATTGAAAACGATTTCGAAATGAATTGAATTGAAAACGAATTCAAATGGGATAGAAAGCGAATTGAAATGAATTCAAATTGAATTGAAATTCGAATTGAATAGAAATGAATTTTTAAACGAATTTATAAAGAAGAATTCAATTTTGGCTTTGAATTGAAATAGAAGTTGAAATAGATTTTGAAACGAATTCAAAACTATTTATATAATTCGTTTTGAATAGAAATCGACGAAATATATATTATATATATTATATATATAATATAATGGCCTGAATAGAACGCGCCGCGCCGCGGCAGTTCGCGAATTTCGACCATTTATTTCAAACGGACATTACGGGAGATCCGACCGTCGGATTCTCCTAAAACCGGAACCGTTGGGTTCGTATCGAAAAGAGCTTTCTAAAGAATAATAGAAATTAGAAATCTAACGGTTGGATTTGGAATTATGTCCAAATCAAATTCGAAAAAGGTCGCTGTAAGTGCAGTTCGATGGCCATTGATGGAAATCGACTGTACGGGCCTTGATAAAATTATTAAAAATAGTAATAATTTATGTAAAACCATAAGAAATGATTTGTGAAGATTTGGGATGAAAAACTCCATATTTGAAAAGATAAAAATAGATTTTTATCGAAATGAACTAGTTTTGAACTAGAAATATAATTCTATTTATTTTTAAATAAATAAATTGAATTTGAAAAGGGTTTTGAAAATAACCAAAATTTCCAATGATTGCATTGGAGTGGATTTGAATCGAAATTGTCTTCGGAATATTTCGATGTTGGAATTTGTGATTATACGGATGTTGTTACGGAAATTTGAAAGATATATATTTATATCGTTATTTCCAATACGACATTTGTTAATCGTAGAATTTGATATTGAATATAAGCCGATATATTTTGTATTCAGAGCTTTATATTGAATATCAAATGTGATTTGGGTTTGTCGTGAATGGTGTCTTCACTAACACTGTTCTTGAACCCAGTTGAGAAAAGATTAAATCTTTTGATTTAGATTTAATGAAGTGTACCAATTAAATAATATTTAATTGGAATTGAATGGATATTGATTTTTGGGTTTATCGTGAACAGTGTTTTAAATAACACTTGTTCTTTAACCCGATAATTAATGGGATGTGACTTTGGGTTTATCGTGAAGCGTGTTTTTAATGACACTGATTCTTTAACCCAGTCACAGATTAAAACTAAGTGGAGTTTTAATGAATCTTTAATTAGATTGAAAAGATCGAGAATGGAGTATCACCAGTTGTGCTCCAGGCGATAGTTAAATCTTTAATTAGATTTGAATGTGAAATTTAGAAACTAACTGGCGGTTAGCCAAGCAGAATGGTTTTCTGGATATTGATCTGATGTTGGTTTCGGCCTTCGGGGTTAATATTTGGGGAATTATTCTCTTGATTAATTTACGGTTAGTGACTAATGAATTGGAATGAGGCGTATGTTGTGTTTGTGTAACACTTATTTAAAATATACGCGAGTTATTCGGAAAGACCGGGTTTATCCCATTCTGAATAACTGATGCGACGATAAGTCGAAGATGAAGACGATGGTCGAAGACCGGAGGTTTTCACGTCGTTTGGGTGATAACTGATGATCTTGATTGGGCTGTACACCCAAGAAGATGGAAACAGTTAGTGATCGTCCAGACGTACTTGGAGATCGATGGATATGCGGGGTACTAGGTGCCTCCGGTTTCGTTCAGACCCAGAACGGACTTGTAAATGGACTGTGTGTCTGACATCGGATTTCATTCTGTGTGACTGATATCGGTTGCATAGGATGGTTTGCCTGTGTGGCATGCTAAGATGCAAGTGATCGAGGCTTCTGTTGAAAAGCAAAGTCTTGTGGTGATGATCAAAGCAAGGCCTTTGTGGCGTAGCTTTGTGTAACGTTTGATTCGCGAGTTTCACACCCGGTATGAACCAAAAACGGGAGACGGACCTCAGGGAGGACTTGCGTTTCTTTCTAGCTAGAAGTGGCGTCAGTGGTTTTACACGCCCTGACGAGTTTGACTTATGTTGTTGTTGCTGTTGCGAGGCGCCTCGGTTATATCGGTTTCGGCCGAATGCATTCTGGTCGGCTGACGGACCAGACTTACACCCCATAGGGTGGGGAAACGTAGTGTTCAGGCATTTTAATCCACATCGGTGGACCGGCCCTGTCGCTCCAAGGGTCGATGCGCTCTGACCCTGTGGCTCGGGCTAGAGAGTCACGAATCGGTTGAGGACTATCTTTTGCCTCGGTTCATAGACGGAAATCCAATTTCCAAATACGTGCCATTTGCGGTTTTATTTGTAAACCTATATATGGCGACATAGTGGCATGGGACGCTCATGTCGCCTATGATTGATACTTATGATTTGAAGTTGTTTTATACACTATGCACTTATTATAGTATCAAATGATTTGTTTCAAACGTATCAAGCATTCTTTGGCTGTTATAAGGGAAAACCCTATCCCCCGGCTTGCGTTTGCATTGTGTGATAGGACCTGGGTCTTATAACAGCTTCATTTTTCTTTATTTAGCATGGCGCTGTTTGTTTATGCACTGGTATTCTTGGGAGGAAACCCGTTCCGTGTTATACGGCGTGGTCCCTTGATTTACCTAATGATTTAAAATAAAGATTAACTGTTTTAGTTCTCACACCAGTCACATGACTGACCTGGAGTTTATTGTTTTAACCTAAACTCTGGGTGCCCCTATTTTTGACACGGGCAGCTAGCAGTTTCGGTTTTGCAGATTTATATTCACAGGATCCTGGTTTACAGCTGGAACGATATCCGGAAAGCTTTGTATCCGTATATCTACTTCTAGTTGTGTATTGTATTATTTTCCGCTGCTATGTATTTAAATGAAATTTAAATCTCTGATATTTCTGTGTAATATTCATTTATACTCTGTATATTCTTGTAATCTGATGCACTGTTGTTATATATAGTGAAATGTTCTTCTGTATGCGTTCTGTTGTGGTTTGTTCTCGAACTATCCGACGCTTTCCTTTACGGGGAAGTTGCGGGTCTTCACAGTTGGTATCAGAGCTTTGGTTTACAAAGCAGAGGACAAGACACATTAGAACCGTACGAAGGAATTCATCAGATATTGGATTAGTAATATCCAATGGAATGACTCGTTAGAGATGGGATCAGTAGTATCCTAGAACGAGTGTGAAGAGTATATTTTTGAAAATAAAAACAAAATTTTGTTTTGAAAATTTAAATCAATTATACGTATTTGATTATTTATTTATATTGATTAGGACAGTCCAATATATAAAGATTTTGCGTATGCGCCTAGCTAGCGTCTATTCGAAGTTTTAATATACTGGATAGATGTAGAATCACACTCTAGTCGCCCGGAGATGATTCAGATGATGAGGCATCATCATCAGTGTTTATATTCGAGCGACGAAAGTGAGATTTCTATATATTTCCTATTGACTGGTGTGAGAACCAAAAATTAGATAAGGCCTATTGTTGTGATTTGGCATCAAAAACATGATTTTTGTATGTGTATCAAAATTTATGGATTTGAAACTCTAATTCACTAATTGATTGATGTTTGGGTTGTTTGTTTATTTGTTTGCAAATTTATAGCCATTATGCCCAATTGAATCAAATATTAAATTATATTGAAATTTGGTCGCATCTGCTTGCATATACATGTATATCATTGAACAGGTCATAGCAAGGAGGCTAGAGCAGAGAATAAAATTTGTTTGCCCGACAAATAGGTACATGTTTACTACATAATTTCCTGTTTTGTTTGGGTGATGATGATTTTATGAGCCTATTGGCTAGCCGCTTGGCTTTTTCTTTTTCTTTTTGAGATCTGAAGGACCGGGAACGCTATTTGCAATTTCCCGATGCTCCCGGTGCAGGGGAGGTTATGGCGAAATTTTTCGAAAATTTAGGGTGTTAGCCAAATTTTTGAAATTTTGAAAATTCTCAGAAACTAAAGAGTTGGAGAATGGAAGCCAGATCGAACGTAGGGCTTATTAATCAAACCACTTTCGACTTTGTTCCTTTTCGGGGACGAAAAGTTTTAAGTGGGGGAGATTGTAACAACCCGCAAAATGCGAGCCAGTTTGAAATTTTTATTTTGGCAATTTTAGCGAATTTTAATTATTTAAAATAGATTATTTTAAATAATATCGACGAGAAATTTATTTTGAATAGAATTCGAACGTATATATTTATACGCGTCGTCGTTAGAATATAAATATTTATATATAATTATAAATAGAATTGAAAATGGCGCGGTAGTTCGATAATTCGATTTTAAACTTCAATTGAATGTACCGGGTGCAAAACAATCCGGATTTTAGTGAAACCAAAAATAATGGGATCTAATTGTGAATATCTTTCCAAAGAATCCGAATAATCAAATTTTCATAGCGGGGATCAAAAGATATGTCCAGTTGAAAATTCTGAATAGTCGCTATGGAATTCAGGCCCTTAAAAATGGACATTTTGCAAACGACCTCGGATTTCGACGAAACCAGTTTTGTTGGGTCCGGGATGTTGAATTATTGCTAGGTTTCAAATTTCATAATTTTTCGAATCAATATGTGAGCGTGGCAAAGGAAATCGTGTTTTGACCATGTCAGTTGATTTTAATCGACTGGAAATTGGCCATTTTTCCAACGGTCTCGGAATTCGACGAAACTAGTTTTGTTAGGACCGTATCGTCAATACGAAGCTAGAAAATATTTTTCTGGAATTTTTCTAGTTAGTATGTGACCCCGGTAATTTGAAATGTACGTTTAAAATTCAATATAGTGATTTAAATGTAAATTCAACGAAAACTGATCGAAACAGTCAAATCAGCCTATGATACATATTCCATTGTGTTCGGAATGGGGGTAATTAGCTATGGATGACAGGCGGTGGGCTTGATTTCGAGTTCGAAATAAAAGTCAACCCTTATGGATTTAAAAAAAAAAAATTAATTAATTAAAATTAAATTATTATATAATATAATTGGCCCTCCCCTTATCTTTCCCTCCTCTCTCTCATCAGTCATTACCGAATAAAAAAAAAAAAGGGGGGAAATGGAATCCCGTCGCTCCTCCTAACCGCCCACCGCCGGAGTCCCCAGCCAGTCGCCGACGACCGTGGCCTACCCCCCCCCCCCTCCTCTCCTCCGCTACCCCCTCTCTCTCCTCTCCATGAACCCGCGACCCCAATCCCCGAACCCAGCAGCCCCAAAACCGCAAGACCCCCCCCCTTCAAAACCCCTCACCACCGGAAAACGCGCAGCCGCCGGTCTCAGGCACCACTGTCGCCACCGCGAATCAGATACCGCGCCACCTCGAGCCTGCCGCAACCGGAAACCCCTCCCTAAAGCTTCTGTAAGCCTTCCCTTCCTTATTTTATTTTGTTTCTTTTATTTTATTTAAAGTATTTAGTCATAGGGAAGTATAATATCAGTTATACATAAAATACGATTTTTAAAATAAAGTTGAAGTTATAAAAACGGGATTTTTATGTTGCTAGTAATAAAAAGATTGAATTTTTCATATAATATAGATAATAAAAATATGATTTTTATATTTTTAAAGTATTAAAAATATAATCTTTACTATATAGAAATATTAAAAATATGATTTTTATATTTTTAAAGTATTAAAAATATAATCTTTATAGGATAGAGAATATAAAAATATCATCTTTGTATGTGTAGCGAAATAAAAATCTGATTTTTATTTTATATACGTTGAGATAAAGTGGTAATTTTTATAAAGGCGAAAACTTTATTTTATAATCTTTATAGGATAGAGAATATAAAAATATCATCTTTGTATGTGTAGCGAAATAAAAATCTGATTTTTATTTTATATACGTTGAGATAAAGTGGTAATTTTTATAAAGGCGAAAACTTCATTTTTATAAAGGCGAAAACTTCATTTTTATAAAGGCGAAAACTTTATTTTTATAAAGGCGAAAACTTCATTTTTATAAAGGCGAAAACTTCATTTTTATAAAGGCGAAAACTTTATTTTTGAAATGGAATTTTTGTCTATATGGTAGCAATGTAGAAATAGAATTTTTATCCATAGAACGAGATAGTAAAAATTCGATTTTTATATATTGAACTTTGAAGTAAAAATTCGATTTTTATATATTGAACTTTGAACTAAAAATTCGATTTTTATATATTGAACTTTGAACTAAAAATTCGATTTTTATATATTGAACTTTGAAGTAAAAATTCGATTTTTATATATTGAACTTTGAACTAAAAATTCGATTTTTATATATTGAACTTTGAAATAAAAATTCGATTTTTATATATTGAACTTTGAAATAAAAATTCGATTTTTATATATTGAACTTTGAAATAAAAATTCGATTTTTATATATTGAACTTTGAAATAAAAATTCGATTTATATATATTGAAATTCCAAAGTAAAAATTCGATTTTTACCTATGTAGAGAATACGGGCGAAAGCGATAAAAAGCGAGTCGACGAGGACTTCTGCAAATGAAGAGCCGTGGAGCTAGGATAGCTATAGGTGAGAACTTCTCACTCAAATTCTATTTTTCTAGTTATATATATATATACTAGGATGCAGACGGTGCTTATTAGAAGCACCCGACACCCGTCCACATACCATGGACTTGTTTGTTTGGTTGTGTAGTTGGTTAGATTATTTGATTTGAAATTAAATTGTTTGGTGAGATAAATGGATTTAATTGATATGTGAATGGCGTGGGCCTTCACTAGACCGGGGATAAGGCTAGGCCTCGTCCCGTTTCTAGTATCGTGCCGTTATGCCGCCGAAATTTTCTAAAACACGTTAGAAAAATAAAAATATCATTTTATTGAATAAATGAATTGAATAGGAATTCATAGGTTGAAATAAAATGTTTTATCGTTAAAAATATAATTTTTAACGTGAATATGAAAATAGTGAAGTGAATAAATAAATATTCATTTACAAACCAGATGGTTTGTTTATGTACACTTATTTGAATGATATTGATTGGGTCGATAAATTTCACACATCGCCCAACTGCACAAATAAAATCTGTGTTTGATTGTTTGAAACCCCACACGGGTGTTAGGATGAAATTTGAAGTTCACTCATCCTGATTGATTAAATATGTCGATCGATTGATTGACAAGCTGCTATAAGCGTTAAATGTCTATATTTGATGCTTATACAGTGTAGTGCACTTTGGTTGATGGTTGATTATTCATCGTTGTTGATATATACATGTGTTGTAGAAAATCCATATAATTAACATTATATGGTAATTGATTGGGCCTCATTCCAGTTTCGAAAAGAAAAAGAAATATTTGAAAAAGAAATATTTGAAATAGAATATTTGAAAATAAAGGAATATATGAAGCCGTGTTGATTAGATTGACGCCATTTTGACGTGAGCGATATTTATATCGATTTAAAAAAAAAAAAACAATTTCGAAATGAATTGAATTGAAAACGATTTCGAAATGAATTGAATTGAAAACGATTTCGAAATGAATTGAATTGAAAACGATTTCGAAATGAATTGAATTGAAAACGATTTCGAAATGAATTGAATTGAAAACGAATTCAAAATGAATTGAAAACGATTTCGAAATGAATTGAATTGAAAACGAATTCAAAATGAATTGAAAACGATTTCGAAATGAATTGAATTGAAAACGAATTCAAAATGAATTGAAAACGATTTCGAAATGAATGGAATTGAAAACGAATTCAAAATGAATTGAAAACGATTTCGAAATGAATTGAATTGAAAACGAATTCAAAATGAATTGAAAACGATTTCGAAATGAATTGAATTGAAAACGAATTCAAAATGAATTGAAAACGATTTCGAAATGAATTGAATTGAAAACGATTTCGAAATGAATTGAATTGAAAACGAATTCAAAATGAATTGAAAACGATTTCGAAATGAATTGAATTGAAAACGAATTCAAAATGAATTGAAAACGATTTCGAAATGAATTGAATTGAAAACGAATTCAAAATGAATTGAAAACGATTTCGAAATGAATTGAATTGAAAACGAATTCAAAATGAATTGAAAACGATTTCGAAATGAGTTGAATTGAAAACGAATTCAAAATGAATTGAAAACGATTTCGAAATGAATTGAATTGAAAACGATTTCGAAATGAATTGAATTGAAAACGAATTCAAAATGAATTGAAAACGATTTCGAAATGAATTGAATTGAAAACGATTTCGAAATGAATTGAATTGAAAACGAATTCAAAATGAATTGAAAACGATTTCGAAATGAAATAAATTGAAAACGATTTCGAAATGAATTGAATTGAAAACGAATTCAAATGGGATAGAAAGCGAATTGAAATGAATTCAAATTGAATTGAAATTCGAATTGAATAGAAATGAATTTTTAAACGAATTTATAAAGAAGAATTCAATTTTGGCTTTGAATTGAAATAGAAGTTGAAATAGATTTTGAAACGAATTCAAAACTATTTATATAATTCGTTTTGAATAGAAATCGACGAAATATATATTATATATATTATATATATAATATAATGGCCTGAATAGAACGCGCCGCGCCGCGGCAGTTCGCGAATTTCGACCATTTATTTCAAACGGACATTACGGGAGATCCGACCGTCGGATTCTCCTAAAACCGGAACCGTTGGGTTCGTATCGAAAAGAGCTTTCTAAAGAATAATAGAAATTAGAAATCTAACGGTTGGATTTGGAATTATGTCCAAATCAAATTCGAAAAAGGTCGCTGTAAGTGCAGTTCGATGGCCATTGATGGAAATCGACTGTACGGGCCTTGATAAAATTATTAAAAATAGTAATAATTTATGTAAAACCATAAGAAATGATTTGTGAAGATTTGGGATGAAAAACTCCATATTTGAAAAGATAAAAATAGATTTTTATCGAAATGAACTAGTTTTGAACTAGAAATATAATTCTATTTATTTTTAAATAAATAAATTGAATTTGAAAAGGGTTTTGAAAATAACCAAAATTTCCAATGATTGCATTGGAGTGGATTTGAATCGAAATTGTCTTCGGAATATTTCGATGTTGGAATTTGTGATTATACGGATGTTGTTACGGAAATTTGAAAGATATATATTTATATCGTTATTTCCAATACGACATTTGTTAATCGTAGAATTTGATATTGAATATAAGCCGATATATTTTGTATTCAGAGCTTTATATTGAATATCAAATGTGATTTGGGTTTGTCGTGAATGGTGTCTTCACTAACACTGTTCTTGAACCCAGTTGAGAAAAGATTAAATCTTTTGATTTAGATTTAATGAAGTGTACCAATTAAATAATATTTAATTGGAATTGAATGGATATTGATTTTTGGGTTTATCGTGAACAGTGTTTTAAATAACACTTGTTCTTTAACCCGATAATTAATGGGATGTGACTTTGGGTTTATCGTGAAGCGTGTTTTTAATGACACTGATTCTTTAACCCAGTCACAGATTAAAACTAAGTGGAGTTTTAATGAATCTTTAATTAGATTGAAAAGATCGAGAATGGAGTATCACCAGTTGTGCTCCAGGCGATAGTTAAATCTTTAATTAGATTTGAATGTGAAATTTAGAAACTAACTGGCGGTTAGCCAAGCAGAATGGTTTTCTGGATATTGATCTGATGTTGGTTTCGGCCTTCGGGGTTAATATTTGGGGAATTATTCTCTTGATTAATTTACGGTTAGTGACTAATGAATTGGAATGAGGCGTATGTTGTGTTTGTGTAACACTTATTTAAAATATACGCGAGTTATTCGGAAAGACCGGGTTTATCCCATTCTGAATAACTGATGCGACGATAAGTCGAAGATGAAGACGATGGTCGAAGACCGGAGGTTTTCACGTCGTTTGGGTGATAACTGATGATCTTGATTGGGCTGTACACCCAAGAAGATGGAAACAGTTAGTGATCGTCCAGACGTACTTGGAGATCGATGGATATGCGGGGTACTAGGTGCCTCCGGTTTCGTTCAGACCCAGAACGGACTTGTAAATGGACTGTGTGTCTGACATCGGATTTCATTCTGTGTGACTGATATCGGTTGCATAGGATGGTTTGCCTGTGTGGCATGCTAAGATGCAAGTGATCGAGGCTTCTGTTGAAAAGCAAAGTCTTGTGGTGATGATCAAAGCAAGGCCTTTGTGGCGTAGCTTTGTGTAACGTTTGATTCGCGAGTTTCACACCCGGTATGAACCAAAAACGGGAGACGGACCTCAGGGAGGACTTGCGTTTCTTTCTAGCTAGAAGTGGCGTCAGTGGTTTTACACGCCCTGACGAGTTTGACTTATGTTGTTGTTGCTGTTGCGAGGCGCCTCGGTTATATCGGTTTCGGCCGAATGCATTCTGGTCGGCTGACGGACCAGACTTACACCCCATAGGGTGGGGAAACGTAGTGTTCAGGCATTTTAATCCACATCGGTGGACCGGCCCTGTCGCTCCAAGGGTCGATGCGCTCTGACCCTGTGGCTCGGGCTAGAGAGTCACGAATCGGTTGAGGACTATCTTTTGCCTCGGTTCATAGACGGAAATCCAATTTCCAAATACGTGCCATTTGCGGTTTTATTTGTAAACCTATATATGGCGACATAGTGGCATGGGACGCTCATGTCGCCTATGATTGATACTTATGATTTGAAGTTGTTTTATACACTATGCACTTATTATAGTATCAAATGATTTGTTTCAAACGTATCAAGCATTCTTTGGCTGTTATAAGGGAAAACCCTATCCCCCGGCTTGCGTTTGCATTGTGTGATAGGACCTGGGTCTTATAACAGCTTCATTTTTCTTTATTTAGCATGGCGCTGTTTGTTTATGCACTGGTATTCTTGGGAGGAAACCCGTTCCGTGTTATACGGCGTGGTCCCTTGATTTACCTAATGATTTAAAATAAAGATTAACTGTTTTAGTTCTCACACCAGTCACATGACTGACCTGGAGTTTATTGTTTTAACCTAAACTCTGGGTGCCCCTATTTTTGACACGGGCAGCTAGCAGTTTCGGTTTTGCAGATTTATATTCACAGGATCCTGGTTTACAGCTGGAACGATATCCGGAAAGCTTTGTATCCGTATATCTACTTCTAGTTGTGTATTGTATTATTTTCCGCTGCTATGTATTTAAATGAAATTTAAATCTCTGATATTTCTGTGTAATATTCATTTATACTCTGTATATTCTTGTAATCTGATGCACTGTTGTTATATATAGTGAAATGTTCTTCTGTATGCGTTCTGTTGTGGTTTGTTCTCGAACTATCCGACGCTTTCCTTTACGGGGAAGTTGCGGGTCTTCACATATTTGGAATTTGGTTTCCATTATGAGTCAAGGCTAGGGAGGAGCTCCTTAACGATTCGAGACACTCTAGCTAATGTCTCAGGATCCCCCACAGTGAACCCTTGGAAAGTTGCAGGGCCAGTCCACACATACAGCTTCGTGGATTGGCAATTCCTGAACACATGTTTCCCGATCCTATAGGACCTATCATCCGAGGCGCCTCATTCCATCATCCACATAAGTAAATATCAGCCAGTTTAAGCACTGACGCCACTTCTAACTAGAAAGAAACGTGCTGCTCTCCCTGCGTTCCCTTCTCCCATTTTAGACTCAACCGGGTTGTGAGGCTCGTAAAGTAACATTATAACCACAAGGCCTGCTTTTCAACGAAGCCTTGATCATCTTCATCTTAGCGTGCCACGTTGACAATTCACGCCATGTGATTGATAACTATTAATACCCAACCTCTAAGGGTGTTAAGCAAGAGAATAAATTCTCCGCCACCAACGGTCGTATATTAATAGAAATCAATGTACATAGAACAAAATTCAACGTCAGACACACATCCATTTATATGCTTATGCTCTGGGTCTGAGCGAAAGACAAATCCGTACAAATCAACACTATGTCCGGATAACTACCATCTTAGCCCCGTCTTGGGAGCAAATCAATCAAGGGCCTCAACACTAATTACCCATTCGATGTGAAGATCGTCAGTCTTCAATCACCGTCTTCAATTCTCCCTTTTAAAACGTCGTATGATTATTTGAAATGAGTATAACTCGGTCTTTTCAAATGATCTTCGATTAATTATCAATTAAATTATTTCATAACGTTATTAATTATCACTATTTTTATTTTGATAAAAGTAGTTCATTTGCATTTCAATGACGTTACAGGTCATTAACATATAAGGGTAATAAATCAACCAAACCAACAGCGCACAATCATGTTCCTATCATACCATGATGTAATGTGACATGTTTATATCAAGATATCATGTTATATAAGCAGTTCAATTCCCTTCCCTCATTTTATTTGTTAATAAACAACAACTAAAATGTAACTTTCAACTCAATTAATTCATAGAAAATGTCATTTAAAAACATTTCTTTTTCTTATTTGTTTTCACCATATGTGAATAAGTTTACTTTTGCTTATTCTTATTTATTTACCTAAATGTAAATAAATGTTATCTTTCACTTCTATAAATCCTATTTACCTGAAAATGTAAATGAAAGTGTCATCTAAAATAATTCTTTTTATTTACCTAAGCAAATGTAAATTTCTATTTCATGTTTTATTTACATTCTTTAATTACATAAAAAAATGTAAATTCTTTAATTCCTTTTGTTTACATTGAAAAATGTAAATTCTTTTATTTCTACTCTTTTGTTGTCCCTAGAACGACAATAAAAAAAATACTCCTTTTATTCTAATCTCTTTATTAAATATAAAATATCAATAAAAATGTCGCTTTACATTTATTATTTTCATTTGCATAAAAGGTAAATATAAATATAACCTTTTAATTCTAATCTTTTTATTGTCTCTATTTTGACATAAAAATATTACATTAAATTCTACCCTTTTTGGTTACATCTAAAATGTGAATTTAAAATACCTATTTTAATCTAATCTTTTTATTTACACCAAGAATGTAAATAAAAATGTTACTTTGATTCTATTCTTTATTTACATCTAAATATGCAAATAGAAATGTGCTTAATATATTCATTTATATATATATATATTATTTGCAACTAATTTGTAAATAAAAGTATTTTGACGACCCCATTTCCCGTACAGACGGAGACAAGGGTAATCTTTGGAATATAACACAGAAACAGATAATGGCGGAACAGAATTAAATAAATACACCAAATAATGAACAATAGAATATACTGGATAAAAGTAATCATCAGAGTTACACAGTTTACAGGATCATACTAAGTACAAATACAGTTCAACTATACATATATGTCTACAGCGGAAAATAAACATAATGTACAATAGGAGCTGAACAGCATAAAAAGAGATAAATGATAGAATCCATCTTCAGCTCCAGCTATCCAGAAAAAACCAGCTAAACCTGAATACAAGGCTGCCCGTGTAGAGAAAGGGGCACCCGAGTTTGAAAGTGAAACAAACTACAAGTCAGTCATGGGACTGGTATGAGAAATCAACTCAACACATTTAAAAATATGGCTAATCACAGGACCACGCCACTTTCGTGGAACGGGTTTACTCCATTGGACCGCCAGTGCTTTAAAAACAAGTCTATCTTTTAAACATCGCAATGCTTTTTATAAAAATGAAGCCATTATAAGACTCAGTTCCCATCACACAATGCAACGCAAACCGGAGGATAGAGTTTTTACCTTATAACGGCCAAAATATGCTTGATACGAATAAAACAAAGGCATTTGATATTATTGCTAGTGCTTATATGTTTCGGAAACAATTTCAAATCATAACTATCAATCATAGACGACATGAGCTTCCCATGCCACTATGTCGCCAAATATATATATATATACAATCGAAACCGTACAGTCATGTATTTGGAAATTGGATTTCCATCATGAACCAAGGCAAAAGATAGTCCTTACCGAATTCGAGACGCTCTAGCCCGTGTCTCAGGCAAGTACTCAGTCAAGCCTTTGGATCGTCAGGGCTGGCCCACCGATGTGGATTAAAATTCCTGAACGATGTGTTTCCCCGCCCTATGGGGCGTAAGTGAGCCAACGAATGACTCCATCGGACCCGGATCGTCCGATCAAACCGAGGCGCCTCGCAACAGCAACAACCACACAGGTGAAAAGTATATAAATGTAAGGGCTGGTAGGTCACTCACACCACCCTAGCTAGAAAGAAACGCATGCCCTCCTTGAGGTTCTTCTCCCGTTTCTGGTTCATACCGGGGTGTGAGGCTCGCGAATTCACATTATACACAAAGCTACGCCACACAGGCAGTGCTTTGATCATCACCAAAAGACTTTGCTTTTCAACAGAAGCCCTGATCATTTGCCACTTTGGCATGCCACACTAGCAATTCATGCCATGCAACTGATGTCCATCGATATACAACCTCTGAGCTCAAGCGTTTCAGCGAAGGGCGTTAAGCAAAAGAATAAATTCTCCGCCGCCAAACAGATGTATATTTAACAGAGATCAATCAACACAGAATAAAATCCAATGTCAGACACACAGTCCATTTACAAGTCCGTTCTGGGTCTGAACGAAACCGGAGGCACTAAATACCTCGCAAACCCATCAATCACCACATATGTCTGGACGATCACCACTCATTATCCATATTTCGGGATGCCTCCCAATCAGGACCTCGGTTACCATCCAAACAAAGTGAAGATCTCTAGTCTCCGACCACCGTCTTCATCTTCGACTTTCAATCGTCGATCAATTATATAAAATGGGAATTAACTCAGCCTTTTCAAATAATTCACGTATATTTAGAATTTCTAATCAATTTATTTCAATGGTTAAATCATTCGACAACACTAATTTTGTTCTTTAATGTAATTTTCACACCAAACACATTCAACCATCAAATACCACATAAATCGAGCAAATTCAGTTTATTTCCATTCCATATCGTTTATGATATTTTATAACGATTTATCGCTATTTTTATTTATTTTAAAATAGCCAATTTATTCAAAACGACGCTTCGGGCCATAACGCGGCCGTGGCGCTGTTTTTCTTCAGAGTTGATTTACACACATTTGAAAATCTAACTGTTGGATCTTCACAAAATTTACATCATTAGAAAGATCTTTTCAAAACGAATCCAACGTTCCAGTTTCGGGAAAATCCGACGGTCGGATCTCCCGGTATCATCATTTGAAGTTCCGATTTCAAAATACGAACTACAGCGTCATTATTCGATTAAATATAATTATATTTATATATTTATATAAATATAATCGTTTCTGGCGCTGTTTTTCTTCAGATTTGAATTAAACATTCTGGACAATCCAACCGTTGGGTCTTCACAAAATTGGTGCCGTTGGAAAGATATTTCCAAGGCGAACCCAACGGTTGCGGTTTCGGGAAAATCCAATGGTCGGATTTCCCGCACTAGTTGTTTGAAATCACGGTTTCAAAAAATGAACTACATGGCCACGTTTCGTTTTAATTTTATTTATATTTATATATTTATATACATATAGTTCATTCAACAATTACAATATCGTTTTCACTTCAAATATTTCACTAACGCCTTTAAATTTTGGAAATTTTTGCCATAACCTACTTTGTACGGGAGGGGCTGGGAAAATTCCCAAATAGCCACATGGGCGTCTCATGTCAAAAAGAAAAAGAAAAAGCCAAGCGGCTAGCCAACAGGCTCATAAAATCATCACCCAAACAAAACAGTAAATGTGTACCTATTTGTCGGGCACAAAATTTTATTCCTCTTCTCTAGCCCCTTTGCTATAACCTGTTCAATAAATATGCACGTACATATATACAATTTTTATCACTTATCATTTTCCATTCAACTTCATATTTGGTTTACTTTGGTTTAAAAACACCATTCATTCTAATGTTGCATGCATAGGCTAAAATCATATCATTAGCTAATAAATGTATATTTCAACTCATGCATATTTTATTTGAACAAGTGGCTATTTTTAACACTTCACATTTCAAAGATGATAATTTTGGCGAACTAAAACACATTTCAACACATGACTATTTTCTTTAGTTCCTATGCATGTTGAAAATGATATTTCTTCACAAATATCTATTTCAACGTCCGCATATCTTTAGCATATCACATAGATGATAAAAATGATATTTTTATCATTTAAAATATTTATTCGACAAATAGATGTTTTCAACACTTCATAGTTTCAATAAAAATGTAATTTTTATTGTTCGATCTTTTTATTCAACACATGAACTTTTCCATTATACGCACTTCTCAACACATGAGCATTTCCACACATGGATATTTCATTTATGTTGTTCATATAAGAAAGATAGAATTTTTGTTGTTGAAACTATTTATATATAAGGCGAATATTTTACATACTTCATATATATTATAAAAATGTGATTTTTATTGTTTAGACACTTCATTCATTTACAAATGAATTTAATTTTCACACATCACTTTTCAACACATGAACATTTCCACACATGGATATAGTTTCAACATACGACTCTAATTTCAACGCATGAAAATAATTTCAACATATGAAAATTATTCTAACACATAAAGGTTATTCAAAATTTTGACAGCATAATGGCAGGGTAGTTAAAACCGGCACCGTCCCTAGTACGGCTCCTCGGTCTACCTTAAAACCTCGCGGTTTTTGACAATGGAGATTCATGCATCTAATTCGCACGCAGGCGGCATGTTTTATTTCTATTTCCACAAATATTTCCAATTCATTTCAATCACCAATGGGTATTTTTCAACCACAATTAACCAATATCAACCATAAACAATCACAATCAACCATTCGCTATCAATCAATTTTCACACCAATCACAATCAATAAATATCGTCCATGGTTTGTGGACGAGGGGCGTGTATATATATATATATAGCAATTCACTTATATTTCAACACATATATAATTTCTACAACGCATATATAACTTATACATCGAACGTACAACTTATACAACGCTTATACAAGAGGTGTACAACGCTTATATAATTCATACACCGACTATATAATTTATACATCGTCGTTTTCCATATTGTTTATAAATTAGAAATCTCACATTGGGTTCCACTCCACCAAAAATAGCAAAAGGCTCAGAAAAATATGCGGTCTCTTCTAAAATGTAGAAGACGTCCACACGGTCACGATGTTTCCTGTTTCATCGAATTTCGTCAAGAATTGAAAAAGATATGATTTTTCAAAGTTCAGATGTAATAAAAGACGCACCTTTCACGATGGTTCAAAACTAGGTTTTGATCTTTCGATCAAACCGTTGCGCGATAGAAGAATCAGCTCACATAGCGTCGAAGAGCTTCGAAAGACCTTCGCGCGCGTGCTGGTGAGGTGTAGTTCGGTGCACTCTGGTGGCGGCGGCGGTGCTCCAAACGCGTCACCTTCTCGAGCTCGATTCTCGATGGATACACTATGGAAAAACCCGATTCTGGTATGGATTTAAAGAGGAGACGGAGCTCTTCAAAATGGTACCAAGTTTGCGTGATTTCGTTTAGAAATGAAAGAGAAAATGAAGAGAGAAGTTCGGAATGGTTTTCCACGTTGCGTGAGGGGGTTTCTGGAAGAAAACGGGGAGAGAGAAAATGGCCAACCAATCATATTTTTTCTTTTATTTATATATTTTCAAAATATCGAAAATACCCCTTACCTCATACGAACTCTAATCCAAACCCAACGACTATCGTCCCTAGCGTTTTACCCCCATTCCGAACACAATGGGATATGTTTCGTAGGCCCATTCGACTGTTTCCGTCAGTTTCCATTCAAATTAGAATATATAACATTCAATATTTGATTTGAACATACATTTCAATTTGCCAGGGCCATAAATTAATTCGAAAAATTCCAGAAAAATAAATCTAGCTATGTTTTGACGATACGGTCCCAACAAAACTAGTTTCGTTAAATTCTGAGACCGTTTGCAAAAAGGCCCATTTCTGGTCGATCCAATTTAATTATAATTGACCAAAACACGTTTTCCTTTCCCACGCTCACATACTAGCTTCAAAAATTATGAAATTTGAAACCTAGCCATAACTTCTCATCCCAGATCCAAAAAAAGTGGTTTCATCGAATTCTGAGGTCGTATGCAAAATGGCCAATTTCACGGGCTATATGAATTCCATAGCGACCTTTCTGAAAATTCATTTGGCCATAACTTTTGCTTTCCGCTATGAAACTTTGATTTTTCAGATTCGTTAGAAAGGTATTCACTAACAGATTCAAATATTTTTGGTTTCACTCAAATCCGTTTTGTTTTGCACCCGGTACAGTCCGACAAAGTTTTAATTCAATTTTTGAAACTGCAGCGCCATTTCAGGCCTTGTTTATAATTAGAATTAATTATATTCGTTTTCAATTGTCGATTCAAACTCAGTTTTCATCGCTATTATTTAAAATATTTACTTTAAATATATAAAATTCATTAATTTAGACAATTAAAAAATTTTAAATTGGTTCAGATTTTCCGGGTCGTTACAATCTCCCCCACTTAAAACTTTTCGTCCCCGAAAAGGAACAAAGTCGAAAGTGGTTTGATTAATCAACTCCACGTTCAATCTGGCTCCAATTCTCCAACTTTTCAGTTTCTGAGAATTTTCAAATTCTTCAAAAATTTGGCTAACACCCGGAATTTTCGAAAAATTTCGCCATAATTCTATCGTTAATTAAATTAAATATTGTTTCAATAATTCAATTAATCAAATCTACAGTCACCCAACACAACCAACAATCAAATTGTTTTTAACTTTTAAAAATCATACAAATTAATTCCTAGTCTCCTTTAAAGTCATTCAGACTATAGAGTTAAAAGTGCACATCCATGGAAAGAAAATAACAATAGAATAGAGCACTAACTGGTAATGCAAAGTATGGTAAATGTACCTTGCACCGGAGTCAATCAGAGATATCCACTCGGCATCTAGGATAAGCTTACAATCTCGCGGATCTCCACTCCATTGCACTTTGACTAAGTGAACTTTCTTGTTCCTCAGCTCTTTGGTTTCTTTGCCGATAATCTTTAGTGGCTCTCTTCTCACAGCCAATTCTGGTGTAATTTCAATATCCTGTTGAGCTGCTTCTTCCATGATCAAGTCTGGATCATGAATGTGCTTTTGAAGTTGAGATATGTGAAATACATCATGAACTCCAGGCAACCAATCAGGCAGTTTGACCCTATAAGCGAGAGTTCCGATCCGTTCCAGAATAGGAAATGGACCAATGAATTTGGGCGCCAACTTTCCAGTTTTACCGAACTGGATAACTCCTCTCATAGGCGATACTTTCAAATATACATAGTCGCCAACCGCAAATGATATACCCCTTCTTCTGCTATCGGCGTAGCTCTTTTGTCGGCTTTGAGCGGCCAGTAATCGTTTCTTAATAAAGTCGACTTTGTCAACAGCTTCTCGGATCATATCAGGCCCTAACACAAGTCTATTTCCAGGTTCGACCCAACAAGCAGGAGATCGGCACGGTCTACTATACAACGCTTCGAATGGAGACATTGTCAGGCTCGCCTGGTAGCTGTTATTGTACGAGAACTCAGCTAAATGCAGATGGTCTTCCCATGATCCGCCGAAATCTAGAACACAAGCTCGCAATAGATCTTCTAAAATACGATTCACCCTCTCAGTTTGACCGTCTGTCTGAGGATGATAAGCGGTTCTCAAGTTCAGCTTCATTCCCAGCTCTACTTGAAATGCCTCCCAGAATTTACTAGTAAATATTGTATCTCTATCACTGACTATACTGAGAGGCACTCCATGTAGTCTAACTATTTCCTTGAAGTATATCTGCGCCAGACTCTGAGCAGTTCTGTTTGATCTGACAGGTATGAAATGGGCGGTCTTCGTGAAGCGATCTACGATCACCCAAATACTGTCATTTCCTTTTCTGGTTCTGGGCAAACCATCAATGAAATCCATGGAAATATGTTCCTACTTCCAAACCAGGAACTTCTAGCGGTTGTAGCAATCCAGCCAGTTTCTGTTGGTCGCTTTTGACTAGCTGGCAAGTAGGGCATCGACTAACATATATCGAGATGTCTCTTTTTAACGACTTCCACCAGAATGTCCGCTTGATATCGTTGTACATTTTACTCACACCCGGATGGATACTGAGCTTAGATTTGTGGCATTCATCAAGCACATATCTTCTGAGTTCAGGAATTTCTGGAACACAAATTCATCCTTCTAACCTCAGAATCCCTTCGCTGTCGAGCTGGAAATCCGAAGCATTGCCTTCACGAATTCGCTGACTCGTTCCTTTAATAAATTGGTCGTCTTCTTGGAGAGCCGATATCTTGTCAATCAACGAAGTCGCAATGATAAAACTGGCGATCATTTCATTCTTTCGGCTCAACGCATCGGCCATGACATTGGCTTTCCCTGGAGTGTATAGAATCTCAAAATCATATGCTGCAAGGAACTCTAGCCAACGTTGCTGCCTCAGATTCAGGTCTTTCTGAGTGAACAGATACTTTAACGACTGATGATCTGTAAACAGTTCAAATCTCTCACCCAGAAGATAGTGTCTCCAGATTTTCAAAGAGAATACGATGGCCAACAACTCAAGATCATGAGTTACATAGTTTTTCTCGTGCGGCTTCAGTTGACGGCTAGCATAAGCAATCACTTGGCCCCTTTGCATTAACACCGTGCCAAGGCCTTCTCCAGAAGCATCAGTCCAGACTTTCAAATCCTGATTACCCTCGATAATGGTTAACACTGGAGCAGTAGTTAATCTTAACTTTAGCTCTTCAAAAGCCGCCTCACTTTCTGGAGTCCATATGAATTTAGAGTGATTCTTCGTAAGCTTCGTTAAGTGGCCAGATATCTTTGAAAAGTTTTTAACGAACTTCCGGTAATAACTAGCCAATCCGAGAAAACTGCAGACTTCAGTAGGGGTACTGGGCTATTTCCAGTTTTGAATAGCTGTGATTTTACTTGGATCCACAGCAATTCCTTCTTTTGATACAACATGACCCAGAAATTTCACTTCATCCTGCCAGAATATACATTTGGATAGTTTGGCTTTTAATACATTCCTTCTGAGGATTTCCAGAACCTGTTCCAAATGCTCTTCATGTTCGGCCTTCGATTTAGAGAAGATTAGAATATCGTCAATAAAAACCAGAACAAATTTATTCAAAGCTCCTCTGAACACTCTATTCATCAGATCGACGAAGTATGCTGGAGCGTTACATAAGCCGAACGACATTACTAACCACTCGTAGAATAGGTCGGGACCTTTGAATGCTGTCATTGGAACACACTCTTCGGTAATTCGAAGTTGATGGAAACCTATAGCTAGGTCCATTCGTGAAAATACTTGTGCGCCATTCAATCGATCTAACAAATCATCAATCCGCGGCAATGGATATTTATTCATTATTGTCTGCTTGTTTAAATCACGATAATCCACACATAGCCGTAGAGTACCGTCAGATTTTGGGACAAACACCACTACTGCTCCCCAATCAGAGAAACTAGGCCTGATCAGACCCTTCCATACGAGCTGCCGTGTTTGATTGTCTAATTCCTCTTTCTCTTTCAAGGAAATTCTTCGAATAGTGTGAATTACTGGCCTTGCATTCGGAATTAAAGAAATTTTGAAATCTATTTCTCTCTGCGGAGGTAAGCGAACAACTTCCTCGAACACGTCCGCATAGTTCTTGACGACAGGAATATCTTTGATGAGGTCAGGAATATTCTCTGTAACTTCAAGGATACTTTCTACTTGGGCTGGAGAAACATTCAAAGCAGCCCAGAAGTCTTTTCTATTAGCATTCTAACCTTCACAGGGAATGGTTATATAATCACCTGATTTAATCTTTGCCTTTACGACTCTGTCGGCGCATTTAACTTCAGCTTCATATTTGGTCAACCAGTCTAGCCCCAAGATAAGATCAAACTCTTTAAAATTCATGACGACCGCGATGGTAGGAAACTGATAACGAGAGAAAGAAACCGGGACTCCACAAACCCAACTGAGATCAATGGAACCCCCAACCAGATTCTGTACAGTCATTGGTTCCTTCAGCTTTTTCAAATTCAAATCCAGTGTATTAGCTGCATCCTTTGCAATGAAGCTTCGTGACGCACCAGTGTCAAACAGCACTTTAACTGGAATGCCTTTGATAGTAAGCGTGCCTTCTAAAACATCGGGCCTTTCCTGAGCAGACGAAGATGCAGGCACTTCTGCTACTTTATTTACATGTACTACTTCAAATTTCTTTGAGGGTGGGCACTCCTGTGCAATATGGCCTGCCTGGTGGCACTTATGGCATTTCCTTTCCCCATGGGGATTCTTTTGTTTCTTAGTGGGCTTAGAACCACTCTTGATCCGTTTCTTTAAGGGCCCGCAATTTATCGACAAATGCCCCCATTTGATGGCAGTTACTGCACACGGCGGTCGTTATGGGTTCTTTCTCAGCTCTGGCCCTTTTTCTCTTGGCACTGGGCTTTTTATTGACCTCAGACCTCATATTGGCTTCAAGAATATCAGCTTCCGACTCTTCTTGTTACTAGAACTGACTTCTCCTTCGTCACGCAACATTCCTTTCTTATGGAGGTCTTCGTACTGATAAGCTATATAAATCATTTCAGAGAAAGGAAGCTTCACACTCCTCATTACACTATTCTGATATCTCCTTTGCAGGCCATGAATAAATCTCAGATTTTTCCTCTTTGGATCTTGAATCAGATGAGGAGCAAAGTGAGAAAGTTCGTTGAATTTCTTATGATATTCTGGGATGGTCATATCTCCTTGTATCAGATAAGAGAATTCATCACACAATCGCTCAGTCACTTCAAGAGGAGAAAATCTTCCTAGGAAAATCTCTTTGAATCTGTCCCAGGTGATATCACCTTCTGGATTATCTTTGATGATTGTTTCCCACCAGATTAAAGCTTCTCCATTGAGCGCCCAAGATGCTACTAACCTTTTCTGGTCATCTCTCAGCTGGATACGCTCAAAAATTCTTTCGACAGAACTCAGCCAAGCTTGAGTTTGAATTATAGATTCATTGCCCGAGAACTGTGCTCCGTTCAGATTACGATATCTCTTTAATAGAGTCTCTAGATCGGGTTCTGCAATTCTCCTGTTTCTGACACTCATTTTTCTAGTACTTCTGCAAATGGCAGATCAAGTGTCAGGTCACAGAATAGATAATTTAGAACATAGAAACACATACTTCAATGTAAATGTGTCTATCGAGGTGTAATTTCATTCTGCTTTACTCATACTAGGATATTGCTGACCCTAACTGTATAGAATTACCCGTCTTAGAACACTACTGGTTCTATTTCTGACGAGTTCGTTAATATGTTATATTCCAGCACTAAGCTTAACCTAAGCTCTGATACCACGTTTTGACGACTCCATTTCCCGTATAGACAGAGACAAGGGTAATCTTTGGAATATAACACAGAAACAGATAATGGCAGAACAGAATTAAATAAATACACCAGATAATGAACAATAGAATATACTGGATAAAAGTAATCATCAGGGTTACACAGTTTACAGGATCATACTTAGTACAAATACAGTTCAACTATACATACATGTCTACAGCGGAAAATAAACATAATGTACAATAGGAGCTGAACAACATAAAAAGAGATAAATGATAGAATCCATCTTCAGCTCCAGCTATCCAGAAAGAACCAGCTAAACCTGAATACAAGGCTGCCCGTGTAAAGAAAGGGGCACCCGAGTTTGAAAGTGAAACAAACTACGAGTCAGTCATGGGACTGGTATGAGAAATCAACTCAACACATTTAAAAATATGGCTAATCACAGGACCACGCCACTTTCGTGGAACGGGTTTACTCCATTGGACCGCTAGTGCTTTAAAAACAAGCCTTTCTTTTAAACATCGCAATGCTTTTTATAAAAATGAAGCCAGTATAAGACTCAGTTCCCATCACACAATGCAACGCAAACCGGAGGATAGAGTTTTTACCTTATAACGGCAAAAATATGCTTGATACGAATAAAACAAAGGCATTTGATATTATTGCTAGTGCTTATATGTTTCGGAAACAATTTCAAATCATAACTATCAATCATAGATGACATGAGCGTCCCATGCCACTATGTCGCCAAATATATATATATACAATAGAAACCGCACAGTCACGTATTTGGAAATTGGATTTCCGTCATGAACCAAGGCAAAAGATAGTCCTTACCGAATTCGAGACGCTCTAGCCCGTGTCTCAGGCAAGTACTCAGTCAAGCCTTTGGATCGTCAGGGTCGGTCCACCGATGTGGATTAAAATTCCTGAACGATGCGTTTCCCCGCCCTATGGGGCATAAGTGAGCCAACGAATGACTCCATCGGACCCGGATCGTCCGATCAAACCGAGGCGCCTCGCAACAGCAACAACCACACAGGTGAAAAGTATATAAATGTCAGGGCTGGTAGGTCACTGACACCACCCTAGCTAGAAAGAAACGCATGCCCTCCCTGAGGTCCTTCTCCCGTTTCTGGTTCATACCGGGGTGTAAGGCTCGCGAATTCACATTATACACAAAGCTACGCCACACAGGCGGTGCTTTGATCATCACCAGAAGACTTTTCTTTTCAACAGAAGCCCTGATCATTTGCCACTTAGGCATGCCACACTAGCAATTCATGCCATGCGACTGATGTCCATCGATATACAACCGCTGAGCTCAAGCGTTTCAGAGAAGGGCGTTAAGCAAAAGAATAAATTCTCCGCTGCCAAACAGATGTATATTTAACAGAGATCAATCAACACAGAATAAAATCCAATGTCAGACACAGTCCATTTACAAGTCCGTTCTGGGTCCGAACGAAACCGGAGGCACCAAATACCTCGCAAACCCATCGATCACCACGTACGTCTGGACGATCACCACTCATTATCCATATTTCGGGATGCCTCCCAATCAGGACCTCGGTTACCATCCAAACGAGGTGAAGATCTCCGGTCTTCGACCACCGTCTTCATCTTTGACTTTCAATCGTCGGTCAATTATTTAAAATGAGAATTAACTCGGCCTTTTCAAATAATTCACGGATATTTAGAATTTCAAATCAATTTATTTCAATGGTTAAATCATTCGACAACACTAATTTTGTTCTTTAATGTAATTTTCACACCAAACACATTCAACCATCAAATACCACATAAATCGAGCAAATTCAGTTTATTTCCATTCCATATCGTTTATGATATTTTATAACGATTTATTGCTATTTTTATTTATTTCAAAATAGCCAATTTATTCAAAACGACGCTTCGGGCCATAACGCGACCATGGCACTATTTTTCTTCAGAGTTGATTTACACACATCTGAAAATCTAACCGTTGGATCTTCACAAAATTTACATCATTAGAAAGATCTTTTCAAAATGAATCCAACGGTTCCAGTTTCGGGAAAATCCGATGGTCGAATCTCCCGGTATCATCATTTGAAGTTTCGATTTCAAAATACGAACTGCAGCGTCGTTATTCGATTAAATATAATTATATTTATATATTTATATAAATATAATCGTTTCTAGCGTTGTTTTTCTTCAGATTTGAATTAAACATTCCAGACAATCCAACCGTTGGATCTTCACAAAATTGGTGCCGTCGGAAAGATATTTCCAAGGCGAACCCAACGGTTGCGGTTTCGGGAAAATCCAATGGTCGGATTTCCCGCACTAGTTGTTTGAAATCACAGTTTCAAAACACGAACTACATGGACACGTTTCGTTTTAATTTTATTTATATTTATATATTTATATACATATAGTTCATTCAACAATTTCAATAACGTTTTCACTTCAAATATTTCACTAACGCCTTTAAATTTTGAAAAATTTCGCCATAACCTCCTTTGTACGGGAGGGGCTAGGAAAATTCCCAAATAGCCACACGGGCGTCTCATGTCAAAAAGAAAAAGAAAAAACCAAGCGGCTAGCCAACAGGCTCATAAAATCATCACCCAAACAAAACAGTAAATGTGTACCTATTTGTCGGGCACAAAATTTTATTCCTCTTCTCTAGCCCCTTTGCTATAACCTATTCAATAAATATGCACGTACATATATACAATTTTTATCACTTATCATTTTCCATTCAACTTCATATTTGGTTTACTTTGGTTTAAAAACACCATTCATTCTAATGTTGCATGCATAGGCTAAAATCATATCATTAGCTAATTAATGTATATTTCAACTCATGCATATTTTATTTGAACAAGTGACTATTTTTAACACTTCACATTTCAAAGATGATAATTTTGGTGAACTAAAACACATTTCAACACATGACTATTTTCTTTAGTTCCTATGCATGTTGAAAATGATATTTCTTCACAAATATCTATTTCAACGTCCGCATATCTTTAGCATATCACATAGATGATAAAAATGATATTTTTATCATTTAAAATATTTATTCAACAAATAGATGTTTTCAACACTTCATAGTTTCAATAAAAATGTAATTTTTATTGTTCGATCTTTTTATTCAACACATGAACTTTTCCACTATACGCACTTCTCAACACATGAGCATTTCCACACATGGATATTTTATTTATGTTGTTCATATAAGAAAGATAGAATTTTTGTTGTTGAAACTATTTGTATATAAGGCGAATATTTTACATACTTTATATATATTATAAAAATGTGATTTTTATTGTTTAGACACTTCATTCATTCACAAATGAATTTAATTTTCACACATCACTTTTCAACACATGAACATTTCCACACATGGATATAGTTTCAACATATGACTCTAATTTCAACGCATGAAAATAATTTCAACATATGAAAATTATTCTAACACATAAAGATTATTCAAAATTTCGCCAGCAAAACGGCAAGGTAGTTAAAACCGGCACCGTCCCTAGTACGGCTCCTCGCTCTACCTTAAAACCTCGCGGTTTTTGACAATGGGGATTCATGCATCTAATTCGCATGCAGGCGGCATGTTTTATTTTTATTTCCGCAAATATTTCCAATTCATTTCAATCACCAATGGGTATTTTTGAACCACAATTAACCAATATCAACCACAAACAATCACAATCAACCATTCGCTATCAATCAATTTTCACACCAATCACAATCAATAAATATCGTCCATGGTTTGTGGACGAGGGGCGTATATATATATATATATTTATATTTATATATAGCAATTCACTTCTATTTCAACACATATATAATTTCTACAACGCATATATAACTTATACATCGAATGTACAACTTATACAACGCTTATACAAGAGGTGTACAACGCTTATATAACTCATACATCGACTATATAATTTATACATCGTCGTTTTCCATATTGTTTATAAATTAGAAATCTCACATTTGGTTCCACTCCACCAAAAATAGCAGAAGGCTCAGAAAAATATGCGGTCTTTTCTAAAATGTAGAAGACGTCCACACGGTCACGATGTTTCCTGTTTCATCGAATTTCGTCAAGAATTGAAAAAGATATGATTTTTCAAAGTTCAGATGTAATAAAAGACGCACCTTTCACGATGGTTCAAAACTAGGTTTTGATCTTTCGATCAAACCGTTGCGCGATAGGAGAATCAGCTCACATAGCATCGAAGAGCTTCGAAAGACCTTCGCGCGCGTGGTGATGAGGTGCAGTTCGGTGCACTCTGGTGGCAGCGGCGGCGCTCCAAACGCGTCACCTTCTCGAGCTCGATTCTCGATGGATACACTGTGGAAAAACCCGATTCTGGTATGGATTTAAAGAGGAGACGGAGCTCTTCAAAATGGTACCAAGTTTGCGTGATTTCGTTTAGAAATGAAAGAGAAAATGAAGAGAGAAGTTCGGAATGGTTTTCCGCGTTGCGCGAGGGGGTTTCTGGAAGAAGACGGGGAGAGAAAAATGGCCAACCAATCATATTTTTTCTTTTATTTATATATTTTTAAAATTTTGAAAATACCCCTTACCTCATACGAACTCTAATCCAAACCCAACGACTGTTGTCCCTAGCGTTTTACCCCCATTCCGAACACAATGGGGTATGTTTCGTAGGCCCAATCGACTGTTTCAGTCAGTTTCCATTCAAATTAGAATATATAACATTCATTATTTGATTTGAACGTACATTTCAATTTGCCAGGGCCACAAATTAATTCGAAAAATTCCAGAAAAATAAATCTAGCTATGTTTTGACGATACGGTCCCAACAAAACTAGTTTCGTCAAATTCTGAGACCATTTGCAAAAAGGCCCATTTCTGGTCGATCTAATTTAACTATAATTGACCAAAACACGTTTTCCATTCCCACACTCACATACTAGCTTTAAAAATTATGAAATTTGAAACCTAGCCATAACTTCTCATCCCGGATCCAAAAAAAGTAGTTTCATCGAATTCCGGGGTCGTATGCAAAATGGCCAATTTCACGGGCTATATGAATTCCATAGCGACCTTTCTGAAAATTCATTTGGCCATAACTTTTGCTTTCCGCTATGAAACTTCAATTTTTCAGATTCGTTAGAAAGGTATTCACTAACATATTTAAATATTTTTGGTTTCACTCAAATCCGTTTTGTTTTGCACCCGGTACAGTCCGACAAAGTTTTAATTCAATTTTTGAAACTGCAGCGCCATTTCAGGCCTTGTTTATAATTAGAATTAATTATATTCGTTTTCAATTGTCGATTCAAACTCAGTTTTCATCGCTATTATTTAAAATATTTATTTTAAATATATAAAATCCATTATTTTAGCCAATTTAAAAATTTTAAATTGGTTCAGATTTTCCGGGTCGTTACAAGTATGCTTAATTTTCTATGGTTTTTATTTGCATATAAAAAGGCAAATAAAAATGTACTTCTAAATTTCATGTCTTTTATTCACATCTAAAATGTGAATAAAATATTCTTTATTAATTCATGTCTTTTATTCACATCTAAATGTGAATGAAATATATTTCTTTATTCATCTCTTTTCTATCCCTTTATTACATTATATAAAAATGTAACTTTTTATCTTCTCTAATTACATAAAGGTGTAATATTTCATTTTCCTTTTATTTACATATAAAATGTAATCATTCATTTTCATTCCCTTGTTACATTATAGAAATTTAAAATCTTTCTATTCTTTTAAATGACAACAAGTAAATTTGGTTTCATTCTTTTAATTGACAAAAAATGTAAGTTTGGTTTTTATTCTTTTACTTGACCCAAAAATGTAAGTTGTGGGTTTCATCCTTTTTATTTGACCAAAATGTAAATTTTGGTTTTCATACTTTTTACTTGACCGAAATGTAAGTTTTGGTTTCCTCCTAAATTAATTAGACAAATATGTTTTCTATGTAATCCAATGAGAAAAAGAATATTTTATTTGTATAAGCTTTCTATGCCTTATAATGACAACTAAAGGATATTTATTTGTATGCAAATTTCTATTTTAACTTAAAAAATAAATTGAAAATTTTATTTGTTAACCATTTCTACTTAACAAAAATGATATTTTTGTTAAATCTATTTTATTTCAACAAAAATGATTCTCATTACAATAAAATGAAATCCTTATTATCTACTCTTTTTCTAATGGTTCATATTTCAATAAATATAATTTTTATTTACAATTCTTTTCTATTGGTTCATATTTCAATAAAAATAATTTTTATTTACAACTCTTTTCTATTGGTTCATAATTCAATAAAAATATAATTTTTATTGACTATTCTTTTCTCATGATTCATATTAACATAAACATATAAATTTTATGTTGCATCATTTATAACACTTCACATTAACATAAAAGAATATTTTATGTTAAATCATTTCTAATATTTCAACAAAAACAAATAAAAGAATAACTTTGTTTTTGTTGACAGTTTTATTTCAACAAAAACATATAAAGTGATATATTTGTTTGTTCTCAATTCTAACTCAACTAAACAAATAAAAAAGTGATATTTTATCAACTCAACATTTTATAACTGAAATGTTATTTTTATTCACCTTAACATTTTATAACTAAAATGTTGTTTTCTTTACTTTAAAATTGTATAATTAAAACGTTATTTTTCTTCACTCTAACATTTTATACTAGTACAACATGTATAACGTAATTGACAAATTTTGTCCTAACATAAATGACATATAAAAGTAAATTTTATATATTCACATTTTCTATATATTCTAATATCAAAATAAAAGTATAATTCATATGTTCACATTTTTCTATATATTCTAATATCAAATTAAAGAACATCTATTTGTTTTTATCCAGTGTATAGTCACAAAAATGACATATTTGTTCTCGTTAAATTATCCCAACAATCGTGATATATGTGTCTTCAAAAATCCTACCTTAACAAACATGATAGAATTATTTCAATAACCTTATCTTAACAAATATGATATGATTATTTTTAACAATCCTATCTTAATAAATATGATATCGTTATTTTCAACACGACGATTATCAAATCAATAGATTTACGTCTCAACGACAATCCAGGATCAAATCACATACGATAATCAATTAGCATTCAACAACGGATCAAAGGAAAATCACAATCACAGTTAATTATTTTTATTTAAATAAATAAATAAATAGAATTCTCACAAAAACATTCAGATTTGAAATTTTCCTCAAATCTTGATTTGCTCAGAATTGGTCCTAGTTTGTTCCATGTTGTAGTGCTCGGGAAGACGAATCCAACGCAACTTGTTTTGTTAATTTCTGTTTTCAAATGAGAAAGATATAAACATTCATAGTTTAATCACTTTAATTAATCTAATTATTATACTTAACCCACCTCTAATCTCTCTTCCTCTACGTTACTCCTCTGGACAAATACGAACCCAACTCCACCGCCAATCCTCCAGAACGCGCGCCACCTGAGATCGTTTTCGGCCGATCGGAAACCCTCACCTCGAAGCCCGTGCCGACCTCTCCTTGCGCCCAGAAGTGGGCCCCACTCGCTGCCCCCCTGTGCCTCGAAAACCCCTCCAAGCGCCGGCACTTCTTGCTGAGAATTCGCGAAATCCGTGAACTAAAACCTGATCTTAACCGTATGGATCTGTAGATCTCTCCAAGAGCTTCGATTTGGTATATAATATGTTGAATTTCATTGAGCGGATCAAAATTTATTGAGGTTTGAATTTTCGGTCATTTGTGGCCTTCGGTTTCAATAGCAGGCGGCTGGCCATTTTTTTAGGGTTTTAAATAATTTTTTATTAATTTATTCATCGTAAAGCGTGTTATAAAGGTGAAAATGCGGACTGTCTCCGAATTGGGCCTGCTTACTGTTGTTCTTAAGGTTTTGACGCCTTCAGAACACAATGGGACAGGTCTCGTGGCCCAGTTCCGAAATCTGTAAATTTTTTATTTAAATTTACATTAAAAATTAATTAATTAAATATTTACCATACATTTAAATACGCCGGGGCCACATACGGACTCCGAAAATTCAAAAAAAAATATTTTTGGCTTTGCATTGACGATACGGTTCCAACTAGACTATTTTCGTCGAATTCTGAGACTGTTCGAAAAATGGCCCTTTTGAGATCGATTAGTTTTAACTCTAAACTGACAAAACATGTTATCTTCTGCCACGCTTACATACTAATTCGAAAAATTCTGGAAAATTAAACTTAGCAATAATTTGACATTCCGGTTCCAACAAAAGTGGTTTCGTCGAAAACCGAGGTCGTTTGCAAAATGGCTATTTTTAAGGCGTATATATTAAATATTAAAAATACATTTTTAAACAAATAATTTCCGAAGCTCGAAATACATAAGTGTTTACTGTTTTAAGTGCAGAAACATCATTATGAACTCAATGGAAGTGGTTTCGAGTTCAAATTCCTTCGTATGCAAAAAATAGCATTTTTGACCTTTATAAATTTCATAGCGACCTTTCTAAATTTTAATTTGGGCATAACTTTTGATTCCTGCTATGAAATTTCAATTTTTCAGATTCGTTAGAAAGATATTTTTAAATAGATTCTAATATTTTTTGTTTCACTAAAATCCGTTAAATTTTGCATCTTGTACGGTAGTCAAAGTTCAAGTTTGACTTTTCAAACTACCGCGCTATTTCTAATTCCTTTTATAATTAAAATTAAATTTATTCATTCTAAATTCAATTTAAATCAATTTTTAATCATTATTATTTTAAATAAATTATTTTAAATACCAAAACCCATTAAAATTAGTTAAAATAAATTTTTAAATTTACCCCAAAAATTCATGGTTGTTACAGTTTCCCCCACTTAAAAACTTTTCGCCCTTGAAAAGGAACGAAGCTAAAGTTGATTAATTATCCAATCTCATCTTTCATTCTTTAATTCGTTTCTATAATTTTATTAGTTGAACAAATAATTACACTACACAACCATCAATCAATTAGTTGATTAGCTTTTTAAATATATATAACTTTTATATATTCAAAAATTATATTTTCTAAAATAAATTATAATTACAAATACGTATATTATAGGCTTGATACTCACAACTCATTCTAGGGCATTACTAACCCCATCTCTAATGAGTTTTCTCATTCTAGGCTGCTGATCCTATCTCTAATGAGTATTCTTATTGGATATTACTAATCCAATCTCTGATGAGTCTTTTGTTCAGTTTTAACGAGTTGTACCCCAAAGATTTTGAGCTAACCAGAGCTCTGATACCAACTGTAAAGACCCGTAAAGGATCGACTATAAACCACACAAGTCTGACCCAAAAGTTGGAAATCCACGAATACTTTAACTTTGGGCTACAGCAACATCAGAACAACAACAACAGACTTTTATAAACATCATAATAATGTTACATCAGAGTACAGAATATCAGAGTACATCGAATAAAATTACAGCGGAAGATAAATTACAATAAATTATTATACAATACAGTGCAGCGGAAATAAAATAACTAAGGCAGCGGAAGACAACTATGCTCTGGACACAGCTTTAGGCTTTAATCCAGAATCCTGCTCGAGATAAGAACCTGTAGACAAACTACTCGACTGCCCGTGTGGAAAGAGGGCACCCGAGTTTGTAAAGGTGGAATCAAACAATGGGTCAGTCATGGGACTAGTGTGAGAATTCTTAACTAATTTCACTAATAATAATAAGACAAATCCAAGGACCATGCCGCTAACGCGGAACGGGTTTACTCCAATGGATTGATGTGCACAAATTAAAGTAAATCGTTAAACAACGCAATGCTTTTTGGAAAAATGAAACCATCATAAGACTCAAGTCCCATCACACAATGCAATGCAAACCAGAGGATAGAGTTTTACCTTATAATGGTCAAAAATGCTTGATACATTAAAAACGAATTTGATATTATTATTAGTGTATACATGTTTCAAAAACATTTCAAAATAAATGTATCAATTCTAGGAAGCATAGCTACCATATACTATGCCTCCGTACTAGTAATACAATCAAATTCGTAGGGTCGTATTTGGAATTTGGTTTCCATCATGAGTCAACGCTAGGGAGGAGCTCCTTAATGATTCGAGACACTCTAGCTGATGTCTCAGGATCCCCCGCAGTGAACCCTTGGAAAGCTGCAGGGCCGGTCCACACATACAGCTTCGTGGATTGGCAATTCCTGAACACACGTTTCCCGATCCTATAGGACCTATCATCTGAGGTGCCTCATTCCATCATCCACATAAGTAAATATCATCCAGTTTAAGCACAAACACCACTCCTAACTAGAAAGAAACGTGTTGCTCTCCCTGCGTCCCCTTCTCCCGTTTTAGACTCAACCGGGTTGTGAGGCTCGCGAAGTAACGTTATAACCACAAGGCCTGCTTTTCAACAAAGCCTTGATCATCTTCATCTTAGCGTGCCAAGTTGACAATTCACACCATGCGATTGATAATTATTAATAACTAACCTCTAAGGGTGTTAAGCAAGAGAATAAATTCTCCGGCACCAACGGTCGTATATTAATAGAAATCAATGTACATAGAACAAAATTCAACGTCAGACACACATCCATTTATAAGCTTATGCTCTGGGTCTGAGCGAAAGCCAAATCCGTACAAATCAATACTACGTCCGGATAACTACCATCTTAGCCCCGTCTTGGGAGCAAATCAATCAAGGGCCTCAACATTAGTTACCCATTTGTAATAACCCGAAAATCTGGGCCAGTTTAAAATTTTTATTTTGGCAATTTTAGCGAATTTTGAATATTTAAAATGAATTATTTTAAATAATATCGACCGAGAAATTTATTTTGAATATAATTCGAACGTATATATTATACGCGTCGTCGTTAGAATATAAATATTTATATATAATTATAAATGGAATTGAAAATGGCGCGGTAGTTCGATAATTCGATTTCAAACTTCAATTGAATGTACCGGGTGCAAAACAATCCGGATTTTAGTGAAACCAAAAATAATGGAATCTAATTGATAATATCTTTCTATCGAATCCGAAAAACCCAGATTTCATAGCGGGAATCAAAAGATATGTCCAGTTGAAAATTCTGAATAGTCGCTATGGAATTCAGGCCCTTAAAAATGGACATTTTGCAAATGACCTCGGATTTCGACGAAACCAGTTTTGTTGGGTCCGTGATGTTGAGTTATTGCTAGGTTTTAAATTTCATAATTTTTCGAATCAATATGTGAGCGCGGCAAAGGAAAACGCGTTTGACCGGTTTCAGTTGATTTTAATCGACTGGAAATTGACCATTTTTCAAACGGTCTCAGAATTCGACGAAACTAGTTTTGTTAGGACCGTATCGTCAATACGAAGCTAGAAAATATTTTTTTGGAATTTTTCTAGTTAGTATGTGACCCCGGTAATTTGAAATGTACGTTTAAAATTCAATATAGTGATTTAAATGTAAATTCAAAGGAAACTGATTGTAACAATCGGATCGGCTTACGATACACATCCCATTGTGTTCGGAATGGGGGTAAAACGCTAGGGACGACAGGCGGTGGGCCTCGTTTCGAGGTCGTATGAAAAAGTCAACTTTAGGTTGAATTAAATAATAAAATAATAAAAAAAAACTCTCCTCCCTTTATCTTTCTGCCCCCCCCCCCCGTTCGTTTCATTCTAGAAAAGGAAAAAAAAGGGAGAAGAAGAAGATGACGGAGGCGACGAAGGCGGGGAGGAGCCGCCGCCCTCCCCAAGGGCCACCGCGCCTCATCGGAGACCCCCCCCCTCTTCCACCTCGACCGCAACGCGCAGCACCCCCCAGTCGGCAACCAAGCACCGCACCCCCAGGAAGACCCTAACCCTAGCCCTCCCTTCCCGTCGCCATCTTCCCCCCCCCCTTCGAAGCTCAACAGCGAAGCCACCCCCCCTTTTCTTCGATGCAGTAAGTTTTTTTTCTCTCTTTACTTTATTTTATTTTATTTTTATTTTCAATTCAGAAAATCTGATTTTTAATAAAAAGAAAAACTGTTTTTTTTATAAAGTTAAAACTGATTTTTTTTAGGAAGTTAAAACTGATTTTTATAGAAAGAAAAACTGTTTTTTTTATAAAGTTAAAACTGATTTTTTTAGGAAGTTAAAACTGATTTTTATAGAAAGAAAAACTGTTTTTTTTATAAAGTTAAAACTGGTTTTTTTTATAAAGTTAAAACTGATTTTTTTTTAGGAAGTTAAAACTGATTTTTATATAAAGTTAAAAACTGATTTTCGAAAGAGTTTAAAACTGATTTTATTTTAAACTTTTAATAGAAAAAGGTTTGAATTTTAAAAGAAAAAAAAGATTTAAACTTTAAATAGAAAAAGATTAGAACTTTAGAAAAATAAAGATCCTATTTTTAAAATAGAAAAAAATAGAATTTTTGTATATTGAACTTCGAAATAAAAATAGAATTTTTATATATTGAACTTCGAAATAAAAATAGAATTTTTATATATTGAACTTCGAAATAAAAATATGATTTTTATATATTGAATAGCGAAGTAAAAATTCGATTTTTACATATGTAGAGAATACGGGCGAAAGCGACAAAAAGGCGAGGTCGACGAAGAATTCTGCAAAAGAAGAGTCAAGAAATTGGATAGCTATTGGTGAGAATTTCTCACCTTTCAATTTCTTTTCTAGCTATATATATATATATACTAGGATGCAGACGGTGCTTAGTAGCACCCGACACAATCGTCCACAGACCATGGACTTGTTTGTTTGGTTGCATAAAATTAGTTAGATTATTTGATTGAAATTGAATTGTTTGGTGAAATGAATGGATTTGATTGATGTGTGAATGGCGTGGGCCTTCACTAGACCGGGGATAAGGCTAGGCCTCGTCCCGTTTCTAGTATCGTGCCGTTATGCCGCCGAAATTTTCTAAAATAAGTTAGAAAAATAAAAATATCATTTTATTTAAAGAATGAACTGAATAGAAATTCATATGTTGAAATAAAACGTTTTATCGTTAAAAATATAATTTTTAACGTGAATATGAATATAGTGAATGTGAATAAATAAATATTCATTTACAAACCCGACGGTTTTTTTATGTACACCTATTTGAAGGACATTGATTGGGTCGATAAATTTTACACATCGCCCAACTGCACCAATAAAATATGCGTTTGATTGCTTGAAACCCCACACGGGTGTTGGGATGAAATATGAAGTTCACTCATCCTGATTGATTAAATATGTCGATCGATAGATTGACAGGCTGTCATAAGCGTTAGATATCTATATTTGATGCTTATACAGTGTAGTGCACTTTGGTTGATGGTTGATTATTTTTCAATGCTATTATATACATGTGTTGTATGAAAATCCATATAATTAACTTTATATGGTAATTGATTGGGCCTCATTCCAATTTGAAAAATAAAGAATATTATAAAATAAAAGTTCATGTGTTGACAGTACTCATCCATTGAGATTGGTCATGTGTTGAACGAAATATTTTAGTAATAAAATTTGCACCTTTATCGATATAAAATAAAAGTTCATGTGTTGACAGTACTCATCCATTGAGATTGGTCATGTGTTGAACGAAATATTTTAGTAATAAAATTTGCACCTTTATCGATATAAAATAAAAGTTCATGTGTTGACAGTACTCATCCATTGAGATTGGTCATGTGTTGAACGAAATATTTTAGTAATAAAATTTGCACCTTTATCGATATAAAATAAAAGTTCATGTGTTGACAGTACTCATCCATTGAGATTGGTCATGTGTTGAACGAAATATTTTGATAATAAAAACTATTTTGAAAAAGAAATATTTGAAATAGAATATTTGAAAATAGAAATTTATGAAGCCGTGTTGATTAGATTGACGCCATTTTGACGTGAACGATATTTATATCGATTTTAAACGATTTCGAAATGAATTGAAAACGATTTCGAAATGAATTGAAAACGATTTCGAAATGAATTGAATTGAAAACGATTTCGAAATGAATTGAATTGAAAACGATTTCGAAATGAATTGAATTGAAAACGATTTCGAAATGAATTGAATTGAAACGATTTCGAAATGAATTGAATTGAATTGAAAACGAATTCAAATTGAATTGAAAGCGAATTGAAATGAATTCAAATTGAATTGAAGTTTGAATTGAATAGAAATGAATTTTAAAACGAATTTATAAAGAAGAATTCAATTTTGATTTAAATTGAAAAGGAAGTTGAAATTGCTTTTGAAACGAATTTAAAACTATAAATATAATTCGTTTTAAATAGTAATCGACGAAATATATATTATATATATTATATATATAATATAATGGCCTGAATAGAACGCGCCGCGCCGCGGCAGTTCGTGAATTTTGACCATTTATTTCAAACGGACATTACGGGAGATCCGACCGTCGGATTCTCCTAAAACCAGAACCGTTGGGTTCGTATCGAAAAGAGCTTTCTAACGAATATTAGAAATTTGAAATCTAACGGTTGGATTTGGAATTATGTCCAAATCAAATTTGAAAAAGGTCGCTGTAAGTGCAGTTCGATGGCCATTGATGGAAATCGACTGTACGGGCCTTGATAAAATTATTAAAAATAGTAATAATTTGTGTAAAATCATAAGAAATGATTTGTGAAGATTTGGGATGAAAAACTCCATATTTGAAAAGATAAAAATAGATTTTTATCGAAATGAACTAGTTTTGAACTAGAATTATAATTCTATTTATTTTTAAATAAATTGAATTTGAAATGGTTTTAATAATAACCAGAATTTCCAATGATTGCATTGGAATGGATTTGAATCGAAATTGTCTTCGGAATGTTTCGATGTTGGATTTCGTGACTATACAGGTGTTGTTATGGAAATTTGAAAGATATATTTATATCGTTATTTCCAATACGACATTTGTTAGTCGTAGAATTTGATATTGAATATAAGCCGATATATTTTCTATTCAGAGCCTTGTATTGAATATCGAATGTGATTTGGGTTTGTCGTGAATGGTGTCTTCACTAACACTGTTCTTGAACCCAGTTGAGAAAAGATTAAATCTTTTTATTTAGATTTAATGAAGTGTACCAATTAAATGATATTTAATTGGAATTGAATTGGTATTGATTTTTGGGTTTATCGTGAACAGTGTTTTAAATAACACTCGTTCTTTAACCCGATAATTAATGAATGTGATTTTGGGTTTATCGTGAACCGTGTTTTAAATGACACTGATTCTTTAACCCAGTTAACGATTAAAACTAAGTGGAGTTTTAATGAATCTTTAATTAGATTGAAATGATCGAAAATGGAGTATCACCAGTTTTGCTCCAGGCGATAGTTAAATCTTTAATTAGATTTGAACGTGAAATCGTAATTGAATTTACCGATAACACTGTGGTGTTAGATATGAAGCATTACCAGTTTTACTTCATGGGATAAATAGGTTGGGATTGGGAAATTAAAACAAATGATTACTTCGGTAAGTTTCGTTAATCCCGGCTAGTTGTATCGAAATTCAAAAGAATAGATTAAAGAATAAATTCAAGGAATTTATCTTTGATAAAATTAATGGGAACCTTTCCCTATGAATGTGAAATTTAGAAACTAACTGTCGGTTAGCCAAGCAGAATGGTTTTCTGGATATTGATCTGATGTTGGTTTCGGCCTTCGGGGTTTATATTTGGGAAATTATTCTCTTGATTAATTTACGGTTAGTGACTGATGAATTGGAATGAGGCGTATGTTGTGTTTGTGTAACACTTATTCAAAATATACGCGAGTTATTCGGAAAGACCGGGTTTATCCCATTCTGAATAACTGATACGACGATAAGTCGAAGATGAAGACGATGGTCGAAGACCGGAGGTCTTCACGTCGTTTGGGTGATTACTGATGATCTTGATTGGGCTGTACACCCAAGGAGATGGAAACAGTTGGTGATCGTCCAGACGTACTTGGAGATCGAAGGATGTGCGGGGTACTAGGTGCCTCCGGTTTCGTTCAGACCCAGAACGGACTTGTAAATGGACTGTGTGTCTGACATTGGATTTTAGTCTGTGTGATTGATCTCTATTAAATATATATCTGTTTGGCGGCGGAGAATTTATTCTCTTGCTTAACGCCCTTCTCTGAGACGTACGAGCTCAGGGGTTATATATTGATGGATATCAAACGCATGGGGTGAATTGCCTGTGTGGCATGCCTAAGTGGCAATTGATCGAGGCTTCTGTTGAAAAGCAAAGTCTTGTGGTGATGATCAAAGCAAGGACTTTGTGGCGTAGCTTTGTGTAACGTTTGCTTCGCGAGTTTCACACCCGGTATGAACCAAAAACGGGAGACGGACATCAGGGAGGACTTGCGTTTCTTTCTAGCTAAAAGTGGCGTCAGTGGTTTTACACGCCCTGACGAGTTTGACTTATGTGGTTGTTGCTGTTGCGAGGCGCCTCGGATTGATCGGTCGTTCTCGAACCGATGGAGTCATTCGTTGGCTCGTTTGCGCCCCAAAGGGCGGGGAGACGTATTGTTCAGGCATAATAATCCACATCGGTGGACCGGCCCTGACGATCCAGGGGGCAGTTGCGGCTGTTCCTGAGACATGGTAGGCTAGATTGTCTCGAATCGGTTGAGGACTATCTTTTGCCTCGGTTCATAGACGGAAATCCAATTTCCAAATACGTGATCTTGCGGTTTTAGTTGTAATCCTATATATGGCGACATAGTGGGATGGGGCGCTCATGCCGCCTATGATTGATACTTATGATTTGAAGTTGTTTTATACACTATGCACTTATAATAGTATCAAACGATTTGTTTTAAACATATCAAGCATTCTTTGGCTATTATAAGGGAAAACCCTATCCTCGGCTGCGTTGCATTGTGTGATGGGACCTGGGTCTTATAACAGCTTCATTTTTCTTTATTTAGCATTGCGCTGTTGTTTTATGCACTGGTATTCTTGGGAGGAAACCCGTTCCGTGTTATACGGCGTGGTCCCTTGATTTACCGAACTTTAAAATAAAGATTAATAACTGTTTTAGTTCTCACACCAGTCCCATGACTGACCTGGAGTTTATTGTTTTAACCTAAACTCTGGGTGCCCTTATTTTGACACGGGCAGCTAGTAGTTTTGGTTTTGCAGATTTATATTCACAGGATCCTGGTTTACAGCTGGAACGATATCCGGAAAGCTTTGTATCCATATATCTTCTTCTAGTTGTGTATTGTATTATTTTCCGCTGCGATGTACTTAAATGTAATTTAAATCTCTGATATTTCTGTGTAATATTTATTCATACTCTGTATATTCTTGCAATCTGATGCATTGTTGTAATATACAATGAAATGTTCTTCTGTATGCGTTCTGTTGTGGCTTGTTCTCGAACTATCCGACACTTTCCTTTACGGGGAAGTTACGGGTTTTCACAGTTGGTATCAGAGCTTTGGTTTACAAAGCTCAGAGAACAAGGCACATTAGAACCATACGAAAGAATTCATCAGATATTGGATTAGTAATATCCAATGGGGATGACTTGTTAGAGATGGGATCAGTAGTATCCTAGAACGAGTGTGAAGAGTATATTTTTCAAATGAAAACAAATTTTTGTTTTGAAAATTTAAATCAATTATTCGTATTTGATTATCTCTTTATATTGAGTTGGACAGTCCAGTATATAAAGATTTTGCGTATACGTCTGATCCACGTGTATTTGAAATTTTAATATACTGGATAGATATAGAGTCACATTCTAGACACTCGGGGATAATTCTGATGATGTGGCCACATCATCAGTATTTATATTCGTTTTTCGAAGGTGTGATATCTATATATTTCCATTAGACTGGTGTGAGAACCAAATCTTATATAGCTAGAACACTTTGTTGTGAATTGGCATCAAAAACAAGATTTTCTGTATATGTATCAAAATTATGAATTTGAAACGTTAAATTCACTAATTGATTGATGTTTGTGTTGTTTGTTCATTTGTTTGCTAATTTTGAACCATTATGCCTAATTGAACCAAATATTGAATTATATTGAAAATTGGTTGCATTTGCTTGCATATACATATATATCTTTGAACAGGTCATAGCAAGGAGGCTAGAGCAGAGAATAAAATTTGTTTGCCCGACAAATAGGTACATGTTTATTACACAATTTACTGTTTTGTTTGGGTAATGATGATTTTATGAGCCTATTGGCTAGCCGCTTGGCTTTTTCTTTTTCTTTTTGAGATCTGAAGGACCGGGGAAGCTATTTGAAATTCCCCGATGCTCCAGGTGCAGGGGAGGTTATGGCAAAAAATTTCGAAAATTTAGGGTGTTAGCCAAATTTTTGAAATTTTGAAGATTCTCAGAAACTGAAAGGTTAGAGAATGGAAGCCAGATCGAACGTAGAGTTGATTAATCAAACCACTTTCGACTTTGTTCCTTTTCGGGGACGAAAAGTTTTAAGTGGGGGAGATTGTAATAACCCGAAAATCTGGGCCAGTTTAAAATTTTTATTTTGGCAATTTTAGCGAATTTTGAATATTTAAAATGAATTATTTTAAATAATATCGACCGAGAAATTTATTTTGAATATAATTCGAACGTATATATTATACGCGTCGTCGTTAGAATATAAATATTTATATATAATTATAAATGGAATTGAAAATGGCGCGGTAGTTCGATAATTCGATTTCAAACTTCAATTGAATGTACCGGGTGCAAAACAATCCGGATTTTAGTGAAACCAAAAATAATGGAATCTAATTGATAATATCTTTCTATCGAATCCGAAAAACCCAGATTTCATAGCGGGAATCAAAAGATATGTCCAGTTGAAAATTCTGAATAGTCGCTATGGAATTCAGGCCCTTAAAAATGGACATTTTGCAAATGACCTCGGATTTCGACGAAACCAGTTTTGTTGGGTCCGTGATGTTGAGTTATTGCTAGGTTTTAAATTTCATAATTTTTCGAATCAATATGTGAGCGCGGCAAAGGAAAACGCGTTTGACCGGTTTCAGTTGATTTTAATCGACTGGAAATTGGCCATTTTTCAAACGGTCTCAGAATTCGACGAAACTAGTTTTGTTAGGACCGTATCGTCAATACGAAGCTAGAAAATATTTTTCTGGAATTTTTCTAGTTAGTATGTGACCCCGGTAATTTGAAATGTACGTTTAAAATTCAATATAGTGATTTAAATGTAAATTCAAAGGAAACTGATTGTAACAATCGGATCGGCTTACGATACACATCCCATTGTGTTCGGAATGGGGGTAAAACGCTAGGGACGACAGGCGGTGGGCCTCGTTTCGAGGTCGTATGAAAAAGTCAACTTTAGGTTGAATTAAATAATAAAATAATAAAAAAAACTCTCCTCCCTTTATCTTTCTGCCCCCCCCCCCCCCCCCCGTTCGTTTCATTCTAGAAAAGGAAAAAAAAAAGGAGAAGAAGAAGATGACGGAGGCGATGAAGGCGGGGAGGAGCCGCCGCCCTCCCCAAGGGCCACCGCGCCTCATCGGAGACCCCCCCTCTTCCACCTCGACCGCAACGCGCAGCACCCCCCAGTCGGCAATCAAGCACCGCACCCCCAGGAAGACCCTAACCCTAGCCCTCCCTTCCCGTCGCCATCTCCCCCCCCCCCTTCGAAGCTCAACAGCGAAGCCACCCCCCCTTTTCTTCGATGCAGTAAGTTTTTTTTCTCTCTTTACTTTATTTTATTTTATTTTTATTTTCAATTCATAAAATCTGATTTTTAATAAAAAGAAAAACTGTTTTTTTATAAAGTTAAAACTGATTTTTTTTAGGAAGTTAAAACTGATTTTTATAGAAAGAAAAACTGTTTTTTTTTATAAAGTTAAAACTGATTTTTTTTAGGAAGTTAAAACTGATTTTTATAGAAAGAAAAACTGTTTTTTTTATAAAGTTAAAACTGGTTTTTTTTATAAAGTTAAAACTGATTTTTTTTAGGAAGTTAAAACTGATTTTTATATAAAGTTAAAAACTGATTTTCGAAAGAGTTTAAAACTGATTTTATTTTAAACTTTTAATAGAAAAAGGTTTGAATTTTAAAAGAAAAAAAAGATTTAAACTTTAAATAGAAAAAGATTAGAACTTTAGAAAAATAAAGATCCTATTTTTAAAATAGAAAAAAATAGAATTTTTGTATATTGAACTTCGAAATAAAAATAGAATTTTTATATATTGAACTTCGAAATAAAAATAGAATTTTTATATATTGAACTTCGAAATAAAAATATGATTTTTATATATTGAATAGCGAAGTAAAAATTCGATTTTTACATATGTAGAGAATACGGGCGAAAGCGACAAAAAGGCGAGGTCGACGAAGAATTCTGCAAAAGAAGAGTCAAGAAATTGGATAGCTATTGGTGAGAATTTCTCACCTTTCAATTTCTTTTCTAGCTATATATATATATATATATATATATATATATATATATACTAGGATGCAGACGGTGCTTAGTAGCACCCGACACAATCGTCCATAGACCATGGACTTGTTTGTTTGGTTGCATAAAATTAGTTAGATTATTTGATTGAAATTGAATTGTTTGGTGAAATGAATGGATTTGATTGATGTGTGAATGGCGTGGGCCTTCACTAGACCGGGGATAAGGCTAGGCCTCGTCCCGTTTCTAGTATCGTGCCGTTATGCCGCCGAAATTTTCTAAAATAAGTTAGAAAAATAAAAATATCATTTTATTTAAAGAATGAACTGAATAGAAATTCATATGTTGAAATAAAACGTTTTATCGTTAAAAATATAATTTTTAACGTGAATATGAATATAGTGAATGTGAATAAATAAATATTCATTTACAAACCCGACGGTTTGTTTATGTACACCTATTTGAAGGACATTGATTGGGTCGATAAATTTTACACATCGCCCAACTGCACCAATAAAATATGCGTTTGATTGCTTGAAACCCCACACGGGTGTTGGGATGAAATATGAAGTTCACTCATCCTGATTGATTAAATATGTCGATCGATTGATTGACAGGTTGTCATAAGCGTTAGATATCTATATTTGATGCTTATACAGTGTAGTGCACTTTGGTTGATGGTTGATTATTTTTCAATGCTATTATATACATGTGTTGTATGAAAATCCATATAATTAACTTTATATGGTAATTGATTGGGCCTCATTCCAATTTGAAAAATAAAGAATATTATAAAATAAAAGTTCATGTGTTGACAGTACTCATCCATTGAGATTGGTCATGTGTTGAACGAAATATTTTAGTAATAAAATTTGCACCTTTATCGATATAAAATAAAAGTTCATGTGTTGACAGTACTCATCCATTGAGATTGGTCATGTGTTGAACGAAATATTTTAGTAATAAAATTTGCACCTTTATCGATATAAAATAAAAGTTCATGTGTTGACAGTACTCATCCATTGAGATTGGTCATGTGTTGAACGAAATATTTTAGTAATAAAATTTGCACCTTTATCGATATAAAATAAAAGTTCATGTGTTGACAGTACTCATCCATTGAGATTGGTCATGTGTTGAACGAAATATTTTAGTAATAAAATTTGCACCTTTATCGATATAAAATAAAAGTTCATGTGTTGACAGTACTCATCCATTGAGATTGGTCATGTGTTGAACGAAATATTTTGATAATAAAAACTATTTTGAAAAAGAAATATTTGAAATAGAATATTTGAAAATAGAAATTTATGAAGCCGTGTTGATTAGATTGACGCCATTTTGACGTGAACGATATTTATATCGATTTTAAACGATTTCGAAATGAATTGAAAACGATTTCGAAATGAATTGAAAACGATTTTGAAATGAATTGAATTGAAAACGATTTCGAAATGAATTGAATTGAAAACGATTTCGAAATGAATTGAATTGAAAACGATTTCGAAATGAATTGAATTGAAAACGATTTCGAAATGAATTGAATTGAAAACGATTTCGAAATGAATTGAATTGAAAACGATTTCGAAATGAATTGAATTAAAAACGATTTCGAAATGAATTGAATTGAAACGATTTCGAAATGAATTGAAAACGAATTCAAATTGAATCGAAAGCGAATTGAAATGAATTCAAATTGAATTGAAGTTTGAATTGAATAGAAATGAATTTTAAAACGAATTTATAAAGAAGAATTCAATTTTGTTTTAAATTGAAAAGGAAGTTGAAATTGCTTTTGAAACGAATTTAAAACTATAAACATAATTCGTTTTAAATAGTAATCGACGAAATATATATTATATATATTATATATATAATATAATGGCCTGAATAGAACGCGCCGCGCCGCGGCAGTTCGTGAATTTTGACCATTTATTTCAAACGGACATTACGGGAGATCCGACCGTCGGATTCTCCTAAAACCAGAACCGTTGGGTTCGTATCGAAAAGAGCTTTCTAACGAATATTAGAAATTTGAAATCTAACGGTTGAATTTGGAATTATGTCCAAATCAAATTTGAAAAAGGTCGCTGTAAGTGCAGTTCGATGGCCATTGATGGAAATCGACTGTACGGGCCTTGATAAAATTATTAAAAATAGTAATAATTTGTGTAAAATCATAAGAAATGATTTGTGAAGATTTGGGATGAAAAACTCCATATTTGAAAAGATAAAAATAGATTTTTATCGAAATGAACTAGTTTTGAACTAGAATTATAATTCTATTTATTTTTAAATAAATTGAATTTGAAATGGTTTTAATAATAACCAGAATTTCCAATGATTGCATTGGAATGGATTTGAATCGAAATTGTCTTCGGAATGTTTCGATGTTGGATTTCGTGACTATACAGGTGTTGTTATGGAAATTTGAAAGATATATTTATATCGTTATTTCCAATACGACATTTGTTAGTCGTAGAATTTGATATTGAATATAAGCCGATATATTTTCTATTCAGAGCCTTGTATTGAATATCGAATGTGATTTGGGTTTGTCGTGAATGGTGTCTTCACTAACACTGTTCTTGAACCCAGTTGAGAAAAGATTAAATCTTTTTATTTAGATTTAATGAAGTGTACCAATTAAATGATATTTAATTGGAATTGAATTGGTATTGATTTTTGGGTTTATCGTGAACAGTGTTTTAAATAACACTCGTTCTTTAACCCGATAATTAATGAATGTGATTTTGGGTTTATCGTGAACCGTGTTTTAAATGACACTGATTCTTTAACCCAGTTAACGATTAAAACTAAGTGGAGTTTTAATGAATCTTTAATTAGATTGAAATGATCGAAAATGGAGTATCACCAGTTTTGCTCCAGGCGATAGTTAAATCTTTAATTAGATTTGAACGTGAAATGGTAATTGAATTTACCGATAACACTGTGGTGTTAGATATGAAGTATTACCAGTTTTACTTCATGGGATAAATAGGTTGGGATTAGGAAATTAAAACAAATGATTACTTCGGTAAGTTTCATTAATCCCGGCTAGTTGTATCGAAATTCAAAAGAATAGATTAAAGAATAAATTCAAGGAATTTATCTTTGATAAAATTAATGGGAACCTTTCCCTATGAATGTGAAATTTAGAAACTAACTATCGGTTAGCCAAGCAGAATGGTTTTCTGGATATTGATCTGATGTTGGTTTCGGCCTTCGGGGTTTATATTTGGGAAATTATTCTCTTGATTAATTTACGGTTAGTGACTGATGAATTGGAATGAGGCGTATGTTGTGTTTGTGTAACACTTATTCAAAATATACGCGAGTTATTCGGAAAGACCGGGTTTATCCCATTCTGAATAACTGATACGACGATAAGTCGAAGATGAAGACGATGGTCGAAGACCGGAGGTCTTCACGTCGTTTGGGTGATTACTGATGATCTTGATTGGGCTGTACACCCAAGGAGATGGAAACAGTTGGTGATCGTCCAGACGTACTTGGAGATCGAAGGATGTGCGGGGTACTAGGTGCCTCCGGTTTCGTTCAGACCCAGAACGGACTTGTAAATGGACTGTGTGTCTGACATTGGATTTTAGTCTGTGTGATTGATCTCTATTAAATATATATCTGTTTGGCGGCGGAGAATTTATTCTCTTGCTTAACGCCCTTCTCTGAGACGTACGAGCTCAGGGGTTATATATTGATGGATATCAAACGCATGGGGTGAATTGCCTGTGTGGCATGCCTAAGTGGCAATTGATCGAGGCTTCTGTTGAAAAGCAAAGTCTTGTGGTGATGATCAAAGCAAGGCCTTTGTGGCGTAGCTTTGTGTAACGTTTGCTTCGCGAGTTTCACACCCGGTATGAACCAAAAACGGGAGACGGACATCAGGGAGGACTTGCGTTTCTTTCTAGCTAAAAGTGGCGTCAGTGGTTTTACACGCCCTGACGAGTTTGACTTATGTGGTTGTTGCTGTTGCGAGGCGCCTCGGATTGATCGGTCGTTCTCGAACCGATGGAGTCATTCGTTGGCTCGTTTGCGCCCCAAAGGGCGGGGAGACGTATTGTTCAGGCATAATAATCCACATCGGTGGACCGGCCCTGACGATCCAGGGGGCAGTTGCGGCTGTTCCTGAGACATGGTAGGCTAGATTGTCTCGAATCGGTTGAGGACTATCTTTTGCCTCGGTTCATAGACGGAAATTCAATTTCCAAATACGTGATCTTGCGGTTTTAGTTGTAATCCTAAATATGGCAACATAGTGGGATGGGGCGCTCATGCCGCCTATGATTGATACTTATGATTTGAAGTTGTTTTATACACTATGCACTTATAATAGTATCAAACGATTTGTTTTAAACGTATCAAGCATTCTTTGGCTGTTATAAGGGAAAACCCTATCCTCGGCTGCGTTGCATTGTGTGATGGGACCTGGGTCTTATAACAGCTTCATTTTTCTTTATTTAGCATTGCGCTGTTGTTTTATGCACTGGTATTCTTGGGAGGAAACCCGTTCCGTGTTATACGGCGTGGTCCCTTGATTTACCGAACTTTAAAATAAAGATTAATAACTGTTTTAGTTCTCACACCAGTCCCATGACTGACCTGGAGTTTATTGTTTTAACCTAAACTCTGGGTGCCCTTATTTTGACACGGGCAGCTAGTAGTTTTGGTTTTGTAGATTTATATTCACAGGATCCTGGTTTACAGCTGGAACGATATCCGGAAAGCTTTGTATCCGTATATCTTCTTCTAGTTGTGTATTGTATTATTTTCCGCTGCGATGTACTTAAATGTAATTTAAATCTCTGATATTTCTGTGTAATATTTATTCATACTCTGTATATTCTTGTAATCTGATGCATTGTTGTAATATACAATGAAATGTTCTTCTGTATGCGTTCTGTTGTGGCTTGTTCTCGAACTATCCGACACTTTCCTTTACAGGGAAGTTACGGGTTTTCACACCATTCGATGTGAAGATCGTCGGTCTTCAATCGCCGTCTTCAATTCTCCCTTTTAAAACGTCTTATGATTATTTGAAATGAGTATAACTCGATCTTTTCAAATAATCTTCGCATAATTATCATTTAAATTATTTCGTAACGTTATTACTTATCACTATTTTTATTTTGATAAAAGTAGTTCATTTGCATTTCAATGACATTGCAGGTCATTAACATATAAGGGTAATAAATCAACCAAACCAACAGCGCACAATCTTGTTCCTATCATACCATGATGTAATGTGACATGTTTATATCAAGATATCATGTTATATAAACAGTTCAATTCCCTTCCCTCATTTTATTTGTTAATAAACAACAACTAAAATGTAACTTTCAATTCAATTAATGCATAGAAAATTTCATTTAAAAACATTTCTTTTTCTTATTTATTTTCACCATATGTGAATAAGTTTACTTTTCCTTATTCTTATTTATTTACCTAAATGTAAATAAATGTTATCTTTCACCTCTACAAATCCTATTTACATGAAAATGTAAATGAAAGTGTCATCTAAAATAATTCTTTTTATTTACCTAAGAAAATGTAAATTTCTATTTCATGTTTTATTTACATTCTTTAATTACATAAAAAAATGTAAATTCTTTAATTCCTTTTGTTTACATTGAAAAATGCAAATTCTTTTATTTCTACTCTTTTGTTGTCCCTAGAATGACAATAAAAAATACTCTTTTTATTCTAATCTCTTTATTTAATATAAAATATCAATAAAAATGTCGCTTTACATTTATTCTTTTCATTTGCTTAAAAGGTAAATAAAAATATAACCTTTTAATTCTAATCTTTTTATTGTCTCTATTTTGACAATAAAAATATTACATTAAATTCTACCCTTTTTAGTTACATCTAAAATGTGAATTTAAAATACCTCTTTTAATCTAATCTTTTTATTTACACCTAGAATGTAAATAAAAGTGTTACTTTGATTCAATTCTTTATTTACATCTAAATATGCAAATAAAAATGTACTTAATATATTCATTTCTTATATATATATTATTTGCAACTAATTTGCAAATAAAAGTATGCTTAATTTTCTATGGTTTTTATTTGCATATAAAAAGGAAAATAAAAACGTACTTCTAAATTTCATGTCTTTTATTCACATCTAAAATGTGAACATGTCTTTTATTCACATCTAAATGTGAATAAAATATACTTTTTTATTCATATCTTTTCTATCCCTTGATTACATTATATAAAAATATAACTTTTTATCTTCTCTAATTACATAAAGGTGTAATCTTTCATTTTCCTTTTATTTACATATAAAATGTAATCATTCATTTTCATTCCTTTGTTGCATTATAGAAAAGTAAAATATTTCTATTCTTTTAAATGACAACAAGTAAATTTGGTTTCATTCTTTTAATTGACAAAAAATGTAAGTTTGGTTTTTATTCTTTTACTTGACCCAAAAATGTAAGTTGTGGGTTTCATCCTTTTTATTTGACCAAAATGTAAATTTTGGTTTTCATACTTTTTACTTGACCAAAATGTAAGTTTTGGTTTTCTTCTAAATTAATTAGACAAATATGTTTTCTATGTAGTCCAATGACAAAAAGAATATTTTATTTGTATAAGCTTTCTATGTATTATAATGACAACTAAAGGATATTTATTTGTATGCAAATTTCTATTTTAACTTAACAAATAAAATGAAAATTTTATTTGTTAACCATTTCTACTTAACAAAAATGATATTTTTGTTAAATCTTTTTTATTTCAACAAAAATGATTCTCATTACAATAAAATGAAATCCTTATTGTCTACTCTTTTTCTAATAGTTCATATTTCAATAAATATAATTTTTATTTACAACTCTTTTCTATTGGTTCATATTTCAACAAAATAATTTTTATTTACAACTCTTTTCTACTGGTTCATAATTCAATAAAAATATAATTTTTACTGACTATTCTTTTCTCATGATTCAGATTAACATAAAAATATAAATTTTATGTTGCGTCATTTCTAACATTTCACATTAACATAAAAGAATATTTTATGTTAAATCATTTCTAATATTTCAACAAAAACAAATAAAAGAATAACTTTGTTTTTGTTGACAGTTTTATTTCAACAAAAACATATAAAGTGATATATTTGTTTGTTGTCAATTCTAACTCAACCAAACAAATAAAAAAGTGATATTTTATCAACTCAACATTTTATAATTGAAATGTTATTTTTATTCACCTTAACATTTTATAACTAAAATCTTGTTTTATTTACTTTAACATTTTATAATTAAAACGTTATTTTTCTTCACTCTAACATTTTATACTAGTACAACATGTATAACGTAATTGACAAATTTTGTCCTAATATAAATGACATATAAAAGTAAATTTTATATATTCACATTTTCTATATATTCTAATATCAAAATAAAAGTATAATTCATATGTTCACATTTTTCTATATATTCTAATATCAAAATAAAGAACATCTATTTGTTTTCATCCAATGTATAATCACAAAGTGACATATTTGTTCTCGTTAAATTATCCCAACAAACGTGATATATGCGTTTTCAATAATCCTACCTTAACAAACATGATAGAATTATTTCAAAAACCTTATCTTAACAAATATGATATGATTATTTTTAATAATCCCATCTTAACAAATATGATATCATTATTTTCAACACAACGATTATCAAATCAATAGATCTACGTATCAACGACAATTTAGGATCAAATCACATACGATAATCAATTAGCATTCAGCAACGGATCAAAGGAAAATCACAATCACAGTTAATTATTTTTATTTAAATAAATAAATAAATAGAATTCTCACCAAACCATTCAGATCTGAAATTTTCCTCAAATCTTGATTTGCTCAGAATTGGTCCTAGTTTGTTCCATGTTGTAGTGCTCGGAAAGACGAATCCAACGCAACTTGTTTTGTTAATTTCTGATTTCAAATGAGAAAGATATAAACATTCATAGTTTAATCACTTTAATTAATTAATTTAATTATTGTACTTAACCCACCTCTAATCTCTCTTCCTCTACGTTACTCCTCTGGACAAATACGAACCCAACTCCATCGCCAATCCTCCAGAACGCGCGCCACCTGAGATCATTTCCGGCCAATGGGAGACCCTCACCTCGAAGCCCGCGCCGACCTCTCCTTGAGCCCAGAAGTGGGCCCTACTCGCTGCCCCCCTATGCCTCGAAAATCCCTCCAAGCGCCGGCACTTCATGCTGAGAATTCATGAAATCTGTGAACTAAAACCCGATCTTAACCGTATGGATCTGTAGATCTCTCCAAGAGCTTCGATTTGGTATATAATATGTTGAATTTCATAGAGCGGATCAAAAGTTATTGAGATTTGAATTTTCGGTCATTCGTGGCCTTCGGTTTCATTAGCAGGCGGCTGGCCATTTTTTTAGGGTTTTAAATAATTTTTTATTAATTTATTCATCATAAAGCGTGTTATAAAGGTGAAAATGCGGGCTGTCTCCGAATTGGGCCTGCTTACTGTCGTTCTTAAGGTTTTGACGCCTTCTGAACGCAATGGAATAGGTCTCGTGGCCCAATTCCAAAATCAGTAAAAAATTGTTTAAATTTACATTAAAAATTAATTAATTAAATATTTATTGTAAATTTAAATACGCCGTGGACACATACGGACTCCGAAAATTTCAAAAAAATATTTTTGGCTTTGCATTGACGATACGGTTCCAACGAGACTATTTTCGTCGAATTTTGAGACTGTTCGAAAAATGGCCCTTTTCAGGTCGATCAGTTTTAACTCTAAACTGACAAAACGTGTTATCTTCTGCCGCGCTTACAAACTAATTTGAAAAATTCTGGAAAATTTAACTTAGCAATAATTCGACATTCCGGTTCCAACAAAAGTGGTTTCATCGAAAACCGAGGTCGTTTGCAAAATGGCTATTTCTAACGCGTATATATTAAATATTAAAAATACATTTTTAATCAAATAATTTCTGAAACTCGAAATATATAAGTGTTTACTGTTTTTAGATGCAAAAACATCATTCTGAACTCAATGGAAGTGGTTTCGAGTTCAAATTCCTTCGTATGCAAAAAGTAGCATTTTTGACCTTTATAAATTTCATAGCGACCTTTCTAAATTTTAATTTGGGCATAACTTTTGATTCCTGCTATGAAATTTCAATTTTTCAGATTCGTTAGAAAGATATTTTTAAATAGATTCCAATATTTTTGGTTTCGTTAAAATCTGTTAAATTTTGCATCCTATACGGTCAGTCAAAGTTCAAGTTTGACTTTTCAAGCTACCGCGCTATTTCTAATTCCTTTTATAATTAAAATTAAATTTATTCATTCTAACTTCAATTTAAATCAATTTTTAATCATTATTATTTTAAATAAATTATTTTAAATACCAAAATCCATTAAAATTAGTTAAAATTAATTTTTAAATTTACCCCAAAAATTCAGGGTTGTTACAACTGCACAAATAAAAATATGTTTTTGTTGATTTGAAACCCCACATGGGTATTGGGATGATATCTGACGTATACTAATCCCGATTGTTTAGTTATATGTCAATCTATGGGTTGACAGACTGTGTAAGCGTTAATTATTTATATTTAATTCTTATGCAGTTGTGTGGTGCACTCTAGATGATGGTTGATGATTTATCGTTGCTATTATATACATGTGTTGTAGTGAATCCATATAATTAACGTTATATGGTAATTGATTGGGCCTCATTCCAATTTGGAAAATAAGGAATATTATAAGAGAAAATTCATGTGTTGAATAGAATAAAAATTCATGTGTTAAATAGAAATAAAAATTCATCTGCTGAATAGAAAAGAAAATTCATGTGTTGAATAGAAAAGAAAATTCATGTGTTGAATAAAAAAGAAATTCATGTGTTGAATAGAATAAAAATTCATGTGTTGAATAGAATAAAAATTCAAGAATAGAATAAAAATTCATGTGTTGAATAAAATAAATTCATGTGTTGAAGAAAAAATTCATTTTTTGAATAGAATAACGAAGTTATTGAAATATATAAAGCCGTGTTGATTAGATGACGTCATTTTGACGTGAACAATATTTATATCGATTATATTCATTTTTATAATGATTATAGAAAAGGAAGTGATTTCAAAATATAACGTTTTGAAAATATTATCATTTGTATATCGATGATGTGGAATATTCAATTTTGATTCGAAATTGAATATGAAGTTGAAATCGTTTCGAAAACGAATTTAAAACGATTTATAAAATAAGTTTTGAAAGGAAATCGATGAAATATATATTATATATATAGTGGCCTGAATAGAACACGCCGCGCTGCGTCAGTTCGCGAATTTCGTCCATTGACTTCGAATGGATATTACGGGAGATCCGACCGTCAGATTCTCCTAAAACCAAAACCATTGGGTTCGTATCGAAAAGAGCTTTCTAACGAATAGTAGAGATTTGAAATATAATGGTTGGATTTGGAATTATGTCCAAATAAACTTTGGAAAAGGTCGTTGTAAGTGCAGTTCGATGGCCGTTGATGGAAATCGACTGTACGGGCCTTGATAAAATTATTAAAAATAGAAATAATTTGTCTAAAATTATAAGTAATGATTTGGAAAGAACTGGGATGAAAACTCCATATTTGAAAAGATAAAAATAGAATTTTTATCGAAATGAACTAGTTTTGAACTAGAATTATAATCCACTTTATTTTTAAAATAAATAAATTGGATTTGAAAGGATTTTAAAAGTAACCAGAATTTCCAATAATTGAATTGGAATGGATTTGAATCGAAATTGTCTTTGGAATATTTCGATGTTGGATTTCGTGATGATATAGTTATTGTTATGGGAATTTGAAAGATATATTTATATCGTTATTTCCAATACGATATTTGTTGGTCGTAGAATTTGATATTGAATATAAGCCGATATATTTTCTATTCAGAGCCTTGTAATTAATATCAAATGGGATTTTGGTTTGTCGTGAATGATGTCTTCGTTAACACTGTTCTCAAACCTAGTTAAAGACAGGATGTGATTTCCCAGGTTAAACAATCATTAATATTGATTTTTGGGAAGATTAAAACCAAGTGGAGTTTTAATGAATCTTTAATTAGATTGAAATGATCGAGAATAGAGTATCACCAGTTTTGCTCCAGGCGATAGTTAAATCTTTAATTAGATTTGAACGTGAAATGGTAATTGAATTTACCAATAACGCCGTGGTGTTAGATATGAAGTATTACCAGTTTTACTTCATAGGATGAATAGGTTGGGATTGGGAAAATAAAAAAATGATTACTTCGGTGTGGTTCACTAATCCCGACTAGTTTGAATTGGCATTCAAAAGTAGATCAAAGAATTAATTTAAAGAATTTATCTTTGATAAAATTAATGGGAACCTATCCTAAAATATAAGGATATTTGAATAAAAGAATATTCTGAATTGGAATGAGGCGTATGTTGTGTTTGTGTAACAGTTGTTTGTTATATACGCGAGTTATTCAGAAAGACCGGGTTTATCCCATTCTGAATAACTGATTCGACGTGGTGTCGAGGATGAAGACGGTGGTCGAAGACCAGAGATCTTCCCATCGTTTGGGTGATTACTGATGATCTTGATTGGCCTGTACACCAAAGAGGAGGGAATCAGTTGGTGATCATCCAGACGTACTTGGAGATCGATGGATATGCGAGGTACAAGGTGCCTCCAGTTTCGTTCAGACCCAGAACGAACTTGTAAATGGACTGTGTGTCTGACATTGGATTTTATTCTGTGTGATTGATTTCTATCAAATATAAATCTGTTTCGCGACGGAGAATTTATTCTCTTGCTTAACGCCCTTCTCTGAGACGTACGAGCTTAGGGGTTATATATTGATGGATATCAATCGCATGGAGTGAATTTCCTGTATAGCATGCCTAAGTGCCAATTGAACAAGGCTTCTGTTGAAAAGCAAAGTCTTGTGGTTGATGATCAAAGCACCGCCTGTGTGGCATAGCTTTGTGTAACGTGAATTCGCGAGCCTCACACCCCGGTTGTGAACCAGAAACGGGAGAGGACATTAGGGAGGGCATGTGTTTCCTTCTAGTTAGGGTGGTGTTAGTGACATACTAGCCCTGACATTTATATTATTTTCACCTGTGTGGTTGTTGCTGTTTCGAGGCGCCTCGGATATATCGGTGAGTGTGTGGAGCCGATGGAGTCATTTGGCTCATTTACGCCCCAAAGGGTGGGGAAACGCGGTGTCCAGGCATTTTAATCCACATCGGTGGACTGGCCCTGACGATCCAAGGGTCACTCAAACTCTGATCCTGAGGCTCGGGCTAGAGGGTCTCGAATCGGTGAGGACTATCTTTTGCCTCGGTTCACAGTTGGAAATCCAACTTCCAATACGTGACTTTACGGTTTTGATTGTATAACCTATATATGGCGACATAGTGGTATGGGCCACTTATGCCACCTATGATTGAAATTGTTTTTGACACTATACACTTATAGTAATAATAAAATATGAAATTTCATGTACCAAGCATTCTTGGCTATTATAAGGTAAAAACCCTATCCTCCGTCTTGCGTTGCATTGTGTGATGGGACCTGGGTCTTATAATAGCTTCATTTTTCTTTATTTAGCATTACGTTGTTTGTTTTATGCACTGGTATTCTTGGGAGGAAACCCATTCTGTGTTATACGGCATGGTCCCTTGATTTACCTAACTTTAAAATAAAGATTAATAACTGTTTTAGTTCTCACACCAGTCACATGACTGACCTGGAGTTTATTGTTTTAACCTAAACTCTGGGTGCCCTTAATTTGACACGGGCAGCTAGTAGTTTTGGTTTTGCAGATTTATATTCACAGGAACCTGGTTTACAGCTGGAATGATATTCGGAAAGCTTTGTATCCGTATATCTCCTTAAGTTGTGTTTTGTATTATTTTTCCGCTGCTATGAAATGTAATTTAAATCTCTGATATTTTTTATGTAATATTTATTCATACTCTGTATGTTCTTGTATCATGATGGTATTGTTGTAATAAGCAATGAAATGTTCTTCTGTTTGCGTTCCAATTTGTCTTGTCCTCAACTCAATCCGTGATTTCCCGTAAGGGGGATTTTGGGTTGTTTCAGATAGTGATATGTGAATAAGATATGGAAATGTTTTTCAATGTTAATAACGTATATTTTCAAAATACGGGGAATAAGGAGTTGTAAATGTATGGAAACGTTTTCCAAGAAATCATGAAAGGCTAAACGAGTTGGAGAAATATTTGGGTAAAAATATTGAAAGGAAATTGGGAAATGAATAATTTAATGATAAATTAAATTAAAGGGGCTCAGTGTTGATCGATGTTTGATCGAAAGGATTTCCATTTGGAAATACAACCGTTGTTTGTATGTATGTTTTCCTTTGATAGATAAATAACCGACTATCAAAGTTTTTGACTATTTTTCCATTGTCAATACGAAGAGACTGGGATTAGATTTATTATCTGAAAACCACTTCATATGGACATTAGCGTTGCGAATCAAATATGATGAAGATATCTGAAGACGAAGTTTATGCAAGGGCTATTATGGTGATCCTAGGTAGAAATTGCCTAAGATGGATTTACAGAATAGTGCCTTCAGTTTGTCCAGTCCTAGGATAACTTACACTATGCCATAAACGGCCTAATGCAACGCAAAAAAATTGTTGGCACATGCCTAAAAAATGTTTGCATCGGTCTTTGGCAACGTTTCTGTGGTGATGCAATTTTCGTCGTTGCTTCCGACCTCAAATGCAACATTTTGACTATCAACGGCAACACAACAAATATTGTTACAGTAGAGTCCTATTTAGGTCTATAGCAACATCCTTAGGTGTCTGTAGCAACATCCAAAAATGTTGCTATAGATATTAATTTTATTTATATATTTTGTAGGGCCCATAATGTGGGGTCCATTGTCCCACGTCCCAAGCTAATCTTATCCCTACAGCAACACCATGTATGACTATTGCAACACTATCTCAGCAACATTTATAACCCGATGGCAACACTATATTAAAGCTACTGCAACGCTACGCTGAATAGACAATAAAAGGCACAATATCACATAAATACTTGCATAATACACAGTATACAGTACACATCACAATTTGTACAGTACTTATAACTTGCCTGAACATTATAGTGAGTAGTACACATTAAACATCATAATACATAGTACATAGTAACATCACAATTTGTCAACAACTACAGTCGGATTTTCGTAAAAGAGACTAAGAGCTATTTCCTCCAGCCGTATTTTCATTAACGCTGGACATGGTTGTGGAAATTAGTTCGTCAAGATTCAACTGCGGGTTAGCATCGCCTAATTTTTTAAGCATCCAAGCCAAATTCTCTTGTACCCTCTCACTTAACTTGGATTCTAGCTGTGCTTCCATTTCTTTAACAAGCCTTTTCCTTAAGTCCTTTATATAAGCATTTGTAAGAGCCTCGGCTGATTGTTTTGTACACTTTGCATGCCTCTTGATAAGAAAAGGACAACCATGTAATCTTCTATTCGAAATTATTATTTCAACAGTACTTCGTCCTTCCCCACTGGCCATTGCCTTTCGAATCAATTCCTACAAAATAAAGCCATATCGAAATTACCCTGTAATAAATGCAGAGAATGCAGCAAATGCTTATGTATGGAGTGAAAGCAGCAAATGCATACATATGGAGAGAATGCAGCAAATTACCCTATGGTAAATGCTTTCATATGCAGCAAATATGCATAGCAAATGCAGAAAAAGCCACATTTTGGAAAACAATTTGTTTATGTGCACAACAAATAGAGACAAGGGAGAATTCCATTTGGGTATAACAATGCATGGTCGAGTTTATAGGGGTACAATGATTTAGTGAAGTCTGCTCAAAAAATGGAATAACGGAAGTACGTCTTTATCGATAGCCATAAATATTTTACATGCCTATCTTGATGTCAAGTGCACAAATGTCATGAAAACAGTTTCAAGTGCAAAAATGTCACAAGTGCATGCACAGAGCACAAGTGCACAAGGTTACTGGTGCCAAACTCAGGTTCGACAACTGTTTCAACAGATGTGCATACGACTCTTTATGGGAGCTTGCTTTCTAATTGTTTTATGAAACATGCAATTCTGTTGGCATTTTAGCCAGTTTCCTACATCATTAGCGAACAAAATATCCCGTATATTTCATTCCACTGCTTGACTTCACATAACAAGTCTGAAGTGTAAAATTTGATAAATACAAAATATAGTCGTTATGTGCTTCAAACATTGGGTCTCAGTAGCCACCATCAATATGCCCAAGAAGACTAAATTTTTATTTTAATCTATGATAAGGAAGCATTCATTATATAAAGAAAACGAAGATCCCATGTTTGGCTTTAATCATACATAGGGAACTAAATTGCATATTTATTTTAATATTGCTCGTTGACAAGTTGACACATCTATATAATGGAATCTATACTATAGCATGTAGCATACAAAATAAAACATACAGTTCATGAGAAAACATGCACGTCAGCAAGACATGGACAATGTGCAGCATGTACAAAACAAAATAAAATTATTACTTACAAGTTTGTACTTCAATACTTCAGGACTAGACACGTACTCACATCCATCTGTTCTCTTATGACTTTTAAGAAAAAGTGTTGCATCGGATGATGTCTCCTGATACAAGTTCAATAGATAGTTTAGCATACACTTTCTTTAGTCAAAAAGCATCTAGGCTAACTACTTCGTTTCAATAGCTACCACGTTATCTCATCTAGAAAACTATAATTAATAAACAACTATAAAGTATCATATACCATCTTATGACGAAGTTGGGCGAATGACTTTGGACCAGTGGTGTGTGTGTCTTGATACGACTTATGACTTTCAAAATTTTTGTTGGCTCTTTCCTAAAAAATACACAAAAAAACAAAGTACTCATATATCTAATAAAAAAACCAAGTACTTGTTTATGTTGCGAAATAAATATTATACACGTATACCTGAATCTCCTCATCTGCCCAATACTTCAAGAGCACTTTAAAGTCCTCCAGTGGGATGTTGTCCAGCTTGTTTTTCAGCCTCTTCTCATCGGTCTCATAAGCTTTATAATAAGTTGTTTTTATGCGACTCTTGTACCCCCTACAACAGTCACGAATAGACTTCAACACCCAGTTTTCACATTCATCGGGAATAATATACCATTGCCAAAATATAAATCGAAGATTAGAAAGAATAAATAAATCATAATTCAGCTATATTATAGTTAATAGATCAATATTACTTATTAAAGTAAATTTCAGCTATATTATAGTTAATAATAGATTACCTGAACATAATTCCATAAAGTTTGCTTCAACTTTTCAGGAACATCCGACCCAAGATTTATACGTAAGTAGCACTTCCCTTTTCAATGTTCCTAAAAAGTTTCTCAATTCAGATATTACTTTGTTATCATCTGAAATAGGTTGGAACCACTCGTTCAGACCAATTACAAGTCCTTTGTCATACTCCCTTATACGAACATTAAACATCTTTGTTTGAGCTCTGAGTCTTCTTGGAACTTCACCTTTAATTAAAATGAAAAGTACCACCAAATAATAACATATAAAACATAATGTAAATTAGGTACTTAAATATTAGTCCCATTGTAATAGTAAATATTGCTATCACATCAATTTAGTACCTGCTTCAACTTCTTTATTTTCAATATCTGCCAAGACATTCTCTGCCACATCCTTGTTTGCCATACCACTTGCACAAGATTTAGCAGCAATTTTCTTTTGTCGTTCTCGTAGAGCCAAATAATCAGCCATTATTCCTTGTCCTTCAACTTCCTTCTTAAGTGAACTTGCTAACATGCTTCGGCTTGGGGTTGGGGTTTTAAACATATCATTTTCCTTTGCGTTACCACTAGCTGAATGAATTTGTCATTTACTAACAGGGTTGGGGTTTTCAACATTTTTTAGTTATCTAAATTGTATATATTAAGTAGGAAATAAGATTGGATTTTATAGTTATTATCTTCAGAAGCATAAAAAATAAGATATGTAGTTATCAGACACCTTTCGTGGACTTTGTGAGGTATCATCTTCACTATGCTCCTCCTCATCGTCCAGATTTCCTCTCTATCCACATCCTTTTGATCTTTTATTTTCATTTTTCTTTTATTTTTTTGTCTTGCATTTCTCAGTTCAGCTGAAATTGCAGGCACACCTAGAGAAGCTAGAACACTACAACAAAAACACCATATTACAACTTTAATTTTACAACGGTGGTAAAAGCACCATTGTAATAAATTGTTTTTTACAACGGTGGTAAAAGCACCGTTGTAATAAATGGTTTTTTACAACGGGTGGTAAAAACACCGTTGTAATAAACGATTTTTTACAACGGTGGTAAAAGCACCGTTGTAATAAATTGTTTTTTACAACGGTGGTAAAAGCACCGTTGTAATAAACGATTTTTTACAACGGTGGTAAAATTCCGTGATAGCCTTTATGATTTTGCAAATAAACCAAATAATAGTGGGCGAAAATGTTACTTTCTTTTTTATTCTTCCTAATGCTCTTACGACTTTTATAATCCTCCTTTTTTTAAATCTAGGGCTGCAGCCATCGGCTTGCGCTGGTTACTCATCATCGCTTATTCGCCTATAACTTCTATCCCCTTGTCCAGGGTAGCCATCGTCGCCTTGCAGTAATTAGTTTTTATTAATAAATATTTAATAATTGGTAGTATATATGCAATAATAAAACTTCAGTAATTAACATTCGATTAGAGTTAAGAATTAAATAGTAAGGATTAATAATTAAGGAGTACTAATTATGTTTAAAAAAGGACTACTAATTAATAAATAGGTTACATTTATATTTAATAATTCCATAGTAATATTTATTATTTGAAAAAATTAACGGAATTCATAATATAGTTAATTTAATTTCGGTTGTTAAATCTATTTCTAATTCTAGTCTTTCGAAAATTTAAGTGAACGTTTGGCAACGACACAGGTATTTAGCCCAAACCCACCAATAACGAGAAGTTGCGGAAAAGACTTAGGTTTAGGCGGGATTGCGAAATTTTGGCTCCAAAATTTGTGTGTTGATGTGGTCTTCCGCTGCCAAAATTAAAACTGACGCAACCCAGCAAATACGTATTAGGAGACTAGGGTTCTATCAGCGCCGCCATGCCTTCTTCAATTTTCTACGTCCTCTGCTCTCTCCCTCTTCCTCATCGTACTTTGCTCCTTCCTCCTGGCTTTCTTGGCTATTGCGTTTTATACTGCTGCTTCCACTTTCGAACCGAACTCTGTTTTCTTTAGATCTAATTTCCTCCTCATTTCAATCTTTTATGCTGTTGATTCAGTTCTCTCTGCGATTTCATTTGGGTCGGCCTTATCTTCATCTAGCCGAACTCCTTATCCTCCTTAAGCGTCATGTTGGAAACTGTAAATAATACAGATGGAGTCAGAGAAATGCATATGTCTACGTATAGTAGGAGCGGCCGATTGTTCTTTCCAAGATATGGAAGGGGTAGGAGTACATCTGTTCTTCCAGTGTAAGGTAGAAGATTTTTTCTTCTTTTTGGAATGTGTAGAGTTTGGATGCGGTTCTTGGCAATTTGGGAGTTATCGCCATGCTGTGTGTAAGGAAAAGGTATAAAAATTGACTTAATTGTTTGTTTTTCCTATTTTTGGTTTTTTTTGTTGAAATATTGGGATTGCTCATTATGACAATTGATTTGATGTGTTGGGTTTGGTCATATATGTATATGTTTTCACATAAGATATGGAATATATACATACTTCTTATTGCAGTATAAACAAATACTCGTACAGTTTCCATGAAGGCAGAGCCTTGCGATAAAAAAAAATTGAGTAACAATATATTTTACATTGGGTCTTTTACTGTGGAACGAAAGGCATGTCAGATTCTTTCAAAACAAATACAACAGCTATAATATGCAAGTTATAATATTCATTTTATAAAAAAATTAATTTTTTCGACAAAAAAAAATGAAATGTAAAATATATATGCATTTGGGCATCATCTGTACTCATGAATGAATGCACAGAGTAATAAGGATATTTGACGATGAGCATGATGTTGAAATCGATGATCGATTGGATGCTGGAGCATAAAGACTCGGAATATGTCAGTGTGTATGTATATTTATACGAAAGTGTGTATGTAATTGAGTGTATTGAGTGATCGGTTTGTAGTGAGGAATGTATGTATTGTTATGACTGTATTATGTAAAAGTGAGTTGTACGATAGTGGATCAGAAAGTTGTAGTAATTCAAATATTGAAATAAAATTTTTAATTGATTATTTCAGTTCAGTGTAGTATCATTTTATTCAATATAAATATTTATTTTTATATGAAATGTAACGTATAACGAAACAAAAATCATTTTGTTATAATTAATTGTAGTAAGAATTACTACAACGGTGAAAAAAGTTGTAATATGTATTACTACAACAGTGCAAAAAAGTTGTAATATGTATTACTACAACGGTGGAAAACAGTTGTAAAATACACATTTCACAACGGTGTCGCAATGGTGCAGAAACGTTGTAAAAGATATAAGTATATTACAACTTCTTAATACACGACGGTGGCTCCACCGTTGTAAAAACCTTTTACAACGTTTTTGCACCGTTGTAATATGGTATATTTGTTGTAGTGGAAGTTCGTTGTTCCTCATCAATTCTCAGCTCTCTGTATTTCATAGTCTTTTTGAGATGGTGGAGGTGGTACATGAACATTCTGCAATTATATAATAAACAGGAAAAGCAAAGTAAGTATGCTGCAAGATTGGTACAAAATATTCAAATTACATTAAGATCATCATAATTATAATTCTTCGAACCTGCTTGCCATTTTCATTCCTATCATCGCCTTACCCTGGTTGAATATGTGATTCCAGCTTCTTCTTAACACATGATGAGTCCAGACTCACTGTTGAATAACTGATTTTTGGTTTTTTTGGTTTTCTATGTCATCTTCCATTGATTTACCGTAGTAGCTGACTTTAGATTAAGAGTTTCATTGCTGGGTCCTGGATTATTCAGCCTTGCCGACTTTTAAGGACTTTTCACCTCAGCTATCTTTTGATTCGTTGTTGCATTATTGGGTCCTGACTTATTCAGCCGTGCCGACTTCCGAGGACTGTTCACCTCATCTATATTTTGATTCGTGGTTATATTGTTGGGTTCTGGATTATTGAGCCATGCCGACTTTCGAGGGTTGTTGACTTCAGTTGACTTCTTTTCCTTTTGGTTCTATTTTAGTTGAAAAGCCGTCACGTACTGTCGTTTCAGTGGTTTCGTAACTACAACAAATCATACAATGATATTATAATCATTATCTTTAAACGATATAATATCACAGTCAATTTTTATTTTTGCCATATCAAAATATCACAAATCTATAAATGATATTATCTAGATACATATATATATATATACATGTAACCAGATTCAGTGGCCTTGGCCGAATGATTACATGCTGCTGCATTTGCTTCAGTGGCTCAATTGCAGTATCGACAATGTTGTCGATATAAAATTCCAAGTTGCCACCACTGTTAGCTCCATTGACATACTCTATGAGGTCCGCATCATTCGTCAGTGACTTCCACCCACCCTTCTCACCATTTTTTATATAAATCCCTCCTATTACGTTGTAGAAAAGTTCTTCCTTCACAAACTGCATGAGCACTGTGTACAAGAAGTAGTTAGGATCAACGCCTTTACTATGTTAAAGGTTCCACCAACATATTCTTCCTTCTGAAATGTACGCTTTGATGAAATGTGAGATGCATGGATTCCCCCATCCTATACAAAATGTGTTTATGTGTGTCCAACAAGTGGAAACCAAAGACAATTCGAATTGTTAATAGAGGCCGACCTAAGAATTTATAAGCAGTTTAAATTGAAACCCTAAAGTGATGTGAGAGAGTGTTATACCTCAAAATCGAATTTATAAGCAGTTCAAATCAAAATCCTAAAGTGATGTGAGAAAGTGTTATACCTCAAAATCAATGCTTGAACCCCCAAATGAAGCCCTAATTGAACCGAAATCGTTGAACTAAGCTTGAACCCCTAAATCAAAGCCCTAATTGAGCTGAAATCGTTGAACAAAGCCTGAACCCCCAAATCAAAGCCCGAACCGGACCAACGATTGCAAAAGAAAATGTTAACGAAATTGCAAAGGGGGGAAACGAAAATAAGATGGCGGGGTACAAAATGAATTGCAACAAAGAAAAATTGTTGTTTGGAGAACAATCAGGATTGATGAGGTGGCACATTCTACAACGTAGGATCTGATTCACGCGAATCGCCACATAGGACATGGAAAGGTCTGCTATAGCAACACTGTACAAAACGTTGCATTGTGTTACACTTGTTTATCTATAGCAACACATTTTTATGGCTAAGGTAGCATCCAAAATAGAACATTGCAGTAGGACCAAAATATTATACCTATTGTCATATTTTGGCTGACAACACCTTACAAAGTCGTTGCATTAGGCCGTTTATGGCGTAGTTTATATGGACAAATGTCTGGCAGAGTATATCTAATAGATCGCGTAAGTTGATCTTTTCAAATGTATTTACTTTTGGTGGTAGAGGGATTCGTTTCTCTTAGCTTTATACCCATGGTATTTTTGGAGAAATCAATTTGTGATTTGGAAGGTAAGACGATGTGGCATTTAAATTAAATAATGATGATCCATTAAAGGATATGTTATGGCCTCAAGCCTCATCAACTGGGAAATGACAAAAATCGGGCAAGCAGCATGGCTAAGTGAGTCGCACCCAATTAGAGTATATTGTCACCATCTAGAGAATATTCATATTTGTTACTTCTTTTCATTTCTGTATCTCCTGGGAATGGTTATGTTGGTATACCAACCATAAGGTGACAATATTTTCAGAACATTCAAGCAAAATGAATGGTCGGTCATGTGTGGCTAAGTTGCAAGACGTTCTTATTGAACTCCAATGTATCCCCTCTAGAGTGAACTGATCGGGGTTCCATACCTTGTCATAGTTTTAAATTTAGTCTCCAATAAGAGCCAGTGGTTTTTCATTTGTATATTATATATGTGGATCGTGAGAAGCAAGCATTCCGCCAGATTAATCTTTACTTGTATTAGACACTATTATAATATCTGAAATATATTATTTTTAAAGGAATGTCATGGGTTATCATAAGGTAAAAACCAGCTATGTTTATGTGTGGATCGGTCTTACGATTATCCTTTCTTTGAAAAGGATTTTGAAAAGGATTTTGAAAAGATAAACCGAATGGTTGGAATTTACTCACACCAGTCCCAAGACTGATCCAGAGTTTATTTTGTTTTGTTTTACCCTAAACTCTTGGATGCCCAAATTTGTAAGGGTTGTCAAGTAGTCAGGATTTTTCAGATATACCTGGAGGAGCTTGGAGCAGGAGGCTTCAACATTATTTTTATATATAGTTTATGTTTGTTGTGATGTTATGAATTGTACTATGATAATGGTATGTATATACAGTTTTGTATTACAAAGTTATGTTATATAATATATTTTATTTGTTTCGTTGTGAGATTCATATTTACTCTGTTTCTATTCAGTTGTCTTCTTCTTCTATTCTAATTTTCTTTTTTTCTATTCCTCAACCTCTAACTTCTTTCTACTAATGATCCAGTATTTTCGATTTTTGAATAGTAAACATGGTGTTTTGAGTTGGTTTTCGGAGTCAAAAATCCTTGTTCGTTACAGAGATATCAAAGCTGAAGGTTAAGTGATTACCTTGGCTCTATGGCGTAACTCAATAGAGATTTGGTTTTATACTGTGAAGATTGATTAAAAATGGTTTTATACTGTGAAGATTTATTGATTGACTGGCTTATGAATTCTGGTCGATGGTAGGGCATCACAATGTCAATAAAGGTTTCTAACCACTTGAATACGATGAACTGACACAGTAAGTTTTGAAAAGTAGGATAAATGAAATAATTTTAGCCAAATTATATTTTGATATAAAAGAAGTATATATATCTTGGAATTATTATAATATAGTGGATGTGTTGATTATTATTATAATCGAATAAGATTTCAATTGAGATGGTTATAAATAACCAATCAGAATTCGTATTAGTATAATATATAAGATCAGATGAACTAAATCTGGATCTAAATCAGAATTTGGAATTTAAAATGTTGGAAACTTGGAAAATGTTTGTAAATGAATTTTGGATTAAATATATGGAAAATTTAAGATCTTCGGTGAATTTGGAAATGTTTTCAAGGAATTTTGAAATGATAGTGTTTGAAAATGAGTTTTGAAATAATATAGTATTAAACTCACTTCGATCACTTGAAAATAATTCTGATGATGACAGTCACATCATCAGTGTCATTTTTGAGATTGTAAGTGGCGGATTACTACCAAAGATTTTGTTTTTGAATTGTTTTGAGGAAATAAGCTGTTTAGAAATTCATATGTTTTGAATTACTCTTATTATATGTAAATATTATATGATTTCAAACTAATTTGAAATAATACCCAGGAATCTGAATTTTGAAATTTTTATCTTACTTATGAAATTAAATAAATTGAAATGGTAAAGGTGAATAAATAAACTAAAATTTAACTTAAACTAAGTTAAAATTACAGTGGATTAGAGATAATCTGAAATGGGACTGAACTGACAATCCAAGAGTTTGGGATTGAGAGTGGATGAGAATTTAAATGGAATTTGTATTGGTTATAAGTAAATGGTTTGGTTCAAGGATAAACAGATTGGAGATAAATTGGGAATATGTTTGTATGTGCTGAAGTAATAGCAAATGGAAGAGATAAAGTTGAATGCCCGACAAAAAGGTACGAGTATATATTCTAATTGGATATGAATTTATGAGCCTATTTGGCAAGCCTCTTAGTTGTATGATTTTGTTTTGGTTTAAAGAGGGCCTAGAGAGACGATTTGTAGTTGTATCGATTGTGTCGTGCAAAGGAGGTGCTGGCAAATTTTTTTGGAGATTTAAGATGTTAGAAATTTTTTGAAAATATTCGTTAGTATGAATAAATTAATGTTTTAAATAAGATTAATTGGTTAAGTTGAAACTGAAATTAAAAAAATAAAATAAATTATTGTTAACTTTGTTAATAAAGATTTGTAGCAATTTTCCTACCTTAGTAATTTCGAGGACGAAATTCTTTTAAGGGGGAAGGAATGTAACACTCCAAAATTTTAGCAATTGAATAATTAGCTTATTTAATTATTTTAATATAGTAGTTGATAATTTAAATGGTTTGAATTTAAATTATTTGATTATTTAATTATTATAAATAATGAGATAATAAATTTAAATTCTAAAATAGTCGGAATAAGTTGAATTTGCAATATTGTGTAAACTAGACAATATTAAGATATTTAATTGATTTTAAATTCGAATTATAATAACCAATATATTAATTGAACGACGATTAAACGTAATAGTTATAATATAATTTAAATCGTGCTTGTAACATCGCGGTAGTTCGTAATTAATGTTTTGAACTTCGACTGAGTGTACATGATCTGTTATAAGTCGAATTCCTGCGAAACAAGAAACGTTTGGATCTATTAGATCATATTTCTCTAATGGAAGTAAAAAATCTAGATTTCGGCTTATAGACTGTTAGTTATGCCCAAATAAGATTTCCAAGTAGTCGTTATGGAATCGTTTATAAGCCCCAATGTATTTAATATAATTAAATATTGGTTTCGAATTCGGACAAGATTTTTAAGACATATTTTTAATTTAATTTATAGAATTTTTATGTAACTTTTAGTTTGGAAAATAAGCAACTTTTTGTTTAGCGTATTTTGCACCCTAAATCAACATTTTTGAACTACACAGAATAAGTTATCTTGTCTATTTTATTATATTTTTTGGATCGTGGTACATTGCTCGTCACAATAGTATTTTTATTTTTTTTCTGTAACAGTACATATGTGAATCAAATTTTATACAGCGGATACCCTTATTTTCTAAATTTAAATAAAAAAATGTTTTCCTTGTGCTAAATCGTACACACTATTTCCTTTCAGTGATGTAAACTACACACCATTTCCTTTCAATGATGTAAACTACGCACTATTTCCTTTCAATTATGTAAACCATTCGTTGTTTCCTTCCAAACAATGTACATTTACATACCCATGAGTTTGCAGGAAACCACAGAACAACCACATGCCTAAGGGTAGCTATGATGAAATAATTCAAATGACTTATGTTGAAGTTATTCACACAGAAGGAAAAATTAGATGCGTAGGCCTATATGTAAGAAATGAAATTACACTGCCATATCTTTTCAAAAGCTAAAGCCTGCCCTGAAATATAGTTCAACATGGACTTTCAGACCATAGTCTCCTATAACTTCATGGCGAAGCCTTAATCTAGAGTAGCTGCAAATCGCGCATGGCTAGGATAGTGACCTTGATTTTATCTTCTTATCATCACATATATATACATAGAAACTTGCACCGCGAGCCTCATTCTTCCAGAAACAAAGACTTAGGAAATCATGGCTTCAAACAGAATAAAATAAAAATTCGAGTTTTTAAAAAATCATAAAACCAATCCTTCAACTAAAAATCACAAGCTAACTATATTGAAAACTAGTATGCTCGGATTGCTGTTGAAAAATCTCTTCAACCATATACTGGTTTTACCTGGTGCGCGCAATTTTTCTGGTGGTGGAATATGTCACGCAGCGGTAAATAATAATAATATGAATATGGTCATTATTATTGATTAGCTTAGTTGGTAAAGCATGGTCCTTATACATCCTTGTAAAAGTATTGATTAAAATGGTGGCAAACAAAGTGTTCAAAGCTCAGTAATGTCGGATGTTGCGAGTATGATGATATATGCGGGTTAGAAGTAAAGGGGTGGAGGAATGAGCAGAATGGGTTGGTCGGAGATAAGGGTACGTTAATGGCATGGTGGCTTCTGGAAGTTCGGTATAATATGAAGAATAGTGTGGAGGCCAGGCTGATGCGTTCGTGATGGTGACAGAGTGTTCGAAGGTTTTGGAATGGCTGCGGAGAGGAGGAGTAGAGAAGCTTGCTAGTGGTTTTTTCATGTTAATTTGTGGAGTAGAGGAATGGCAGTTGAAGCAATAAATATTGGCAATGGAGTATAACAAGGTGTGTGACTTATGTTGAGGAGAAGGTAGGATTACTATATATATTAGAGACAGGTCGGGTTTTTGATTGAAAGGGAATTGGGTCGAAGTAAATAAAAGGGGCAAGGCCCATACTAAAACAGAAAATAAGATTAAGAAAAAAAGAGTGCCTTGTAAAATGCCGAACGGTGGAATGTCATACAGGGAACGGGTTTATCATTGCAGAAGGTAATAAAGTTTTGAATTAGCTAAAGAATATGGTGGGCCGAAATCAAATAGGTAAGGCCTGATATTTTAATTAATATAAGTTAAATTTCGAAATTAATAACATATTATCTTGTGATATTAATATCTGTTACATACGTTATCCAAAAATAACGAAATAGGACCCGTTAGGATTGCATGAACGCATGCTACACAATGGAACCAGCCTGGTGCAATTTGTAGTTCGTTACCAATTATGGCAGAACTAAATGCCTAAATTACTCAATCAAACATTAATCGTTATTTAATGATTAACGACCAAGGTGAGTAAACTCACTAACTCTGTCCAGTTCTATAATTTATAAACATTATTTAATATTGATAAAAATGATTGAATGTTGTGTGTAATGGTTGTTTGGATGATTTGCTAGTTAATTGGTTGAAATTATAGATACCGTTATATATATATATATAACGTTGCTTAAATATTGATTCTCTTTATTATAATGTTTCATAATATGTTAATTAAGGTCTGTGGATGCAGGGAAAATGGTTAAAGGGATCCAACTGGATTCCTCAACAATTTTATTGTTGATTTTCATATACTGCTTTATATGATGTGACAAATAATATGGTGTTGATTATTATGTGTTTTGGGTTATTTGAACGACATTGACCTGAAATAATTGGTATATAAATACCATAAATATATTCGAATATGTTTGAAAGGAATTTTGGGATTTTAAAAAGGAAAAATATACTTTTAAAATAGAAACGAAATTTTGATTGGGCCAGAATATAATAACTTGTTTTATTATATTAAAACAAGTAATTTGATTTATAAACGATATTTATAAATGAAGCGAAATGATTATAATTAAATAGTTTGGAAATATAAATTCAAGATATGAATTTATTAAAAAAAAGGGAAGTCGTTAGAAAGAAATTGATGAGATTATTTTATACTCGAAATATAAATAAAATTAAAGCCATAAGGATTTGTAATTATAATTAGATGATGTCGAATGTTATTAAAATGATTTATTTTTAGAATTTACATATTATATAATTTGGAATTGGACAAGATAATTAAGATTTGGTTTAGAACCAATAGATTATAATAGAATATGAAGTCGAGATTTAATCATAAATGTGATTTATAATTAACAAGAAGTTTACTTGGAAAGAGAGTTTATGAAGTGAAATATAAGTATAAATTTATGAAATAACTCGATAAATGGAATTTTAACCTGTATAGGTATTTATAAATATAAATCAGGATTTGATTTGATATAACAAGTCCAGTCTTGGGTAAAGAAATAATATTCACATTCTAAAGTGTATAGTGATTTAAAAGCAAAAGTCGAATGATTTTGAAATTGTAAATCAATATTTTAAAAGCAAAAGTTGAATAATATAAATCAGGAATTGGAAGTAGGTATTATAATATTATCGTTATAATCAATATTTTAATACATCTATCGTTAAATCAATATAAATGGATTTTGGAAATGCCAACTAAAACCAGGGATGTTTTCTAAGTATAGGAAATGAAATGATTTTGAAGTTAAGGAATGGAGTGAAGGAAATTAGAAACTGACTGGAGATTAGTAAAGTTGAATAATTTTCTGAGCATCGATCTAATGTTAGTTTCGGTCTTCGGGATTGATATTCAGGGAATTGTTCTCTTACTAGTTTACAGTTAGGGACTGATGGATGTGAAAGGGTAGTGATACATGAATAAGATATGGAAATATTTTCCAATGTTACTAACGTATATTTTCGAAAAATGGGAATAATGAGTTGTAGATATATGGAAACGTTTTCCAAGAAATCATGAAAGGCTAAACGAGTTGGAGAAATATTTGGGTAAAAATATTGAAAGGAAATTGGGAAATGAATAATTCAATGATAAATTAAATTAAAGGGGCTCAATGTTGATTGATGATTGATCGGTAGGATTTCCATTTGGAAATACGACCATTGTTTGTATGTATGTTTTCCTTTGATAATTAAATAACCGACTATCAAAGTTTTTGACCATTTTTCCGTTGTTAATACGGAGAGACCGGGATCAGATTTATTATCTGGAAACCACTCCGTATGGACATTAGCGTTGTGAATCAAATATGATGAATATAATTGAAGACGGAGTTTATGCAAGGGCTATTGTGGCCATCCTAGGTAGAAATTGCCTAAAATGGATTTACATAATAGTGCCTTCGATTTGTCCAACCCCAGGACAACATATATGGACGAATGTATAACAGAGTATAGCTAATAGACCGCGTAAGTTGATCTTTTCAAACGTATTTACGTTAGTGGCGAAGGAATTCGTTTCTCTTAGCTTTATACTCGTGGTATTTTTGGGGAAATTAAATTGTGCTTTGGAAGGTATGACGATGTGGCATTCAATGTAAATAAAGATGATCTGTCAAAGGATAAGTTATTGCCTCATGCCTCATCAATCGGGAAATGACAAAAATCGGGCAGGCAGCATGGCTAAGTGATTCACACCCAGTTAAGGTATATTGTCATCATCTAGAGAATATTGATATTTGTTACTTCTTTTCATTTCTGTATCTCCCTGGAACGGTTATGTTGGTATATCAATCGTAAGGTGAGAATATATTCAGAACATTCAAGCGAAATGAATGGTCGGTCACGTGTGGCTGAGTTGCAAGACGTTCTTGTTGAACTCCAGTGTATCCCCTCTAGAGTACACTGATCGGAAGGTGCTTTCATACCTTGTCATAGTTGGAAATTCAGTCTCTAATAAGAGACCGCGGTTTTTCATTTGTATATTATATATGTGGATCGTGAGATGCAATTGTCCGGATAAATTGATATTTACTTGTATTAGAAACTATTGTAATATCAGAAATATATTGTTTTTAAAGGAATGTTTTGGGTTATCGTATGGTAAAAACCATCCGTGTTTATGTGCGGATCGGTCTTACGATTATCCTTTCTTTGAAAAGGATTTTGAAAATTTAAACCGAATGGTTGGAATTTTCTCACATCAGTCCCATGACTGACCCAGAGTTTATTTTTTTTTTGTTTTACCCTAAACTCTTGGGTGCCCAAATTTGTACGAGCAGTCAAGTAGTCGGGATTTTTTAGATATACCTGAAGGAGCTTGGAGCAGGAGGCATCAACATTAGTTATATATAAATTTTATGTCCACTGTGATGTTATGAGTTGTACTCTGATAACGGTAAGTATATACAGTTTTGTATTTCAAATTTATGTTAGATAGTATATTTTATTAGTTCCACTGTGAGATTCATATTTACTCTATTTCTGTTCAGTTGTGTTCTTCTTTTTCTATTCTAATTTTCTTTCTTTCTATTACTCAACCTCTAACTTCTTTCTATTAATGATCCGGTATTTTTGATATTTGAATAGTCAACATTATTTTTGTGTTGATTTTCGGAGTCGAAAATCCCTGTTCGTTACAACGATGATTCCAGTCCTGGCCCCGATGGTACGAATTCATTTTGTAATAACCCGGAAATCTGAGCCAATTTTTTATTTATTTTTTTGGCAATTTTAGCCAATTTTGAATATTTAAAATGAATTATTTTAAATAAAAACGACGAGGAATTTATTTGAACATATATATTTATATAGATCGTCGTTAGAATATAATTATTTATTTATAATTATAAAAGGAATTGAAAATGGCGCGGTATTTCGATAATTCGATTTCAAAATTCAAATGAATGTACCGGGTGCAAAATAAACCGGATTTTAGTGAAACCAAAAATATTAGAATCTATTTGTAAATATCTTTCCAACAAATCCGAAAAATTGAAATTTCATAGCGGGAATCAAAAGTTACGCCCAATTGAAAATTCAGAATAGTCGCTATGGAATTCTGGCCCTTAAAAATAGCCATTTTGCAAACGACCTCGGTTTTCGACGAAACCACTTTTGTTGGATCTGTGATGTCAAGATATTGCTAGGTTTCAAATTCGTAATTTTCTGAATCAATATGTGAGCATGGCAAAGGAAAACGCGTTTGACTAGTTTCAGTTGTATTTAGTCGACTGGAAAATGGCCATTTTTCATACGGTCTCGGAATTCGACAAAATTAGTTTTGTTAGGACTGTATTGACAATACGAAGCTAGAAAATATTTTTCTGGAATTTATAGAGTCAGTGTGTGGCCCTGGTAAATTGAAATGTGTGTTCAAATTCGATATATAGAGTTATATTTTGATTTTGACGAAAACTGATCGAAACAGTCGAATCAGCCTACGATACATATCCCATTATGTTCGGAATGGCGGTAATTAACTATGAACGACAATCGGTGGGTTCGAATTTGAGTTCGAAATAAAAAGTAACTTTTTGAAATTAAAATAAATAATTATATATATATATAATAACCCTCACCCCTCAGCACCCTCTCTCCCTGATTAAAATCAAAAAGAAAAAAAAACTGCGCTCAGAACCCTAGCCCGCCGCCAGGCGCGACCACGCCCCTCCATCGCCGTCGCCGCTCCGGCGGGACCCCCCCTTTCCGCTTCTCCCTCCTTCCTTCTCCCTCTCTCCTCTGTCTCGAGCACGAAAACCGCCGCCGCACCCCTTAAATCAACAACCACCGCGCCTCTTCCTCCCCCTCCCTCCTCGCTCGCGCAACCCCTGCCATCAGCCCCCAACGCTGCTGTAAGTCTTTTAATTTTATTTTATTGAATTTAATTTTAGTTATAAAAATTTGATTTTTAAAGAATATAAAATTTGATTTTTAAAGAATATAAAGGTTTGATTTTTAATGAATATGAAGGTTTGTTTTTTTTATTTTGTAAAAAGAATTGGATATTTGTTTATATTTTTAACATATAAAAATTTAATCTTTATCATATGAAAGCGAAGAGAAGAAGAAAATAAAAATATAATTTTTATATTAGTAGAAGACTAAAAATATAATTTTTATATTATAGAAGTAATAAAAATTCGATCTTTATTATGTAGAAGGAGCAAAGATGTGATTTTTATATGAGTGGCAATATAAAAATATAATCTTTATTACATGAACAACGATATAAAAATAGAATTTTTATCTATATAGTAGCGGTATAAAAATAGAATTTTTATCTATATCGTAGCGGTATAAAAGTAGAATTTTTATCCATGTAGCGTAGTTATAAAAATGTGATTTTTATATACATAGCAACAATATAAAAATGTGATTTTTATATATGTAGTGAATACGGGGAACGAAAGTGAAAAAAAGGCGAGTGGCGAAGATTTCCTACATATAAAGAGTCGTGGCATTGGTTTAGCTAGTCGGTGAGAACTCCTCGCTTTTAATTTATTTCTAGTTTGAAATATATACTAGGATGCAGACGGTGTTTAGTAACATCCGACACCCATCGTCCATAGACCATGGATGACTTGTTTGTTTGATTGCTGTGTTGTGAAATTAGATTGTGTGATGTGGAATAAAATATTTTATAGAGGAAAATACTTTATAGTTAAAAATATAATTTTTAACGTGTATATAAAATAATATTTATAAACAAATCGGCCGATTTGTTTATATACACTGATTTGACTAATATTGATTGGGACGATACATTTTATACATCGCCCAACTACACAAATAAAATCTGTGTTTGTTGATTTGAAACCCCACACGGGTATTGGGATGAGATTTGACGTACACTAATCCTGATTGTTTAGTTGTATGCCAATCAATGGATTGACAGACTGTGTAAGCATTAATTATTTATATTTAATGCTTACGCAGTTGTGTGGTGCACTCTGGATGATGGTTGATTATTTATCGTTGCTATTATATACATGTGTTGTAGAAAATCCATATAATTAACATTATATGGTAATTGATTGGGCCTCATTCCAATTTAGAAAATAATTTCATGTGTTGAAATTAAATAATTTCATGTGTTGAATAGAAAATAATTTCATGTGTTGAAATAAAATAATTTCATGTGTTGAACAAAAGCCGTGTTGATTAGATTGACACCATTTTTACGTGAACGGTATTTATATCGATTTTATTCATTTTATAATGAATATCGAAAGTGATTTCAAAATCTAATATTTTGAAATGAATTGAAATTCGAATTAAATTGAAATGAATTGAAATTCGAATTAAACTGAAATGAATTGAAATTCGAATTAAACTGAAATGAATTGAAATTCGAATTAAATTGAATTGAATTGAAATTCGAATTAAATTGAAATAAATTTAAATTCGAATTAAATTGAAATGAATTGAAATTCGAATTAAACTGAAATGAATTGAAATTCGAATTAAATTGAATTGAAATTCAAATTAAATTGAAATAAATTGAAATTCGAATTAAATTGAAAAGAATTGAAATTCGAATTAGATTGAAATAGAATTGGAATCGAGTTGAAATGAATTTAAAACGAATTTATATTGGAAAGATTCAATTTTGATTTGAATTTGAGATGGAAGTTGAAATCATTTTGAAAACGAATTTAAAACGATTTATAAAATACATTTTAAAAGGAAATCAACGAAATATATAATATATACATATATTATATATATATATATATATATATATATATATATATAACGGCCTGAATAGAACGCGTCGTGGAAGTTCGCGAATTTCGACCATTGACTTCGAATGGATATTGCGGAAGATCCGACCGTCGGATTGTCCTAAAACCGGAACCGTTGGGTTCGTATCGAAAAGAGCTTTCTAACGAATATTAGGAATTTGAAATCTAACAGTTGGATTTGGAATTACGTCCAAATAAAATTTGGAAAAGGTCGCTGTAAGTGCAGTTCGATGGCCATTGGTGGAAATCGATTGTACGGGCCTTGATAAAATTATTAAAAATAGTAATAATTTGTGTAAAATCATAAGAAATGATTTGGGAAGAATTGGGATGAAAAACTCCATATTTGAAAAGATAAAAATAGATTTTTATCGAAATGAACTAGTTTTGAACTAGAATTATAATTCTATTTATTTTTAAAATAAATAAAGTGGATTTGAAATGGTTTTGAAAATAAACAGAATTTCCAATAATTGAATTGGAATGGATTGAATTGAAATTTTCTTTGGAATATTTCGATGTTGGATTTCATGATTATACAGATATTGTTATGGAAATTTGAAAGATATATTAATATCGTTATTTCCAATACGATATTTGTTGGTCGTAGAATTTGATATTGAATATAAGCAGATATATTTTCTATTCAGAGCCTTGTATTTAATATCAAATGTGATTTTGGGTTGTCGTGAATGGTATCTTCAATAATACTGTTCTTAGACCCAAAGGAGTTAAGAAAATCAGTAACTAACTGGAGATTAGTTAAGTTAAATGGTTTCTTGGGTATGGATCTGATGTTGGTTTCAGCCTTCGGGGTTAATACTTAGGGAATTGCTCACTTGCTATTTTATGGTTAAAAGCTGATAGAATGGAATGTGATTTTGGGTTTATCGTGAACCGTGTTTTAAATGACATTGATTCTTTAACCCGTTTAAAGATTAAAACTAAGTGGAGTTTTATGGAATCTTTAATTAGATTGAAAAGATCGAGAATGGAGTATCACCAGTTTTGCTCCAGGCGATAGTTAAATCTTTAATTAGATTTGAACGTGAAATGGTAATTGAATTTACTGATAACACTGTGGTGTTAGATATGAAGTATGACCAGTTTTATTTCATGGGATGAATAAGTTGGGATTGGGAAATAAAATAAATGATTACTTCGGTGTGGTTCGCTAATCCCGACTAGTTGAATTGATATTCAAAAGAAGATTAAAGAATAAATTTAAGGAATTTATCTTTGATAAAATCAATGGGAACCTCTCCCTAAGAATGTGAAATTTAACAACTAACTGAAGATTAGTTAAGATGAATGGTTTCCTGTGTATTGATCTGATGTTGGTTTCGGGCTTCGGGGTTAATATTTGGGGAATTGTTCTCTTACTAATTCACGGTTAGTGACTGGTGAATTGGAATGAGGCGTATGTTGTGTTTGTGTAACACTTGTTTATTATATACGCGAGTTATTCGGAAAGACCGGGTTTATCCCATTCTGAATAACTGATACGATGATAAGTTGAAGATGAAGACGGTGGTCTTCACGTCGTTTGGGTGATTACTGATGATCTTGATTAGGTCGTACACCCAAGAGGAGGGAATCAGTTGGTGATCGTCCAGACGTACTTGGAGATCGATGGATATGCGAGGTACAAGGTGCCTCTAGTTTCGTTCAGACCCAGAACGGAATTGTAAATGGATTGTTTGTCTGACATTGGATATCATTCTGTGTGATTGATGGATATCGGTTGCATGGAGTGGTTTGCCTGTGTGGCATGCTAAGATGCAAATGATCAAGGCTTCTGTTGAAAAGCAGAGTCTTGTGGTTGATGAGCAAAGCATGACCTGTGTGGCATAGCTTTGTGTAGCATTGATTCGCGAGCCTCACACCCCGGTGGTGAACCAAAAACGGGAGAAGGACCTCAGGGAGGACATGCGTTTCTTTCTAGCTAGAAGTGGCGTCAGTGGTTTTACACGCCCTGACGAGTTTGAACTTATGTGGTTGTTGCTGTTGCGAGGCGCCTCGGATATATCGGTGACTATGTGGAGCCGATGGAGTCATTCGTTGGCTCATTTACGCCCCAAAGGGCGGGGAAACATAGTGTTCAGGCATAATAATCCACATCGGTGGACCGGCCCTGACGATCCAAGGGGCAGTTGCGGCTGTTCCTGAGGCTCGGGCTAGAAAGTCTCGAATTGGTAGAGGACGATCCCTGGCCTTGGTTCATAAATGGAAATCCAATTTCCAAATACGATATGTGCGGTTTTGATTGTAAACCTATATATGGCGACATAGTGGCATGGGACGCTCATGTCGCCTATGATTGATATTTATGATTGTATATAAAATCAGAAACTAACTGGAAACGAGCTAAGATGGGTGGTTTCCTGGGTGTTAGTCTGATGTTGGTTTCGGCCTTCGGGGTTAATACTTAGGGAATCGTTCTCTTACTAATTTACGGTTGGAGTTTAATTAAGAATTAAAACATGATTTGTTTTTAGCGTATCAAGCATTCTTTGGCTATTATAAGGTAAAAACCCTATCCTCCGGCTTGCGTTGCATTGTGTGATGGGACCTGGGTCTTATAATAGCTTCATTGTTCTTTATTTAGCATTGCGCTGTTTGTTTTATGCACTGGTATTCTTGGGAGGAAACCCGTTCCGTGTTATACGGCGTGGTCCCTTGATTTACCTAACTTTAAAAATAAAGATTAATAACTGTTTTAGTTCTCACACCAGTCACATGACTGACCTGGAGTTTATTGTTTTAACCTAAACTCTGGGTGCCCCTATTTTCCGCATGGGCAGCTAGTAGTTTTAATTTTGCAGATTTATATTCACAGGATCCTGGTTTACAGCTGGAACGATATCTGGAAAGCTCTGTATCTGTATATCTCTTTCAGTTGTGTATTGTATTATTTTTCCACTGCGATGTATTTAAATGTAATTTAAATCTCTGATATTTTCTGTGTAATGTTTATTCATACTCTGTATATTGTTGTATTCTGATGGAATTGTTGTAATAAACAATGAAATGTTGTTCCGTTTGCGTTCTTTTGTGTGTTGTCCTCAAAGTATCCGTTCTTTCCTTCACGGGGAAGTTACGGATCTTCACATTTGGTATCAGAGCTTTGGTTTACAAAGCTCGAGAACAAGGCATGTTAGAACCAAACGAAAGAATTCATCAGAAATTGGATTAGTAATATCCAATGGGAATGACTCGTTAGAGATAGGATCAGTAGTATCCTAGAACGAGTGTGAAGAGTATATTTTTAAAATGAAAACAGATTTTGTTTTGAAATTTAAATTGTTTTATACGTATTTGAATATTTAATTTAAATTAATTTGGACAATCCAATATATAAATATTTTGCATATACGCCTTGCAAACGTGTATTCGAAGTTTTAATATACTGGATAGATATAGAATCACAATCTAGTCGCCCGGAGATGACACTGATGATAGCAGCTGCATCATCAGTGGATATATGTTCGGGTGACGAAAGTGGGATTTCTATATATTTCCAATTGACTGGTGTGAGAACCGAAGTTAGATAGGGCCTGTTGTTGTGATTTGGCACCAAAAATGTGATTTGGGCTATATATCAAAGTTATGAATTTGAAATGATAATCAACAAATTGATTGTTGATTGTGTTGTTTGATTATTGGTTGATTAATTAGAATTTTAACCTTTAACCAAATTGATCAAATAGTGAATTGTATTGAAAATTTGTCGCATTTGCATGCATATACATGTACTTACATTGAACAGGTCATAGCAAGGAGGCTAGAGCAGAAGAATAAAATTGTTTGCCCGACAAATAGGTACATATTTATTGTATTTCTTTGGGTTTGGATGATTTTATGAGCCGATTGGCTAGCCGCTTGGCTTTTTCTCTTTCTTTTGGATTGAAGAAGGCCATGGGAGGCTATATGAAATATCCCGAAGTCCCCGGTGCAGGGGAGGTTATGGCGAAATTTTTCGAAAATTTAGGGCGTGAGCCAAATTTTTTGAAAAATTTGAAAAGTTCTTAGAAACTGAAAATTTGAAGAACTTAAGCCGTAATGAAAATAATGGAAGTTGAGTTGATTAGTTAAACAACTTTCGGCTTCGTTCCTTTTCGGGGACGAAAAGTTTTAAGTGGGGGAGATTGTAATAACCCGGAAATCTGAGCCAATTTAATTATTTTTATTTTGGAAATTTTAGCAAATTTAGAATATTTAAAATGAATTATTTTAAATAAAAACGACGAGGAATTTATTTTAAATAGAATTAGAACGTATATATTTATATAGATCGTCTTTAGAATATAATTATTTATTTATAATTATAAAAGGAATTGAAAATGGCGCTGTAGTTCGATAATTCGATTTCAAAATTCAAATGAATGTACCGGGTGCAAAATAAACCGGATTTTAGTGAAACCAAAAATATTAGAATCTATTTGTGAATATCTTTCCAACGAATCCGAAAAATTGAAATTTCATAGCGAGAATCAAAAGTTACGCCCTGTTGAAATTTCAGAACCACTTTTATTGGATACGTGATGTCAAGTTATTGCTAGGTTTCAAAATTCGTAATTTTCTGAATCAATATGTGAGCATAGCAAAGGAGAACATGTTTGACCAGTTTCAGTTGATTTTAGTCGACTGGAAAATGGCCATTTTTCATACAGTCTCGGAATTCGACGAAATTAGTTTGTTAAGGACCGTATCGACAATATGAAGCTAGAAAATATTTTTCTGAAATTTATAGAGTCAGTGTGTGGCCCCGGTAAATTGAAATGTGCATTCAAATTCAATATATAGAGTTATATTTTGATTTTGAGGAAAACTGGTCGAAACAGTCGAATCAGCCTACGATACATATCCCATTGTGTTCGGAATGGGGGTAATTAGCTATGGACGACAGTCGGTGGGTTCGGTTTCAAGTTCGAAATAAAAAGTAACTTTTTGAAATTAAAATAAATAATTATATATGTATATAATAACCCTCACCCCTCAGCACTCTCTCTCCCCGATTAAAATCAAAAAGAAAAAAAAACCCGCGCTCAGAACCCTAGCCCGCCGCCAGGCGCGACCGCGCCCATCCACCGCCGCCGCCGCTCCGGCGGGACCCCCCTTTTCCGCTTCTCCCTCCTGCCTTCTCCCTCTTTCCTCTGTCTCGAGCACGAAAACCGCCGCCGCACCCCTTAAATCAACAACCATCGCGCCTCTTCCTCCCCCTCCCTCCTCGCTCGCGCAACCCCCCGCCATCAACCCCCAACGCTGCTGTAAGTCTTTTAATTTTATTTTATTGAATTTTATTTTAGTTTTTATACTTTTTTTAACATATAAAAGTTTGATTTTTAAAGAATATAAAAGTTTGATTTTTAAAGAATATAAAGGTTTGATTTTTAATGAATATGAGGTTTTTTTTATTTTGTTAAAAGAATTGGATATTTGTTTATATTTTTAGCATATAAAAATTTGATCTTTATCATATGAAAGCGAAGAGAAGAAGAAAATAAAAATATAATTTTTATATTAGTAGAATATTAAAAATAATTTTTATATTATAGAAGTATTGAAAATTCTATCTTTATTATGTAGAAGGAGCAAAGATATGATTTTTATATGAGTGGCGATATAAAAATATAATCTTTATTACATGAACAGCGATATAAAAATAGAATTTTTATCTATATAGTAGCGGTCTAAAAATAGAATTTTTATCTATATCGTAGCGGTATAAAAATAGAATTTCTATCCATGTAGCGCAGTTATAAAAATGTGATTTTTATATACATAGCAACAATATAAAAATGTGATTTTTATATATGTAGTGAATACGGGCAACGAAAGTGACAAAAGGCGAGTGGCAAAGATTTCGTACATATGAAGAGTCGTGGCATTGGTTTAGCTAGTCGGTGAGAACTCCTCACTTTTAATTTATTTCTAGTTTGAAATATATACTAGGATGCAGACGGTGTTTAGTAACACCCGACACCCGTCGTCTACAGACCATGGATGACATGTTTGTTTGATTGCTATGTTGTGAAATTTGATTGTGTGATGTGGAATAAAATATTTTATAGTGGAAAATATTTTATAGTTAAAAATATAAGTTTTAACATGTATATAAAATAATATTTATAAACAAATCAGCCGATTTGTTTATATACACTGATTTGACTGATATTGATTGGGACAATAAATTTTACACATCGGCCAACTGCACAAATAAAATCTGTGTTTGTTGATTTGAAACCCCACACGGGTATTGGGATGAGATTTGACGTACACTAATCCCGATTGTTTAGTTATATGTCAATCGATGGATTGACAAACTGTGTAAGCGTTAATTATTTATATTTAATGCTTATGCAGTTGTGTGGTGCACTCTGGATGATGGTTGATTATTTACCGTTGCTATTATATACATGTGTTGTAGAAAATCCATATAATTAACATTATATGGTAATTGATTGGGCCTCATTCCAATTTAGAAAATAATTTCATGTGTTGAAATAAAATAATTTCATGTGTTGAATAGAAAATAATTTCATGTGTTGAAATAAAATAATTTCATGTGTTGAATAAAAGCCGTATTGATTAGATTGACGCCATTTTGACGTGAACGATATTTATATCGATTTTATTCATTTTATAATGAATATCGAAATTGATTTCAAATCTGATATTTGGAAATGAATTGAAATTCGAATTAAATTGAAATGAATTGAAATTTGAATTAAACTGAAATGAATTGAAATTCGAATTAAACTGAAATGAATTGAAATTCGAATTAAATTGAACTGAATTGAAATTCAAATTAAATTGAAATAAATTGAAATTTGAATTAAATTGAAATTCGAATTAAACTGAAATGAATTGAAATTCGAATTAAATTGAATTGAATTGAAATTCGAATTAAATTGAAATAAATTGAAATTCGAATTAAATTGAAAAGAATTGAAATTCGAATTAGACTGAAATAGAATTGAATCGTTTTGAATTGAATTTAAAACGTATTGAAATTGAACTGAAATCGATTTGAATTGAAACCGATTTGGACTGATATAGATTTGAATTGGAATCAAGTTGAAATGAATTTAAAACGAATTTATATTGGAAATATTAAATTTTGATTTGAATTTGAGATGGAAGTTGAAATCATATTGCAAACGAATTTAAAACGATTTATAAAATACGTTTTAAAAGGAAATCGACGAAATATAATATATATATATATATATATAATGGCCTGAATAGAACGCGCCGCGCCGCGGCAGTTCGCGAATTTCGACCATTGACATCGAATGGATATTGCGGGAGATCCGACCGTCGGATTCTCCTAAAACTAGAACCGTTGGGTTTGTATCGAAAACTGCTTTCTAATGAATATTAGAAATTTGACATCTAATGGTTGGATTTGGAATTATGTCCAAATCAAATTTGGAAAAGGTCGTTGTAAGTGCAGTTCGATGGCCGTTGGTGGAAATCGACTGTACAGGCCTTGATAAAATTATTAAAAATAGTAATAATTTGTGTAAAATCATAAGAAATGATTTGGGAAGAATTGGGATGAAAAATTCCATATTTGAACAGATAAAAATAGATTTTTGTCGAAATGAACTAGTTTTGAACTAGAATTATAATTCTATTTATTTTTAAAATAAATAAAGTGGATTTGAAATGGTTTTGAAAATAAACAGAATTTCCAATAATTGAATTGGAATGGATTGGAATCAAAATTATCTTTGGAATATTTTGATGTTGGATTTCGTGGTTATACAGATATTGTTATGGAAATTTGAAAGATATATTAATATCATTATTTCCAATACGATATTTGTTGGTCGTAGAATTTGATATTGAATATAATCCTATATATTTTTTGTTCAGAGCCTTGTATTTAATATCAAATGTGATTTTGGGTTGTCGTGAATGGTATCTTCAATAATACTGTTCTTAGACCCAAAGGAGTTAAGAAAATCAGAAACTAACTGGAGATTAGTTAAGTTGAATGGTTTCTTGGGTATTGATCTGATGTTGGTTTCGGCCTTCGGGGTTAATACTTAGGGAATTGCTCACTTGATATTTTACGGTTAAAAGCTGATAGAATGGAATGTTATTTTGGGTTTATCGTGAACCGTGTTTTAAATGACATTGATTCTTTAACCCAGTTAAAGATTAAAACTAAGTGGAGTTTTAAGGAATCTTTAATTAGATTGAAAAGATCGAGAATGGAATATCACCAGTTTTGCTCCAGGCGATAGTTAAATCTTTAATTAGATTTGAATATGAAATGGTAATTGAATTTACCGATAACACTGTGGTGTAAGATATGAAGTATGACCAGTTTTACTTCATAGGATGAATAGGTTGGGATTGGGAAATAAAATAAATGATTACTTCGGTGTGGTTCGCTAATCCCGACTAGTTGAATTGATATTCAAAAGAAGATTAAAGAATAAATTTAAGGAATTTATCTTTGATAAAATTAATGGGAACCTCTCCCTAAGAATGTGAAATTTAACAACTAACTGAAGATTAGTTAAGATGAATTTTTTCCTGTGTATTGATATGATGTTGGTTTCGGCATTCGGGGTTAATATTTAGGGTATTGTTCTCTTACTAATTCACGGTTAGTGACTGGTGAATTGGAATGAGGCATATGTTGTGTTTGTGTAACACTTGTTTATTATATACGTGAGTTATTCGGAAAGACCGAGTTTATCCCATTCTGAATAACTGATACGACGATAAGTCGAAGACGAAGACGGTGGTCAAAGACTGGAGGTCTTCACGTCCTTTGGGTGATAACTGATGATCTTGATTGGGTCATACACCCAAGAGGAGGGAATCAGTTGGTGATCGTCCAGATGTACTTGGAGATCGATGGATATGCAAGGTACAAGGTGCCTTCGGTTTCGTTCAGACCCAGAACGGACTTGTAAATGGACTGTGTGTCTGACATTAGATATCATTATTTGTGATTGATGGATATCGGTTGTGTGGAGAGGTTTACCTGTGTGGCATGCTAAGATGCAAATGATCAAGGCTTCTATTGAAAAGCATATTCTTGTGGTTGATGATCAAAGCACGACCTGTGTGGCATAGCTTTGTGTAGCATTGATTCGCGAGCCTCACACCCCGGTGGTGAACCAAAAACGGGAGAAGGACCTCAGGGAGGACATGCGTTTCTTTCTAGCTAGAAGTAGCGTTAGTGGTTTTACACGCCCTGATGAGTTTGACTTATGTGGTTTTTGCTGTTACGAGGCGCCTCGGATATATCGGTGACTATGTGGAGCCGATGGAATCATTCATTGGCTCATTTACGCCCCAAAGGGCGGGAAAACATAGTGTTCAGGCATAATAATCCACATCGTCGGACCGGCCCTGATGATCCAAGGGGCAGTTGCGGCTGTTCCTGAGGCTCGGGCTAGACAGTCTCGAATCAGTAGAGGACGAACCCTGGCCTCGGTTCATAGATGGAAATCCAATTTCCAAATATGCATGTGCGGTTTTGATTGTAAACCTATATATGGCGACATAGTGGCATGAGACGCTCATGTTGCCTATGATTGATATTTATAATTGTATATAAAATCAGAAACTAACTGGAAACGAGCTAAGATGGGTGGTTTCCTGGGTATTATTCTGATGTTGGTTTCGGCCTTCGGGGTTAATACTTAGGGAATCGTTCTCTTACTAATTTACGGTTGGAGTTTGATTAAGAATTAAAACATGATTTGTTTTTAGCGTATCAAGCATTCTTTGGCTATTGTTAGGTAAAAACCCTATCCTCCGGCTTGTGTTGCATTGTGTGATGGGACCTGGGTCTTATAATAACTTCATTGTTCTTTATTTAGCATTGCGCTGTTTGTTTTATGCACTGGTATTCTTGGGAGGAAACTCGTTCCGTGTTATACAGCGTGGTCCCTTGATTTACCTAACTTTAAAAATAAAGATTAATAACTGTTTTAGTTCTCACACAAGTCACATGACTTACCAGGAGTTTATTGTTTTAACCTAAACTCTGGATGCCCCTATTTTCCGCACGGGCAGCTAGTAGTGTTGGTTTTGCAGATTTATATTCACAAGATCCTGGTTTATAGCTGGAACGATATCCGAAAAGCTCTGTATCCGTATATCTCTTTCAGTTGTGTATTGTATTGTTTTTCCACTGCTATGTATTTAAATGTAATTTAAATCTCTGATATTTTCTGTGTAATATTTATTCATACTCTGTATATTCTTGTATTCTGATGGAATTGTTGTAGTAAACAATGAAATGTTCTTCTGTTTGCGTTCTTTTGTGTGTTGTCCTCAAAGTATCCGCTCTTTCCTTCATGGGGAAGTTACGGGTCTTCACATATTTTTTTTAAATATATTGGGAAGAGATTAAATGGGAATTGTTGGTTGCTTTACAAGATATGTTTATATCTACCAAGTTACTGAAGGGGTGTAATCGCACTTTCTTAACATTTATTCCAAAGGTAGAAAGATCTACTATAATTATTTCCCAATACAGACCTATAGCGTGTTGTAACATGTTTTATAAAGTTTTTAGCAAAATCCTTTGTAATCGAATTAAGTGGTATTTACTCATTTTATATCACCGAACCAACGTGCCTTTATCCATACTAGATACATTGGGGACAACATCCTTCTTGCCCACAAATTATTGAGAGATTTTAAGAAGCCTAATGTAAATAAGTTTTTGGTAAAAGTTGATTTACATAAAGCTTACGTATGATTAATAGGGAGTTCATATATCATTTAATGACGAAAATGGGGTTTCCTATTCATTTTATTAATGTCATTTACGAATACATATCATGTCCTACATTTTCAATCTTGATTCAAGGTGTAACAATCCGGAAAATCTGAGCCAATTTAAAATTTTTATTTTGGCAATTTTAATAAATTTTGAATATTTAAAATGAGTTATTTTAAATATTGACGACGAGAAATTTAGTGTGAATAGAAATAAAACGTATATATTTATATAGATCGTCGTTAGAATATGAATATTTATTTTTAAATATAAAAGGAATTGAAAATGGCGCGGTAGTTTGAAAATTCGATTTCAAATTTCAAATGAATGTGAAGGATTCAAAATAAACCGGATTTTAGCGAAACCAAAAATATTAGAATCTATTAGAGAATATCTTTCCAATGAATCTGAAAAATAAAAATTTCATAGCGGGGATAAAAAGTTATGTCCAGTTGAAAATTCAGAATAGTCGCTATGGAATTCTGGCCCTTAAAAATGGAAATTTTGCAAACGACCTCGGTTTTCGATGAAACCACTTTTGTTGGATCTGGGATGTCAAGTTATTGCTAGATTACAAAATTCATAATTTTCTGAATCAATGTGTGAGCGTGGCGAAGTTAAACATGTTTTAACGGTTTAGTCAATTTCGATCGACCAGAAATTGGCCATTTTTCAAACGGTCTCGGAATTCGGCAAAATTAGTTTTGTTAGGACCATATCGTCAATACAAAGCTAGAAATAATTTTCTGGGAATTTTTAGAGTCGGTATCTGGCCCCGGTAGATTGAAATGTACGTTTAAAATTGAATATAATGATTTATATTTTAAACTTAACGGAAACTGAAAGAAAATAAAAATAAAATAAAATAATTAATACAAATACTCTACCTAGTCAAAGCCCTAAAATCAAATCCCACAGTCAAACAAAGAAAAAACCGGCCTCTCCAAATTAGCTCGTCGCCCCACGATTGCTCCCTCCACCTGGCGCCGCACCGTCGCTGGTGACCCCCCCTCGCGCCTCTTTCCTTCGCCATTCCCTCCTCTCTGCCTCATGCAGATGAACCGACGACAACTCCACCACTTCCTTCACGCGAGACAACCTCGCGCGCCTACCCTTCAGCCACCACACCACCATCAACGCCCCACCACCACCGCCTTCTTCCTCAGATCCACACCAGACCCTGCGCCACCTCAGCACCGTCGTGAACTACTCCATCCCTTCTTAAAAATGTGAGCTTTTCTTTTATTTTTATTTATTTTGTTAACTTAGTTTATACGTATATAATTAGCAGTAGAAAATTAGATTTTTATATGAGAAAAATTAGATTTTTATATGAAAAGGATTTGATTTTTAACCTATAAAAAGATGAGGTTTTTATTTATAGAAAGGATTGATTTTTAAACTAGAAAAGGATTGATTTTTAAACTAAATGAGGAATGATTTTTATAAAGAGAAAAGACATGATTTTTATTTAAAAAGATTAGTTTCTATCATAGGAAAGATTTGATTTTTGATTTGAAAAAGATTAGATCTTTGAAAATATAAAGAGTTGATTTTTATGGCGATAAAAATTCGATTTCTATATATATGAAGTAGCGATAAAATTCGATTTTTATATTTATGCAGTAGCGATAAAAATTCGATTTATATATATATATATATATGAAATAGCAATAAAAATTCGATTTCTATATATATGAGGTAGCGATAAAAATTCGATTTTTATATATATGAAGTGGAAATAAAAATATGATTTTTATGTACATGTAGTGACAATAAAAATGTGATTTTTACTATGAACAGCGTGTAAAGAATTGTGTTGAATTTCAGGCAAATCCAAGCCATTCAGAAATGAAACGGCGAAGTAGAAATCCAAGGTGAGAACTCCTCACTGTAATTTTCTTTATACATTTATTTATTATGTAACTGCATATATGAACTGTTTCCCCGTCGTCCACAGACCATGGACGACTTGCATGTTTGTTTGATTATCCTGTGTTGTGGTTTTTGGGTTGATTGGTTTGTTTGTTTGGATTGGTTAGGGAAAATGAAATGGAATTGAATAGAATTGGTATGTGTATGGCGTGGGCCATTATTAGACTAGGGATAAGGCTGGGCCTTATCCCGTTTCTAGCATCGTGTCATTATGCTGCCGAAATTTTCTAAAAAGTGTCAGAAAAATTTAGTTAGCTAAAATATTATTTTAAGCTTATAACTACGATAAATAATTTATTGCGTAGTTAAAAATAGGAATACACTTCCCTTTACAAGTCAGACGACTTGTTTTGCTCGCCTATTTTTGTGATATCGATTGGGACGATAATTTTTACAATCGCCCAAGTGCACAAATAATAATCAGTGTTTGTTGATTTGAAACCCCACACGGGTGTTGGGATGATATTTGGCGTACACTAATCCCAATTATTTAGTTGTATGTCGATCGATTGGTTGACAGACTGTGTAAGCGTTAATTATTTATATTTATTGCTTATGCAATTGTGTGGTGCACTCTGGATGATGGTTAATTATTTATCATTGCTATTATATACATGTGTTTTATGGAATCCATATAAATAACATTATATGGTAATTTAATGGGTCTCATTCCAATTTAGAAAATAAATTATATTCATGTGTTGAATAAACAAAATAGTCATGTGTTGACAATACTCATGTGTTGAGAATATTCATGTGTTGAAACCATTCATGTGTTGAAAATATTCATTTGTTGAGTAAAATCTTTAAACAATAAAATTCACATCTTTATCATATATAAAATTAGAAACTAACTGGAAATCAGTTAAGATGAATGGTTTCCTGGGTATTGATCTGATGTTAGTTTCGGCCTTCGGGGTTAATACTTAGGAAATCATTTTCTTACTAATTTACGGTTAGAGTCTGATTAAGAATTAAACGATATAAAACACAATTTTATCAAATATATAAAATAAACAAAATAGTCATGTGTTGACAATACTCATGTGTTGAGAATATTCATGTGTTGAATAAAATATTTATACAATAAAATTCACATTCTTATTGTAAATAAGAATGAAAAAATATTCATGCATTGAATAAAGTATATATTCATGTGTAGAAGAAAATATTCATTTGTTGAATAGAATAACGAAGTTATTGAAATATATAAAGCTGTGTGGATTAGATTTGCGCCATTTTGACGCGAACGAAATTTATATCGATTATATTCGTTTTTATAATGAATATAGAAAAGGAAGTGATTTCAGAATCTAATATTTTGAAAATATTATCATTTATATATTAATGATATGGAATATTCAATTTTGATTTAAAATTGAATATGAAGTTGAAATTGTTTTGAAAACGAATTTAAAACAATTTATAAAATACGTTTAGAATTGAAATCGACGAAATATATATATTATATATATAATGACCTGAATAGAACGCGCTGCACCGCGGAAGTTCGCGAATTTCGACAATTGACTTTGAATTGACGTTCCGGAAGATCCGGCCGTCGGATTCTCCTAAAACCGGAACCATTGGGTTTGTATCGAAAAGAGATTTCCAATGAATATTAGAAATTTGAAATCTAACGGTTGGATTTGGAATTATGTCCAAATCAAATTTGGAAAAGGTCGTTGTAAGTGCAGTTCGACGACCGTTATTGGAAATCGACTGTACGGGCCTTGATACAATTATTAAAAATATCAATAATTTGTGTAAAATCATAATAAATGATTTAGAAAGAATTAGGGTGAAAAATCCCATATTTAAAAACGATAAAGATATATTTTTATCGAAATGAACTAGTTATGATCTAGAATTATAATCCAATATTTTTGAATAAATAAATTGGATTTGAAGTGGTTTTAAAAATAATCAGAATTTCCAATATACGAATTGGAATGGATTTGAATCGAAATTATCTTCGGAATATTTCGATGTTGGATTTCGCGATTATACAGATATGGTTGTGGAAATTTGAAAGATATATTTATATCGTTATTTTCAATACGATATTGGTTGGTTTTAGAATTTGATATTGAATATAAGCCGATATATTTTCTATTCTGAGCTTTGTATTTAATATCAAATGGGATTTTGGGTTCGTCGTGAATGGTGTCTTAAATAACACTGTTCTTGGACCCAGTTTAGAAAAGAATAAATCTTTTAATTAAGATTTAGTGAAATTGTCCAGTTAATTAGTATTTAATTGGAATTGAATTTAAATTGGTTTTTGGATTTATTGTGAGCGGTGTTTTGAATAACACCTGTTCTTTAACCCGATTAACAATGGAAAGTGATTTTGGGTTTATCATGAACCGTGTTTTAGATGACATTGGTTCTTTAACTCAGTTAAAGACAAGATATTGATTTTTGGGAAGATTAAAACTAAGTGGAGTTTTAATGAATCTTTAATTAGATTAAAGTGATCGAGAATGGAGTATCACCGGTTTTGCTCCAAAGCGATAGTCAAATCTTTGATTAGATTTGAACGTGAAATGGTAATTAATATATACTGATAACACCGTGGTGTTAGATATGGAGTATTACCAGTTTTGCTCCAAGGGATGAATAGGTTGGGATTGGGAAATAAAATAAATGATTACTTCGGTGTGGTTCGGTAATCCCGACTAGTTTGGAAAACCTTAACAAGGTTTGAAATGGTATCCAAAGGAAGATTAAAGAATAAATTTAGAAGAATTTATCTTTGATAAAATTAATGGGAACCTTTTCCTAAGAATGTGAATATTTGAATAAAGAATATTCTGAATTGGAATGAGGCGTATGTTGTATTTGTGTAACATTTGTTTATTATATACGCGGGTTATTCGAAAAGGCCGGGTTTATACCCATTCTGAATAACTGATTCGACGATAAGTCAAAATGAAGACGGTGGTTGAAGACCAGAGGTCTTCACATCGTTTGGATGATTACTGATGATCTTGATTGGGCTGTACACCCAAGAGGAGGGAATCAGTTGGTGATCGTCCAGACGTACTTGGAGATTGATGAATATGTGAGGAATAAGGTTCCTCCGGTTTCGTTCAGACCCAGAATGAACTTGTAAATGAACTGTGTGTCTGACATTGGATTTTATTCTGTGTGACTGATTTATATTAAATATATATTTGTTTGGCGGCGGAGAATTTATTCTCTTGCTTAACGCCCTTCTCTGAGACGTACGAGGTCAGAGGTTATATATTGATGGATATCAATCGCATGGCATGAATTGCCTGTGTGGCATGCCTAAGTGGCAAATGGTCAAGGCTTCTGTTGAAAAGCAAAGTCTTGTGGTTGATGATCAAAGCACGGCCTATGTGGCACAACTTTGTGTATAACATTAATTTGCGAGCCTCACACCTCGGTATGAGTCAAAAACGGGATAGTGACTACAGGGAGAGCACGTCGTTTCTTTCTAGCTATGGGTGATGTCAGTGACCTACCAGCCCTGACATTTATATACTTTTTACCTGTGTGGTTGTTGGATGCGAGGTGCCTCGGATATAGGTTTGATAGGACCGGGAAACGTGTGTTTAAGAATACTAATCCTCAAAAGTAAGAGAGGACCGGCCCTGAAGATCCAGGATCGCTGTGTGTGGTCCTGAGACATTTGCTAGAGTGTCTCAAACGGAGAGGAGCTTGTCCCTTGCCTCGACTCATGACGGAAATCCAATTTCCAATACGTGAAATTTCGATTTTGATTGTACAACCTAGTATTGGCGGCATGATATATGGTACCCATGCCGCCTATGATTGATACATTTATATTGGAAGTTGTTTTCTTCACTTATAGTAATAATAAAAGATGAAATTTTGCGTATCAAGCATTCTTTGGCTATTATAAGGTAAAACCCTATCCTCCGGCTTGCGTTGCATTGTGTGAAGGGACCTGGGTCTTATAATAGCTTCATTTTTTTTATTTAGCATTGCGTTGTTTGTTTTATGCACTGGTATTCTTGGGAGGAAACCCATTCCTTGTTATACGGCGTGGTCCCTTGATTTACCTAACTTTAAAAATAAAGATTAATAACTATTTTAGTTCTCACACCAGTCACATGACTGACCTGGAGTTTATTATTTTAATCTAAACTCTGGGTGCCCCTATTCTCCACATGGCCAGCTAGTAGTTTTGGTTTTGCAGATTTATATTCACAGGATCCTGGTTTATAGCTGAAGTGATATTCGGAAAGCTCTGTATCCGTGTATTTCTTTCAGTTATGTTTTGTATTATTTTTGCGCTGCTATGTATTTAAATGTAATTTAAACCTCTGATATTTGTCAAATGTGTAATATTTATTCATACTCTGTATATTCTTGTATTTTGATGGAATTGTTGTAATAAACAATGAAATGTTCTTTTGTTTGCGTTCTGATTCGTCTTGTCCTCAAAGTAATTCGTTCTTTCTCTTCTCTTCGGAGACCAGGGAAGTTCGGGTCGCTACACAAGGAGTGCCAAAAGGATTCATATCATCAAATAGAGGTTTACGACAAGGATATCCTTTATCACCATATTTGTTTTCGATAGCAATGGAGTATTTTACTTATAGTATGAATGAAATTGTGCTTCAAAATAAATTCTTCCCTGCGCATAAATTTGAGCCTGCAGTAACTCATCTTCTATATGATGACGATCTAATGATATTTGGAAAATGTCAACCCATTTTTGCTTCCTCGTTAAGAAACATATTTGATAGATTAAAGCAATTTTCTGGGCTTGCAGTGAGTGAACACAAAACTAAGGTTTATTTTAGTTCGCATGCTCGCAACATTAATGAAGTTTTCTCAAATTTAGTGGTACAGGTAGGTCAACTGCCTGTTAGATATTTTGGAATCTCTTTGTCATATAACTATGTTCATTATCATGATTGCCAATCATTGTTGGACAAAATACAAGCTAAAATTCAAGGATAGGATGTAAATTTTTTGAGTTTTGCTGGAAGAGCCGAATTAATTCATTCAGTTATAACACTTACTATTTTATATTGGATGTTAGTGTACCAACTACCTGAACATATTATTGATAAGCTGTATATGATGAGTGCTAACTTTTCTTAAGGGAGTTCATCACATAAAATAAGCTAGGAGAAGTTATTTTTTCCCAAACTTGAAGGAAAGAAGGCTGTTGGAACTAAGATGATGTTGAAGTTTATTTGTAATTCTTCTCTATGGCGTCGTTGGATGAGAACAAGTTACTGTTGGGGCAAAATGTTTTGGCATATGAATATCAACAATAATGCTTCAAGCTCATGGAAAACAATTAAGAGGCCTCGAACTATAAGTAGACAATTATTCAATAAGGTGATTTCTATAGGTACATCTACATTTCTCTGGTTCGAACCTTGGATTAATACTAAGTGTTTAGTTGGTATTATTGGCTTGTCGAGATTTAATATAATAGGTAGAAATTATGAGTTTGTCTCTTCTATTATAAGCGAGGGCTGGTTGGATGCTTGTCTTCACCCAGCAACACAATTGATTCATCAAACAGTGAGTGCAATAATGTTGGATAATGATCCACATGATGATTATTATGAATGATGTGAGGGTGGCTCCTTCTCATTTCATAAAGCATGGAACAAGATTCGGAATAGGAAGCCTACTAGAGATGATTATAAAGTAATTTGGCACAACAAAAATGCGAAGGGGATGGCACTAATATCTTTTTGGGGAGCAAATGACAGGCTAAGAAGATATGGAATTGTTGATGAAAGCTGTTGCATCCTATGTGGAAATGAAGAAGAAACGGTTAGTCACATTTTTTTCAAACGTGAATACTCATGTTTCATATGGGGTGCTATTTCAATGAAGTTTGGACTTGATTTCTTTGACATGGTTTCATTGGAGGAGGAAGCTCTGAAAATTCTGAATGTCTTCAAAAAGAAGGATCAACTATCTATATTAATAATTCTCTTGGGAGCACAAATTTTTGGTCCGACCGTAAACTTCCCAAAATGCCCTTACTTAGGATCTTTTAAATATACAAAATTATTATTTTCTCTGATATCCCCAATAAATTAGGCATTTAATATCACTTAAATTACGATCTAATAAACCTTTTCAACAAATTCAAAATTCCTCTTTAATATCGCTTCGCATTTTAGTTGTTATTTATTTTAGTTTATGCATTTTATTTGTTCTAATGCATTCATTCAGGTTTTTATTATGTGATTAAAATTTTACATTCCAAATCAATTTTCTTAAAACTAAGATCATTTATATTCGGCATATAGATCTAGTAATTTAATTTATTTTCCACATATAGAAATTAATATCGACATGAATATATGGCAATTTCTTATATGGTTTGAAAGCAAATTTGGCTTTATATCAATGACAGATTTATTTTACAATATTTAGGTGCTAAGTTTAGCACAATTTTTATGTGATATAGTTGCTATTTATTTTAGTTTAGGCATTTTCATTGGTTTTAATGCTATTATATATGTAAACATATATTTGTGTTTAAAATTAAAACTAAGATCATTTATATTTGGAATATCCATCTACTAATTCAATTTATTTTCTATATATATATATATATATATATATATAAATTAATATTGACATGGATACATGGCAATTTCTTATATAGTTAGGAAGCAGATTTGGTACTATATCAATGACAGTTTTATTTTACAATATTTAGGTGCTACGTTTAGGCCAATTAGCACTATTTTAAAAAAGTTTGATACTAAAAACTAGCATTTCTATCTTACACCATGGCATATCCACAATATTTTAAAATCTTCCAAAACTAATGCTGAAGAGAAAGTCAGCTGGAAGAAAATATACATTTATTAATAATTATTTTATAAATACCCGAGAGGCCTGTTCCACCTAGACCTGTTCAATTATTCCACAATTTCAGCATATAAAAATTTCAAGTTACTTATCTCTAGATATATGCATTCTAGAAAAATTCATTTGTCCTATAAATACCACACAAAGTTTGTTCACTCACTTTTATCACTCTTTCGTCTCGACATTATCTACTGCTCCACTCCCGGTCTCATTGCACTACTACTTCCTCACATCTACATCAGGTTGGATTTATGTATAATTTGCAATGGCGGTTTTTATATTAGAATTTGTTATAGGTTTTATGTACTACTTACAAAAAAAAAGCAAGTTGTATGTTGGTTTTTTAAAACAAAAAAAAAATGTTTTCTTGAAAAATACTGTTTTTGTTTTCATACTACAATTGGCTATACAAAAAGCGTAAACATAGCTTGCCAAACTTAAGTTTCAAAACAAATAAGCAGTCTTACGTCATCCTATTCCCTTTTCTAAATTTTACTTCCACATACCTTACTATTTTACACTGCTTATCCTGATGTTCCCGAAACCACATCACCTGCATATGATTACATAATGATAATTCGTAATTATGAATACAATTTGGATATGTTCTAGAAAGCACATTACCTGACTTTATGACTATTTTTTAAGGTAACATTATGTACTAAATAAGAAAAAATAAGCAGAATGATACAATACATATTATATTTTATGTAGTATTATGTTTGTTGTATACTGGGCATAGCGAAAAGGTACATGGTTGGGTCAACAAGTACAGCAAATAAACAAAGCTACCCCCTTATATTTGGATATAATACAATATATTCTAGCTTATTAGATAGGCTAAGATCTAATCTAATTTCTTTCTGTTGATTCTATTATTGCAGCTACTTTGGATGCTTTGTGCTCTGTTCAAAAGAGGGTAATTATTTAATGTAACTTTCTAATCCTAAAGTGTCTTAATATTTTGCCACTGTCAATTTCTATGATTTTTTGAAAAATAGATGCAAACTTATATGATACGTTCCAAAATTTATGGTTAATAAATTACAAATCTATAGTAAGCTAAATTGACGGATCATTTTACTACTTTGTCTTCTATTTCATTTGTATAAATAAAATAGAAAACTGGTGGATTCTCATATGGTAGACATAGTTGAGTTGTGAACCTTTGATACTATATTTGAAATTCAATAATAATATGAAATACCAATTCAAATATAGAATAAATGGATTGTTTCATGATTGGTAGAATTAAATCATTAATACAAATTCTACCAAATATAGTATTATTACAATATAAGATTGTATTATGGTACATATTTGGTAATACAAATTCTACCATATTTGGTACCGTAATCCAAATATGCAATTCAAATATTGAGTTGTGCATACATTTAATCAAATTAAATTGAATTGTATGTTATTACAGATTTTCAATATTATGGTAGAATTATGGTAGGATTTATGTATAACAATTCTACTAATTATGATTATTTCATACTATATTTACATGTAAATGCATTCTCACATCCAAAATTGAGTTGTGAACATATAATTACATTTCCAGTATACAGATTAAAAATATATTGCTAATTTAATTTGTAAAACGTTGTCTTCCTCTCTTTTTTTATACTCTAATTGCATTTGATTGTATAATTACTTTATATGCCCTATGTCATTCAAATATAATTGGTAGTGTATATAGAATTATAATTATCATGCATAAAATAATATAATCTAGATTTTTTTACTTTAGTTCGATAATTAATAGTGCACATATTTTATCGCTTTCCTAAAATGCACTATCTTATCTTTTCCTCTACAATCATTTAAACTGTTTACTACTCTCAGGATCTCCAGCTTTTAATTGCAGTGGGAAAGCTTCTGATTTCAAGACAGGTACTGTATATTATTCTATGCATTTATCTACTTTGGTTTGCATCAGTATTCAGTTGTGTCATTTAGGATTTATCTACTTGGTTTGCATCAGTATTTGGTTTTTTGTAGTTTGCACCGAACCTATATAATACTGTAAACACTCATGCGATCCGCAGCACCATGCAACTGCGCAGCAATCAAAAGATCCTGTTAGTAGATGAGTACGGTTGAGATGCAAGTTTCATGTCTAAGTTGGTAAGTTGCATACAATTAGTTAATTTATAAAATAAAATAAAAATATCCATTATTCAATTGTTTTATCGAATCATGTTTTTTTCCTTTACAATTGTTTTATCAAATCATGTTTTTTTCCTTTACAGGTAAAGCATATGGAAGAAACTGGATGATGACAGTGAAGATAATCAAGATGAAATATTTTACTAATAAATAAATTTTATCATTTTTTAGTATGGCAATTGTATATTTTTAATGTTATCATAATATATGCTTTATGGTTAGACTTTTTTATTTACATTTGCATTTATTAATGATTGATATCGCATTTGAATTTATTTATATTGTATACAATTTTATTTTTTGGAGTGGTAATTTATTAATCATGCAACATCAGTACAAATCATTTTTCCTTGCATGCTTAAAATACACAATATCACGCGCAAAGCGCATGTCACGACCGTGAGCGAAGCGCGTGCCACGACCACGCGCGAAGCGCATGCCATTACAACGCGCGAAACACATGCCATGATGCTCGTTTGATATAACCTGTGTTGCATACACGGTGACCGTGTATCAACTGTGGCAAGAGAGGAATGCAGGGATTTTTAATGGCATATGTATGTTGAAGGAAGTGCGTATAAAGATTATAGAGAAGGAGATTCAGTGGTTGGTGAATAGTAATGGTAGCAAGTTGAATAGAACTCGTGAGAATGAGTAATTTTAAGGAAGTAGGGAGTTGTTTTGTTAGATACAGGCTAATTTTGTATAACTGTTGTATGCGTTCTTTTGTTTAGTTGTTTTTTATGATAAGATCATGTATGAGTGGATGGTTGAGAGTACGTGAGAGAGCTTTATGTGATGTTAATATATGGAGTTTATATGTACTCTTTTTTCTTATGTGGTACCCATTTAGGTTAGGGGGCATAAGATTTGATGAGACATATAAACAAAGTATATGATTGGTATTTGCAATAATAGTTACCAATTTTTAAAAAAATTTATAGGAGACTCTATATGAATTCAAAATTGTATAGAGCAAATCTCAGCCACTAGAACTTCCTATGAATTTCACTTTCTACGTAAAGACAAGCAAATCCAATGATACACAAATTGTGTCTCCTATTTAATGTTCAATTTTGTGTCCCCATAGTCGCCATATGTAACACCCCGAAAATTCTATAACTGTGAAATTAACAAATTAAAGTATAATTAATCTGAAATCAAAAAAACTAAGGGAAACGGGATACGCCATTGCGTTCGTCTCGGAAAAATACGCGAAATAGAGTCCGAGTTTTCGAAAAACGGAGTCCGTATGAAGAAGATATGGCCTTCGGAAGTTTGAGAATTAAATTTAAAATTCAAGCAGAATAAAATAATTAAATATTCCGAAGTGGGGCCCATTGGGCCAGGGTGGAAGAACACCCGCCTGGGCCACCCAGGTCGACTGGGCTGTCGACCTGGGCTACCCATGTCGACAGGGCTGTCGACAGCCCTGTCGACAGGGGTATCGACCTGGTCGAGCCCAGTCAACCTGGCTGGCCAGGTCTGTGTTCCTCCGATTTTCTGTGGTCTGCTTTGTCACTAGGGCTAGGTGGCAAGTTTTGATTGGTCTCTCTATCGAATGAATGGCTACGATCTAACCTAGCAACATCAATGGTCCTAATCAATTCCTAACCTCTATATAAACAACCCTAGACAAACCCTAACCTATTCATTCAAAATTAAGAACATAGCCGCCATGTTGCTGAGGAACGACTAGAGGTAGCCGCCAACTAGAGAGAGAGGATTAGGAAGAAAGTTCTAAAGCCTAAAGCAATTCAAGCAACCTAAAGCTAATCAATTCAACAAAGGAATCATATCTCTTAAATAGAGAATTCGCCGCAACCATTGTAAGTAGAGTATTACTTTGGTATGAACAAATGATTGTGTAGATATGTATACTTGAATTGTGGCAATGAAATTCGTATTTGTGCGATTTATATACGTTTGGATATTTTGAATTATGTCATTCAATTATAAAGAACTACATGCGGTAGTTCTATGCAAATATACGTTTGGAATATTCACAAATTATGTGACCTATGTTGAAGCTACATGTATGTAGTTGGTTGAAATTTCATGCAAGTTTGGGGCTTTGTTATTATGCCATCATGATGTCTATTTTTGTGCATAAATCATTTTGCAAGTAATTGAGACAAGTTTGGTTGTTATAGTTCATATGAAACTATGTTGGAATTTTGACACCATAATCCATGTATTAAGTCATGCTTTTGCAAAACTTGTGAATAGGGCTAGGCTATGATTGATATTTGGCATAATTGAAATTCATGTTAAGTCTATCTTGATTATATGATGACATATGTGAGACATGGCTAGGTTAGACTCAAAAATCCCTTTTTGCAAGTTTAAAGCAAACACCATGTCTAGGAATCTTTATGCATAAGTATATTTATACCATCGTTATGTGATTAGACTTAAATCATGATTAAGTTGAACTATGCTTTTGTGTTAGTAACAAAGTATCCCCTTTGTAAACATGTAGAAACCTTATGAACATGACTTGTTTATATTTATGTCATGAACAAATTTAACTATACCTATGCCATGCTTATGTTTGATATTATGCCATGCTTATGCTAGAAATATTTATGCCATGCTTATGTTTGACATTATGCTATGCTTATGCTAGAAGTATTTATGCCATGCTTATGTGTGACATTATGCCTAAATAAAAATATAGGTTCATGTGTCAATAATGATATCTCAATTACAAGTTCACATGCTTTGATTCATGTCGCCTATGTTTTATGACCAAAGTATATATATGCAAGTACACCAGTTTCTATTATGTATTTTCCAACGTCATATGCAAGTTCATGCGCTCACCTTCCCCTCTTTGTGTATGTAATCACGCTTTAAGCCTCCCCTTTCGCATGGCTAAATTGGGCTTTAAAAGGCTAAGCCCAATATATATAAACGGACGTGTAAAAACGGGGGTAAATAACGTTGGGATAAATTAATTTAATGAATGAAAACTAAATTAAAAGGGCCCAAATTCAAGAATGGGTTGGGCCCATGATTGGTGTAACCTTTACACCATTAACTTAATAATGGGCCGCAAATATTTACATATAAATAAAGAAGATTGACAAAATATGTAAATGTAGAACATACGATGTGTTTAACCCGAGGTTGGATTGAGTTGTGATGTAAACCTGCCCGGAACCGCCCGGCTGTCCAGTAGTCACAACAATACCTATCCAATGTGGGAGGTTAAACATGGAGCCCAGCAAGGACCCGAGGTTAGACTGAGTTGTGGCGTAAGACTGCCCGGAACCAACCGGCAACAGGCAGCCACAACAATACCTGTCTAATGTGAGAGGTCCGGGCCTTAATAAGACAATTAAGGCTGAGTCAGGATTGATAGGATTAAGTGAACTAAAGACTTAATCAAAATGGAACATGCTAACTAAACGGACTGGTGGGGTTAGGTTAGGAAACACTTAACCAACTTAGCATGTTGGCTAGAGATAGAAAACCTAGTAACGGGGGACCCTTTTCAGCAGTAACCCTAAAAGGTGTATCAGGATACCCTGAAACTAGGCAGGGTGGGGCACGATTACTGGGCTGATTGTAAGAGGTCAAATCGACGGCGGTGGTGTAGCAGTGTAGGTTCTAACGGGGTGCGGGCATGCACACACTCCGACGCAGAAAAATAAGGCACTGGACACCAGTAGCATACCTGTGCACTCTAAGGTTGTGTCGGGTTGCCACTATGGGACTTGATACACCCCATGGTGGGACCAGCATAGGTAACTACAACATCGGGGACCGTAAGACACATGTAACTATGCGAGTAGGAGCCGATCATCATAGAATGGATCACATCACCCTGGTTATGGGGTGCCAATTGGAGAACTAGTTTATATGGGTTCAGAGATTAACATGGGGTACGATAGTATATTCGACCCTAGACAACTTAACCAAGTTTATAGTGTTTGCCCACTTCTTGTTTATACTTATCATACCCAGTTCTTTATTCATAGACAAAATAGTACTAGACTTACTCAGGCTTTATGTCTGACTCTACTTTTCTTTCGTCTTCTTTCTTCCGTTTCCCCCCCAGGTTCTCAGGGAGGGAACACAGCAGCTTGACCTACCTCAACATCCAGCTTGAAGAAGAGAAATGTATTGCTTGGACTTTCCTGTTTTGAACTATGGCTTTGGACAATCCACTATGGGGCTTTTGCAGTTTATCTATGTTTTATTTATGCTTCTTTAAATAATGTACTCAAGACAGATTATGAAAGTGTTATGTTATGTTTTTGGAAAGGATGTTGTTGTAACACGTATTTGACTTTATGAAATAAAAGTTTGTTGTTGTTCTTCCGCTGTTTACAAATATGTGTTCTTATATCTGTCTTGTATATCTATGACTTGTACTTATAAACCTCCACCAAAATTAGGGCATTCCCTTTGAGAGTGACCCTAACGGAGGTGGGGTGTTTCACTTGGTATCAGAGCATAGGTTTACCAGATAAGATAAAAAGTTTTGAAAATTTATTTTGAAAAAGGAAATTTAAAGAATCATTTTTAAAAGATAAAAATATTATTTTATTTTAAAAGGCAAAGTCCACTCCCCAAAGCCATAGGTACTATCTCTTATCCTTCGTTTTGAACCTATCCTTTTTGTTTCAGCATGTCCGAAGATCTTAACTTACCGGAAGGGGTACCAATACCTGGTTGGTTTAGACGGTTCTTAGAAGCAAGGGCCACTCAGCCAGGTCCTACCGTTCCTCCTCCCCCAGCTGCAGGAAATCATCCAGCTGCAGCAGCACCTCTTCCTCCACCTCCTCCACGAGGAAACGCGTTTGCTAAGATATGTAAGGATTTTAAAGCTATGGGAGGAAGGGATTTCCATGGAACTGAGTCCTTCGTAGCAGCTAGAAATTGGCTGAAGGAAACTGAGGATCTATTCATCATCTTTGAGGTAGAGGACAGACAAAAAGTACAATTGGCGGTGTGGCTATTGAAGGGCGAGGCTTCCTACTGGTGGGAAGTCACTAATGCTGAAAGACCAGTAGAGACATGGGAGGACTTTAGGGCAAGGTTTGAGACCAAATTTCTCTCAGATGCGGAAAGAAGTTTGCAGTTGGAGAAATTCTTATTTCTTAAGCAAGGAGACAAGACTGTTAGAGAGTATGTGAATCAGTTTGATGAGCTGGCTAGGTTTGGGCTTGACCTAGTCAACACCCCGCACAAGAAGGCTCTCCGTTTCGTCAAGGGGTTAAATGAGCCATTACACAGTTTGGCCATGACCCATATACCCATGGGAGCCACGTATGAAAGATTGGTGCAAATGGCGTTGCTGAATGAAGAGGATAAGGGCAAGAAGGAGACAAAGGCAGAAAGCTCTCAAGGGAAGAAAGAGGGTTTGCAGCCTAAGAAGACGGACTTTAAGAAAGGCGGGAAAGGCAACAAAGAGAAGAGGAAGTGCAATTTCTGTGGCAAAGTGGGGCACTTAGTAAAGGACTGCCGGAAAAAGAAGGCCAAGGAGAATGGTGGGTGCTTTTCTTGCGGTCAGACAGGCCACAGGGCTAAGGACTGCCCAAGGAAACGAGGGCAGGGGCAGGGGGCTGGATCCACCCCAGGGGCACAGGTTCATGTGCTGGAAGCGCCACCATTGCAACAGCGAGGTACAAACACTTCTGTAGAAAGTGTAGTTTATCTTTATGATCACCCCGTTCGCACTTTATTTGATTCTGGCGCATCACACTCCTTTATCTCGTCTGCTTTAGTAGAATCTCTGCACCTAAAAACTAGTATGGTAGAGGACCCCTTAATTGTTTCAAACCCAATTGGGGGCCCAGCTCATTTGTCTATGATCTGTTTGGATTTGAAAATTTCTATTCTAAGTGTAGAATTTCAATGTAGTGCCTTTGTTTTGGGCTTTTCGGGGTATGGTTTGATTTTGGGTATGGATTGGCTATCCAGTAATGGGGCCATCCTTGATTGTGAGAAAAGGGTTGTTAGGCTCCTAACCCAGCTCGGTAATACTTTTGAAATTTCTTGTAATCCCTCGTATGCGGTTATGCTTAGTTATCTTGAGTCGCTAGATGCCTCTGTTGAAAATTTGCAATCAGTTAGAGTGGTCCGGGAATATCCGGATGTCTTCGAAGAGGTGAAGGGCTTGCCTCCGAAGCGGGAAATAGACTTCCGCATATATCTTGTGGATAATGCAAAGCCCGTTGCGTTGCCCGTTAGACATATGGCTCCACGAGAAAAAAAAGAGCTCAGTAAACAGATTAAAGAGCTTCTAGAGAAGGGGTTCATTAGGAGGAGCATTTCAGAATGGGGCGCTCCAGTGGTGTTCGCTACAAAGGCGGATGGTTCACTCCGTCTATGTGTTGACTATAGGGAGCTCAACAAGCTAACGAAAAAGAATAGGCACCCTCTCCCTAGAATTGACGATTTATTTGACCAGCTTGTAGGAGCGTCTGTTTTCTCCCAACTCGATTTAGCAACCGGTTTTCATCAGCTAAGGGTGGCTGAAGATAGCATCGATAAAACGGCGTTCAGAACCCCAGACGGCTTCTTTTGAATGGCTTGTCATGCCTTTCGGCTTGACAAATGCACCTGCTTACTTCGTGGACCTAATGAGTAGGGTATTTAGAGATTTCCTCAACAAATTCGTAGTGGTCTTCGTGGATGATATCCTTATCTTCTCAAAGAGTGAAGAGGAACATGCTCAACACTTAAGGGCAATCATGGAAACGTTGCGAGCCCATCAACTAAAAGCCAAATTCTCCAAATGCCACTTTTGGAGAGAAGAGGTGAGGTTCCTTGGGCACATAGTATCCAAACAAGGGTTAGCGGTGGACCCTGCGAAGGTAGTGGCGGTACAGGATTGGAAGACACCAAAGAATGCAACTGAGGTCCGAAGCTTTCTAGGACTAGCGGGTTTTTATCGAAAATTCATAAGGGATTTTGCGAAAATTTCAGCTCCACTCACGAAATTGACCAAGAAGAATCTGGTGTTTAATTGGGACTTGGATTGCGAGTTTGCTTTCCAACGACTGAAAAGGGCTCTCACAACAGCTCCAGTTTTGACGCTGCCAGATGGGAGCAAGATGTTCACTGTTTATACGGATGCATGTGGGACAGGGCTAGGCGCCGTCTTAATGCAAGAAGGAAGGGTAGTAGCTTATGGCGGGAGGCAGTTGAAGGTGCACGAAAAGAACTACCCAACCCACGATCTTGAGTTAGCCGCCATCGTCTTTGCACTCAAGTCTTGGCGACACTATCTCCTAGGTGAGAAGTTCGAACTTTACACTGACCATAAATCGTTGAAATATCTTTTCTCGCAGAAGGATCTTAACTTAAGGCAACAAAGGTGGATGGAGTTTCTTGCCTCGTACGACTTCGAAATCTCCTACACTCCGGGCAAAGGCAACGTAGTTGCAGATGCGTTGAGCCGAAAGAAATTGACCCTAAGCCCGTTGTTTGTTGAAAGACAAAGCCTAGAGTTTATAGCCAGCTTCGACTTTAGGCCCTCCTCCGATTTCGTACCGGGCTTGCTAGCATCTCTCGAAGTGCGCCCAACTTTAGTGGATTCGGTAGGGGCAGCACAACGCGAAGACCCTCAGCTTGTGGAAATAATTGATAGGCTAATTAGGGGTGAGACTTCAAGTCACCTCAACAGATACTCCATCGACGATAAGGGTTTACTAAGGCGAGATGGAAGGCTATGCGTCCCACAGACAAATGATTTAATAAAGAAGGTTCTCGAAGAAGCTCATCACTCCAAGATGACGATACACCCCGGCGGAGATAAAATGTACAAAGACATAAAAAGGACTTTCTTTTGGAACGGCATGAAAAAGGACGTGGCAGAATTCGTTTCTAAGTGTATGGTGTGCCAACAGGTTAAGGCGGAACAGAAAAAGCCTGGCGGACTACTACATCCTCTAGAGGTCCCGCAGTGGAAGTGGGATAGCATCTCAATGGACTTCATCGATGGGCTGCCTAGGTCTAGGAGAGGCAACACTAGCATTTGGGTAATAGTGGATAGGCTTACTAAAAGCGCCCACTTTTTACCTGTCAAAAGTAAAAGAACCGCCTCATCCCTAGCATCACTTTACCTCAAGGAAATCGTTCGACTCCACGGAATACCATCTAGCATTGTTAGTGACCGAGACCCCATCTTCACCAGCGAGTTTTGGCGGAGTCTGCAAGAAGCAGTAGGAACGCAGTTATGCTTGAGCACGGCCTATCATCCCCAAACCGACGGCCAAACGGAGAGAGTGAACAGAGTTTTGGAAGACCTTTTAAGGTTATGCGTCCTTGACTTCGGAGGGACATGGGAAGACCACCTTCCTTTGGTGGAATTTGCCTACAACAACAGTTATCAAGCAACCATCGGAATGGCGCCCTTCGAAGCTCTATATGGAAGACCGTGCCGATCGCCCACTTGTTGGTGGGAGTCTACTGATAAGCTCATACTAGGACCAGACATGATCTGAGAGACTTCAGAGAAAGTAGACTTAATACGAAGAAGGATGAAGACGGCCCAAGACAGACAAAAGTCCTATGCCGACAAGAGGAGAACCGACCTTGAATTTGAAGTTGGAGACAGAGTTTTTCTCAAGGTATCACCGCTAAGAAACGTTGTTCGTTTCGGAACCACAGGAAAGCTAGCACCAAGGTTCGTAGGACCATTCCCTATCATCGAGAAGATTGGGAAAATGGCCTATAGATTAGAGCTACCCGAGAAGTTGGCTGGAGTCCACAACGTTTTTCACGTTTCACATCTACGAAAATGTCTACATGAGTCAGCTGAAGTGGTAGAGCCAAATATCCTCGAAGAGGCCGAAGTGGAACGCGAAGCAACCATAAGAAAAGTTCCAACCTGCATCTTAGGAACGGAAGTGAAGAAGCTACGCAACCGCGAAGTCAAGCTCGTCAAAGTTCAGTGGAGCGACGCCGAGGGAGACGCGACTTGGGAAACTGAAGCTAGAATACGTACTGCCTACCCTTTTCTGTTCGAGGGTACATCCTTGATCTTTCCTTTTTCCTTAAGTTGCGCTTTTATCTATCTTTTTAGGTATATTTCCTCGACCTTATCTTTTAGATAGGATCTTTTGGATGGAAACATGTAATTGAAACATGTTATGTATGATGGTTGCAAGTGGTTGCAAGTGATTGCTAGTGGTTGCTCGTGGTTGCATATACACACACAATCTAGGTTTTAGATCGGCTCAATCACTTCATATTGCATATGCATATATGTTTGCATTCGTATATGGTTGAATTGTAATGTGTTGGCATATGGATGTTGCATTTGTATTGAATGATTGTGCACTCATGTAGAATCATGAATAGGAAAATTTGCATACATAATGGATTCATGGCACTTACATAATTCGCATTAAGGAGGTCAACTGAATCAGTAGACCGCCTGATTTTGCATTAGATAAGTACATGTACACACACGCTTCGCATATGATCATGAAGCATTAAAAGTCTTTTAAGGACAATGGCTGCTCGTGTTTGATGGATGAGTAGATGGATGATTGAATGTTAGGATATACATTCCTCCTAACTTGAAGATTTCGGGGACGAAATCCTTTTAAGTGGGGGAGAATGTAACACCCCGAAAATTCTATAACTGTGAAATTAACAAATTAAAGTATAATTAATCTGAAATCAAAAAAACTAAGGGAAACGGGATACGCCATTGCGTTCGTCTCGGAAAAATACGCGAAATAGAGTCCGAGTTTTCGAAAAACGGAGTCCGTATGAAGAAGATATGGCCTTCGGAAGTTTGAGAATTAAATTTAAAATTCAAGCAGAATAAAATAATTAAATATTCCGAAGTGGGGCCCATTGGGCCAGGGTGGAAGAACACCCGCCTGGGCCACCCAGGTCGACTGGGCTGTCGACCTGGGCTACCCATGTCGACAGGGCTGTCGACAGCCCTATCGACAGGGGTATCGACCTGGTCGAGCCCAGTCAACCTGGCTGGCCAGGTCTGTGTTCCTCCGATTTTCTGTGGTCTGCTTTGTCACTAGGGCTAGGTGGCAAGTTTTGATTGGTCTCTCTATCGAATGAATGGCTACGATCTAACCTAGCAACATCAATGGTCCTAATCAATTCCTAACCTCTATATAAACAACCCTAGACAAACCCTAACCTATTCATTCAAAATTAAGAACATAGCCGCCATGTTGCTGAGGAACGACTAGAGGTAGCCGCCAACTAGAGAGAGAGGATTAGGAAGAAAGTTCTAAAGCCTAAAGCAATTCAAGCAACCTAAAGCTAATCAATTCAACAAAGGAATCATATCTCTTAATTAGAGAATTCGCCGCAACCATTGTAAGTAGAGTATTACTTTGGTATGAACAAATGATTGTGTAGATATGTATACTTGAATTGTGGCAATGAAATTCGTATTTGTGCGATTTATATACGTTTGGATATTTTGAATTATGTCATTCAATTATAAAGAACTACATGCGGTAGTTCTATGCAAATATACGTTTGGAATATTCGCAAATTATGTGACCTATGTTGAAGCTACATGTATGTAGTTGGTTGAAATTTCATGCAAGTTTGGGGCTTTGTTATTATGCCATCATGATGTCTATTTTTGTGCATAAATCATTTTGCAAGTAATTGAGACAAGTTTGGTTGTTATAGTTCATATGAAACTATGTTGGAATTTTGACACCATAATCCATGTATTAAGTCATGCTTTTGCAAAACTTGTGAATAGGGCTAGGCTATGATTGATATTTGGCATAATTGAAATTCATGTTAAGTCTATCTTGATTATATGATGACATATGTGAGACATGGCTAGGTTAGACTCAAAAATCCCTTTTTGCAAGTTTAAAGCAAACACCATGTCTAGGAATCTTTATGCATAAGTATATTTATACCATCGTTATGTGATTAGACTTAAATCATGATTAAGTTGAACTATGCTTTTGTGTTAGTAACAAAGTATCCCCTTTGTAAACATGTAGAAACCTTATGAACATGACTTGTTTATATTTATGCCATGAACAAATTTAACTATACCTATGCCATGCTTATGTTTGATATTATGCCATGCTTATGCTAGAAATATTTATGCCATGCTTATGTTTGACATTATGCTATGCTTATGCTAGAAGTATTTATGCCATGCTTATGTGTGACATTATGCCTAAATAAAAATATAGGTTCATGTGTCAATAATGATATCTCAATTACAAGTTCACATGCTTTGATTCATGTCGCCTATGTTTTATGACCAAAGTATATATATGCAAGTACACCAGTTTCTATTATGTATTTTCCAACGTCATATGCAAGTTCATGCGCTCACCTTCCCCTCTTTGTGTATGTAATCACGCTTTAAGCCTCCCCTTTCGCATGGCTAAATTGGGCTTTAAAAGGCTAAGCCCAATATATATAAACGGACGTGTAAAAACGGGGGTAAATAACGTTGGGCTAAATTAATTTAATGAATGAAAACTAAATTAAAAGGGCCCAAATTCAAGAATGGGTTGGGCCCATGATTGGTGTAACCTTTACACCATTAACTTAATAATGGGCCGCAAATATTTACATATAAATAAAGAAGAATGACAAAATATGTAAATGTAGAACATACGATGTGTTTAACCCGAGGTTGGATTGAGTTGTGATGTAAACCTGCCCGGAACCGCCCGGCTGTCCAGTAGTCACAACAATACCTATCCAATGTGGGAGGTTAAACATGGAGCCCAGCAAGGACCCGAGGTTAGACTGAGTTGTGGCGTAAGACTGCCCGAAACCAACCGGCAACAGGCAGCCACAACAATACCTGTCTAATGTGAGAGGTCCGGGCCTTAATAAGACAATTAAGGCTGAGTCAGGATTGATAGGATTAAGTGAACTAAAGACTTAATCAAAATGGAACATGCTAACTAAACGGACTGGTGGGGTTAGGTTAGGAAACACTTAACCAACTTAGCATGTTGGCTAGAGATAGAAAACCTAGTAACGGGGGACCCTTTTCAGCAGTAACCCTAAAAGGTGTATCAGGATACCCTGAAACTAGGCAGGGTGGGGCACGATTACTGGGCTGATTGTAAGAGGTCAAATCGACGGCGGTGGTGTAGCAGTGTAGGTTCTAACGGGGTGCGGGCGTGCACACACTCCGGCGCAGAAAAATAAGGCACTGGACACCAGTAGCATACCTGTGCACTCTAAGGTTGTGTCGGGTTGCCACTATGGGACTTGATACACCCCATGGTGGGACCAGCATAGGTAACTACAACATCGGGGGCCGTAAGACACATGTAACTATGCGAGTAGGAGCCGATCATCATAGAATGGATCACATCACCCTGGTTATGGGGTGCCAATTGTAGAACTAGTTTATATGGGTTCAGAGATTAACATGGGGTACGATAGTATATTCGACCCTAGACAACTTAACCAAGTTTATAGTGTTTGCCCACTTCTTGTTTATACTTATCATACCCAGTTCTTTATTCATAGACAAAATAGTACTAGACTTACTCAGGCTTTATGTCTGACTCTACTTTTCTTTCGTCTTCTTTCTTCCGTTTCCCCCCCAGGTTCTCAGGGAGGGAACACAGCAGCTTGACCTACCTCAACATCCATCTTGAAGAAGAGAAATGTATTGCTTGGACTTTCCTGTTTTGAACTATGGCTTTGGACAATCCACTATGGGGCTTTTGCAGTTTATCTATGTTTTATTTATGCTTCTTTAAATAATGTACTCAAGACAGATTATGAAAGTGTTATGTTATGTTTTTGGAAAGGATGTTGTTGTAACACGTATTTGACTTTATGAAATAAAAGTTTGTTGTTGTTCTTCCGCTGTTTACAAATATGTGTTCTTATATCTGTCTTGTATATCTGTGACTTGTACTTATAAACCTCCACCAAAATTAGGGCATTCCCTTTGAGAGTGACCCTAACGGAGGTGGGGTGTTTCACCATATGTGTGTGTGTATGTGTGTTTTCCTGAAGTTATGCATATGTTGTACTATTTGATCAGTACTTGCGCTTCCATCATTTATTCAAGCGTTATTTGTTGACTTTCCTTATATTGACATTACTTTTTTTTATATATTTTTTATTTCCCATCACTTTTAGTTTTGTAATTGTATTTCTACCCATTTTCACTACCCACGAATTAACCTTCTCAGTTGCACAAATTAAAACATTTTCTCCCTAATAACCATAAATTCAAAATTTAATCTACATAGTGCGGTCTATATGAATTAAAAGAGCAAGCATTTTGCATATTTACTAATCTCTCTTATTATGATGATTGATGAGAAATACTTATATCTTCATTCTGTGATATATATATTTGCGAGTTATGATAACATAAAATGTACTCAAACTGATAAAAAAATTTCCAGCTTTATCTTATCATTTATAGGTCATGTCCACATCACATTATATGTGATTTGGTAGGGAATTAGTTGGATAAAAGATTAGGCATTAACATTATTATAAAGTAGTACTATTCTATCAAACATATGTGCCTCTACCAGGAATTCTTTTATTTAAAAAATCTAAATATGACAACATTAATTTTCAAGAGTTGTGCATGAAGTGTTTTCTGTTGTTAGACTCATGTAAACTACTTTGGATAAAGGATCTTGTAACAACCCGAAAATCAGGGCCAGTTTAAAATTTTTATTTTGGCGAATTTAATGAATTTTGAATATTTAAAATGAATTATTTTAAATAATATCGACGTGAAATTTATTTTGAAATGAATTCGAACGTATATATTACATACGTCGTCGTTAGAATATATATAATTATATATAATTATAATAGAATTGAAAATGGCGCGGTAGTTCGATAATTCGATTTCAAACTTCAATTGAATGTACCGGGTGCAAAACAAACCGGATTTTAGTGAAACCAAAAATAATAGGATCTAATTGAGAATATCTTTCCAACGAATCTGAAAAATTGAAATTTCATAGCGGGAATCAAAAGATATGTCCAGTTGAAAATTCTGAATAGTCGATATGGAATTCAGGCCCTTAAAAATGGGAATTTTGCAAACGACCTCGGATTTCGATGAAACCACTTTTGTTGGATCCGCAGTGTCAAGTTATTGCTAGATTCCAAATTTCATAATTTTTCGAATCAATATGTGAGCGTGGCAAAGGAAAACGCGTTTGACCAGTTTTAGTTGATTTTAATCGACTGGAAAATGGCCATTTTTCAAACGGTCTCAGAATTCGACGAAACTAGTTTTGTTAGGACCGTATCGTCAATACGAAGCTAGAAAATATTTTTCTACAATTTATAGAGTTCGTATGTGACCCCGGTAAATAGAAATGCTCATTTAAATTCAATATATAGAGTTATATGTTGATTTTGACGAAAACTGATCGAAACAGTCGAATCAGCGAACGATACATATCCCATTGTGTTCGGAATGGTGGTAAAACGCTATGGACGACAGGCGGTGGGCCTCGTTTAGAGGTCGAAATAAAAAGTCAAATTTTTGAATTTAAAATTAATTTCCTCTCTCTACCTTCATTCCTTTATCAGCCCTCCCCCCCCCCCCTTTCATTTTTTTTCAAATAAAAAAAAGAAAAAGGGCAAAGCCCTATCGATCGACGCGCCGCCTCTGGCGCAGATCCGCCCCCCCCTCCTGTGTTGCCGCCGCTGCTGCTTCACCTTCTTCCTCCTCTGCCTCGACTGCAGCACCCCCCAACCCTAGGCGCCACCGATCGAAGACCCCCCCCCCCCGAACTCGAACCGCCCCCTCCTCCATCCCCTGACCGACGCGAAGAGCCCCCCCTCTCCAGTTTTCGTCTGTAAGTTTTTTTTAATTTAATTTTATTTATTTTTCAATTTTCAGTTATTGTTCTATTTGATTTTAAAACTGATATTTATTTGATTTGAAAACTGAAATCTATTTGATTTTTAAAATAAAAAAAAAGAGGAGGTTTTTAATTAGCTAAAGATACGATTTTTAATTGTTTAAAAATATAATTTTTATCGTATGTAAAGATAGAAAATATAATTTTCATATTAAATAGATAATAAAAATATAATCTTTCATATTGTAGGAGGATAAAAATATGATTTTTACATAGTGGGAACTATAAAAATATAATCTTTATATGATAGAGAATATAAAAATTTCATCTTTGTATATGTAGTGAAATAAAAAAATCTGATTTTTATTATATATATGTTGAAATAAAAATGCCATTTTTATAATGATATTTTTGAAAAGGTGAAATCTATATTTTTGAAAAGGCGAAATCTATATTTTTGAAAAGGCGAAATCTAAATTTTTGAAAAGGCGAAATCTTTATATGAAGAATAGCGGGGTAGAAATAGAAATTTTACCTGTATAATAGTGAAGGAAAAAATTCGATTTTTATATATTGAATAGCAATGTAAAAATTCGATTTTTATATATTGAATAGCAAAGGAAAAAATTCGATTTTTATATATTGAATAACAAAGTAAAAATTCGATTTTTACATATGTAGAGAATACGGGCAACGAAGATTACAAAAAGGTGAGAACGATGAAGATTTCTATAAAAGAAGAGTCAAGATGATTGGATAGCTATCGGTGAGAATTTCTCACCTTTCAATTTCATTTTCTAATTATATATATACTAGGATGCAGACGGTGTTTAGTAGCACCCGACACAATCGTCCACAGACCATGGACTTGTTTGTTTGTGTAAAAACCCGTAACTTCCCCGTAAAGGAAAGTGGCGGATAGTTCGAGAACAAGCCACAACAGAACGCATATAAAAGAACATTTCATTGTATATTACAACAATGCATCAGATTACAAGAATATACAGAGTATAAACAAATAAATATTACACAGAAACATCAGAGATTCAAATTACATTTAAATACATCGCAGCGGAAAATAATACAATACACAACTAGAAGAGATATACGGATACAAAGCTTTCCGGATATCATTCCAGCTGTAAACCAGGATCCTGTGAATATAAATCTGCAAAACCAAAACTACTAGCTGCCCGTGTCGAAAAATAGGGGCACCCAGAGTTTAGGTTAAAACAATAAACTCCAGGTCAGTCATGTGACTGGTGTGAGAACTAAAACAGTTATTAATCTTTATTTTTAAAGTTAGGTAAATCAAGGGACCACGCCGTATAACACGGAACGGGTTTCCTCCCAAGAACACCAGTGCATAAAACAACATTGCAATGTTAAATAAAGAAAAATGAAGCTATTATAAGACCCAGGTCCCATCACATAATGCAACGCAAGCCGGAGGATAGGGTTTTTACCTTATAATAGCCAAGAATGCTTGATACGTTTGAAACAAATCATTTGACACTATTATAAGTGCATATTGTATAAAATATCTTCAAATCATAAGTATCAATCATAGACGGCATAAGTGCCCCATCCCACTATGTCGCCATACTAGGCTCTACAAATAAAACCGAAATACACGTATTGGAAATTGGATTTCCATCATTGTGGCTCCTGATTCGAAAGATCGATCGCGTAATGCAATTCACCACGGCTTACGTCCCAACAAGAGAACACCGTCTGCATCCGCACATTTGGGACCAGAGTACCACCGCGGCTTACGTCCCAGCGAGAGAAAACACCGCTTACTCTATATATCCCTGAGCACTAGGCTCATCTCGGTCGACCGAATCCACGACACCACTAAGGTGCCCATCCACGAAAAAGCATACTGATCAAACCATCAGTTTACCACCATACCGGGGTGTGAGGCTCGCGGATCAATGCTATACACAAAGCCATGCTATATCAGCTACGCTTTGATCATCAACCACCAAACTTTGCTTTTCAACAAAAGTCTGGATCATTGCATCTCAGCATGCCACACTATCAATCCATATCGTACCACTGATTTCTGCCAATATATAACCTCTGAGCTCATATGTCTCAGAGAAGGGCGTTAAGCAAGAGAATAAATTCTCCGCCGCCAAACAGATATATATTTAGCAGAGATCAACAAATACAATATAAAGGAATACAATGTCAGACACACCATCCATTTACAAGTCCGTTCTGGGTGTGAACGAAACCGGAGGCACTTTCCTCGCATATCCATCCATCTCCAAGTACGTCTGGACGACCACCAACTATTTCCATCCTCTTGGGTGTACAGCCCAATCAGGATCGTCAGTAATTATCCGAACGATGTGAAGACTTCCGGTCTTTAACCACCGTCTTCATCTTCGACATATCGTCGAATCGGTTATTCAGAATGGGTATAAACCCGGCTTCCCGAACAACGCGCGTATATTAAAAACGAATGTTACACAAACACAGCATACGCCTCATTCCAATTCAGTAGCTACTAACCGTAAATCAACAAGAGAACAATTTCCCAAATATTAACCCCGAAGGCCGAAACCAACATCAGATCAATACCCAGGAAACCATTCTTCTTAGCTAACCTACAGCTAGTTTCTCAATTTCAATTTTTAGGGAAAGGTTCCCATTAATTTTATCCAAGATAAATTCTTTAAAATTTATCCTTTGATCTTCCTTTGGATGTCATTTCAAACCAAATTATGGTTTTCCAAACTAGTCGAGATTAGCGAACCACACCGAAGTAATTATTTATTTTATTTCCCAATCCCAACCTATTCATCCCATGAAGCAAAACTGGTAATACTCCATATCTAACACCACGGTGTTATCGGTAAAATTAATTACCATTTCACGTTCAAATCTAATTAAAGATTTAACTATCGCTTTGGAGCAAAACTGGTGATACTCCATTCTCGCTCATTTTCTAAAGTTGATAATTTAAATTATCAATTCCCCATTTCAATCTAATTGCAGATTCATTAAAACTCCTTTTACTGGGTTAAAGAACTAGGTGTTATTTAAAACACAGATCACGACAAACCCAAATCCCATTCTATTTATTATCGGGTTAAAGAACTAGTGTTATTTAAAACACAGTTCACGATAAACCCATAAATCAATTCTGGTTTAATTTAATTCAAATATATTAGGAATTCCGATTATTTAAAACCCCTTTTTAAATCTAATTTATTTATTAAAAAAACAAATCGGGTTTTAAATTTAGTTCAAAGTAGTTCATTTTGATAAAAATCTATTTTTATCTTTTCCAATATGGAGTTTTTCATCCCAAATTTTCCCAAGTCATTTCTAATAATTTTACACAAATTATTGATATTTTTAATAATTTTATCAAGGCCCGTACAGTCGATTTCCATCAACGGCCATCGACCTGCACTTACAGCGACCTTTTTCAAATTTGATTTGGACGTATCTCCAAATCCAACCGTTAGATTTCAAATTTCTAATATTCGTTAGAAAGCTCTTTTCGATACGAACCCAACGGTTCCGGTTTTAGGATAATCCGACGGTCGGATCTCCCGTAATGTCCGTTTGAAATAAATGGTCGAAATTCACGAACTGCCGCCGCGCGGCGCGTTCTATTCAGGCCATTATATTATATATATAATATATATAATATATATTTCGTCGATTACTATTTAAAACGAATTTTATAAATCGTTTTAAATTCGTTTTCAAAACGGTTTCAACTTCATATTCAATTTCTAATCAAAATTGAATATTACAATATAAATTCGTTTTAAATTCATTTCAAATCGATTTCTATTCGAATTCATTTACATTCAAATTCAATTCGAATTCCTTTCTATTTATTTTCAATATAGTTCGAATTTCAAATCTATTCAATTTCAATTCGAATTTCTATTCTTTTCAAAATATTAGATTTTGAAATCACTTTCGATATTCATTATAAAATGAATAAAATCGATATAAATATCGTTCACGTCAAAATGGCGTCAATCTAATCAACACGGCTTCATATATTGATATTTTCAAATATTCCATTTCGAATATTTCTATTTCAACTATTTCTATTCAAATATTTCTATTTCAAATATTTCTATTTCAAATATTTCTATTCAAATATTTCTATTCAAATATTTCTATTCAAATATTTTATTTCAAATATTTCTATTCAAATATTTCTATTCAAATATTTCTATTCAAATATTTCTATTCAAACATTCTATTTCAAAACTGGAATGAGGCCCAATTAATTACCATATAGTGTTAATTATATGGATTTTCTACAACACATGTATACAATAACAACGATGAATAATCAACCATCATCCAAAGTGCATTCTACACTGTATAAGCATCAAATATAAATATTCAACGCTTATAACAGTCTGTCAATCAATCGATCGACATACAACTAAACAATCGCGATTAGTGTACGTCAAATATCATCCCAATACCCGTGTGGGGTTTCAAACAATCAAACACAGATTTTATTTGTGCAGTTGGGCGATGTGTAAAATTTATCGTCCCAATCAATGTCCTTCAAATAGGTGTATATAAACAAACCGTCCGGTTTGTAAATGAATATCTATTTATTCACATTCACGTTAAAATTTATATTTTTAACGATCAAACTATTTTATTCAACCTATGAATTTTCTATTCAGTTCATTTATCAAATAAAATGTTATCTTTATTTTTCTAACTTATTTTAGAAAATTTCGGCGGCATAACGGCACGATACTAGAAACGGGACGAGGCCTAGCCTTATCCTCAGTCTAGTGAAGGCCCACGCCATTCACACATCAATCATATCAATTTCATTTCACCAAACAATTCAAATCAACCCAAACAATCTAACTAACAACACAGCCAAACAAACAAGTCCATGGTCTGTGGACGATTGTGTCGGGTGCTACTAAACACCGTCTGCATCCTAGTATATACATATATAACTAGAAAAAGAAATTGAAAGGTGAGAAATTCTCACAAATAGCTATCCAAACGCCACGGCACTTCTAATGCAGGAAATCTTCACTGTTCTCGTCTCTTATCACTTTCTTCGCCCATAGCCACTACATATATAAAAATCACATTTTTACTTCGATGTTCAATATATAAAAATCATATTTTTACTTCGCTATTCAATATATAAAAATCATATTTTTACTTCGCTATTCAATATATAAAATCATATTTTTACTTCGATGTTCAATATATAAAAATCATATTTTTACTTCGATGTTCAATATATAAAATCATATTTTTACTTCGATGTTCAATATATAAAAATCATATTTTTACTTCGATGTTCAATATATAAAATCATATTTTTACTTCGCTATTCAATATATAAAAATCAAATCTTTAATCTTCATAAAAATCAAATTTTTATACTTCATAAAAATTAAATTTTTATTACTTTAAAACTGAAAATAAATTTCATACTTTATATATAAAAACTGAAATTTAAAACTGAATTTAAAAATAAATAATCACCTCAATTATCGGAGAAAATAACGGTCAAGCCATCTTCCTCTTTTCCATTCACTGTTCTGTCCTTTTTCTGGAACGAAACCCGTTGGAGCTCGCACCCTTCAATTGCCAAACGCCGCTGCCAACGATGATCGAAGGGGTGCTCGAGGGGGTCTGGTCTTCAGCGCTGCGTCTTAGGGAGGAGAGGGAATCGAAGTGGGGTCGGGAGGTGTGCGCGTCGAGTAGGAAAAAAAAGGGAAAGGGGGATTGCGCTCAGCGCGAGGAGGAAGGAAGAAGGGGGAAGTGGAGTCAGGCGGTGCGGCGACTGGGGGGAACTTCCGTCGACGGTGGTGGAGGCGTGGGGGGGGGGGGCAGAGGCGATCGATGGGGTATCGGCGGTGATTAGGGCTACAGGGTTTTTTTTTATATATATATTTATTTCTCCTGAATGAATCGGTTTGAACGATGGGGAGGGCGGAAATGGGCTTGACCGGGTATAAGGGAAAAGGACAAGGGAATATTTTATTTTATTTAATTATTTAATTCCCCATAAAAAGTTGACTTTTCATTCGAACTCGAAACGAGACCCAACGACTGTCGTCCCTAGCTAATTACCCCGATTCCGAACTCAATGGGATATGTTTCGTTAACCAATTTTATCGTTTCGATCAGTTTTCGTTTAAATTAACATTTAATTCAATATATATTGAGTTTGAACGGACATTTTAATTTATCGAGGCCACATACTGACTCGAAAAATTCCCGAAAAATTATTTCTAGCTTCATATTGACGATACGGTCCTAACAAAACTAGTTTCGTCAAATTCTGAGACCGTTAGAAAAATGGCCATTTTCCAGTCGATTAAAATCAACTAAAACTGGTCAAACGCGTTTTCCTTTGCCACGCTCACATATTGATTCGAAAAATTATGAAATTTGGAATCTAGCTATAATTTAACATCACGGATCCAACAAAAGTGGTTTCGTCGAAATCCGAGGTCGTTTGAAAAATTTCCCATTTTTAAGGGCCTGAATTCCATAACGACTTTTCAGAATTTTCAACTGGACATATCTTTTGATTCCCGCTATGAAATTTCGATTAGTCGGATTCGTTGGAAAGATATCATCAATTAGATCCTAATATTTTTGGTTTCACTAAAATCCGGATTGTTTTGCACCCGGTACATTCAATTGAAGTTTGAAATCGAATTATCGAACTACCGCGCCATTTTCAATTCTATTTATAATTATATATAATTATTTATATTCTAACGACGACGTATATAATATATACATTCTAATTATATTCTAAATAAATTTCTGGTCGATATTATTTAAAATAAATTATTTTAAATATTCAAAATTCGCTAAAATTGCCAATTTAAAAATTTTAAACTGGCCCAGATTTTCGGGTTGTTACAATCTCCCCCACTTAAAACTTTTCGTCCCCGAAAAGGAACAAAGTCGAAAGTGGTTTGATTAATCAACTCTATGTTCGATCTGGCTTCCATTCTCCAACTTTTCAGTTTCTGAGAATTTTCAAAAATTCAAAAATTTGGCTAACACCCTAAATTTTCGAAAAATTTCGCCATAACCTCCCCTGCAATGGGAGCATCGGGAAATCTCAAATAGCTTCCCCGGTCCTTCAGATCTCAAAAAGAAAAAGAAAAAGCCAAGCGGCTAGCCATATAGGCTCATAAAATCATCATCACCCAAACAAAACAGTAAACATGTACCTATTTGTCGGGCAAACAAATTTTATTCTCTGCTCTAGCCTCCTTGCTATGACCTGTTCAAGGTAAGTACAAGTATATGCAAGCAAATGCGACCAATTTTCAATATAATTCAATATTTGATTCAATTAGGCTAAATGGCTAAAAATTAGCAAACAAATAAACCAACAACACAAACATCAATCAATTAGTGAATTAGAGTTTCAAATTCATAATTTTTATATTTATACAGAAATCATGTTTTGATGCCAATTCACAACAAAGTGTTCTAGCTATATAAGTTTTGGTTCTCACACCAGTCAAATGGAAGTATATAGAAATCACACCTTCGTTACACGAATATAAATACCGATGATGCACGTGCTATCATCAGTACCATCTCTGGGCGACTAAAATGTGATTCTATATCTATCTAATATATTAAAACTTCGAATATACGTTCATGACGCGTATAGGCAAAACCTTTATATACTAGATTGTCCAAATTCAAAATAAATAAATAATCAAATACATATAAAATGGTTTAAATTTTCAAAACAAAAATTGTTTCCATTTGAAAATTTTACTCTTCACACTCGTTCTAGGATACTACTGATCCCATCTCTAACGAGTCATTCCCGTTGGATATTACTAATCCAGTTTCTGATGAATTCTTTCGTATGGTCCTAATGTGTCTTGTTCTCGAGCTCTGTAAACCAAAGCTCTGATACCAACTGTAAAAACCCGTAACTTCCCCGTAAAGGAAAGTGGCGGATAGTTTGAGAACAAGCCACAACAGAACGCATATAAAAGAACATTTCATTGTATATTACAACAATGCATCAGATTACAAGAATATACAGAGTATAAACAAATAAATATTACACAGAAACATCACAGATTCAAATTACATTTAAATACATCACAGCGGAAAATAATACAATACACTACTAGAAGAGATATACGGATACAAAACTTTCCGGATATCATTCCAGCTGTAAACCAGGATCCTGTGAATATAAATCTGCAAAACCAAAACTACTAGCTGCCCGTGTCGAAAAATAGGGGCACCCAGAGTTTAGGTTAAAACAATAAACTCCAGGTCAGTCATGTGACTGGTGTGAGAACTAAAACAGTTATTAATCTTTATTTTTAAAGTTAGGTAAATCAAGGGACCACGCCGTATAACACGGAACGGGTTTCCTCCCAAGAACACCAGTGCATAAAACAACAGCGCAATGCTAAATAAAGAAAAATGAAGCTATTATAAGACCCAGGTCCCATCACACAATGCAACGCAAGCCGGAGGATAGGGTTTTTACCTTATAATAGCCAAGAATGCTTGATACGTTTAAAATAAATCATTTGACACAATTATAAGTGCATATTGTATAAAATATCTTCAAATCATAAGTATCAATCATAGACGGCATAAGTGCCCCATCCCACTATGTCGCCATACTAGGCTCTACAAATAAAACCGAAATACACGTATTGGAAATTGGATTTCCATCATGGTGGCTCCTGATTCGAAAGATCGATCGCGTAATGCAATTCACCACGGCTTACGTCCCAACAAGAGAACACCGTCTGCATCCGCACATTTGGGACCAGAGTACCACCGCGACTTACGTCCCAGCGAGAGAAAACACCGCTTACTCTATATATCCCTGAGCACTAGGCTCATCTCGGTCGACCGAATCCACGACACCACTAAGGTGCCCATCCACGAAAAAGCATACTGATCAAACCATCAGTTTACCACCATACCGGGGTGTGAGGCTCGCGGATCAACGCTATACACAAAGCCATGCTATATCAGCTGCACTTTGATCATCAACCACCAAACTTTGCTTTTCAACAAAAGTCTGGATCATTGCATCTCAGCATGCCACACTATCAATCCATATCGTACCACTGATTTCTGCCAATATATAACCTCTGAGCTCATATGTCTCAGAGAAGGGCGTTAAGCAAGAGAATAAATTCTCCGCCGCCAAACAGATATATATTTAGCAGAGATCAACAAATACAATATAAAGGAATACAATGTCAGACACACCATCCATTTACATGTCCGTTCTGGGTCTGAACGAAACCGGAGGCACTTTCCTCGCATATCCATCCATCTCCAAGTACGTCTGGATGACCACCAACTATTTCCATCCTCTTGGGTGTACAGCCCAATCAGGATCGTCAGTAATTATCCGAACGATGTGAAGACTTCCGGTCTTTAACCACCGTCTTCATCTTCGACATATCGTCGAATCGGTTATTCAGAATGGGTATAAACCCGGCCTTCCCGAACAACCCGCGTATATTAAAAACGAATGTTACACAAACACAGCATACGCCTCATTCCAATTCAGTAGCTACTAACCGTAAATCAACAAGAGAACAATTTCCCAAATATTAACCCCGAAGGCCGAAACCAACATCAGATCAATACCCAGGAAACCATTATTCTTAGCTAACCTACAGCTAGTTTCTAAATTTCAATTTTTAGGGAAAGGTTCCCATTAATTTTATCCAAGATAAATTCTTTAAAATTTATCCTTTGATCTTCCTTTGGATGTCATTTCAAACCAAATTATGGTTTTCCAAACTAGTCGAGATTAGCGAACCACACCGAAGTAATTATTTATTTTATTTCCCAATCCCAACCTATTCATCCCATGAAGCAAAACTGGTAATACTCCATATCTAACACCACGGTGTTATCGGTAAAATTAATTACCATTTCACGTTCAAATCTAATTAAAGATTTAACTATCGCTTTAGAGCAAAACTGGTGATACTCCATTCTCGCTCATTTTCTAAAGTTGATAATTTAAATTATCAATTCCCCATTTCAATCTAATTGCAGATTCATTAAAACTCCTTTTACTGGGTTAAAGAACTAGGTGTTATTTAAAACACAGATCACGACAAACCCAAATCCCATTCTATTTATTATCGGGTTAAAGAACTAGTGTTATTTAAAACACAGTTCACGATAAACCCATGAATCAATTCTGGTTTAATTTAATTCAAATATATTAGGAATTCCGATTATTTAAAACCCCTTTTTAAATCTAATTTATTTATTAAAAAAACAAATCGGGTTTTAAATTTAGTTCAAACTAGTTCATTTTGATAAAAATCTATTTTTATCTTTTCCAATATGGAGTTTTTCATCCCAAATTTTCCCAAGTCATTTCTAATGATTTTACACAAACTATTGATATTTTTAATAATTTTATCAAGGCCCGTACAGTCGATTTCCATCAACGGCCATCGAACTGCACTTACAACGACCTTTTTCAAATTTGATTTGGACGTATCTCCAAATCCAACAGTTAGATTTCAAATTTCTAATATTCGTTAGAAAGCTCTTTTCGATACGAACCCAACGGTTCCCGTTTTAGGAGAATCCGACGGTCGGATCTCCCGTAATGTCCGTTTGAAATAAATGGTCGAAATTCACGAACTGCCGCCGCGCGGCGCGTTCTATTCAGGCCATTATATTATATATATAATATATATAATATATATTTCGTCGATTACTATTTAAAACGAATTTTATAAATCGTTTTAAATTCGTTTTCAAAACGGTTTCAACTTCATATTCAATTTCTAATCAAAATTGAATATTACAATATAAATTCGTTTTAAATTCATTTCAAATCGATTTCTATTCGAATTCATTTACATTCAAATTCAATTCGAATTCCTTTCTATTTATTTTCAATATAGTTCGAATTTCAAATCAATTCAATTTCAATTCGAATTTCTATTCTTTTCAAAATATTAGATTTTGAAATCACTTTCGATATTCATTATAAAATGAATAAAATCGATATAAATATCGTTCACGTCAAAATGGCGTCAATCTAATCAACACGGCTTCATATATTGATATTTTCAAATATTCCATTTCAAATATTTCTATTTCAACTATTTCTATTCAAATATTTCTATTTCAAATATTTCTATTTCAAATATTTCTATTCAAATATTTCTATTCAAATATTTTATTTCAAATATTTCTATTCAAATATTTCTATTCAAATATTTCTATTCAAATATTTTATTTCAAATATTTCTATTCAAATATTTCTATTCAAATATTTCTATTTCAAAACTGGAATGAGGCCCAATTAATTACCATATAGTGTTAATTATATGGATTTTCTACAACACATGTATACAATAACAACGATGAATAATCAACCATCATCCAAAGTGCATTCTACACTGTATAAGCATCAAATATAATTATTCAACGCTTATAACAGTCTGTCAATCAATCGATCGACATACAACTAAACAATCGGGATTAGTGTACGTCAAATATCATCCCAATACCCGTGTGGGGTTTCAAACAATCAAACACAGATTTTATTTGTGCAGTTGGGCGATGTGTAAAATTTATCGTCCCAATCAATGTCCTTCAAATAGGTGTATATAAACAAACCGTCTGGTTTGTAAATGAATATCTATTTATTCACATTCACGTTAAAATTTATATTTTTAACGATCAAACTATTTTATTCAACCTATGAATTTTCTATTCAGTTCATTTATCAAATAAAATGTTATCTTTATTTTTCTAACTTATTTTAGAAAATTTCGGCGGCATAACGGCACGATACTAGAAACGGGACGAGGCCTAGCCTTATCCCCAGTCTAGTGAAGGCCCACGCCATTCACACATCAATCATATCAATTTCATTTCACCAAACAATTCAAATCAACCTAAATAATCTAACTAACAACACATCCAAACAAACAAGTCCATGGTCTGTGGACGATTGTGTCGGGTGCTACTCAACACCGTCTGCATCCTAGTATATACATATATAACTAGAAAAAGAAATTGAAAGGTGAGAAATTCTCACAAATAGCTATCCAAACGCCATGGCACTTCTAATGCAGGAAATCTTCACTGTTCTCGTCTCTTATCACTTTCTTCGCCCATAGCCACTACATATATAAAAATCACATTTTTACTTCGATGTTCAATATATAAAAATCATATTTTTACTTCTCTATTCAATATATAAAAATCATATTTTTACTTCGCTATTCAATATATAAAATCATATTTTTACTTCAATGTTCAATATATAAAAATCATATTTTTACTTCGATGTTCAATATATAAAATCATATTTTTACTTCGATGTTCAAAATATAAAAATCATATTTTTACTTCGATGTTCAATATATAAAATCATATTTTTACTTCGCTATTCAATATATAAAAATCAAATCTTTAATCTTCATAAAAATCAAATTTTTATACTTCATAAAAATTAAATTTTTATTACTTTAAAACTGAAAATAAATTTCATACTTTATATATAAAAACTGAAATTTAAAACTGAATTTAAAAATAAATAATCACCTCAATTATCGGAGAAAATAACGGTCAAGCCATCTTCCTCTTTTCCATTCACTGGTCTGTCCTTTTTCTGGAACGAAACCCGTTGGAGCTCGCACCCTTCAATTTCCAAACGCCTCTGCCAACGATGATCGGAGGGGTGCTTGAGGGGGTCTGGTCTTCAGCGCTGCGTCTTAGGGAGGAGAGGGAATCGAAGTGGGGTTGGGAGGTGTGCGCGTCGAGTAGGAAAAAAAAAGGGAAAGGGGGATCACGCTCAGCGCGAGGAGGAAGGAAGAAGGGGGAAGTGGAGTCAGGCGGTGCGGTGACAGGGGGGAACTTCCGTCGACGGTGGTGGAGGCGTGGGGGGGGGGGGGGGGGCAGAGGCGATCGATGGGGTATCGGCGGTGATTAGGGATACAGGGGTTTTGTTTTGTTTTTTTTTTATTTCTCCTGAATGAATCGGTTTGAACGATGGGGAGGGCAGAAATGGGCTTGACCGGGTATAAGGGAAAAGGACAAGGGAATATTTTATTTTATTTAATTATTTAATTCCCCATAAAAAGTTGACTTTTCATTCGAACTCGAAACGAGACCCAACGACTGTCGTCCCTAGCTAATTACCCCCATTCCGAACTCAATGGGATATGTTTCATTAACCAATTTTATCGTTTCGATCAGTTTTTGTTTAAATTAACATTTAATTCAATATATATTGAGTTTGAACGGACATTTTAATTTACCGAGGCCACATACTGACTCGAAAAATTCCCGAAAAATTATTTCTAGCTTCGTATTGACGATACGGTCCTAACAAAACTAGTTTCGTCAAATTCTGAGACCGTTAGAAAAATGGCCATTTTCCAGTCGATTAAAATCAACAAAAACTGGTCAAACGCGTTTTCCTTTGCCACGCTCACATATTGATTCGAAAAATTATGAAATTTGGAATCTAGCTATAATTTAACATCACGGATCCAACAAAAATGGTTTCGTCGAAATCCGAGGTCGTTTGCAAAATTTCCCATTTTTAAGGGCCTGAATTCCATAGCGACTATTCAGAATTTTCAACTGGACATATCTTTTGATTCCCGCTATGAAATTTCAATTAGTCGGATTCGTTGGAAAGATATCATCAATTAGATCCTAATGTTTTTGGTTTCACTAAAATCCGGGTTGTTTTGCACCCGGTACATTCAATTGAAGTTTGAAATCGAATTATCGAACTACCGCGCCATTTTCAATTCTATTTATAATTATATATAATTATTTATATTCTAACGACGACGTATATAATATATACGTTCTAATTATATTCTAAATAAATTTCTGGTCGATATTATTTAAAATAAATTATTTTAAATATTCAAAATTCGCTAAAATTGCCAATTTAAAAAATTTAAACTGACCCAGATTTTCGGGTTGTTACAGTTTGGCTGTGTAGTTGGTTTGATTATTTGGGATGAATTGAATTGTTTGGTGAAATTAAATTGATTTGATTGATGTGTGAATGGCGTGGGCCTTCACTAGACCGGGGATAAGGCTAGGCCTTGTCCCGTTTCTAGTATCGTGCCGTTATGCCGCCGAAATTTTCTAAAATATGTTAGAAAAATAAAAATATCATTTTATTTGATAAATGAACTGAATAAAAATTCATGTGTTGAAATAAAATGTTTTATCGTTAAAAATATAATTTTTAACGTGAATGTGAATAAATAAATATTCATTTACAAACCGGACGGTTTGTTTATGTACACCTATTTGAAGGACATAGATTGGGACGATAAATTTTACACATCGCCCAACTGCACAAATAAAATCAGTGTTTGATTGTTAGAAACCCCACATGGGTGTTGGGATGAAATTTGAAGTTCACTCATCCTGATTGATTGAATATGTCGATCGATTGATTGACAGGTTGTTATAAACGTTAGATATCTATATTTGATGCTTATACAGTGTAGTGCACTTTGGTTGATGGTTGATTATTTTTCAATGCTATTATATACATGTGTTGTATGAAAATCCATATAGTTAACGCTATATGGTAATTGATTGGGCCTCATTCCAATTTAGAAGATAAAGAATATTATAAAGTAAAGGTTCATGTGTTGACTGTACTCATCCGTTGAGAATAGTCATGTGTTGAACGAAATATTTTAACAATAAAATTTACATCTTTATCATATATAGAATTAGAAATCAACTGGAAAATAGATGAGATGAGTGGTCTCCTGGATATTAATCTGATGTTGGTTTCGGCCTTCGGGGTTAATATTCAGGGAATCGTTCTCTTACTAATTTACGGTTGGAGTCTGATTTAATATCAAACGATAGCTACCTTAATTTTCATAAAATATATTAAATAACAAAAATAGTCACACGTGGACAGTACTCATTCGCTGAGATTAGTCGTGTGTTGACAAAGATATAGAGTCGTGTATTGAAAGAAATATAGATCCATTTGTTGAATATAAAGCCGTGTTGATTAGTGATGCGCTATTTTGACGTGAACGATATTTATATCGATTATATTCGTTTTTGAATAGAAAACGAATTTTATTTCAATTCAATATATAACGAATTTGATTTCAATTGAATATATAACGAATTTGATTTCAATTGAATATATAACGAATTTGATTTCAATTGAATATAAAACGAATTTGAATTGAATTGAATATATAACGAATTTGATTTCGACCATTAACTTCAAACGAACATTACGGGAGATCCGACCGTCGGATTCTCCTAAAACCAAAACCGTTGGGTTCGTATCGAAAAGAGCTTTCTAACGAATATTAGAAATTTGAAATCTAACGGTTGGATTTGGAGATACATCAAAATCAAATTCAAAAAAGGTCGCTGTAAGTGCAGTTCGATGTCCGTTGATGGAAATCGACTGTACGGGCCTTGATAAAATTATTAAAAATAGTAATAATTTGTGTAAAATCTTAAGAAATGATTTGGGAAAAATTAGGATGAAAAACTCCATATTTGAAAAGATAAAAATAGATTTTTATCAAAATGAACTAATTTTGAACTAAAATTAAAACCCATTTATTTTTAAATAAATAGATTGGATTTGAAATGGGTTGTAAATAGAATAGATTTGTGGGTTTATCGTGAAGGGTGTTTTAAATGACACTTGTTCTTTAATCCGGTAATAAATAGAATATGATTTGGGTTTGTCGTGAACTGTGTTTTAAATGACATTAGTTCTTTAACCCAGCAAAAGGAGTTTTAATGAATATTTGATTAGATTGAAATGTGGATTGATAATATAAGTTATCAAATCTAGAAAGGGATCGAGAATGGAGTATCGCCAGTTTTGCTCCAAAACGATAGTTAAATCTTTAATTAGATTTGAACATGTAATGGTAATTAATTTTACCGATCACACCGTAGTGTTAGATATGGAGTATTACCAGTTTTGCTTCACGGGATGAATAGGTTGGGATAGGGAAATAAAATAAATAAATACTTCGGTGTGGTTCGCTTATCTCGACTAGTTTGGAAAACCATAATTTGGTTTGAAATGACATCCAAAGGATGATTAAAGGATAAGTTTTAAAGAATTTATCTTGGATAAAATTAATGGGAACCTTTCCCTGAGAATATGAATTGGAATGAGGCGTATGTTGTGTTTGTGTAACATTCGTTTTAATATACGCGGGTTGTTCGGAAAGTCCGGGTTTATACCCATTCTGAATAACCGATTCGACGATATGTCGAAGATGAAGACGGTGGTCGAAGACCGGAAGTCTTCACATCATTTGGATAATTACTGACGATCCTGATTGGGCTGTACACCCAAGAGGATGGAAATAGTTGGTGGTCGTCCAGACGTACTTGGAGATGGATGGATATGCGAGGAAAGTGCCTCTGGTTTCGTTCAGACCCAGAACGAACTTGTAAATGGATTGTGTGACTGACATTGGATTTTATTCCGTGTTGATTGATTTCTGTTAAATATATATCTGTTTGGCGGCGGAGAATTTATTCTTGCTTAACGCCCTTCTCTGAGACGTACGAGCTTAGAGGTTATATACCGATAGATATCAATCGCATGGCATGAATTGCCTGTGTGGCACACTGAGTTGCATGGATCAAGGCTTCTGTTGAAAAGAAAAGTCTTGTGGTTGATGATCAAAGCACGGCCTTTGTGGCGAAGCTTTGTGTATAGCGTGGATTCGCGAGCCTCACACCTCGGTATGAGTCAAAAACGGGATACGGATTGTAGGGAGAGCACGACATTTCTTTCTAGCCTTGGCGGTGTCAGTGACTTACCAGCCCTGACATTTATATACTTTTCACCTTTGTGGTTGTTGGATGAGGCGCCTCGATTTTAGGTCTGTAAGGACCGGGAAACGTGTGTTCAGGAATTGCCAATCCTCTAACGTAAGTGAGGACCGGCCCTGAAGATCCAGGATTGCCCAGAGTGTGTAGTCCTGAGACATTTGCTAGAGTGTCTCGAACGCGGAGAGGAGCTTGCCCCTTGCCTCGACTCATGATAGAATCCAATTTCCAATACGAGATATTTCGGTTTTAATTGTAGAACTAGTATGGCGACATAGTAGATGGTAGCTATGTCGCCTATGATGGATATTTATGATTGAAATGTTTTGACACTATACACTTATTATAGTATCAAATGATTTGTTTTAAACGTATCAAGCATGCTTTGGCTTTTATAAGGGAAAACCCTATCCTCCGGCTTGCGTTGCATTGTGTGATGGGACCTGGGTCTTATAACAGCTTCATTTTTCTTTATTTAGCATTGCGCTGTTTGTTCTATGCACTGGTATTTTTGGGAGGAAACCCGTTCCGTGTTATACGGTGTGGTCCCTTGATTTACCTAACTTTAAAACCAATATTAATAACTGTTTTAGTTCTCACACCAGTCACATGACTGACCTGGAGTTTATTGTTTTAACCTAAACTCTGGGTGCTTCTATTTCCGCACGGGCAGCTAGTAGTTTTGGTTTTGCAGATTTATATTCATAGGATCCTGGTTTACAGCTGGAATGATATCCGGAAAGCTCTGTATCCGTATATCACCTTCAGTTGTGCTTTGTATTATTTTCCGCTGCGATGTATTTAAATGTAATTTAAATCTCTGATATTTATCGAATGTAATTTATTCATTTACACTCTGTATATTCTCGTATCTGATGGAATTGTTGTAATAGCAATATAATGTTCTTCCGTCTGCGTTCTATTTTGTCTTGTCCTCACAGTAATTCGTTCTTTCTCATCTCTTCGGAGATCGGGGAAGTTCGGGTCGCTTCAGATCTACTTCTTGACGGGATGTTGGTGATATTACTATTGATAAATTATGTATGGTTCAAGAAATGCTCATATATTCTTTTCTTTATTTTGTCTTTCATTTTGCTTATTAATTTTCCTTCTCTCTTTGGAACTTTGTAAACTACGGATCCTAAATATCATGGATGCCAAAAACCAACTTTCCGTAAAAGCCAGTTATAATATAGTTTTTGTCTTTTTTCCCTTCATCATTTGCCTACCTTCTCATTAATTCTGAACTTTACATTTACAAGGTCTTATTTCAGGTTTATACTTTTCCCTAAAAGAAAAAAGAAAATGCTTAAAAATCTGTAAGTGTTTTATTTTGCACTTGATTTTCTGCGCAAAGATTTTTTTTTTTGTACCAACTTCCTCTCAAAATTTAGTTTATTCTTCACTGGCTATTTCTTTTTTCCAACTTAGCATGACTAAAGTAAATTATTAGATTCACTCTCCTACAAGAACGTAGGAGGTACGATTTACATCAATTCAAACCTGAAATTCAAAATGAATGCATGTATAACTATCATGCATATTTTATTGTCCATGTGTTGCTACTAATATAATTTATCCTTCGCACAAAAAATTACCCCAGTTGAGCTTAATCATTTAATCTTAATATTTACAACTTTAGGTGTTAATGTACTAGATCAGAAATTAGAATAAAATTAGACATCACTGACTACTTCACTTAGAAAGAAGGCATTACTTTTTGAATGGTTTTTTCACATGTATCTTAAGTTTGGATAAAGATTAAAAACGCTAAATTTCATAATAATTAAATAAAAGTAATGCCAAGTAAAGATGAATTTCCCTGCTGGCATATTTTCTAATGCCAAATGTAATGATGACGATTTCTTATGATTATATATAGGACATATTGGTAAATGGAGCAATTTAAGCCATTTTCGTTTGACTTCGTCTCATAAATTAATTGGTAGAACGTCAAAAACCCAAGTCGATAAATCATGATTTTTCACAAGTTATCCATGAAGTATTTTTTGTTTCAATGCATGGAGTTACATCTAATGCTTTGGACGGTGAATCTAACAGATGAGAAGATGTTGGTAATACCACTAAAATACTAAATGTCGTGCAAGAGATTCTCACATTTGCTTCTCTCTATTTTGTCCGTTCGCTTGATTTTTTTTCTTTTTCTTCCTGTAGCTCTATAAATTACAAATCCCAAAATCTCATCAATGTGAAAAGCCAACTTTCCACAAAAACCAATTGTATACTTTATGTAGATTCTGATTCACATTTATTATCATATGCTTCACATTATTTTAAACTTTAAATTTCAAGGAGGTCTTGTTTAAAGTTCAATTTTTTTGAAAAAAAATGCAGTGTCAAAAAAGTTAAGGTAGTGATTGACTTATTTTGTGTTTTGAGTTTTCAACGTCAATTCCGAAAGGTGCGAAGATTTGAAGGATAGCATAGGGGACGGATTAAAGGCGGAGGGTTTGATGAAGGGAGCGGAGGGACGACAAATGGATAAATTTGTCATCGTTCTTCCGTTGTTTCTTAAAATACGAAAATAATAAAATAATTGTTTTTTTATTTTGTATGTTAACTTCATTTTGTAAAATGGTCATTTTCATGATACGTGTGCGTTGTTCGTAAGTTTGTATGTATCAAAATGCAAAATTGAAAAGTAGAAGCCAAACGCACTCTAAATGTTCAAATTATTTTTTGATTAGCAGTGTTTGGAAACCTATTTTCTCTTCTTTTTTTTTAAAAGAGCTTTTTACAACTTCTATTCAAATTTAATCTGTATGTTGGTCACATACTCTTTCCTTTGCCATCATGCTCAAACCGATTACCTACTGCGGGATGAAATAAAATTTCGTCTAAAGCCAAAATTTTACGTTAGGTTTTTCTCTTTTGTTTCCTCCATGTTTTTTACAGAGTTTCCGCCTCTGGCTTCGCCATTTTTTCTGTTATCTCTTTTGTTCTGCATTTTCTTCTCCTCCGTTTAATCTTCTTCCTATCTATTCTCCTGAATTCTCGAATCAAGATTCGCTATGGAAAAGACGTTTCTTCTTCTACGTCGCACAGTCTGAAACCCTAATTCCAAGTTCCCGGATTGTTTTCGATACGTGTATTTTCCAAGAGCACGCAATGTAAATACAAGAATATCACTGCATAAATCTTACAGCCATGGAAAAATGATACTTTGAAATCAAGGGTGCAAATCAATTTCAGGTTGGACCTTTAAAATTTTATTCATTGATTTGTCCTTAATTTGTTTTAAGCTTTGTAGCATATACTTTATTATTATATATATTTTTCTTTAGACTATCAAATTATGAATTTTCTCATATCCGAAATTCAAAATTTTCATTGTAAATATGAGGTTGAATGGTTTTTTTATAGTTTAGTTAGGATTTCGGCTTGGTTTCATTTGGGTTTTACTGAAATCGAAAGGGAACGGGTGGAATCCATCAGTCAAAATAATTTGCTACATCAACAGCAAAATTAGTTCTTCCAAATACCATGAAAATTTTATAAACAGTGAATATACTTTGCTGCATCATAGTGTCATCTATCAGTTGGTTTAAAACCACCGTTGGACAACAAATCACCGTAGGAATTGATCTTCAACGTTTGAAGAATCACCGTCCAATGATTTACTATTGTTGGGTATCAGCCTATACGGCAAAAGACTAATAGTCACTATCCGATGACTTACTATCGTTGGTTATCACCCTATACGACAAAAGACCAGTAGTCAATACAGACTATAAAATCTACCATCACATTCTCAAAATCCTATAATGTAAATTGCAAAATTATTGCTAGCATGGCAAAAAATAAGTGTTTTTTTTAATTTGTTTTGAAATAAGTTTAAATTTTGTTACATGTTTTGAAAACGTGGTCCAAATTGATTAAAAAAGACCCTTGAACTTTGATTCCAGCTTCATCCATCATGATTGTTATTACATTCTTCAAATAGGTAATAGTACTCATTTTTAATATAAGTTGCTACTTGTTAGCGTTAGATGATGGTTCCAGAGATTTAGTTTAGAGCTATGAGTCAGCCATAGATAGTGATTATTCAATACATAAACATATCCTTAGTTTTTAAATTGATTTTTATCTCTGCATGTTTGATAGTTTGAATTTTCTTCTATAGCCATTGAATTCCTTATTTGATTTTGTGCTTTTTGATCCGCCATGTCAAACGTAAATCATCGCAGCTGCAAATAAAACTAGTTGGGTGATTCTGACATTTCATTCATTTATTACAGGTGAAAAAGAATAGTTATCGGGGACTTGGTACCGAACACAACCTTTTGACTGATGTTAGCTTACCACTTTCTTCGAAAATTTTAGTAACTGAGTATAACATTTGTTGACGAAGATAGGGATTAGGATTAATAATCATATAGTACCTTAATGTTTCTTCTATATAATAATTAGTTTTCATTATGGTGTCATTTAGTACTATAATTTACAATTACAAAAAAACACTTCCTTTTAACCCGTCTTTAGTGGTTTTATGTTATATATATGTGCACTAGAAACTACCATGTGACTATCCTATAAAATTATATATTTGTAATTTTCAGCCTTGGTTTAATATTTTTATGAAGTAGAAAAACTAAGCTTTTACAGTTTTGTACTTAACACTAATGTTTTTTTTAATAATTATTTTCAGACTTATTATTAAGGACAAAAGTTTCAGTGCCTGTATAACTTACCTATCGCTTTCTCATTACAGCTTCTTGTTGGGTTTTCAAATTCTACTTCTGGATAAATTTGTGCTCAGAGATACGGGAATAAGTAAATCCAACCAAGTCACCTGAATTATTATCACAGGACATTGTTGGAATAATATTAGGTAAGATATGGTAGTATACTACTTTGATTTCTACATCTTTAATTCACTTACTAATTTTATCCTAGCTTCAATTTTACCTACAAAAACGATGGCCATAGAACAAAAATGCACTTGAGCATTTTAACATGGTTATTAGATTGAACTCAGTACCAAATTTCTTCAAATTCACGTGCACTTGTCAGTATGTTTAAATTTGCTGCATGCTAAGTAGTCAATCATTAAGAGAATATTTTGTGCTATTTTTTTCTTTCTAGCAGTGACTGTAGAAATTACTTTTGGCTGGCTAAGATAGAAAGCTGATATTTGCAAGAGAGAACTGCAAGCTCAAACATGCAATTAGTTCGATAAATTGAATTGTCTATGATTTTACATGTAAATGAATCGTATTGTACTCCTTATTGAGACATATGCAGAAAATTTTGACTTTAGGTTGGCTTGAATTTGATTCCTTTGGATGAAGGTCTACATTCTTTTAGTGGCAGATTCAAAAGATGTCTTGGTTTGGCGAAGCTCTGATTTTCTCGCATCCTTTCTCTTTGCTTGCTCGCTCTGTTAATTTTCGATTGCTCTTCAACCTCTTCTCTTCTGATTCGTATGCTTGCGCTGCTCTCTTGAGCACGAATTTTATTCTCAGGAGATTGGCCCTTCTCTTTTAAGGGCTTTCTATGGTTTCCTCGGTTTGCGAGTACGTGTTACAAGATTCCTTTCTTCGGCAAAGGCCTTCTTTCGATGCAATTGCTCTGGCTGTTTTTGAAGTGGCGGCTCCCCCTATATCCGTTGTTCTGACCAGTTGCTATGAGTTCGAGATCCATCTGTACTCTTTGAGCGCGTTTGTGGAGATGTCCAGGTTCAAATTCTTGATTGTAGATGGGATCTTCATGGAACTCGCTTTGAAGTTCTCTGGCTCTCTGGTGACGAGATTATCTCCACGACGGCGCTTTGTTGGTTCTCCAGTTCTAGTTGAGGAGAGCTCTAAGGCTTGTGTTGGTCTTAACCGTGATAAAGGGGATTTCACCACCCCTTTTCATCCGCTATTGAGCTTCAGGGGGTCGAGCTCTTCTGGTTTCTCGGCTAATGAAGGCTTTACTATTGGTTCCATTTTATGTGGTAGGGAATATGGCCCTGGATTCGGGCTTGTTGTTGCAGCTGCTGGGCATGGTAGTGGAGATTTGATCACTCTGCTACCCTCAACGCCTAGTGTACGGTCTGAGAGAATGGTTTCTCCAGCTGCTGCTGCGCTGCAAAATAGAATTCTTCGTTGGCGACATCCTTCTAGGCGTCGTTCTAAACGTGTTAAGGCAGCCTTTTCCTATGCTCGAGAAACTTTTCCTGCTACCCCGTTTGCTGCAGAGGTTAGCGGCTATAGTCAACCTTTACCTCCGTTAGCGCTTGGCAATGGTTTTGCGATTCTTGATGGGCTCGACGAGGGTATGCTTTGTGAAGCAGGGGAGCTCATCGCCTCTGCCTCATGCGTTTGTAATGCTCCAGCCGTGTGTGGTTCAGCGCAGATGCCACTGCCTCCAGCTTTAGCTTCTTCCTCGTTTGAGGTTCTTGCGTCTGTCTTGTCTGCTCCAGCGCCGCTGCTATCGGTTACAGTTTTGCTGGGCTTAGTTCAGGTGCTGACTTCAGCAGGTATGGGCGGCGTTGGTTGTTCGGGAGGCTCGGCCAATGGATTGGTAATGGGTGATGTTGCTGGTTGTTTTATTACCAACGCAGGTGCTAGTGAAGGTTAGAAGGCTATTGTAGGCAATAAGAGCATCAATCTTGATGCTCAAATTGCCAGAAAGGTATGTGTGTTTTATTCTTTTAACTTTGATCACTATGTTTTGTCTGAACATTTTTCCCCTTCTCTACTGTTAGTGCGTGATCCTTTTCCAATATGTTACTCTGTTCCCCCTATGTGCGTGAGTTTCTCTTTGCTTTGTGCTTGTGGTTGTGCTTTGAGCTCTGTCACGTGTTTGTGCAAGTTCCCTGGCACAGCTACATTTCATTGGAAAGTGGTTGTACCTTGTCATGTGTGCGTTTTTGGGGCTTGGTCAGTGCTAGTAAGCTCCTTTTTGTGGTTTCTTTTGATAGGTCATGCATTATTTCGCTCCTGCTTGTTATAGCAGATGGTCGCCTCTTTTTTGTTGCATCTTTCTGGATTCTCGGTCTGGCTCTATCGTTTTTTCTGGTCCGCCTTCGTCCCGTGCGGGGTTCCTTTTCGCTTCTTCGCTTCTAGCCATTCTGGGTTGGCTTATTGGTTGGATTCCTAGCTCGGTGGAACACGACAGACTTTCCAGTAGTCTGGTCGTGTCCGGATCCTCAGTTGTGTCCCATTGTTCGTCGACTGTTGGGTCTTTATCTGTCCGGCCGCGATACACTAGGTTTGGCATGCGTAGTTACCATATAGCAGGCAATCCCGCTTCTCACTACATGGCAACTACATGCACCCCTACTACATCGATATCACCTTCTTTTCGGTCTTTCCTCGCTTGTTTTCCGTTTCATCCGTACAGTCAACCTCTTGTCAGGTGGGCCTAAGTATGGATCTTTCCGCGATTGGTGTTTCCTGTCATGGGCAACTCCACATCCCCCTCCTCTTCTCTTTCCGAGTCTCTTCTGTCGTCCTCTAGTCTGTCCCCTTCCCATTTTTATTACCCTTTGCTTAGTAAGGCTGAGATAGCGACCATTAATGGTCGACTATCTCATCTTGCTAAGAATTCCTATCTGCCTCGTCCCTGCGTTACCTCATCTTGTTTTATCGACTCGCCCAGTGTATATTCGTCCAGACCGGCTAGTCGTCCTTCTGGGCACCGTAGGCGTCTGGACCCGCGCATCCCTCACACCATTCGCACAAGCTCTATAGCGGCATTTGAGCAGATCGTTAGATCTACTCAGCACACTCTTTATCGCTGTTGAGGCTGAGGGTGGGGGTAGTCTCCCCCCTTCGCTGGATTCTCCGTTCTGTTTCCCAGTTTAGATGGCGAACCTCCTCTTCTGGAATGTTCGTGGTATTGGCAATGATGAGTCTTTGGCGAGACTCAAGCGCATTGTCAAGAAGCACTCTGTTTGGTTGGTAGCACTTCTGGAACCAATGTTGGGTCCGGAAGCGATGACCAAGTCTATGTTGTCCATCGGCTTTATCGGTGCCAAAGCCAACGTGTCCAACAAGATTTGGATCCTATGGTCCAAAGACCTTGTTTTTCACCCTCTTTTCAACTTGAACCATCTTCTCTCGGTAGCTTGTTCTTCTTCCTCCTTTACCTCTTCTTTCTTGTTCTCGGCAGTTTATGCTAAGTGCGACAGATTAGACAGGAAGGCTCTTTGGACCGATTACCTCTCTATTTCCGCCCTCGGTTTCTCCGTATCGGTGTTGGGTGGCGACTTCAACGTAGTAGCTTGCCAAGTAGAGAAAAGGGAAGGGATTGATGTTAACCTCCTGGCGATAGCGGATTTCAACGATTTCATTATCAGCTCGGGTCTTGCGGAAGTATCCTTCACAGACTCGGCTTTCACCTGGTGCAACAACCAGGAAGGTCCTCGCCGGATCCTATCGTGGCTAGACATGGTCTTCGCTTCGGAAGGCTGGTTCAGCCTGCCCTTCTTGTACTCCATTTCTCACCTTCACCGCACTTTCTCCGACCACGCCCCTATGCTTCTTTCCTGCATTTCCCTTTCAATTTCCGGCCCGTCATCCTTTAGGTTTCAGAGTATGTGGAGATCTCATCACTCCTTTCATAGCCTTGTGGAAGAGTCTTGGATCTCTCCGTTGAGCGGTTCCCCCTATGTTGTATTTCCTCGCAAGCTGAAGCGTCTTAAAAACTACCTTAAGATGTGGAATAAGCTTGTTTTCAAGAACATCTTTGATCGTGTCAAAGCTGCTGAAGAAACTCTTGTTCTTGCCGAAGCAGCATTTGATGATGCTCCCTCTTCCGCCAATAAGGAGGCATGGGATGTTGCCTAACTCTCCTTCTCGTCTGAGCTTCGCATTGAGCAAGACCATTTGCGGCAAAAAGCCAGGATCAAATGGATTGTTGAAGGCAATTCTAACTCCAGTTTTTTCCACTCCTCTATTCGTAAGAAGAATAGGCATCTCACCATTTCTCAGATTCTCCGCCCGGATTTGTCTTTGACCTCCGTTCCTATAGAGGTTGAAGATACTATCCTATCCCACTTCCAGTCCTTCCTCAGTGCTCCATCTGTCTCCGTGTCTGATCCTTCCCTTCTTGCCTTCATTCCTAGGCTGATCCTCCCGTCTAATAGCTCGGACCTTGCCGCTCCTCCTACCTCAGAAGAAATACGTGCTTGCGTATTTGCTCTTAGCAAGGACAATGCACCAGGACCTGATGGTTACAATGATATTTTTTACAGAAGTGTTTGGCCTATCATCCAGCAGGACTTATGTCTCTCCATTCAGTCCTTTTTTCCGGTGAAGAACTCCCCACGGGGTAGACTTCTACCAACCTGATTCTCATCCCCAAATGTGAACACCCTACCTCTTATCCCGACTTTAGACCTATTAGCTTATGTAATTTCTCTAACAAAGTTATTTCGAACGTTCTAACCTCTAGGTTAGCTCCGTTTCTTAAGCGTCTCATCTCTTCCTCTCAGGCCGGTTTTGTAAAAGGACGTTTAATCACCGATAACGTCCTCTTAGCGCAAGAGCTAATTTCCCAAATTGATAAGAAGGTCCGCGGGTCTAATGTGGTTGTTAAGCTAGATATGGCGAAGGCTTATGATCACATGTCTTGGTTCTTAATCATCAAGATCCTTCGGGCTTTCGGCTTTTCGGAGCCCCTTATTGATGTTGTTTGGAGGCTTATTTCCAACTGCTGGTTCTCCGTTCTTATCAACGGATCGGCCACCCGTTTTTTCAGGTCGGGGAGAGGACTTCGTCAGGGAGACCCCCTCTCCCCTACTCTGTTCGACCTTGCCGTTGAGGCTTTTATTCGGGGCTTGCACTCCCTTACGATTGCTGGGCAGATTCACAGGTTCTGCATCCCAAGGGGGTGCCCTCTTATTTCATCTCTTTCTTTTGCTGACGACGTCATCATTTTTACTAATGGCAGTCGTTGGTCTTTTCAAGGCCTCTTGGGCCTCATTCGGCAGTATGAGAGATGCTCAGGGCAACTCGTTAACTCTTCCAAAAGCTGCTTTGTTCCCGCGAGAGATATGCCGGCTTCGAGAGCTACTTGGATCGAGTCCTTTTCTGGCTTCCAGGCGGCCTCGCTTCCGCTGCCTTACCTGGGCATTGTTTTATATCGAGGAAGGAAACTCAACGCCATTTTCGATCCTTTCACTGACAAAGTTAGGGGAAAGACCCTTAAATGGAATGCTACCCTACTTTCTCAGGCTGGTAGACTTGTTCTCATTAAGTCTGTCCTTGACTTCATGGGATCTCATATCTTTGCTGCTATGACTCCCACGGCTTCTTTCTTCCGCTCGTACTGTTCCCTAGCGTCCTTGTTCTTTTGGGGATCAAATGATAACATCTCTCGTCATCACTGGATCTCCTGGAGTGTTATATGTTGTCCCAAGAGTGAGGGAGGCTTAGGCCTCCGTAACCCTAAAGACGTTTGCGTGGCCTTTGCTTGCAAGCTTTGGGTAAGGTTTGAAGCTGACAACTCCCTTTGGGCGACGTTCCTTCACGCCAAGTACCGACGGTTGGCAAGTACGCATCACTCTGGTACCCCAGCCTATGCTAGTGAGACGTGGAAATGGATGCAATCCGTGAAGGCCTTATCCGATGCTCATGGCGGGGGTACCTCTTGGAATGGTAATCCCTTCTCGCTTTCTGCTGCGTGGAATTCTGTGCGGAATCCGACGCCTGAGCTTCCTCTCTTCTCTTTTATTTGGGATGTCCGGATTCCACTAAAGGTGTCTCTATTTATGTGGAAAACCATGCATAATGGTTTGTCACTAGATGAGAATATTCAAAGAATCCAGTATCCCGCTGGTGTCCAGATGCAGATGCTGCAGAGATGGCAGCACCGAAAACTCCTTTCACTTGCTGATTTCTGGGGTTTGTGCTAGGTCTGTTTGGAATTACTTCGGGAACCTGCTAAGTTGTCGATGTAATTCTAACTTGATTGAAGGCTTCCTAATATTCTGGTGGACTGGCATCTCAGGTAAAAGTCTTCGTGCTAGCCTCTTTCGTCTGATTCCTTGTTTGATTTGTTGGCACATCTAGTGCATGCGAAACAAGGCAATCTTCGACGAAGAACCTATGGACCCCCCGACCATCATCCGGAAAGTTAGGAATGATGTTTTCCTCGCGTTTCGGGGTAGGCCATTCAGAGGTGCGATAGGATCCCGATCTCGGAGGTTGGCTATTAACTTTGATGTTTCAACGTCAACTGCCACCGCCAGATAGGGTATAGGCTGACTTCTGTATTGCGTGTGTAGTGTGCGTTTATGGTCCTTTTCTTTCCCTTCACCCTTCCCTTCCCCCCTCCCCCCCGGCGGACTGACATTGTTTGCTAGTTGTTCAATTCTTGCTGAGCAGGTTGCTGGGCAGGATATATTAGGTGCTTCATGCGGGTTCGTTCTATTCTACTAGGTCGGAGCGCTGGATAGACAGAGACTTTGGAAGCTATTCCGGATCTTGGATGTGATTTATCATCTCTTTCATTTGGGATCCTAGTCATCTTCCAGGATTAGAGAGGAGCCTACATTGTCGGACCACCCCTCATGGGCTTCATTTGCTGTTTCGGTTTTGTGTTTATATTGTACGTGTGTGTGCACGGTTCCAGCTTTTAGCAGGAACCGTTTTTGTGAGCCGTTGGAGAATGGCTGGATTCTCCCTATTTTGTTATGCTATATATTTCCTTTCAAAAAAAGTCATGGTTTGGCAATTCAATTGGTAAGAAAAGTTTTGAAGGTTGATTAATTGTACAAATAAATTGGTATATTTTCGTATATGATTTTATTCATTTCTAACTATTTTCAAGTTAAAATACCAGAACATTTGTTACCGATGAACCCTTTAAGGGACTTGGTATGTATTTATTAATATTAAATAGTTTTCAGTATTTTTTGAGGGACTACATTTTGGTTTTGTTGGGCTGGATAATCTGTACTTTGCTTTCAATGCTTTTCCCAGTTCTCATTATCTGTTTTAAGGAAAGTTCATCTTGAATATTAGAATGGAAAGCTCAAGCTGATTTTGCAAAGTTACTCAACAACCTCAAGATAGAGTTAGTTATAATTATTGTAACACCCCACGTCCATTAATGTCACTCACAAAGGGAATGCATTAACTTTTATGGAGGTTTTAGGTGAATATAGAACAGTAAAATTTCAACAAGACAGATATAAAACAGTACTTGGAAATTTAAAAACTTTATTTCAATTGCAGCAGAAGTCAAAACATGTTTGATTACATCATAACACCATAATCAAAGTCAAGTACAATATCTATCTTGATAAAACAAGTACATAATCCCATTACATAAATAGCCATTAAAAAGAAAGATAACAAGCTGGACTTTACTTCAGCAGTCCAAGCTTTCCAAGAGATAAGCAATCCAATCAGACTCCACTGGAACTTGGCCCAACCTGAGGACCTGAAGGGAGAAAAAGATGAAAAAGAGGGGGGGTCAGACATAAAGTCTGGAGAGTATGATAATTCTACAATACTATTATCAAAATAACTGGATTAAGGCATAAGCTGGAAAACAAGGAAATGTCTATGAAAGAGCAGATTAAGGACATAGACAATCGCTAAAGGAAACGTTATAGGCGCTCCTAAATACTAAAGGATAAACACTATACTGCACCACACCAGTCACCCTAAAGATTGATTCCACTTAGCTTCACTTAGAAACTTTCTTAATGGCCTTACGTACTCCTAGCTGACTACATAGGTGCCGCCTGCCCCTATCTCCACTAGGTGTACCCCACTTTCCATTTTTCGATCGGCTCCCTACTCGTAGATACCCGTGCTGGCCCCACAGTGGGGTGTATCATTCCCCTAAAGTGGCAACCCGATATAACGGAGATGCACGGCTTATACCTACACGATGCAACAACGTCTTACCTACCAGCCCGGGCCCACACACGCATATGAAACCCGTTGGACTTGCGTTGCCACCGCTCCCTGTTTTGGCCTCTTATAGTCAAACCCAGTATGCGTGTCCCGTCCTCGACTTGGGTCGAGCCCACAAAGATACGTTTTGGGATACTGGTTGAAATAGGCCCCCATTATTTCCCACAAGCATTCCACCTAAGCTTGTCCAATTAGTCCATCCACTTAACCCAATTAGTCATGTTCATTTACATGTGTATTTGGTTAAGTCTAATCGTATTTCAAATGCCTCTAAAGGCAACCACTAGATTCCTCATGCCACCCAAGGCATCTACTTAACCCCCATGTCCCACCTTACATGATTATCTGGCTAAGTATTTCTTAATTCATTAAGGCCATAACCTCATAAAGACCTCTCACATTAGACTGGCATTTATGGCTGCTGGATTTGCCGGGCGGGTCCGGGCAGTCTTACACCATAAAAGAGTCTAACCTCGTGTCTTTACAACTGTTATGCTTTAGTTTGGGCCTAGGACCTCTCACATTGGGCCGACATTTGTGACTACTGGATTTGCCGGGCGGGTCCGGGCAGGTTTACGTCACAAACGGGTCCAACCTCGTGTCCTAAGCATTGATTATTATTAATAATCCGCTTTCCCCAATTTTAGTAATTCCCTACTTGAATTATTAATTAATTCCAAATTTAACAATGTCCATAATTGACTCAATTATGGACATCCATTTAAGGCATGCAAAATCATATCAATTGCACCCCAATTTATTAATTTCCTAATATTACCCCTACCCCACGTTTGAACGTTTATTCGTAAAATGTATGCTAGACCCTATTAGTCTAACTCATAGCATAAAAGAAAATATTCACAACAACAACATATATATGTGACTAAATAAATCATAACAAGGGGTAAAACTTGCATACATTACAACTTGCATAAGGTTATACATGTCATGGATCTAAGGGTGTCAACTTATTCATAATTCACATAATATGATTTTGATCAAATTTCATAAACTTGTATAGGACATGTGTGAATCAACATCATTAACAATATGGTTTTATATGGGTACACCTAACTCAATAGGAAAATTCCCAAAAATCAAAATTCTTTTAATCATAGATTCATGTATATGGGTACACCTAACTTAATAGGCAAATTCCCATATTCAAGATCCAATTAATTTGTAGATTCATGTATATGGGTACACCTAACCCAATAGGCAAATTCCCATAATCAAGATCTATTACAAAAAAAACATAAACTTTAAACATGATCCAATTCGCATAAATACTAACATCATGATTTTACAACTTGTATGATTCAACACAACTTAACATGACATCATTATCATATAACATAAGTATTTCAACATATGTGATAATATGAGATCTACAACATATATAAGATTTACAACATAGCATATCATAATTAGCAACATAGCATGATATGATTTACAACATAGCATAGCATGATTAATCACATATGACATAGCATAGGATTATTTACAACATAATCGCTACAACATAACAACATATATATGATAACATAATAGCATAACAAGAGATCCACAACATAATTTACAAATACATAACAATTCATATCACTTTCTTGTGATCCATTCATAACTTAATCAAATTATTTTATAATAATATTGCGAGAGTCGTCATACTCACAATTTTAAAGAAGAGAAATAGAAAGAGAGAGAGCTTTTGATTTGATTTGAGTAGATTTAGTTTGTAGATTAGGCTTTCTTCTTCTTTAGTTTGTGACAGCTATGCTGAACTCCATGGCAATGGCATGTCGGTAGCTCTCCAATTTTTCAAGTGATTTAGGGTTAGAGTCTACCCACTTATTTATAGATGTTAGGATTCATTTAGGCCATTAGATTTAACCTAGAAATAACCGCAGCCATTCAGACCAGATGGGGTTTATCTTATTGACTCAGCAATGAGTCAGAAGTGACTCAGCAAACACTCAGCAAATTAATAAACTTCTATTCATGTTTACATTAACTACCCATATATATATATATATATATATATATATATATACACGCACCTATTCATGAATTCAAATTAATCCATAATTAACTTATGACCATTTCTACACATTAATTTTCCAATTAATGTCTTAATTCCATTTTTCGCCTTTTAAGGCAATTCACATATCTCAAATTTGTTATATGCCTTTTTAAGGCTATTTCGTGCAAATTCTCAATATTAATTCTTTTAATTTATGAATATTAGTATTAACAAAAATACGGGGTGTTACATTCTCCCCTCCTTAAGAGATTTCGACCCCGAAATCTTCAAGTTTATATCCTATCATCAACCATCTACTCAATCAACAAACACTGGCATCCATTGTCCTTATAGACTTCTAATGCTTTCATGTTTAAATGCACAGTGTGTGTCTATGTCCGTATCTAATGCAAAATCAGGCGGTCCACTGATTCAGTTGACCTCCTTGATGCAATTCATGATAGTGCCATGCATCCATTATGTATGCAAAAGATCCTAATTGCTTACAAACTACTTCTATATGCGTGCACATCCATTCAACTGAATGCAGCATCTATATGATGGTACAACCATTATACATCCATTATACTAAATACATTCATTTATGCAATATGCAATATGTAGTGACTGAGCCGATCTAGTGCCTAAAGTGTGTATATATGCATCCACGAGCAACCACTAGCAACCACTTGCATCCATTTTGCATCCATCATACATAACATGTCTCAAACACATGTTTCAACCATAGGATTATCCTAACTAAAGGTCAAAGATACTAATGAGAGGACATACTAAAGATAAGATAAGATAAGATAAGCGATAAAGGAGAAATTAAAGGACATACCCTCAAAAAGAAAAGGGTATAGCGAACGCATCTTCCCTTCTGTCTCCCAAGTAGCATTACTCTCATCATCTCCCCATTGCACTTTAACTAGTCTGACCTCTCGATTTCTCAACTTTTTGATCTCCGACCCAAGAATGCATGTAGGAGCTCGTCTAATTGTTGCATCACGCTCTATTTCCACCTCTTTAAGCAAGCTCGGCTCTACCACCTCCGCGGTCTTGTGCAAACACTTCCTCAAATGTGATACATGGAATACGTCGTGTACTCCACTAAGTTTCTCAGGCAACTCCACCCTATACGCCATCTTCCCAATCCTGTCTTTTATAGGAAACGGCCCTACAAACCTTGGCGCTAATTTCCCAACGGACCCAAAGAGAACAATATTCCGTAACGGAGACACTTTGATAAAAACCATGTCCCCAATGTCAAACTCAAGATCTGTCCTCCTCTTATCAGCATACGATTTCTGCCTATCTTGTGCTGCTTTCATCCTCCTTCGAATCAAATCAATCTTCTCCGAGGTTTCCCTAACCATATCGGGCCCAAGTAGGATTTTATCGGTAGATTCCAACTAACATGTAGGCGAACGGCAAGGCCTTCCATAAAGAGCTTCGAAAGGTGCCATGTCAATACTAGACTGAAAGCCATTATTATATGCGAATTCTACCAATGGAAGGTGCTCTTCCCATGTACCCCCAAAGTCTAGGATACAAAGCCTTAAAAGATCCTCTAGAATACGATTCACCCTCTCGGTCTGGCCATCCGTCTGAGGATGATATGCGGTGCTCAAACATAGCTGAGTCCCTACCGCCTCTTGTAAACTCTTCCAAAATTCGCTAGTGAAGATGGGATCACGGTCGCTTACTATACTAGAAGGAATACCGTGCAAACGAACTATCTCTTTAATGTATACAGAAGCCAACCACGGAGCAGTCCTCTTACTTTTCACGGGAATAAAATGGGCGCTCTTAGTAAGTCTATCTACTATAACCCAAATCCCCGTATTACCCTTCCTTGATCTTGGTAATCCATCCACAAAATCCATTGAGACGCTTTCCCATTTCCATAGTGGAACTTCCAATGGGTGAAGCAACCCACCGGGTTTCTTTTGTTCCGCTTTTACTCGTTGGCACACCAAGCATCTAGCGATGTACTCGGCCACATCCTTTTTCATACCGGCCCAAAAGAAAACCCGCTTCATATCTTTGTACATCTTGTCTCCGCCGGGATGAATGGTCATCTTTGAGCGATGAGCATCATCAAGAATGGCCTTCCTTAAGTCTTCGTCTTGAGGTACACAAAGTCTATTATCCCTTCGTAACCAACCCTTATCGTCTAGGGTATACCTACGAAGATGGCTAGACGACTCCCCTCCTTTGAGCTTTTCTACTATCTCAACCAATTGGGGGTCGTCTTGCTGTGCCTCACCAACTCGTCCTAGAAGTGTAGGTCTAACCTCCAAGGATGCTAACAAACCAGGTACTAGGTCAACGGAGGGTCTAAAGTCAAACATGGAGATGAAGTCTAAGCTTCGTCGTTCAACAAACAACGGACTCAAGGACATCCTTTTCCTACTTAAGGCGTCTGCTACCACGTTACCCTTGCCCGGGGTATATGCTATTTCAAAATCGTAGGAGGCTAGGAATTCCATCCACCGTTGCTGCCTTAAATTCAAATCCTTCTGAGAGAATAAGTATTTTAATGATTTGTGGTCAGTGAACAGTTCGAATTTCTCACCAAGAAGATAGTGACGCCAAGACTTAAGCGCGAAAACAATTGCGGCTAACTCAAGGTCATGCGTAGGGTAATTCTTTTCATGAACCCTCAACTGCCATCCACCATAGGCTATTACTCTTCCCTCTTGCATGAGGACCGCGCCAAGTCCCGTCCCACAAGCATCAGTATAGATGGTAAACGGTTTATTCCCGTCTGGCAGCACTAAGACTGGAGATGAAGTTAAGGCTCTCTTTAAACGTTGGAACGCATCATCACAATCTTCGTCCCACATAAAAACCAGGTTCTTCTTCGTTAACCGTGTTAATGGAGCTGATATTTTTGCGAAGTCTTTGATAAACTTCCTATAATAGCCAGCCAACCCCAAGAAACTTCTTACTTCGATTACATTTTTAGGGACCTTCCAATCTTGGATGGCCACCACCTTTGCGGGATCCACTGCTATCCCTTCCTTGGAAACCACGTGCCCTAAGAACCGTACTTCTTTCCTCCAGAAGTGACACTTAGAAAATTTTGCCTTAAGGTTATGCGCTCGAAGGGTTTCCAACACTTCCCTAAGATGTAGGGCATGCTCTTCTTCATTCTTAGAAAAGACTAAGATGTCATCCACAAAGACTACCACGAATTTGTTAAGGTACTCCCTAAACACCCTACTCATCAAATCAACAAAATATGCGGGGGCGTTTGTCAAACCAAAGGGCATCACTAGCCATTCATAGAATCCGTCAAGAGTCCTAAAAGCAGTCTTATCTATACTATCCTCAGCCACTCTCAGTTGATGAAAGCCAGTGGCTAAGTCCAACTGCGAAAACACTGAGGCGCCAACTAACTGATCAAAGAGATCGTCAATCCTCGGCAGTGGGTGTCTGAAACACCCCACCTCCGTTAGGGTCACTCTCAAAGGGAATGCCCTAATTTTGGTGGAGGTTTATAAGTACAAGTCACAGATATACAAGACAGATATAAGAACACATATTTGTAAACAGCGGAAGAACAACAAACTTTTATTTCATAAAGTCAAATACGTGTTACAACAACATCCTTTCCAAAAACATAACATAACACTTTCATAATCTGTCTTGAGTACATTATTTTTAAAGAAGCATAAATAAAACATAGATAAACTGCCAAAGCCCCATAGTGGATTGTCCAAAGCCATAGTTCAAAACAGGAAAGTCCAAGCAATACATTTCTCTTCTTCAAGCTGGATGTTGAGGCTGGTCAAGCTGCTGTGTTCCCTCCCTGAGGACCTGGGGGGGAAAACGGAAGAAAGAAGACGAAAGAAAAATAGAGTCAGACATAAAGCCTGAGTAAGTCTAGTACTACTTTGTCTATGAATAAAGAACTGGGTATGATAAGTAAAACAGGAAGTGGGCAAACACTATGAACTTGGTTAAGTTATCTAGGGTCGAATATACTATCGTACCCCATGTTAATCTCTGAACCCATATAAACTAGTTTCCAACTGGCACCCCATGATCAGGGTGATGTGATCCATTCTACGATGATCGGCTCCTACTCGCATAGTTACATGTGTCTTACGGCCCCCGATGTTGTAGTTACCTATGCTGGTCCCACCATGGGGTGTATCAAGTCCCATAGTGGCAACCCGACACAACCTTAGAGTGCACAGGTATGCTACTGGTGTCCAGTGCCTTATTTTTCTGCGCCGGAGTGTGTGCACGCCCGCACCCCGTTAGAACCTACACTGCTACACCACCGCCGTCGATTTGACCTCTTACAATCAGCCCAGTAATCGTGCCCCACCCTGCCTAGCTTCAGGGTATCCTGATACACCTGTTAGGGTTACTGCTAAAAAGGGTCCCCCGTTACTAGGTTTTCTATCTCTAGCCAACATGCTAAGTTGGTTAAGTGTTTCCTAACCTAACCCCACCAGTCCGTTTAGTTTAGCATGTTCCATTTTGATTAAGTCTTTAGTTCACTTAATCCTAACAATCCCGACTCAGCCTTAATTGTCTTATTAAGGCCCTGACCTCTCACATTAGACAGGTATTGTTGTGGCTGCCTGTTGCCGGTTGGTTCCGGGCAGTCTTACGCCACAACTCAGTCTAACCTCGGGTCCTTGCTGGGCTCCATGTTTAACCTCCCACATTGGATGGGTATTGTTGTGACTACTGGACAGCCGGGCGGTTCCGGGCAGGTTTACATCACAACTCAATCCAACCTCGGGTTAAACACATCGTATTTTCTACATTTACATATCTTGTCATTCTTCTTTATTTATATGTAAATATTTGCGGCCCATTATTAAGTTAATGGTGTAAAGATTTCACCAATCACGGGCCCAACCCATACTTGAATTTGGGCCCTTCTATTTTATATTTTCATTCATTAATTAATTTTAACCCAACGTTATTTTCCCCCGTTTTACACGTCCGTTTATATATATTGGGCTTAGCCTTTTAAAGCCCAATTTAGCCATGCGAAAAGGGGAGGCTTATGGCGCATACACAAAGAGGGGAAGGTGAGCGCATGAACTTGCAATACGACGTTGGAAATACAAATTAGAAATTGGTGTACTTGCATAGTGGTAACATAGGTGACATGAATCAAAGCATGTGAACTTGTAATTGAGATATCATTATTGTCACATGAACCCATATTTTTATTTAGGCATAATTATTCCTAGCATGAACATGGCATAATGTCAAACATAAGCATGGCATAAATACTTCTAGCATGAACATAGCATAATGTCAAACATAAGCATGGCATAAATATTTCTAGCATGAACATAGCATTATGTCAAACATAAGCATGGCATAAATATTTCTAGCATGAACATGGCATAGTTCAACTTAATCATAATTTAAGTCTAACCACATAACGATGGTATAACATACTTATGCATAAATATTCCTAAACATGGTATTTGTTTTAAACTTGCAAAAAGGGATTTTTGAGTCTAACCTAGCCATGTCTCACATATGTCATCATATAATTCTTTTAAACAAGATAGACTTAATCATAGCTTTCAAATATTATTCATAGCTTTCAAATATTATTCATAGCCTAGCCATATTCATAAGTTTTGCAAAAGCATGGCTTAATACATGGATTATGGTGTCAAAATTCCAACATAGTCTCATATGAACTATGACAACCAAACTTGTTTCAATTACTTGCAAAATAATTTATGCACAACATATACATCATGACGACATAATAACAAAGCCCCAAACTTGCATGAATTTCACTTAACTACATACATGTAGCTTCAACATAGATTGCATACTTTGCGCAATATTCCAAACGTATATTTGCATAGAACTACCGCATGTAGTTCTTTATAACATAACCCATAAATATCCAAACGTATATAAATTGATAAGAACGCACAAATATGAATCACTTTCATTGCCACAATTCAAGCATACACATCAACACAGTTGTTTATTTATACCAAAGTAATACTCTACTTACAATGGTTGCGGCGAATTCTCTTATTAAGAGATACGATTCCTTTGTTGAATTGATTAGCTTTAGGTTGCTTGAATTGCTTTAGGCTTAGAACTTTCTTCCTAACTCTCTCTTTAGTCGGCGGCTACTCTTTGTCGTTCCTCAGCAACATGGCGGCTATAAACTTATTTTGAATGAATAGATTAGGGTTTAGTCTAGGGTTGTTTATATAGAGGTTAGGAATTGATTAGGACCATTGATGTTGCTAGGTTAGATCGTAGCCATTCATTAGATAGAGAGACCAATAAAAACCCGCCACCTAGCCCTAATGACAAAGCAGACCACAGAAATTCGACCACACACCGACCTGGCCAGCCAGGTTGACTGGGCTCGACCAGGTCGACACCCCTGTCGACAGGGCTGTCGACAGCCCTGTCGACATGGGTAGCCCAGGTCGACAGCCCAGTCGACCTGGGTGGCCTTGGCGGGTGTTCTTCCACCCTGGCCCATTGGGCCCGATTTTAAATTATTATTTTATTCTGTTTGAATTTTAAATTTAATTCAAAACTTCCGAAGGCCATATCTTCTTCATACGGACTCCGTTTTTCGAAAACTCGGACTCTATTTCGCGTATTTTTCCGAGACGAACGCAATGGCGTATCCCGTTTCCCTTGGTTCTTTGATTTCAAATTAATTATACTTTAATTTGTTAATTTCACAGTTATAGAATTTTCGGGGTGTTACATTCTCCCCCACTTAAAAGGATTTCGTCCCCGAAATCTTCAAGTTAGGAGGAATGTATATCCTAACATCCAATCATCCATCTACTCATCCATCAAACACGAGCATCCATTGTCCTTAAAAGATTTCTAATGCTTCATGATCATATGCGAAGTGTGTGTGTACATGTACTTATCTAATGCAAAATCAGGCGGTCTACTGATTCAGTTGACCTCCTTAATGCAACTTATGTAAGTGCCATGAATCCATTATGTATGCAAATTTTCCTATTCATGATTCTACATGAGTGCACAATCATTCAATACAAATGCAGCATCCACATGTCAACACATTAAAGTTCAACCACATACGAATACAAACATATATGCATATGCAATATGAAGTGACTGAGCCGATCTAAAACCTAGATTGTGTGTGTATATGCAACCACGAGCAGCCACTAGCAATCACTTGCAACCACTTGCAACCATCATCCATAACATGTTTCAACTACATGTTTCCATCCAAAGGGTTTCTACCTAAAAGATAAGGTCGAGGAAATATACCTAAAAAGATAGATAAAAGCGCAACTTAAGGAAAAAGAAAGATCAAGGATGTACCCTCGAACAGAAAAGGGTAGGTTGTACGGATTCTAGCTTCAGTTTCCCAAGTCGCGTCTTCCTCGGCGTCGCTCCACTGGACTTTGACGAGCTTGACTTCGCGGTTGCGTAGCTTCTTCACTTCCGTTCCTAAGATGCGAGTTGGAACTTTTCTTATGGTTGCTTCGCGTTCCACTTCGGCCTCTTCGAGGATATTTGGCTCTACCACTTCAGCTGACTCATGCAGACATTTTCGGAGATGTGAAACGTGAAAAACGTTGTGGACTCCGGCCAACTTCTCGGGTAGCTCTAATCTATAGGCCATTTTCCCAATTTTCTCGATGATAGGGAATGGCCCTACCTAAAGGTATAGTCGAAATGATAGAAACAAGTAAAAACCTTGTGCCTATTAGGCAATGTCAAAACTGGAAATCTAAGCCACATATATATTGATTAGGAGAAAAACTCTCTAAGCATCAGCCCCGAAGACCGAAATCAACATCAGACTGACACCCAAAGAATTACTCAACCCAACCACCATATATGATTCTAGGCAACTAAGCATGATGGACTCCTTTTAGGTCACAAGGGAGTCCCTTCCTAAGACCAACCCGTATCCTATAAAGCCCAAATTTTTTAGTAAAACCAATGAACACCCTCGAGCCCCAACATGTGTTACTAACAGATGAGTCATACTCCGTATGGGGTTTGCAATAGAAATTGGATTGAGAATAGGACCGAGAGGATATACTCTTAAGAAGAGATATTATGCACGAATCTAGTCTTCAATCTTCTAAGTCGCATTTCTTGAGCTTAACTCCATTATGCTTTGTCCGTCTTTAACTTCACAATTTCGTAGCTTCTTAGTTCTTGTTTCCAAAATATGAGTTGGAACCTTTTCCACTGTTGCCTCTCGTTCCACTTTCACTTACTCTACTTCTAATATACTTGGCTCAAGCCTAACTGCGTACTCATGGTCCCATGCAAGCTCTCCAAAATTCACTAGTGAATCTTGGATCTTGTTAACTTACTAGAAGGTATTCCACAACCCATTCATAAGCGAAATGAACTTTCTGCCTTAGTGGCGAACACTACTGGAGCGCCCCATTCTGAAATGCTCCTCCTAATGAACCCCCTTCTCTAGAAGCTCTTCAATCTGTTTACTGAGCTCTTTTCTTTCTCGTGGAGCCATATGTCTAACGGGCAACGCAACGGGCCTTGCATTATCTACAAGATATATGCGGAAGTCTATTTCCCGCTTCGGAGGCAAGCCCTTCACCTCTTCGAAGACATCCGGATATTCCCGGACCACTCTAACTGATTGCAAATTTTCAACAGAGGCATCTAGCGATTCAAGATAACTAAGCATAACCGCATACGAGGGATTACAAGAAATTTTCAAAGTATTACCGAGCTGGGTTAGGAGCCTAACAACCCTTTTCTCACAATCAAGGATGGCCCCATTACTGGATAGCCAATCCATACCCAAAATCAAACCATAACCCGAAAAGCCCAAAACAAAGGCACTACATTGAAATTCTACACTTAGAATGGAAATTTTCAATCCCAAACAGATCATAGACAAATGAGCTGGGCCCCCAATTGGGTTTGAAACAATTAAGGGGTCCTCTACCATACTAGTTTTTAGGTGCAGAGATTCTACTAAAGCAGACGAGATAAAGGAGTGTGATGCGCCAGAATCAAATAAAGTGCGAACGGGGTGATCATAAAGATAAACTACACTTTCTACAGAAGTATTTATACCTCGCTGTTGCAATGGTGGCGCTTCTAGCACATGAACCTGTGCCCCTGGGGTGGATCCAGCGCCCTGCCCCTGTCCTCGTTTCTTTGGGCAGTCCTTAGCCCTGTGGCCCTCTCACCGCAAGAAAAGCACCCACCATTCTCCTTGGCCTTCTTTTTCCGGCAGTCTTTTACTAAGTGCCCCACTTTGCCACAGAAATTACATGTCCTCTTCTCTTTGTTGCCTTCCCCGCCTTTTTTAAAGTCTGTCTTCTTAGGCTGCAAACCCTCTTTCTTCCCTTGAGAGATTTCTGCCTTTGTCTCCTTCTTGCCCTTATCCTCTTCATTCAGCAATGCCATTTGCACCAATCTTTCATACGTGGCTCCCATGGGTATATGGGTCATGGCCAAACTGTGTAATGGCTCATTTAACCCCTTGACGTAACGGAGAGCCTTCTTGTGCGGGGTGTTGACTAGGTCAAGCCCAAACCTAGCCAGCTCATCGAACTGATTCACATATTCTCTGACAGTCTTGTCTCCTTGCTTAAGAAATAAGAATTTCTCCAACTGCAAACTTCTTTCCGCATCTGAGAGAAATTTGGTCTCAAACCTTGCCCTAAAGTCCTCCCATGTCTCCACTGGTCTTTCAGCATTAGTGACTTCCCACCAGTAGGAAGCCTCGCCCTTCAATAGCCACACCGCCAATTGTACTTTCTGTCTATCTTCTACCTCAAAGATGATAAATAGGTCTTCAGTCTCTTTCAGCCAATTCCTAGCTGCCACGAAGGACTCAGTTCCATGGAAATCCCTTCCTCCCATAGCTTTAAAATCTTTACATATCTTAGCAAACGTGTTTCCCCGAGGAGGAGGTGGAGGAAAAGGTGCTGCTGCAGCTGGATGGTTTCCTTCAGCTGGAGGAGGAGGAATGGTAGGACCTGGCTGAGTGGCCCTTGCTTCTAAGAACCGTCTAAACCAACCAGGTATTGGTACCCCTTCCGGCAAGTTGAGTTCTTGGGACATGCTGAAACAAAAAGGATTGATTCAAAACGAAGGATAAGAGATAGTACCTATGGCTTTTTGGGGACTTTGCCTTTTTAAAATAATATTTTTCCTTTTAAAAATGCTTCTTTAAATTTCCTTTTTTGAAAATAAATTTTCAAAACTTTTTATCTTATCTGGTAAACCTATGCTCTGATACCAAGTGAAACACCCCACCTCCGTTAGGGTCACTCTCAAAGGGAATGCCCTAATTTTGGTGGAGGTTTATAAGTACAAGTCACAGATATACAAGACAGATATAAGAACACATATTTGTAAACAGCGGAAGAACAACAAACTTTTATTTCATAAAGTCAAATACGTGTTACAACAACATCCTTTCCAAAAACATAACATAACACTTTCATAATCTGTCTTGAGTACATTATTTTTAAAGAAGCATAAATAAAACATAGATAAACTGCCAAAGCCCCATAGTGGATTGTCCAAAGCCATAGTTCAAAACAGGAAAGTCCAAGCAATACATTTCTCTTCTTCAAGCTGGATGTTGAGGCTGGTCAAGCTGCTGTGTTCCCTCCCTGAGGACCTGGGGGGGAAACGGAAGAAAGAAGACGAAAGAAAAATAGAGTCAGACATAAAGCCTGAGTAAGTCTAGTACTACTTTGTCTATGAATAAAGAACTGGGTATGATAAGTAAAACAAGAGGTGGGCAAACACTATGAACTTGGTTAAGTTATCTAGGGTCGAATATACTATCGTACCCCATGTTAATCTCTGAACCCATATAAACTAGTTTCCAACTAGCACCCCATGATCAGGGTGATGTGATCCATTCTACGATGATCGGCTCCTACTCGCATAGTTACATGTGTCTTACGGCCCCCGATGTTGTAGTTACCTATGCTGGTCCCACCATGGGGTGTATCAAGTCCCATAGTGGCAACCCGACACAACCTTAGAGTGCACAGGTATGCTACTGGTGTCCAGTGCCTTATTTTTCTGCGCCGGAGTGTGTGCACGCCCGCACCCCGTTAGAACCTACACTGCTACACCACCGCCGTCGATTTGACCTCTTACAATCAGCCCAGTAATCGTGCCCCACCCTGCCTAGCTTCAGGGTATCCTGATACACCTGTTAGGGTTACTGCTAAAAAGGGTCCCCCGTTACTAGGTTTTCTATCTCTAGCCAACATGCTAAGTTGGTTAAGTGTTTCCTAACCTAACCCCACCAGTCCGTTTAGTTTAGCATGTTCCATTTTGATTAAGTCTTTAGTTCACTTAATCCTAACAATCCTGACTCAGCCTTAATTGTCTTATTAAGGCCCTGACCTCTCACATTAGACAGGTATTGTTGTGGCTGCCTGTTGCCGGTTGGTTCCGGGCAGTCTTACGCCACAACTCAGTCTAACCTCGGGTCCTTGCTGGGCTCCATGTTTAACCTCCCACATTGGATGGGTATTGTTGTGACTACTGGACAGCCGGGCGGTTCCGGGCAGGTTTACATCACAACTCAATCCAACCTCGGGTTAAACACATCGTATTTTCTACATTTACATATCTTGTCATTCTTCTTTATTTATATGTAAATATTTGCGGCCCATTATTAAGTTAATGGTGTAAAGATTTCACCAATCACGGGCCCAACCCATACTTGAATTTGGGCCCTTCTATTTTATATTTTCATTCATTAATTAATTTTAACCCAACGTTATTTTCCCCCGTTTTACACGTCCGTTTATATATATTGGGCTTAGCCTTTTAAAGCCCAATTTAGCCATGCGAAAAGGGGAGGCTTATGGCGCATACACAAAGAGGGGAAGGTGAGCGCATGAACTTGCAATACGACGTTGGAAATACAAATTAGAAATTGGTGTACTTGCATAGTGGTAACATAGGTGACATGAATCAAAGCATGTGAACTTGTAATTGAGATATCATTATTGTCACATGAACCCATATTTTTATTTAGGCATAATTATTCCTAGCATGAACATGGCATAATGTCAAACATAAGCATGGCATAAATACTTCTAGCATGAACATAACATAATGTCAAACATAAGCATGGCATAAATATTTCTAGCATGAACATAGCATTATGTCAAACATAAGCATGGCATAAATATTTCTAGCATGAACATGGCATAGTTCAACTTAATCATAATTTAAGTCTAACCACATAACGATGGTATAACATACTTATGCATAAATATTCCTAAACATGGTATTTGTTTTAAACTTGCAAAAAGGGATTTTTGAGTCTAACCTAGCCATGTCTCACATATGTCATCATATAATTCTTTTAAACAAGATAGACTTAATCATAGCTTTCAAATATTATTCATAGCTTTCAAATATTATTCATAGCCTAGCCATATTCATAAGTTTTGCAAAAGCATGGCTTAATACATGGATTATGGTGTCAAAATTCCAACATAGTCTCATATGAACTATGACAACCAAACTTGTTTCAATTACTTGCAAAATAATTTATGCACAACATATACATCATGACGACATAATAACAAAGCCCCAAACTTGCATGAATTTCACTTAACTACATACATGTAGCTTCAACATAGATTGCATACTTTGCGCAATATTCCAAACGTATATTTGCATAGAACTACCGCATGTAGTTCTTTATAACATAACCCATAAATATCCAAACGTATATAAATTGATAAGAACGCACAAATATGAATCACTTTCATTGCCACAATTCAAGCATACACATCAACACAGTTGTTTATTTATACCAAAGTAATACTCTACTTACAATGGTTGCGGCGAATTCTCTTATTAAGAGATACGATTCCTTTGTTGAATTGATTAGCTTTAGGTTGCTTGAATTGCTTTAGGCTTAGAACTTTCTTCCTAACTCTCTCTTTAGTCGGCGGCTACTCTTTGTCGATCCTCAGCAACATGGCGGCTATAATCTTATTTTGAATGAATAGATTAGGGTTTAGTCTAGGGTTGTTTATATAGAGGTTAGGAATTGATTAGGACCATTGATGTTGCTAGGTTAGATCGTAGCCATTCATTAGATAGAGAGACCAATAAAAACCCGCCACCTAGCCCTAATGACAAAGCAGACCACAGAAATTCGACCACACACCGACCTGGCCAGCCAGGTTGACTGGGCTCGACCAGGTCGACACCCCTGTCGACAGGGCTGTCGACAGCCCTGTCGACATGGGTAGCCCAGGTCGACAGCCCAGTCGACCTGGGTGGCCTAGGCGGGTGTTCTTCCACCCTGGCCCATTGGGCCCGATTTTAAATTATTATTTTATTCTGTTTGAATTTTAAATTTAATTCAAAACTTCCGAAGGCCATATCTTCTTCATACGGACTCCGTTTTTCGAAAACTCGGACTCTATTTCGCGTATTTTTCCGAGACGAACGCAATGGCGTATCCCGTTTCCCTTGGTTCTTTGATTTCAAATTAATTATACTTTAATTTGTTAATTTCACAGTTATAGAATTTTCGGGGTGTTACAGTGTCGGTTCTTTTTAGTAAGCTTGTTTGGTTCTCTATAGTCCACACAAAGTCTAAGAGACCCATCCGCCTTTGTAGCAAATACTACTGGAGCACCCCACTCTGATATACTACGTCTTATGAACCCCTTCTCAAGCAACTCCTTCACTTGCTTATTGAGTTCCCTCCTTTCACGAGGAGCCATGTGGCGCACTGGCAAAGATACGGGTTTAGCATTATCCACAAGATAAATTCGAAAGTCTCTCTCCCGCTTTGGAGGTAAGCCCTTCACCTCCTCAAACACATCCGGATATTCCCGGACCACCTCTACCGTTCGCGGATTCTCTACAGACACGTCAAGCGATTCAAGATAACTTAGCATAACGGAATTTATGGGACTACAAAAGATGTCGAGAGCATTACCAAGGCGAGTCACAAGCCTAACTACTCTCCTTTCACAATCAAGAATGGCCCCATTTCTAGATAACCAATCCATTCCTAAAATTAGCCCATAGCCCGTGAAGCCCAATACATAAGCATCACATCTAAATTCAACGCTAAGTTTAGAGATTTTCAAATCCAAACATATCATGGTCAAATGAGCCGAACCCCCAATTGGATTTGAAACAACCAAGGGATCCTCTACTAAACTGGTGTTCAAGTGCAGTAATTCAACTAATGATGCAGAGATAAATGAATGAGATGCGCCAGAATCGAATAAGGTACGGACAGGATGATCAAACAGAAAAACTAAGCTTTCAAAAGAAATTGTTCTACCTCTTTCTTGCAGCGGTGGGGCTGCAATAGCCTGAACTTGCCCCCTTGCCTGCCCTGGTGCCATAAGAGCCTGCACCTGTCCTCCCGAGGTAGACCCTGCCCTCTGCCCCTTCTTTGGGCAGTCCTTCACCAAATGTCCCACATCTCCACAATGAAAACAACCAGTCTTCTTTTTCTTTCTACAATCTTTGCTGAGATGGCCAGGCGTCCCACAATTGAAGCATCTCTTCTTCCCTTTGCCATTATTGTTTTTACCACCCTTCTTATTTTGCTGTTGGGGTTTCTTCTGATCCCCTTTCTTTTCAACTGCCTTATCCTCATGCATAAGTGCCATTTCCACTAGCCTTTCAAAGGTGGCTCCCATAGGGATGTGGGTCATAGCCAACCCTTGCAACGGTTCATTCAAGCCTCTAACGAACCTCAAAGCTTTCTTCTCTGGCGTGTTCACCAACTCCAAGCCAAACCTTGCTAATTGATTAAATTTATTGACATACTCCTTCACTGATAAGCTCCCTTGCTTTAATGTCAGGAATTTTTCCATATTTAAATTCTCCTCTGCCCTTGAAAGAAACTTTGCCTCAAACCTTCGTCTGAAATCCGCCCATGAATCAACTGGACGTTCCCCGTTAGTGACCTCCCACCAAAACGAGGCCTTTCCCTTCATTAACCAAGCAGCTAAACGGACTTTCCTCCCATCTTCCACTTCAAAGATATCCAACAATTCCTCAGTCTCCTTAAGCCAGTCTCTGGCCTCCACAAATGTCTCAGTCCCTTGAAAAGTTTTTCCTCCCATAGCCTTAAATTCCTTGCACGTCTTTGCAAAAGTGTCAACACGAGGAGGAGGAGGAGGAATGGGTGCAACTGGGGGTGGAGGAACATCTGTTGGGCCTACAGTGGTGGCCCTAGCCTCCAAATATCTCCTAAACCACCCTGGAATCGTCACACCTTCTGGGAGATTAAGATCTTCAGCCATGCTGAAACGAAAAAGGAAAGATTCAAAATGGAGAATTCGAAAGATAAAGATAAGGATATGGCTATTTGGGATTATGTTTTTCATAAAAACTTTCTCTAAATAACATGGTTTTGAAAGCACTTCTTCCAAAAATACTTTAGAAAAATATTTTTCTAAAAATTTAATCTGTTCTGGTAACCTTATGCTCTGATACCATGTGTAACACCCCACGTCCATTAATGTCACTCACAAAGGGAATGCATTAACTTTTATGGAGGTTTTAGGTGAATATTGAACAGTAAAATTTCAACAAGACAGATATAAAATAGTACTTGGAAATTTAAAAACTTTATTTCAATTGCAGCAGAAGTCAAAACATGTTTGATTACATCATAACACCATAATCAAAGTCAAGTACAATATCTATCTTGATAAAACAAGTACATAATCCCATTACATAAATAGCCATTAAAAAGAAAGATAACAAGCTGTACTTTACTTCAGCAGTCCAAGCTTTCCAAGAGATAAGCAATCCAATCAGACTCCACTGGAACTTGGCCCAACCTGAGGAACTGAAGGGAGAAAAAGATGAAAAAGAGGGGGGGTCAGACATAAAGTCTGGCGAGTATGATAATTCTACAATACTATTATCAAAATAACTGGACTAAGGCATAAGCTGGAAAACGAGGAAATGTCTATGAAAGAGCAGATTAAGGACATAGACAATCGCTAAAGGAAACGTTATAGGCGCTCCTAAATACTAAAGGATAAACACTATACTGCACCACACCAGTCACCCTAAAGATTGATTCCACTTAGCTTCACTTAGAAACTTTCTTAATGGCTTTACGTACTCCTAGCTGACTACATAGGTGCCGCCTGCCCCTATCTCCACTAGGTGTACCCCACTTTCCATTTTTCGATCGGCTCCCTACTCGTAGATACCCGTGCTGGCCCCATAGTGGGGTGTATCATTCCCCTAAAGTGGCAACCCGATATAACGGAGATGCACGACTTATACCTACACGATGCAACAACGTCTTACCTACCAGCCCGGGTCCACACACGCATATGAAACCCGTTGGACTTGCGTTGCCACCGTTCCCTGTTTTGGCCTCTTATAGTCAAACCCAGTATGCGTGTCCCGTCCTCGACTTGGGTCGAGCCCAAAAAGATACGTTTTGGGATACTGGTTGAAATAGGCCCCTATTATTTCCCACAAGCATTCCACCTAAGCTTGTCCCATTAGTCCATCCACTTAACCCAATTAGTCATGTTCATTTACATGTGTATTTGGTTAAGTCTAATCGTATTTCAAATGCCTCTAAAGGCAACCACTAGATTCCTCATGCCACCCAAGACATCTACTTAACCCCCATGTCCCACCTTACATGATTATCTGGCTAAGTATTTCTTAATTCATTAAGGCCATAACCTCATAAAGACCTCTCACATTAGACTGGCATTTATGGCTGCTGGATTTGCCGGGCGGGTCCGGGCAGTCTTACACCATAAAAGAGTCTAACCTCGTGTCTTTACAACTGTTATGCTTTAGTTTGGGCCTAGGACCTCTCACATTGGGCCGACATTTGTGACTACTGGATTTGCCGGGCGGGTCCGGGATGGTTTACGTCACAAACGGGTCCAACCTCGTGTCCTAAGCATTGATTATTATTAATAATCCGCTTTCCCCAATTTTAATAATTCCCTACTTGAATTATTAATTAATTCCAAATTTAACAATGTCCATAATTGACTCAATTATGGACATCCATTTAAGGCATGCAAAATCATATCAATTGCACCCCAATTTATTAATTTCCTAATATTACCCCTACCCCGCGTTTGAACGTTTATTCGTAAAATGTATGCTAGACCCTATTAGTCTAACTCATAGCATAAAAGAAAATATTCACAACAACAACATATATATGTGACTAAATAAATCATAACAAGGGGTAAAACTTGCATAGATTACAACTTGCATAAGGTTATACATGTCATGGATCTAAGGGTGTCAACTTATTCATAATTCACATAATATGATTTTGATCAAATTTCATAAACTTGTATAGGACATGTGTGAATCAACATCATTAACAATATGGTTTTATATGGGTACACCTAACTCAATAGGAAAATTCCCAAAAATCAAAATTCTTTTAATCATAGATTCATGTATATGGGTACACCTAACTTAATAGGCAAATTACAATATTCAAGATCCAATTAATTTGTAGATTCATGTATATGGGTACACCTAACCCAATAGGCAAATTCCCATAATCAAGATCTATTACATAAAAAACATAAACTTTAAACATGATCCAATTCGCATAAATACTAACATCATGATTTTACAACTTGTATGATTCAATACAACTTAACATGACATCATTATCATATAACATAAGTATTTCAACATATGTGATAATATGAGATCTACAACATATATAAGATTTACAACATAGCATATCATAATTTGCAACATAGCATGATATGATTTACAACATAGCATAGCATGATTAATCACATATGACATAGCATAGGATTATTTACAACATAATCACTGCAACATAACAACATATATATGATAACATAATAGCATAACAAGAGATCCACAACATAATTTACAAATACATAACAATTCATATCACTTTCTTGTGATCCATTCATAACTTAATCAAATTATTTTATAATAATATTGTGAGATTCATCATACTCACAATTTTAAAGAAGAGAAATAGAAAGAGAGAGAGCTTTTGATTTGATTTGAGTAGATTTAGTTTGTAGATTAGGCCTTCTTCTTCTTTAGTTTGTGACGGCTATGCTGAACTCCATGGCAACGGCATGTCGGTAGCTCTCCAATTTTTCAAGTGATTTAGGGTTAGAGTCTACCCACTTATTTATAGATGTTAGGATTCATTTAGGCCATTAGATTTAACCTAGAAATAACCGCAGCCATTCAGACCAGATGGGGTTTATCTTATTGACTCAGCAATGAGTCAGAAGTGACTCAGCAAACACTCAGCAAATTAATAAACTTCTATTCATGTTTACATTAACTGCCTATATATATATATATATACACACACACACGCACCTATTCATGAATTCAAATTAATCCATAATTAACTTATGACCATTTCTACACATTAATTTTCCAGTTAATGTCTTAATTCCATTTTTCGCCTTTTAAGGCAATTCACATATCTCAAATTTGTTATATGCCTTTTTAAGGCTATTTCGTCAAATTCTCAATATTAATTCTTTTAATTTGTGAATATTAGTATTAACAGAAATACGGGGTGTTACAATTATGTTAGTCATGATCTCAAGTGAGTACACGTTCACTGCCATTTTTCGAACATCGAGTTATTTCTAAAGCTTTTAGCTTACTTTTGAATTTGTTTAACATTCACATTACACAAAAAGTTATGACTTAAAATTAAAGGTCATGCATCGTCATGCGGCATGTTATTTTCCAATATATTGGATCAACAATATCACTACTGTTTTCGCTATGACTAATATTGTTAGTCTCATAAGAGATTTTATCTTTCTTCCCCTACCTGGTAGGTTCAGCCCTCTGAAATTACTAGTAATTTTCAAGATTCTACTAGTGAGATGTAGCATTTCCAAAAAAGCTTTGATTCTGCTTTATTGTTTGATGCCAAAAATTAATATCTCGGTAACAAACTTAATGGTGTTTGGCAGTGGTAATAAGAAGGGTGCCTGCTATCTCATTTTGATTTTGCATGACCCATTTATGCATTCATTTTGATTGATCGATTTTAACATGTATAGGCCTAGTAATTTTCCATTTAAAAGTCAGTTAGTACTTTCCCTTGATGATGTATTGGTCTAAATTCAATGTTATGCTCATCAAATTTTATTGTTCTATTTATCAGTTAGCCTAAGACCTCTAGTCATCCTAAGATTTCTTTTAGTTTTTACTAGTCAAGACTAAGCAAAAATGCTGAAGTATACGTTAATGAAGCATGATATGTTTAAACTCAACATAGCAAGCTTTATCCTCTTTAAACCCTTTGTTAATATAATAGTTGGCTTTTGTAATTCATCATCTTTGTAAATAATGCAATCAACTACCCTGACACTGCTATATAGAGAATAATATTTTAGTTCTGCTATGTTACAAATAGAGGTCTGTTTATTGTGTATTTTTGCAACTCTAGAAAAATGAATTCGCATAATTTTAGAGCTTAGATATCATGTTGTACAATATTGGTACGGTATTTTGCAGGTGCTATGTTATAATAATGATCTAAAGCTAGTCATGGCGAGGTGACGATGGTATAAAGCTCGGAAGAATATTTATTGTTGTAATATTATTGCTGGGGAAGTTTTGGTCCTATTCAATTCTATGTATATTGAGGAGAAAACATTTTGTTTTTTTATTATAACAGAAACTCTTTGCTACTTTAAGAGTGCAATTTGCACTATGCTAGTAAACTGTGTGTTTTGTGACATCAGACCATGTAATCAAAGTTTTTATGTGGATTATATCTTGGGTGTTCGCTTGGGCTTCACAAAGTATGGGTTAGGTCGGGTTAGACCAAGTACTTCATCCGACCCGCATAGGTATGGATTTAAGGCAGTTCAACCTGTATCCGATCCTATATGAGGTTGAGTATGGGTTGGGTTGGAGTATGGGTTGGATCGAATTTAATACGGTTGGGTTGCTTGAATGTAATAAAAAAAATGAGAATATAAGAGAATAATTTAAAAATAATATTAAAATATTTAGCATAATATATCAGATTTTAGCTAGCATAATGCATTCAAAATAACTGATTCATCATAAGACATTTTTATTAAAATTTCAATGCAAAACACATCATATGAAATTAATTTACAACATAGTAGAACAAGTGTTTCATTTTAAAATACAGTAAAATACACTTTAAAATATATTTGCCAAATTTTGTCTAGCTTAGATTGACATGAAATATATTTTTTGTATATCTAGTGTAAAATGCATAAACATTACTCTAGGATTATACTATTCTAATTTTAAGTAGACTAATATCTGGACCATTTCTCGATTTGTGCGTGTCATCCTTGCGCAGGGGCCATGCTAATCTGGGTTCAATTCCTAGCAGCCGCCTTTAGTCCCTTTGGGGACATCCAATAAAATTGGAACGATACAGAGAAGAATAGCATGGCGCCTGCGCAAGGATGACACGCACAAATCGAGAAATGGTCCAAGTAGACTAATATCAAAATAAGTTGTTTAATATAGAGTTGGGTTGGGTTAAAATAAGGTTTGATTGAACAAAATATCAAACCCGTCCCGTATATAGTATGGATTACAAATTGTAACTCATATCCGACTCGAACTAGGATGGGTTGGGTCGGGTTGGTGGGTTGGATCGGATTGAATATGGGTCGTGTGCAGTCCTAGTGCTTGCATGCCTTCTTTTTTGTTTGAAATTGTTTTTTATAGATGTATTATACTAAAATATAACTTATATTCAATGATCCTCAACATCTATGGTTTTTATGTGTAGTTTAAACATTTGTAGTTATGTTTGTCTTCTCTTTTTAGTACTTGATTTCATCACTGCTACACTATTGGAAGCACAATTGTCATGCGCATATTATAATCCAATTTATAGTTGTGTTGTAGTATTAGGGGCATCGTTTTATTGCTATTATTGAAGCTTTAAGCGGCATCTAATATGGTCTCCGCTAGAATAATATGGTATGTTAATAACGTGGAATGTTTTCCTTTGGAGGCAAATTATGGGACTTATATGCCTCAATTTATTATTTGAGGCATAGTTTTTAGGGGTATATCTTATTTTGCCTCTCATAGCTATAAGGGCAATTTAATGTTACTTTTTGCCTTTAATAACTATTTTAGAGGAATGCTTGAAATGCCCTTAATTCTCCTATTGTTGGTAGTTTCATTTCACGATTTATGGGCTCACTTTGGGTTTTTTGTAGAGGTTAATGGTTTGTGTTTTGAAAGGGGATTGTATGAGTGTTTATAATGCGTTGTTTATATATGCGTAAGAACATTTGGATAGTTAATAAATGTATGCATTTACAAAAAGAAATAAAATACACAACTCAATTTATTTCACTAATGCGTTCAGCTTACCCTTTTTAATTTTGAGTTTTCATCTATATTAAAGTACAAATGATGCATATATGTAACAAAAAAAATGATCATTTTAAAAAGCAAAGTTAAATAACAAAACATGAAGTAACATTTTCTTATTTCTAGAAATAGCAGAAGGATGATAGACATTTATCATTATGTCCTCCCTCAAACCTTTCCGCCGGTCGCTTCATCTTCCTTTCACCCCCTTCGTATATGGATGAACAATATTCGCTTTGACCCGATTTAATAGGTCGAATCAACCAATTTTGGTCAGTTTAATTTGGTTTTTGAAACTAAATCGGATTAAAAAATAATTTTTTGGATTAGGTTTAACGTAAATACTGAACTTTTATTGTATTATCCAATTATATTGTATTGTAATACTTTAAATAATTGGTTTAGTGTTAAAGTACAAAGTTTGCATATTTAAAATAAGTCATATTTATTATAAACATAAAAATACAAAAGAAAATATCTTCAGATATGAATTTATGTTTTCCTTTGAGCGAACTAATCGATTGGGCAATAAACCTCATTATTCGGTTATATCGATTATAAATTTAATTTAATATGGTTCAGTCTGGTTTTAAACTTTTCCTGTTTCAATTCGATTTGATATTTTCTACCTTAAAACCAACTGAACACTCATCTACGTCCATCATTCCTTTAGTCTTCTTGTTTTGTGTTTTATGTTGAAGATTCAGATCAGTACACATAAAATAAACCAAATACCATGTTAATTTTTAATTGTTAGTTCGATTTTCAAATATTGAAAACCAAACTCGATGAATAAAACATTGTAATGTAAAAGCAAAAACTAAAATTAGTTAATTAATTAGAAAAAATAAACTGAACCGATCAAACTTAATTGGTTTGGTTGGGTTATTGAATTGGCTGGTTGGTACGGTTGCGAAGATGGATTGGACCCACATGGATATCACATACAATAATTTTTTTTAAAAGAATTACATAATCAAACGATTGGTTTATATGCAAAATCCAGTTTATTTGAATTTTTAATTTATTAATTACTTCCATTTTTTAGTACCTTATAATTGTTTAAATAAAATCTAAATTGAAATATGTTTTAATAAATAATTTTATATTTCATATTAATATAACGGTCGGTTTTCCTACCGTTGTACGGTAATACTAGTATGCTAACGTCAAAAGTTATATTTCTCCCCTGTACGAACATGAGAGGCATAGTTTAAGTCCACCGAAACTGTAAAATTTGAAATCAATGCATCATACACAACTTATTGTCCACATCCTTCTACTGATCTAATGTATTGTTCCCACAGAAAACACATCAACAGAGCACTCGGATTTTACCAAGAAATGCAATCTCCCTTCTTTCTTCATTAGTTTTCTTTTGTAAAAAAGCTAATTCTTCGTGCCCTTCACCGTTCATACAGATAAATGAAATTTAGGCTATATAAAGAAAATGAAATTTCTTAGTTTTACGAAGCTATAGACTATTCAAATAAAAGCTATGCAAGTTTGCAGTTCCTCTCCTACACATACACGTACGTACTTGCCCATGTATTTATGTGTGCATGAATGTACACGTACATATAAATAATAACTATGATCCTTGCAAATAAATAATAACTGACATAAATCTATTAAATAATAGTAAAGCAGAAGAATTTCAAGCTCTCTCCTTCATTCTCTTAATTCTCTCAATTCTCCTTAATTCTCTCAATTTCCTCAATTCTCCTTAAAACTCGGAAGATACTTTTATTAAATCAAAATAATACAACAATATACATCTATCTAAGTTTTTTAAGCTCTTTCCTTAATTCTCTATTTTATCTTTATCCACCAAAAATTCTCAAGATATTGTGTATTGCAATTTACATTTAAAATTTAATCCTAAACAAACCTAATACTATGTTCTATAATATCTATTTAGCGAGTTAGATTTGAGCGGCGCAGAAGCCTCAACATTTCGTGAAATGAACAGTAGTAGGCTCCTTTTATTTTCGTAGTCCATTCTTCTTCCCTTTGATTATTTACTGCTATTTTTCACGGATGCTTTCCTCTGGCTTTCTTTTCCGTAGATCAGAATCGATGGCCCCAAATTGATAGTCAGGTTTGTTATTACTATGGCTAACCCTAATTTATAAATTTATTAACTTGCATATTTGATTTCAACCATGTTTCTAATTTCTTCTTACATGCACCTTTTATCTAACCCTAATTTCAGGTTGGGACGTCATCCAATTACCATGGCGGGTCAAATTAAAAAGCCAAACCCATCATGGCTTTAGGATTACTCCAGTAATTGTTACTCATGCTATACTCGCCGGTTCCAAGGCTTTCCCCACCGTTCTTTTATCGCCAAATATCTTCCACTTGCTCAGAATGATTTAAGGTGGTGGTTTTGTTCATCCAGTCGATAGGGCTCTTCGTTTTTTTATCTAATTAACCATTGCATTTCAGGTAAAAATTCCTTTTTTTAGTTTATATGATTAGGTCTGTTATGCATCACCAAACCTGATTCTTCCTGGATTTTCTGCACTGATTTTAAGAGCAAGACTGGTGGATCAAGTACGGTTATGCAACCGTTTCATCTCCGAAAAGGTGTGATATATTATGAACTAAATTCTACTTTTCTTTACCTTTTTTTAACTTGCTTTTGTAATGATCGATTCATCATGTTCTTTCTTATACTAAGTTTTTCCTTTAAATTTTTTAATTTACTTTAAGCTACGGTTAAACCTTTTCGCGGTGGATTACGACTATAGAAGTGGCATAGACAGTGACCGTTATGAAAAATTCTCCAATGGCTTAAGATTTGGCTTTAAATTATTATTGATGTAAAAGACCATGATGTAAAATATGTGGATTTTCAAGTTCAAAGGGTTGAAATTTTTGCCTTGGTGGTTAAATAATTTATAAAGTATTTCTAATGATCTTGGGTTTCCCACTGTTAGCATTGAATAAACAAATAATGTACAAGTACGCTCATGTCATTAGTTGTTATCATTCAGTTCACAATGTGGAAATCGTGATTCCACTTTTGTAGATTTTCCCTTTTAATTTATTAATGGATGTCATCCTTCCCTAAACCAAGTTTATGACTTTCTCTGTTTCATGGCTTTGAATGTATTTTGCAATTTCTTAAGCTCTTAGCTTAGTTAATTTTTATTTATTTTTTACTCTTTAACTCTATAGAAGAAATACAGAACAAGATTAAGGGAAATATTTGTTAAAGATATGGATCAAAAAGACGTTATAGCAATATGCCATTGGGAAAGATCACTAAGATTTGGTAACGATTTAAGGTCTCACGGATTTTTTTTATTCCCTTTACAAGCTATTAATCAATAAGATTTCAATAAGTTGGATCAATTCAATGTTTTAATTTATAGAAGTTGTCACTTAATACAAATTATTTCCTGATTTATTAGGCTTTAGCCTCTGAGTTTATGATTAAAATTTCATGAGTCACAAACTTGATATGTGATTGTTCTGTAAAAGAAGGATAGTAAATTTTGCATTATATTTTTAGAAGCTAATGATGTTGGCCACAAAGGAAGAAACAAAATTGACTAGGCTAAGTTAAGCTTTTCTGTGACCCAATTCTTTCTTCATCACAGATTTCACGAACTTTTTAATTTAATTGATAATTTCATTGTGAAGATTCAACTGGTCCTGTGGACATCGAAAAATATGACCTACTGACTATTTCCTCTGATTAGTTGTACTTTTGTGGAGGAATATTATCATACCGGAGTTGTAGTTGCACTCACATAAAATCTTATTGAATCTTAAGTTGCCTTATCAAGCATGTACCATTTTTTTGCTTGGTAGGCACATAGATTGTACGACAGTGACGATAGCAGGGTAAGGGTGTGTTTGCGGTGCATGCAAACCAAGTATTGAGCACGATATTAACGTATCACGTTGATGAACAAACTAGGCGTTTACGGCTACAAACAATATATTGAGCATTGCTTTAAACGAGATATTTATTTTGTGATGTTTTTTAATTTAAATATTTTATAGTTAATTAATTATTTTGTTTTAGTTGTGTAATATGCATTCAACTCCATATCGGAAGTTTTTCTTAAAATTTTCTCAAATGATGCCACTACGAGGAGGGCCAGGAGATGACAACTTCCAAGGTTGAGGTCCCGAGACAACGACCCCACTAATGGCTATCAACCTTGCTGGTCAGGTCGCGACGGTCTGGAAGCAGCGCCTCATAGCAGAATGCAGGTTAATGCTCTAGCAAAAAATGGAATATTTCATTTATTATTTAAATTTGAGATACTTCAGAAGACAAATGGATTTAATGGTTGGTATCAAAAGATGTATGCATGTTTTAAACAATCGTTGCAATTTGATTCATACAACAATTCATAATACAGAGCATCTATTACTTATAATAGAAAGCAGGATTGAAAATTATTTGCTACCCATGATTAATTCACGATACCCCACCATGGTAACTTTGTTGGATATAATTAATGAGTACTTTTACTGACAACTATATTAAGTATCATATCATTCTGCTTTCACTTATTTGCAAAATAGTAATTAAACACTGTATACTCCTTAGCTCACGTTGGTTATTTAATTTTTACATCTAAATTATATAGAACATAATATTACCTTTATTTGATATCTATGTGAAGGGGATAGCTTTGCAGTTTGCATTAGTTTGATCTACATATGTGAAGCTTTTACGGTTATTTTCATTGTCTTACTTTCTTTATAGGCTAGGTTAGCCAGCTTCAACAATGTTTAGTTTGGCATTTACTAATAATTCATTACTCTGTAACATGAATACATATTTGAAGCTTTAAACTTTATTATTCATTACTTTTTATATGTCAGAAGATCTTTCTGTAGTTTGATGACCCCAAATAAACTACAAATAGAATGGTCTAAAAAAAGAACTAGAAATTCCACATCCATCGAATTAATTCGTAAATTTAAATATTGTCTTCAGTTGGTTCATTATGAGCAATATGAGCAGTAGTGATTGCGTAAAATCATGTATTTCAAATAGGTTATCCTTGGTATAAAATTATTTAGCAAATGGGATTGCCCGCATTTATAAGCTCATATGAGTGCATTTTGTGATGAGACGAATATTTACCTTATCTATAAATGAATTACCTTATTTAAAAAAGGATGGAAGGCTACAAATTAGCATATTATCCTTACTTGACCATTGTGATAAGTAGGTAGGTAGCCATGGATGGCATTTTATAGACATGTCGTTTGAGGTATTTTTTATATGATTTTAGCTATTGATATCTTTAACATGTAGAATTTCCTATGTAGAAAATGCATGTTGTAACTATTATTGAAGACATCGATCTCTGCTTTACCAAACGCATCTTATAATTATCTTCCAGTTAAATAATATAGAAGCAATTGTTGCAACCTCCTGCTAATATTAGAAAACCTCACCTTCTATATGAATATGATAAGAAAATCCATGTCCAACAACATCGAAGTAGATACTATCATTTTTTATAACTACAAGATGTAATATCTGAAAGGTAACTGTTCGCATAAAATTACAACTGTAGAAAGTTAATCATTTTTTATATAGTATCATGACTGCTATTGTGGCTTTCTACATTATTTATTTCCAATTTTCCCAATTTTTATATAGTATCATGCTTAATTTACTGAGCTTAGTGCTCACATCCACCATCATGATGAAGGGTATTTGATCCACTAGATTCTTCGACCTTTGTGCCATTTTAGCGGTCAATTAAGGTCCCAAGTTCACAAGTACTATTGTGATCCACCCACACAAAATGATTTATAGAAGACTGCTTAACACTTTTTATTAATGTGCGTCAAAATTCCTCATAATAGCCAGCATACTTGAGTGTACCATTTATTTGTTGACATATTTAGGCTTTTTTATGCCATGTGTCTAAACTTGATTTGATCTTCAATTCTCCTAACATTTTTCCAATACTACATGAGGTCATCTTTGCTTCCAACTTGCAGTAAACCAGCAGGAGTATATGCCTTTGAACATGTTCACAGTACAAGTGATAGTTAGCCTTTGCAACCCATCAGCTGCCATTTCAAATGCACGGAATCTTTGGTATTTTTTGTAAATTAGCTAAACCTTGACAATTAATATGAAATAGGATTCAATCATCCTTGACCGTCAATATGTAAATACAGTTGTGTTTGTCCATACCCTAATTGTTGAAGTAAAACCTATATGCTCCATTTAGTAGAACTTGGTCAAACTAAGTACTCAAAGCTTGCTGACTTGCTTGCATTTTGTTATGAAACTTTTAAGGCTATTGTCGAGAGAATGGAAGAGCCGAGAAAAGAAAATGAGAATTCACTCTGGAACATCTACACCTTTTGTTAAAATGCGGGCATCACGTTTCAAATTTACCCAAATAATTTTATCAGCCTATTCATTTTTTATACCTTTCTTATCACCACTATGAATTTTGTTACCATTCTATTCAATTTTTTACAGTTTAGCTTCTCCCAGTTTCGATTTTTTTTTATGTGTACACCAACTTTTATGTTTGTTATGTATAATGAACCTTTAATAGTGCCAACGCAAGTATTTGAGATTGAAACAATTATTTGTTGCTGTACTCAGTTTCTGATCTGCATCGGGTTCCTCTTCCTGCGTTTGAGCATCAGTTTCCTGCTTTTGATCACCGAATTCGTTCTGCTGCGTATCTTGCGGAGATTAAGGATTAGTCATCATGGTATCCGCATCATTATTAACTGTAGACTTTAAATGCTCATTAGGCTGCTTAAATTTATTAGTATTATTAACTAAATCAAGTACTGATCCTATACGACCATTTGTTTGGGGACTTTGTAATGTTATGAACTATTTTGGACTTTTGTTGTGATGTAGGTATATTGTCTGAATTAACTGTTTAGTGCTTCATTTTCAATTCCTTTTTCATACGATATGCTTTCCTTGTGTACTTTTTGAATTTCTGTTTTATAATTTCCATAATGAATTGGGCGTTAAATATTGCAAATATGTGGAACTTCTATTATTTATAACACAATTAGTGATAGTACAGTTTTCTACTCTATTATATCTCATCTTAGTGTATATATGTGCACATTGCACTTTGTTAGCTAAATAATATGTCAACTAAATGTTTTATGCATCTATCGTGATTGTTTTTGCATAACAGTATATCTTTGTCGACGTCAACATGTAAACCTAAGAAGTTGATTTGCAATGGAGTTAAATGTGAGGGGTTGAAATCACACCATTTTCCCTATGTATACGCGCAAAGCGCGTGCCTTTGTACTTGTGTGTGTGTGTGTGTGTATACACACACACAAGCAATAATAAAAAAGTTAATTGTAAATTAAATATAACCATTTACATACACAAACAATAAATTTATCATATGCAACATTAACAAATTCTATTTTTAACTTCAAATAACTCCACACTAAAATCTCTGTAATCTTTTAATAAAGTTCTTCGCAATTTATTCAAATTATTTTGGTCAATATATTTTACCTAAATTTCAAATTTAACATATATAAAATAAATAAGTTAAATAATATTGGTTAATCATCTAAAATAATCATAATATGTCAATTTCAATTAGAATACTTTCTCATAATACTAAGAATACTAAAAATATTATTTTTCTTCAAAGAAATATAAATTACAAACACATATCATGTATAAACAACAACAACAACAACAATAATACTTTATATTATATTTATTTTGCTAAATGAATCGTGAGTTGTATAATAAAATTTCAATTTTAACATGAAAATTTTAAAATATTTATTTTATAATACTATCGTGTGCAACGCACGGGTTGCACACTAGTTAAATAATAGTAAAGCAGAAGAATTTCTAGCCTTCTCCTTAATTTTCTCAATTCTCTCAATTCCCCTTAATTTTCTCAATTATCTCATTTTTCCTTAAAACTCTAAATATACTTTTATTAAATCAAAATAATACAACCATCTTTATTAATTATTTTTTATTTAAACTTCGGTCTGACTATGAAGTCCCTAAAATACGCTTCCGGCATTCACCTTACTGGTATATTTTAAAAAAACCGAAACACACCTGCTAACAATTCAGACTGAAACTCCTATTATTTCTCCCAAAATGAGCAATTCAACCATATCTGCGTGTAGACTTGAGAACAAGTCCAATGCTCTCAAGATAAAATATCTTTCCATAGTATTCCACTGCATCAGTATAAATAGATGTGAGCTTCCCCTTTATCAATTATCGCTTTCTCTATTCTATGCCCATTTAACAAAAACTGACACTCAATTCCTCCGTTCTGGGGCTGCAACAATGGAAGAACAAAGATTTTCTTATTGGTGTCAGAATTTAAAAAAGGAGTAAGTTTAGTAGTCAATTTATATAATTTGATCATTTTTACTATTTGTACACTGTATGTTTTGTATTTTTGCATTAACCATTTTCAAATTCCCCTTTTTAGTATTATTTTTTTATTCTAGAAGGAAGTTCTTAGTTTTTGGATGGTGAAGTTAGAACTGACTGTTTTCTGAATGTCATTTGCTGTTGCCTTTGTTTTTTTTTCATCCTTGTGGATCTTTTATATATTTGAATTTGTTGTTGCCTTTGTTTTTTTTTCATCCTTGCAGATCTTTTATATATTTGAATTTGTTGCAGCCATGTTTGTCTACCCGAACTACGTTATTTGAATGTTTGATGGATTATGAGTGCAAAATATACACTTTAATGAGTTTTAAGGCCTTAAATGAGCTTGATTTTCAAAAATGTGTAAATATCCAGTGCAATTAATTGATAACATCCTAAAACTGAAGTACCAGCCTCCCCGTATTGCTGTTACCAATTACTGTTGCATTGGAAGACTAACTGCACCCCGATATTCAATGCTTCCATTGCTCCTTTATTTTATAGGTGGTGAGAGTCCAATTTGACATGTTTAGCTGAACATTGAGATACAAAAGGATTTACAAAAAAAAGACTAGGATTTCTTATCATTCTGAGCCACTTTTTTAAACTTCTTGCCTAAATAAGCATCATGTATAGTAGATTTATGTATATATGTGTGTGTGTATACACGCATGTGTGTATTACGCAGGGTACATATATGTGTATTTGCAGTGTTTAAAAAAAATAGGACTCATAGTGTCCAGTTGCTTTCAATTTTTCCTCCCGACCCGTTATTTTGACTTTTCATTGTCTTAACACTCACCAGTCAAGTGTTATGGAATGATCAACGGTCAAGAGTTCTAACGTGAAGCCAGTTCAATTACTGGAAACTGTTGCATGCATGTATGCCTACTTAACCCTTTATTGGCAATTAATTTACTGGAAACTAAAGTGAAGCCAGTTTAATTAGTGAAATAAATTGATAGGTCACTTATTTAGCGGGTTCCTACATCTTTCATGGATGCAACTAATAACATCCTGAAACTAAAATACCAGCCATCCTATAACCTCTGTATTTTTATTTGCATGAGTTATATAGTTAATATTACACAATATTACAGAGATGAAGCACCATTTTATCGCCATTAATGCTTCTATGGACAATTGGACATTCGTGTGCAATATCTTTATTTGTTATAGACATTGAAAATGTTACAGAAGCTTAGATGGCATAGTAGGTATAACTATGAAAGGAACTACAGAATAAATGAAAGACATAGTATATTCTTATGAGGTCGGTTGCTATCCATTTACAGTAAAATGCAGTGGATACTTTTTTAAATGCTTTAACGTGCATGTTGGCCATGTATCTATATTTTTTTTAATAAACCGTGGATGATATACAATAGTTAAATCATATATATTTGGCATGATTATGTAAATGCCAATCAGTAAAGTAGATGCAAATCAGTGCCCGCATGTATACCTAATTAACTCTTTGTTGCCAATTAATTTACAATCAATTAATTTGCAATCAATTTAAAGAAATATAGCGGCAAATAACTTAAGTTAGTGGATTCCTCTGCAGTTAGCATGTATTACAGTTGCACAACATATTTTGATATTGTTCGGTATAGAGGTAGATATCCTTTTTTTTAACATTGTTTTAAATAGTTTAATAAATATCTTTATCAGCGTTCCATCAAGTTAAAGCATTCAACATACGGAATCAATCAACTAATGGATAGTGAACTCAATGATAAGCACAAATTGACTCAACAAGAAGATATATCTCAAAAATCATCGGAATGAAGGATAGTCAGAAATCTACAAAATGACAGATGACGATAAAAGATCTCGATCAAATGATGATTTTATTTGGAATGCTAAATTTACCTCAGCATAAGTGATATATGAAGCAAAAATTTAATTAAAATTTTATACTTCCATCTTATCTCATCAGCTTTCTCCTTCTATTTTTACGGGTGGACTTCATGGAGAAAAATGGATGTGTCACTATCTTCAAAAGGAGAAATTTGATATTATTTTGGTTAATTACTTCTTTCTGTGATGTGTCACAAGTTGGAATCTACAGTAAAAAAATTGAATACAATTTTTATTTTTTGTTCTTTTTTTTTCAATACTGCAAGCTTATGAAATAACTATTTTACTTATTCTATGCAAAATCATTCTTTATCTTCAATTCAATTTGATTTGAATTTCTAGCTATATCAATTAACCATCCTTTTATACTACCGAATTAATGAAATTTCGCAAATGCTAATTGAGAATAAAATCAATAAAGAAATCGTTGTTACTTCAAATCTACGTTTACACATTTAAGGTTCCATTTTAATTGACCATTAAATATGGTAATTCATTAACATAAATCAAGTTATATATTTGATATGGCATTTTTTTTATAGTTTAAATTTACAATCGCCTAATCAAGCTATTTTTAATACCGAAAAAAATCATATTAAACATATAATCATTACGGTATTAAAAGGTAACTGTGATATGTATGAATATATCAATCGCATAACATAAATCATATACATAAAAATATACCAACTTTAATCTAAAAAAATCCATATGTTAATTATACATTGCACTGTAAAATTCATTGCATCTTCCTGTTCTTTCGTTACTTTACATTTTGATGTGGGCATTTTAAAGTCTACACAATTGTTTACATATAATTTAATTATTAGCTCCTAAACTTTTATATTTAAGTTCACACATTTTAATTAATAACAAAAATCAAAATTAAATAAGTTTAGTTAACTAATATTTCTTTCAAACACTAAAAAATGACAAAAAATTATATTTTTTGGGCACAAAATACCAACACTCCAAATTAATTTCCTATAATAATTTAAGTCTTTCATAATTCCTTTTGGATGTTATACATTTAATACCATAATTTATAATTAATTGCATAGTATTAAAACTAATTAAGCAACTTTAGTAAACTATTGCTCATTGATTCGCCTAATAAATCGCATCAATATTAACTATATTCACATTAAAAAAATGAGAAAAATAGCAATTCAAATATATAAACACATCAACCGCATAACATAAATTATATACATGATAACAGTCACATTTTAAAGTTTAACTTATTTACATCAGTGTATTTATCTTATGTTATATTGCAATGTTAACATGAAGCGCTCATAATTCAAATTTTATTTAGTAATTTACAAAATGCTCCACAATACCACTTGATATTGTATATTTAAGCCAATATGTTTAAATTAATTATATGGTTTTGAATTTACCATATAAATTCAATCAGTAAATGTTGTTAATTCATCTAACTAACGCCAAATATGATGTTTTAAAATGTATATCATATTCATATAAAGAAAGAAGGCGAAATCGGTTTTCCTTTTAAATATAAAGTTAAAAAAGCTAGGCGATTTAAACAATATGTAAACAATGATAGTAACTTAATATGTTATACATTTATCTCGGTAAATTTGTCATAAATTGAAGAAAAAAATTATAGCTTCAAGTATCCACATTTTAACACTTTCCACAATTATTTACAGAGCCACCTTAATTCTTTCATTATATTTTATATTTAAATTCATATGTTTAAACTACCTATGAAATCTTAAATTATAATTATTAAAATAATCTTAGCAAATAATTAGTATATTTCTCTAATAGCTTTAAAAAACATACGTCAATTTTACTACATATATTCATATTAACAAAAGTGTATCCTTTCATTCAACTATATATATATATATATATATATATATATATATGTATATGTATGTATGTATGTATGAATCACATAATATAAATTATGTATGTGAATGACAATAATAAATTTAATTTGTAAATAAGTTAGATTCGTTTATACCAAAATTTTACCATTTATTATATCACAAAAATCTTTTTTTAATTCAATAACTCCGCAGAAAATTTATTTTTAAACAAAATTCTTTCGATTCATTCTACTATAGTATATATTTAAACTAAGTTCATAATTTTACATTTAACTTATTTAAAAATTCTATTAAATAATATTTCCCAATCCATAGAATAAATTAGTAACATACATCAGTTTCAACATTTATAGTATATTCATATTAACGGAATAATAAAAAAAAAAAATCAGATACATACACATACATATTATTTATGTAAGCTATAAAACATAAATTACAAATAATAATAATCATAATTTTAATAATGTCGCACAATGCATACTCACATTGTTTGAAAAACTCAAACATAAAGTGTAAGATGTATAACATAAAATTATACATCATATTTTAAAAAAAAAATAGCTAAAATAATTTACTTATTTTTCAGATAATTTTTTCAGTTAAACTGCCCGATAATATATGTTCAGTTGAATTATCAGATAATGCATAATAAGCTCTCTTTTTAATCACAAATAGTAAAAATGTTATTTTTTTTACAATCACGTGTGCAACGCACGGGTTACACACTAGTTATAACTATGATACTTGCCCATGTATTTATGACTCATGCAAGTTTTTCAAATTGAATACTTATCCACTGCATATAAATAATAACTGACATAAATCGTTGTACATCAAGCAGCATCTAATGACTTAAAATATAAACATCTGCGCTAACAAATAAAGGGAAAGGAATCAAAGGTAAGAGTTATCTTTGCTCTTAAGCGTAAACAGAGAGGCTGCACCCTTCAAATCATGTTCTTGAATATTCATCTGCCCCATTGAGTTTAGGTTTCCATTTCTTGCCTCTCCAGAACTGTAATGATACGTTCTAGAACCAGTTGCATCATGATCAAAATCAACCCCCTTTCCAGATCCAGATCCACCATCAGCATTAGCGACGACACTCGGACTCGGTGTAATCTGATCAGCGTCCTCGTTCAACATAACCGAGGAATTCTTATCTTCCTCCAGTTTCAAGTTCAGAAAACTAAAATCAACACTATTGCCATTATAATCACTACTACTTCCAACTTCGTACTGGTTACCGAAAGGTCCGAAACCATTCTCGTTTCCAATTCCGATCTCATTACCAAAACCAACACCAATATCAAGACTATTCATATCATCATTCCCATCAAACGAGAAATAATCTGCATGCTGCCAGTCGCCCCCACCCCTGATCACTGGCTGCGCCCTACATATCTCGAGCTGCTGCGATGTTAGAGCAAATTCCCTAATCAAATGCTGATGATACCCAGCCAACTCTAAAATCAGCCCATAGCACCCGGTAGCCGGGTACCGTACCCACATTTCGGATTCGTAAATAATAGTCCGCATCGCGTCTGCGTGTTGGAGCGGATCCAGCTTGTTTAGGATTTTCAAGACGTTCCGCACCCCGTACAATCGGTGGACAGCGAGGAATCGGGCTTGCTCGTGGGCGGGGAAGTAGGGAGCTAGCGGGCAATCGAGGGTGCAGCGCCGACGTTGGTGTTTGCAAGAGGCGCATGCTTGTGATTGGGAATGGGGAAGGCAAGAGGACGAGGCTGCATCCAAATTTTGAATGTTTTGGACGGTGGCGGGGGAGTTAATGTTTGAAAAGTCTGGGTTTGGGTTCATGGCGATTATGATTAAATTAGAGAAGATTGTTAGGTAGGGAAATATTCGGATCTATTTAAATTTATAATACACAGCATCTCAATATATTTTGGATTAAAATGTCGTTTTTTTCCACGATTTTTTTTTTTTTTTTTTTTTTTTTCCTGCAGACTAGTTCAAATGCTCAGTACCATACCTCCTTTTTATTCTCGCTTCAAAACAGAAAACAATATCTACGATATTTTCATGAACCTCAATATATTTTGGATATAAAAAATTCGTTTTTCACGGATATTTTTCTCTGACTAGTTCAAATGCTCCTAATTCTCCTTGTTATTCCCTTCAAAACGGAAAACTATATCTACTGTATTTTCATGATAATTTCATTATCCAAATCTCCTCACTTCATTATTTTCCAATATGTCAGCACCTTCGGACATTGTGGACATTGTGAGTATTTTTTCTTCTACCGGTTTATCATTTATTTTCTATCGATCTGTTCATAAACATTCTACATATTTTTGATTTCTTTTGTGTTATCAGTGAGTAGTGAGTACAACTATCCTGTTAGCATATTTATCATGTTTTCTACCCAGTGTATTTGAAAAACAAAAATTCATATGCTTTTTACATAATCAAATTTTCATTTAGATTATGAAGAATATATGCAGTGATTCATGAACTAATTTGTATAAAGCACTTATATGAATTGTCTAACCAGCAAAATAGATCACTAAGAAGTTATTCAGTGTAAAAATCATGCATTTTTTCTAATTTTCATGTAGATACAGAATCTTTTGAAGAACTGTATTGGGTTTTGATTTATAATTATGTGTTAGTTATAAGGTATATCTAATTGTACATGTGATGCATGTAATGAAATAGGAACATGGAGAATATGTTACAAGGATTGATGCACAGAAAAAGATAGACGATTGGTTACCAGTAACAGCATCGCGAAGAGCAAAATGGTACTACTCCGCTTTCCACAACGTCACTGCAATGGTTGGCGCTGGTGTGCTTGGACTTCCTTTTGCATTTTCTCAGCTCGGATGGTAAAAAAAAATCATTTTTTCTTATTCTAATTACATGAATTATATTTATAAATTGTTTAATTTTCCTTTCCAAATTGTTTGGAAGTAATATTTTAATGAGGCTAGGTTTTCCTTTCATGGCACACTGTTTATTATTTCATTTCTCTACTGTAGGAAAAAAAAAAAAAAAAAAAAAAAAAACGTTTTTTCACCTTATTTTATAATTTACAGTGAAATAATGTTTCAGTGATTACTTGTCATATGGTAAGATATTTGATACTGTAATAATAGTTTTTGAATTTGATTAGCCAGACATATATAATATATCCCAGTAACAAAAATGTTGTTTTCTACAGTTGTAAAACTTTAAAATATATTGCATAAATATACAATATCCTTGACTTCATTTCTAGCCATTGAATTTCACTGTACAATAATCTAAATCTAAAGGCGAGTCACCATTTTTTTGTTACTTTTAAGTAATTGTGTCATTGAGCAGTGCTAGTTTAATGATATACTAGATTTTGGGACAAGAAATTTTAATAGTGTAAGTGGTTTCCGTTTCCCCTTAATTCACATAAAACTTAATTGCTTGTTTATATTATTTCAATTGTTCAATTCTGCAAGGTAATCAAAATATAGATACTTTTGAAAAGGTTTCAGCGAAACATGATGTAGTAGAAGCATATTCATACCTGCAGTTAATATTTAAGAACATCCTTTTAAGTTTATACCACATAACAGCGCTTGCATTAAGTATGTGTGTTTACCATAAAACTTCACTTAAATTTATGTTTTATATTAAGTTCAAGTCAAAATATCGAAGTTGAATCTGTTAACTTTGTGTTATAACGTATGCAAGTTTTTGTGTTATACTATACGTACATATAACATGCAATACTATTACCCTGGACTTTTTTTTTTTTGTTCAACTGAAAATGTCGTTTTATAAGGTTTATAATAAAGAAGTTTAGAAACTTTTGCCATGGAAATATTAGCATTTGAAAAATAAATGGATTCCAAAAAATAAAATAAAAACATCTTTTGTGCAATTTTCAATGTTTTATAAAACTTTGAAACTTTTATGAACAAGTTAATGTTTGTTCATATATTTCTAAAAGTGTCAAGCTTTTCTTTGAAAAGATGCATTTGTGAACAAATTGAACTTCCGTAAAAATATCTATAAATATCTGAATATTTTTAACTTTTGCAAAAATATGTGAATATTTTAATCAAAATATTTGAATTTTTCATAATAAGTCAAAATTTTGTGGAAACAATTCAGTAGTTTTTTTTTTCCCTAATATTTGACTTATTCAAAACTTCTGAATACTTTTTTCCGTAAAGGATCATTACCTTAACTATAAATAATTGAAGTTTATCATTATTTAAATGTTATAATAAAAAAATGGGGAAATTGGTTTGATAGAAAGGGAAGAATAATTAAAAAAAAAAAAAAAAAAAAAATCTCTTCATTTGAGTTTTGAAAAAAAAAACACTTTGATTGTGCTTGAAAGACTTCTTTTTTTCATCTTCATGCAAAGGGAAACCTCTATACATTTATGTTCAATTGACATGCTGTTCATTTTGCAAATATGAGAACTATTTTTGGACATTAATATCAAAGAATTTTAAACTGTAGGTACTATGGACTTATCTGCCTAGCTGTATCATGGCTAATCACATTCTACACGATATGGCAACTAGTGGAACTACACGAATGCGCACCAGGAAAGCGTTTCGACAGATACCATGAAGTTGGGCAGTACATTTTTGGACCTACACTCGGGTTGTGGTTGATTGTCCCGTATCAGGTTGCAGTCCAGATGTCAACAGACATTGTTTACGGGGTTACTGGAGGAAAATCTCTCAAGAAGTTCTTCCTTTTGCTTGCACCTTCTATTGGCCAGCATAGACTGGTGTACTTCATTTCCGGATTTGGAGTTCTTCAGATTTTTCTTTCTCAGCTTCCCAATTTGAATTCTCTTAAGGGCGTTTCCTCCCTGGCTGCCTTGATGTCCTGCTGGTATTTATTGTTTTATCTTTTCACCTTTTTTCAGTGTGATATTTAATTTAGCTGATTTAATGAGCCATTCGCAGTTTCACAGTCTGAATTTAGCTTATAAAATCCTCCACAAACCATCTTTTCATCCAATTATACAATCTTTTATCATAACAAAACGTTACTTATAAATACAATAATTCCAGGGAATTCGTCTGATGCATAAACCGACACTGTTATGAGAGAATCATTGTTTTTATTATAAAAAAGGCTTCTAATCATTTCATCTCGGCTGATTTTCAGAAAACATATGCGACTGTTTGTTGCTGTGAATACAGTATTTATAATTAACAGCTGTTGTTAGTGTCAACGTTATTTGCTTTATTACTATACAGTATTTCCAAGACAAAATGATTTTAAAATGCAACTAAAAATTTCTCAAATAACTTGACAAAGTTTGGATTTCTTACTCTACTGGAGTTGTTCGGCATTTCAAGGAACTGAAATGGTTTGATGCATAAACTGACACTGTTCTGAGAAATGGTCCAAATTCTAGGGAATTCGATTTATAAAGAGCATGCAACTTTTTTCTTGAAGTACTAATGTGGTAAATAACTCGCATATTATCATGAATACCAGTTACTCGGCTATATCATGTGTAGCATCAGTGCTACGGGGACGCCTTCCAGACGTAAGCTATAGCCCTCGCTCAATCAAGACGTCAGATAAAGCGTTCGACATACTTAATGCACTTGGTGCAATTGGATTTGCATTTGCAGGACACAGCGTGGTCCTCGAGATCCAAGCCACCATTCCTTCCACTCCTGAAAAGAAATCGACAAAACCAATGTGGAAAGGTTGCGTCGTCGCTTATATCATAGTGGCTATGTGTTACTTCAGTGTTGCGGTTTCTGGGTATTGGGCTTTTGGTAACAAAGTCGAAGACGATGTTCTTGTTTCTCTAGAGAAGCCCAAGTGGCTTGTCGCCATTGCTAATTTCATGGTGTTTCTTCATGTCCTTGGAAGCTATCAGGTTCGTTTTCCTCATTCATTTAAATATGGCATCAATCATAATTTACCTACAACGATAACAAGTATGTGTAGTGTAATCTGATGTATTTGTTTTACTTATATTGAATGTAAAATGTTTGACATTTTCAGGTATTTGCAATGCCCATATTCGATATGATTGAATCATACCTTGTACTCAAGCTTGATTTTAAACCAAGTTTCAAGCTTCGTTTTATATCTAGGACAACTTATGTGTGTAAGTATATATTCTATTTCCCTTGTAAAATTACTTTTTGCATATACGGTATATGTGTTTTATGTGTGATATTATATACATGTAATTTGTGTGTAAATAATGACAGGTTTCACGATTCTAGTCGGGCTTTCTATTCCATTTTTTGGAGGGCTTCTTGGGTTTTTCGGGGGATTAGTATTTGCTCCAACTTCATATTTCGTATGTTTTCTCAATCAGTTTTTTCTATAATTGAAAGCAAAGGAACTAATATGTATACCTAAACATGTTATATTTCTGCATACATGCGCAGGTTCCTTGCATAATGTGGCTGGTGCTTTATAAGCCAAAGTTCATGCGTTATCACTGGATGGCATGCTGGGTATGTCATAACTATAATACATATATATTCTAATAATAATTACTGAATGATGTTAGCTATCTTAGTTTCAGCTAACTACTGTTAAAATTTAATTAAATGTTTTCACATTTTGTGCAGATCTCGATTATTTTGGGAGTTCTGCTAATGGTATTATCGCCTATCGGAGGCATGAAGACTATAATTGATTCCGCTAGCAGCTACAAATTCTTCTCGTAGTCGAATTAGTTTTTGGAAGTTTGAATTAGACTACCAATTGTATATAAATAATGACACAATGGTTAGCTACTTTTGTTTTGTTATTTATCATTAGATGGTTGCAGTGATAGATATGTATGGTTTGGTTTTTGGAAGAATTTATTTAGCAATTGCTGGTTTGATACTTTGATTGATAACATCATGGGATAAATCAGTTATCATAATTATAGCATGCTATTTTAATCGTCTTTCTTATTTACAAGGGCTTGGATACTCCACAAAGTTATGTTATATGCACGTTAGTGTACAGTATGAAAGCTTCTTAGGACCAGATTTTTTTTTTTTTCAAGTGTTTTGTTAAGAGCTAATAATATCAATCGTCATTTCATTCTGGTTTATACGTGACTAGAGAAGAATCTACACAAAAGCCCTTTTCATAGTAGAAAAGTTGAAGGAAGCAATAAAAATTTATTTCTAGCAAGAACAGGTAGAAAACCTGCTGTATATCAACGGAAAGTTTTAGGCAAAAGGGAGGGAAAAAAAAAAGGCAACATTTTTACCTATTATAAATACGAGTGATGATTTTGAGCGGATTGAAGCAAACTTTATTTTGTAAATCATCACGATTGTCATGCTTCAAGCGGTCGAAAAATTCGCAAAAATCAAAGGCATCATGGCAGCGTTGGTGTGATTTACCTTCTTTTTCTTTTTGGTTTTCTTCTTTCTGCCCTAATTTTATGTTCCAGGCCGCCACAGTGTGAAAAGGAAATGGTAAGCATAAAACTCAAACTAATATTTTCATGTTTGCCTTTTGCTTTGATTGATTTTAGGCTAAAGTTTGGAATGGGCTGTTGATGTACAATTGTCCTTCTTTTTTTTTTTTTTTTTTTTTTTTTTTTAATGCAGTATAAATTGTTTGTAAGAAAACTACATGATACATTCATATGATAGAAAAAATTAGGTTGTTTGGTTTTTAATTTTTAAATTTGGGTTTTCATACGAACAACGCACATATATCGTGAAAAATGATCTTTTTGAAAAATGAAGTTAATACACAAAACAAAAAACTATTTTTTATTATTTTCTGTATTTTGAGAAACATCAGAAGAACGATGATAAATTCATCCATTCACCGTTCTTCCATCCACTCCATCATCCCCTACGTTTTTGGTTCGTCGCCTCCGTTATTCTTCAAATCTTCGTTTCTTTCGAAATTAACGTTGAAAACTTAAAACACAAAATAAACCAAACACTACTTTAGCTTTTGTTATTTAAATTGATAACATATGACTATTTTTTGTGTTTATGTGGGGAAACGAGCTGGAATTCTTATAAAGGAATTAGGAAGAATTTCCAAAATTTTGGAGATAGATCCGAAATTCAAACAATGAAGCGGAATCTTGAATCTTGTTTCAAAATGCATGGCGGAGGACAATTCATCACACCCAGTTGAGAAGCAAGATTGTCATTTGCTTATATCTTCTAAATTCACTTGACAAGTTTATAATTAATTTTTGAAAATATGGTAATTTTGTGTAAAACTATAAACATGCATTACACATTAGTTCATGTTTTTTTATATAAGAAAAAAACATCATTATCATTATTAAACTAGAAAATTTAGTTGATAAATATTGTCAATAAATAACTGTCAATTGTTTTTTTCTTAAACGTACTTTGGAGATTAATGTTAGGGACTTAGCTGACCTACCACAACTGACCCTCTGTTTAAGCTAGCTCAACAAGTAGCATCAATTTGCTATAGTGATTTTTGCTTATGTGTTCAAGACATAGCCACTCTAAATCTTAGTGGATGGCGGATGCATAACATCGCTTGTTCGGACTCGTACATCCTATAAAACTTTGTTTCATGGTCGCTAGATTATCTTGTTAGCGGTATGAATTGAATTCAATATTTGAGTTCACACATTAAAGATTTTCAAGTGAGATATAACTTCTTGCTAACTATAAAATTAGAAGATAGTTAAATAAGAGAATATGAAAGAGAGAAGAGAATAAGACTTGTATAATTGCTTTTTTTACATGTTTTATTAATTAAAATAAGATAATTAAGTAGATAGTTATCGGTAATATAATCAATCTTGATTGTTCTTTTAACATGGTTTATTAATGTCAATTAGTGTTGTCTCGTGGATGGATATCGTAACCGATATTTTTTTGTATTATTAGTTAATACAGAATAATTTTGTGATGAAAGTTTATTAGATCGTATTTTTAGGTGATTTTATAATTTGTTAATATTGGGTGAAAGAGGATTTGAACTTGTAAAGAAAGTGTAATTATTAGATCCCATTTTTAAGGAATATTAAAGGGGTTTTGGTATTCCACCTTGGTATCAAAAAAGTGTGACATCAAAAAATTACAACCACCACGTTACAACACACGCTATCGGCATGATCAGGACATATGTTTTATGCATGAACCATGCTTTGAAAAGTTGTATATTGTTAGACCAAAAAGTGGCATTAACATCCAATTGACTAGATTTTGAAGAGAATAATGAAGAAATATAAACTAAAAATGAAGAAAAACAAGCAAATACACGGTTCACCATTAACGAGCCTACGTCCACTTTATAATCTTGATATTCAGCAAGGAAATACAAGTACAACTCTCAGAAACACTCAACACTTGAGTTACAATTGATTTTCATCACAAGAGTATTGACATTCACTCGAAAATGGTTGAGTAGAGAGCGAGTCGAATATTAATGGCATTGGTAATATGTAGCTTCAAAGATTCAAGTATCCAAAGTAGGGATGTCAATTTCCTACCCGACCCGAAACCCGCACAGAAATTAGCAGGTTAACCCGACCCATTTAGTTGGTGGGTCATAAACAGGTCAACCCGAAATTGACCCGTTTATAAACGGGTGAGTTTAGGGTTGACCCGCTAATCCGATCTTGACCCGCCAAACCCGTTTATAATATTTAAAAAAAAATTAAGGACCATAGGTCCATCCGTTGGTGTTACTGTACATGGCTGCGCAATATCAAGTTTGTGCTTATAGTGTTACCATTGGGATTGCGTATTTAAGGTGACATCATTGGTGATACACAGAATCGTTTCCATGAATACAACAAGAAGCGGGGCCCTTTATTTAATGTTCTTCCATTATTACTTTTTTTTTGCATATTGAAGGTGACATGCAAATGAAGAAGACCCTTTTATTTGTAGTATCACATTCAACGTAGCCTCCCTCTTCCTTTCTAACCAACGCCCATGCACCTACTGGATATCCTTTTGTCTTTAGACATGCTGACGTACTGGCGATCTGTTAATTTAGAACCTTGTATTGCAACATTTTGCTTACAAAAGCAAACCATATGCACATGCATTTGTAATATAACGTTTGTGGCCTTGCCATTTTTCGTAGATGCAGCAACTATATCAGTAGTGTGGCTCCACCAAAAGCAACTATCAAATCTGAATATGTTCTATCAGTTAATTCATAGATTATTCAGTACATGTTAATATGTTATACGTCCAATATGTTGTTAGAATTCTTTATTGCTTCCCAAAAACACAGATCTTTTGATGGTTGGTGATTTTATATGGTGAGTTTACGTCTTTTCATGTTTTCATGTTCATTCCGATCTTTTATACAAATATGTTTCTTAACGGGTTACACGAATCAAACCCGAAACCCGCACGATTATAAACGGGTCAACTCGAAACTGACCCGTTTAATAAGAGGGTTGAGCTGACCCGACCCGAACTCGACCCGAACACGACTTGACCCGACCCGAACCCGACCCATTGACAACCCTAATCCAAAGTCCCTTCTTCTTCAGTTGGGTCGGGTATTTATAGGGATCAGTTAGGAAATTCAGGCGGGAACGGTTACATGCATATGTGTCTCTAGCTCCGGCTTTATAGCATGTTAGTGGAGGCAGTCGTGTGTTGAGGAGCACTCTGAGTTGTGGCTACGTGGCATCATCCCCATTCAACCAGGGGTTTGTGGCGATAATGGGAAATGACTCTAAGTAATTACATAAGCTGGGATCGGGTCGAGTTAATCTCGTTTAAACTGATCCCCTCTTTTGACCGTTCGACCCAGAACCCTCCTTTTTATCTAATCCGTAGGCCTTCGACCCGTTGCTTTGACATCATCCAGCCCGAAGCTCCTATGTTCCGTTCGACCCAGAAGCCATATATCTGTTCGACCCGACTTCCGCCTCTTGAATGGGTATGAACTTTGATTTCTAACACATGTGATCACGATTGCTTGGATTCAGGGTGGCCTAGTCACTAGGTAGGCCAACATTTTTCCCCCTATAGTGCATCTTATCGTAGAAGAGGCGTGCTTTGAACCCAGTAACCCGTCTATTCTTGAATAAACAGTAGTCAACGGTCGTATCCATTCATGAAGTTGTAACATTTTATTTCTGTACACCATGTATAAATACGAGATCACACTCGTAATCGTTCTTATTGCACCTGGCAATTCAGGATCCCTAACTTAGATCATAGGCAAATCTACATATAACTCCTTTAACTTTTGTCGAATCAAAAAGTCAAAGTCATTTGTTTAAATCACATCGCTTTGTTAACACTTGTCCATGTGTACAAACAAGTCCGAATAATTTCTTTTGTTAACACACATGAGCATCGTGCTTCATCGCGGGTCTCGAAATAGTAGTTGTGATTGCTTTTCATCTTTCTATTTCTCTCAAATTTTGAGTTTTCTCATTTCACAATCCATCTTGGGTCGAAAATGCTCAAAATCATGCCAGGTCGAAATACTTGACTCGCTAACCTTTTCGAACCGAAGAGCTTTGAATTCCTACTTTTGCCTCTGGAAAACTAGATCAACCCGTCACTTCAGAGGGAATACGAATGGTTTCTTTTATATCATATAAGCCGACCCACTCACCATTCCTTTGTTCTTATTTCTCTGCTGCAAAATCACTTCGGATTTGCTAACCCTAACACTTGAAAAAAAATTCAATTTTGATTCAATTCTCCAATTCGACAAATAGCTACGCTAAGAATCGACAGATTCATGTTTTAATTCAAACTTGCAAACAAATCGAGTTCATTAACTCTCCAATTCCACCATTTTCCATCGTGGCATTGACATCTCGAAATCTAGAGCTATCGCCATCACCAGTGACATCGTGATCGTTACTTGTGGCGACTTCTACACCTCTGACCCTCTGGCGATGTCTGAGGCGTTGGTGTGCGGGTTCATTTCTCATTCCAATGTGCTGGAGGAGAATGGGGAAAGGAAACAGGGTCTTGAAACTTTGGAGGAGGAAAAGAAAGGAGAACACCGGGTTTGGGTCGAATGGGCTAGCAAAGGGTTAGATGGGTGATGATTTTTGTATGTGCAGTGGGGTCGGGTCGAGTTATTTTGACCCGCAGCCCTGTCAACAAGAGGCATTCGATCTCGGAACTTCGATCCGACCCTTATGCAATTGATTTGACTCTAGTGTACTTCGACATGTGCCCAACTTAACGAGCAAGGAGATTATAATTGATGCAATCCATCGTGTGTACATATGTACTACTCGATCGAAGCTAATATATCACACAATCTCGCGGACAGTTAGGATAGAGCCCCTTGAGATTCGGACTTTAAGAACATCACTTTATACTTACTCGGAAATTCTGGACTTGTACATTGTGATACATGTCAAACAAATACACACTTTTACAACTTCTTTCCTTTTCAACACTTGTCGTATCAGCACTTCACACACTAGCATACGCACACGGGGGGACACAAGCTACTTTATTCTAATCATCAATGTTTTTTGGATAGCATAGCAGGCATGTCTAGAAGATACCCGACAAGATATTCAGAATCCGAGAAAGGAAAGTGTTAACGATATTTTTCGTCAACACCAGGAATAGGTTAATGGAAGTGGACTCAAGGAAAATTAGGTTGTTTAGCCTACGTAAGTTTGAGTTAGTTCGTCGTTTCCTAGATATCAAGGTCTGGAATCCGAAAAGATAGTTACTCTTCCCTCGATGGGGTGAGTATCACGCTTACGTGATGCAAGAACCAATAGTTACCTAAGTGGGAAGGATCCCTAAATACAACCCTTGATAAAGGACTTAATGGGTGGTAGGAAGGGGTTTTGCACCAAGCTTGTTGAAGGGTTTAGGCTTATAGAAAGGATTTGAGCTTGCAGGAAGGGTTTAAGCTTGTTGGAAGTGTTTAAACCTGTAGGAAGGGGTGTTTCACCCGATTCGGGAAAGGCTTAGGTAAGGGTTCATGCACATGTAGGAAACAAATAGTAAGTTATAGCAACGATAACTAAGAAACAGCATGACAAACTCATAAGAAAATATCATAAGTGTCGATTCACTCTTTATTGATCTTTGATTTAGAATCCATGAACAGAATAGAAGAAATACCGAAATCAATCTAAGAATTAGGGTTTACTCTCGAGAGAAAGAGTACAAGAGTAAGAATGAAAATATGTCCTCAAAATGTGACTCCTGGTGTCTTATTTATAGAGAATTCAGAGGCCCTTCTGTTCTTGGGCCGTTGGGCCTGTAGGAGCCTCTACCAATTGCTTTTTTCCTTGATCTTGGGTGATTTAGCTTCCGGACGCTTTATGGTGCTCATTATAGCTTCTGTAGTAAAGGTTCCGGTCAGTTGGGGCTTCTTTGAGATTGATATGAGCTTTCGGTTGTATGCTCGGTTATGAGCTTCTGGATGTAGGCTTCCGGTTTTCCCGTGAATACTTAGAGGAGTTTGCCTTCATGACATATGTAGATAGTTGCCGGTTTGGAACCACTATCAGTATTTGTACTAAGTAGAATAGTATGGATAACCTGTATTCCTCCTAGGATTCTGGTTTTCCTTCACTACACCATAATGGCCAATTGGCAACTCTTATTTTTTTCTACTGCCAACACTTATATGTGTTGTAGACTAGTGACACTAATATGTGTTGCGGTAGGAAAAATGTGTCACCAAAAATGTGCCAACACTTTTATGTGTTGTTATGCTTGGTCAACTCTTATCTTCTAAGGGCAAAAGGGTAAGTTCTCAGCCATAACCTAATTGTTGCTTCAATTCTTTTCCCCCAACGCTTATTCCTCTGAAGGCCGCACCTTTAGAAATTAAAAAGAAAAATGGACTTCGCTTCTCAACTCGTTTATCAATCCACGACTAATTAAAACTCGTTCAAATAAAAAGAAACGATGATGGCAGCATAACCCTAGAAAATTAAAATGGGGGAAAAATCAAACTACGGTGTCTCGATTCAAAGACAAAGCTGGAATCAGAGAGGGAGATGGAGTCGAGAGGAGCGACAACAACATAATCTGAGAGCTCGAGAATGTAAATTAAATCTAAGAGGACGAGATCGAGGATCAAAAGCATGGTGAGTGTATTCTCACTTTTTAGGTACTATGACCTTATTTTATAGGCAGTCTGTTAGTTGTATGTGTCTTCGATTTCATGCTTAGTATGACGAAATGCATTTATATACCGATTGGGTGATTCACGAGTTAACATGTATGATCTTTGTGAATGAGTGTATGGTTGCTGATTGTTTTCCTATTTGTTGTGTGCATAGATATAAACTAAGTAGAAGAGGCTTTGCAGGAAGGATTAGTAAACTTGCTATACATTCCAGTAATGATAGGCTGTACACACTTATTATACAGATGAATCTGATGAGTAACAGTGAAGCAAATGCTTGTTATTATGTGTACATGGATGTGCTAGGTGTTTTCATGTTTGGATGTATTGTTGTGATTGGTGATTTACCTTTGGATTCCTATATATGTATGTATAAAAATCTTGGAAATTGGGTAAATATATACATGTATATCAGAAAACAAGATACCAGTTAAGATTGTTATGGGGCTAAACATTACAGACAGATGAATATTGAGAATACATCTGTTTTGACTAAACATATATATCCTATTGTGAAAGAATTGAATGTTTCATATGTATTTTGCTAAATTAATAATGATATGGACATTGATATATTTTCGGGTTTTAAAGAGAGTTTTGGCACCACTTCGTGATCGAATAGGGCATATCATATAAACTAATGCTTGAATATGCCAGTTTGGCACACATAATTCTTGCTTGGTGGTCTGAAATTAGAGTTGAGTTCAGTGAATGTTGGTAGAAGCTATATATATAAGTCGTAGTGTTTATGCATTTAAGATTGGATAGTTATTTAGTATTCAAGTGATAAATATTGGTGATGCATATAAACTGATTTTATGTTTTGCAAGTTCGGCATAAACAAGTGAATGTTAAAATCTGGTTATGTGATGAACTGATAGTTAATCTTACCACCTACTATGATGCATTATTGTTTAGACAGTTTAATATGTTTAGGAAATGTTTTATTAAAAACTGTGTGTTTTCTTTCTCTGATATTTATTTATGAGATGTATACAGATATTCAATATATCCTTACAGTTCAATAAGCTTCTTTATAATGCAACGAGGTAATGTTTTCATATACTTACAGTTTTATAGTACATGATAAAATTATTAAAGCATTAGCATTCTCAAGAATTGTTGAGTTTTATAAAGAACTTTTTATGACCATGAGCTTTTTATTTCTTCTAAGTTTCTTTCATATATAACATACAAAATAGGCAAATGTCTTTATATTGATACATATATATTTAGTGTACTTCAAGTAGGATGATCACATCAAATCACTATTTGTGGTCTTTCTAATATTGTAAACTGTAAGGTTCAATATTAGATCATTTTCTATTGATCAGCGGCCATTAATAGCAATAAATGAATGCCTTGCAAATATTCACTGTAAACTGTAAGGTTCAATATTAGATCATTTTCTATTGATCAGGGCAAGCTAGAAAAGCAATATTACAGTGTTTGGTTGGGAAGATTAACTTTATTTTTAAGTGATTAATATAATGTTTGCTCTTTTTTCTTGTGTGAATTTGCTGAATCCGACTGACTGCAAATTCTTGGGTTTGACGTGCCTTTGATTTTGCTGTTGAGTGTTTGCCTTGTTTTGTAAATTTTAAAATACAGACATCGTTCACACCTTAGTTCATTTAGATATTGTATACATATATGCATTAGCCGGCATATTCATGTAGTATGCATGTTGCTACTTCACTTGAGTCACATGCACTGCCAATATGTAGTATACTGATGTGTATTAATCACCATAGCTCTAAGATTAAATGGCGTATTTGATGGAGTTAGGCCTTTATTTTGATTATTTTAGGTTAGTGTTGCCAAGTTTTCTTGGTTTATTTTTTCTATCGGTTTATAATGGTAGTTAATTGTGTTGGTGTTAGATGAATGATTTTATGATACCGGGTGATCTAAAAGCTTCTACCTTTGCGATACATAGTCTATGAGTTGAGATATTGTCAAGCATCCGGATTTCTACATGTTTTAGAACATTGATTATTCTGTGTTTTATAATTTACACCGTCTTAGGATTTTAGAAACTAAAAATTCAATCTGACATTACATTTTTGTAATTTACACTTTCTTTAGGACTGTAGGATTAGAGAATTCAGCCTGAACTGCAGCGGGATACAGTGAGTAGTAGTTCATGGTTGTGATTACATTTTGTAGATAGAACAAAATGAAAATCGTATATACTATCTTTCAAGTTATTTTTCATTAAGATTATGATTAAATTGCATACAATTTTTTGGTGTATGATTAGTCTAAATTGAGCAATGCAAACCATGACATTTTTATAGTATGTTTTCGAGCACTAAATTCAGTGCTCGGTACCACTGTATGAACTTCTTGCCTATAAAGTCAAATTCTCTAATTTGCATTATAACATTCTAATTACTGAAATAATACATACCCAGCCGTGAGTTTACTTATCGTGTGAAGTCAGTGTCCTTCTCCGAATTCACCACAGGAGAAGTTCATGCTCTTATAAAAGGTGGAAATCAGGTGAATTTATCGGTAATCCAAAACAATTAAGCTTGATGTATTATACAGTTTAAGTTCATTTATTAACAATTTTTACACACATGCATGCAGCGAGCTCGAGAGGTGCTTTTAAGAAACTGGGACGATCAAAATATGAAATTTCCAAACAGCAGGTGAAACAACAAAGGCTGTTACATAAAAAGTTCTCTCTCAAATCTGTTATAGTTTCAAATATCAACTCATTAACTGTTATCCTGATTCAAATTTTGAAGTGATGCAAACAAGATTCGGGATTTCATTAATGATGTTTACGTACACAAGATATATTCAGGAGAAGGTTATTTTTCAATGCATTCAACATGCGTCCCGGTAACTGCTCTTAATGGTGTATTTTGAATTCCCCCTACTACGTTATAGTGGTCCTTTTGTATTCTTGAGAACTTTGTAAAATTTTCACACTGACTCAGTACAAAGATGGAGATGTGGATAGCAATATAGGGAGAAATCAAAGTACGAAGTTCAGTAGACTTCCACGATCGAATCCTGAATATCATGGAAGGTCATACTATATGTCTGGTCATAGTCCAAAAGATGATAAGTCTGATGAAGGAATTAGCACAAGTTTTCTATCTTCAGATTACCCAATGAGTTCATCTTCGACCTCAACATCATCGGATTCTTTAGAATGTCTTGATGACGGTAAACGTACATTGATCGGGAAAGCTATGGAAGAGTACTTGTTTCCTCAGGTTTGTTATTTTTCTCTTCTATCTGATCCCTTGTTGCTTTGCATACTCAAATCAACTAAATTCGTTAATTAGGAAAGTAGAGAGTGCACAAAATGTGATGCAAGCAGCCCAAAGTCATTTTGTACAACCAAAGAATCGTTTAGATCTGGATCTGAATCATTTAGATTAGCTTGTGAGTCGCTCGATTGGCTGAAGGAAGAAGATGATTTGATGATAGTCACTGAACAAGAAAGTTTTAGCCAGTATGGTGCTGATGATCACAATGGACATCATACCGCATGCACAACTATTTATGGTGAAAATTTAAAAGTTGCTATGGTATCTGAAACAGAAGAATGGACTAAGTTCGATGACATAGATGGACCAATTGATCTTGTTTCTCAAACTGAAGAAGTGGTGAAATTCAATCACTTGCCTGCTGTTTTGCCGGTAAACTAACAAGCAATCATTCAGTATATACTTTTAAAGTGCAAATATTTGGTGTAAGAGATCATTTTTTGAATATTATTGTGCACCACAGCCATGGTATTCTTTCGATTACTCAACGGAGACGTCGGCTAATATGTTACATGCTCTTCCATGGAAGGATACATATGCAGGAGCTCGGAATTTAGAGGTATGTATATGTTCCATTATTCAGAAATGCTTGCAGAATTGACTTATATGCAAATTATTAGTTTATTCTTGATTTCTTCCACTAATATATCCTTGATGACTTGTTATAATGATAAACTCTTTAGAGTCTTTATATACATTATTTCGAGAAAAAAAATTGTTTGAACTTTTATTTTAGCAGTACCTAGCAAAGGACAAACAATATTGCAGAAGCCTTCTTCACATCGTATAACATCCAATGCAAAATATAATTATAATAATGGATAGAAAATAACAAACTGAACACTAAATAATCTTAATATAAATTACCAAAGGCACCTACCAGTTAAAAATCAACAAAGAAAAAAGGATTTCACTCCACACTCTTTATTGATTCTAAAGAAAGAAAATAAACTAAATCATTATCTAAACTGCGAACCGAATCCTAATTTCTATAACATTGACATTTAATTTCTTGGGAGTAGTTAAAAAAAGATTGAACTTAATCGGTAAAGCCCGCAGTTTTCTTCCTCTACAATTTTATTTGATGATGATCTGATTTCTGATCCATTCCACTTTTCCCATATAATGTCGCATTAGAAACCATATCATAACTTTAAACATCCATAGCATTAAGAACAAACCCAAAATGGCTGTATGTTTTCCTATTTATGTTTGTACTCAGCAAAAGCATATCTATTTATGTGTGATGTATGTTTTCCTATTTATGTTTGTACTCAGCAAAAGCATATCTATTTATGTGTGATCTTTAAGCTATTTACTTGATTGGTGGATATGCCGTTGTAAGGATTGGTTTTTGATTGTTGATGCATGTATCACCTTAGTGAAAAATGTTCCATTGCAACTTGTCATTTTTTTTTCTTCTAAAAATGAGTGCATTTATATTTTGCAGGCACTCGTGGAGGAGGGATAAAACATAAAGAAAGCAAACACGTGTGACCTTGACAATGATTTTATCTCTAAAGTTTTTGGAATGTGATGAGTGCATTTATATTTTACAGTTTGGACATGATATTATGGTATTTTGAAATCGGAAGCATGTAGCTCAAATTTGAGTATTATGAAAATGTGACATTGTTGAATTTGAGATATGGAAGTATACTAAATCTTATATTGAATTGATATGTTGAATTATATATGTGTGTTGAAAATCACAAAGATATGTTATATTCATTTGTTTTGAGAGTTTTAATATTAATCGTGTAAAAAATAGAGAAGAACTTAATTTCGTACCATGATGCATATAAGTGTTAGCAATTTATGTATACCAACATTTATAAGAGTTAGTAGGATTATGATACTGACATTTACAAGTGTTACCATATCTTATAGTTTCAACATTTATAAGTGTTAGCAATGAATATGTTTGTAACTCTTATAAATGTTACCATATCTTATGGTTCCAACATTTATAAGTGTTAGCAATGAATATGTTTGTAACACTTATAAGTGTTAGCAGTTACTCTGTTTGTAACACTTATAAGTGTTAGCAGTTACTCTGTTTGTAACACTTATAAGTGTTACAGGAAATTCCTCACAGGCCGTTAGTGACACTTAAAAGTGTTACCGAAATTATTTGTAACACATATACTTGTTGGGAATCCACTGTTTTGGTGTAGTGCTTTCGGTGGGACATCCGGGTATAGCCTGATCTTCCGAAAGGTTGCTCCAGGTGATTAGTTTACTGTCAATCAATATGACCTTTCGGCATTTATGCAGTAGGTGTTTCGGAAGTTAGTTCTGGATTACGTTTATGTACTTCTTACTCTTGATGGCTTCGCCTCCTAATGTAACGGTATTAAGCAGGTTAATACCGATAGCCCTTCCATCTTTCTGGGTTTCAACTAGCGGAGCTTTTGCCTCATCTTTCTTAGTTTCTGACTTAGATGATTTTTCGCTATAGGATCCCCCTGCTGGATTGACCTTACCAGATGGACCCTTCCGGGTAGACCTTGTCAGTATTTTGTAGCTTTTGAGTTCCTTTCTCCTAAGAAGGTGTCGGTTTGTGTAGCTCTCGGATCATCCCTTCATTCTCTTGCTCCTTTCTAGTGTTTGGCTTTTGCTTTTTGGTGAATTTCTATGTGCTTGTGTTCACTCGATACCCCTTCACCGTCAATTGGTTTCGGAGTTAATTTTGGTATTAGCACTTGTCCTCCCCCCTTAGTGAAGGGGTGCTTTCGACTTTTCAAGTCAAACTTTTTGTCTTTTCCGAAGTGTTACCCCTGTGTCTTTTGATCTTCCTCGATCGGGAGCGTTGATCGGTCTCCACCTGTACGGTCCAGATTGGCCTCGAAATCTGAATACAAAATTCTTCTTCTTCCTTATTTCCGTCTTTCATCTGCAAATCAAATTCTCGAGCAAGATTACTGTCTCTCTTAAAAGCTGCTCAAGTTTTTCTCTTCGAAAATCAAAACTCAATTCTCTGTAAGTATTTTTATTCTTACTACAAGTTGTAATCTTAATCATGTATCGAAATTGACGAGGAAGTCGATTAGGAGTATGCTGATCACAAAATAGGTTTAAGCAATAACACCCTTTTTATCATGATTGATGTTCAATATGAGTGGCCACTTATTTCATAGATTACCCTGTTTGGGACATGTGATACGCAAAACAAGATATACAAGAAGAAAGTAACTTTTCACTAATTAAGATCCTATGTCATCGATATGAAATGATTCCAACACAATTAGGACTAATCCACTTCCATCATTTGTGTTTTATCTAAGTCTTTGGTGATAACGTTGAACTTTCTAATTTCGGTGGAATTCCCATTGGGGGTATCAATGATGTTAGGATATCTGCTTTCCTTATTATCAAAAGCTTAGATGTCCACCAACGAAAGCACATTGTGTATAACCCTTCTAATATTTAATATATGGGTTCGGTTTGTCTTTTGGAAAATCGAACGTTGTATTAACAATATGTAATGATAATCAATCTACTTATAAGTTTCATCTGTGCCTTTATGTAAGAAGTATGTATACTAATTGCATTGTGATGGAATGATGTCACCTGGTAGAATCATGTCAAGTAAAAGTCCTGCTAAGGCGAAGACCAAAGATCCTAAGGTTTCACGACCTAAGAAGGAATTTGCTCTAAGGTCGTCCTCAATCACCTCTCAAGTTTCAGTAAAGGTTATATTAGACAGTTTTGGTATATCGGGAATCGACATCATCGTAGCTTCTTCCCCAAATTTCCTCAAAAACCCTTCGGAAGGGTATTTTGCGTATTCAGCGATTCATATCTGGCACGGAGGTTTTCTTCCTTTCCCACCTTTTTTACACAAGATTTTATGTGATATGAGAATTTCTCCTATTCAACTCTCACCCAATAAATAAACAACCCTTTTATGTTTGGAAGCTCTAGCGCTTGCATCATGTCAGGATTATTTAAGCCCTAAACTCATTCATCATATGGCCTGATTTTCTAAGAGTTTAGGGTCGCCGATATGGAAGGATAATCACATAAGAAGACCGATTAGTGATAGCATTAGCAAGACTAAGCCATGGGAAGATCAGATTTTTCTCGTTAAATGCCCTCTTGACATATCAGGAAAATTTGTTAACCATGGTAGGCTTATTATTTTAGGAAGTAATTGTTTTATGTTGGTGGCTTTCGTTTATTTGTATCCTTCTTTTATCATAGATCCCCCTTTTAAAGATATGATTTTAACGATGGAGGAAGCTCAAGTTGTCGAGGCTATCTTCAAAGCACCAGTGGAGCATATGTGTCAGTCATTCCTTTTAACCGCCAATAGGCTTCGTCAATATGGCTTGATTCCCCCGGGGCAAAAGATACCAGGGCAAATTCCCATCCAGTTCTCTGGTTCAAAAGGGCTGTCGCTGAGTTCTAGCACGTTCAACGCAGGCTCTCCCATCTTTCCAGGTGATTTGGATGAGATCAACCTTTGATTAGATAACATTGTCACTTTTTCTCTTGTTTCCTTGTACTTATTTTCTATAATCTAACTCTTCTTTGTTTAGGATCTTCAACTTCCCCGGATGCATCTGCTCTCAACCTTTAACGGGTCAAGTGTCGAAGCTGTAAAGAGGCTAGCTCGGCCCACCATTGAATCACCGTCAAAGAAGTCTAGGAATGATAAGCCAGTTGGTTTTCTAGAAGACATTGTTGTTACCCCAAAAACAAGACCGACTATTGACCCCACAACTATTGATGATGATCAAGTGGTCGATGTTGACGCCTCTCCTGAAATTTCTCCGAAAGACAAGTTCATAAGTAGCCCTATCCTCTCCGATACTTTTTGATTAGTTAGGCGGGGAAAGGCATGGTCTCTCAATGCCTTCCTCTTCTCAGCCTACTATCTCTCCTATACCTCCTCTGCCAGTCTTAGATTTTGACAGGCTTGTGTGTCTTGCTCTTTCTTCCCCTGAAGTCGCTAACATTACTCCGACGTCTTCACCCTTGGATTCAGAATATTTCCACCGACAATAAAACAGAGACCACCTTTCGATACTGACTTATCTTTCCTAACATCTTTTGTTTTTACGTTGTTTCTGGGGGAGGCTCAATCCATTTCTTTTCCTTAGGTGATGAAACTTGGTATGTATCCAGATGGATAGCCTCCTCTTCAGCAGTGGAAGTTGATGCCCTTAAAGCGGAGAATAGGGCATTGGCGGATAAGGTTAATACTCTGTTGCGGGAGAAGGCGGAGAGTGATAATGAACGTAATGAGTTAGTGACCCTACTGGAAGAGGAGAGGAAGACCAAAGATGTGTTGGTGAAGCAAACTGAAAATCTTAAGGAAGAAAAGTCAGGAATGGAAGTTGATCATACCGCCAAGTTGGACAGGATGAACGCCCAACTTTCTACCGCGAAGAGAATAATTTACGAGGCTAGTGACAAAATTTCCAATTTCTTAAAAGTCCACCTTAATAACATAGTTATGGAGTATTATTAGGATGCCCTCATCCTTGCTTTTTCAGATAATTATAAGAGGCTTTCAGAATTTGATTTCTCTTCAATTAAACCTTCTGTCCGAGATAGAGTTTTGGAGAAGATTGAAAAGGTAAGGCGAGAACATAAGGTTCCCTCAATGGACAAGATAAACCCCGCATCCCTCTTATTCATTGAAGAGTTCTCTAAAGATTATGAGGAAGAGGAGGAGGAAGAAGCCATTGATGAAGGTGAAAAAGGAGGAGACGTGGACCAGCAGGGTGGCTGGAAAATGTGACAGAATCTCTTCTTCCACAGCGAGAGTTACCTGATGATAAAGGGAATGTTACTGGCTCCACAAGCATTTCACTTACTCAGAGTCCAGCTGCACCACCCTCTAAGGTGTATGGTTCTTTGGATTCTAGGAATAAAGAGACTTTTGACCGATCTGATGTTGATGTTACTCAGGTATGGCTCTTGCTCTTGGAATATTTTCCTTCTTCTTGAATTTTGTTGTTAATAACTAGTCTTTTCATGTTGTCGTAGTTTGCTGCTCCTCCAAAGATGTAAGCTACGGTAATGCTTTAAATTCTGGGTTTGAAAGCGAGGAGTATTTTCAAGGAATTTGTACTGTAAAAACAATTTAGCAAGGAGTTTCAAATATTTTTGTATGTAGTACTTTTAACTTATCTGTGAATAGTCTTGATTCCATGACATTTGGTGATTAGTGATATTGTACTAATATGTCAGTGTGGATGTTATGCGCATGTTTGTATGGATTGATAAAAGTCATTTGGTTATCTTTCCTTGGAATGCATGATGTTATTAGTGTGTACTTTAGTGTTTATGTTTTACATATTACGATATCTCATCTTATCCATGACTAGGAGGACCAGTTCCAGACCCTTCCTTCACAGTTTAGAGAAGAAAATTTGAACAATGCTGGCTGCAAAGATATTTTTGAGAGTACTCCCCTTTTGAGCTATAAGAAGATGTATTATCTTCAAAAGATAGTTGTCACAAATCTCAAGGAATAGGTGTCCCATTTGGAAAAGTAACTTAAGAAGAAAGATGAGATTATTTATAATTTGCAACGTAGTATAGCGGCAAAACCCTCTGTTAGTTCTGATGCGGAGGTAGGTAGGCTATACCAACAAATTGACAAGTTGGAAAATGAACTAAAGAACGCTAAGGCGAATTATGCTTCCTTGGAATTCGCCTTACGAAACCCTGACTCAGAATGATAGACTTCTCTCATATGTTTGTAATGTAAATCCCCTTTTAAAATAGCTACTGTGTTCGTGTAACAGTTTATGTCATGACTTCTAGTAGGCATGCCTGTGTATTGTGTGATTTATATGATGTACTGCTTTTATCAGAAATGATGTCATCATAACATAGGGTGTTGTAAGCAACAGAAGACCTAGTCGTGCCAAGTGTTAGTAAAAACTTCCTCATGTATCAAGTATTTTTGGGGAAAACCCCTGCTATAAGATTTCGTAGAAAGGGTGTAGTCCTAGTTATAGGACCCCATTAGGAATGGCTGGGATCTTTTCTTAGCTCTTTTCCGAACTTATGTTTTAATGTTATGCTATTACTGGTATCGTGCAAGCAACTGGTATATTAAATAACAAATTGATGAATATATAAGTTAAAGACACTTCCCTGAGCAAGCGAGAAGGCCAACAAGTTCATCCTTAGTAATGATGGAAGTGTTGTTCCGAGACGTATTTAGGCTATCGAGAAGGTTGAACAGCTCCTTCTTGTTTAGATTCGAGATCCTGAAGCGATCCAAATTTGGATATTTGTGACGAGACCAGAACCCCGCATCTGGTTGTGATTTATACTTGAATTAATCCAGATTTGGACATTAAGATAGGAGACTAAGAGCCGCTTCTGGCCTTTGTCGAGAGCCGAATCGTATCAACCAAATTCAGGTATTAATAGCAGGAGATCAGAAATTTGCTTCCGTTATTTTGTGTTGAACTAAACCAACCCAGATTAGGGTATTAATAGTAGGAGACCTGAGCTAACCCTTGTTCGGGAAATTAAAAATTCTAGACCATAAATCCCCTTCCGGTATTAATAGAAGTCCCGAACCAACCCTTGCTCGGGTAATTAAAGATTGAGTACCAGAAATACGCTTCCGGTCTTACTATTTTGGTATCCCCCTTGGATTTGATTTGTGAAGCATAGGTTGCACGTGCTTCTTGAGCCAGTTTCTGGGATTTTGGTGTTAAAGCATAGGATGTACGTGCTTTATTGGCCATCCTCTGGGCCTGTGCATCCAGTGCGTTTGGCTAGCTTATCCATAAGCAAGGGCCAAGGACTTACCCGACCTCCCTCTAGGAGGCACCTTATCCTGACCATCGTAGGTGATGATAAGGTCTTAGAAACTTAAACTGGGCTATTGTAGACACATATTTAAGGTTTACTCTTTTGATGCTCTATACTAACCAGTGTTGGTACTGATAGAGGCTTACACACCACCCCCCTCCAAGTGGTGCCCTATCCTGACCATCATAGGCGATGATAGGGTTTAGTGTTCCCTTCTGCAGGTAACGCGGAACACAAGCAGAGGTAGGACGTTCTCTTCTACGAGCAGATGCAGGACGTGCTTAGTTCATAGCAGAGGTTGGGCGTACTCTTCTACGAGCAGAGGCAGGGCGTGCTAATTTTAGATGCACCACCACGACCATTTCTGGTGTGAAACAGAGGTTTAGGCTTTTGATGCTTTAACCTAGTCCCCTCTGATTTGGTCATGGGAAAAGACTAATACACCATCCTCCTCCAGGGGATGCCTTACCCAGACCAATTTGGTGATGGCAAGGATTTGATCCATTCATGGTTTGACCACTTTTGGGTTTCTTTTAGCTATGAAGGGAGGGTTTTCCGTACCCTCGATCGTGTTTGATAATCCTTTTCCTAAGGACTTTTATTGAACTTAATCTGATCTTTTTATAAACTCTCGTAATTGGCCTTAGTTGATGAATTTGATAACAGTTTCCTCAAGGACTCTGCAGCGGTTACTTCCATGTCCATTCATCATGTGGTAATGACAATAGGGTCCTCATGTTTTCCTTTCGTATTTAGGCTTTTTATTTGTGAAAGTCCAAAAGTTGAGTTCGTGTTTGGTTAGAAAGTAGATATTTTCCATCGAAGTGGTAAGGTAGTATCCTTTGTGTAATCCCGACGTAAGCCTCCATTCTTGCCATTGTGACTTAACCCCTTTTCAACCCAATTTTGTTGTGTTACCTATATCTTTGTTCCTACTTCTCAAAATATACTGAGGTTGGGGTGTTATCCCTTCAGACCATTTATTGGCGAAGTGGTCAAAATCATCCATTATTTCTTGGTCAAACACCATTCCTTTGATTTTCTTGTGGAGAGCTCTTCCTATGTGGGAATAAACATTAATACCATTTGATGTAGAGCCACTCTGAGGAGGTGTTAGGATTCGTCCTATGTGGGAAAGGCTATTATCCTAAGTGTCGGAAGCATATTGTCTTATTTCCTTTTTTCGCCTTATTACCCGCAAGTCTTCTACTCTCAGCCTTTGTTCTTCTATCGTTCTTGGGTCAATGATTTCCGACTTATCCATTCGAGATCCAGAAGACTCTTGTCGGGGCCTCTTACCCATAACTTTGCTTCTCCAAAGCCCTAGTCCAATCCAGGACAGAACAACACAGGTAGATATGTGGGAAGGTTAATCAAAGGATCAGAGGTTCAGCCCCTCCTTCTAGCACCAAAATGTTAACGATATTTTTCGTCAACACCAGGAATAGGTATATGGAAGTGGACTTAAAGAAAAACAGGTTGTTTATCCTTCGCAAGTTTGAGTTAGTTCGTCGTTTCCCAGGTATCAAGGTCTGGAATTCGAAAGCATAGTTACTGTTCCCTGGATTGGGGTGAGTATCACGCTTAAGCGATTCAAGAACCAACAGTTACATTAGGGAGAAGGATCCCTAAATATTACCCTTGATAAAGGACTTAATGGGTGGTAGGATGGGGTTCTTCACCAAGCTTTACCGAAGGGTTTTGGCTTGTAGAAAGGGTCTAAGCTTGCAAGAAGGGTTCGATCTTGTTAGAAGGGTTTAAACCTATAGGAAGGGGTGTTTCACCCGATTCGCAGAAAGGCTTAGGTAAGTGTTCATGCACATGTAGGAAACAAACAGCAAGTTGTAGCATCGATAACTAAGAAATAGCATGATTAACTCATAAGAAAATATCATAAGTATCGATTCACTCTTTATTAATCTTTGATCTAGAATACATGAACAGAATAGCAGAATTCGTCAAATCACTCAAAGAATTAGGGTTTACTCCCAAGAGAAAGAGTATAAGAGTAAGAATGAAAATTCATCCCCAAAATGTGACCCTTGGGGTCTTATTTATAGAGAATTCGGGGTCCCTTCTGCTGTTGGGCCTGCAGGAACCTCTTTCAGTCGCTTTTTTCCTTGGTCTCGGGTGCTTTAGCTTCCGGCTGCTTTATGGTGCTGATTATAGCTTCTGTAGTAAAGGTTCTAGTCAGTTGGGGCTTCTTAGAGATTGACATGAACTTCCGGTTGTATGCTCTCGGTTATGAGCTTCCAGATGTAGGCTTTTGGTTTTCCCGTGAATACTTAGAGGAGCTTGCCCTCATGATGTATGTAGATAGCTGCCGGTTTGGAACTACTGTCAGTATTTATACTAAGTTGACTGTATGGATAGCCTGTATTCCTCTTAGGGTTCCGCTTTTCCTTTCAGTGCGACATCCGGGTATAGCCTGATCTTCTGAAAGGTTGCTCCAGGTGATTTGTTTATTGTCTACCAATATGACCATTCGGCATTTATGCAGTAGGTGTTTCGGAAGCAAGTTCCGGATAACCTTTATGTACTTCTGACTTAATACTCTTGATGCCTTCACCTCCTCATGTATCAGTATTAAGCAGGTTAATACCGACAACCCTTCCGTCTTTCTAGGTTTCAAGTAGCGGAGTTTTTGCGTCATCTTTCTAAGCTTCTGACTTAGATGATTTTTCGCTATGGGATCCCCCTACCAGATTGACCTTACAGGACGGACCCTTCCAGATAGAACCTATCGGTATTTTGTAGCTTTTGATTTCCTTTCTCCTAAGAAGGTGTCAGTTTGTGTAGCTCTCGGATCATACCTTCATTCTCTTGGTCCTTTCTAGTGTTTGGGTCTTGCTTTTTGGAGAATTTCTATGTGCTTGTGTTCACTCGATACCCCTTCACCATTAGCTTGTTTCAGAGTTATGGTATTAACAGCAAGGCTCCTGAATCATCAACTAATCCTGACATTCCTTTATTGAACTCTAATTCAGAATACCGATCATGAGTTCGAAGTTGATATCCATGAGGATGTAGAGACTTATGAGGGAGAGACTTTCGTGGATGATGAAGACGGAGGAGTGGGAGATAATCGAGCTCCCGATGAATTCGATGACGCGATTATTCTTAATGAACCTCCTGACTCTTGGGTTTATACAACTGACAAACCTAGACTTAGATGATTGTGCTTAAGACATGGAATATCTTGGGAAGAGGTCAGAGTCGCAACGAACATCTTAGACAGACCCCACAATCATTCAAACGGATACATGGCGATAAGCCGACTAATGTGCTCGGTCTGGGTCATCCCTCCATTTCCTCCTTTCGTCATCTATTTTCTTAGACAATTGAGAATAGCTCTGATGCAACGCCAACTAACAGCCAACTCATACCTATATACACTGTACATAGCATACATGAGGTTCTAGGTGTGGAGCCCACCTTTGGGGACATAATTTTTTTCTACCACTTCAAGCATCGCCAACAAGAGACTCCCTCTTTTCTCTATTTTGAATCTATCCCCAAGGGAACGATCATCACTGAAGGATTTAGTAATGTGAGCGACATAAGGCCAGATTGGTTATATATTCGACACCAGCCCGGGTGTTCAAGGAGGTTGCTTCAATCTAGTGAGTCTCAAACCCTTGCTTTCTCATTTCAATTACACTTACAGATTTACTAACCTTTCTTTCTTATTTTCAGTTCCAAATCCGAAGAAAACATAAGGCCAAGTAAACGAAGATCTCCTGAACACTTTACTGAACGCTAATCCATATTTCTTGAGCGTCAAAAAATGATTAGTGGACGGGTTCCTTCATCGGCATCATCTGGTTGACATACGGCGAAGCATAGGACTTGGCGGAGGTCATGCTTATATATATGTGCCACCAGTCCAAGTTCCTCATGTACCTGTGGCCCTAGTTGAGGAGAAAACAATAGCAATATCCAAAGTTGAAGAGGGTTCAAAGAATAAAGATCCCACGGGTTCAAGTCAAGAACCTCAATCGGGAGAGAAAAAGAAGACCCCTAAAATTGAGCCTATTGAGATTCCCAAGAGTTCTTCTCTAATAAACGTTCATACTTAGGAACTTCTAAAAAGAACACCTGAGGAGGAGCCTCGAGATAGATCTCTGAAAGATGCATATGCTTCCGAGAGACAACCTTCTCCCAAGACCTTATCTTCTGCCAAGTTACCTGCTCCTTATTCCCATCAAGAGGAGTCCATATTCAAAGGCTTAGGTGACCTTTCTTTGCTCGACCAGATATACACTTACCAAGACATCGGTTCTGGTTCCTTCTTTCTACTTTTGAGGAGGAAGTTACACGTACTAATGCGGGGAAAATAACTCCTTCCAAAAAAACTCGGGGCTCTGGCCCGTCGGGGGGATCACTTAAGACAGACACCACACTGACAATGCATGTCACAACACTTGTGTGTTGCACTACTTCTTGGTTCTAATATCAGTTTGTGTTATCATGCAGGAACATTGTCTCACTGGATCTATGATACTAGGAAACTTTACCAAAGTATTCCCAGATCTTACTCTGACGACGAGCATGAATATCGAGATGACCGCGAAAGGGACGGTAGAAGGCATTATCAATCAAGATATCATCAATCATCGCATTCTCGTTCTCCGGTCACTCAGATTCTAAGAAATACAAAGGTCATCAAAGTCGTTGTGAAGACGATAAGAAAGTTCCCAGGGTTCTGGTTCCACCAAAGGAAACATATCCTTAAGAAAAACATTCTAAGAAGCAACATGAACCGAAAGGGAAATCCAAAGGCAAGGACAAAGATAAGGGTAGTGCAGTTATCATTTCCACCAAGCGCAGATTCATCGATATTTCTTCGAAAAAACCTGTGGTGCTATACCCCCTCCATTGAGCAAAGAATAAAGGTCTTGAAGGAGCAATTCCCTATATATCACTTTGGGAACATGCATTTCATGCCCAATCTTGAACCGGTCCCCACCAACCGATCCGATAGCGTGGAAGCTCAGATAGACTTTATGGATCGGCAATACCAAGAAATGTGCAAGTACGCCCGAAAACTATCTGAAATTATCATGGAACTCCCGTGTGACTTGAATAATCAGAGACAAATGTAGGAGTGCGATATGTCGCATGTCAAACAAGTTGAGCAAAAGCGCGATGATGTCCATGCTAAACTTGACTCACAGAGCATGACACTGAAAAGTACAAAAAACTGCATGATGAGTTGCAACAACGCTTTCATGTCGAGCTCGACGCCAACATCAAGGAACGTACAGCTCGTAAGAAGAAGTTGAAGGCGTCACAACCAAGAATACTGAATTGAGCTCGAGATAGAGGTTGCTAATTTGAAGGCAAAGTTGGCGGAGTCTGAAGAGTGGGTCGTAACTGCTGAGGGAAATGCTAACATTGCCTTGGAACCTGCTTCTACTTCCAAGGCACAACTCATTGAAGCCCAAGAAGAGTTGGATGATTTTTGACATCTTTTGGTATCTTTCTTCGCTCAAGTTCTTCGAACCCGTGATATATCTTGGGTATAGGATAATCCCATAACATTTGGCTGCGCATGGGATGAGTTTGTTGATGAAGAAAAGCGCAGACTTAAGGTCGATACTGTGGATGAAGAAGAGTTGATGAAGGAATTCTTGAGGGGGGAAGAGTCAGAGCAACTAACAGAGGGGAGAAGGCTATTGAAGCTATTAAACGCCAAATCAACGGTAAGGATGCTATTGAGGGGTGGCTTTAGTTTCTCCTCTGCAATGCCCGAAGCTGAATATACTCAGTCCAAATCACGTTTAAATCATTTATCGTAAATTTTCCCTATTTTTAATAATTTAAAAATAGCATATTTCTTTAAAATCCATTTTCTGGTCATTTATAGCACTAGCGTTGTTTTTATTCAAATCTGATTTGAATTTATCTCAAAATCTAACCATTGGATGTTAAACTCCACATATCATTGGAAATCTCTTTTCATTCTGAGCCATAATTTTTCGTTTTGAGAAAATCCGATGGTCGGATCTCCCAGTACATCAATTTGAAGTTAATGGTTGAAATTCGCGAACGATCGCTGTGCGAGTCGTCCTGTTCAAACCATTTTATTATTTATAATAAAATTCCCCGATCCAATCCAAACGTATTTTATAAAACTTTTATAATCTCGTTTAAAAACCATTTCAATCTCCAATCCAATTTTAGATCAAAATTGAATATTCCATATTATTATAATATTAAAATAATAATAATTTTGAAAATATAATATATTGAAATCCAAATTTTCCTGACAACTGTTATAAAAATAAATAAGACAAATAGAACAATCTATTCGAGTTAAAAACATCACTTATGTATCTTACTCAAATTCACATTTTGAATTTACTATTCAAAATCCAATTTGAATTAAAATAAGTCGTTTTTAATCCAAATTTCCTTCAAATCCATTCCAATTATTTCAATAGTTGTTTTAAATTTTTATTGACTCCAATGTAAATCAGTTTGTATTTAAATATCCCATTTCTATTTTCTTGTCAAATTTCACTTAAATGAATATAAGATTCATTTAAAATTCCAAAATATTGAAATTCAATCAATTTTCAAATTTCATATTCATGGTATAAATTTTTGCGCGACATAAACACATCCGTATCAACTACCATCCATTAACCAATAATTATAATATAATTGTTTCCATCATTAACGCTTATATTCACAATTAAATAATATGAACAGAAATAACTGTAAATATCATCCATCAACCACGAAGCAAACATTGTAATCACAGGCAATCAATACATATTCAGATATGAATATAATAACTTAAGAAAACTGTTGAGTGAGAGTTCTCACATTGATCGGTTTTGAAATCATTATAAAATGATTATTTTAATCGAATTAAAGCAGGCGTTTAATTTAATCAAAAATTCCAGCTTGCTCATAACTCGTCCAAAGCTGTTCCATGACGTAGTGCTCGTCGATCAGGGTCCAACGTATCCTGGTTTGTTAATTCTGATATTGTATAGCCAAGTTATTAACATTACAATATTCTATTTAAATTTAAAATAGTTTAAATATTTATTAATCCACTAATCACCTTGTTTGATTTGTTAACTGTGCCATTAAGGTTAATTAAACCCTCATCTTCTTCGTTCAAGAACATGAGCCATGCACGAACGAAACTTTCACCGCCGCGCATCCCCTAGTCCACTTGAACACCATCAATGATCAGTGATCGACGCGCACGAGCCCCACCACCCTTCGCTTGGTGTCATGGCGAATTCGAACTCCCTAGCACCTTGAAAAACAAACCCAAAACTACGGCTTTCGAACACGGATTTCAAGCAAAACACATCACTAAACCCAATCATAGTCGTCCAAAATAGAGAACTCGAGGAGCTAATTAACTTTAATGTTGAACATTTTCCAATTTGGTTAATGGTTTGTGACATTTTCGAGGAAGGCGGTAGGAGCTTTTCGGCCATTGAGATGAAATGGCGGCGGCTGTGAAGATGGAGCTAGGGTTTTTGGTGAAATGGGCATATATATATATATATATATGTGAAGGGATTGTTAATGGCGATAGGTGATTTCGTCACCTAATTTCGCTATGTGTGAGCCCTAATTTCATCTTAATTCTAATCGAATTCCTCTAACAATTTCAGATCGCTTGCAATCTGAATGTGACTTTCAACGATTCCATCTCGTTGATAAGCCAACCATCAGTTTTTTTAATTGATTTCCTTCTGCAAATTTCAACGAATTCTTTTCGTTGATAAGCCATTTGTGTTTTTCTCATTTGAATTTCACAGTTTAATTTAGACCCGACTTCCTCTTCATAATACGCTGAAGGCTAAATTCCAAATCTTCTGCCCTTGTCTCGGATCGATGCATCACTATTAACGACGGACATTACAGATCGGATACGAATTCATTTGAGATATGGAGTTCAAGCCATTGGGAGAGCTAGGATCTGGCATCGCCAGCGTAAGTGTAAATCGCTTCCGGCTCTTCATAACCAATCTGCAAGTTACTTCTTTTGTGCATTTGGTAATCTTGTGGTTCTAGACTGATTGCGTTAGATTTGGGATATTAGTTTGGGGTTAGATGATTTGGTTTGTTTTTACAAGTTTATTATTTATGTCTGAAGGTGGACTGAGATTTGTTCAATATTTAATCCATTACAGATGTTTTTTATACCAGATCTACATACATCATGTTCTTATCAGTTGAAAACTTTGTGAAGTAGTTAGCCTCTTCTCTAAATTTGTTACTATTTTCAACACCGTTATGTTCAGTTTAAATTTTATGGTATTATATGCGGCTGAACTTTGTATGAAGTAGTTAGCCTTCGTGGCCTCCCGCAACTTTTGTACGGTATTTTCCCCAATATCCGGTTTTTATTTTGATGGAAAATAAGTGCAGAAGTTTATTTTAGTTTGGGGATATACAGTCTTGTTATATATAGAGTTAGTTTTAACGGGTTAACCATGTTCATTCAGAAGGATGGAATTGGTAGATTGTGTTTTATATTCAATGACTACGATATCATGTCCGTTTATGATATCATAAGAAAGCTTGAAGTTGATCTTTTTTTAAGAGTACCGGTTCTGTAATATTTCTGGATGAAAGTGGTGATTAAATGTGTGCCAAGTATATTTACAAGATGAAGTTGATTCTTTTTATAAGTTGGAGTTTTGAAGGCCCTAGGATTTCTAGTGGAAGATGCATTGCAATTGGTACTGATTTTCTATATTTGAATATGCATGAAGGCCTACTGTAACGCCTTAGGTCAAGAGTCTGAAGTTTTTATAGATGCATGTAGGTTGGTGCATATCAATGGAATATGGTAGCTGCATATATCCATATTTTGAATCAGATTCTTGTTACCTTCATGTTGAGGATACTGCATGATGATATGCAGGTTTAATGTGTTTTGTTTTGTGTGTTGAGAGGAGCACCTGGCTCAGGTGGTAGCGAGTCGCAAGTGTATGAAGGCCTCATCTTGGGCCTGTTCTATGTTATTTAGATTTAGTTTTACTTGTATTTACTTTTTTTTATGCTTTTATTTTAGTTGTATCGGTTAGTATGCTAACCTGAATTCTGTAATGCTTTTTTTCAAATAATAAAAGTGAACTAATTTTCAAAAAAAAAATATTATTTAATAATATTTAATTCCAATATTACTTCGTTATGAAGTTTCACGCTTTGAACTTCAAACGAATCCCAACGACGGATGTCCCCACCCAAATACTCCTATTCCAAACAGAATGGAATAAGTTTTGGAAGCTAATTCGATCGTTTTAATTGGTTTTTCTTAAATTAAAATATAAATCAATATAATGTTAAATATTGAATTTCAACGTACGTTTTAATTTGCTACAACCACAAAATAACTTCACAAATTACAAAAATTGAAATCTAACTACATTTCATAAATACGGCTCCAACGAGCCTTATCTCATTGAATTTGGAGACCGTTTGAAAAATGGCCTTATTTCTTGTTTTCATTGAACTTTAATTGAATTTTCAACACGCTTTTATATTACGTATGTTTACATACGAATTCCAATTGACTTGAAATTTGAAACCTAACAATAATTTAATGTTACGAATTTGATAAAATTGGTTTCGCTGAAAATGGAGGTTGTTTGAAAAATAGCTATTTTTAAGGCTTAAATAAAACCAATAAAATATAAATAAATCCAAAAACAGATCAAATAAATAATAATAGATTAATATTATCGTATATATCCAAATAGAATATCATATAGCTCTAAAATTGACATACTTGGGCTTATAACTCAATATTTTCAAAATCCAAGTTAAATCGATATTCGATTTCATAACATATCCTTTTATTTTATTTAATAAATCATTATAATTTATAAACGATCTCATAACTACCTTTTGAAATTTTGATTTGGACATAACCCATAATTTATAACATGAACTCTCTATCTTTCACATTCAGTAAACAACTACAATTCAATAGTTCCTAACAGTTCTTGTTTTACAGAAATTAGACTTATATAGAATTCTCTACATGCACTTAAAGTTCAAAACTAAATATTCTGAACTACCGCGACGTTACAAGTTCGTTTTAAAATTATTATAAACTTATACATTCAAAATTCATTTTGAATAAATTCTAAGTAGTTAATCCTAAAAATAAATCTTTTTAAATATTTAAAATCCTATAAATATTTCTTAATAAATTTTGGATCGTTACATTCTCTCCCACTTAAAAGTATTTCGTCTCCGAAATCGAAGACAGAATTGAAGGTCATTTATTTAACCAACTTAGCCTTAGTTTAAATTTCTCAAGTTCTTAAACTATTTAGTTTCTAAGAGCTTCCCAATTTCTCGAAATTTAGCTAATGCCTTAAATTTTCGAAAAATTTCGCCATACCCTCCTTTGTATGGGTTGATCGGTACAACTACAACTTGCCTCTCTGGGCCCTCATCAATCAAAAAAAAAATTCCAAAAGCCAAGCGGCTCATAAAATCGTCAAACCCAATCAATACCGTAAATACGTAGCTTTTTGTCGGGCATTCAATTATATTCCTCTTCTTGACTTCCAATCAATAACTTGTCCAATACACATGCACACACACACACACACATATATATATATATATATATATATATATATATATATATACACACATACATATCAAATCCCAACTAATTTCAGATTAACTCAACATTGATGTTAAATTTGACTTAACTCAATTTAATTCTTCATTTTTACATTGGTTTTATCATTCCAATTTTATTTAACTTCACTTAAGTTAAATTTTAATTCGTTTGATTCACTTTTTTCCCTTCCTTTTCAATCCATTTAACTACTATTAGTTAAATTTAAAACTCGAATCATTTCCAAATACTTACTTAAATTAGTTTAAGTGTATTTTGATGTTTCAATTGGAATTATATAATTATCCCATTTTCGAAACTCGAAAATAAACATTGATGATGATCGATAAATCAACAGAATTATCTCCCAAGGATTAGAATGTGATTCTATATCAATCCAGTATATTCGAGACTTCATATACTCGTCGACCAAGCGCATATTTAAAAAATCTTCTTATACTCGAAAGTCCAATCCCGACGTCAAAATAAACACTCAAACTCCTATTATAAGTTATAATCTCAAATCAAATTCATTTTTATGAATACGCAAATTTATTTTTCTTTATATATATATATATATACACTCTTCAAACTCATTCTAGGGTATTACTAACCCCATCTCTAGTGAGTTATTCTTTTAGGCTATCACTTATCCTATCTTTGATGAGTCCCTTTCTTCCGTTCAAACGAGTCGTCTCCCAAAGCTTTGGATAAACCAAAGCTCTAATACCACTTGTGTAACGACCTAGATTTTTGCCGTTTAATTTAATATTTAAAAATTGTTTTAAATGTTGATTTGGATTTTAAATGGTTTGAATTTAATGATTTTGAATACTATATTAGTTTAAATAATAAAATAATAATTTAATTTTGAAATAGTCGAAATTGGCTGTATTTGCAATAATATATGATTCAGTAAAATAAGAGGATTTTTTAAGTTTGTATTTGATTTTATTAATGATTTCATTTATTAAACGATATTTAAATGTTTAATTTATAATTATATTATATATTGAGCTGCTGCGGCGTGGTAGTTAGTAATATTACGTTTTGAACTTTAAATGGTTGTACAGAATCCAATTTAAGTCGGATTTCTCTGAAACAAGAAACATCCGAATTTATTAGATTACAATTTTCTGATAAAATAGAAAAATAGTGTTTTCATATTGTAGATACTGTTTTATGTCTAAATCAAATTTTCAAATGGTCGCTATGGAATTTGTTTATGAATTTAAACATTTATTAATATAAAATAAAGGATTTCTAATATACTGAATATCGTTTTGGCTTGGAATTCAACCTAGAGTATTTTATTTTGAAAATAAATGAAATTTTACTCGAGTATGTCCAATTATAATATTTTAATATTATTATATTAAGGTATTTTAAAATTGATTTATTTTAATTTTAATTGGACCCTTAAAAAGGGATTTTTATTAACGATCTCCGTTTTCAACGAAACAAATTTTATTGAGTCCGCAGTAGCTAATAATTTCTAGATTTCAAGTTTCTTGTCAATTGGAGTTATTCTGTGAGCGTAGCAAAATAAAATGTAAATAAATCGACCGTTTAGACTCAAACGAGCGATGTTTCCACAAACGGACTCGGAATTTGACGAAACAAGATTCATTAGGACCGTAGTGTCGAATTATACTGTGATGTCCATTTTCGTTACACATAGAGTTTGTGTGTGATCACGAGAATCAATAATTAATGTTTAGAAATTGCGATATGTATGAATAAAAAAATCGTAGTCATGTCAGTAAAATATCAAATAATATGATAAAATATTATATTTTTACTTATATAATAAACCTACCGTAATCCCCAAATTACCAATTCACTCTTTCCCTTTCCTATTCCGTTTCTTACTTCAACTCACCCATTTCTTCCAGTAAAATATGCCACTTTTAAATTCGAAAACAATTTCATTAAATTTCTATAAATTCAAAGAAATATATATTTGGAATGCTGCTGAGATACGCCTCAATCTCATGTATAAACTGTATGGTGCGATTATAGTTTGGGGATCTTTTTCTTAAACAGCGAAGCTAAAAGTCAGTGGTGGTTTTGCTTCGATTCCGATGAACTCAGGTTGAATTGGGAGGAGAGGTTTCAGGCGAGGATAGGAGGGATTTAGGCGATCTTGTTAGTGGTAGTGGGGTGGACGTTGGTGAAGCATGGACGGAGTACGACGAGTTGATCGGATTTTTGGGGTGGTTGTTGTTTTGTGGTCGTGGTGGAGTTGTGTGTCGCCGGAGGGGACAAGGCTGGTGTGCGGAGAAAGCTGGAGAGGTGGTGGAGGTTGTAGTGGTAGTTCGGTTGGGCCAGGGTGGTCAGAGGCAGAGCAGTTCAAAGTTGAATGGAGGGAGTTTTCTAGGTTGTTTTCTTTGATCGGAGTTCGGTTTTCTGGTGATGGGCGGCGAACTGGGTGGAGGTGTCTTTCATCGGTAGGAGGAGGCGTGGAGCAGGTAGTGGTCCGGTCATCCACGGATGATGGTGGCATTCGATTGAGGTTGGTTTCCATTTTCCGTTTAGGTTTGATTTTCGCGTGACTGGTGAGCAGTGGGGGCCCATGTAACAACCGGCATATTTAACGGTAATATATTTAAATATTTTATTTAAATATAACGTCCTTAATCAAGTGTGTCTAAAAAGTCACATTTTGCATATGGATGAATTTTGACTCGAAACCACTTCCATTGAGTCTGAATCGTCATTTACAATCTTTTTGACTATAAACATCGATATGTTTGGAGTTAGTGAAATTTCGGACTTTGGTTAGGTCTTGGTTTGGCTAACCTAGCCTACGTTATAACCTCCACCTAGCTATCTCCTCCTTCATTCATTCTAATTTCAACAAAGAAATAGAAATGGGGAGAGGGAAATGGAAACTAAAATTCCCTAAGCCCTAGCTTGGTCTTAGGAATCCAATTCATGTTGAAATCAAGTGCAAATCTAAGGAGAAGCTTAGGTAAGCCTCCTCTTCATCTTCTCCAACTCTACTCCTCTTTAATTTCTGAAATTTCCTAAACTAATATTAGGAATTTCATATTTTTGATGCACACTAACACTCATGTGTTTGCATTTATGTTCATGAGGTGATTTTGGAGGAGCTAATGAAGCAAGGTAGGTTCTTGCTCGAATTGGAGCTTGTTCTTCATCGTTTGAAACCAAGGTGAGTTTTGTATTGAACTCACATCTATGCCACAAGTTTATGGCTTGCATAGGTGTAATTTAGTACCATTTCATGTTGCATTTGCTTGTTGAATTGGTTAGGATAATTTACACTTTCCAGTTTATTAGTTTGGATTTCATTTGAAATAGAATTGTGGCATGGGTTGTGCACACAATGTAATGAACCGCAAATCCGTACTATTTGAGTTAACTACATACATCACACGTCCAACCCAAATTGCACAGAAATATGAATCATTATTAGAAAGAAGTTAGAGGATGAGGGATAGAAAGAAATATTAGAATAGAAAAAAACGAAGAACACAAATCTCACAACGAAACGAATAAAATATATTAAATAACATAACTTTTGAAATACAAATCAGTAACTGTATATACATACCATTATCAGAGCACAACAATTATTCCTGGAACAGTTATAAACACCTGTTTCCAGATACAACATAGTACACAGCGGAAATATGATAATCTATAGCTAACTGGTGAAGCCTCCTGCTTCCAGCTCTTCCAAGTGAATCTAAAAAATCCCGACTACTTGACTGCCCATACAAATTTGGGCACCCAAGAGTTTAGGGAAAAAAACAAAATAAACTCTGGTTAGTCATGGGACTGGTGTGAGTAAACTCCAATCATTTGTTTAACTTTAAAAATCCTTTCGAAAGAAATGATAATCGTAAGACTGGTCCACACATAAACACGGATGGTTTTTACCTTACGATAACCCAAAATATTTTTGATATCAAATCCAATGATATTATAATAATGTCTACATCAAATAAATAGAATCTAGTGGAACGCTTCCATCTCACTCTCATATATAATATAAAATCAAAAATCCGCATGGCGCTTATTGGAGATTGGATTTCCAACATGACAAGGTATGGAACCACCTGCCGAGTGTATCTCTAGAGGGGAATACACTGGGTTCAACAAGAACATCTTGCAACCCGGCCCACACATGACCGACCACTCATTTCGCTTGAGTGTATCGAATGTATATCACCAACGGTTGGGATCAGCAACCGTTTCCCGAATGGGACAACATCGATAGATTAAAGAAGTAAAAGGAATTTCTCTAGATAGGTGATTATACACCCTAATGGGTGCGACCCACATAGCCATGCTGCCTACCCGATTTTTTTCATTTTTCGGTTGTTGATGCATAAGGCTACATTTCTTATCATTCATTGATAACACAATCACTTTGAATGCCACATTTTCAGATTCGTTAATCACTAATTGATTTGCACAAATATATTCTGGATATTGCTAAGAGAATAAATTCTCCGCCACCATATATATTTATACAGACCAACATATGCGATCATTGGAAATACTCTGTCAGACATTCGTCCATATACGTTCGTTCTGGGACTGAACGAAACCGAAGGCACAATTTCTATTAATAGAAAAAGTCCTTGCACTTTACTCCATCTTCGATTATCTTCATATAATCTGATTCGCAACGGTACTGCCAATACGGAGTGGTTTTCAAATAATAATCCAACCGGTCTCTCCATATTGACAACGATATTGGTAAATACTTCGATAGTCAGTTATTTAACTATCGAAGAAAAAAAACATTCCAACCATCAAACAAATCACTGGGCCTCTTAATTAATATTTCATTATTTAAATCACTTCTTCATTTCCTTACCAATATTTGTTAACCAAATATTTTCAATAATCATCTTGGTCTCTTATGCTATTTGGAAAACATTTCCATATTTCGCCATCTTTTATTTCTATACTTAGAAAATATCTTCTATTAATAATTGGAAAATATTCCAATTACTTCTCCGTTTCACGACAATTCATTTCTATACTTAGGAAATATTTATTATTATATTTCCAAGATTCCACTTACTTCGGTTAAAACGAATGTTGTGTAAAACACCGTTACAACAACCTAAAATGCTGCATTCAACTAACTCTTATTCAAACATTTCTCTTCGAGACTGGATCTTGCTATTTATCGGTTAAAAATGAAATCAATCAAGTTGGGGTATAATTACCTCTCGGACTTTGACTGAAAACATCCTTAACTTCAAAACGGACAAGACCACTTACCTCGAATAACCAACATCATAAAAACCAATTATTCATTTTTAAACCCGCATACGTTTCTCTTTCTAATTTCATCAGATTAAATTTGTTGATTTCCTTTTTCTTTATAACATTCTATTTTTATTTCGTTTCATTATCAAATTCTATATATATATCGATATATCGATTCCTAATTATCAAATCTTCTTAAAAATATTCTAACTCCTTAGATTTCTGGAAAAATTCGCCATAACCACCTTTGTACTGGCAAATAGTTCAAACCTCAACTCGCCTCTCTAGGCCCTTTCCATTCAAAAAGAAAAACAAAAAGCCAAGCGGCTTGCCGATTCGGTGCATAAAATCTCATATGGAATTTAAACGTGTACCTTTTGGTTGGGCATTTCAATTTATAGCTCTTCATATACTTCATTCCAAACCTATTTAACACACATCCAAATATTCCCATTTGGTTTCAACTCAATCCATATTCGTCTTAACCTAACGCGCTAATTTATTTTCTAGTTAGCTATTTTGCCTATTCCACTTCTTTGTCTGAACATAACATGTTCTAATATAACATCAACTTACTTATAAACAAATCGAATTCCATTTTATATTCAAGTTTCCTTTTCGATTTCAAATATAAATTTCCAAATGGAATTAACTTATTCAAAGCCCAATTTCAATTCAAAAATCTCATTAACTAATTATTATTCAAATTACTTAATTCTATTCAATAATTAAAAATCTGTTTTTTGTTTCAGAATTCAATCCATTACTCCACTTGAGTTCACATATATTTTACAACTCAAATCTAAAATATTCTAAAAGGAAATTCGGATTTTATTCGCTTAAAATCCTTTTATAAAATTAAATAAACCGTTATGGTTTTATAATGGTTATGGCGCTGCTTTTCTGAAAATTTGATTTTGACATAACTCAAAATATATCAGACGAAATACAGATTTTACTCTTCCATTAGAAAACTATTATTAAATCAGTCTTAACGATTCTTGTTTCAAAGAATTCCGACTTGAATTGAGTTCTGTATACTCAATTGAAGTTCGAAACACCAATTTACGAACTGCCGCGCTGCGGCGAGTTCCTTTTAATTATATATATAGTTAAAAAAATTAAACTTCATTTATAATAAATTCAACTCCATTCTGATATATTTTTAATATATATAAAATCAGTTTCCCAGTTCAACATAATATTTTTGATTATCTATAATTGTCAATTTTTCCTTACTCGGTAATATATTTATTTATACTTCGATCTTCTATATTTAATTCCAATTCCTTTTATAAATAATTTATTTATAAAACTCGATATAATCGAATTTCGATTATAAACCTGTTGAATTCTTTCAGTTTAGCTTATATTCCGGATTCTGAATTATGATCAATCGTTTTGTTTCAAAACGCTTCCCAATTTACTTTTAAATTTCTATTTGAATTTAAATGGTTTAAATTATCCAAATGATGATTTATTTCACCAAATTTATAACACTATTTATAAATTCAACTTCCAGGTTTCATATATTTAAGCAAGTTCCCTTTTCAAATTTCTATTTGAAACTCCATCCCTTTGATATTCCGAATTACGGATTAAAAACTGTTGTTCCCTTTCGAATGATTTCGAATTCTATCTTTTAATTCATATTTGAATTTAAATATTCAAATTATCTATTGATAATTAATTCATTTTATTTATAAACACCATTTTAAAAATTTCCTTGTTTTATATTTAAACAAGTCTATTTCGAAATCTATTTAAAACCAAAATCTTATTTTGGAAATTTCTATTTATAATAACTTATATATAACACCTATTTTATTTTCATATTTAATTTAACTTCTATTGAAATAAATTCGAATTAATAATTCAAATCATAAATCCTTATGGATTTAATTTAGTTCAATTTATATTCTGAACATCAAAATAAACTCCATCGTTTATTTCTTTAAAACGATTTCCCCATTTCTGTTTTTAAATTCACATTTGAATTTAAATATTCAAATTATCCAATGATAATTTTTTCCACTTTATTTATAAACACTATTTATAAATCCATTTCAATTCTCTGCATTAATTAATTTATAAACAACGTTTATAAATTCACTACTTGTTTTATGTATTCAAAACAAGTTAATATATTTATAGCCCAATTGAAATTCAAATTCTATTTTGGATAAATAGATTTTCCCCTTTAAATTTAAAATTATTCTTTTCTCTGATATTTTATATATCAACATTTCAGGTCCAGCGATATTTTAACCAATCAAAATATCAATTATCAACCATAGGTTTCTTAACACATCATATACGATAATATATATGAAACAAACGAATAATAATATTTTTGAGGAATCCAGTCGGATCCCTCCAACCTGTTTTCCCTGCATCCACAGACGTTAGTCAACATAAATAATATCCATCCTGCTTCGAGGCAGGATATCGCGGTATAGAAGGTCATCCACTATCATAGCGTGGGCGTATAAGGTCATCCGCTAATGTTACTGCAGGCATCCTCTAATGGTACTGCAGGAAATATCCAACCACCAATATATATATATATATATATATATAATAACCACAATCACCAAGCCTATATAACTAATATATTTATAATATAGCCACATTAGTATTTAAATGCAACCAAACAACCAACAAATTATTTTTAACGGTAAAAATAATTGAAATAAAATTCTTAAGTGAGAATTATTCACCGTGAATTTTAGAGCAGCTCACTCCCACTTTAAATTAAATCGAATGACGGTTGATTAAATTTAAAGTTCCCAGTTGATCCTGAAAATCTCAAACCAACTTCAGCTTGTATTATTTGATGATATGATTTTGATGTTGCTTGTTTTGTTCCCATCGGACCTCCTACGAATGAGATATAATTTATATATGCTTCGATTTAATATAATTAATTTTAAATTAATTATTACCATTAGAATAAATAAATTACCTTACCAATCCAAGCTATTAACACTAGAATTGCCTAACTCCATGTCTTACTGACCAGCGAACCACCAATGCGCCACAGCAGGTTCACTTGATTCGAATATCCAAGTCCTACCCTTCTTCCCTTACCCAAAGTCCTACTGCTATGATCGAACATCAGCCCCAAAAATCTTTTTCCCCTTTCTTAATCCCTTTTTAAACCACTTCTTCCCAAACTGCTCCAAACAAGACAGTGAACACCATAACCCTTTGCTGACTAGTTCGATCCACATCCATCATCTTTTTAGTTACCGAAACACTTCAGACAACCACCACTTGCTTCCCCTTAGATCAATGAAAAACCTAGAACCAAAACCTCAGCTTTTCAGTTTGACATTCACCAGGATACTTAGCATCTAATTCTTCTTCTACTGGTTCGCAACTTTATTTTGCCCGGATCCATGTTTTTCTTCACACTGAGGTCAATTCGTTGTTTGCATGCCCCAAATTCACGTTTCCTGTACACCACCGAGTTGGCCCAAAAGTATTCTTCTCACTGCGCCTTACCTACTGATCAACCCAGACCTGTCGCTCCTTCAACCATAACCTTCCATCGACAGTAGCCTCACTCAACCTTAGTTGAAACTCGCGATATACCCAACTAGCGACAAACCCTATCATAATACTCAATCAACAGCACTCGCGACTCCCTTTGTATCTCGATAACCAGTGCGCCGAACTCCATCAACATCCCAAGATAATCACAGCCTCCACCAAAACTCGGATCGCATGTGGCAAATCATGAATTTGATTATGAACTCGATTTTCACGACTTGGTTATTGTTTCGATTTGGAAAAGAAAATAAAGGCATGGGTTTCTATTTGATTTCAGAATAAAAAGGGGCGGCTATTTATTTTAGTTGAACCCCTTTTCGATTTTAAATGTTGAGGATTTTAAGTGGAAATGAGTTCGATTTCCTTTTAGCTGAGGAAAAGGGAAATAACGAAATGAAATGAGGATGTGGGATGTCTGTATTTCGTGATTTTATAGAATAGGGATGCTTCCCGATTAAGGAAATGAACGTAAGTGTTTTACTGGGTAAGGTTCATCAGAGGTAGGGTTTTTCTAATGTACTGTTAGCTTAGGAAGTAAGCAATTTATTTTATAATAATATTTCATTTTGAACTGAGGTGATTTTTAGCCCTTGATTCTGAACTTCTTACTGAACCCAACAACTGACATTTTTAGGGTTGTACCACTATCTCGGTCACACCGGGACAAGTATCGAAACCCCATTTGATCATATGGAAAAGATATTAATTTTAAATTAATATAAATTAAATTCTAAAATATAAATTCCTCGATAATAAATCATTCTAATTCATTGGAATTTTGCATTGGTCATCTGAATCAGTTTCGGTACTGTTTAAATCTTCGAATTTAATTATATTTCAAATTACGATAATTCGATATATATTCTAAATTAAATTATATTTGATATTTAAATCGACAGCTTAATATAAAAATTCCTTTATATTATCAATTAAATAATAAGTATTTAAAATAAACAGTTCAAATATCCGGGTCTTTACACACAACTTATTGCATGCGTCATAAGTCGATTAAGTAGTGTTGTGAAGTATCATTGTCGCACCCGGCAAGTTCTAAGAATTCACAATTCACTTATATCCCGTTTATTCATTTTGGTTTGGAATTTTGTTTGTTTTAGAACCAAAAATCAAAACCAATGCATTCAAGCATTGCGAGTCAATACGATGGATCGGAAAGGTCTCTTTGATGCCCCAAAGAAGTCACAAGCCTTGACGATCAACTACGGACACTCACGGAGGGGGGTCCCCCTAGTTTGACCTGGGCAACGACCCAGGTCAAAACCGGTCGACAAGCCCAAAATGGGGCGGTCGACCAGTTTTGTTTGTGTAAAATCAGTTAACCGCCCAATTTTGACCGATCGACCGGTTTTCCACTATAGACCGGAGGAACCTTGATCCATAGTCTACCCCCATCCAGGCTCTTTCCCGGCCCGAGCTCGGGCCACTCGGACTTTGTTTTTAAACTTTAGCCTCATAAATTTACAGATTTCAACAACTCGATTCATCGACATTGATTATTATTTGATTCATTGAATGTTGATCTTTAATTGACTCTATTCTCTTTGTTTAATGTGAACTGCATTAGAAATCGTTCTAGTGCCCGTGTGCTCTATTTTATGAATCTATTTACTCGTTAATTCGTGCTTGACCCTCGATACTAGTTCGATTATGATTCACGACTCTTAAACGTGAATTATCGACTCGATATCCTTCGAGTCCATTCCGATATAGTTTAAAACATTCGGGTGCTAGTTTGGGATTTTGATCCGTTCGTTGATCGAAATTACAACCGTTATCCCTTTGCTTTCATGTATGTTGTTGTCATGTGAGTTATGCATTATCGATCACCTTGATGATTGTACTTTGATTCGTGGCACCTAATTTGTGTCTTTGTTTCCTGTCGCTCTAGGATGATTTCTAATCGTTTCTTAATGTCATTGGATTCACTAATGAGCTATATTTATATTCGATTTATCGAATTTATATTTGATGATTTATGATTTAAATTTACATCATTATGACGTGAATCCCCTTGATTGATTTGCTTTAGCAATCGTACTATTATTTATTGTCACTTAGAATTATAAGAGGGTTTATATATTATTAATGGACCACGAATCCTTTTACGGATTCCAATCTATTAGTGTGTACGGATCCTCTTTACTCGATCAGAAGATCCTCTTTACTTGATCGGAAGAGAAATCTAGTTTATTTACCTTAGTAAAAATAAGGACTACGACCCCTTATATGTTTACTTTGGCGAATAACTCTTGGACTCATGCGTTCGTACACGATGTGATGATCCTTGCTGTTTTGAGTATGAACCAACAACGGGTGCATAAGTATTCGAGAATAGCGAGTGGTTATGGGACATTTAGCTATTTTCTTTTATTAACTATCTCGGGGTAATTTATACTCACCGGATCGATGCGGTCCTTTTATGATTTGGCATAGCTTTCTGGATATGTCTCCGGGGGATTGTAGTTCATTTTGAATTGTTTCCGCGCTATCTGTAGGACCCCAGTCAGATAGTCTCCACACTATCTGTCGATACCTCCTATTCATTTTATGACTTATGTTTTGTGGTCCTCGATCGCCCGAGTGGGATTTATGATTCTTGGATTTCACCTATGGGACTTCGGTCCAACCTTCATGATTTATGTGTTTTCTCTCTATCGGGGTCATGCTTCGGCACCATGGGGAGCTTCGGCTCAAACATATGGGTTCGCTACCTTGAGATCGTATCTCATCTTCTATGACAGGCCTCTTTATGATGTTTTCTGGATTTCTTGCTTGATTTCTGGATTCTTGATTACTTTGATGCGATGGTCATCAATTTGATGTGTATTTGGCATTCCATTGTCATTTCTTGTTTATTTTGATACATATGGAATCCATTAGATTTATTTGCAATTCCACTGTCATTCATGTGTTTAGTTTATTTGGCATTCCTCTATCATTTCCTGTTGTGTGCTATTATTTGAATGTTGCATTCTACATTAGCTAGGAGATTATTTAGAGATATTTGTGTGCTGACATTCCATTGCCATCTCCTGATTGTGTTGACATACCATGTTTCATATTTATTTATGATTAGATATAATTACTAGAATCATGTCATCCTTTGTTATATCTCTCATTTTCTCAATTTATTTGATAAGTAAAGCTAGACTAACTTGTTTATTATTTATTCTTATAAATAATACTTGGATTAGACCGAGTCATTTTAGGTACTCCTCTGGGACTCATCGTAGAATTGTTCTTCTGCCTCCAGCTTGCTACTCTGTCTCCCCAGCTTTATGTACTTTTGTACCTATGACATTATCTATCGTTGTGTACATATTCTTTTATTTAGATCATGGTACATGCATCTATTTTTTTGGGATTAGTGGATCTTTGTTGACCACTAACTTATTGTACACATCCTTGGTTTATTCATATCTATTCCGCCTTTGTGATATGATTATTCTGTCTCTGGATCTGATTTATATTATTGTTGTTGTCTATTTTATACTGCCTTCCGGATTACATATAGCCGTTGTGTAGTTGCCGTATGTGCCGAATGGTCATGTCAAAATTTTAATCGGCATCAAAATTCGATGTGCATTCCTCACATGGAGTAATCATACAATCGGTCACTCTTCACAAACCACATTCTCCATTATGGTCTACGACATTTCTCTGAAATGAATTGGACGATAGTGGGTATAGAGGCGGGGCATGACAGTTGGTATCAGAGCCACTTTCCGGAATAGCGTAAGATAGTATGACAATGGTATTGTCTTAAGCCTCTCTCTGGAATCATTATTTAGGGTTTTTGTTAGAGTCTTAAGACCCGCCATAGCTTATCTTCCTATGTGATTCCCTTTTGATTGAATTCGCATCGTTTGAATTCAACTTGAGACTAACTTTTTCTTCCTTCTTTTCCCTTAAAGAAGCGAAATAGTTGGTCGTAGCCGTGCAAGTGCCGGTTCACACAATGTACCTCCTACGGGAGGGGTGATTATGTCTCAAGTGGCCTATTTTTAGTCTTTTAGAGTTGTTAACAACTCGTCCCCTTTGGAAAGATTTCTATGGTCCATCTAGGGCCCGTGTGCTCTAGTGGTGCTTCTGTTTCATTCTTTGACTCGAGTTGCTAATCAATGTCTATTTTTGTATAAATTACATTGTTAAAACTTAAATTTCAAGTTGTCAATCTATTTGGTGATCGTATTTTGACATTGTCATGACTACTTCAATCATATGAGAAATTTAATTAAATGCCTTAGTAAACATGAGGACTGTGGACCCTTGTGTTTGCTTTGACGGATAACTACTGGACCTTTGCATTTGAAAACTATGATAATAACCATTTTGAGTATTCGAGTGGGATTCAACAATTCATTTGTTAATTCTTGAGTTAAGCTGGCGGTATGGGACGTTCGGCTAAATTTATTTATTAACTGGCCTATTGTGTATCACACTTATCTTGTTGATCATTTATGATCCTTGTAGTTGATTGATCATTGGATATCTTGCCCGTGCATCGTTACGCATGTCATAAGTGCCTTTGATCCTGATATTTCTTGATTTCTAGTTAAGATTGTTTTGTACGTCGTTATGTACCTAGCATGGTCTATTGATCACTTGTCGGTCGGTATGGAGATATCATGTCTTTGTGACTAAATATACTCCCTTGTTATCGGCTATATAGTTCTAGTTCAGTGTGAGATCACCAAGCCTTCGAGTTAAAACAACTCATTTGTTACCTCGTTGTTTCGATGTGAGTCACCAAGCATTTGTGTTAAATTAACTCAACAAATGTATCATTGCGTTCCAAACTCAAGATCAAGAATGAGGGAAAGCATCCCGCTTCTTGTGATCCCTCTTCTTGAGTCAAGGTACGTGTCATTAAATCCTTAATGTCATTTTCCTTATTCAGAGATTATTTTATTTATGTGCTTTTGATATATGTTGATCGTGTTCTTCGTTATCAAAAGATATCATTTGTGTTTTATTCGTAAGTTGATAAAGGAATTTTATTTTCTTTATGCCATCCCGAATGATTTATTGAATTTTTATATTTTTGCAAGATCTGCGTGAACATTAGAAATTGTGAGGACTTTCTTGTGTTAACTTGTCCATCGAGTGCGTTAAGGATTTTGAATGAGATATGGGACTCCATGTTGTAGTTCGGAATTTCTAAACACCATTATGTGACAATCCGACATTCTAAATGATTCCTAAAATTAAAATTCACTCCTAATGAGTTAATCAAAATAATAATATTTTGGATTTTTACGATTTTTGGTAATCGTTTGTTATTTTCTAGATAATTTATTTCCATATTTCCTTGGAGCAATTCCAAGAATTTGAGTGGTTCAAGATTTTTAATTAGAAATTATCTTGAATCTTTTCTTTGAGTAAATAAATAATCAATGTCTCTTGTTCCTAGAGTTATTTATTTATGTCTCTTGTTTCTGGATTTCAGATCTTTGATTTTCGAGAATTCTTAGTGATTGGGAATCTCTCCTAATTCCTAATCCTTGTTTCAATTTGCTGAAGAGAATTTAGTATTCTTGTGATTCCATGGGTCTCCTTATTTTCTTTAGTGAACGATCACCCGAGAGAATGGGAATCCCGTGGGGGGAGGGGAGATTTGGGTTTTGCAATCCACTACAAACTCAATAAGTCCTTACTTTGAATCTACGATCTAGTCGATCATCTGGAAGTGCTATAGTCAACTCATGTGTGGACTTAGCCCTATGTATCTTCAGTAATGAATCTCGAGACGATGAGCTCTTTTGATATTCATTCCTTGTTTGATTGAATCATTTGGGTCGACAATTGTCTCAGCACGTTTGTTAACCCTTGTGAATCAAATTTTTGTAGGGATTACGACCTCTTTGGTTTAATCTCATCTTGTTATAGAAATTGTCTATTGCTTCTTTGATTAATTGCTGACGTTTTTGCGATTTGAGAAATTTGGCGGAATATTATCTTAAATTCTATTGTCTCGAAGTGGTAAGTTGTAATGACCCAGAATTCCGGTCCAATTTGAGCTGACCAAAAACACAAGTCCAACCCAAATTAAACTGAAAATCGGGAAATTAATAGAAAGAAAACAGAGGGTGAGAAAAGATAAGATAGAAACTTAGAATAGAAGAAGAAGAACAACACAACATCAGAGTAACACGAACCTCACAGCGGAACGAATAACATATAATATATAACATAACTTTGAAATATAACTTTGTACTTGAATATACATCATTTTCAAAGTACAGCACTTACAACACAGCGGAAATAAACTATAGCTATATGATCCTGAAGCCTCCTGCTCCAGCTCTTCCAGTATATCTGTAAATCCCGACTACTTGACTGCCCGTACAAAATTAGGCACCCAAGAGTTTAGGGAAACAAACAAATAAACTTCGGGTCAGTCATGGGACTGGTATGAGTAAAACAGTTTAAAACAGTTCAAGCAGGTAATCGATAGCTCATAAGACCACGCCATATAACGGAACGGGTTTTTCCTTTATGAGAATCCAAATTATCTTTATATCAAAAACCTTTTGATATAATAATAATGTCTATCAACCACAATATAATAATCATCTAGCAGAAACGCTTTCATCTCACGTTCTACATATATATTATACAATCAAAACCGCAAGCACGTATTGGGTAATGGATTTCCAACTATGACAAGGTATGGAACCACATTTCGCTAGTGTGCCTCTAGAAAGGAATACACTGGGTTCAACAAGAACATCTTGCAACCCGGCCACACATGACCGACCACTCATTTCGCTTGAGTGTATCGAATGTATATCACCAACGGTTGGGATCAGCAACCGTTTCCCGATTGGGACAGCATCAACAATAGATTTTTAGAAGTAAATGAAACCTAGATCAGGTGATTATACACCCTACTTTGGTGCGACCGACTTAGCCATGCTGCCTGCCCGATTTCTGTCATTTACCGGATGTGAGGCTAGAAGAAACGCTTTATCATCACACCAGATTCACTTTGAATGCCACATCGTCAAATCCATCAAATCACCAATTGACATCCTCAACCATACATTATGTGTTAGCTAAAAGAAGTTTCCTTCTCCGCTTCCACTCTTGGTACGGTTGGAGAAATCAATATACGTGATCGTCTGGAAATACTCTGTCAGACATCCGTCCATACAAGTCACCCAGGAATAGGATGAACCGAAGGCACTATTTTGTAAACAGGATAGCCCTTCCATAACTCCGCCTTCAATTTCCTTTGGCATATATGATTTGCAACACTTATGCCAATACAGAGTGGTTCTTCGGATAATAATCCAACCGGTCTCTCCATATTAACAACGTTAAAATGGTCAAAACTTCGATAGTCTGTGATTTAACTATCGAAGAAAAACAGTTGTGCAAACAACGATATTAATTCCAAATGGAAATTTATATCGATCAAACATCATTCAACATTTATCTCTTTATTTCCTTAATTTACTTATCTCCTGTTTCCCTATATTCAATATTTCTTATTTTCTAAATTTGGAAAATGTACGTTATTAACAATGGAAAACATTTCCATTTCTTGTTTTCTTTATTAGAAAACATTTCTGGTTTCTTATTTGGAAAACATTTCCAAAGCTTCTTCATTGGGCTTAGACAGATGTTTAGATAAAACATCGCTATGCCAACTCAAACCATTTCCTTTAATTACTAAATTCACTTAACCATCCTTTACTGCCGAACCTTAAACATTCCTTAGTTAAATACGAAGCCAATCAAATTGGGGTAGAACTACCTCTCAGACCTTAACTGAACAACATTTCTAACTTTGAAATAGGTAAAGTTCACTTTATATTTCTTTAACTAACTTCCTTACTTAACCCTCCTTCGAATCATCTCTTATTCGATAATTCTTTCCTTCGAATAAGGTATATTCAATAACTCTATTCAATTTACTCTATTCAATTAACCCTTATCAATTAAATCTATTGGACTAACGATATTGGATAAACTCTATTGGACTAACGCTATTGGATTAACTCTATTGGACTAACGCTATTGGATTAACTCTATTGGACTAACGCTATTGATTTACTCATTTCACTTAACTCCTTTCGAATAAACTATATTCGATAACCCTTTTAACTCTACTCGAATAAACCATATTCGATTTACCCCTTTAATTCTATTCGAATAAACTATATTCGATAACTCCTTTTACTTTCTATTCGAATCACTAATATTCGATAACTCCTTTTACTTTATTCAAATCACTAATATTCGATAACTCCATTTGAATAACTCTAGTTCGATTTACTCTAACTGATTAACTCTAACTGGTTTAACTCTAACTGGTTAACTCTAATTGATTAACTCTAATTGATTTAACTCTAACTGGTTAACTCTAAGTGATTAACTCTAACTGGTTTAATTCTAACTGGTTAAACTCTAACTGGTTAACTCTAATTGATTTAACTCTAACTGGTTAACTCTAATTGATTAACTCAAATTCAAATAACAAATATTTGATTAACTCTATTAACCTAACTCGACTCGACTAACCCCTTTTGAATAACTAATTCGATTTACTAACTTTCGAATACCGTATTCGATTTAACTCCTTTATTCGCTTTATAAAGATTTCCCTTTTAACAACATTTATTCATTTTTAAAGATTTACTTTTAGTAACGGTTCTCCACTTTAAAATGATTTCCTTCTTATAACAGTTTCCTTTTTATAACGTTTATTCATTTTCTAAATATCTCCTATTTATAAATATTCCAATTTATAAATATTTCTTATTTATAAATATTCCATTTATAAATATTTTATTTTCAAATATCACTTTGAAAATATTCCCTTACCAACATTTCGGTATGTGAGACGATGACGGGGGTTGATGTGTTAGACATGGGAGGATATAATGTGGATCACTCGAGTAGTACACAGGCCATTAATGAGAAGATAGGGCTTCAACGCACATCAGTCGGCAACAGTCGCGATCCCAATGTAGTTCATGATTCTGATGGAAGTAAATCCACTGGTGGGAATGGTTTAGACGCGGTAACAGGAATTGATGCAATGAATTTGAGTGGATATATTGATGAGGAGACTATGAAAGTAGGGACATCAAGTGTAGTGGAGGATGTTGACTGGTATGTGGTAAAGGACCTTGAGCTTTCGAATAGTTTCAGCTTGCTGGAAAATGATGTTGAAACGGTCTTGAAGAGTGGCGTGATCAATGCTTCAGTAGTGGAACCGAAGGTGGTCACATCGAGGAAGGGCATTAAGGTGGGTAAAGTGAAATACAGTAGATTGATTCATTTGAAGGAGGTGAGAAATGGCAAGGTAAAGGGATCAGGTTTTAAAAAGCATGTTAATTTGCCTGTGCATGTAAAAGCGTCGACTGATAATGATTCTTTAAGGAGTAGTAATGGTTTAAATGTTGTGGCGTTGACTGATAATGTAAAGGCGTTGCCTGTGCAAGTTAATAATGAGGCTGTATTTCCTGCGGGTGTCCTCTCAACGATCAGTAGTGTTCTTAATGAGGAGGACGTGCAATCTTATGATGGTGTCAGTGAGCAAATGGGTGGTGGTTTTGTATGGAGTGGTTGCATGAGAAATTCTGCTAGTCGTGGTTATCAGTTTTCTTTAAACAGGAATGATGGCTCTTTATTGGTGGGTACAGTGGATATGGGATTGTTTGTTATGTATCAGGGACCGTGTAATGGCATTTCATCTTTGATTTGTGTAATGCCTAACTCAGTGACGATTCCGGCTACCGGTTCTAGTTTTGAGCAAAGTTGTGGACGGAGAGAGTCTAGTGTTGAATTGATTAGCAGTAGGGAAGTCTCTTCTTCAGCATTGAGGAGGAGGAGACGAAGGCAAGAGTTACCTAGTTCTGGTATGGTTCGGCGCAGTGCTAGACTGAGATATGGTTCTCCATCGACTTATGGTAAGGTCCCGATTTCATCTACTGCTAGTGGTAGTGGATGGGATTTGGGCTCAGGTATGTCTCCAACTTTTGGTAGTGAGTATACTCCGTTTGCTTTAGGCAATCTGTCTACTAGTCAGTTATTTCAGTTGGCGAGTGATACTGCGTTTGTTTTTACTGATATTGAGTTGGATGCTGAGTATATTAGGAGTAGAGAGCTAGAGAGGGTATCATCATTGAGTAGATGAGGATAGTGAGTTGGAACATTAGGGGTTTAAACGAACCTAAAAAATGCGCTGAAGTTAGATCTTTTTTAGAGACAACCATATTGATATTATTTTATTACAAGAGACTAAAATAGAGCGTCCTGACTTTAGATTTTATCTTAGACTAGGTGGGTCTACTTTCCGTAAATGGGTATGTCTACCGGCAATTGGTACTGCTGGTGGACTCATGATTGGTTGGAAAGAGAACCAATTTAGACTTGTGCAGGAGTCTATAAAGACATACTCCTTAAATGTGATATTAGCTTCACACTCAGATAATTCTGTCTTGTGTATATCTAATGTGTATGGTCCTCATAACAAGTTAGAGAGGAGAATTTTGTGGGAGGAAGTTTCTAATTTTAGAAGTCAGTCCCCCAATCTTTGGATTGTAGGGGGGGATTTTAACGTGACTAGATTTCTAGGGGAGAGATCTCCCCGAGAAGGGGACTTCTCCGATATGGAGGAATTCAACGACTTTATTTTAGAAAATAATTTGATAGAGATTCATATGGATAATAGAATATTCACTTGGTCGAACGTTCGTGATATCCCTTCATTTGCATTATTAGACAGATTTTTTATTAATTCTGAGGTAGAAGATAGATTCTCGATTTGTAGAGTCAAGGGACTACCCTTTATACTCTCTGATCACTGTCCAATCATTCTTACTTGTGAATCGAACTTAACTATTAGTAACAGTTTTAAATTTGAGAAGATGTGGTTACTTGACTCTAGTTTCATAAATCTAGTTTCGGTTAAATGGAAATCTTTATTTTATTTTAATAATTTATATAGGAGTAATAGTGCTAAGATTTTTGTCGCTAAATTAGGAAAATTGAGATTTTTTTTAAAACGTTGGAATAAATTTGTTTTTGGTAATGTGAAAATTAAGAAGAATAAGATTATGTGTGAATTGTTGGATTTTGATAAAATTAGTGAGTCAAGGATTCTTAATTCAGCTGAAAAGGTTAAATACTGTAATCTTAAAAAAGACCTTAATCTGATTTTAGAAAAAGAAGAAGTTATGTGGAGGCAACGATCTCGCATACAGTGGATTAAGGAAGGGGACAATAACACTAAATTTTTTCATAGCATAGCAAATAAAAGGAGACGTGACAATATGATTAGCTCGATTATTGTAAATGAAGAAGAATTGTCTTTACAGAAGGATCTGAATGAAGCTTTCACTAGATATTACAATCATATTTTTGGTACTAAGATAAAGAGAAGAACTAATGTGAGATGGAATGATTTATATCCTACAGATACTAGGGTAAGTCTTATAGATTTAGATAAACCGTTTTCGGAGCAGGAGATTTGGAAGGCAATTAGCGATATGCCTAGTGATAAAGCTCCTGGTCCTGACGGTTTCTCTGTTAATTTTTATAAGCAATTCTGGGAAGTTTTGAAGTTTGACATTATTGAATTATTTAACGAATTTTATAGTGGTGAATTGCGTTTAGGTAGTTTTAACTTTGCCAATGTCATACTCATTCATAAGAGAGAGGGGGCAAATACCCTTAAGGATTTTAGACCTATTTCTCTCATTAATGTTTCTGTCAAAATCATATCTAAAGTGTTAGCGAATAGGTTGAGTAGTAAAATGAATGACCTCATAGATGACTCTCAAACAGCTTTTATTAAAGGTAGGAATATAGTAGATGGTGTAGCAGCGGTACAGGAATATATTAACGTTTGTTGTAAGAACAATTTAACATGCGCCATCTTGAAGCTAGATTTTGAGAAGGCATTTGATTCAATAGATTGGGACTTTGTATGTGAATTATGTCTTGCTAGAGGCTTTAGTGTTAGATGGACCAACTGGATCATGTTGTTACTTAGATCCGGTTGTTCCAACATTGTTGTTAATGGGGTAATAGGTAAAAAGATACAATCCAAGAGAGGACTTAGGCAAGGAGACCCTTTATCGCCTTTTCTATTCAATTTAGCAGTTGATGTCTTCTCAAAGATTATTAAGAGAGCCGGGAGATTAGGTATTCTTGGTAGTGTTGGGAATGAGGAATTTAACAACGAATTATCTATTCTTCAATTTGCGGATGATACTTTGTTATTTTCTTCTCATCTGCCGGAGCATATTATTACTCTTAAATTTATACTTTACTGTTTTGAGATGTTATCTGGTTTAAGAATTAACTTTAATAAAAGCGCAGTGATGGTAATTAATGACTTTAACAATATTGAGTCATTAGTGGCTAGCACTTTGAACTGTTCGACTATGAAATTTCCTTTTGACTATTTAGGGTTTAAGATTAGACCGTCAAAGCTTAAAAAGGAAGACTGGATAATCATCATTGATAAGATTAGTAATAGACTTTCTAATTGGAATAATAGATTCTTATCTAGAGCAGGAAGATTAGTTCTAGTTAACTCGGTTCTATCAGCTATTCCCTCCTATTGGACGACTATTCATCGTTTTCCCAAATGGGTCATCGAGAAAATTGATAGGATTAGACGTAACTTTCTTTGGAATGGTGATTCTAGTTGTAGTAGTTGTAAATGTCTAGTTAACTGGGAAATTTGTTGTAAATCTAAGATAGAAGGGGGTTTGGGAATTATAAATCTATATAATTTTAACTCGGCTTTACTTGCTAAATGGTTATGGAAATATAGATGTCCAGAAGTGAAGTCTTCTTGGAAGTCTATTGTTTCCAAATCTTATTATTCAAGAGGAGAGTTTTTTATAAGTAATGGTGGCAGTTGGGATAACAGATTATCTCATTTTTGGAAATCCGTTTTGATTTGTTTTGGTTTTTTTTAATATAGGTTGTAAAGTGTTAGTTCATTCAGGAAATCTTACTTATTTTTGGCATGATGCTTGGATATCAAGAGTGCCTCTGAAAATTGAATTTAGTAAGCTCTTTAATATTAGTAGATTTAAAAATGCTTTAATCAAGGATGTTTACGTAGCTGAATTAGATCCTCCATGGCAATTCTCCTTTGATTATATTTTGGAGGAAGATTCATTAAGGCAATTGGCCTTACTTAAAGCCAAATTAGCACTTTACCATGTGGACAATAATAGCGATTATATTAGTTGGGGCATGGATAAGAGTTTAGTTTATACTGTAAATTCCATGTATAGATTTATTAATTTTTCTGGTATATCATTATATCCTTTTAAATTCATATGGAAAACAAACTCTACTCCAAAATCAAAGTTTCTAATGTGGTTGATCGTACATAAGAAGATTAATACGATCGAGTTATTAAAAAGGAAAAATGTTATATTAGATATAAAATGTTGTTTTTGTAATTCAGGGGAGGAGGACGTAGATCATTTATTTTTTTCCTGTGACTTTACCTGATCTATTTTCAATATGATTATGAGGATTTTTACCTTTGATAGTTTTAATTCCCTTAATAATTGTTTGGATTATTGGAATAGTTATAGATTAAGATACAATTCCAGGAAGAGATATATATTGGATTCTTTAGTATTGTTCATTAGTTGGTTCATTTGGGTTGAGAGGAACCAGAGAATCTTTCATTCAACCTTTGTAAATAAGGATAATTTAATCATTAATATAGTAAAATTCTGTTTGTCTTGGATGTCCAATTCGCAATATAAACTATTTGGTAAATCGCAATTTGGATGTTTTTTGTTAACAGTAAGATCTAATCTGAGTTTATTCATTCGTTTTAATAGCTATTTTAGATGTAATAGACTTAGTTTGGGATGCTGATTTATGTTTATGGTGGTTATCTTCCTCTTGTTTGGTTATCCTCATTTTTTCCTCTTTATACATGTATATATGGTTTGATGTCAATATATATATACATATATATATGGATATATATATATATATATAATTATAGACATACAATCATATATATGTGTAAGTTACTGATAAGTTTGTTTCAGTTTTTCAGTTTACAGGTGGTAGATGTAATGTTGGAGTTATTGGAGAAGCTACTTTTGGATTGATCGACTTAGTATGTTATGTTTTTGTTATTTTAGTTTGTTGTGGAGAAGGGGTGTTTGTATTTTTTACTGTTTTACTCCACCTCTTGTTTTTTCACATAGTTTGATAAATGTATGGGAATAGATGTACTTCTTATCGGGTGGTGGCTTTGCCGGAATTCGATAATGAAGTATGATGGGTGGTGGCCTTGCCGGAACTCATAAATCTATTATCCCCTACATTACTATGTGAGTTTATTGCCCTGGGTCTGTATTGGATATTTTTGTATTACTTTTTCTTATATATATATATATATGTGTGTGTGCTCTCTTCCTGTTGGAAGATCACACATCTTTTGCTCAAAAAAAAAATGGTGTTCAACATATCAAATCACGATGATCAGTATTGTCCAAACACATATAATCGACAACAGATTATATATCACAACATATATCACAATATATGAAAAACAATAAAATAACTATTGAGGAATCCAGTCGGATTCCTCCAACCTATTTCCCTGCATCCACAGATGTTACACAATAAACTCAACATTATTTTCAATTCCATATGATATATTCTGTTAAACATGATCAATATAGAAATTCAACTAACTGACTAGCAGTTCAATCAAACAGTCAACACACAGTCAATCAGCCAATATTTAACAGTTCTAAAAATACAACATGAAATTATAATCTGTTCAGAGTTAGTGAGACTTACTCACATTGGCAGTTCATCGCTAAAGAACGATAAACTATTGTTTGATTTGAATCAAACAGTTTAATTCGCCATAAATTCAAACAAGCTCAAATCCCCTCCTAGTCCGTTCCAATGTTTAGCCACCGTCCATACAATCCCAATGCAACTTACGGTTCTCGATTCTGACCTCGTATGATCAAGTTATCAAGTTTATAAGTAAATACTATATTTAAATAAAAACTTAAACTTGATAAACTTTATTGGGCTTAACCATTTTCAGTCGGCCCATCCCCTTATTTCATTGAGCCCAGGCCCGCTCATCCCTTCACCTTTCTTCCCCAAATTGATTTTTCGATTTCCAGTATTTAAAACACCACCGTTGACCTGCCTTTGACCTCCTCCCATTGCCACCTCGGCCATCCATCTCCGGCGCCATCCCCACCAACGGCCTTTCCACCCGAATCCGCACCCGGTCATCACCCTGCAGTCGACTCCGGCGGCCTCCTCCCAAAACCGACCTGTAGCACAAAATGGCGCTGCCATTTCCATCGCATTTCACCGGTGTCCGTCGGAGCGCCCCTAACCTAGATCAAACCACTCCCCTTCGCGCCACGAAGTCAATCACCACCATGATTTCAACTCCGGCTTCTCCTAGTTCGACCGCCCCTAAGCCCTAGTTCGCTGTTGTCCACATCGAGCTTCAGAACATGAATCGAGTTCCATGTTTTCTACACCAGAACGAAGAGCGTTCGATTATCAACTCGAATATATGTGTTTGAGGATTTATAGCTTTCACTTGCATTTGATTTTTGATTTTTCTTTATCTCGTTTTGAACTTGAAAGGAAGAAGGAAAAAAAAAAGAACAGCGGATTCATTTGGCCAGAAGAACAATTAGGTCTTAAGGGAGGTAGTTAAAGGGTATTTATACCCAATCAAAATATCTAGATATTTTATCTTTCTTTATTTTATACATTTTAAACAAATTTTCTATTTGTATTTGTCTTTAAAAATCCTTATGATTACATGCCAACTTCTAAAATCATGGAAATGGACATGTAGCTAGATTTTGACATTACGGTCCCAACGAAACTGGTATCGTCGAATCCCGACTCCGTTTTCTCACACAGAGTATTTTTAACTATCAAAATACTAACTGTTTTTCACTCTAAAAATCCGTACGACCACATACTGACTCTAAAAATCACGAAACTTGGAATCTAACAATAATTTGATGTTGCGGATCCAACAAAATTAGTTTCGTCGAATTCCGACTTCGTTTGCAAAACTGACTATTTTTAAAGCTCTGGATGACCCATTTAAATATATAAATATATTTAAGTAAAATTAAATTAAATATAAATAAATTTATATTATCGTATATATATTCACAGTGGAATACCATACAGCTCTGGAATATTCCTATATGAATTTCTAACTCGATATTCACTTCTGGGTCAACCCGATATTCGATTTATATTGAAATCCCTTTTTAAAATATAAATAATTCCTTTATAAATTATAAAGGAATTCCACAGTGACTTTTCTAAATTTTGATTTGGACATAAATCAAAATCTACACGACGAAATCTCAATTTTTCTCTTCCCCTAGAAACTACATGTTTCTTGTTTCACAGAAATTCGATTAAAAACGAACCCTGTACATTCAGTTGAAGTTCGAATCGCCAATTTACGAACTGCAGCGCCATTTCGAGCTCGATTTTAATTATAATATAAATATACGTTCAAACTGTCGTTCAAATAATATATTCGTTATTCTAATTCAATTATAAACTGAATTAAATATCACAGATGATCCAGTTCACACCATATCGCCATTTCAGCCAATTCTGATTATTTCACAATTTAATATATTATTTAATATATTATTTAATTTATTATTTTAAATTAAATATTCACCATTATTTAATTAAACCACCATTTAATTCACTATATCACTATTTATATAATTAAATAAATAAATTATAATACCTCTGCCAATGCGGGTCATTACAATCTTCCCCACTTAAAATAATTTCGTCCTCGAAATTGCTAAGGTAGAGAACGACCCTATCGACTGGTTAGAACATATTTCTTCACTTTTTAACTTCAGTTTCAACTGAACTAATTAATAATTTAATTAATTTCAATTAAATTATTAATTAATTCTTATCAACGAAAATTTCCAAAAATCCTGAAAATTTTCTAACTCCTTAACTTTTCGAAAAATTTCGCCAGCACCTCCTTTGTACTGGTCAATAAGTCAAACTCCAACTCGCCTCTCTAGGCCATCTCCAACCCCAAAGAAAATCAAACAGCCTAGCGGCTTGCCACTTCGGCTCATAAATCTTATATCCAATAGAAATATAAACTTGTACCTTTTGTCGGCATATCATTTTAATTCAATCTCAGTTACCACTTTACTGGCTTTACTTTAATTCAAATTTGCTATCACAAACTTCTGTTAAATTTGTTTTTAATTCAAACAATCTCTCCCTGGGATTTTTTAAACAGTTTACTCTTTTCAAAAATCAAATTTTCCTTTTGAACATGTCACTGAGCCCTTAATTAATATTCCATTAGTTAAATCACTTCTCTATTTCTTTATCAATATTTGTTAACCAAATATTTTCAATAACCATATTGGCCTTTTATGTTATTTGGAAAACATTTCCGAATATCGCCTTCCTTTATTTTCTAAACTTTAGAAAATATATGCTATTTATAATTGGAAAATATTCCAATTACTTATCTCTTTTTTGATCTCGTTTATTTCTATACTTAGGAAATATACTTTATTATATTTCCAAGCTTACACTTATTTGGGTTAAAACGGATGTTGTGTAAAACATCGTTACGACAACCCAAATACTATATTCAACTAACTCTTATTCAACATTGATCTTCGAGCCTGAAATCTTACTATTTATTTGTTAATAATGAAATCAATCAAGTTGGGGTATAATTACCTCTCAGACCTTGACTGAATAACATTTATAACGTCAAAACAGATATGACTACTTACTCGAATAATCAATACCATACAACTACTTATTCACTTTTAAACACGTATATGCTTCCTCTTTCTATTCTTTGTACATTTTATTCTTAGTCTTCCTTTTTTATTTTACTATTCTATTTCTAAGTTCGTTTCCTTATCGACTTCTATATATATATCGATACGTTGATTTCTAACTATCAAATTATCTTAAAAATATTCTAACTCCTTAAATTCCCAGAAAAAATTCGCCATAACCTCCTTTGTACTAGGAGCATTGGGATATTTCAAATAGCCTCCCATGGCCCTCACCAATCCAAAAGAAAAAGAAAAGGCCAAGCGGCTAGCCGATACAGCGCATAAAATCTCATATATGAATTAAATACATACCTTTTCGTCGAGCATTCTATTTATATACCTTCATACCTTATCCATACCTATCTCATGTATATTTATACCTACCCAATCTATTTTAACTATACCTGATCGTTTTAACTCAATTCGTTAATTAATTTGTTAATTAACTCTTTAGTATATTTCACTTTTATATTTGAACATGACATGTTCAAATACATTTTAACTTGCTTATTAACTAATTTGAATCCAAATTTCAAATTTAAGTTCTATATTCGATTTCGAATATCCATTTACAAATCCAATTCACCTTTCAAAGTTCATCTTCAAATTCAAAACTCGATTAACTAATTTCTCTTCGACTTGGTTAATTCTATTCAATTTCTATTCAAATTTTATATCACTTCTATTATTCAACTTCTATATATTCAAATTCTATAGTTTAAATTCCATTTGAATTCTATATTCAAATTCCATTTGAATTTCTATATTCAAATTCTATATCACTTCCATTGAATTTCATATATTCAAACTCCCTTTGAATTTATACATTCAATTTCTATTTCAAACTTTCTTTATTCATTCTTTATAAATCCCATTTTAAAATTCAACACAACTTGTCTTTCCCAAAACAAATTCAAAACAGTATCTCTGGTAGTAATTCATCACTTACAACTCGAAAATGAATACTGATGATGCAGCTGTCATCATCAGAATCTATTTTCCAGCGATCGAAGTGAGTTCAATACTATAAAACCATTTCTAAACATTTCCACTTTGAAATCCATTTCAAAATATAATTCACACTGCTTGTAAAACAATTTAAAATCTCCCAGGATCTTAAATTTTCCTTACTTTTAATCCAAATCCATTTACAAACACTTATCCAATTTTCCAGAATTTTAATTCAATTTTTGGCTTAAATTTCAGATTTAACTCATCTGATTTCACGTATTTCACTTATACGAATTCTGATTGGTTATTTACATAACCATTTAATGTATAATCTTACTCGATTATAATAACAACCAATATATCCACTATATTATAATTTTGATATATATATATATATATATCTTCTCTATATCAAGATATACCTTGGGTAAACTTATTTTAATTTACCCTCTTTTCAAAACATATCGTGTCGACCCATCGTGTTCGAGTGTTTAGTAATTCCTACCGATACAGTGGATCAAACCGATCGACCAGAACTCATAAACAACTCAACCAATAAATCACCACAATATAAAACAATTTTTAAATAAATAACAAATACGCTCACTCGTATATATACACTCAACTCAATCTAGGGTATTACTAACCCCATCTCTACTGAGTCACGCCACAGAGCCAAGGTAATTCACTTAACTTAAGCTCTGATACCAACTGTAATGACCCAAAATTCCAGTCCAATTTGAGCTGACCAAAAACACAAGTCCAACCCCAAATTAAACTGAAAATCAGGAAATTAATAGAAAGAAAACAGAGGGTGAGGAAAGATAAGATAGAAACTTAGAATAGAAGAAGAAGAACAACACAACATCAGAGTAACACGAACCTCACAGCGGAACGAATAACATATAATATATAACATAACTTTGAAATATAACTTTGTACTTGACTATACATCATTTTCAAAGTACAGCACTTACAACACAGCGGAAATAAACTATAACTATATGATCCTGAAGCCTCCTGCTCCAGCTCTTCCAGTATATCTGTAAATCCTGACTACTTGACTGGCCGTACAAAATTAGGCACCCAAGAGTTTAGGGAAACAAACAAATAAACTCCGGGTCAGTCATGGGACTGGTATGAGTAAAACAGTTTAAAACAGTTCAAGCAGGTAATCGATAGCTCATAACACCATGCCGTACAACGGAACGGGTTTTTCCCTTACGAGAATCCAAAATATCTTTATATCAAAAACCTTTTGATATTATAATAATGTCTATCAACCACAATATAATAATCATCTAGCAGAAACGCTTTCATCTCACGTTCTACATATATATTATACAATCAAAACTGCAAGCACGTATTGGGTAATGGATTTCCAACTATGACATGGTATGGAACCACCTTTCGCTAGTGTACCTCTAGAAAGGAATACACTGGGTTCAACAAGAACATCTTGCAACCCAGCCACACATGACCGACCACTCATTTCGCTTGAGTGTATCGAATGTATATCACCAGCGGTTGGGATCAGCAACCTTTTCCCGAATGGGACAGCATCAACAATAGATTTTTAGAAGTAAATGAAACTCTAGATCAGGTGATTATACACCCTACTTCGGTGCGACCGACTTAGCCATGCTGCCTGCCCGATTTCTGTCATTTACCGGATGTGAGGCTAGAAGAAACGCTTTATCATCACACCAGATTCACTTTGAATGCCACATCGTCAAATCCATCAAATCACCAATTGACGTCCTCAACCATACATTATGTGTTAGCTAAAAGAAGTTTCCTTCTCCGCTTCCACTCTTGGTACGGTTGGAGAAATCAATATACGTGATCGTCTGGAAATACTCTTTCAGACATCCGTCCATACAAGTCATCCAGGAACAGGATGAACCGAAGGCACTATTCTGTAAACAGGATAGCCCTTGCATAACTCCGTCTTCAATTTCCTTTGGCATATATGATTCGCAATGCTTATGCCAATACAGAGTGGTTCTTTGGACAATAATCCAACCGATCTCTCCATATTAACAATGTTAAAATGGTCAAAACTTCAATAGACTGTGATTTAACTATCGAAGAAAAACAGGTGTGCAAACAACGATATTGATTCCAAATGGAAATTTATATCGATCAAACATCATTCAACATTTATCTCTTTATTTCCTTAATTTACTTATCTCCTGTTTCCCTATATTCAATATTTCTTATTTTCTAAATTTGGAAAATATACGTTATTAACAATGGAAAACATTTCCATTTCTTGTTTTCTTTATTAGAAAACATTTTTGGTTTCTTATTTGGAAAACATTTCCAAAGCTTCTTCATTGGGCTTAGACAGATGTTTAGATAAAACATCGCTATGCCAACTCAAACCATTTCCTTTAATCACTAAATTCACTTAACCATCCTTTACTGCCGAACCTTAAACATTCCTTAGTTAAATACGAAGCCAATCAAGTTGGGGTAGAACTACCTCTCAGACCTTAACTGAACAAAATTCTAACTTTGAAATAGGTAAAGTTCACTTTATATTTCTTTAACTGACTTCCTTACTTAACCCTCCTTCGAATCATCTCTTATTCAATAGTTCTTTCCTTCGAATAAGGTATATTCGATAACTTTATTCAATTTACTCTATTCGATTAACCCTTATCAATTAACTCTATTGGACTAACGCTATTGGATTAACTCTATTGGACTAACACTATTGGATTAACTCTATTGGACTAACGCTATCTATTGGACTAACGCTATTGGATTAACTCTATTGGACTAACGCTATTGATTTACTCATTTCACTTAACTCCTTTCGAATAAACTACATTCGATAACCCTTTTAACTCTACTCGAATAAACCATATTCGATTTACCCCTTTAATTCTATTCGAATAAACTATATTCGATAACTCCTTTTACTTTCTATTCGAATCACTAATATTCGATAACTCCTTTTACTTTATTCAAATCACTAATATTCGATAACCTCATTTGAATAACTCTAGTTCGATTTACTCTAACTGATTAACTCTAACTGGTTTAACTCTAACTGGTTTAACTCTAACTGGTTAACTCTAATTGATTAACTCTAATTGATTTAACTCTAACTGGTTAACTCTAATTGATTAACTCTAACTGGTTTAACTCTAACTGGTTAACTCTAATTGATTTAACTCTAAAAGGTTAACTCTAATTGATTAACTCTAATTCGAATAACAAATATTTGATTAACTCTGTTCAACTAACTCGACTCAACTAACCCCTTTCGAATAACTAATTCGATTTACTAACTTTCGAATACCATATTCGATTTAACTCCTTTATTCGCTTTATAAAGATTTCCCTTTTAACAACATTTATTCATTTTTAAAGATTTACTTTTAGTAACGGTTCTCCACTTTGAAATGATTTCCTTCTTATAACAGTTTCCTTTTTATAATGTTTATTCATTTTCTAAATATCTCTTATTTATAAATATTCCAATTTATAAATATTTCTTATTTATAAATATTCCATTTACAAATATTTTATTTTCAAATATCACTTTGAAAATATTCCCTTATCAACATTTCGGTATGTTATGGTGTTCAACATATCAAATCACGATGATCTGTATCGTCCAAAAACATATAATCGACAACAGATTATATATCACATCATATATCACAATATATGAAAAATAATAAAATAACTGTTGAGGAATCCAGTCGGATTCCTCCAACCTATTTCTCTGCATCCACAGATGTTACACAATAAAATCAACATTATTTTCAATTCCATATGATATATTCTGTTAAACATGATCAATATAGAAATTAAACTAACTGACTAGCAGTTCAATCAAACAGTCAACACACAGTCAATCAGCCAATATTTAACAGTTCTAAAAATACAACATGAAATTATAATCTGTTCAGAGTTAGTGAGATTTACTCACATTGGTAGTTCATCGTTAAAGAACGATAAACTGTTGTTTGATTTGAATCAAACAGTTTAATTCGCCATAAATTCATACGAGCTCAAATCCCCTCCCTGTCAGTTCCAATGTTTAGCCACCGTCCATACGATCCCAACGCAACTTACGGTTCTCGATTCTGATCTCGTGTTATCAAGTTATCGAGTTTATAAGTAAATACACTATATTTAAATAAAAACTTAAACTTGATAAACTTTATTGGGCTTAACCATTTTCAGTCGGCCCATCCCCTTATTTCATTGAACCCAGGCCCGCTCATCCCTTCACCTTTCTTCCCCAAATTGATTTTTCAATTTCCAGTATTTAAAACACCACCGTTGACCTGCCTTTGACCTCCTCCCATCACCACCTCGGCCATCCATCTCCGGCGCCATCCCCACCAACGGCCTTTCCACCCGAATCCGCACCCGGTCATCACCCTGCACTCGACTCCGACGGCCTCCTCCCAAAACCGACCTGTAGCACAAAATGGCGCTGCCATTTCCATCGCATTTCACTAGTGTCCATCGGAGCGCCCCTAACCTAGATCAAACCACTCCCCTTCGCGCCATGAAGTCAATCACCACCATGATTTCAATTCCGGCTTCTCCTAGTTCGACCGCCCCTAAGCCCTAGCTCGCTGTTGTCCGCGTCGAGCTTCAGAACAGGAATCGAGTTCCATGTTTTCTACACCAGAACGAAGAGCGTTCGATTATCAACTCGAATATATGTGTTTGAGGATTTATAGCTTTCACTTGCATTTGATTTTGATTTTTCTTTATCTCGTTTTGAACTTGAAAGGAAGAAGGAAAAAAAAAGAACGGCGAATTCATTTGGCCAGAAGAACAATTAGGTCTTAAGGGAGGTAGTTAAGGGGTATTTATACCCAATCAAAATATCTAGATATTTTATCTTTCATTATTTTATTCATTTTAAATAAATTTTCTATTTGTATTTGTCTTTAAAAATCTTTATGATTACATACCAACTTCTAAAATCATGGAAATGGACATGTAGCTAGAGTTTGACATTACGGTCCCAACGAAACTGGTTTCGTCAAATTCCGACTCCGTTTGCTCACATAGAGTATTTTTAACTGTCAAAATACTGACTGTTTTTCACTCTACAAATCCGTATGACCACATACTGACTCTAAAAATCACGAAACTTGGAATCTAACAATAATTTGATGTTGCAGATCCAACAAAATTAGTTTCGTTGAATTCCGACTTCGTTTGCAAAACTGACTATTTTTAAAGCTCTGGATGACCCACTTAAATATATAAATATATTTAAATATAAATAAATTTATATTATCGTATATATATTCACAGTGGAATACCATACAGCTCTAGAATATTCCTATATGAATTTCTAACTCGATATTCACTTCTGGGTCAACTCGATATTCGATTTATATTGAAATCCCTTTTGAAAATATAAATAATTCCTTTATAAATTATAAAGGAATTCCGCGGTGACTTTTCTAAAATTTGATTTGGACATAAATCAAAATCTATACGACGAAATCTCGATTTTTCTCTTCCACTAGAAACTACACGTTTCTTGTTTCACAGAAATTCGATTAAAAACGAACCCTATACATTCAATTGAAGTTCAAATCGCCAATTTACGAACTACAGCGCCATTTCGAGCTCAATTTTAATTATAATATAATTATACGTTCAAACTGTCGTTCAAATAATATATTCGTTATTCTAATTCAATTCTAGACTGAATTAAATATCACAGATGATCCAGTTCACACCATATCGCCATTTCAGCCAATTCTGATTATTTCAGAATTTAATATATTATTTAATTTATTATTTTAAATTAAATATTCACCATTATTTAATTAAACCACCATTTAATTCACTATATCAATATTTATATAATTAAATAAATTAATTATAATACCTATGCCAATGCGGGTCATTACATAAGTTGTGCACTACTTATCCATCATCTTCTTGATGTTTCCGATTTTCTAAATTTGATACTCGAGTTTCTGAATATTGGGAATTTCGTATAATTCCTAATGATTCGTCTTTATGGTTACTAAATGAGATTTAGTACCTGGTTAGAAATTGATTTCCCTGAATAGTCCATTGGTATTCTGTTACCAATATTTGTTACCGATTTCTAGTTCATTGGTATTCCTTTAAAAATATTTGATTATTACTTATAGTTCATTGGTATCCATTACCAATATTTGTTTATCGGTTTTTAGCTCGTTGGTATTCCGTTACCAACCTTGAATATTGATATTAAAATTGATTATTCCTTTGAGAATTGCTCTCTTTTGCTAAATTCGTTGGAATCTCTATGTTGTGCTTTTGTTTGTGTCAGCCACCTTGTCACAAGACTAAAGTGCTCAGGTTCGATGATTCGCGACATCGTCGTGATTGAGTTTGGGGATGGAATAGTCAACCATCGTAAATTCCCATTTCATATCCTAAGAGAAATATCTACTATTGATATCTCGCGTCTGTAGGATGCAGTCCCGTTGCTTCTTGAAATTCCAAATTAGATTCGCATGGTTTTTGTGCATTCTCTCGATACTCATTCCCTTGAGAATCATACTAAGAAAGGCGAGTCTATTTGAATTCATAGCGCTTATGAATTTTTCTGGAATTATTTTGCCCGTTTGGGATGAATACCTTCATGGGTAATGGAGTTGGAGATTGTACTATAGTTTTTATGGTCTTGTTGGACGAAATTGGGATCTCACCTAGCCGTTGGTGTGAACTTTTCATTTCGAGTCGGTTGTTATGGTACCACTCCGTGGTATTATTTTTGGTGTTACTATATGGGTTTTTCATTAAATAATTGCGTGAACGTAATTTCTTTAAGGGGGAAGTCTATAACAACCCGCATATTTAACAGTAATATATTTAAATATTTGTATTTAAATATAACGTCGTTAGTCGTTAATCAAGTGTGTCTAAAAAGTCACATTTTGCATATGGATGAATTTGGACTCGAAACCACTTCCATTGATTCCGAATCATTATTACAACCTTTTTGACTATAAACATCGATATATTTGGAGTTAGTGAAATTTAGGGCTTTGGTTAGGTCTTGGTTTGGCTAACCTAGCCTACCTTATAACCCCCACCTAGCTCTCTCCTCCTTCATTCATTCTCATTTCAACAAAGAAATAGAAATGGGGAGAGGGAAAGGGAAACTAAAATTTCCTAAGCCCTAGCTTGGTCTTAGGAATCCAATTCATGTTGAAATCAAGTGGAAATCTAAGGAGAAGCTTAGGGAAGCCTCACTCTTAATCTTCTCCAGCTCTACTCCTCTTTAATTTCTGAAGTTTCCTAAACTAATATTAGGAATTTCGGATTTTTGATGCACACTAACACTCATGTGTTTGCATTTATGTTCATAAGGTGATTTTGGAGGAGCTAATGAAGAAAGGTAGGTTCTTGCTCGAATTGGAGTTTGTTCTTCATCGTTTGAAACCAAGGTAAGTTCTTTATTGAACTCACATCTATGCCACAAGTTTATGGCTTGCACAAGTGTAATTTAGTACCATTTCATGTTGCATTTTCTTGTTGAATTGGTTAGGATAATTTACACTTTCCGGTTTATTAGTTTGGATTTCATTTTGTAACAACCCGTATTTTAATAACATGTTATAACCATAAATCAAGGCAGAATTAAATTTTAAAATAAGAACCAAGGGAAACGGGTTGCTCCATTGCGTTCATCTCGAAATTCTTCATGAAATCGAGTCCGAGTTTTCGAAAATAGGAGTTCGTATGACCAAGTTATGACCTTCAGAAGTTTCAGGAATTTGAATAAAATAAAACAGCCCGAAATTCGAATTCAAACCCGGAAGCGGGCTGGGCGGGAAATTTCCCGCCCAGGATCCAGGTCGACTGGGTGGTCGACTGGGTAGTCGACCTCCCCCTGACCAGGTCGACTGGGTACTTGACCTCCCCCTGACCAGGTCGACTGGGTAGTCGACCTGGGGGTCGACCTGCCCCGAATTTCCAGATCCAAGCTGAGTTCATTTCTGCGTATCTAGACCGATTTCTGGACCAAATTCATGACTCTAATCCTATATAAACTCACCCCTAGCCTAATTCTCTTCACACCATTTCATTCTGTCCTTATACTGCTTCTGAAATAATTAAATTAAAGTTAGAATGGCTACTTCTTATTCATCAAGACAACATCTAGGAATTGCAAATTGGGGGTTTTCAACTAGAACAAGACTAAACGAATAGAGATTCAACAGCTACAATAACCGTTTCTAGAATCAAATCTCTGCACTCTAATTCTCGATCCACGCTCTGTAAGTTATAATTACTTTGAGATTGAAATTGGTTAAATTTAATATGGACATGGAATAAAATGAAATTGGACCTAAGCTTGATTATCTATTTAGACCTGTTCTTGTTTCTTCTTGAATCTAGAATTTTGGGTTATTCCTTATCGATTGAATTATGTCCATTCATGTTGTTGGACCTAGTTTATTATTTAAACGCTAGTTTGTAATATGAATTCTTGGACCTTGACTTGATGATAAGACTTTTTCACCCTATTCTCTCTTGAATCTTGAATTTGGATTAATGCAAGTCTACCTATGTTCCTAAACCTTGGTTTTCATATTGTTGTTCTAGATCCTATTCACATGCCTATGATGTGTTAAACTATTATACACCAATTCTGTTGAACATATGGTTTGGATTATAATCTCATGCCTATTCATATGCCCATCTTTGTCATGATTTCCTTGTTTATCCCTTTTTGAATTAATCTCGATATGCGCATGGTAGGAATACGATTTGGGGATATTGGACAAAACATGAGGATTCACTTAGACATGAATTGGTAATTGACATGAATTAGCTTAGACATGAATTGGCATAGCTTGAACATGAAAGCAATTGTAAACTTGATAACTGACATGAATGTGAATTGTGAACTTGGAACGTAATTAGAGAAAATAGAATCTGGTAGTCAAACCATGTTTTTTAGGTAATTGTGGAATGCGACAAATAGGATGAAATTGATATGATGGGAATAACTTGAATACAAAAATGACTATGACTTGATAGTTGATATTGGACATCTAGAAGGCACGTAAACATGCTTATGAACTTGAAACGTGAATTGGTTATGAATATGAATCATGAACTTGATAATAGGCATAAGTTGAAACTTGAAAACTTAACATGAAAACTTGACATGAAACTTGCTTAGGAACTTGACACGAACTTGACATGAAACTTGAACATGGACATGACATTAGAATGAACTTGAAAATGGCCAACTCAAGGTTGGGTTAAGTTTGCAGTGCAAATCTGCTCGGAACCGCCCGGCGAATCCAGTGACTGCAAACAATAGGATCCAATGTGGGTAGTTGGTCATATCGCGCTTAAGACCCGAGGTTAGACTAGGTTGTGGTGTAAATATGCCCGGAACCGCCCGGCAAATCCAGTGACCACAACAACTAGTCTAATGTGAGAGGTTGGGGTGCAGTAATGAATTAATGCCATATGATTTTATAGGGTTAAGTCATGAACCGCTTGAATATACTTAACCAATTTGACACGATGATTTGATAGGGTTAAGTCATGAACCGCTTGAATATACTAAACCAATTTGACACGATGATTTGATAAGGTTAAGTCATGAACCTCTTGAATATACTTAACCAATTTGACACGATGATTTGATACGGTTAAGTCATGAACCGCTTGATTATACTTAACCAATTTGACACGATGATTTGATAGGGTTAAGTCATGAATCGCTTGAATATACTTAACCAATTTGACACGATGATTTGATAAGGTTAAGTCATGAAACGCTTGAATACACTTAACTAATTTGACACGATGATTTGATAGGGTTAAGTCGTGAACCGCTTGAATATACTTAACCAATTTGACACGATGATTTGATAAGGTTAAGTCATGAACCGCTTGAATATACTTAACCAATTTGACACGATGATTTGATAGGGTTAAGTCATGAACTGCTTGAATATACTTAACCAATTTGACATGACACGTAGGCGGGTTAAGTCACGAACTTGAATGACAATACTTAACCAAATTGACATGCTAGACTGATGGGGTTAAGTCTCGAATTTAAATGACAACACTTAACCTACTGGACGGAAACGCTAGTTACGTGGTCCTTTTCAGCAGTAACCCACTAGATGTATCACGGTACCCTGGAACTAGGCAGGGTGGGGCACGATTACTGGGCTGATTATAAAAGACCAGAACGATGGCTGAGTTGGTGCGCCATTGTAGGTTCAGGGGGGGCTATGATCGTGCACGTAGTCCGGAGTTGAAAAAGCAGGCATTGGGCACCGGTAGGTTTACACTGTGCATGCTTGATTCGTGTCGGTGGTTGGCACCCTAGGGCTTGATACACCCTATGGTGGACCTAGCACAGGTGACTACATTTCGTGATTGGGCCGTATGACACAGACACATGAACAAGCTAGGACTTGTAGGGAGCCGATCGATTAATAGATCGTTACGTGAAAAAAAAAAGGTGTTGTTCGTTAGGTATCATAATCCCTAGTGGTCCTAGGTGGCATAAACCCTAATCGAATCTATAAAACGTTCAATAGGTAGCATAATCCCTAGTGGTCCTAGGTGGCATAAATCCTAGTTGAACACGCGATAGTTCATGATAAGGAAACCTAGCTGGAACAAGGGTGGAAGTCCAAACGATTTCAAGAATGGTGGCACTACGTTGAAGTAGTATAGAAATACGTGATGAAACCCGTACGATATACGACAATGGACTGTACATATACATGAAAGGATGATACGAGTTGGGGTACTAGTACAGTTGGTGCAGTGAATGTCAAACATGTGATGCTATATGTAGTTTATCTGGTTTGCATAGTTTATCTTGTTACCGTAGTTTATCTGGTTAGTATAGTTTATCTTGTCATCTTTGTTTAACTTGCCTATCTTGTCATCATCCTTATGTTTACTTTCAGTTTATACATGTTATCTTTACTTGTTTCTAGGCTGAAAGTCACTAGGACTTACTCAGTCTTTATGACTGACCCGTTTTGTTTCGCCTCATTTTCTTCCATTCTCCCCCTACCCCCCAGGTTCGCTGGGTGGGAATACAGCTTAGTTCGGATCTTACCAAGCTCTAAGGCTCTTTCACGAACGGCTTGGATTTCTCTTGGCTATGGCTTGCTTTACTGTTTTACTTGGGGAATGATTTATGACTATGGTTTTATGCTTCTTTACTATTGCAAGACATATTTCGATGTAATGGATTTAATGGAATTTTGATGTAAAAGGCTTTAGACCTTTCTAGATTTTAAAGAAATGAAATTTGGTTTTTCATCCGCTGTTTTATATGTTCTGTCTTGTAATATTTCTGTGTATGTTTACCTAGATAATGCTCCACCAAAGCTAGTGCATTCCCTTTGTGAGTGACCCTAGCGGAGGTGGGGTGTTACATTTGGTATCAGAGCAGAAGGTTACCAGATTGGGCAAAAGCTTTTAAAAACTATCTGAAATTATTTTTGAAATGTTTACAAAGAAGCATTTTTCTAAGAAAAGTTTTGTTTATTTTAAAGGCATATTCCCCAAAGCCATATGCACTATCTTTTGATTCTCTCCTTGAGTCTCTTCTCTCTTTCTTTTTCATCATAGTTTGTAGGCATACGACACTTGTCGGAGGGCAAAGGAGTGCCCAACCTCCATCAGTAGCCGCGGTAGTTCCACCTGTGACTAATCTTATTTCAAGCTTTGTAGGGTTGCCATGCAATGGAAGTAGATTTCTAGAAACTTGTCAACAAGCTATACAAGGATAGTAAGAACGAGGATAAAAGAACACAAGCCTAATGATAAGAAACTTGTTGATATGGCTTAATCCACGAAGGAGGAAAAGGTGAAAAGGAAGAGGCAAAAGTGAAAGAATAATAAAACCCATGACAAGAAAGAGTATCGTTAGTATGGTAAAAAGGGACATGTAGTTAAGTGTTATAGGACAAGGACAAGGGAAAAGAACAAGATCGTCGAGAGGGAAATTATATGCTCTCATTAATAGCATGCCTAAGAGAGGTGGTAATGTTTCTATTGAAGGTTTAGTTTCATCCCGTTAGAACTTTGTTTTTGTTCATCGCATCCTTTTAATTCCGCTTCGATAGTTGAGTCTCTGCACCTTAGTATTAGCGTAGTAAAGGATCCCATTTTTTTGTGTGTCTCAAATCCTGTGGGGAATCGGCTCATTTATTCATGACTTGTTTGAATTTGAGAATGTTTATGCTAAGTGTATATTCATGACTTGTTTGTACTAGTTCCATGGTAGTTAGACTCTTGACTTGCCTTGGTAATGCCCTCGAAGTCTAGTGTAACCCTTAGGGTTTTGTCATGCTTAGTTACCTAGAATCTCTTGATACATTTGTTGATCCGCTCGAGTAGTGTTCGCCACTAAGGCGGATGGTTCATTACGCTTATGCATGAGTTATAGAAAATTACCTTAGTAAGTACATTTGGCAACATGGTTGGCATTTGTTTATTTTCAAGAGATAATTCATTTTGGAATACCTTCTAGTAAGTGAATGAGATCCAAGATTCACTAGTGAATTTTGGAGAGCTTGCCCGAAACCGTGAGTACGCAGTTATGTTTAAGCTGAGTGTACTAGAAAAAGAATAAGTGAAAGTGGAACGAGAGGCGACAGTGAAATGAGTTCCAACTCATATTTTGGAAATAGGAATTAAGGAGCTATGAAATGTGAAGTTAAATACGATCAAAGCACAATGGAGTTAAGCTCAAGGAAATGCGACTTAGAAGATTGAAGACTAGACACACGCATCATATCTCCTTTTAAGAGTATATCCTTGATCCCTCTTTTCCTGTAGAGCTTATTTGCATGCTATCTTTTAAGTATAACCTCTCGGTCCTATTCTCAATCCTATTTCTGTTGCAAAACCCCATAGGGATCATCTGTTAGAAATGCATGTTGGGGCTTGAGGGTGTCCGCTGGGTTGAGTAATTCTTTGGGTGTCAGCCTAATGTTGATTTCGGTCTTCGGGTTGGTGCCTAGGGAGTTCTTCTCCTAATCAGTATATATGGGACATAGATTTCCAGTTTTGACATTGCCTAATGGGCACAAAATTTTTACTTGCTTCTATCGTTCGGTTATACCTTAGGTAGAACTCTATGGATGTAAACATGTATTTGAAACATGTTATGGTTGATGTTTGCAAATGGTTGCAAGTGGTTGCTCGTGGTTGCATAACACACATTAGGCACTAGATCGGCTCGGTCACATTTTCATATTGCATATGCATGAATGTTTATACTTGTACATGGATAGAAACTTGATGTGCTATCATTTGGGTGTTGCATATGAATGAATGTTTAAGCACTCATGTAGAAATTGTAAAATGTAATAGGAATTTGTATACATGTTGGACTCATCGCACTAGCATACTTTGCATTAAGGAGGTTTACTGAATCAGTAACCGCCTGATCTTTTGCATTAGATAAGTACATATACACACACTTTCCGCATATATACATATATACAGCATTAGGAATCTTTTAAGGGCAATGATTGCTTGTGGATGATGTTTTGAGTAGATGGATGATGGATGGTAGGATACATCCTTCCTAACTTAGAGATTTCAGGGACGAAATCCTTTAAGGAGGGGAGAATATAACAACCCGTATTTTAATAACACGTTATAACCATAAATCAAGGCAAAGTTAAATTTTAAAATAAGAACCAAGGGAAATGGGTTGCGCCATTGCGTTCATCTCGAAATACTGCATGAAATCGAGTCCGAGTTTTCGAAAATCAGAGTTCGTATGACCAAGTTATGACCTTCAGAAGTTTGAGGAATTTGAATAAAATAAAATAGCTCGAAATTCGAATTCGAAATTCGAATTCAAACCCAGAAGGGGGCTGGGTAGGAAATTTCCCGCCCAGGACCCAGGTCGACTGGGTGGTCGACTGGGTAGTCGACCTCCTCCTGACCAGGTCGACTGGGTAGTCGACCTGGGGGTCGACCTGCCCCGAATTTCTAGATCCAAGGCTGAGTTCATTTCTGCGTATCTAGACCGATTTCTGGACCAAATTCGTGACTCTAATCCTATATAAACTCACCCCTAGCCTCATTCTCTCCACACCATATCATTCTGTCCTTATACTGCTTCTGAAATAATTAAATTAAAGAGAGAATGGTTACTTCTTCTTCGTCAAGACAACATCTAGGAATTGCAAATTGGGGGTTTTCAAATAGAACAAGACTAAACGAATAGAGATTCAACAACTACAATAACTGTTTCCTGAATCAAATCTCTGCACTCTAATTCTCGATCCACGCTCTGTAAGTTCTAGTTACTTTGAGATTGAAACTAGTTAAATTTAATATGGACATGGAATAAAATGAAATTGGACCTAAGCTTGATTATCTATTTAGACCTGTTCTTGTTTCTTCTTGAATCTAGGATTTTGGGTTATTCCTTATCGATTGAATCCTGCCCATTCATGATGTTGGACCTAGTTTATTATTTAAACGCTAGATTGTAATATGAATTCTTGGACCTTGACTTGATGATAAGACTTTTTCACCCTATTCTCTCTTGAATCTTGAATTTGGATTAATGCAAGTCTACCTATGTTCCTAAACCTTGGTTTTCATATTGTTGTTCTAGATCCTATTCACATGCTTATGATGTGTTAGACTATTATACACCAATTCTGTTGAACATATGGTTTGGATTATAATCTCATGCCTATTCACATGCCCATCTTTGTCATGATTTCCTTGTTTATCCCTTGTTGAATTAATCTCGATACGCGCATGGTAGGAATACGATTTGGGGATATTGGACAAAACATGAAGATTCACTTAGACATGAATTGGTAATTGACATGAATTAGCTTGACATGAATTGGCATAGCTTGAACACGAAAGCGATTGTAAACTTGATAATTGACATGAATGTGAATTGTGAACTCGGAACGTAATTAGAGAAAATAGAATCTGGTAGTCAAACCATGTTTTTTAGGTAACTGTGGAATGCGACAAATAGGATGAAATTGATACGATGGGAATAACTTGAATACAAAATTGACTATGACTTGATAGTTGATATTGGACATCTAGAAGGCACGTAAACATGCTTATGAACTTGAAACGTGAATTGATTATGAATATGAATCATGAACTTGATAATAGGACTAAGTTGAAACTTGAAAACTTAACATGAAAACTTGACATGAAACTCGCTTAGGAACTTGACACGAACTTGACATGAAACTTGAACATGGACATGACATTAGAATTAACTTGAAAATGGCCAACACGAGGTAGGGTTGAGTTTGCAGTGTAAATCTGCCCGGAACCGCCCGACGAATCCAGTGACTGCAAACAATAGGATCCAATGTGGGTAGTTGGTCATATCGCGCTTAAGACCCGAGGTTAGACTAGGTTATGGTGTAAATCTGCCCGGAACCGCCCGACAAATCCAGTGACCACAACAACTAGTCTAATGTGAGAGGTTGGGGTGTAGTAATGAATTAATGCCACATGATTTGATAGGGTTAAGTCATGAACCGCTTGAATATACTTAACCAATTTGACACGATGATTTGATAGGGCTAAGTCATGAACCGCTTGAATATACTTAACCAATTTGACACGATGATTTGATAGGGTTAAGTCATGAACCGCTTGAATATACTTAACCAATTTGACACGATGATTTGATAGGGTTAAGTCACGAACTGCTTGAATATACTTAACCAATTTGACACGATGATTTGATAGGGTTAAGTCATGAACCGCTTGAATATACTTAACCAATTTGACACGATGATTTGATAAGGTTAAGTCATGAACCGCTTGAATATACTTAACCAATTTGACACGATGATTTGATAGGGTTAAGTCATGAACCGCTTGAATATACTTAACCAATTTGACACGATGATTTGATAAGGTTAAGTCATGAACCCCTTGAATATACGATGATTTGATAGGGTTAAGTCATGAACCGCTTGAATATATTTAACCAATTTGACATGACACGTAGGCGGGTTAAGTCATGAACTTGAATGACAACACTTAACCAACTTGACATGCTAGACTGATTGGGTTAAGTCTCGAATTTAAATGACAACACTTAACCTACTGGACGGAAACCCTAGTTACGCGGCCCTTTTCAGCAGTAACCCACTAGATGTATCACGGTACCCTGAACTAGGCAGGGTAGGGCACGATTACTAGGCTGATTGTAAGCGACCAGAACGACGGCTGAGTTGGTGCGCCATTGTAGGTTCAGGCGAACTATGGTCGTGCACATAGTCCGGAGTTGAAAAAGCAGGCATTGGGCACCGGTAGGTTTACACTGTGCATGCTTGATTCGTGTCGGCGGTTGGCACCCTAGGGCTTGATACACCCTATGGTGGACCTAGCATAGGTGACTACATTTCGTGATTGGGCCGTATGACACAGACACATGAACGAGCTAGGACTTGTAGGGAGCCGATCGATTAATAGATCGTTACATGAAAAAAAAAGGTGTTGTTCGTTAGGTAGCATAATCCCTAGTGGTCCTAGGTGGCATAAACCCTAATCGAATCTAGAAAATGTTCAATAGGTAGCATAATCCCTAGTGGTCCTAGGTGGCATAAATCCTAATTGAACACGCGATAGTTCATGATAAGGAAACTTAGCCGGAACAAGCGTGGCAGTCCAAACGATTTCAAGAATGGTGGCACTACGTTGATGTAGTATAGAAATACGTGATGAAACCCGTACGATATACGGCAAGGGACTGTACATATACATGAAAGGATGATACGAGTTGGGGTACTAGTACAGTTGGTGCATAGAATGTTAAACATGCGATGTTGTACGTAGTTTATCTGGGTTGCATAGTTTATCTTGTTACCGTAGTTTATCTGGTTAGTATAGCTTATCTTGTCATCTTAGTTTAGCTCGCCTATCTTGTCATCATCCATATGTTTACTTTCAGTTTATACATGTCATGTTATCTTTACTTGTTTCTAGGCTGAAAGTCACTAGGACTTACTCAGTCTTTATGACTGACCCATTTTGTTTCGCCTCTTTTTCTTCCGTTCTTCCCCCCCCCCCCCAGGTTTGCAGGGTGGGAATACAGCTTAGTTCGAATCTTACCAAGCTCCAAGGCTCTTTCACGAATGGCTTGGATTTCTCTTGGCTATGGCTTATTTTACTGTTTTACTTAGGGAATTATTTATGACTATGGTTTTATGCTTCTTTACTATTGCAAGACAGATTTCGATGTAATGAATTTAATGGCATTTTGATGTAAAAAGGCTTTAGACCTTTCTAGATTTTAAAGAAATGAAATTTGGTTTTTCTTCCGCTGTTTTATATGTTCTGTCTTGTAATATTTCTGTGTATGTTTACCTAGATAATGCTCCACCAAAGCTAGTGCATTCCCTTTGTGAGTGACCCTTGCGGAGGTGGGGTGTTACACATTTGAAATAGAATTGTCGCATGGGTTGTACACACGACTTATTGCACGCGTCATAAGTCAATTTAGTGGTGTTGTGAAGTACCATTGTTGCACCCGGTAATTTCTAAGACTTCACAATTCCCTTATATCGCGTTTATTCATTTTGGTTTGGAATTTTGTTCATTTTAGAACCAATAATCAGAATCAATGCATTTAAGCATTGCGAGTCGATATGGTGGATCGGAGAGGTCCCTTTGATGCCCCAAAGAAGTCACGGGCCTTAACGATTGAATACGGACACTCACGGGGGGGGGGGGGAGGGGGCGAATCCCCCTAGGTTTGACCTGGGCAATGGCCCAGGTCGAAACCGGTTGACAGGCCCAAAATGGGGCGGTTGACCGGTTTTGTTTCTGTGTAAAATTGGTCGATCACCCCATTTTGACCAGTAGACCGGCTTTCCACTGTGGACCAGAGGAACCTCGGTCCCGGCCAGAGCTCGGGCCGTTCGGACTTTGTTTGTGAAATTCAGCTTCATAAATTCACAGATTTCAGCAGCTCGATTCATCGACATTGATTATTATTTAATTCATTGAATTTATTTAACTCTATTCTCTTTGTTTAATGTGAATTGCATTAGAAATCGTTCTAGAGCCCGTGCGCTCTATTTTATGAATCTATTTACTTGTTAATTCGGGTTTGACCCTCGATATTAGTTTGATTATGATTCATGACTCTTAAACGTGAATTATTGACTCGATATCCTTCGAGTCCATTCTGATATAGTTTAACACCTTCGGGTGCTAGTTTGGGATTTCGATTCGTTCGTTGATTGAAATTACAACCGTTATCCCTTTGATTCCTATATGTTGTTGTCATGTAAATTATGCATTATCGATCACCTTGGTGATTGTACTTTGATCCGTGGCACCTAATTTTGTTTCTTTGTTTCCTGTCGCTCCAGAGTGATTTCTAATCGTTTCTTAACGCAATTGGATTCACTAACGAGCTATATGTATATTCGATTTATCGAATTTATATTTTATGATTTATGATTTGAATTTATGTCATTATGACGTGAATCCCCTTGATCGATTTGCTTCGGCAATCGTACTATTATTTATTGTCACTTCGAATTATAAGAGGGTTTATATATTATTAATGGACCACGAATTCTTTTACGGATTCCAATCTATTAGTGTGTACGGATCCTTTTTACTTGATTGGACGAGAACTCTAGATTATTTACCTTAGTAAAAATAAGGACTAAGACCCCTTTTATGTTTACTTCGGCGAATAACTCTTGGACTCGTGCGTTTGAACACGATGTGACGATCCTTGCGCTTTGAGTATAAACCAACGATGGGTGCGTAAATATTCGTGAATAGCGAGCGGTTATGGGACATTTAGCTATTTTCTTATATTAACTATCTCAGGGTAATTTATACTCACTGGATCGATTCGGTCCTTTTATGATTTGGCATAGCTTTCTGGCTACATCTCCGGGGGACTGTGGTTCACTTTGAATAGTTTCCGTGCTATCAATGGGACCCCAGTCATATAGTGTCCGCACTATCTGTCGATACCTCCTATTCATTTTATGACTTATGTTTTGTGGTCCTCGATCGCCCGAGTGGGATTTACAATTATTGGATTTCACCTATGGGACTTCGGTCCAACCTTCATGATTTATGTGTTTTTTCTCTATCGGGGTCACTCCCCAGCACCATGGGGAGCTTCGGCTCAAACATATGGGTTCACTACCTTGAGATCGTATCTCATCTTCTATGGCAGGCTTCTTTATGATGTTTTCTGGATTTCTTTCTTGATTTCTGGATTCTAAATTACTTTGATGCGATGGTCATCAGTTTGATGTGTATTTGGCATTCCATTGTCATTCCTTGTTTATTTTGATGAATATGGCATCCATTAGATTTATTTGGCATTCCGCTGTCATTCATGTGCTTAGTTTATTTGGCATTCCTCTGTCATTTCCTGTTGTGTGCTATTATTTAAATGTTGCATTCTATATTATCTAGGAGATTATTTAGAGATTTTTGTGTGTTGGCATTCCATTGTCATCTCCTGATTGTGTTGATATGCCATGTTTCATATTTATTTATGATTATATATTATTACTAGAATCATGTCATCCTTTGTTATATCCCTTATTATATCAATTTATTTGATAAGTACAATTAGACTAACTCATTTATTATTTATTCTTATAAATAATACTTGGGTTAGACTGAGTCATTTTAGGTACTCCTCTGGGACTCATCGTAGGATTGATCTTCTGCCTTCAGCTTGCTACTCTGTCTCCCCAGCTTTATGTACTTTTGTACCTATGACATTATCTATCGTTGTATATATATTCTTTTATTTAGATCATGGTATATGCATCTATTCTTTTGGGATTAGTGGATCTTTGTTGACCACTAATTTGTTGTACGCATCCTTGATTTATTCATATCTATTCCGCCTTTGTGATATGATTATTTTGTGTCTGGATGTGATATATATTATTGTTGTTGTCTATTTTATACTGCCTTCCGGTTACATATAACCGTTGTGTAGTTGCCCTATGTGCCAAATGGTCATGTCGAAATTATAATCGATATAAAAATTCGATGTGCATTCCTCACATGGAGTAATCATACAATTGGCCGCTCTTTACAAATCACATTCTCCGTTATGGTCTACGACATTTCTCTGAAATGAACTGGACGATAGTGGGTTTAGAGGCTGGGCGTTACAGCCCAGGACTTCGGGCGATGGGGGATGGCGATGTGGTGGAGCCGTTGGTGGCAAGGATTGGGTCCGCATGGATAGGAGTCGACGCAGGGAGGCTCTGACGGAGTCGAAGTAGGTGTTCGGGTTTATAGAAGAAAGGTGAATATCGGGGAAGAAAGAAACGCGTATGAGAAACCATGTTTTTGAGCTATTGACATGGATAGGTTATTATAAAGGTAATTAAGGTAACGATAATTATTAATAATTTAGCTTAGTTTAAATAATCATATATATATATAATCTTATAATCGTGATAAATTTCTCATAGATTATCGGAATCACTCGAAAGTGGATCCGCTGGGATCCTATCGTCGAAGGCTACACTGTAGAGCTGGTTTGGCTGGGATCGGAAGCAATCGGATTTTCATTTAATTTTGAATACTATTTTAAATTAAATAAAATAAAGTGTTAATCGATCGTTGAAATTAAATGATGAGTTAATTCTCACACTTCTGAAATTCTGTGATGTGTTAAATTCATATTATTAATATTTATCATTATATAAATTGGTCGAATGGATGTTGTGGATGATTTTTATTTGTTTATTGGTTGATTGTTTGTTTGTATTTATAAATTGGACATTCAAATGCATTAGATTATAATTCTCATTTCATATGCTATTATTAAACAATATTATGAGTTGTTGTGCAGGGAAGAATAGGTTGGAGGAATCCAGCCGGATTTCTCAAATAGATTGTATATTATTTGTTGTTTCCATATTGTTAAATATGAATTGTTTATTCCAATTTATATTATATCATGTTTAAATATCGATGATCGAATGAATGTTGATTATTGAATCTAATCATCGTGTTTTAATCACTATGCAGTATTGATTAAGTAATTGGCTACGGATGGTCTAAAATCATCGTTTTGAGACATTTATTTTCCATCAGGCAAATTGACGTATTTTAAGTTATAAAAATTATTTTTATAACAGAATCGAAGTTTCAAGTTGTAATAAATCGGAAATCCTTGCCAATTTAAAAAAAAAAAAAATTGGCAATTTTAGCGAATTTTGGATATTTAAAATCATTGTTTTAAATAATATCGACGAGAAATTTATTTTGAATAGAATTAGAATGTATATATTTATATACGTCGTCGTTAGAATATAAATAATTATTTATATTTATAAAAGGAATTGAAAATGGCGCGGTAGTTCAATAATTCGATTTCAAAATTCAAATGAATGTACAGGATTCAAAATAAACCGGATTTTTACGAAACCAAAAATATTTGAATCTAATTAAGAATATCTTTCCAACGAATCCAAAAATTTGAAATTTCATAGCAAGGATCAAAAGTTACGCCCAGTTGAAAATTCAGAATAGTCGCTATGGAATTCTGGCCCTTAAAAATAGCCATTTTGCAAACGACATCGGTTTTCGACGAAACCACTTTTGTTGGATCCTAATGTCAAATTATTGCTAGGTTTCAAATTTCATAATTTTTCGATTCAATATGTGAGTGTGGCAAAGGAAAACGCGTTTGACCAGTTTCAATTGATTTTAATCGACTGGAAAATGGCCATTTTTCAAACGATCTCAGAATTAGACGAAATTAGTTTTGTTAGGACTTTATCGTCAATACGAAGCTAGAAAATATTTTTCAGGAATTTTTAGAGTTAGTATGTGGCCCTAGTAATTGAAATGTGCGTTCAAATTCAATATATAGATTTATATTTTGATTTTGATGGAAACCGATCGAAATAGCCAAACTGGCTTACGATATATATCCCATTGTGTTCGGAATGGGGTTAATTAGCTAGGGGCGATAGTCGGTGGGTTCGATTTGGGATTCAAACGAAAAGTCAACTTTAATTAGAGAAAAATAATAAATAAAATAATATATATATATATTCAAATACCCCCCCCCCCCTCTCCTTCTTTCTCTCCCTCACTCTTTTCCCAGTCGTTCGGCAGATTAGGGAACAAAAAAAAAGACGCGCCCAAATCGACAGCCACCCCCCCCTCACGAGCACGACCGCCAGAAGAACCCCCCCCCCCCCATCGCGAGCATCGACCGCCGGAAGAACCCCCCCTCCCCTTCTTCAATTGCTCTCCCTCCTCCTTCCACTTAGAAACCCGCGCCTCCACCGTAGAAGACCTCCGTCGAAGACCTCATCTTCCCCCTCCTCCGAGAACTAAAGTGAGTTTTTATCAATTTTAGTTAACCTAGTTTATATATAAATATTTTATCGTTTTAAAATATAAAATACATTGATTTGAAAATGGTTTTACAAAATATAAAGTTTTGATTTTTAGTTTATAAAATCCTATGATGTTTATCTATAAAAAGAAATGATAAAGATTTGATTTTTTTTCTTTAACATTAGAAAGGCGATATTTTTATGTGAAGGATAGAAATAAAATTTTTATATAGTAGAGTTAATAAAAATATGATTTCTATATTATATAGAGAGTAAAAATTTGCTTTATATATGTAGTGAAGTAAAAATCTGATTTTTATTATATATATGTTGAAATAAAAATGGGATTTTTATAGCGATGGTATAAAAATTCGATCTTTATATTAGAAATAGAGATAAAAATATAATTTTTATATAGAGGATAGTGTGATAAAAATATTTTTTTTTGTTATATTACTAGCAAGGTAAAAATAGAATCTTTATCTATATAGTAGCAGTATAATTTTTATATATGTAGTGGTTACAGATGACGAAAGCGATAAAAGGCGAGTGGCGAAGATTTTCTACACAAGAAGAGTCGTGGCGTTTGGTTTAGCTTTTCTGTGAGAACTTCTCACTTTTAATTTAGTTTTCTAGTTAAAATATATACTAGGATGCAGACGGTGTTTAGTAGTACCCGACACCCGTCGTCCACAGACCATGGACGGCTTGTTTGTTTGTTTGATTTTGATGTGTAGTTGATTGTGTAATGTGAATGAAATAAAATATTTATATAGTTAAAATTATTTTATAGTTGAAAATAGAATTTTTAACGTGTATTTAAAATGAAATAAATTAATATAAACAAATCGAACGATTTGTTTATATACACACATTTGACTGATATTGATTGGGACGATAAATTTTACACATTGCCCAACTGCACAAATAAAATCTGTGTTTGATTGTTTGAAACCCCACACGGGTATTGGGATGATATATGACATACATTAATCCCAATAATTAGTTGTATGTCGGTCGATTGATTGACAGACTGCTATGAGCGTTAAATATTTATATTTGATGCTTATACAGTGTAGAATGCACAATGGATGATGGTTGATTATTTGTCATTGTTGATATGTACATACGTTGTACGGAAATCAATAGAAATAAAATCTATGGTAATTGATTGGGCCTCATTCCAGTTTTGGAATAGAATATTTGAAGAGAAATATTTGAATAAAATATTTGATAAGAAATATTTGAAACGAAATATTTGAATAGAATATTCGAAATAGAAATATATAAAGCCGTGTTGATTAGATATGCGCTATTTTGACGCGAATGATATTTATATCGATTATATTCGTTTTTATAATGAATATTGAAAAGTGATTTCAAAATCGAATATTTTGAAATGAAATTCGAATTAAATTGAATTGAAACGAATTAGAATTCGAATTGAATTGAAAATAAAATGAGTTCGAATCGAATTGAAATTGAATTGAAATCAATTTGAAAATGAATTCGAATTGAAATTGAATAGAATTCGAATTGAAATTGAATAGAATTGAATTCGAATTGAAATTGAATAGAAATGAATTGAATAGAATTGAATTGAATTGAAAACGAACTGAAATTGAATTAAAAATCTATTTGACTTGAAATCAATTTGAAATGAATTTAAAACGAATTTATAAGGAAATATTCAATTTTGATTAGAAGTTGAATATGAAGTTGAAATCGTTTTGAAAACGAATTTCAAACGATTTATTAAATACGTTTTGAAAGGAAATCGACGAAATATATATTATATATATAATATATATATAATATAATGACCTGAATAGAACGCGCCGCGCTGCGGTAGTTCGCAAATTTTGACCATTGACTTCGAACGGATATTACGGGAGATCCGACCGTCGGATTCTCCTAAAACCGGAACCGTTAGGTTCATATCGAAAAGAGATTTCTAACGAATATTAGAGATTTGAAATCTAACGGTTGGATTTGGAATTATGTCCAAATCAAATTTGGAAAAGGTCGTTGTAAGTGCAGTTCGATGGCCATTGGTGGAAATCGACTGTACGGGCCTTGATAAAATTATTAAAAATAGCAGTAATTTGTGTAAAATCATAAGAAATGATTTGGGAAGAATTAGGATGAAAAAATCCATATTTGAAAAGATAAAAATATATTTTTATCGAAATGAACTAGTTTTGAATGAGAATTATAATTCTATTTATTTTTAAATAAATGAATTGAATTTAAAAAGGGTTTTAAAATTAACCAGAATTTCCAATAATTGAATTGGAATGGATTTGAATCGAAATTGTCTTTGGAATATTTCGAAGTTGGATTTCGTGATGATACAGATATGGTTATGGAAATTTGAAAGATATATTTATATCGTTATTTCCAATACGATGTTTGTTGGTTGTAGAATTTGATATTGAATATAAGCCGATATATTTTCCATTCAGAGCCTTGTATTTAATATCAAATGTGATTTGGGTTTGTCGTGAATGGTGTCTTCATTAACACTGTTCTTAAACCCAGTTGAGAAAAAGATTAAATCTCTTTATTTAGATTTAATGAAGTGTACCAATTAAATGGTATTTAATTGGAATTGAATTTGAATTGATTTTTGGGTTTATCGTGAACGGTGTTTTAAATAACATTGGTTCTTTAATCCGATAATTAATGGAATGTGATTTTGGGTTTATCATGAGCCGTGTATTAAATGACATTGGTTCTTTAACCCAGTTAAAGGAAGGATATTGATTTCTGTGAAGATTAAAACTACGTGGGGTTTTAATGAATCTTTAATTAGATTGAAATGGTCGAGAATGGAGTATCACCAGTTTTGCTCCAGGCAATAGTTAAATCTTTAATTAGATTTGAACGTGAAATGGTAATTGAATTTACTGATAACACCGTGGTGTTAGATATGAAGTATGACCAGTTTTACTTCATGGGATGAATAGGTTGGGATTGGGAAATAAAATAAATGATTACTTCGGTGTGGTTCGCTAATCCCGACTAGTTTGAATTGATATTCAAAAGAAGATTAAAGAATAAATTTAAAGAATTTATCTTTGATAAAATTAATGGGAACCTTTCCCAAAGTGTAAGAGTATTTGAATAAAAGAATATTCTGAATTGGAATGAGGCGTATGTTGTGTTTGTGTAACACTTGTTTATTATATACGCGAGTTATTCAGAAAGACCGGGTTTATCCCATTCTGAATAACTGATTCGACGTGGTGTCGAGGATGAAGACGGTGGTCGAAGACCGGAGGTCTTCACGTCGTTAGGGTGGTTACTGATGATCTTGATTGGGCCGTACACCCAAGAGGAGGGAATCAATTAGTGTTCGTCCAGACGTACTTGGAGATCGATGGATATGCGAGGTACAAGGTGCCTTCGGTTTCGTTCAGACCCAGAACGGACTTGTAAATGGACTGTGTGTCTGACATTGGATTTTATTATGTGTGATTGATTTCTATTAAATATATATCTGTTTGGCGGCGGAGAATTTATTCTCTTGCTTAACACCCTTCTCTGAGACGTACGAACTCAGAGGTTATATATTGATGAATATCAAACGCATGGAGTGAATTGCCTGTGTGGCATGCCTAAGTGGCAAAGGATTAAGGCTTTTGTTGAAAAGCAAAGTCTTGTGGTTGATGATCAAAGCACGACCTGTGTGGCATAGCTTTGTGTAGCGTTGATTCGCGAGCCTCACAACCCGGTTGTGAACCAGAAACGGGAGAGGACATCAGGGAGGGCATGCATTTCCTTCTAGTTAGAAGTGGCGTCAGTGGTTTTACACGCCCTGACGAGTTTGACTTATGTGGTTGTTGGTGTTGCGAGGCGCCTCGGATATATCAGTCTATCCGGGACCGATGGAGTCATTGGACTCATTGACACCCCATAGGGTGGGGAAACGGAGTGTTCAGGCATTTTAATCCACATCGGTGGACCGGCCCTGACGATCCAAGGACCCACCTGAGTCTGGGTCCTGAGACACGGGCTAGAGCGTCTCGAATCGGTAGAGGACTATCTTTTGCCTCGGTTCACAGATGGAAATCCAACTTCAAATACGTGACATGTGCGGTTAAGATTGTAGAGCCTAGTATTGGCAACATGATATATGGTACCCATGTCGTCTATGATTAATACTTATGATTGAAATTGTTTTGACACTATACACTTATAGTAATAATAAAAGATGAAATTTATCGTATCAAGCATTCTTTGGCTATTGTAAGGTAAAACCCTATCCTCCGGCTTGTGTTGCATTGTGTGATGGGACCTGGGTCTTATAATAGCTTCATTATTCTTTATTTAGCATTGCGCTGTTGTTTTATGCACTGGTATTCTTGGGAGGAAACCCGTTCCGTGTTATACGGCGTGGTCCCTTGATTTACTTAACTTTAAAATAGAGATTAATAACTGTTTTAGTTCTCACACCAGTCACATGACTGAGCTGGAGTTTACTGTTTTAACCTAAACTCTGGATTCCCTTATTTTGACATGGGCAGCTAGTAGTTTTGGTTTTGTAGATTTATATTCACAGGATCCTGGTTACAGCTAGAATGATATCCTAAAAGCTTTGTATCCGTATATCTCCCTCAGTTGTGCTTTGTATTATCTTGCGCTGCTATGTAATGTATTGTAATCTCTGATATTTATAATGTATAATATTTATTCATAATCTGTGTATTCTTATAATCTGATGAAATTGTTGTAATAAACAATGAAATGTTCTTCTGTATGCGTTCTTTTGTGTGTTGTTCTCGAAGTATCCGGTCTTTCCTTACCGGGGAAGTCATGGGTCCTTACACAAGTTTTATTTTATTTATTCAGATTTAAGTATTAATAAGTTAAAACTCGTAACTTTATTTTTATAAAGTAATTTTAAAAGTATAGTGAACCTTACATTGAATACATAAGGAAGTCTGAGATTAACCAGAAAGTTAATCATTTGGAATAATGGACACCAAGGAAACAATTAAGTGAGATTTTGTTATGTAGTTTTAAATTAACGATTATTTATAAAAGTTAATTAATTGTAAACTTAATTGTATTTAAGGTGATTGTCGAATATTATCACCATCTAGAGAAATTTCATTTCCTTCTTTAATCTTTTGATGTTGTCCCGTGGGAACGATGGTTAGCTCCCACTGTGACCCCAAGAAGGGTATATTATCACCATCTAGAGAAATTTCATTTCCTTCTTTAATCTTTTGATGTTGTCCCGTGGGAACGATGGTTAGCTCCCACTGTGGGTGATAATACATTCGGTCCACTCAAGCTGAATGGGTGATCAGTCATGTTTTGCCTGGGTTGCAAGACGTTCTTATTGAACCATAGTGTATCCCCACTAGAGTACACTGATCGGTAAGGTAGTCTCATATCGTGCAATAGTTGGATCCAATCTCCAATAAGCACCATGCGGTTTTTGATTTTATATTAAATATGTAGAGCGTGAGATGTAAGCGTTCTACTAGATGGTTTTTTATTTGTGGTTTGATTGACACTATTATAGTATCACTGGATTTTGATATACCAAAAATGTTTTAGGTTATAGTAAGGTAAAACCATCCATGTTTATATGTGGGCTGGTCTTACTATTATCCTTTCTTTCAAAAAGGTTTTCAAAAGTTAAGACGATTGTTTGACGTGAATATAGCACTGAAAGTATTCCAGACTGATGCGGGTGCTTTTTCTTTGTTACAAATGTGTTTGGGTTAGACTGAACATAATTTTCCAAGTTAGTTTTTCGCTGGGAGTTTCAGGAGATGGAATTAGGAGGCTTCACCATTAGGTGTTTAAAGTTTGTTCCATGTATCTGATACATGTTGTACTCTGATGATTGGTATGTGTATACAATTTTCTTTAGTGTAAAGATATATTGTTATATTACATTTTGTTCATTCCATTGTGAGATTCTTATGTTCTTCTTCTTTTCTTCTATTCTAATATTTCTTTCTTTCTTCATCTTCTAATTTCTTTCTCTTCACTTTCTGCTTTTCTGCATAATTTGGGTTGACTGTGGTAGTGGCTTAAATTTTACGGAAAAGTGGGTTGTTACAATGTGGTATCAGAGCTATTGGTTTAGTGATAGCCTTGGCTCTGTGGTGTAACTCAATAGTGATGGGGTTAGTAATACCCTATATTGAGTTTGAGTGTACATATATGAGTGCACGTATTTGTAATTTGAATATAAAATTAGTTTTTTTAAATATTTTTGTAAAGAGGGTAAATGAAATAATTTTACCCGAATCATATTTTTATAGAAAAAAGAGGAAATAATTCTCTCAAATTATTGATTTGATTGTTCAAGCTTGTACTGCCTTGATTGGTTGATTAGAGTGGTTTGATCATGGGATTGAAACATTAATCAAGGAAGAATTTCAAATATGAATGAGAATTTTCAATTTAACTTATGTTAAGTTGAAATGAATTATATAGGTTATAATTAGACTTGAATTTTTGAAATAAAATTTAACTTAAGTCAGTAAGAATTTGGCTTGAGTTTGAGAATAAATAAACATGTAAGTTAACAAACCTGGATGGAATGATTGGAAACCAGTGGATTGTATGGTTGAGATAGATGGCATGGATATGGATTTGAATTGGATTGAAAACCAAAGAAAGAATGAATTCAGGTATTATGAAATTAGAATGGATTGCTAATAAGTTTCATGTGAATTGAGTATTAATATATGAAATAAACTGTAGTGGATAACCTGAATATTTAAACTTACATGGTACATGAATGTGATATGAATGATTGCTGATAAAAGTATAGTACAATTTGCATGATTATAATAAATTCCATCTAAGTTGAGAATAGGTGCTGAAGATAATTGGATCGAGTTTGGGTATTAAGCAGGCTCGCTTAACGCTTATCACTTAATAACGATCGAAAAATGTATGCTTACGCAAAATACAAATTTTACGGTTTTTGAATTGGATTTTTTCTTTTTTCGATCTTGGTCGATGTATATATATTTATTTTTCATGCAATATTGCAGATGTCCCTCCGTACAGAGGGGACTCTAGCAAAAAATTTCTAAAATTTAAGGTATTAGAAAATTTTTAAATCTTTTTGGAAATTTTGTTAGTAAGCATGAATTTTTTTTTCAATTAAAACTTTGTTGATTAGTTTTTAATTAAAAATTTAGAAAGTGAGGAGTTTTAACTAAAATGTTTTTGAAAAATAATGGGTTTGTAGCATTCTTCCGACCTTAGTAATTTCGGGGACGAAATTCTTTTAAGGGGGAAAGAATGTAATGGCCTAGATTTTTACCGTTTAATTAAATATTTAAAATTGTTTTAAATGTTAATTTGGATTTTAAATGCTTTGAATTTAATGATTTTGAATATTATATTAGTTTAAATAATAAAATAATAATTTAATTTTGAAATAATCCAAAATTTTCTGAATTTGCAATATTGTATGATTTGGTAATATAAGAAGATTTATTTAAGTCCATATTTAATTTTATTAACGATTTCGTTTATTAAAAGATATTTGAATGTTTAATTTATAATTTTATTATAAAACGAGCTGTAGCGACGCGGTGGTTCGTAATATTACGTTTTGAACTTTAAATGGTTGTACATGATCCAATTTAAGTTGGATTTCTCAGAAACAAGAAACTCCGAATTTATTTGATTATAATTTTCTAATAAATCAAAAAAATCGAGTTTTAATATTGTAGATTTTGTTTTATGTCCAAATCAAATTTTCAAATAGTCGCTATGGAATTCGTTTATAAATTATAACGTTTATTTATATAGAAAAAGAACTTTAATATACTGAATATCGTTTCGGCTTGGAATTCAACCCGGAGTATTTTTTCAGAAAATATATGAAATTCTGCTTGGGTATGTCCATTTATAATATTTTAATATTATTATATTGAGGTATTTTAAAATTGATTTATTTTAATTAAAATTGAACCTTAAAAGGGATTTCATTCAAACGATCTTCGTTTTCAACAAAACAAATTTTATTGAGTCCGCAACAACTAATTATTGCTAGATTTCAAGTTTCGCGTCAGTTGGAGTTATCCGTGAGCATGGAAAAACAAAATGTAAATAAATCGACCATTTGGACTCAAACGAGCAACATTTCCACAAACGGACTCGGAATTCGATGAAACAAGATTCAATAGGATCGTAACGTCGAATTATACCACGAAGTCCATTTTCGTTATGATTAGAATTTGTGTATGACCATAGGAACCAATAAACAATGTTCAGAAATTGCGATAGGTATGAATAAAAATTGTTAGTCATGTTAGTAAAATATCGCTTGTCACGTCATAGTAAAATAATATAATAAAATATTATATTTTTACTTATATAATAAACCTACCATGATCCCTACATTTCCAATTCACTCTTTCCCTTTCCTGTTCCATTTCTTACTTCAACTTAGCAATTTCTTCCACTTAAATTCACCACTTTTAAATTCAAAAACAATTTCATTAAATTACAATAAATTCAAAGAAATATATGTTTGGAATGTTACTGAGATAAGCCTCAATCTACTGTATAAATTGTATGGTGTGATTATAGTTTGGGGTTCTTTTTTTTGAGTAGTAGAGCTAAAAGTCAGCGGCGTTTTTGCTTCGACTCTAACGAACTTGGGTCGAATTGGGAGGATAAGTTTCAGGCGAAGGTATGAGGGAGTTAGGCGGTCCTGCTGGTGGTAGTGGGGTAGTGGTTGGGGAAGCATGGACAAAGTACGACGAGTTGATTGGATTTTTAAGGTGGTTGTTGTTTTGTGGTCGTTGTGGAGCTGTGGGTCATTGGAGGGGATGAGGCTGGTACGAGGTGAAAGTTGGAGAGGTGCCGGAGGTCTTGGTGGCGGTTCGGTTGGGCCAGGGTTGTCAGAAGCGGAGCAGTTCAAAGATGAACCGAGGGAGTTTTCTTTGATCGGAGTTTAGTTTTCTGGTGATGGGGGTCGAACTGGGTGGAGGTGTCTAAAGACCATCAGAAGGAGGGGGCGTGGCGCAGGCGTAGGTGGTAGTCCGGTCATCCATGGATGATGGTGGCGTTCAATTTGGGGTTGTTTCCATTTTCTGTTCAGGTTTGATTTTCGCGTGACTGGTGAACTGTGGTTGCTCAGGACTTTTGGCGATTGGGGTGGCGATGCGGTGGAGCCGTTGGTGGCAGGGAGTGGGTCCAGATGGATATAAGGTGGCGTAGGGAGGCTTTGACGAAGTCGAAGTGGGTGTTTGGGTTTACAGAAGAAAGGTGAATGTCGGGGAAGAAAGAAATGCGAAGGAGAAACCGCGTTTTTGAGCTGCTGACATGGATAGGTTATTATAAAGGTAATTAAGATAACAATAATTATTAATAATTTAGCTTAGTTTGAATAATCATATATGTATAATCTTATAATCGTGATAACTTGCTCAAAGATTATCGGAATCACACTAAACTGGATCCGTTGGGATACTATCCTCGAAGGCTACAATGTAGAGCTGGTTTGGCAGGGATTGGAAGCAATCAGATTTTCATTTAATTTTAAATGCTAGTTTAAAATTAAATGAAATAACATATGAATCGATCATCAAAATTAAATGGTGAGTTAATTCTCATACTTCTAGAATTTTGTGATGTGTTAAATTCATAGTTGTTAATATTTATCATTAATATGTACAAATTGGTTGAATGGATGCTATGTATGATTTTTTATTTGTTTATTGGTTGATTTTTTGTCTGTATTTATAAATTGATCCTTCAAATGCATTAGATTATAATTATCATTTCATATGCTATTATTAAACAATATTATGAGATGTTGCGCAGGGAAGAATAGGTTGTAGAATCCAGCTGGATTCCTCAAATAAATTGTATATTATTTGTTGTTTCCATATTGTTAAATATGAATTGTTTATTCCAATTTATATATAACCTGTTAAGATACCGATGATTGAATGAATGTTGTCTGTTGAATCTAATCATCATGTTTTAATCAATATGTAGTATTGATTTAGCAATTAGCAGCGGATGATCTAAAATCCATCGTTTTGAGACATTTAATCAGGCAAATTGACGTATTTTAAGTTACAAAAATTATTTTTATAACGGAATCGAAGTTTCAAGTTGTGTTTTAGTTATTCAAATAGAAGTTTTAATAAGTTAAAATTTATAACTATATTTTATAAAGTAATTTTAAAAGTATTGTGAACCTTACGTTGAATAGATAAGGAAGTCTGGGATTAACTAGAAAGTTAATCATTTGGAATAATGGTCACCAAGGAAACAATTAAGTGAGATTTTACTAATTATGTAGTATTAACTTAACGATTATTTATAAAATCTAATTAATCTTAAATTTAACTATATTTAAGGTGATTGTCGAATAGTTTATTATTTATAAAATTAATTAATATCTCAATAACTTATTAAGGAAACTAACTAACCTACTGTTAGTTAACGATGAAGTAATATACTTTTACTTCAGTAATCAAAAAGGTAAATTATTATTTTAAAGAGTTTTACTTTTTAAATGGAACCATTTAAGAAGTGATTAAGTTTGAAAGGATTCTTAATTGAATCATGCTAAATGAATTCAAAAAAGGAATGTTAAGAATGAATTCAAGTTTATAGGCAAAGGGGGTTTGAAGTTTTAAACTAAGGCAAGGGCTTTAAATAAATATTTTATTTATGAATTGAATTAAGTAAATGTCGTAATCGAAGAGAAATTTCAAAGGTAAAAAGGATAGTTAATGTTCGAATAAAAGAAGTTGATAAAGGGATTTTTGGTTATAAATCCAAAGTTCACATTATATATAATGTAAACGGGTTTTGGAAAAGGTATTAGTGAATGGATTATGATAATATAATCCAAGTTAAGAAAAGAATACTATACATAACATTTGAAGCAAAAGAGTTAATATTTTAGTAAATGATTTACTTAATAAATATATTAAGTAAAATGTCTATGGCCGATTGAGTTTCTCAAAAGAAAAGATATGGTTTATAAAACCATGGTTTAAATAAAATAGAAAATAAGATTTGATTGATATTACGAGAATATGGGTTTTGAGTTACGAACTTCTATCTATTTTGAGATAAGAACGTTGTCAATTAAGGTCTGAGAGGTAAATAAAAGACTCAACTTGAATGACTTTACTATTGTTGAGGAATGATATTAGTTTGTGATGGTAAAGGTGATTGAAGTGAGTTATTCTTTTCGTAAAACATTTGCAATTCATTTGCAAGATTTGAAATGTAATTTAATAACATTGATATATCAACATTTCCAAGGTTAAGGAAATAAATGGTTTATGGAAATATTGCAATGTTATCAAAATTAAAGGAGAATAAAGTGGAATGTGAATAAAGGAGGGGTATTGTTTTCAAATGATGAAACAAAAGATGAGTTGTCAAGTATGTAAATGGAATCGACTTTAAATCTGTGAAATGATTTTCAATGATTCGATAAAGAGTTTTAATGAATGATTTTAAACAATGAGGGCCTGAGCTGCCGAAGTACTTGACAATACTGTTGTGAGTTGATCATAGTTAAAAATTCGATTATCCATATCTTATTGGACTTTTTGACATGTGGTTTCGAAGAGACCGGGATGGGGAAATAGACCGCAAAACCACTTCGAATCAACTACGCATTCGCGACTAACTTGTAGGTATTTAAAGATGGAGCATTGAAGACCATAGATCTTCATAGAACGGAAGGACTACTTATAATCTCTTGTTCGCACCCAGAGATATACTGTGGTTTTGTCATAGTTGAAATCTATGAATTGCAAGGACTTCTCGCTATTGATCGCTAGGGTGATTCCTATATAGGATGCGATAGGATGGTTCTTTCGGTTCATCCTATTCCTGGATGACTTGTATGGACTACTGTCTAATAGAGTATTTCCTAAAACTCACGTACGTTGATTTTTACAAATATGCCTATTTTGGTGACAGAGAAATTCTCTTGCTTAACACCCAGAGTACACTTGTGGACGTGAATTAGTGATTTGATGGATTTGAGGATGTATCATTCAAAATGAATATGATGTAATGTTCAAAAAGGTAAATGTGACCTCAAGCCTCATCAACCCGGAAATGGAAAAAATCGGGTTGGTCGCATTGCTTGTTGGGTCGCCCCCAAGCAGGGAGTATTATCACCATCTAGAGAAATTTCATTTCCTTCTTTAATCTTCTGATGTTATCCCATGGGAATGGTGGTTAGCTCCCACCTTGGGTTATAATACATTTGGTCCACTCAAGCTGAATAAGTGACCCGTCATGTTTTTCCTGGGTTGCAAGATGTTCTGGTTGAACCCAGTGTATCCCTTCTAGAGTACACTGATCGCAAAGGTGGTCCCATACCTTGCCATAGTTGGAATCCAATATCCAATAAGCGTCATGCGGTTTTTGATTTAATATCAAATTTGTAGAGCGTGAGATGCAAGCTTTCTGCTAGATGGTTATTTATTTTTGGTTTGATAGATACTATTATAGTATCATTGGATTTTTGATATATCAAAAACGTTTTGGGTTATAGTAAGGTAAAAATCGTCCATGTTTAGGTGTGGGCTAGTCTTACTATTATCCTTTCTTTCAAAAGGGTTTTCTAAAGTTAAGCTGATTGTTTGATGTGAATCTAGCACTGAAAGTATTCCAGACCGATTCGGGTGTTTTTTTTGTTTCAAAATATGCTCAGGTGAGACTGAACATATTTTTCTAGGTTAGTTTTTCGCTGGGATTTTCAGGAGCTGGAAGAAGGAGGCTTCACCATTAGTTATTTAAATTTTGTTCTATTATATCTGATACAAGTTGTACTCTGATGATTGGTATGTATATACGATTGTCTTTTGTGTAAAGATATATTGTTATATTATGTTTTATTCGTTCCGCTGTGAGATTATGATGTTCTTCTATTCTAATATTTCTTTCTTTCTTACCTCATCCTCTAATTTCTTTCTCTTAACTTTCTGCTTTTCTACATAATTTGGGTTGACCGTGGCAGCTAAATGTCGGCTTAAATTGTACGGAAAAGTAGGACATTACAACTTGTAACACCCTAAAAATCCATGCCTTTGGAATCGACCATAAGTCGCGTAGGTCCGATCCAAAACTGTGGAAATCCTCAAACGTTTATGGGATGCAACACATCAGAACAAATAACAAAAGAACACTTCATTGTTATTACAACAATTTTACATCAGAGTACAAGATTATCAGAGTACAATAAATTAAAACAATACACAGTGGAAATATAATTACTTTCAGCGAATGACTTTCAATTGCATTGGACACAACTTTAGCCTCAATCCAGAATCTTGCTCTGTAAAATATCTGCAAAACCGGAACTATTAGATGTCCGTGCGGAAAATATGGACACCCAGAGTTAAATGTGAAACAATAAACTCCAAGTCAGTCATGGGACTGGTGTGAGAACTAAAAAAATTATTATGTTTTATTTTAAAGTTGGGTAAATCACGGGACAATACCTTATAACATGGAATTGGTTTTCACCACATGAATACCAATCATAAACCAATCGCAGTGCTTTTTGAAAAATGAAGCTATTATAAGACTTAAATCTCGTCACAATGCAACACAAACAGGAGGATAGTGTTTTACCTTATAATAGCCAAAAATGCTTGATACGCAAAATTCTTTTTTATTTTCACTAGTGCATAGTGTAAAAATCATTTTTTACATATAAATATATCAATCTTAACAGACGTAGGGTTGAAAACCATGAAGGTTCATATTGGAAGTTGAATTCCATCAATGACCAAAGCAAGGATTTTCTTCTTGACACCGCTAATAGGGTGCCCCGGGACTCAGGCACTGGTGAGCCCTAAAACTTCGGATCACCTTTATTAGGGTGTCCAGGATCAAGAATGTATGACCCTTAATCATCACCTATATTGAAGTGATCGGAATCCTTCATAATGGAGTCACCTTTATCGGGGTTCTCCTGAATCCTCTTTCTTTGGACCGCAGATACATAATGGTTACGTCTGGTTCCCCCAGAAAACATCTGTTGTTGTAGGCAAATTTCCATACCTTCAACCCACCTCAGTTTGCGGATTTCACCACTCACGACCTAGATCGCAACAACAAAATGGTTACGCCGAGTTCCCCAGGAAACCGGCTTTCATAGTCTGCGAATTATGCTAGCAATCGAACTCTACTGATTCTATCATTGTGGGGCTTGTAGAAGTTACGTCTTGACACAAAGATTATCCAGCCTTGGTCATTCACGGGTTGTAAGGCTTGTCGAAGTCACGTCACGCAAAGCTACGCTTCAATAAGCCCTGCTTTGATAATCTTCCACAAAGCTTTGCTTTTCAATAAGAAGCTTTGATCTTTCTGCCAACAGCACTCAGCATGCCACATTGTCAATTGACAACATATAATTGGTGTCTATTAATATATAACCCACTGAGTACATAAGTCTTAGAGGAGGGTGTTAAGCTAAGAGAATAAATTTTCTGCCACCAATCTGATATAACATCAATAGAAACCAATTGGTTATGCCGTAAATTACATCGTCAGACACACATCCATTTACAAGTTCGTTCTGGGTCTGAACAAAACTGAAGGCACCTTATTCCTCGTCCAATAAAGGAGAGAGGCCCTTGCATATCTAGTCGATCTCCAAGTACATCTGGTCGACCACCACTTATAACCTCGTCTTGGGTTTTACACCCCCAATCGAGACATCTGCAATAATCCAAACGATGTGTAAACCTCTGGTCTTCAACCACTGTCTTCAAGTATCTTCAATACTCATCGTATTTGTTATTCAAAATGGGTTGGAACCCGATCTTTCTGAAACAACTATCGCATCTTTAAAATCAAGTGATATATAAACGTATCGTAAATCTAGTTCCATTTTTGGAATATTATTTCACCCAAATCTTCTTTTACATTGGGAATTAACCCCATAAACCTTATTAAAGATTTACATCCTTAAACTTCTTATTTAAATCTTTCCTTGGAAATCATTTCAAAAAGGTTGTATAATCTCTTTTCACAAACTTAACTCAAATCAAGGTTTATAAGCCTTATCGGGATCATCAAGCCTTATGAAAAGGTAATCTCTTATATCGTTATCTCATTCCCATCCTATTCATCTCATGGAGAAAAACCAGTGGTACTCCATATCTTACACTTCCCGTGTTTCGGTAAGTTTAATTACCTTATTTCATTTCATTTCAAATCTAATTAAAGATTCATTCAAATTCTAACGTAGTTTTAATCTCCAGTTCATTCATTCAAACCTTTGTTGAAAGATTTATTAAAACTTTAACTTAGTTTTAATATCCATTTTATCCAGTCAAGTATTTATTGAAAGATTTATTAACATTCAAACTTGAGAAATCATCTCCCCTTTTACTGGGTTAAAGAACAAATGTTATTTAAAACATCATTCATGATAAACCCAAAATCAAATCCATGCAATTCCAATTAAATTTATTAATGGAAAACTTCACTTTTGGAATAAATTAGAATCCTATTCAATATTTTGGAATAAATATAATTGGAACTGCATGGGTTTTATTAATTAAAACCCATTCAATCTTTTGGAATTTCCAAATTTCATATTCGTGGTATAAATTTTTGTGTCAACATTATAAACACATCCATATCAACTATCATCCATCAACAAATAATTATAATATAAGCATTTCCATCGTTAAATGCTTATATCACAGTAAATAATATGAACAAAAATAACTGTAAATATCATCCATCAACCACGAAGCAAACATTGCAATCACTGGAAATCAATACATATTCAGATATTAATATAATAACATAACAATATAGTAGAGTGAGAGTTCTCACATTGATCGGTTTTGAAAGTGTTATAAAACGATTGTTTTAATTAAGTTAAACTAGTTGTTTAATTTAATCAAAAAATTCAGTTAGCTCATAACTTATCCAAATATGTTCCATGACGTAGTGCTCGTCGATCCGGTTCCAAAGTATCTTGGTTTGTTGAATTCTGATATCATATGGCCAAGTTATTAACATTACAATATTCTATTTAAATTGAATACTTTATATATTTATTAATCCACTAATCACCTTGTTTAATTTGTTAACCATGTCATTAGGGTTAATTAAACCCTCGTCTTCTTCATTCAAGAACTGGAGCCACGTATGAACCAACTTTCACCACCGCACATCCCTTAGTCCATCGGAACACCGACAACGATTGATGATTGACACGCTCGAGCCCCACCGTCCTTCGGCTGGCGTCACAGCGAATTCAAACTCCCCACCGCCTCGAAAAACGAACCCAAAATTTCTTCTTTTGAACACGAATTTCGAGAAAAATACAACACTAAACCCAATCATAGTCTTCCATAATAGAGAGCTCGAGGAGCTGATTAACTTTGATGTTTAACATTTTCCAATTTGGTTAATGGTTTGTGAGATTTTAGAGGAAGATGGTAGGATCTTTTTGGCCATTGAGATGAAATCGCGGCGGCTGTGAAGATGGAGCTAGGGGTTTGGATGAAAAGGGCATATATATATATATAATTCCAATGTTACTTCGTAATGAAGTTTAATGCTTCGAACTCCAAACGAATGCCAACGACTAACGTCGCTAGCCAAATAATCCTACTTCGGATACAATGGAATAGGTTTCAGAAGCTGATTCGATCGTTTTAATCGGTTTTTCTTAAAATTAAATATAAGTCAATATAACGTTAAATATTGAATTTCAACGCATGTTTTAGTTTGCTACGACCACATGCTAACTCCCAAAATTACAAAATTTGAAATCTCTCTACATTTCATAAATTCGATTCTAACGAGCCTAGTCTCATAGAATTTGGAGACCATTTGAAAAATGGCCTTATTTCTAGTTTCACTGAATTTTCAACACGTTTTTATATTACATATGTTTACATACGAATTCCAATTAACTTGAAATTTGAAACCTAATAGTAATTTAACATTACGAATCGGATAAAATTGGTTTCGTCAATAACAGAGGCTGTTTGAAAAATAACTATTTTTAAGGCTTAAATAAAACCAATAAAATATAAATGAATTCAAAAACAAATCAAATGAATAATAGTAAATTAATATTATTGTATTTATCCAAATAGAACATCGTATTGCTCTAAAATAAACATATTTGGGCTTATAACCCAACATTTTCAAAATCCAAGTTAAATCGATATTCGATTGCATAACAAATCCTTTTATTTTATTTAATAAATTGTTATAATTTATCAATGATTTCATAGCAACTTTTCGAAATTTTGACTGGGACATAACTCATAATTTATATCATGAAATCTCAATTTTTTTACATTCATTAGAAAAGTACAATTCATTATATCCTAATATTTCTTTTTTTACAGAAATCCGACTTACATTGAATTTTGTACGTTCATTTAAAGTTCAAAACTAAATATTTCAAGCTATTACGAGTTCGTTTTATAATTAGTATAAACTTATACATTCAAACTTCATTTTAAATAAATTCTAAGTTATTAATCCTTAAAATAAATCATTTTAAATATTTAAAATCCATTAAATATTTCTTAATAAATTTTTGGTCATTACAATTAATGACATACCATTGCCCCCAGTGTCAGTGAGGATTTCAGGCTCAGCTCGCATTTAGGCCCCCAATCCTTCTGTGGGGGTAAGAGCCAAGTCCTTTGAGCTCTTGGTTCAGGTGCTTTTATACTCTCCCATCGTAAATCCAGGTTAGAGTTTAGGTTAAAGCGGTCTCAATTCGTGGTGCACTATTTCATGCCTACCCTTTTATACTCACTCTCAAATCGAGAGAGTTTTGAATTGGTCATGCGAATAATCAGGTCATTTGCTTCGGCATTCCGTCTACACTCTATTCCTTAGAGTTGGCTTTTGCCGACTCGAGTGTCGATATCGAACTCCAATTTAGTCCGTACTTTGTTCCAGGCTTCGCTGGATGGAGTAGGCTGAGAAAGTGGTCTAGTCACACTAACCCGTCAGGGATAGTCAGCTCACATCCTTATCATTTATACTCCCTTATCGAATCATGGGGAAGAGTTAGTGTTACGTCTAGATGTCGTATTCTCACTTTGGTCTTGTAACGACCTAAGGATTTTCGACCCTGAAAATCGACATTAAACACAATGTTGACTATTCAAGCATCAGAAATACTAGATCATTAATAGAAAGAAGTTATAGGGTGAGAATAGCAAGAAAGAAAGTTAGAATAAAAAAAGAAGATCACAACAGACTAAACACGAATCTCACAGCGGAACGAATAAAATATATCATATAACAACTTTTGAAATATAAAACTTTGTTTGTACTTACATATCTAATTAGAGTACATCACATTCATATCACAGCGGCAATAACTTTATATATATATATATCTAGCATTGAAGCCTCCTGCTCCAAGCTCCTCTAAGTATATCTAAAAAATCCTGACTACTTGACTGCCCGTACAAAATTGGGCACCCAAGAGTTTAGGGAAAACAAAATAAACTCTGGGTCAGTCATGTGATTGGTGTAAGTAAACTCTAATCACTTGGTTTAACTTTTAAAATCCTTTCAAAAATGATAATCATAAGACCGATCCACACATAAATACAGATGCTTTTTACCTTACGATAACCCAAAATATTTCTTAAGATCAATATTTTCTGATATTATAATACTGCCTAAATCAAGTAAATAACAATCTAGCAGAACGCTTTCATCTCATGCTCTGCATATATAATATAAAATCAAAAGCCGCAGGCTCTTATTGGGGAATAGACTTCCAATTATGACAAGGTATGGAACCACCTTCTGATTAGTGTACTCTAGAAGCGATACACTGGAGTTCAAAAAGAACATCTTGTAACTCGGCCACGCATGACGGGCCATTCATTTCGCTTGAATGTTCCGAATATATTGTCATCTTACGGTTGGTATACCAACATAACCGTTCCCGGGAGATACAGAGATGAAAGAAATAACAAATATGAATATTCTTTAGATGGTGACAATATACCCTAATTAGGTGCGACCCACTTAGCCATGCTGCCTGCCCGATTTCTGTCATTTCCTACTTGATGAGGCTTGAGGTTGTAATGTATCTTTTAACAGATCACTGCTTTGTTTACTTTGAAGGCCACATTGTCATACACATCAAATCACAAATTGATTTCCCTAAAAATATCACGGGTATAAGCTAAGAGAAACGAATTCCTCCGCCACCAACGTAAATACGTTTGAAACGATCAACTTACGTGATCTACCAGATATACTCTATCATTCAAGTAGTCCTGGGACTGGACAACCCGAAGGAATTATTCTGTAAATCCATCTTAGGCAATTTCTACCTAGAATCGCCAGAATAACCCTTGCATAAACTCGTCTTTAATTGTCTTCGATATATATGATTCAAAACGATAATACCCATACGGAATGGTTTTCAGATAATAAAATCTGATCTCGGTTTCTCCGTATTGACAACGCAAATGGTCAAAAACTTCGATAGTCGGTTATTTAACTATCAAAGGAAAACATGTGTATAAACAACGGTCGTATTCCCAAATGGAAATCTTACCGATCAATCATCATTTCACTTCCCAATTTCCCATTTATTTCTTGAAAACGGTTCCATATATTCATAACTATTTATTTTCTACATTTCGAAAATACACGCGATTAACACTGGAAAACATTTCCATACCTTATTCACGCATCACTATCCATCAGCCTCTAACCTTAAACCAGTAAGAGAACAACTCCCTAAGTATTAATCCCGAAGGCCGAAACCAACATCAGATCAATACCCAGAAAGTCTTTCAACTTAACTAGCCTCCAGTCAGTTTTTAATTTACTTAACTCCATTTTAAATCTACAAAACGTTTACTTTTAAATCATTATTCACTTTAAAATATGAATATTATTTCTTTACAGAAAACAAAAATCATTTTATTAAATCAAATCTTGATTTAATTAAATATTTCCATTACAGTTTAAAATCCCATCTATCTAGTTCTTTTATAAATTCATGTTCGTATTTCTCTCCATATACTCCATTTATAAATCAACTTCCTATTAAATAAATATCAAGTTTATAACTTAATCTCGATTACATATTTAATTACTAATTATTTATTTTAAATTAAACATTTACTATCTTGCCAATTACTGAATTATATAATATATAATTTTATAAGAATAAATCAATTTAATAACATTCGACATCCTCGAATTTAGATTACAAATCCTTAGTGGTTTGTTTCCATTCTATTCCCATTTCGAATATCGAAATAATTTCATCGTTTTCTTTCTAAACGATTTCCATTTCCTTTTTAAATAAATTCTTTTCTTGAATTTATATTTTTAAAACTATTTAATAGTAATCATTTTGCTTCGTTTATAAATATCATTTATAAATCAAATTACTTGTTTTTATATATTCAAAAACAAGTTATTATATTCTAACTAATCGAAATTTCCATTTCTATTTAAAAATAGAAATTCCTTTTTAAAACCCCAATTTCTTTTTCAATATATTCAAATATATCTAACGGTATTCATATACCAATTATTTCAGATCAATGTTGTTCAACCACCCCCAAACAGACAATAATCAACATCAGATTATTTATCACATCATACAAAGCAATATATGAAAATAACCAATAGAATTGTTAAGGAATCCAGTTGGATCCCTCCAACCTGTTTCCCTGCATCAACAGATGTTAATCAATAGAAATAACAATTATTTCATATCAATATGAAATATTTTAATAAATGGAATCAGTATTCAATTAACGATTTATACATAATTATATAAACTATTTCAACCAATAGATTGTCAAATCATCCAAACAACCATCACACACAGCATTCGATCATTTTTATCAATATTGAATAACGTATATAAAATTATAAAACTGGACAGAGTTAGTGAGATTACTCACATTGGACGTTTATCGTTAATAACGGTAAACAATCAATCGGTCTAATGCATTTTACTTTGCCATAATTCCAGACGAGCTCCAAATGGCTCCAAACTAGATCCATTGTGTAGCCTACGGTCATACGATCCCAATGTGACTGACCGCGTCAATTTCCGATATCGTACGCATAAGTCATTAAGTTATTAAGTTAACAAGTTATCACATTATTTAAATAAAAAATTAAAAACCTAAATTATTCAATTACTTTGGGCTTTACCGTTCACTTTGGCCCGCTACCCATTTCCTTTACCAACCCATTTCTGGTATTAATCTTCTTGAATTGAAAATACGCAAGCTCATGTATTCCAATGCCATGTCCGATCTTGAACTCCCCTTTTCGCTTCTTTCGTTATGAAAATGAAACCTCCACATTGCCACAGGCCCCCTTTTCACATCACTACCAAAACACTCTAGCAAAATTCAACCCACAATCCTTCACATCCGGCATATATTGCATCCGCACTTTCTCATACCCTTTCTACGTCACCCCTTCACTGCCTTGACACCATCAACACCCTCGAAAACTTACAGCAAACTCACGCCTCTAAAATCACCTTCATAAAACCTTCAGCATCAAGCCTCATAGCCATACACCAATACTCCTACCCCTCAACAACCAGTTTTTCAAATACCTCCATAGTTAACCGGTGCCATCCTTAACCCTTCTAAACCCTATTTCCAATTATTTCCAGTCACACCAAACTATGATCTTCTTCTCCTTTATGTCAACCGTGAGTTTCTGTAAACTCATCCACCATTTCAAAAAGTTCGAACCCAAACTACACACTTCCTCTCATGTTTTCATCACTGAATACATGCTTCCCAGTCGATCCTCCCTTTGTGTAAATTCCAACTCCAGAAAGTACCTGCCGCTTCTTTTACTCCCTTCACTATCGATTTCTGCTTCCACCATCCACACACTATTCAGTTCTCATGCACCATCACCTTGTCCCCATATCTGAGCTCAACCATCAACCTCATTGAAAACTAAAAACTTTTGTGCTTCTGTTCGACCTTCTACAGTCGGCTTTGCATGCTAAAGAGTTACAAGCTGTTTCCTACGTGCGGTAGATGAACACTTGGAGGGCTTTCCATTTTAAAGAAACTAGAATTGCTAGTACCAAACAAATGGAACTGACCATTTCCATTATCTCCAAGTATATTTGTTTTGATTTTCATTTCGATTCCAGCCTTTATGTTTTGGTTTCAATAAAAATGGACTAGAGAATCCACGGTTTTGTATTTATACATGAAGATGCTCAGCCATTAAGTCAATACTGTGCAAACTTGACAATGAAGTCTTAGGGTGTAGGTCTACTGTTGGATAGTGATAAATCATAGGTCTGCAAGAGATTAGAGAATACGTTGGCTGAAACTTCACTTCACTACTCCATGTACGTTTCACTGCTGCATGTACGTAAAGAGTAATATTTATATTGGTTATGTCTTAGTTTCCTTAGTCATGAAGTTTAGTAGGATAGACTACAAACGAGTGAATATATATTATTATTCTTATTATTCTTTGTATTAAAAATGCTTCCCTTTCCAATCTTTAAACTGCATATGCATTCTGCTTCTATTGTCGGGTTTGTGATGGCACAAACTTAGCATTTTCTTGTCGACAAGTACTTCTTTACATTGGGTATGAAGTATGAGGGGACATAGCTCTTTAAATATGTATATATTTTTAGGGTGGTCGGCAGTAGGTCGTGCATGCAGTAAGACACATTATGGTTATGCGAATAGAGTTCTAATATGCCATCAAATGAAACTTAGACGATGTTGCCATTTGCTGTTTTACGTGCATATAGAATGACAACCCCACAGTAACAAAAACATGTGTTCCAGTAACAAAAACATGTGTTCCACTCTGTATATATTATTCTAATGTTAGCATGAGGAAGGGAATGCTAAGCGTTGTGCATATATTGTCTGTTCTAACTACACTAATATGTAATGTCCCCAAATAGGCTCACGTTGTGCTGACAATGTAACAAAGTTGTCATCCTAACCTTACCCTCCACAGTCATTCACAACCACGCCTAACTGAATGCAAAACAAATTTAAGTTAATGACAATTTTCGTAATATACAGTCATGTGCGAAGCAGGGGCCGTATACTAGTTAAGATTTGTAAGGTACCTATTAAGTAAAAATCCCATTCATCTATGACTATTGACAAAAATAAAAATACCACTGTGACGAACAATGTGTCACGATCCCAAAAATATAATAATATAGACAAGTTAATTTATTCTGTGGAACCCCAAAATGCTGATATAGGGTGTAAAATATTTCAAAATAAAAATAAAAAGTGCTTATTTTTCAAAATAAATATTACATAAAAATTCTATAAATCAACCTATAGCTACGTCTCAGAGATCTTGTCCAAATTTGAAACCAATATTTAATTATAATTAAATATATTATTATGGTTTATCAACGATTCCATAGCGACTATTTGGAAATTTGGCTTAACCATAACTTACAATCTATAAAGCGAAATCTCCATTTTCCTCTTCCTTTAAAAATATATAGTTCAACAGATTCCAACGTTTCTTGTTTTGAAGAAATTCGACTTATAACGGATCTTGTATACTCAGTTGAAGTTCAAATCGAAATATTATGAACTGCCGCGACATTTCGAGCTCGATTATAATTATATTATAATTAATACGTTCAACTGTCATTTAAAGAATATATTCATTATTATAATTCAAATTCTAAACTGAATTATATTCTTTAGATGATCTAATTCACATAATATCGCCAACTTAACTATTTCCAACTATTATTCCCTTATTTAAAATATTTAAATAATTATTATTATTTAAATTCAAACCACTATATTAAAATAATCAAATAAATAAATTATTAAATTGCAGTAAAAATCTGGGATGTTACAGGTCTTTAAGGTGAGGGCCACCATACCGAGCGTCAGTGTTCAACTTGGTTTTAGTCAATCTAAATCTGATCAGTCACGGACTTGAGTTTGCTCGCCTAAACATGAGTAAGCGAACATCGTTAAGGGATGAGTTGTCTCTTTTGCTTAGGTTTGGCCCAATTCGGTCACATCGCATCACTTAATCAAATACATCAATAGACATAAAGCATGGAAAGAGATCCTATCATATATGATATTCTCACAAATTTTAAGGCACAGAGAAATAAATGCAGTAAATAATAGAGGACGCAAGGTATTTTTATAGCAGTTCAGCTAAATCCTAGCTTACATCCACTTTGTAATTTTTTTGGTCATATTGACCAAACAGTTTTAGGAAAGTCGTGCAACATTACATAATCTGAAAAACAAAAGAAAAAAAAATACAAGCTTAAGTCAAGTAGTGTCGTAGGTACTTTGCATTCCATGCTCTCGGGAGAAGATCGCCATCAACAGTCGTTAGCCTGAAAACTCCATTATCAAGCATCCGATGAACGAAGTACGGTCCTTCCCACTTCGGACACACACTTCAGTACTAGGTGGTCAGCCTTTAAAGTTCTGGGTCGAACCTTTTTGTTGTAGTATCGAGCAACCTGATGTCTGTGCTCTGAGGCACGCAAGTCTGCCTCGTCTCTCTTCTTGTTCATCATATCCAATGACTCAAGGAGAAGGGATTTATTAATTAAAGGATTGTAATAGCTTGTTCGGTGATAGTGGACTTTAAGCTCTACCGGGATGACTTCTTCTGAGCCATATAATAATGAGAATGGAGTATGGCCAGTTGCCGACTTGTAGGTTGTTCGATGTGCCCTAGGGATAAGGGTAATTAATCAACCCACGTGGCCTTCGCCTTCTCCAATCGCTTTTTCAGAGTGGACTTGATGATATTATACACATCTTCTACATGTCCATTGAATTGCAGATGTGCCACAACAATATATCTCTTCTTGATGTGGTTTCGTTGACAGAGATCTCTAAACTCCGTCATGTCGAGCTGGGTCTCGTTATCGGCAATGATAGTCCTAGGGATTCCAAATCGAAATATAATATTCCTAACACTGAAACTGATCACCCGCTTCATCGTATTTGTGGTTAGTTGTTCGGCCTCTGCCCACTACGTAAAGTAATCCACAACCACGATTGCATACTTGGCTCTGCCTTTAGCAGTTGGAAGGCTTCAAATAATGTCCACTCCACACATGGCAAACGGCCACAGACTCACCATCGAGGTAAGTTGGCTGGGCATAGCTCTAGGAATCCTTGCAAATTTTTGGCACTTATTGCAGCGTCGTGAATAATCAAACGCGTCTTCATTTATGGTAGGCCAAAAGTAGTTGTACCACAGTATCTTCTTTGGTAGTGTCTGTCCTTCGGTGTGATCATCACAGTCGCCTTCATGTACTTCCCTCAATACATGCTTAACGTCGTCGTGAGCTAAACACTGTAGCAAAGGTACCGAGAACCCCCTTCTATAAAGCACGTCGTGCCGCATAACGTATCTTGATACTTTGCGGACAAGAGCGTGTCTTTGATTCTTCCTCTCTAGAAATATTTCATGCTATAAGAAATTCTTTATAGGGGGTCGTCCAGGATTCTCTTTCAAGTTCAGCCACCAAAGTTTGGTCAACTTCCATCTGATCAATGCTCTAGGCGCCGAGTGTTTCAATTGGGACTATTTTCGTCTCCTTTGGGTCATCAGAGCTTGCTAACTTAGTCAGCCTGGCCGCCTTCTGATTTTTTTTTCACGGAATATGTGAAATGTTGTAATGCTTTAATCCGTCTAACAATTCTTCAACCCGTTCGAGGTAAGCCGCTAGTCGCGGTCCCTTTGTTTGAAACTTCTTGCGAACCTGGAATACAACAATTTTAGAGTCACAGTAAATATCCAACACAACTACTCCCAATTCCCTCGTGAGCTTCAGCCCGGAAATCAGGGCTACGTACTCGAAGTCATTATTAATGGCGGGAGAATTCAGTCGTACGCATAATAGATTGACTGTCCTTCAGGAGTTACCAATACTACTCCGGCGCAGGACCGTCGATTGTTGCGAGCACCTTCTATGTACAGCTTCCAGGTGCTCGATTCTGATTTGGATTCCAAAGGGCCAGCTTCCTCTTCTAACACATCTTCCGCAGGGATGTTAAATTCATCTATGAAGTCTACCAGCGCTTTCCCCCGGATTGATTTCCTTGAAAGGAAAGTGATATCAAATTGGCTCAGTTCAATATTCCATCTAAGCAATCTCCCAGATGCCTCGGGTCGTTGGAGGACCTGACGTATCGGTTGGTCGGTGTATGTCATGATTGGATGAGCCTGGAAGTAGTGGAGAAGTTTCCTTGAAGCGATTAATAGGCTTTAAGCAAGCTTCTCAATTTTCGGGTAATTGCGTTCTGCGTCCTCCAACATCTTACTCACATATACACCGGCCTCTGGATCTTATCCTCCTCGCGAACAAGAGCTGAACTGATTGCATGCGATGATACCGCCAAGTATACGAACAGATCTTCATGATCCACTGGTTTGGATAGTATCAGAGGTTTCTCCAAATGACTTAGCAAATTCTAAAAGGTTTCAATGCAATATGGAGTCCACTTGGAATTACGCTTTCCTCGCATTATTAGGTTGAAGAAAGGAATACATTTATCGGTGGCCCTAGAAATGAATCTACTCATTGTTACTACCTTTCCTGCTAAGCTCTGTACATCCTTAATTCTTTGTGGTTCACGAATGTTCCTGATTGCTGCAATCTGCTCTAGATTAATTTCAATCTCATGTGAACTGACTATGAAGCCCAAAAATTTCCCTAATGCAACGCTAAAAGATCATTTCAAAGGGTTGAGCTTCATTCCATAATATCGGAGGATATTAAACATCTCTGCCAAATCTGAAACATGATCAATGGACTGTTCGCATGTTTTATGACCAGATTGGGAAGTCTATGGAAGTTTATGTGGATGACATGCTTGGTATGCCTCCCCGGCATTCCTCAATCCGAAAGGCATCACCACATAACAGTGCAGTCCAAGGTCCATGATAAAACTCGTATGTTCCTAGTCTGGCACATGCATTGGGATATGGTTGTATCCCGAGTATGCATCCATAAATGAAAGAAGCTCGTGTCCAGCTGTTGAATCCACTAGTTGATCGATCCTTAGGAGCGGAAAGCTGTCTTTCGGGCAGGCCTTGTTCAAATCTAAAAAGTCAATGCACGTTTGCCATTTTCCATTTGCCTTCTTAATAAGGACTGATTTTTATATCCAGTCTGGATATGTCGCATCTCGAATAAAACCATTGCTTTTTAGCTTCTTAACTTCTTCCTTTAGAGTGTCGACCTTTCCGGGCTAGGCATGCGTTTCTTTTCCTTAATTTGGATGTACTTTGGGTTTATGTTCAGTGCATGGCTCATGACAGATGGGGATATCATACACATGTCAGCATGGGTCCATGCAAATACATCAAGGTTAGATTGTATGAGGTCTGTCAATTCCCTCCTCCGGAGGGGGTCTAAATGGGGTTCGATTTTCAAGACCTTTGTCGGGTCGTCGTTATCATCCACGGTCGTCTCATTTGGAGTCGCCCTTCTACATTCTTGTTCTTCGTCCTCTCTGGGATCAATATCCTCGGACAGATAGTCGGGAGACTCCATCCGGGATATTTCCTTTATTTGCTATGTTGATGCTTCCTTAGCAAGAGGGGAGGCACTTTTAGGCTCTTCGTTTGTGACGTCACAGACCATCTTTCACTCCGATAAATAACAAACCTTTCCTGCTACTTGATCTCCACGGACCATTCCCACTTCAGCCTCAGTTGAGAAATTTAGTAGTAGACACCAAGGAGCGATGTAGGCTCTAAGTTCTGCTAGGGCTGGTCGACCCAAGAAGGTGTTATACAGAGAATCTATATTCATGACAAGAAATGGGAGGATTCGCACTCTCCTGCGGTCTCCTTCCAAAAGTTCCACTGATAAATTAACCACTCCCACTGGTGGCGGCGTCGAACCATTAACGCCACAGATCCATCCAGTGCATGATTTTAATTCTCTAGCTTCTAACATCATCTGGTCAAAAGCTTTCTTGAATAGGATATTGACGGAACTCCCACCACCATCCAGGACCTTCCATACCATTGTTGGGCCAATTATAGTCGATATTACCAAAGGAACTATGCTCGGGGTTTCCCCTCCTACGCTCTCTCGATTGCGGAAAACAATGTCGTCCATCATCGTTTTCTTCTATTTGATTGGTGTAGCATCCTCAGGAACATTGCATTCTCCTACTTCTAGATGCTTTGCAGTGTTGACATACTGCTAAATGGTTTTAGTACTAAACCTGTTGGATAGGGTCCTCCGGCAATGGTACTGATAAATATTCATTTTCCATTCTGCTTGGCAGTGGCTCTTGGAGCCGCCTGATCTTAGTTTAGGGATGAACCTCCTTGCCCTTTGTCCCTTCTGGAGAATTTGTACTCATTAAGCTTTCCTTCTCACAATAACCTTTCTCCCTCGGGTGTTGGGAATCATTCCTTGAATGGCCGAAGGTTTCGTGAAACAAGCAGAACTTCCAAATTTCACGTTTTTTATGTCGAGTCCCTTAGCGGAGGTTTCTTGTACAGTATTACGTTGCAGATATCCAGATAAATGTTCTCCAAGGTGTCATTCAGCGGTGTGTAGCTTTCAAAGGACTGAAATCGGGGTCGTTTCTTAGAATCATCCTTTCAATTTCTATTTCTTTTGTTATATATTGTTCTTGCCTTGGCGACCATCTCCTTCGTTCTGATTACCGACATTAACTTCAATTTTACCAGAACTGTCACTGAATTGCTTTATAGCAACATTGCTTTGGATCTCCTCCCTTACAACTTCGTTGGATCTCCTTTTTCCGCTTAAGTACACTTCTTCCTGTCGCAAGCGTATATTCGCTTTCTCGTGAAACAATTCAATGGTTGCAGGGGTTTTCCAACCAAGTATCCCCCAAATTCAGTATCTTTGTCTACCCCGTCTATCATCGCCATCAGAATAGTCTCAGTGTTAGGGTTGTTTACTTCGGTGAATGCCATATGGAAACGGTTCAAATACCCCCTAAGGGTTTCTCAGGAGCTTGTTTAACCACCGAGAACTCTATGACACTCTTACACTTTTTGGCATGCAGTCAGAATTGATTCAGGAATTTCTCACTTAAATCCTTAAAGTTATGAACCGATCAGGGAGGAAGTCTGGTAAACCACATTATAGCGACATCCTCAAGATATATTGGAAAAGCTTTACACATTATAGCATTGAGGGCGACTGCAGTGTTCATATACCTTGAGTAATGCATCAGATGTTATCGTGATTAGTTCTTCCTGAATAACGACTCATCATGGGCAAGCTAAATCGCCTCAGAAATTACACCTCCAAGATATCGTCGATGAAAGGTGTGTGGCTACGGCCTATGCCCCACTCTTCATTGGTATAGCCTTTACTATCATTCATTATTTGACGCACCATCGCTGCTACCTCCACATTGGTCAATGCATGCTCTGGTTTAGCGCTTTCAGGTCTTCGAGATCCTCCGGCTTCTATTTCAGGCAATGTCACCTGATTCATCGTTTGGACAGAGTTTCCTTGCCCCCTACGACCCAGTCAGTCACAGAACGAGTTGGTCGAAGAAAGAGAGCTTGAGTGGTCTGGGAAGTGCCTTAGTCCCTAGGAAGAACGTGGGGTCCATGCATTAGCAATAGCATAGGCCATGCTAGGCTAGGATCATTAGGACCTAAACGAATTGTCGCATCTTCTCACGAGCCTGGTGAACTGAATCGGACCTGTTGGAGGTTCTCAGGCCTCTCGTAAGGTCTCCTCTAACGTGAAGGTCGTTCATTTTCCTCGGATGAAGATGGACCTTTTGCGGCTTAGCGATGGAGGGGAGATGGTTCTCTGTCTTCGAAATTCATCCCACTACCTAGCCATTGCATTCATGTCATTTCGAATTGTAGCGTTATCCCGCCTTTGAGCTTCTAAGGCTGCATTGGTCTCTTCCAATCTAGAGAACAGGTGAGCGAAGTCATCATGCGAGATAGGCACTGAAGGAGGAGTTTGGTTGGCAATGGGATCAACAGCTCCAGAAGTACCCTAACCGGGTCGGGTCGAATTTGACCCTGGTTGGTTCGACCCGGGGGCCTATGTTGCTGCTTCGATCTGTAGGCTATTTCATTGATCTTCATTGGCTTCATTTTTCTATCAAACTTATTGGTTCATATCTTTTCTTGAAGCCATACATATCAAACTAATTGAAATCATCGAATACTTCGATAGTGATGAAAATAAGGAATATTCCTTTAGACTTGGTGATCCAAACAGTAGATTAATAACCCTAAAACATGAGAATTTAATCTTCTCAGTGAAAGCACCAAAATATTAGACTAAAAAGTGACATTAACACCCAATTTACTAGATTTTGAAGAGAATAATGAAGAAATATAAACTAAAAATAAAGAAAACAATCAAACACACGAGATTTATAGTGGTCCGGCATTAACAAGCCTATGTCCACTTTATAGTCTTAATATTCAGCAAGGAATTACAAGTGCAACTCTTAGAAACACTCAACACTTGAGTTACAATTGATTTTCCTCACAGGAGTATTGAAATTCACTCGAAAATGGTTGGGCAGAGAGCGGGTCGAATATTAAAGGGGTTAGTAATATGTAGCTTCAAAGAATCAAGTATCCAAAGTCCCTTCTTCTTCAGCTGGGTCGGGTATTTATAGGGATCAGTTAGGAAATTAAGGCGGGAATGGTTACATGCATAGTGTCTCTGGCTCCGGCTTTATAGCATGTTAGTAGAAGCAGTCGTGTGTTGAGGAGCACTCTGGGTCGTGGCTACATGGCATCATCCCCATTCAACCAGGTGTTAGTGGAGATAGTGGGAAATGAATCCAGGTAATTACATAACCTAGGATCGGATCGAGTTAATCCTGTTCGAACCGAGCCCCTCTTTTGACCGTTCGACCTAGAACCCTCCTTTTTATCTGATATGTTGGTCTTCGAGTCGTTGATTTGACATCATCCAACACGAAGCTTCTATGTTTCTTTCGACCTAGGAGTCATATATCTATTCGACCAGACTTCTGCCTCTTAAATGGGTATGAACTTTGATTTCTAACACATGTGATCACGATTGTTTGGATTCAGGTTGGCCTTGTCACTCGGCAGGCCAACATATATGCTTAACACATTCAAGAGAAAATGATTTACATAAAGTTTTAGTTATATTTTTTGTTTTGTAAACATGTGCAGTTAGTTTAAATTTTTATTTCTAGGATGCAAAATATTTTTTTTTTATTTTTATTTATGTTGTTAATTAACCAGTGTAAAAAATATGTTTTAGATCCCATTTTCAAATGGTATTAAAATTTGTTAATAATACCAAGCATACTCAAGAGAAGTTATAGAAAAAGGATGATTTGATTAAGGTCCAGTTTAAGTTTCAAAATACAAAAAAAAAAAAAAAAAAATCTTTGTCTATAAAATTTATAAATTAAATCCTTATTATTCGAAAATCACAAAAAAAACAACAACAACAAAAAAAAATAGTCGAACTTCGAAATTTAATTTAACACATAATCATTCTCAAATTCATGTAAGAAAACTACAGATAAAATGATTTAAGAACAAAAAAGAATCAAAAATATTCACGTAACAACGAATTTCAATAATATTTCGTAAAATTGCAAATATTCGCAGCAATTATTTCAAAAACTTGCAGGTATTCAAGCTTTTTTTTCTAATATTCTTCAAAATTTTAAGTTCAAAACCTACACTTGTTTAAACATTGAAGTATTGTAGAAAAATTATTAAAATTACATACAAATGAAATATTATTCATCTCCAGTAAATTATTGAAAAAAATGCAACAATTTGCAAAATTCACAGAGATATTTGCAACTTTTTCACATAGCACACTATACTATAAAAGAGTTGCAGACATTGCTGCAACTATTATTTTTTCTTTTAATGCATGCAGTTCACTGTGTGAATAATTGCAGAAATGACTGCAACTATTCACAAAAATTGCTAATATTTCAACATTTTTTTCTTTTGCAAAATTCATCCGTGAATATTTATAAAAAAAAAATATACAACGGCGCAAAAAACATGAAAGTATGATGTTACAATAAAATAGGGATCTGATTAACATGAAACTTTACATAGGGAGTCGCTTTTAAATAAGATTCAAAATAAGGATGCTTCCCTAATTTCCACTGTAGAAAATGTCCTCCTGACGATTTTCTTCATCCGTGCGATTTAGATTTCCTCCGTTGTTCGTCTCACAACGTCACCCTCTCCCGTCGCCCCCTCATAACCTGCAAAAATACTAGCCTCTTCGTCTTAACTGTACTGACTTAGGCAATTCTGGAGATTGCGTTATTCCACCGGATAGGGCTCCTGCTATTGCTATCAATCAATATAAAGTCAATTCGTCTGGAAAGATGAAGCGCCACAATTAATAATTAATAGTGCAATGCCACATGGATGTAGCTAGGGCTGTCAATGGGTCGGGTTCGGGTCGTGTCAAGTTGGGTTCGGGTTGATTTATAAATGGGTCGAGTCAACTTGTTTATTAAACGAGTCATTTTTTCCTAACCCTAACCCAACACGTGTAACCCGTTTAACTAAACAGGTTGTGTCGGGTCATGTCCGGTTTATCCGTTTGACCCGTTGGCAAATATTGCTCACTAATATAAACAACAAAAGAACCAAATTACCAACGTGCAGCATTATTATATAATCACCAACAGACAACAAGTTACAAAATCACTAACAGGTAACACATATATAAAGCATGAAATCACCATATCCAAAAATCATTCTCAATACATAAGAATATATGAGCATACTGCATACATAAAAGACCAAGAAGAGATATAGTTGTTATAAGTAAAATATTACTAACGACATATTAGAATAAATTAATAAAATATAATAGCTTATATAAGAATATGTGACCATAGCTATTACTATATACATAAAAGACTAACACTAACAGCATACATAAAAGACTAACAGTATGGAAGAGATACAACATCGGTCAAAATCGGGTTAGCAGGTCAATCATAAACTCACCCACGTTTATATCTATGTTGACCCGCAGCCAAACTAACAACCAGTGTCCGCCCCTGCAGCCAAACTAACAACCAGTGTCCACCCTAGTACATCGCTTGCCTTAGGCAAGGTAGACTGGAAATAAAATGAGAAAAACATATTTTAGAAAAATGACTATTATAGTGCTCAAACCATGCCTAACTCATAGTAAAGTTGCAGTTTAAACCGCTGCACCAATCAATCTATGCTCAATAAGTTGTTTTTCCACTTCAAAATATAACTATATTTTGAAAGCATCAGCCACTTTTCGCCGCTTTCAACATCGTTGACAGTCTTACCTTTGGACCGGATCTGACAAGGCTTTTTCTCACTGGGTTCTATAGCTCAATCTCAATCGTCCAACATCTGCTTCTAGGGATGAGCATTATTTGATTAAACCAAATAAACCAACTAAACCAATTTATTTTGGTCGGTTCGGTTCGGTTTTGAAATTAAATCGGTTTGTAATCGGTTCGGAAAAATATTATGTTTGGTTATCGGTTTAACCAAATTAACCAAACGTTTACAATATTTTCAAAATTATCGATATTATAATAAATATTTTAGGTTAATTTAGTTATTTAAATAAATTTTAATCATCACTTATGTGTCAAAATTAATATTAAAAAGCATAAAAATCATAATAATAATAATCTAATCATATATTTATAATCAATTTCAAATTATAATGAATATTCCAAACATAAAGTGTAATACATTTTCTAGTTCGGTTTAATCGGATAACCAACCGAACCAACCAAATTTAATTTAGTTGGTTTGGTTTGGTTTTCATTTTTATTAGTTTTACTTTGATTTGACAAATTTCATTATCGGATAAACCGAACTAACCAAACGCTCACCCCTATCTGCTTCAGCTACTTATAATATCTCATGCATCGTAAAGATGTTGGAACATAGGACTCTAAATGCTGCCCATTTCATCATTATTGATACTGCACGTCCTTAAGATTATAAGGCTTTATCAGTTTTAAGTGCTCCAAGCCGCCTTATTATTCTTTTGTAGCATATAACAAGAGCACCTCACAGTCGACATAAGTTTATGGTTTATGTTATTTACCTTTCAGTTGCATATTCACTCCTCGCCTTTTCTTTTTAAGCATAACCAATAGCAAGCAACATTTGCTCTACATAAAATATTAGTCTCATTCTAAGATAGGCTTGAAAACTAGTCAACATGAGTTACGACTTACACATGACAAAAAACATTAAAGGGTATTTTGGTGATTTCAAAACGACATGATTGAATCTTGAGATGGTGTAAACGGATATATTACACCAATTCAGTAACACAAGCCCCAAGTGTAGATGCAAATTAAAATAAAACTCTGTAGCTGCGTACATACACCTGGATTGAAGAATACAGTAACTACCAAAATAATCAAGCCACGGACCGATATAGCATGGCGAAGGCGTATAGCAACCATGAAGCAACCTTACTTTAACCTGATACATCTGCCTGATACAAGAGGAGGGGGTCGGAATTTACATAAACAACACCGGTACTACCATAACTACTAAACTGACAAACATATGTATTATATGGTGCTTTCGTTCTTATCTTCTTTTATACACAGTACAGACAGACATGTCCTGTTTCACTCTCTTCCAAACAATCCAGCTATAACTCAGACTAAGGCATCTAAATACGAGAACTTCCTACGCCTATTGTACTGTAGAAGACTCCCATAAGTTTGATCCCAAACACCAATAAAAAGGGCCTCAGTGTCAGGACTGAAAGATACACCCGAAATCTCTCCAAAGAAATCAATCTCTTGTCTTGTCTGATAGCCAGTAGCTGTGTCATATATGTGCACAAAATCTGCAGGTTCGGCCATGGCCATAAATCGACCATCTGATGAGAACCGAACAGACCGGATTGCTCCCAAGTGCCCTCTTAAGACTGCCAATGATTGTGAAAGGTTACGGATATCCCAAACACGGCAAGTTTTATCTTGATTGCCCGTTACAAATGTGATGCCATCTGGGTTCCATGCAGATGCAAAAGAGTAGTCTAAGTGTCCTCGTAATTCTTGGATGTCCTGCCCGGAATTCCATTTAAAGTGTGTTTGTAGATGATAAGAATTTAGGACTTGGACATGCATTAAAGGTACTTCAGTAAAACACTTTCCACGTTTAGATTATACTATTATGTTTACCTTTCCATTATTAGCATCAACTAGAAGTCCCTCTGGATTATCGCCTACTACACAGATAAGCTTCTGGTCAGGTGACAGGGATGAGTGCTGCAAAAATGAAAAAGATAGTAAGAATAATCATGAATTTGAAATTTTAGACATCAAAACATTTGTTATGCGTACATTTAGTTAAGACCAAAGTCAAAATAGAATTTTATAACGCAGGACAACTGAAACTCTACTACAAAAAAATCAATGAGATTCCTACTGTCAACAACAATGTCTTCAGTCTTCTAAAGTACCTTACTACTTCGTAGAAACGTTCAAAAGATCAAAGTAACCATTTATACTTGTAGAACCATCAACCTTATAAAGCCCTAGATTTGCAATACTTACATTTACAGGCCACGGAAATTTGAAATGCTTGGATATCTCAAACTTCTCCATATCAAAAACTCTCACTCCGCAATCATTATTTGATGCCATGAAGTTAACCACGCCACTGAGTAGCCAAGGCACAAACTTAGACGACAATTTAACGCAAATAGACAGTAGATATCAAATGAATGGCACTAGCATGCACCTGGTGCTGTTGTAAATTTCTACAGAGTTAGTGATTGCATTGTCATCGTGAGTTGTTCGGCAGCAGTAGCTGATTCCAGGTTGATCCAAATACTACAAATTATCATCAGAATATAACATGAGAAATGCATATAGTTACCAATTAAATAACTTCCACCCCACAAAATAATTGAAAATAAGGACATAAGGGCATTCCCAACAGGGGAATTGTTGGGGGTCAAATCAAGCTTGGTTGACCCCAAGGGGAAAAAACGCATCACCTTAGCCCGCTTATTTTAAGCCAGCTAAGGAAATGGAAAAAAAAAATCAAAAAAATCAAAAAAAAACAAATACCTTAGCCGGCTAAGAGAATTAATATGTGTGTGTGTGTGTGGCTGCTGAGGGGAAAAAGTTACTAGCCGGCTTATTTAAAGCAAGCTAACCTTAGCCGGCCTTAAATAAGCACCCCCTGTGTTGCCAAAGCAACCAAAAAGAGCGCAACTGACCCCCTGTTGAGGTCAGTTGCTTCTCAATCGACCCTCGCTTGGGAATACTCTGACTGGTCAAGTTGCAGCATATGTTCAATTGAGCATAGGCCATAGGCCTTCTAATAATTTTCGCATGAGCTGTGCACGTATAGAAACTTATATATTTTTGGTGTATTACGAACCTTGCAAATAAGTTCTCCTTGGAATCCACCAGCCACAAGTAAATTTTCCTTCACTGCCAACGTACTCACTTGAGTGTGAAAAAATCCTTCTAACAAGCTACCTGGATGTTTCTGCATACAAGTAAAGAACAAAGAAATTGTAGTGCAAGAATAAACATAATTTTATGTAAGGTATCGAAGATAAATAACAAAAAGAAAACGAAAAACAAATGAAATAAATATCACCTCAGATGGTGCCACATGCCCTGAGACATCAAGAACCTCCGTTTTCTTACCAGTCAGGGCAGACCAATGAATGACAGAAAAATGTGACATAAGGTAAACATCATGCTTTGACGAAGCCCAGACTAGATTCCTAAGCTACACAAATAAAACAATATAACCACATGTACCATATCATACAAATTAAACAAGAAAGACAATGAACGATTGGACACGGCTGCATGGAAGAGTACCCCTATTATTTAGATTAGAACTTATAGTGAATATTAGAAAGCATATGGATTGTCATTGAACGCTCATCTATATATGTTTGTGCACGTGCACGTACATACACACACGTGTATGTATGTGCGAAGAGCGCTCTATGGCATCCCCGTTTTGCAGCACCCTTTTTAGTACATTATATCGTAGTGAGCTACACAATTCTAAATCTAACAAAATTTTGTAGATATTCGATTCACATAAAAAGGATTACATATGTAAAATTTTGATTTATTTTGCATTTGTAGCATAACATGTTTGATTAAATTTAACAGTTCAAATAAATGTAGCACAATATGTTCGATGTTTAAATTTAATGGTTCAAGTAAATGTTTCAATAATGAATAACTGAATTAAGATTAAGATTTTGAAAATGCTACAAATATTGAAATGAGCTCAAATTTTGCATGGATGACCCTCAATATATGGATTGAACATCTACAAATTTGTTAGATTTGGAATGGTGTAGCTCACGATACGATAGGAATACTGCAAAACAAAGATGTGTGCGCGCATGCACATGCATGTGTGATCGATAGTCCTACATATTTAGCATCATTTTATATAATTCCTTGATATTAGCCGTTAGTTTATACTTAATTATTTGGTCCATTTGATAGGAGAGGAAAATGACAGCTATTTAGATAAACTCAAAATGGTGTTAAATAAAGAAGACTGCAAATCATACACCAGCGTACACACACATTTACGTTCAACGGCATTCATATTTTGCAATACCCCTGTACTCTTCTATTTCTACCACATTCCAGTTTAATTAATACTATGTTTAGAAGTGTAAATCGATCGAACCGGACCAAAAGGAAGTGTGTCCAGTCTCGGACCGGAAGGAAGTGTGTCCAGTCTCTGTCCTAAATAAAATCGGATCGAACATGGACCGAACGAGAATTAAGTTTATGCAAATTTTGTTGTCCTGGCTTGTTTCCTAAATGAATTCAAACAAACACATCGAATGGACACGAACGGAAAATGCTTTTAACATTAAATTTTACGCGTTTTAATAATGTTTCTATCAATTACATTATTTTTATCATTGTATATAAGTATTTTAAATTTTAAATAACCAAACCAGTTGTCATAAATATTTTGTAGAACGCAGTAGATATACTAAATTACATTAAATTTAGAGAACTCAAACGTACGCGTACCAGATTAGATTTTTGCTCCTACATATTATGTTGTCCTAATTAATGTTCTAAATGAAAACCTAACGCTCTCGGATGAATAATTTTCGATCACGGACACAGACGGACATTCATATAAAATTTACAACACCAACTATTTTTCAAGGTTCGAGAACTCGGTTTCGATCATTCAAAAATTTATTGGTTTCGGTCAATTTCGGAAATTTCAGACATTCCCCTCATCATACCAGATATATGTATTTTTAATGAAAAAGTAATGATAAACGATCAAGTTGATCATTAGTGCAAAACCCAATTTACACATGCATGGGCATAAACAAAAAAAACTATGTGAAATTAGTCCATTATTTAATCCTTTAATTCGCTTATACCAACCAAATATGACCCAATTAACATACGCAAAGCTCAATTCATTCTTTATCTACTCTTCTTCCTCCCTCTTCGGAAAGACAAACGAATTAGACCAACAAATTAAAGAAAAGGCGAAAAGTAAAGTAGAAGGCGGAAAGCAGCAAAATAAAAACAAATTCATCGTGCTCGTTGGTTTTCCTGCTACTAAGTCAAAGTGCCTCCGCAATGTCGAGGCTTGCTCAAATTTGGTTGAACTCATTGATGCTAATCGTTCGAATTTGAGAAGATTGTTGAAGCTCGATTGTGGTCATTTATGTTTTTGTTTAATGTATTCATAAGCAAAAAAGAAAACTATATTATGTTATTGTTCAAGCTCAAAATTGGTTTACTTTCAGGTTTTTTTTTTTCCAATTGATGATTTCACGTGTGTTTATTTGTCGCTCTGCAGTTTTCTTCAGATTTAACAACTGTGGTTTTTTTATTTTTCAATTTTTCCAAATTTGTTTCAACGGGATGAAATTTTGCCCTAATCTCATCCCATCATCGGCTGAAAAGATACGAATTAGTCGGCATTTCATGGTACCAACCGGGACCTCAAACCATGCTATTTTCTCCCTTTGCATTACACATGTTATTTAATTCGAAACTTGTGGTGGAAATCTATATGAGGGCTAGAGGAATGTTGCAAATATAGAGGTGTCACTAAACGTGCATATATACATACATACATATATATATATATAGAGGAGGGTTCCATGACACACCTATTTTGGAGCACCCCATATGCACCTCATTTATGGTCACACATTTATATTAAAATAAGTTAGTGGGGGGAGAGAGAGTTAGTGGGAGGAGAGAGAAACGGAAATGTGTGGTGGAAATCAGGGAACTAAAGGGGTGCTGCACTATTTGGGGTGACATTGATCATATATATATATATATATATATATATATATATATATGGCAAAGCTGTAAGCTCTGGCAAAGCAAGAATATTGATAATTGCCAAACTAACCGTCACACACAAAGAAATGAGCTCAGGTGAAGACAACAATTCAAGCAAAACAGAAAGATACGTATCCTCAGATGAAACCTCGCTATCCAAATCCCAGGAGGTGCGCAGGGGCCTCGGCATAGCTCTGCTCGGTTTTAATATATGTTCGCAAAAGCAGCCCAGTTTGAACTTTCATCAATTGGTGTTTGATAAGTCGAATACGCGTCCCCGGCTCAATAAGACGAATCAGCAAAAGACGGGCTCACGATCAATTATTGGAAAAATGTAGGGAGAGAACACATGAGAGTGAATCCTATTTAGTTAGTTACGAGTACCTAAGGATAGCGAATATTTAGAATGTTACTTCGAGTGAAACGAAGCCCATCTTAATTGAAAAAGAAAATATTTTTTCAAGAAGAAATTGAGTTCTGCTTCTTTCTTGCTCTTAGATTGTTTTTTTTCTACCTTTTTAATCAATAGTTAATAAGATAAGTTTATTAGGTTCTCATAAAAAAAAAAAACTTGTTTCTGTTTATCTTTATATAAAAAAATATTAGTAATCAGTAATCGTTTTTGAATCAAGAGGTTTTTCTTTATCCATTTTATATATATATATATATATATATATATATATATATATATAGCGTGCAATGACACCCCAAATAGTGAGCACCCAATTTGCCTCCCTGTATAAAACAAGCATTTATATTAGAATAAGTGAGTGGGAGATGAGAGAATGAGTGGAGGGAGAAAAAACGGAATATGCGGTGGATATCAGGGGGCATTTAGGGTCGGGTGCCATTGAACACTATTTAGGGAAACTCTATTCAAACACGAAATGAGGACACAAAATTGCACACAATAAATCTCAACCACTGAATCCTCCCATGAATTCCACTCTTCACATAAAGACAAACAAATCCAACGGTGGAGGCTTTGTATCTCTTTTTATGTTTAATTTTGTGTCCAAATAGTCGGCCCTATATATATATATATATATATATATATATATATATATATAGGCACACACACATACATAAATATGTGCAGCACCCCAAATAGTACAGCCCCCCTTTAGCCCTCTGATTTTCACCACACATTTCCGTTTCTCTCTTCCCCCACTAACTTTTTTTAATATAAACATGTGGCTAAAAATGAGGTGCATGGTGTGTATGGATAATCTTCAGATGGATAAAAACATGTCAATCGTTCTGAAATAAATAAAATACTAACTATAATCTTGATTAAAAAAACAGATGGATAATCTTCAGATGCGGATGACTTTGTATCCGTATAAATATCGAATATTTATCTACTTCTCAAATACGGATGCGAACAGATTTCAAATATTTCAGGTATCCATTGACAAACCTATTGTAAACTTGTAATGAAACAAGCAAACCCAACAGGAAGAAAGCCATGTTTGCACAGGTAAATTATAATACTATTCCAGATTGATCCGAACAAACAAAGTAGCATTGCATTGTTATAACGTTCACTTTCCAATCATCCTGCATAACTGCCGTTCAAAGTGTCACGGCTGACCAGTTTACATACAATCATACGTAATAATTTCATCACAACATAATTACAACTTCTAACTGCTTGCAGTTAATTCAACTTCTACATCACGTTAAGATTTACTAGCTGTGGAGTGACAGCATCTATTATCATCAATAATAAGTACTGTAGCATTTAAATATTTTAATCAATAATTGATAGTCTGAAGACTGTTATTATGAACAGAGAACCAGATGCTTGCCTGAAAATGAAGGATGGTTGATCTAACAGATCTTGTGTTGCACCAAAATTCATAAAACTTTCCTCCTTTCTTGGTAGGTGTGCATCCCTGCACACAAAAGTTTCAAAGATTATGTGAAGAAAAAATATGAAAATATATTAAGGTACTTGATCATACCTTAGCTGAAGCTTCTCCAGAATTAGGAACGTTCTCATAATTCTTATACTGCTCAAGTCGAGTTTTTCTATACTTATCTCTCGTAACAGTTATATTCCATGGTATACCCTGTATATCTTGCCCTTTCCTAGCGTCTGCAGCTGTAGTCTGTTTAAAAAGGAAACCCAACTCAGACATCAAAATAAATGAAAGATTACATTTAATGAAATTGATCAGGATCACGTATATGCTTATTATACATCCTTTAAAAAGGATTAATCATGCATAATTACCAAAAAAAATCACACACGCACACCCACACAGACACATGGATATATGGTATAAATTAGATTGTGGCATACTGCTTCAGCATCTTCTTCCTCTTCGGAATCTGATCCATCCACCATGGTTCCATGAAAATTTCCATGCATATGCATATCATCATCTATACCATTCATCTCAATATCATCTGCCATGCTGCAACTGTCTTCCTAGCAATGAAAAACACACACCTGTTCAAATGAACCTGCACTGTTAACTTTAGTTGCATGTTCTAAGAACATATGTAAAACCTTAAAAAGCTGGCAATCAAAATCTATTGGAACTATTTAGCTGCTTAAGATGATTAGTACCCAATGACAAGGAAATCTATTATCTATAACGTAATAGTAAAGCAGTAAAGCAGAATCAACCTCTCTTCCTTCATAGATTTCCTTGTTGATATTTTCAGTTTTTATTAACACAAGGTAGTCAAATGAACATGCTACAGCCCACATTATTGTGTTCGCTTTTGTATATTTTGTGTTTCTTTTATAAAATATTGAAGGAGACTAAATTAACTATAGTCCATATTTACGTAAATACTAAATCACTCATTTATCTTTATCAATATTGTTTTATTTATTTTTACATCGTAATTTAGTTATGGATTGATGTACGAGTGATGGAATTTTATAATGTTTTATCGAATGAAAGAACCTTGCTTCTAGGAGCTTATTCAAAAGAAATAAATAAAAAATTACTTTTCAGTATTAAAAACAATGCATATGACGAAGTCCAATATTGCAAACTACTAAGTTCTATAAAGTAAAAATGAAAAATAAACATTGTTACAATCAAATTTTTCGCAATCTTCAAATGGACTTAAACAAGCGAATTGAATAAAATGACCCAAGATTTCTGGAAACATCATTAAAAGGCAAAATAAATGTAACACGTAAAATGAGCAATAAAAGTTGACTCGGGTTTTTCAACTCGGTGCTTCAGTTCGGACCTGAGTTGTACCTGAGCTGAACCCAAGAAAAATAAAAGAATGCCTCAGTCGAGAAATAGCAATGCAAGACAATATGACTTAGAGTCAAACATGAACACAAGTCAGACCTAGATCAGACCCGAGCTAACTTTGTACCAAGTTGTGATTTTTCTTGGGACGGATGCACAAAACTTCAACATGGAACTCAAAGCACTTCAACATTTAGACGACTCCAAGCAAGACCCAACGCAAACGCACAAACCACTCGGGTCGAACACCAAGTCAGGTCAACCCTGCCTTGAAGCTCATGATTTTCACCGACATGACTCACTTCAACATGATTACAATTATCTAGAATGATGATATGAAGTAACCAAAAAAATTGCAAAGGATACCGGTGTCAAGTACCTATTTCTCCATGTAGGTTCCCAAAAACTCTATTACATGGGGCACTGGCCCAACTGACTGTCGTGCAGTGTTTTTCTCAAGGAATAGAAGAAATTTGAGAAGATTCTAAAGAAAAACAAACAGATACAAGTGGTACCAGAACCTTTCAGAAAAATCCAATCTCAAGGGAAACGTTAGCAATACAAGGGATCAGAGACCAATGGAAAGAATGGGAGGCTTCCACTCGAAATTACCGGTCGGTACCGTTGATAATTTGGGCCGGTTACTTAATCCTACATGCCTGGATGTGGATCTAGACTTGATATTTCGTGGCGCCTCTGTTTTTGTTAGGCGGTTTCTATAATGACCCACTTTTTCGATCCTTATAAGTTGAACCCAATAAAAATACGGTTGAAATCATAAATGAGTTCATAGTCGCCGCCGACATGGTTCAGCGGACCACTTATGACTTTCACCACGCATCCGCCTAGCCTCGACCTTCCTCCCCCATACAGCCGCTCCTCTCGACCAGCGATTCGCCGAAAATCGATCAGCCACCAACTAGGATTAACTCCAACCATTAAAAATCTTGAGATCAATGCCAGAAATCATGGTCCATCAATACAAGGCAAGCATACTATAATATTCATTCCGTGATCGTCGAAAAACATCCAAAATTTGACGATCACTGATATCGGATAATCTCCACCACCACGCTCAATGGAACGACAATTGACCATTTTTCGAAAATACTAGACAAGGAAACAACTTTTATATTGGATAATGAATTATGAAGTTGAAATATGGTTTTATTTTCATTTACTAGCAAGTGAAAATAAAAGAAAGAAAAGAGAGAAAAGATGCAGAAATGAAATGAAATTAATCAAATGAAGTGGGGTGAGGTTGATATGCACACCTATGACCAAACCAACTTAATCACTAAGCAAAACTGAAAAACCAAAATTCAAGACATCCATTAAACCAAAAGCAAATCAAAATTAAGGGCTTGTGGAGAAAGCTTGATCTTGAATTAATAAGTTCCACATACTCAATTACGCAATAATACGTTCACGTACGACGTACAAGCCAAGAAAGAAAAAAAATAAGAATACGACTATGCACAACAATGAGACATGATCCCAAAACAAGAATAAAATAAATGATTATTTTATTCTTCGAAATTTCAATAATACCAACGCTTGCCATAAAATTTATCAAACGATAATTTAAATATTTATCAAATTAAAAATTATGGAAAATCTTATAAATCCATTCAAAAATGTCATTAAAAATCAAGTCATTTTAATAAAAATTGATTATCTTCTTACTTATCATATTCGATTCAAATTTGAATATTTCCATTCAAACGTTAAAAATTCTAAATCGTTACATTCTTTCCTCTTTAAAAGAAATTTCATCCCCGAAATTCCATCACTACCAAACTCCAAATAAATAAGCCCATATAAATCCTAAACATTTTCATAAGTGTGTACGATGTATATAGATCATCCATGCTCACTCGGCTTCCTCGTTCTTGTTGCATAACGATATACATATATACATATATATATATATATATATAGATATATATAGAGAGAGAGAGGAGGGTTCCGCTACACCTCTTATATTGCATGTGAACTCTCCCCCTTAATCTCCACCACTCATTTCCCCACTCATTCCTTCTTTTCCCATTTCAATATTATTTCTTAGTGGGAAGAGAGGGAATGAGTGGGGAAATGGATGGTGGAGATTAAGGGGTAGAGTTCACGTGCAATATAAGAGGTGTAGCGGAACCCTCCTCATATATATATATATATATATATATATATATATATATATATATATATAAGGTGGATACCCAGTGCCAAAGGCTCCCGTACTCAAGCGAGAGGACTTCAAGGCAGTCTCTCACCTAGTACTATTCTCACGACTTTCCGGGCTCTGGAGGTGGTCGATTAGTGCGCACAACATTTCTCTCACATATGTGTATGTATGTGTGTATATATATATAATGATAGATAATTTTAGTTCATTATCAAGCACCTTCATCAAGTGTTCACCATCAAAAATCAAGTGATAAATCTTTATCAGGATCGATGTGAATTGCCTAAAAGTCACGTACTTGAACCATGGATCAAGAACTGTGTGAAGAAATGATTTGCCTATAACTTGCGCACTTATTCCTATTGACTCTTACATTCCGGGTTTTTTTCGCTCCTATAATTATTCATAAAAATATTTCATAAAAACCTAAGTATAAAACTTGTATAGTACCAAACTATATCCTGAGAGTTTATATACTATGTCAGATTTGTTTTACTTAACCAGATGTTCAACAACTTCATAACTGATCTTGATTTTCAGTTTTTTTACGCTATAGTTAGTAAAACTCTCATTTTTTTTATTAATCTACAAACAATTAGTTTCCGGTTCTAAACCAAAATCGAAGGTTTTAACTGTCCAAAATCGTTGCAAATTTCTTTCCATTAATGTAAACTAACAAACAACTTATTATAACACGATGCACAACCAACGTACCCTTATGTATAGTATACATGAGTCCAAATCATAACTTAATCGGAATTTTTGAAATTTTCAGAACTAAACAACTGAGTTTTATTTCAACTCAATTTGAAACAATGATATACTTATAACTTTTGTATATCATACCATCCTTCCGTAATTTCAAACAAAATTTGTTTAACCAAAGCACTATGAAGCATAACTTCTACGGTAGCATCCCCCATTTAGAAACTCGTAAAAAACGAATGATGCAACGACGGAAGTGAGCTCAGTTCTTTCTGTCTGTTTTAAAGACCTTTTGACAACATTTGTATTCATAAATACTGTCAAACAATACAATTATTATTATTTTCAAAAAAAAAAATCGAATTTTCAAAAACAAAAACAAAGATTTAAGTTCTCAAATTCTCAATTTATATTCTCTTATTTAAAAATCGTTCCTCTACTATTAAGGACGAGAATTCAACAAACCTGGTTCCAATGTTGTCATTTTGAAATTTCAAAAACGCCCTCGTCAATCAATAGAATCTCACTAAATATTAACTCGGATTTGTCTTCAAATCTCGCCTTGGACTTCAACTTCACTCGCTTTACACCATGGTTAAGCGCAAGAAGCTCCTAGCTACCACTGAAGCTCACGAGGCGACAGGAGATGAAGGAAGTCAAGAGCTTTCTTCGAATGGAGTTCCATCAAACTATGACACTCGAGAGGGCGTCGATGGAATGATTAAGAATCTTGTTATAGATTTGAACACTCGACTCGAGCGGCAGGAAGAAGCTTTCAACACTTTCCTCGCCCAAATTGAAGACAAAATAAGAAGTGCTTCGAGGCCGACGGGCAAGGCAGACCTTATTGGAACTAGTACCAACGTTCCTTCACCCGCGACTCGAGACTTGGGGGCAACCCCTCAAACTAATCAGCAGGCCGACGCCGCTCCTTGAAACGGTGTTGGTCCTGCTACACTCGGAAGCACCCCTAATCCCGATGTCGTTCCAGCCCGTGATGCTGCTTTGGTTGGACAGGTTGCGGGCTCCACA